>CM062288.1:271542153-272898337 GCA_031216915.1 Pictodentalium vernedei
TGTACGCACAAATATCCCAAAACTGAATAAATAGAAAGTGCTGATACTGCGAGCCAAAATCCAGACCATCTCGATAAAGAGAAAGGCCCTTTTCACCCCTCGAAACTCTTGTTTATAAAAAAGCGCATTTTCGAAAATTTGTGAAATTTTACCAAATCGGCACTCATGTTTTACCCCTGTCCATATTCTTGTCCAAACATCCAATCTAACCTCAGTCACGTTACGCATGGTTCTGGAGTAAAGAATCGTCCGTATGTCAAAAACATTGGCATTTCTGAATATGCGAGAGCCCTCTGATGTATGAAACACAGCTCTTAGAAAAAGCATATTCAAACATCCAAAGACTCAGTGTTGAACCACCATCTAATTGTTTACTGGTATACAAGGTCACACCCATTCAGTTGAGCCTAAAAAATGCGATAAAAAATAAATGATCGACGTTTAGCCAATTGTTTACAAGTACGTTGCCCAGAGAAGTATCACACAAGACTATGGACACTGGGCCATATTACACCAGTAAAGCACAACCTGTCCATCTTAGTTCACAAGACTACTGTAGTTCCCAGGGACACTACAAGAATAAAATCGGGTACACTTATCTGTTGTGTAAATGCTTTTCTCGGTCGCTATCGTGTATGTATGTTTGTGGGGGCGGAGTGTGTGTGTGTGTGTGTGGGGGGGGGGGGGGGGGGAGTAGACTGAATGAGTTGCGCGAAACAAACGGTGAACGGTGGTTTATCCGTCTACTCCGTTTAAAGGTATCAGTCGACGGCGATAGTCTGATATTCGGGGTATAAGGGCACATATCGAAACATTGGCCCCACTGATAACCCCAAACAATTCGAAAATTGAATTTGTTCAAAACGTACTCTCCCATACTCCTGAATGGCCACTGACAAACTATGTATAGAAGCGACACAATATAAGTGAAGCTCACCCCATAGAACCTAACAATTAGGGGCAGGGGCCATATTTGTGGATATACGAAACCTATTAAACCCTCATCACCCTACACACTGTCATCTACATGCACGTCATTATGTATGTAGAAATATCACTTTGCCCAGCCCAAACCCACCAAGCTAGGCCTTCCGTGCGAGAAGAAACCTTCAAGTACCTGGAAATGATTGTATTATATGCCCAGAATGACTGATATTTAAGCGCTATTATTGTTGTGGGTTCGCTCAGTCATCGATAAGGAAGACATTTTCCTTTTTTAAGGGGCGAAAACTCAAAATCAGCTTCTGGAAGGTATACTTTGTATTTAGGCACACTACCTCCGCCTTTCTATTAGAATGCATTGTGGAGGTATAACCGAAAATACTGCAGTCTTACACGTCGCGGAAGTTGCTTTCCATTAGAAGTTCTGAAAAAACAAAAGATTGGAATAGACAATTTCTTTCTGTCGGTCGTAACAGCTATATTTTGAGTTTATAGAACACTAAAAGACATGAACTGAAGATTATTCAGTCTGTTTGGAAAGAATATGAATGAATTCTTTTTGAAACGTTGTCCCGTGTTTCATAAATCATTCGAGTGAAACTCCGAGTCCTGATTTAATAATGTACTGAAAAGTGACACTTCGTGAATCTACGACTGTCATGGCCGGAAAAGTTGAATTCCAAGTGACACACATTTTTGACATCAAGTTGGTTTATTGAGTCACAACAAGCGATTTCAGCAGAAGGAAAAGTGGAAAACAAAAGTGTCCTTATATGTAGAACGTTTTTGCGTCATAAAATAGTAAAAAAAAAAATTGAACTTTTTTGACAAATTTCATAAGGGTAACCATAGGCAAAAATTGAAATTTTTTTGTTTTTTAGTTGAATAAACCAATAAATGGCACACTTCAAAATATCAATAGTTCATGATTTCATTCTTGCGAAATTTATTCTTCTGAATTATTAAAGGCATTTAAAAGTCACTGTGTGTTGAGAGATCACCTCATTTACGTGATCATAAACGTTGCATTCGCAAATGGAACAGTCGCGTACATAAGTTATTGATTTATTATTTATTTATTGGTGTTTAAGGTTACATACATATGGACAATGTAATCGTGACCGTTACATTTTTACGGGTGGAGAAAGCCGGAGAGAACAACCGAGCATCGACTAGCAACTGGCAGCTCCTCAACATTCTAACTCTGTTCAAGCTCCACTCAAGCAGGGTTACAGCGGTTGAAGACATGTGTTCCATCGACGTGCGGTACGCCTTAGTAGGCAATCGGGATAAAGTGCCTTGCCCAAGGACACAACGATGGTCGTCCCGGGCCTACATTCGTTCTTCAGCTGTTGTGTAAAAGACTTGAACTTTCCGACAAACCCCAATTTCTCTGTGTGACCTTTCTTCGGGGCAGAATTTATACTAACCAACGCATAAAATGACCTACCACTAAAGATAGTAATCACTCAATTGGCTAATCATGCTTCGGGGTAGTAAATCTGGGGAGTTTAGAAAGAGACCCTTCTTAAATTCTAAATGGCTTTCGTACAACAAGGGCTACAATATGGAACTAATGTTACCATTCCCTTGTTTGAAACATACAATCTTGAACGACAGCCGACCAAAATCAAGAACACCGTGTTGAAGAACCAAATTTTGAAACCAGTCGTATTCGAGTCTGAACTTAAAACTTAAACCAAACGGTTCCACTCTTAATATATGAACTCATCTTATATAACATACATAAAAATAATGCTGAGACAAGATAAACAGAGGAAGAAGTAGATACCCAGAATGTCCCACGCGGATGCTCGTTGGAATCTAAATTTCATCTGCGAAACCACTAATTGTTATCAGTGGACGCTTTCGCTACCCACATTGACACCCTGCTCTACACATCATACCGAAAATATTCCAGATACACCAGCGAGAGGCACATCAAGAAGAAAAGACGGTTTAGATATCAAAAATGTAAAAACTGAAATAAAACGCCCCCCCCCCCCCCCCAACCACCCCATACCAAGCCATCCAGTACACACAAGTTGACAGTCTGCTATCCACAGATCATAGACACTGGCGCATGCAATCATGACATCAGTCTGCCGCCCATTTAGCTCCACACGTTGTATAACTTATAAGTAGAGTCATTATACCAGCCATTCCCTGAAAGGAACAACTTTTCGCTCAAAATACACTGAATATTTAAAGTTTGTAGAGATGGAACGCATTTGATTGTTTATTATTTGGGTATCACGACTCGTTCACGAACCTGATTTGTATTGTGTCGGATGAAAGAGAGCGGATCCATCTCGCATCCAACAGAGAACCATTTTACAGCAGCTATCTACTGTCTTACCTAAATGCTTACTGGACTGACACAAGCATGACAAACGTTACTTGAAGATTAATGTACTGTTAATGTGTTGCACGCATTTGCACAATGCGCCAAAGTACTCCCCCATGGGGAGCTGGAATAAAGGGCCTCACCACTGACATAACGCAGATGAAATGTATTACTTATGTTGGTAATGAAACAGTGTCAGTGCATATACTCTTTTGCTATTTGTTAAATGCAGTAGGGAATATTCGCAATCTTTTCTTTCAAAGAAACATTGAATCTGACATACAGTGGTGCTGATCAAACAAAAGACATCAGCAGACAGTGATTATCGTCTCGATACTGGCGTCTTTATTTATGCAACGTAACAACGCCCCTCATGATATATTATGGCCTATATAGAAAAATGTTTGGCTCTTTGGGGCAATTGGTTGTTTTCCAACATTGTTGTTCAAACATACTCATTGTGGAGTAACCTTTGACAAATTAATTTGCGAAAACCTGCACTATGCATGAAGACGAAACCACAAAATTGTCAAAATGTATATGTTAAGATTATGAATAAATATAAGAAGCAATGGGGTTTGAACTCACATCGCACTGGTCGTGCAGTTTTCATATACCGAACAGTACGCCTGAACTTACTGAGCTACAGACCCATCCGTTCTCAAGAGCCAAAATATAAAAAGAAAACTTTAGATTCTAACACCTCAACCATTCTATTTCCATGGGAAATAATAACGTTCATTTTTCAGCAGATGAAGGGGAGAGGAAAATATGCTAGTTTTTTAATAAAAATAAAGTTTCTCCCTCGACAAAAACAAAGCTCTGATATGCTACAGCATAAACCAATCTAATGACTAAGCAGACGATTTTTGTTGGGGATCTGTTCAGTTGCTCATGTCAGAGAAACATTGTCACAAAGATTCAGAGTTACTATAAATAGTAACAACTCACCAAGGTTCGGCACTTATTTTGTTACAAAATATCATCATCCGGGGCCAAAATGTACGCACAAATATCCCAAAACTGAATAAATAGAAAGTGCTGATACTGCGAGCCAAAATCCAGACCATCTCGATAAAGAGAAAGGCCCTTTTCACCCCTCGAAACTCTTGTTTATAAAAAAGCGCATTTTCGAAAATTTGTGAAATTTTACCAAATCGGCACTCATGTTTTACCCCTGTCCATATTCTTGTCCAAACATCCAATCTAACCTCAGTCACGTTACGCATGGTTCTGGAGTAAAGAATCGTCCGTATGTCAAAAACATTGGCATTTCTGAATATGCGAGAGCCCTCTGATGTATGAAACACAGCTCTTAGAAAAAGCATATTCAAACATCCAAAGACTCAGTGTTGAACCACCATCTAATTGTTTACTGGTATACAAGGTCACACCCATTCAGTTGAGCCTAAAAAATGCGATAAAAAAATAAATGATCGACGTTTAGCCAATTGTTTACAAGTACGTTGCCCAGAGAAGTATCACACAAGACTATGGACACTGGGCCATATTACACCAGTAAAGCACAACCTGTCCATCTTAGTTCACAAGACTACTGTAGTTCCCAGGGACACTACAAGAATAAAATCGGGTACACTTATCTGTTGTGTAAATGCTTTTCTCGGTCGCTATCGTGTATGTATGTTTGTGGGGGCGGAGTGTGTGTGTGTGTGTGTGGGGGGGGGGGGGGGAGTAGACTGAATGAGTTGCGCGAAACAAACGGTGAACGGTGGTTTATCCGTCTACTCCGTTTAAAGGTATCAGTCGACGGCGATAGTCTGATATTCGGGGTATAAGGGCACATATCGAAACATTGGCCCACTGATAACCCCAAACAATTCGAAAATTGAATTTGTTCAAAACGTACTCTCCCATACTCCTGAATGGCCACTGACAAACTATGTATAGAAGCGACACAATATAAGTGAAGCTCACCCCATAGAACCTAACAATTAGGGGCAGGGGCCATATTTGTGGATATACGAAACCAATTAAACCCTCATCACCCTACACACTGTCATCTACATGCACGTCATTATGTATGTAGAAATATCACTTTGCCCAGCCCAAACCCACCAAGCTAGGCCTTCCGTGCGAGAAGAAACCTTCAAGTACCTGGAAATGATTGTATTATATGCCCAGAATGACTGATATTTAAGCGCTATTATTGTTGTGGGTTCGCTCAGTCATCGATAAGGAAGACATTTTCCTTTTTTAAGGGGCGAAAACTCAAAATCAGCTTCTGGAAGGTATACTTTGTATTTAGGCACACTACCTCCGCCTTTCTATTAGAATGCATTGTGGAGGTATAACCGAAAATACTGCAGTCTTACACGTCGCGGAAGTTGCTTTCCATTAGAAGTTCTGAAAAAACAAAAGATTGGAATAGACAATTTCTTTCTGTCGGTCGTAACAGCTATATTTTGAGTTTATAGAACACTAAAAGACATGAACTGAAGATTATTCAGTCTGTTTGGAAAGAATATGAATGAATTCTTTTTGAAACGTTGTCCCGTGTTTCATAAATCATTCGAGTGAAACTCCGAGTCCTGATTTAATAATGTACTGAAAAGTGACACTTCGTGAATCTACGACTGTCATGGCCGGAAAAGTTGAATTCCAAGTGACACACATTTTTGACATCAAGTTGGTTTATTGAGTCACAACAAGCGATTTCAGCAGAAGGAAAAGTGAAAACAAAAGTGTCCTTATATGTAGAACGTTTTTTGCGTCATAAAATAGTAAAAAAAAAAATTGAACTTTTTTTGACAAATTTCATAAGGGTAACCATAGGCAAAAATTGAAATTTTTTTGTTTTTTTAGTTGAATAAACCAATAAATGGCACACTTCAAAATATCAATAGTTCATGATTTCATTCTTGCGAAATTTATTCTTCTGAATTATTAAAGGCATTTAAAAGTCACTGTGTGTTGAGAGATCACCTCATTTACGTGATCATAAACGTTGCATTCGCAAATGGAACAGTCGCGTACATAAGTTATTGATTTATTATTTATTTATTGGTGTTTAAGGTTACATACATATGGACAATGTAATCGTGACCGTTACATTTTTACGGGTGGAGAAAGCCGGAGAGAACAACCGAGCATCGACTAGCAACTGGCAGCTCCTCAACATTCTAACTCTGTTCAAGCTCCACTCAAGCAGGGTTACAGCGGTTGAAGACATGTGTTCCATCGACGTGCGGTACGCCTTAGTAGGCAATCGGGATAAAGTGCCTTGCCCAAGGACACAACGATGGTCGTCCCGGGCCTACATTCGTTCTTCAGCTGTTGTGTAAAAGACTTGAACTTTCCGACAAACCCCAATTTCTCTGTGTGACCTTTCTTCGGGGCAGAATTTATACTAACCAACGCATAAAATGACCTACCACTAAAGATAGTAATCACTCAATTGGCTAATCATGCTTCGGGGTAGTAAATCTGGGGAGTTTAGAAAGAGACCCTTCTTAAATTCTAAATGGCTTTCGTACAACAAGGGCTACAATATGGAACTAATGTTACCATTCCCTTGTTTGAAACATACAATCTTGAACGACAGCCGACCAAAATCAAGAACACCGTGTTGGAAGAACCAAATTTTGAAACCAGTCGTATTCGAGTCTGAACTTAAAACTTAAACCAAACGGTTCCACTCTTAATATATGAACTCATCTTATATAACATACATAAAAATAATGCTGAGACAAGATAAACAGAGGAAGAAGTAGATACCCAGAATGTCCCACGCGGATGCTCGTTGGAATCTAAATTTCATCTGCGAAACCACTAATTGTTATCAGTGGACGCTTTCGCTACCCACATTGACACCCTGCTCTACACATCATACCGAAAATATTCCAGATACACCAGCGAGAGGCACATCAAGAAGAAAAGACGGTTTAGATATCAAAAATGTAAAAACTGAAATAAAACGCCCCCCCCCCCCCAACCACCCCATACCAAGCCATCCAGTACACACAAGTTGACAGTCTGCTATCCACAGATCATAGACACTGGCGCATGCAATCATGACATCAGTCTGCCGCCCATTTAGCTCCACACGTTGTATAACTTATAAGTAGAGTCATTATACCAGCCATTCCCTGAAAGGAACAACTTTTCGCTCAAAATACACTGAATATTTAAAGTTTGTAGAGATGGAACGCATTTGATTGTTTATTATTTGGGTATCACGACTCGTTCACGAACCTGATTTGTATTGTGTCGGATGAAAGAGAGCGGATCCATCTCGCATCCAACAGAGAACCATTTTACAGCAGCTATCTACTGTCTTACCTAAATGCTTACTGGACTGACACAAGCATGACAAACGTTACTTGAAGATTAATGTACTGTTAATGTGTTGCACGCATTTGCACAATGCGCCAAAGTACTCCCCCATGGGGAGCTGGAATAAAGGGCCTCACCACTGACATAACGCAGATGAAATGTATTACTTATGTTGGTAATGAAACAGTGTCAGTGCATATACTCTTTTGCTATTTGTTAAATGCAGTAGGGAATATTCGCAATCTTTTCTTTCAAAGAAACATTGAATCTGACATACAGTGGTGCTGATCAAACAAAAGACATCAGCAGACAGTGATTATCGTCTCGATACTGCGTCTTTATTTATGCAACGTAACAACGCCCCTCATGATATATTATGGCCTATATAGAAAATGTTTGGCTCTTTGGGGCAATTGGTTGTTTTCCAACATTGTTGTTCAAACATACTCATTGTGGAGTAACCTTTGACAAATTAATTTGCGAAAACCTGCACTATGCATGAAGACGAAACCACAAAATTGTCAAAATGTATATGTTAAGATTATGAATAAATATAAGAAGCAATGGGGTTTGAACTCACATCGCACTGGTCGTGCAGTTTTCATATACCGAACAGTACGCCTGAACTTACTGAGCTACAGACCCATCCGTTCTCAAGAGCCAAAATATAAAAAGAAAACTTTAGATTCTAACACCTCAACCATTCTATTTCCATGGGAAATAATAACGTTCATTTTTCAGCAGATGAAGGGGAGAGGAAAATATGCTAGTTTTTTAATAAAAATAAAGTTTCTCCCTCGACAAAAACAAAGCTCTGATATGCTACAGCATAAACCAATCTAATGACTAAGCAGACGATTTTTGTTGGGGATCTGTTCAGTTGCTCATGTCAGAGAAACATTGTCACAAAGATTCAGAGTTACTATAAATAGTAACAACTCACCAAGGTTCGGCACTTATTTTGTTACAAAATATCATCATCCGGGGCCAAAATGTACGCACAAATATCCCAAAACTGAATAAATAGAAAGTGCTGATACTGCGAGCCAAAATCCAGACCATCTCGATAAAGAGAAAGGCCCTTTTCACCCCTCGAAACTCTTGTTTATAAAAAAGCGCATTTTCGAAAATTTGTGAAATTTTACCAAATCGGCACTCATGTTTTACCCCTGTCCATATTCTTGTCCAAACATCCAATCTAACCTCAGTCACGTTACGCATGGTTCTGGAGTAAAGAATCGTCCGTATGTCAAAAACATTGGCATTTCTGAATATGCGAGAGCCCTCTGATGTATGAAACACAACTCTTAGAAAAAGCATATTCAAACATCCAAAGACTCAGTGTTGAACCACCATCTAATTGTTTACTGGTATACAAGGTCACACCCATTCAGTTGAGCCTAAAAAATGCGATAAAAAATAAATGATCGACGTTTAGCCAATTGTTTACAAGTACGTTGCCCAGAGAAGTATCACACAAGACTATGGACACTGGGCCATATTACACCAGTAAAGCACAACCTGTCCATCTTAGTTCACAAGACTACTGTAGTTCCCAGGGACACTACAAGAATAAAATCGGGTACACTTATCTGTTGTGTAAATGCTTTTCTCGGTCGCTATCGTGTATGTATGTTTGTGGGGGCGGAGTGTGTGTGTGTGTGGGGGGGGGGGGGGGGGGAGTAGACTGAATGAGTTGCGCGAAACAAACGGTGAACGGTGGTTTATCCGTCTACTCCGTTGAAAGGTATCAGTCGACGGCGATAGTCTGATATTTGGGGTATAAGGGCACATATCGAAACATTGGCCCACTGATAACCCCAAACAATTCGAAAATTGAATTTGTTCAAAACGTACTCTCCCATACTACTGAATGGCCACTGACAAACTATGTATAGAAGCGACACAATATAAGTGAAGCTCACCCCATAGAACCTAACAATTAGGGGCAGGGGCCATATTTGTGGATATACGAAACCAATTAAACCCTCATCACCCTACACACTGTCATCTACATGCACGTCATTATGTATGTAGAAATATCACTTTGCCCAGCCCAAACCCACCAAGCTAGGCCTTCCGTGCGAGAAGAAACCTTCAAGTACCTGGAAATGATTGTATTATATGCCCAGAATGACTGATATTTAAGCGCTATTATTGTTGTGGGTTCGCTCAGTCATCGATAAGGAAGACATTTTCCTTTTTTAAGGGGCGAAAACTCAAAATCAGCTTCTGGAAGGTATACTTTGTATTTAGGCACACTAACCTCCGCCTTTCTATTAGAATGCATTGTGGAGGTATAACCGAAAATACTGCAGTCTTACACGTCGCGGAAGTTGCTTTCCATTAGAAGTTCTGAAAAAACAAAAGATTGGAATAGACAATTTCTTTCTGTCGGTCGTAACAGCTATATTTTGAGTTTATAGAACACTAAAAGACATGAACTGAAGATTATTCAGTCTGTTTGGAAAGAATATGAATGAATTCTTTTTGAAACGTTGTCCCGTGTTTCATAAATCATTCGAGTGAAACTCCGAGTCCTGATTTAATAATGTACTGAAAAGTGACACTTCGTGAATCTACGACTGTCATGGCCGGAAAAGTTGAATTCCAAGTGACACACATTTTTGACATCAAGTTGGTTTATTCAGTCACAACAAGCGATTTCAGCAGAAGGAAAAGTGAAAACAAAAGTGTCCTTATATGTAGAACGTTTTTGCGTCATAAAATAGTAAAAAAAAAAATTGAACTTTTTTGACAAATTTCATAAGGGTAACCATAGGCAAAAATTGAAATTTTTTTGTTTTTTAGTTGAATAAACCAATAAATGGCACACTTCAAAATATCAATAGTTCATGATTTCATTCTTGCGAAATTTATTCTTCTGAATTATTAAAGGCATTTAAAAGTCACTGTGTGTTGAGAGATCACCTCATTTACGTGATCATAAACGTTGCATTCGCAAATGGAACAGTCGCGTACATAAGTTATTGATTTATTATTTATTTATTGGTGTTTAAGGTTACATACATATGGACAATGTAATCGTGACCGTTACATTTTTACGGGTGGAGGAAAGCCGGAGAGAACAACCGAGCATCGACTAGCAACTGGCAGCTCCTCAACATTCTAACTCTGTTCAAGCTCCACTCAAGCAGGGTTACAGCGGTTGAAGACATGTGTTCCATCGACGTGCGGTACGCCTTAGTAGGAAATCGGGATAAAGTGCCTTGCCCAAGGACACAACGATGGTCGTCCCGGGCCTACATTCGTTCTTCAGCTGTTGTGTAAAAGACTTGAACTTTCCGACAAACCCCAATTTCTCTGTGTGACCTTTCTTCGGGGCAGAATTTATACTAACCAACGCATAAAATGACCTACCACTAAAGATAGTAATCACTCAATTGGCTAATCATGCTTCGGGGTAGTAAATCTGGGGAGTTTAGAAAGAGACCCTTCTTAAATTCTAAATGGCTTTCGTACAACAAGGGCTACAATATGGAACTAATGTTACCATTCCCTTGTTTGAAACATACAATCTTGAACGACAGCCGACCAAAATCAAGAACACCGTGTTGAAGAACCAAATTTTGAAACCAGTCGTATTCGAGTCTGAACTTAAAACTTAAACCAAACGGTTCCACTCTTAATATATGAACTCATCTTATATAACATACATAAAAATAATGCTGAGACAAGATAAACAGAGGAAGAAGTAGATACCCAGAATGTCCCACGCGGATGCTCGTTGGAATCTAAATTTCATCTGCGAAACCACTAATTGTTATCAGTGGACGCTTTCGCTACCCACATTGACACCCTGCTCTACACATCATACCGAAAATATTCCAGATACACCAGCGAGAGGCACATCAAGAAGAAAAGACGGTTTAGATATCAAAAAGGTAAAAACTGAAATAAAACGCCCCCCCCCCCCCCCCCCCAACCACCCCATACCAAGCCATCCAGTACACACAAGTTTACAGTCTGCTATCCACAGATCATAGACACTGGCGCATGCAATCATGACATCAGTCTGCCGCCCATTTAGCTCCACACGTTGTATAACTTATAAGTAGAGTCATTATACCAGCCATTCCCTGAAAGGAACAACTTTTCGCTCAAAATACACTGAATATTTAAAGTTTGTAGAGATGGAACGCATTTGATTGTTTATTATTTGGGTTATCACGACTCGTTCACGAACCTGATTTGTATTGTGTCGGATGAAAGAGAGCGGATCCATCTCGCATCCAACAGAGAACCATTTAACAGCAGCTATCTACTGTCTTACCTAAATGCTTACTGGACTGACACAAGCATGACAAACGTTACTTGAAGATTAATGTACTGTTAATGTGTTGCACGCATTTGCACAATGCGCCAAAGTACTCCCCCATGGGGAGCTGGAATAAAGGGCCTCACCACTGACATAACGCAGATTGAAATGTATTACTTATGTTGGTAATGAAACAGTGTCAGTGCATATACTCTTTTGCTATTTGTTAAATGCAGTAGGGAATATTCGCAATCTTTTCCTTCAAAGAAACATTGAATCTGACATACAGTGGTGCTGATCAAACAAAAGACATCAGCAGACAGTGATTATCGTCTCGATACTGGCGTCTTTATTTATGCAACGTAACAACGCCCCTCATGATATATTATGGCCTATATAGAAAATGTTTGGCTCTTTGGGGCAATTGGTTGTTTTCCAACATTGTTGTTCAAACATACTCATTGTGGAGTAACCTTTGACAAATTAATTTGCGAAAACCTGCACTATGCATGAAGACGAAACCACAAAAATTGTCAAAATGTATATGTTAAGATTATGAATAAATATAAGAAGCAATGGGGTTTGAACTCACATCGCACTGGTCGTGCAGTTTTCATATACCGAACAGTACGCCTGAACTTACTGAGCTACAGACCCATCCGTTCTCAAGAGCCAAAATATAAAAAGAAAACTTTAGATTCTAACACCTCAACCATTCTATTTCCATGGGAAATAATAACGTTCATTTTTCAGCAGATGAAGGGGAGAGGAAAATATGCTAGTTTTTTAATAAAAATAAAGTTTCTCCCTCGACAAAAACAAAGCTCTGATATGCTACAGCATAAACCAATCTAATGACTAAGCAGACGATTTTTGTTGGGGATCTGTTCAGTTGCTCATGTCAGAGAAACATTGTCACAAAGATTCAGAGTTACTATAAATAGTAACAACTCACCAAGGTTCGGCACTTATTTTGTTACAAAATATCATCACCCGGGGCCAAAATGTACGCACAAATATCCCAAAACTGAATAAATAGAAAGTGCTGATACTGCGAGCCAAAATCCAGACCATCTCGATAAAGAGATTCACCCCTCGAAACTCTTGTTTATAAAAAAGCGCATTTTTCGAAAATTTGTGAAATTTTACCAAATCGGCACTCATGTTTTACCCCTGTCCATATTCTTGTCCAAACATCCAATCTAACCTCAGTCACGTTACGCATGGTTCTGGAGTAAAGAATCGTCCGTATGTCAAAAAACATTGGCATTTCTGAATATGCGAGAGCCCTCTGATGTATGAAACACAACTCTTAGAAAAAGCATATTCAAACATCCAAAGACTCAATGTTGAACCACCATCTAATTGTTTACTGGTATACAAGGTCACACCCATTCAGTTGAGCCTAAAAAATGCGATAAAAAATAAATGATCGACGTTTAGCCAATTGTTTACAAGTACGTTGCCCAGAGAAGTATCACACAAAACTATGGACACTGGGCCATATTACACCAGTAAAGCACAACCTGTCCATCTTAGTTCACAAGACTACTGTAGTTCCCAGGGACACTACAAGAATAAAATCGGGTACACTTATCTGTTGTGTAAATGCTTTTCTCGGTCGCTATCGTGTATGTATGTTTGTGGGGGCGGAGTGTGTGTGTGTGGGGGGGGGGGGAGTAGACTGAATGAGTTGCGCGAAACAAACGGTGAACGGTGGTTTATCCGTCTACTCCGTTGAAAGGTATCAGTCGACGGCGATAGTCTGATATTTGGGGTATGAGGGCACATATCGAAACATTGGCCCACTGATAACCCCAAAAAATTCGAAAATTGAATTTGTTCAAAACGTACTCTCCCATACTCCTGAATGGCCACTGACAAACTATGTATAGAAGCGACACAATATAAGTGAAGCTCACCCCATAGAACCTAACAATTAGGGGCAGGGGCCTATTTGTGGATATACGAAACCAATTAAACCCTCATCACCCTACACACTGTCATCTACATGCACGTCATTATGTATGTAGAAATATCACTTTGCCCAGCCCAAAACCCACCAAGCTAGGCCTTCCGTGCGAGAAGAAACCTTCAAGTACCTGGAAATGATTGTATTATATGCCCAGAATGACTGATATTTAAGCGCTATTATTGTTGTGGGTTCGCTCAGTCATCGATAAGGAAGACATTTTCCTTTTTTAAGGGGCGAAAACTCAAAATCAGCTTCTGGAAAGGTATACTTTGTATTTAGGCACACTAACCTCCGCCTTTCTATTAGAATGCATTGTGGAGGTATAACCGAAAATACTGCAGTCTTACACGTCGCGGAAGTTGCTTTCCATTAGAAGTTCTGAAAAAACAAAAGATTGGAATAGACAATTTCTTTCTGTCGGTCGCTACTAGCTATATTTTGAGTTTATAGAACACTAAAAGACATGAACTGAAGATTATTCAGTCTGTTTGGAAAGAATATGAATGAATTCTTTTTGAAACGTTGTCCCGTGTTTCATAAATCATTCGAGTGAAACTCCGAGTCCTGATTTAATAATGTACTGAAAAGTGACACTTCGTGAATCTACGACTGTCATGGCCGGAAAAGTTGAATTCCAAGTGACACACATTTTTGACATCAAGTTGGTTTTATTCAGTCACAACAAGCGATTTCAGCAGAAGGAAACGTGAAAACAAAAGTGTCCTTATATGTAGAACGTTTTTGCGTCATAAAATAGTAAAAAAAAAAATTGAACTTTATTGACAAATTTCATAAGGGTAACCATAGGCAAAAATTGAAATTTTTGTGTTTTTTAGTTGAATAAACCAATAAATGGCACACTTCAAAATATCAATAGTTCACGATTTCATTCTTGCGAAATTTATTCTTCTGAATTATTAAATGCATTTAAAAGTCACTGTGTGTTGAGAGATCACCTCATTTACGTGATCATAAACGTTGCATTCGCAAATGGAACAGTCGCGTACATAAGTTATTGATTTATTATTTATTTATTGGTGTTTAAGGTTACATACATATGGACAATGTAATCGTGACCGTTACATTTTTACGGGTGGAGAAAGCCGGAGAGAACAACCGAGCATCGACTAGCAACTGGCAGCTCCTCAACATTCTAACTCTGTTCAAGCTCCACTCAAGCAGGGTTACAGCGGTTGAAGACATGTGTTCCATCGACGTGCGGTACGCCTTAGTAGGCAATCGGGATAAAGTGCCTTGCCCAAGGACACAACGATGGTCGTCCCGGGCCTACATTCGTTTCTTCAGCTGTTGTGTAAAAGACTTGAACTTTCCGACAAACCCCAATTTCTCTGTGTGACCTTTCTTCGGGGGCAGAATTTATACTAACCAACGCATAAAATGACCTACCACTAAAGATAGTAATCACTCAATTGGCTAATCATGCTTCGGGGTAGTAAATCTGGGGAGTTTAGAAAGAGACCCTTCTTAAATTCTAAATGGCTTTCGTACAACAAGGGCTACAATATGGAACTAATGTTACCATTCCCTTGTTTGAAACATACAATCTTGAACGACAGCCGACCAAAATCAAGAACACCGTGTTGAAGAACCAAATTTTGAAACCAGTCGTATTCGAGTCTGAACTTAAAACTTAAACCAAACGGTTCCACTCTTAATATATGAACTCATCTTATATAACATACATAAAAATAATGCTGAGACAAGATAACAGAGGAAGAAGTAGATACCCAGAATGTCCCACGCGGATGCTCGTTGGAATCTAAATTTCATCTGCGAAACCACTAATTGTTATCAGTGGACGCTTTCGCTACCCACATTGACACCCTGCTCTACACATCATACCGAAAATATTCCAGATACACCAGCGAGAGGCACATCAAGAAGAAAAGACGGTTTAGATATCAAAAATGTAAAAACTGAAATAAAACGCCCCCCCCCCCCCCCCAACCACCCCATACCAAGCCATCCAGTACACACAAGTTGACAGTCTGCTATCCACAGATCATAGACACTGGCGCATGCAATCATGACATCAGTCTGCCGCCCATTTAGCTCCACACGTTGTATAACTTATAAGTAGAGTCATTATACCAGCCATTCCCTGAAAGGAACAACTTTTCGCTCAAAATACACTGAATATTTAAAGTTTGTAGAGATGGAACGCATTTGATTGTTTATTATTTGGGTATCACGACTCGTTCACGAACCTGATTTGTATTGTGTCGGATGAAAGAGAGCGGATCCATCTCGCATCCAACAGAGAACCATTTTACAGCAGCTATCTACTGTCTTACCTAAATGCTTACTGGACTGACCCACAAGCATGACAAACGTTACTTGAAGATTAATGTACTGTTAATGTGTTGCACGCATTTGCACAATGCGCCAAAGTACTCCCCCATGGGGAGCTGGAATAAAGGGCCTCACCACTGACATAACGCAGATGAAATGTATTACTTATGTTGGTAATGAAACAGTGTCAGTGCATATACTCTTTTGCTATTTGTTAAATGCAGTAGGGAATATTCGCAATCTTTTCTTTCAAAGAAACATTGAATCTGACATACAGTGGTGCTGATCAAACAAAAGACATCAGCAGACAGTGATTATCGTCTCGATACTGGCGTCTTTATTTATGCAACGTAACAACGCCCCTCATGATATATTATGGCCTATATAGAAAATGTTTGGCTCTTTGGGGCAATTGGTTGTTTTCCAACATTGTTGTTCAAACATACTCATTGTGGAGTAACCTTTGACAAATTAATTTGCGAAAACTTGCACTATGCATGAAGACGAAACCACAAAATTGTCAAAATGTATATGTTAAGATTATGAATAAATATAAGAAGCAATGGGGTTTGAACTCACATCGCACTGGTCGTGCAGTTTT
The DNA here is from genome assembly GCA_031216915.1 of Pictodentalium vernedei. Taxonomy (NCBI): domain Eukaryota; kingdom Metazoa; phylum Mollusca; class Scaphopoda; order Dentaliida; family Dentaliidae; genus Pictodentalium; species Pictodentalium vernedei. Next base: position 271,558,904 of record CM062288.1, read on the forward strand.
CATATACCGAACAGTACGCCTGAAACTTACTGAGCTACAGAACCCATCCGTTCTCAAGAGCCAAAATATAAAAAGAAAACTTTAGATTCTAACACCTCAACCATTCTATTTCCATGGGAAATAATAACGTTCATTTTTCAGCAGATGAAGGGGAGAGGAAAATATGCTAGTTTTTTAATAAAAATAAAGTTTCTCCCTCGACAAAAACAAAGCTCTGATATGCTACAGCATAAACCAATCTAATGACTAAGCAGACGATTTTTGTTGGGGATCTGTTCAGTTGCTCATGTCAGAGAAACATTGTCACAAAGATTCAGAGTTACTATAAATAGTAACAACTCACCAAGGTTCGGCACTTATTTTGTTACAAAATATCATCACCGGGGCCAAAATGTACGCACAAATATCCCAAAACTGAATAAATAGAAAGTGCTGATACTGCGAGCCAAAATCCAGACCATCTCGATAAAGAGAAAGGCCCTTTTCACCCCTCGAAACTCTTGTTTATAAAAAAGCGCATTTTCGAAAATTTGTGAAATTTTACCAAATCGGCACTCATGTTTTACCCCTGTCCATATTCTTGTCCAAACATCCAATCTAACCTCAGTCACGTTACGCATGGTTCTGGAGTAAAGAATCGTCCGTATGTCAAAAACATTGGCATTTCTGAATATGCGAGAGCCCTCTGATGTATGAAACACAACTCTTAGAAAAAGCATATTCAAACATCCAAAGACTCAGTGTTGAACCACCATCTAATTGTTTACTGGTATACAAGGTCACACCCATTCAGTTGAGCCTAAAAAATGCGATAAAAAATAAATGATCGACGTTTAGCCAATTGTTTACAAGTACGTTGCCCAGAGAAGTATCACACAAAACTATGCTATGGACACTGGGCCATATTACACCAGTAAAGCACAACCTGTCCATCTTAGTTCACAAGACTACTGTAGTTCCCAGGGACACTACAAGAATAAAATCGGGTACACTTATCTGTTGTGTAAATGCTTTTCTCGGTCGCTATCGTGTATGTATGTTTGTGGGGGCGGAGTGTGTGTGTGTGGGGGGGGGGGGGGGGGGGAGTAGACTGAATGAGTTGCGCGAAACAAACGGTGAACGGTGGTTTATCCGTCTACTCCGTTGAAAGGTATCAGTCGACGGCGATAGTCTGATATTTGGGGTATAAGGGCACATATCGAAACATTGGCCCACTGATAACCCCAAACAATTCGAAAATTGAATTTGTTCAAAACGTACTCTCCCATACTCCTGAATGGCCACTGACAAACTATGTATAGAAGCGACACAATATAAGTGAAGCTCACCCCATAGAACCTAACAATTAGGGGCAGGGGCCATATTTGTGGATATACGAAACCAATTAAACCCTCATCACCCTACACACTGTCATCTACATGCACGTCATTATGTATGTAGAAATATCACTTTGCCCAGCCCAAACCCACCAAGCTAGGCCTTCCGAGCGAGAAGAAACCTTCAAGTACCTGGAAATGATTGTATTATATGCCCAGAATGACTGATATTTAAGCGCTATTATTGTTGTGGGTTCGCTCAGTCATCGATAAGGAAGACATTTTCCTTTTTTAAGGGGCGAAAACTCAAAATCAGCTTCTGGAAGGTATACTTTGTATTTAGGCACACTAACCTCCGCCTTTCTATTAGAATGCATTGTGGAGGTATAACCGAAAATACTGCAGTCTTACACGTCGCGGAAGTTGCTTTCCATTAGAAGTTCTGAAAAAACAAAAGATTGGAATAGACAATTTCTTTCTGTCGGTCGTAACAGCTATATTTTGAGTTTATAGAACACTAAAAGACATGAACTGAAGATTATTCAGTCTGTTTGGAAAGAATATGAATGAATTCTTTTTGAAACGTTGTCCCGTGTTTCATAAATCATTCGAGTGAAACTCCGAGTCCTGATTTAATAATGTACTGAAAAGTGACACTTCGTGAATCTACGACTGTCATGGCCGGAAAAGTTGAATTCCAAGTGACACACATTTTTGACATCAAGTTGGTTTATTCAGTCACAACAAGCGATTTCAGCAGAAGGAAAAGTGAAAACAAAAGTGTCCTTATATGTAGAACGTTTTTGCGTCATAAAATAGTAAAAAAAAAAATTGAACTTTTTTGACAAATTTCATAAGGGTAACCATAGGCAAAAATTGAAATTTTTTTGTTTTTTAGTTGAATAAACCAATAAATGGCACACTTCAAAATATCAATAGTTCATGATTTCATTCTTGCGAAATTTATTCTTCTGAATTATTAAAGGCATTTAAAAGTCACTGTGTGTTGAGAGATCACCTCATTTACGTGATCATAAACGTTGCATTCGCAAATGGAACAGTCGCGTACATAAGTTATTGATTTATTATTTATTTATTGGTGTTTAAGGTTACATACATATGGACAATGTAATCGAGACCGTTACATTTTTACGGGTGGAGAAAGCCGGAGAGAACAACCGAGCATCGACTAGCAACTGGCAGCTCCTCAACATTCTAACTCTGTTCAAGCTCCACTCAAGCAGGGTTACAGCGGTTGAAGACATGTGTTCCATCGACGTGCGGTACGCCTTAGTAGGCAATCGGGATAAAGTGCCTTGCCCAAGGACACAACGATGGTCGTCCCGGGCCTACATTCGTTCTTCAGCTGTTGTGTAAAAGACTTGAACTTTCCGACAAACCCCAATTTCTCTGTGTGACCTTTCTTCGGGGCAGAATTTATACTAACCAACGCATAAAATGACCTACCACTAAAGATAGTAATCACTCAATTGGCTAATCATGCTTCGGGGTAGTAAATCTGGGGAGTTTAGAAAGAGACCCTTCTTAAATTCTAAATGGCTTTCGTACAACAAGGGCTACAATATGGAACTAATGTTACCATTCCCTTGTTTGAAACATACAATCTTGAACGACAGCCGACCAAAATCAAGAACACCGTGTTGAAGAACCAAATTTTGAAACCAGTCGTATTCGAGTCTGAACTTAAAACTTAAACCAAACGGTTCCACTCTTAATATATGAACTCATCTTATATAACATACATAAAAATAATGCTGAGACAAGATAAACAGAGGAAGAAGTAGATACCCAGAATGTCCCACGCGGATGCTCGTTGGAATCTAAATTTCATCTGCGAAACCACTAATTGTTATCAGTGGACGCTTTCGCTACCCACATTGACACCCTGCTCTACACATCATACCGAAAATATTCCAGATACACCAGCGAGAGGCACATCAAGAAGAAAAGACGGTTTAGATATCAAAAATGTAAAAACTGAAATAAAACGCCCCCCCCCCCCCCAACCACCCCATACCAAGCCATCCAGTACACACAAGTTGACAGTCTGCTATCCACAGATCATAGACACTGGCGCATGCAATCATGACATCAGTCTGCCGCCCATTTAGCTCCACACGTTGTATAACTTATAAGTAGAGTCATTATACCAGCCATTCCCTGAAAGGAACAACTTTTCGCTCAAAATACACTGAATATTTAAAGTTTGTAGAGATGGAACGCATTTGATTGTTTATTATTTGGGTATCACGACTCGTTCACGAACCTGATTTGTATTGTGTCGGATGAAAGAGAGCGGATCCATCTCGCATCCAACAGAGAACCATTTTACAGCAGCTATCTACTGTCTTACCTAAATGCTTACTGGACTGACACAAGCATGACAAACGTTACTTGAAGATTAATGTACTGTTAATGTGTTGCACGCATTTGCACAATGCGCCAAAGTACTCCCCCATGGGGAGCTGGAATAAAGGGCCTCACCACTGACATAACGCAGATGAAATGTATTACTTATGTTGGTAATGAAACAGTGTCAGTGCATATACTCTTTTGCTATTTGTTAAATGCAGTAGGGAATATTCGCAATCTTTTCTTTCAAAGAAACATTGAATCTGACATACAGTGGTGCTGATCAAACAAAAGACATCAGCAGACAGTGATTATCGTCTCGATACTGGCGTCTTTATTTATGCAACGTAACAACGCCCCTCATGATATATTATGGCCTATATAGAAAATGTTTGGCTCTTTGGGGCAATTGGTTGTTTTCCAACATTGTTGTTCAAACATACTCATTGTGGAGTAACCTTTGACAAATTAATTTGCGAAAACTTGCACTATGCATGAAGACGAAACCACAAAATTGTCAAAATGTATATGTTAAGATTATGAATAAATATAAGAAGCAATGGGGTTTGAACTCACATCGCACTGGTCGTGCAGTTTTCATATACCGAACAGTACGCCTGAACTTACTGAGCTACAGACCCATCCGTTCTCAAGAGCCAAAATATAAAAAGAAAACTTTAGATTCTAACACCTCAACCATTCTATTTCCATGGGAAATAATAACGTTCATTTTTCAGCAGATGAAGGGGAGAGGAAAATATGCTAGTTTTTTAATAAAAATAAAGTTTCTCCCTCGACAAAAACAAAGCTCTGATATGCTACAGCATAAACCAATCTAATGACTAAGCAGACGATTTTTGTTGGGGATCTGTTCAGTTGCTCATGTCAGAGAAACATTGTCACAAAGATTCAGAGTTACTATAAATAGTAACAACTCACCAAGGTTCGGCACTTATTTTGTTACAAAATATCATCACCCGGGGCCAAAATGTACGCACAAATATCCCAAAACTGAATAAATAGAAAGTGCTGATACTGCGAGCCAAAATCCAGACCATCTCGATAAAGAGAAAGGCCCTTTTCACCCCTCGAAACTCTTGTTTATAAAAAAGCGCATTTTCGAAAATTTGTGAAATTTTACCAAATCGGCACTCATGTTTTACCCCTGTCCATATTCTTGTCCAAACATCCAATCTAACCTCAGTCACGTTACGCATGGTTCTGGAGTAAAGAATCGTCCGTATGTCAAAAACATTGGCATTTCTGAATATGCGAGAGCCCTCTGATGTATGAAACACAACTCTTAGAAAAAGCATATTCAAACATCCAAAGACTCAGTGTTGAACCACCATCTAATTGTTTACTGGTATACAAGGTCACACCCATTCAGTTGAGCCTAAAAAATGCGATAAAAAATAAATGATCGACGTTTAGCCAATTGTTTACAAGTACGTTGCCCAGAGAAGTATCACACAAAACTATGGACACTGGGCCATATTACACCAGTAAAGCACAACCTGTCCATCTTAGTTCACAAGACTACTGTAGTTCCCAGGGACACTACAAGAATAAAATCGGGTACACTTATCTGTTGTGTAAATGCTTTTCTCGGTCGCTATCGTGTATGTATGTTTGTGGGGGCGGAGTGTGTGTGTGTGGGGGGGGGGGGGGGGAGTAGACTGAATGAGTTGCGCGAAACAAACGGTGAACGGTGGTTTATCCGTCTACTCCGTTGAAAGGTATCAGTCGACGGCGATAGTCTGATATTTGGGGTATAAGGGCACATATCGAAACATTGGCCCACTGATAACCCCAAACAATTCGAAAATTGAATTTGTTCAAAACGTACTCTCCCATACTCCTGAATGGCCACTGACAAACTATGTATAGAAGCGACACAATATAAGTGAAGCTCACCCCATAGAACCTAACAATTAGGGGCAGGGGCCATATTTGTGGATATACGAAACCAATTAAACCCTCATCACCCTACACACTGTCATCTACATGCACGTCATTATGTATGTAGAAATATCACTTTGCCCAGCCCAAACCCACCAAGCTAGGCCTTCCGAGCGAGAAGAAACCTTCAAGTACCTGGAAATGATTGTATTATATGCCCAGAATGACTGATATTTAAGCGCTATTATTGTTGTGGGTTCGCTCAGTCATCGATAAGGAAGACATTTTCCTTTTTTAAGGGGCGAAAACTCAAAATCAGCTTCTGGAAGGTATACTTTGTATTTAGGCACACTAACCTCCGCCTTTCTATTAGAATGCATTGTGGAGGTATAACCGAAAATACTGCAGTCTTACACGTCGCGGAAGTTGCTTTCCATTAGAAGTTCTGAAAAAACAAAAGATTGGAATAGACAATTTCTTTCTGTCGGTCGTAACAGCTATATTTTGAGTTTATAGAACACTAAAAGACATGAACTGAAGATTATTCAGTCTGTTTGGAAAGAATATGAATGAATTCTTTTTGAAACGTTGTCCCGTGTTTCATAAATCATTCGAGTGAAACTCCGAGTCCTGATTTAATAATGTACTGAAAAGTGACACTTCGTGAATCTACGACTGTCATGGCCGGAAAAGTTGAATTCCAAGTGACACACATTTTTGACATCAAGTTGGTTTATTCAGTCACAACAAGCGATTTCAGCAGAAGGAAAAGTGAAAACAAAAGTGTCCTTATATGTAGAACGTTTTTGCGTCATAAAATAGTAAAAAAAAAAATTGAACTTTTTTGACAAATTTCATAAGGGTAACCATAGGCAAAAATTGAAATTTTTTTGTTTTTTAGTTGAATAAACCAATAAATGGCACACTTCAAAATATCAATAGTTCATGATTTCATTCTTGCGAAATTTATTCTTCTGAATTATTAAAGGCATTTAAAAGTCACTGTGTGTTGAGAGATCACCTCATTTACGTGATCATAAACGTTGCATTCGCAAATGGAACAGTCGCGTACATAAGTTATTGATTTATTATTTATTTATTGGTGTTTAAGGTTACATACATATGGACAATGTAATCGTGACCGTTACATTTTTACGGGTGGAGAAAGCCGGAGAGAACAACCGAGCATCGACTAGCAACTGGCAGCTCCTCAACATTCTAACTCTGTTCAAGCTCCACTCAAGCAGGGTTACAGCGGTTGAAGACATGTGTTCCATCGACGTGCGGTACGCCTTAGTAGGCAATCGGGATAAAGTGCCTTGCCCAAGGACACAACGATGGTCGTCCCGGGCCTACATTCGTTCTTCAGCTGTTGTGTAAAAGACTTGAACTTTCCGACAAACCCCAATTTCTCTGTGTGACCTTTCTTCGGGGCAGAATTTATACTAACCAACGCATAAAATGACCTACCACTAAAGATAGTATTCACTCAATTGGCTAATCATGCTTCGGGGTAGTAAATCTGGGGAGTTTAGAAAGAGACCCTTCTTAAATTCTAAATGGCTTTCGTACAACAAGGGCTACAATATGGAACTAATGTTACCATTCCCTTGTTTGAAACATACAATCTTGAACGACAGCCGACCAAAATCAAGAACACCGTGTTGAAGAACCAAATTTTGAAACCAGTCGTATTCGAGTCTGAACTTAAAACTTAAACCAAACGGTTCCACTCTTAATATATGAACTCATCTTATATAACATACATAAAAATAATGCTGAGACAAGATAAACAGAGGAAGAAGTAGATACCCAGAATGTCCCACGCGGATGCTCGTTGGAATCTAAATTTCATCTGCGAAACCACTAATTGTTATCAGTGGACGCTTTCGCTACCCACATTGACACCCTGCTCTACACATCATACCGAAAATATTCCAGATACACCAGCGAGAGGCACATCAAGAAGAAAAGACGGTTTAGATATCAAAAATGTAAAAACTGAAATAAAACGCCCCCCCCCCCCCCCCAACCACCCCGTACCAAGCCATCCAGTACACACAAGTTGACAGTCTGCTATCCACAGATCATAGACACTGGCGCATGCAATCATGACATCAGTCTGCCGCCCATTTAGCTCCACACGTTGTATAACTTATAAGTAGAGTCATTATACCAGCCATTCCCTGAAAGGAACAACTTTTCGCTCAAAATACACTGAATATTTAAAGTTTGTAGAGATGGAACGCATTTGATTGTTTATTATTTGGGTATCACGACTCGTTCACGAACCTGATTTGTATTGTGTCGGATGAAAGAGAGCGGATCCATCTCGCATCCAACAGAGAACCATTTTACAGCAGCTATCTACTGTCTTACCTAAATGCTTACTGGACTGACACAAGCATGACAAACGTTACTTGAAGATTAATGTACTGTTAATGTGTTGCACGCATTTGCACAATGCGCCAAAGTACTCCCCCATGGGGAGCTGGAATAAAGGGCCTCACCACTGACATAACGCAGATGAAATGTATTACTTATGTTGGTAATGAAACAGTGTCAGTGCATATACTCTTTTGCTATTTGTTAAATGCAGTAGGGAATATTCGCAATCTTTTCTTTCAAAGAAACATTGAATCTGACATACAGTGGTGCTGATCAAACAAAAGACATCAGCAGACAGTGATTATCGTCTCGATACTGGCGTCTTTATTTATGCAACGTAACAACGCCCCTCATGATATATTATGGCCTATATAGAAAATGTTTGGCTCTTTGGGGCAATTGGTTGTTTTCCAACATTGTTGTTCAAACATACTCATTGTGGAGTAACCTTTGACAAATTAATTTGCGAAAACCTGCACTATGCATGAAGACGAAACCACAAAATTGTCAAAATGTATATGTTAAGATTATGAATAAATATAAGAAGCAATGGGGTTTGAACTCACATCGCACTGGTCGTGCAGTTTTCATATACCGAACAGTACGCCTGAACTTACTGAGCTACAGACCCATCCGTTCTCAAGAGCCAAAATATAAAAAGAAAACTTTAGATTCTAACACCTCAACCATTCTATTTCCATGGGAAATAATAACGTTCATTTTTCAGCAGATGAAGGGGAGAGGAAAATATGCTAGTTTTTTAATAAAAATAAAGTTTCTCCCTCGACAAAAACAAAGCTCTGATATGCTACAGCATAAACCAATCTAATGACTAAGCAGACGATTTTTGTTGGGGATCTGTTCAGTTGCTCATGTCAGAGAAACATTGTCACAAAGATTCAGAGTTACTATAAATAGTAACAACTCACCAAGGTTCGGCACTTATTTTGTTACAAAATATCATCACCCGGGGCCAAAATGTACGCACAAATATCCCAAAACTGAATAAATAGAAAGTGCTGATACTGCGAGCCAAAATCCAGACCATCTCGATAAAGAGAAAGGCCCTTTTCACCCCTCGAAACTCTTGTTTATAAAAAAGCGCATTTTCGAAAATTTGTGAAATTTTACCAAATCGGCACTCATGTTTTACCCCTGTCCATATTCTTGTCCAAACATCCAATCTAACCTCAGTCACGTTACGCATGGTTCTGGAGTAAAGAATCGTCCGTATGTCAAAAACATTGGCATTTCTGAATATGCGAGAGCCCTCTGATGTATGAAACACAACTCTTAGAAAAAGCATATTTAAACATCCAAAGACTCAGTGTTGAACCACCATCTAATTGTTTACTGGTATACAAGGTCACACCCATTCAGTTGAGCCTAAAAAATGCGATAAAAAATAAATGATCGACGTTTAGCCAATTGTTTACAAGTACGTTGCCCAGAGAAGTATCACACAAAACTATGGACACTGGGCCATATTACACCAGTAAAGCACAACCTGTCCATCTTAGTTCACAAGACTACTGTAGTTCCCAGGGACACTACAAGAATAAAATCGGGTACACTTATCTGTTGTGTAAATGCTTTTCTCGGTCGCTATCGTGTATGTATGTTTGTGGGGGCGGAGTGTGTGTGTGTGTGGGGGGGGGGGGGGGGAGTAGACTGAATGAGTTGCGCGAAACAAACGGTGAACGGTGGTTTATCCGTCTACTCCGTTGAAAGGTATCAGTCGACGGCGATAGTCTGATATTTGGGGTATAAGGGCACATATCGAAACATTGGCCCACTGATAACCCCAAACAATTCGAAAATTGAATTTGTTCAAAACGTACTCTCCCATACTCCTGAATGGCCACTGACAAACTATGTATAGAAGCGACACAATATAAGTGAAGCTCACCCCATAGAACCTAACAATTAGGGGCAGGGGCCATATTTGTGGATATACGAAACCAATTAAACCCTCATCACCCTACACACTGTCATCTACATGCACGTCATTATGTATGTAGAAATATCACTTTGCCCAGCCCAAACCCACCAAGCTAGGCCTTCCGTGCGAGAAGAAACCTTCAAGTACCTGGAAATGATTGTATTATATGCCCAGAATGACTGATATTTAAGCGCTATTATTGTTGTGGGTTCGCTCAGTCATCGATAAGGAAGACATTTTCCTTTTTTAAGGGGCGAAAACTCAAAATCAGCTTCTGGAAGGTATACTTTGTATTTAGGCACACTAACCTCCGCCTTTCTATTAGAATGCATTGTGGAGGTATAACCGAAAATACTGCAGTCTTACACGTCGCGGAAGTTGCTTTCCATTAGAAGTTCTGAAAAAACAAAAGATTGGAATAGACAATTTCTTTCTGTCGGTCGTAACAGCTATATTTTGAGTTTATAGAACACTAAAAGACATGAACTGAAGATTATTCAGTCTGTTTGGAAAGAATATGAATGAATTCTTTTTGAAATGTTGTCCCGTGTTTCATAAATCATTCGAGTGAAACTCCGAGTCCTGATTTAATAATGTACTGAAAAGTGACACTTCGTGAATCTACGACTGTCATGGCCGGAAAAGTTGAATTCCAAGTGACACACATTTTTGACATCAAGTTGGTTTATTCAGTCACAACAAGCGATTTCAGCAGAAGGAAAAGTGAAAACAAAAGTGTCCTTATATGTAGAACGTTTTTGCGTCATAAAATAGTAAAAAAAAAAATTGAACTTTTTTGACAAATTTCATAAGGGTAACCATAGGCAAAAATTGAAATTTTTTTGTTTTTTAGTTGAATAAACCAATAAATGGCACACTTCAAAATATCAATAGTTCATGATTTCATTCTTGCGAAATTTATTCTTCTGAATTATTAAAGGCATTTAAAAGTCACTGTGTGTTGAGAGATCACCTCATTTACGTGATCATAAACGTTGCATTCGCAAATGGAACAGTCGCGTACATAAGTTATTGATTTATTATTTATTTATTGGTGTTTAAGGTTACATACATATGGACAATGTAATCGTGACCGTTACATTTTTACGGGTGGAGAAAGCCGGAGAGAACAACCGAGCATCGACTAGCAACTGGCAGCTCCTCAACATTCTAACTCTGTTCAAGCTCCACTCAAGCAGGGTTACAGCGGTTGAAGACATGTGTTCCATCGACGTGCGGTACGCCTTAGTAGGCAATCGGGATAAAGTGCCTTGCCCAAGGACACAACGATGGTCGTCCCGGGCCTACATTCGTTCTTCAGCTGTTGTGTAAAAGACTTGAACTTTCCGACAAACCCCAATTTCTCTGTGTGACCTTTCTTCGGGGCAGAATTTATACTAACCAACGCATAAAATGACCTACCACTAAAGATAGTAATCACTCAATTGGCTAATCATGCTTCGGGGTAGTAAATCTGGGGAGTTTAGAAAGAGACCCTTCTTAAATTCTAAATGGCTTTCGTACAACAAGGGCTACAATATGGAACTAATGTTACCATTCCCTTGTTTGAAACATACAATCTTGAACGACAGCCGACCAAAATCAAGAACACCGTGTTGAAGAACCAAATTTTGAAACCAGTCGTATTCGAGTCTGAACTTAAAACTTAAACAAAACGGTTCCACTCTTAATATATGAACTCATCTTATATAACATACATAAAAATAATGCTGAGACAAGATAAACAGAGGAAGAAGTAGATACCCAGAATGTCCCACGCGGATGCTCGTTGGAATCTAAATTTCATCTGCGAAACCACTAATTGTTATCAGTGGACGCTTTCGCTACCCACATTGACACCCTGCTCTACACATCATACCGAAAATATTCCAGATACACCAGCGAGAGGCACATCAAGAAGAAAAGACGGTTTAGATATCAAAAATGTAAAAACGGAAATAAAACGCCCCCCCCAACCACCCCATACCAAGCCATCCAGTACACACAAGTTGACAGTCTGCTATCCACAGATCATAGACACTGGCGCATGCAATCATGACATCAGTCTGCCGCCCATTTAGCTCCACACGTTGTATAACTTATAAGTAGAGTCATTATACCAGCCATTCCCTGAAAGGAACAACTTTTCGCTCAAAATACACTGAATATTTAAAGTTTGTAGAGATGGAACGCATTTGATTGTTTATTATTTGGGTATCACGACTCGTTCACGAACCTGATTTGTATTGTGTCGGATGAAAGAGAGCGGATCCATCTCGCATCCAACAGAGAACCATTTTACAGCAGCTATCTACTGTCTTACCTAAATGCTTACTGCACTGACACAAGCATGACAAACGTTACTTGAAGATTAATGTACTGTTAATGTGTTGCACGCATTTGCACAATGCGCCAAAGTACTCCCCCATGGGGAGCTGGAATAAAGGGCCTCACCACTGACATAACGCAGATGAAATGTATTACTTATGTTGGTAATGAAACAGTGTCAGTGCATATACTCTTTTGCTATTTGTTAAATGCAGTAGGGAATATTCGCAATCTTTTCTTTCAAAGAAACATTGAATCTGACATACAGTGGTGCTGATCAAACAAAAGACATCAGCAGACAGTGATTATCGTCTCGATACTGGCGTCTTTATTTATGCAACGTAACAACGCCCCTCATGATATATTATGGCCTATATAGAAAATGTTTGGCTCTTTGGGGCAACTGGTTGTTTTCCAACATTGTTGTTCAAACATACTCATTGTGGAGTAACCTTTGACAAATTAATTTGCGAAAACCTGCACTATGCATGAAGACGAAACCACAAAATTGTCAAAATGTATATGTTAAGATTATGAATAAATATAAGAAGCAATGGGGTTTGAACTCACATCGCACTGGTCGTGCAGTTTTCATATACCGAACAGTACGCCTGAACTTACTGAGCTACAGACCCATCCGTTCTCAAGAGCCAAAATATAAAAAGAAAACTTTAGATTCTAACACCTCAACCATTCTATTTCCATGGGAAATAATAACGTTCATTTTTCAGCAGATGAAGGGGAGAGGAAAATATGCTAGTTTTTTAATAAAAATAAAGTTTCTCCCTCGACAAAAACAAAGCTCTGATATGCTACAGCATAAACCAATCTAATGACTAAGCAGACGATTTTTGTTGGGGATCTGTTCAGTTGCTCATGTCAGAGAAACATTGTCACAAAGATTCAGAGTTACTATAAATAGTAACAACTCACCAAGGTTCGGCACTTATTTTGTTACAAAATATCATCACCCGGGGCCAAAATGTACGCACAAATATCCCAAAACTGAATAAATAGAAAGTGCTGATACTGCGAGCCAAAATCCAGACCATCTCGATAAAGAGAAAGGCCCTTTTCACCCCTCGAAACTATTGTTTATAAAAAAGCGCATTTTCGAAAATTTGTGAAATTTTACCAAATCGGCACTCATGTTTTACCCCTGTCCATATTCTTGTCCAAACATCCAATCTAACCTCAGTCACGTTACGCATGGTTCTGGAGTAAAAGAATCGTCCGTATGTCAAAACATTGGCATTTCTGAATATGCGAGAGCCCTCTGATGTATGAAACACAACTCTTAGAAAAAGCATATTCAAACATCCAAAGACTCAGTGTTTGAACCACCATCTAATTGTTTACTGGTATACAAGGTCACACCCATTCAGTTGAGCCTAAAAAATGCGATAAAAAATAAATGATCGACGTTTAGCCAATTGTTACAAGTACGTTGCCCAGAGAAGTATCACACAAAACTATGGACACTGGGCCATATTACACCAGTAAAGCACAACCTGTCCATCTTAGTTCACAAGACTACTGTAGTTCCCAGGGACACTACAAGAATAAAATCGGGTACACTTATCTGTTGTGTAAATGCTTTTCTCGGTCGCTATCGTGTATGTATGTTTGTGGGGGCGGAGTGTGTGTGTGTGGGGGGGGGGGGGGGGAGTAGACTGAATGAGTTGCGCGAAACAAACGGTGAACGGTGGTTTATCCGTCTACTCCGTTGAAAGGTATCAGTCGACGGCGATAGTCTGATATTTGGGGTATAAGGGCACATATCGAAACATTGGCCCACTGATAACCCCAAACAATTCGAAAATTGAATTTGTTCAAAACGTACTCTCCCATACTCCTGAATGGCCACTGACAAACTATGTATAGAAGCGACACAATATAAGTGAAGCTCACCCCATAGAACCTAACAATTAGGGGCAGGGGCCATATTTGTGGATATACGAAACCAATTAAACCCTCATCACCCTACACACTGTCATCTACATGCACGTCATTATGTATGTAGAAATATCACTTTGCCCAGCCCAAACCCACCAAGCTAGGCCTTCCGTGCGAGAAGAAACCTTCAAGTACCTGGAAATGATTGTATTATATGCCCAGAATGACTGATATTTAAGCGCTATTATTGTTGTGGGTTCGCTCAGTCATCGATAAGGAAGACATTTTCCTTTTTTAAGGGGCGAAAACTCAAAATCAGCTTCTGGAAGGTATACTTTGTATTTAGGCACACTAACCTCCGCCTTTCTATTAGAATGCATTGTGGAGGTATAACCGAAAATACTGCAGTCTTACACGTCGCGGAAGTTGCTTTCCATTAGAAGTTCTGAAAAAACAAAAGATTGGAATAGACAATTTCTTTCTGTCGGTCGTAACAGCTATATTTTGAGTTTATAGAACACTAAAAGACATGAACTGAAGATTATTCAGTCTGTTTGGAAAGAATATGAATGAATTCTTTTTGAAACGTTGTCCCGTGTTTCATAAATCATTCGAGTGAAACTCCGAGTCCTGATTTAATAATGTACTGAAAAGTGACACTTCGTGAATCTACGACTGTCATGGCCGGAAAAGTTGAATTCCAAGTGACACACATTTTTGACATCAAGTTGGTTTATTCAGTCACAACAAGCGATTTCAGCAGAAGGAAAAGTGAAAACAAAAGTGTCCTTATATGTAGAACGTTTTTGCGTCATAAAATAGTAAAAAAAAAAAATTGAACTTTTTTGACAAATTTCATAAGGGTAACCATAGGCAAAAATTGAAATTTTTTTGTTTTTTAGTTGAATAAACCAATAAATGGCACACTTCAAAATATCAATAGTTCATGATTTCATTCTTGCGAAATTTATTGAATTATTAAAGGCATTTAAAAGTCACTGTGTGTTGAGAGATCACCTCATTTACGTGATCATAAACGTTGCATTCGCAAATGGAACAGTCGCGTACATAAGTTATTGATTTATTATTTATTTATTGGTGTTTAAGGTTACATACATATGGACAATGTAATCGTGACCGTTACATTTTTACGGGTGGAGAAAGCCGGAGAGAACAACCGAGCATCGACTAGCAACTGGCAGCTCCTCAACATTCTAACTCTGTTCAAGCTCCACTCAAGCAGGGTTACAGCGGTTGAAGACATGTGTTCCATCGACGTGCGGTACGCCTTAGTAGGCAATCGGGATAAAGTGCCTTGCCCAAGGACACAACGATGGTCGTCCCGGGCCTACATTCGTTCTTCAGCTGTTGTGTAAAAGACTTGAACTTTCCGACAAACCCCAATTTCTCTGTGTGACCTTTCTTCGGGGCAGAATTTATACTAACCAACGCATAAAATGACCTACCACTAAAGATAGTAATCACTCAATTGGCTAATCATGCTTCGGGGTAGTAAATCTGGGGAGTTTAGAAAGAGACCCTTCTTAAATTCTAAATGGCTTTCGTACAACAAGGGCTACAATATGGAACTAATGTTACCATTCCCTTGTTTGAAACTTACAATCTTGAACGACAGCCGACCAAAATCAAGAACACCGTGTTGAAGAACCAAATTTTGAAACCAGTCGTATTCGAGTCTGAACTTAAAACTTAAACCAAACGGTTCCACTCTTAATATATGAACTCATCTTATATAACATACATAAAAATAATGCTGAGACAAGATAAACAGAGGAAGAAGTAGATACCCAGAATGTCCCACGCGGATGCTCGTTGGAATCTAAATTTCATCTGCGAAACCACTAATTGTTATCAGTGGACGCTTTCGCTACCCACATTGACACCCTGCTCTACACATCATACCGAAAATATTCCAGATACACCAGCGAGAGGCACATCAAGAAGAAAAGACGGTTTAGATATCAAAAATGTAAAAACTGAAATAAAACGCCCCCCCCCCCCCCAACCACCCCATACCAAGCCATCCAGTACACACAAGTTGACAGTCTGCTATCCACAGATCATAGACACTGGCGCATGCAATCATGACATCAGTCTGCCGCCCATTTAGCTCCACACGTTGTATAACTTATAAGTAGAGTCATTATACCAGCCATTCCCTGAAAGGAACAACTTTTCGCTCAAAATACACTGAATATTTAAAGTTTGTAGAGATGGAACGCATTTGATTGTTTATTATTTGGGTATCACGACTCGTTCACGAACCTGATTTGTATTGTGTCGGATGAAAGAGAGCGGATCCATCTCGCATCCAACAGAGAACCATTTTACAGCAGCTATCTACTGTCTTACCTAAATGCTTACTGGACTGACACAAGCATGACAAACGTTACTTGAAGATTAATGTACTGTTAATGTGTTGCACGCATTTGCACAATGCGCCAAAGTACTCCCCCATGGGGAGCTGGAATAAAGGGCCTCACCACTGACATAACGCAGATGAAATGTATTACTTATGTTGGTAATGAAACAGTGTCAGTGCATATACTCTTTTGCTATTTGTTAAATGCAGTAGGGAATATTCGCAATCTTTTCTTTCAAAGAAACATTGAATCTGACATACAGTGGTGCTGATCAAACAAAAGACATCAGCAGACAGTGATTATCGTCTCGATACTGGCGTCTTTATTTATGCAACGTAACAACGCCCCTCATGATATATTATGGCCTATATAGAAAATGTTTGGCTCTTTGGGGCAATTGGTTGTTTTCCAACATTGTTGTTCAAACATACTCATTGTGGAGTAACCTTTGACAAATTAATTTGCGAAAACCTGCACTATGCATGAAGACGAAACCA
Organism: Pictodentalium vernedei; assembly: GCA_031216915.1. NCBI lineage: Eukaryota > Metazoa > Mollusca > Scaphopoda > Dentaliida > Dentaliidae > Pictodentalium > Pictodentalium vernedei. The sequence continues at coordinate 271,575,930 of CM062288.1, forward strand.
CAAAATTGTCAAAATGTATATGTTAAGATTATGAATAAATATAAGAAGCAATGGGGTTTGAACTCACATCGCACTGGTCGTGCAGTTTTCATATACCGAACAGTACGCCTGAACTTACTGAGCTACAGACCCATCCGTTCTCAAGAGCCAAAATATAAAAAGAAAACTTTAGATTCTAACACCTCAACCATTCTATTTCCATGGGAAATAATAACGTTCATTTTTCAGCAGATGAAGGGGAGAGGAAAATATGCTAGTTTTTTAATAAAAATAAAGTTTCTCCCTCGACAAAAACAAAGCTCTGATATGCTACAGCATAAACCAATCTAATGACTAAGCAGACGATTTTTGTTGGGGATCTGTTCAGTTGCTCATGTCAGAGAAACATTGTCACAAAGATTCAGAGTTACTATAAATAGTAACAACTCACCAAGGTTCGGCACTTATTTTGTTACAAAATATCATCACCCGGGGCCAAAATGTACGCACAAATATCCCAAAACTGAATAAATAGAAAGTGCTGATACTGCGAGCCAAAATCCAGACCATCTCGATAAAGAGAAAGGCCCTTTTCACCCTCGAAACTCTTGTTTATAAAAAAGCGCATTTTCGAAAATTTGTGAAATTTTACCAAATCGGCACTCATGTTTTACCCCTGTCCATATTCTTGTCCAAACATCCAATCTAACCACAGTCACGTTACGCATGGTTCTGGAGTAAAGAATCGTCCGTATGTCAAAAACATTGGCATTTCTGAATATGCGAGAGCCCTCTGATGTATGAAACACAACTCTTAGAAAAAGCATATTCAAACATCCAAAGACTCAGTGTTGAACCACCATCTAATTGTTTACTGGTATACAAGGTCACACCCATTCAGTTGAGCCTAAAAAATGCGATAAAAAATAAATGATCGACGTTTAGCCAATTGTTTACAAGTACGTTGCCCAGAGAAGTATCACACAAAACTATGGACACTGGGCCATATTACACCAGTAAAGCACAACCTGTCCATCTTAGTTCACAAGACTACTGTAGTTCCCAGGGACACTACAAGAATAAAATCGGGTACACTTATCTGTTGTGTAAATGCTTTTCTCGGTCGCTATCGTGTATGTATGTTTGTGGGGGCGGAGTGTGTGTGTGTGGGGGGGGGGGGGGGAGTAGACTGAATGGGTTGCGCGAAACAAACGGTGAACGGTGGTTTATCCGTCTACTCCGTTGAAAGGTATCAGTCGACGGCGATAGTCTGATATTTGGGGTATAAGGGCACATATCGAAACATTGGCCCACTGATAACCCCAAACAATTCGAAAATTGAATTTGTTCAAAACGTACTCTCCCATACTCCTGAATGGCCACTGACAAACTATGTATAGAAGCGACACAATATAAGTGAAGCTCACCCCATAGAACCTAACAATTAGGGGCAGGGGCCATATTTGTGGATATACGAAACCAATTAAACCCTCATCACCCTACACACTGTCATCTACATGCACGTCATTATGTATGTAGAAATATCACTTTGCCCAGCCCAAACCCACCAAGCTAGGCCTTCCGTGCGAGAAGAAACCTTCAAGTACCTGGAAATGATTGTATTATATGCCCAGAATGACTGATATTTAAGCGCTATTATTGTTGTGGGTTCGCTCAGTCATCGATAAGGAAGACATTTTCCTTTTTTAAGGGGCGAAAACTCAAAATCAGCTTCTGGAAGGTATACTTTGTATTTAGGCACACTAACCTCCGCCTTTCTATTAGAATGCATTGTGGAGGTATAACCGAAAATACTGCAGTCTTACACGTCGCGGAAGTTGCTTTCCATTAGAAGTTCTGAAAAAACAAAAGATTGGAATAGACAATTTCTTTCTGTCGGTCGTAACAGCTATATTTTGAGTTTATAGAACACTAAAAGACATGAACTGAAGATTATTCAGTCTGTTTGGAAAGAATATGAATGAATTCTTTTTGAAACGTTGTCCCGTGTTTCATAAATCATTCGAGTGAAACTCCGAGTCCTGATTTAATAATGTACTGAAAAGTGACACTTCGTGAATCTACGACTGTCATGGCCGGAAAAGTTGAATTCCAAGTGACACACATTTTTGACATCAAGTTGGTTTATTCAGTCACAACAAGCGATTTCAGCAGAAGGAAAAGTGAAAACAAAAGTGTCCTTATATGTAGAACGTTTTTGCGTCATAAAATAGTAAAAAAAAAAATTGAACTTTTTTGACAAATTTCATAAGGGTAACCATAGGCAAAAATTGAAATTTTTTTGTTTTTTAGTTGAATAAACCAATAAATGGCACACTTCAAAATATCAATAGTTCATGATTTCATTCTTGCGAAATTTATTCTTCTGAATTATTAAAGGCATTTAAAAGTCACTGTGTGTTGAGAGATCACCTCATTTACGTGATCATAAACGTTGCATTCGCAAATGGAACAGTCGCGTACATAAGTTATTGATTTATTATTTATTTATTGGTGTTTAAGGTTACATACATATGGACAATGTAATCGTGACCGTTACATTTTTACGGGTGGAGAAAGCCGGAGAGAACAACCGAGCATCGACTAGCAACTGGCAGCTCCTCAACATTCTAACTCTGTTCAAGCTCCACTCAAGCAGGGTTACAGCGGTTGAAGACATGTGTTCCATCGACGTGCGGTACGCCTTAGTAGGCAATCGGGATAAAGTGCCTTGCCCAAGGACACAACGATGGTCGTCCCGGGCCTACATTCGTTCTTCAGCTGTTGTGTAAAAGACTTGAACTTTCCGACAAACCCCAATTTCTCTGTGTGACTTTCTTCGGGGCAGAATTTATACTAACCAACGCATAAAATGACCTACCACTAAAGATAGTAATCACTCAATTGGCTAATCATGCTTCGGGGTAGTAAATCTGGGGAGTTTAGAAAGAGACCCTTCTTAAATTCTAAATGGCTTTCGTACAACAAGGGCTACAATATGGAACCAATGTTACCATTCCCTTGTTTGAAACATACAATCTTGAACGACAGCCGACCAAAATCAAGAACACCGTGTTGAAGAACCAAATTTTGAAACCAGTCGTATTCGAGTCTGAACTTAAAACTTAAACCAAACGGTTCCACTCTTAATATATGAACTCATCTTATATAACATACATAAAAATAATGCTGAGACAAGATAAACAGAGGAAGAAGTAGATACCCAGAATGTCCCACGCGGATGCTCGTTGGAATCTAAATTTCATCTGCGAAACCACTAATTGTTATCAGTGGACGCTTTCGCTACCCACATTGACACCCTGCTCTACACATCATACCGAAAATATTCCAGATACACCAGCGAGAGGCACATCAAGAAGAAAAGACGGTTTAGATATCAAAAATGTAAAAACTGAAATAAAACGCCCCCCCCCCCCCCCCAACCACCCCATACCAAGCCATCCAGTACACACAAGTTGACAGTCTGCTATCCACAGATCATAGACACTGGCGCATGCAATCATGACATCAGTCTGCCGCCCATTTAGCTCCACACGTTATATAACTTATAAGTAGAGTCATTATACCAGCCATTCCCTGAAAGGAACAACTTTTCGCTCAAAATACACTGAATATTTAAAGTTTGTAGAGATGGAACGCATTTGATTGTTTATTATTTGGGTATCACGACTCGTTCACGAACCTGATTTGTATTGTGTCGGATGAAAGAGAGCGGATCCATCTCGCATCCAACAGAGAACCATTTTACAGCAGCTATCTACTGTCTTACCTAAATGCTTACTGGACTGACACAAGCATGACAAACGTTACTTGAAGATTAATGTACTGTTAATGTGTTGCACGCATTTGCACAATGCGCCAAAGTACTCCCCCATGGGGAGCTGGAATAAAGGGCCTCACCACTGACATAACGCAGATGAAATGTATTACTTATGTTGGTAATGAAACAGTGTCAGTGCATATACTCTTTTGCTATTTGTTAAATGCAGTAGGGAATATTCGCAATCTTTTCTTTCAAAGAAACATTGAATCTGACATACAGTGGTGCTGATCAAACAAAAGACATCAGCAGACAGTGATTATCGTCTCGATACTGGCGTCTTTATTTATGCAACGTAACAACGCCCCTCATGATATATTATGGCCTATATAGAAAATGTTTGGCTCTTTGGGGCAATTGGTTGTTTTCCAACATTGTTGTTCAAACATACTCATTGTGGAGTAACCTTTGACAAATTAATTTGCGAAAACCTGCACTATGCATGAAGACGAAACCACAAAATTGTCAAAATGTATATGTTAAGATTATGAATAAATATAAGAAGCAATGGGGTTTGAACTCACATCGCACTGGTCGTGCAGTTTTCATATACCGAACAGTACGCCTGAACTTACTGAGCTACAGACCCATCCGTTCTCAAGAGCGAAAATATAAAAAGAAAACTTTAGATTCTAACACCTCAACCATTCTATTTCCATGGGAAATAATAACGTTCATTTTTCAGCAGATGAAGGGGAGAGGAAAATATGCTAGTTTTTTAATAAAAATAAAGTTTCTCCCTCGACAAAAACAAAGCTCTGATATGCTACAGCATAAACCAATCTAATGACTAAGCAGACGATTTTTGTTGGGGATCTGTTCAGTTGCTCATGTCAGAGAAACATTGTCACAAAGATTCAGAGTTACTATAAATAGTAACAACTCACCAAGGTTCGGCACTTATTTTGTTACAAAATATCATCACCCGGGGCCAAAATGTACGCACAAATATCCCAAAACTGAATAAATAGAAAGTGCTGATACTGCCAGCCAAAATCCAGACCATCTCGATAAAGAGAAAGGCCCTTTTCACCCCTCGAAACTCTTGTTTATAAAAAAGCGCATTTTCGAAAATTTGTGAAATTTTACCAAATCGGCACTCATGTTTTATCCCTGTCCATATTCTTGTCCAAACATCCAATCTAACCTCAGTCACGTTACGCATGGTTCTGGAGTAAAGAATCGTCCGTATGTCAAAAACATTGGCATTTCTGAATATGCGAGAGCCCTCTGATGTATGAAACACAACTCTTAGAAAAAGCATATTCAAACATCCAAAGACTCAGTGTTGAACCACCATCTAATTGTTTACTGGTTTACAAGGTCACACCCATTCAGTTGAGCCTAAAAAATGCGATAAAAAATAAATGATCGACGTTTAGCCAATTGTTTACAAGTACGTTGCCCAGAGAAGTATCACACAAAACTATGGACACTGGGCCATATTACACCAGTAAAGCACAACCTGTCCATCTTAGTTCACAAGACTACTGTAGTTCCCAGGGACACTACAAGAATAAAATCGGGTACACTTATCTGTTGTGTAAATGCTTTTCTCGGTCGCTATCGTGTATGTATGTTTGTGGGGGCGGAGTGTGTGCGTGTGGGGGGGGGGGGGGGGAGTAGACTGAATGGGTTGCGCGAAACAAACGGTGAACGGTGGTTTATCCGTCTACTCCGTTGAAAGGTATCAGTCGACGGCGATAGTCTGATATTTGGGGTATAAGGGCACATATCGAAACATTGGCCCACTGATAACCCCAAACAATTCGAAAATTGAATTTGTTCAAAACGTACTCTCCCATACTCCTGAATGGCCACTGACAAACTATGTATAGAAGCGACACAATATAAGTGAAGCTCACCCCATAGAACCTAACAATTAGGGGCAGGGGCCATATTTGTGGATATACGAAACCAATTAAACCCTCATCACCCTACACACTGTCATCTACATGCACGTCATTATGTATGTAGAAATATCACTTTGCCCAGCCCAAACCCACCAAGCTAGGCCTTCCGTGCGAGAAGAAACCTTCAAGTACCTGGAAATGATTGTATTATATGCCCAGAATGACTGATATTTAAGCGCTATTATTGTTGTGGGTTCGCTCAGTCATCGATAAGGAAGACATTTTCCTTTTTTAAGGGGCGAAAACTCAAAATCAGCTTCTGGAAGGTATACTTTGTATTTAGGCACACTAACCTCCGCCTTTCTATTAGAATGCATTGTGGAGGTATAACCGAAAATACTGCAGTCTTACACGTCGCGGAAGTTGCTTTCCATTAGAAGTTCTGAAAAAACAAAAGATTGGAATAGACAATTTCTTTCTGTCGGTCGTAACAGCTATATTTTGAGTTTATAGAACACTAAAAGACATGAACTGAAGATTATTCAGTCTGTTTGGAAAGAATATGAATGAATTCTTTTTGAAACGTTGTCCCGTGTTTCATAAATCATTCGAGTGAAACTCCGAGTCCTGATTTAATAATGTACTGAAAAGTGACACTTCGTGAATCTACGACTGTCATGGCCGGAAAAGTTGAATTCCAAGTGACACACATTTTTGACATCAAGTTGGTTTATTCAGTCACAACAAGCGATTTCAGCAGAAGGAAAAGTGAAAACAAAAGTGTCCTTATATGTAGAACGTTTTTGCGTCATAAAATAGTAAAAAAAAAAATTGAACTTTTTTGACAAATTTCATAAGGGTAACCATAGGCAAAAATTGAAATTTTTTTTGTTTTTTAGTTGAATAAACCAATAAATGGCACACTTCAAAATATCAATAGTTCATGATTTCATTCTTGCGAAATTTATTCTTCTGAATTATTAAAGGCATTTAAAAGTCACTGTGTGTTGAGAGATCACCTCATTTACGTGATCATAAACGTTGCATTCGCAAATGGAACAGTCGCGTACATAAGTTATTGATTTATTATTTATTTATTGGTGTTTAAGGTTACATACATATGGACAATGTAATCGTGACCGTTACATTTTTACGGGTGGAGAAAGCCGGAGAGAACAACCGAGCATCGACTAGCAACTGGCAGCTCCTCAACATTCTAACTCTGTTCAAGCTCCACTCAAGCAGGGTTACAGCGGTTGAAGACATGTGTTCCATCGACGTGCGGTACGCCTTAGTAGGCAATCGGGATAAAGTGCCTTGCCCAAGGACACAACGATGGTCGTCCCGGGCCTACATTCGTTCTTCAGCTGTTGTGTAAAAGACTTGAACTTTCCGACAAACCCCAATTTCTCTGTGTGACTTTCTTCGGGGCAGAATTTATACTAACCAACGCATAAAATGACCTACCACTAAAGATAGTAATCACTCAATTGGCTAATCATGCTTCGGGGTAGTAAATCTGGGGAGTTTAGAAAGAGACCCTTCTTAAATTCTAAATGGCTTTCGTACAACAAGGGCTACAATATGGAACCAATGTTACCATTCCCTTGTTTGAAACATACAATCTTGAACGACAGCCGACCAAAATCAAGAACACCGTGTTGAAGAACCAAATTTTGAAACCAGTCGTATTCGAGTCTGAACTTAAAACTTAAACCAAACGGTTCCACTCTTAATATATGAACTCATCTTATATAACATACATAAAAATAATGCTGAGACAAGATAAACAGAGGAAGAAGTAGATACCCAGAATGTCCCACGCGGATGCTCGTTGGAATCTAAATTTCATCTGCGAAACCACTAATTGTTATCAGTGGACGCTTTCGCTACCCACATTGACACCCTGCTCTACACATCATACCGAAAATATTCCAGATACACCAGCGAGAGGCACATCAAGAAGAAAAGACGGTTTAGATATCAAAAATGTAAAAACTGAAATAAAACGCCCCCCCCCCCCAACCACCCCATACCAAGCCATCCAGTACACACAAGTTGACAGTCTGCTATCCACAGATCATAGACACTGGCGCATGCAATCATGACATCAGTCTGCCGCCCATTTAGCTCCACACGTTATATAACTTATAAGTAGAGTCATTATACCAGCCATTCCCTGAAAGGAACAACTTTTCGCTCAAAATACACTGAATATTTAAAGTTTGTAGAGATGGAACGCATTTGATTGTTTATTATTTGGGTATCACGACTCGTTCACGAACCTGATTTGTATTGTGTCGGATGAAAGAGAGCGGATCCATCTCGCATCCAACAGAGAACCATTTTACAGCAGCTATCTACTGTCTTACCTAAATGCTTACTGGACTGACACAAGCATGACAAACGTTACTTGAAGATTAATGTACTGTTAATGTGTTGCACGCATTTGCACAATGCGCCAAAGTACTCCCCCATGGGGAGCTGGAATAAAGGGCCTCACCACTGACATAACGCAGATGAAATGTATTACTTATGTTGGTAATGAAACAGTGTCAGTGCATATACTCTTTTGCTATTTGTTAAATGCAGTAGGGAATATTCGCAATCTTTTCTTTCAAAGAAACATTGAATCTGACATACAGTGGTGCTGATCAAACAAAAGACATCAGCAGACAGTGATTATCGTCTCGATACTGGCGTCTTTATTTATGCAACGTAACAACGCCCCTCATGATATATTATGGCCTATATAGAAAATGTTTGGCTCTTTGGGGCAATTGGTTGTTTTCCAACATTGTTGTTCAAACATACTCATTGTGGAGTAACCTTTGACAAATTAATTTGCGAAAACCTGCACTATGCATGAAGACGAAACCACAAAATTGTCAAAATGTATATGTTAAGATTATGAATAAATATAAGAAGCAATGGGGTTTGAACTCACATCGCACTGGTCGTGCAGTTTTCATATACCGAACAGTACGCCTGAACTTACTGAGCTACAGACCCATCCGTTCTCAAGAGCGAAAATATAAAAAGAAAACTTTAGATTCTAACACCTCAACCATTCTATTTCCATGGGAAATAATAACGTTCATTTTTCAGCAGATGAAGGGGAGAGGAAAATATGCTAGTTTTTTAATAAAAATAAAGTTTCTCCCTCGACAAAAACAAAGCTCTGATATGCTACAGCATAAACCAATCTAATGACTAAGCAGACGATTTTTGTTGGGGATCTGTTCAGTTGCTCATGTCAGAGAAACATTGTCACAAAGATTCAGAGTTACTATAAATAGTAACAACTCACCAAGGTTCGGCACTTATTTTGTTACAAAATATCATCACCCGGGGCCAAAATGTACGCACAAATATCCCAAAACTGAATAAATAGAAAGTGCTGATACTGCCAGCCAAAATCCAGACCATCTCGATAAAGAGAAAGGCCCTTTTCACCCCTCGAAACTCTTGTTTATAAAAAAGCGCATTTTCGAAAATTTGTGAAATTTTACCAAATCGGCACTCATGTTTTACCCCTGTCCATATTCTTGTCCAAACATCCAATCTAACCTCAGTCACGTTACGCATGGTTCTGGAGTAAAGAATCGTCCGTATGTCAAAAACATTGGCATTTCTGAATATGCGAGAGCCCTCTGATGTATGAAACACAACTCTTAGAAAAAGCATATTCAAACATCCAAAGACTCAGTGTTGAACCACCATCTAATTGTTTACTGGTTTACAAGGTCACACCCATTCAGTTGAGCCTAAAAAATGCGATAAAAAATAAATGATCGACGTTTAGCCAATTGTTTACAAGTACGTTGCCCAGAGAAGTATCACACAAAACTATGGACACTGGGCCATATTACACCAGTAAAGCACAACCTGTCCATCTTAGTTCACAAGACTACTGTAGTTCCCAGGGACACTACAAGAATAAAATCGGGTACACTTATCTGTTGTGTAAATGCTTTTCTCGGTCGCTATCGTGTATGTATGTTTGTGGGGGCGGAGTGTGTGTGTGGGGGGGGGGAGTAGACTGAATGAGTTGCGCGAAACAAACGGTGAACGGTGGTTTATCCGTCTACTCCGTTGAAAGGTATCAGTCGACGGCGATAGTCTGATATTTGGGGTATAAGGGCACATATCGAAACATTGGCCCACTGATAACCCCAAACAATTCGAAAATTGAATTTGTTCAAAACGTACTCTCCCATACTCCTGAATGGCCACTGACAAACTATGTATAGAAGCGACACAATATAAGTGAAGCTCACCCCATAGAACCTAACAATTAGGGGCAGGGGCCATATTTGTGGATATACGAAACCAATTAAACCCTCATCACCCTACACACTGTCATCTACATGCACGTCATTATGTATGTAGAAATATCACTTTGCCCAGCCCAAACCCACCAAGCTAGGCCTTCCGTGCGAGAAGAAACCTTCAAGTACCTGGAAATGATTGTATTATATGCCCAGAATGACTGATATTTAAGCGCTATTATTGTTGTGGGTTCGCTCAGTCATCGATAAGGAAGACATTTTCCTTTTTTAAGGGGCGAAAACTCAAAATCAGCTTCTGGAAGGTATACTTTGTATTTAGGCACACTAACCTCCGCCTTTCTATTAGAATGCATTGTGGAGGTATAACCGAAAATACTGCAGTCTTACACGTCGCGGAAGTTGCTTTCCAATAGAAGTTCTGAAAAAACAAAAGATTGGAATAGACAATTTCTTTCTGTCGGTCGTAACAGCTATATTTTGAGTTTATAGAACACTAAAAGACATGAACTGAAGATTATTCAGTCTGTTTGGAAAGAATATGAATGAATTCTTTTTGAAACGTTGTCCCGTGTTTCATAAATCATTCGAGTGAAACTCCGAGTCCTGATTTAATAATGTACTGAAAAGTGACACTTCGTGAATCTACGACTGTCATGGCCGGAAAAGTTGAATTCCAAGTGACACACATTTTTGACATCAAGTTGGTTTATTCAGTCACAACAAGCGATTTCAGCAGAAGGAAAAGTGAAAACAAAAGTGTCCTTATATGTAGAACGTTTTTGCGTCATAAAATAGTAAAAAAAAAAATTGAACTTTTTTGACAAATTTCATAAGAGTAACCATAGGCAAAAATTGAAATTTTTTTGTTTTTTAGTTGAATAAACCAATAAATGGCACACTTCAAAATATCAATAGTTCATGATTTCATTCTTGCGAAATTTATTCTTCTGAATTATTAAAGGCATTTAAAAGTCACTGTGTGTTGAGAGATCACCTCATTTACGTGATCATAAACGTTGCATTCGCAAATGGAACAGTCGCGTACATAAGTTATCGATTTATTATTTATTTATTGGTGTTTAAGGTTACATACATATGGACAATGTAATCGTGACCGTTACATTTTTACGGGTGGAGAAAGCCGAAGAGAACAACCGAGCATCGACTAGCAACTGGCAGCTCCTCAACATTCTAACTCTGTTCAAGCTCCACTCAAGCAGGGTTACAGCGGTTGAAGACATGTGTTCCATCGACGTGCGGTACGCCTTAGTAGGCAATCGGGATAAAGTGCCTTGCCCAAAGACACAACGATGGTCGTCCCGGGCCTACATTCGTTCTTCAGCTGTTGTGTAAAAGACTTGAACTTTCCGACAAACCCCAATTTCTCTGTGTGACCTTTCTTCGGGGCAGAATTTATACTAACCAACGCATAAAATGACCTACCACTAAAGATAGTAATCACTCAATTGGCTAATCATGCTTCGGGGTAGTAAATCTGGGGAGTTTAGAAAGAGACCCTTCTTAAATTCTAAATGGCTTTCGTACAACAAGGGCTACAATATGGAACTAATGTTACCATTCCCTTGTTTGAAACATACAATCTTGAACGACAGCCGACCAAAATCAAGAACACCGTGTTGAAGAACCAAATTTTGAAACCAGTCGTATTCGAGTCTGAACTTAAAACTTAAACCAAACGGTTCCACTCTTAATATATGAACTCATCTTATATAACATACATAAAAATAATGCTGAGACAAGATAAACAGAGGAAGAAGTAGATACCCAGAATGTCCCAAGCGGATGCTCGTTGGAATCTAAATTTCATCTGCGAAACCACTAATTGTTATCAGTGGACGCTTTCGCTACCCACATTGACACCCTGCTCTACACATCATACCGAAAATATTCCAGATACACCAGCGAGAGGCACATCAAGAAGAAAAGACGGTTTAGATATCAAAAATGTAAAAACTGAAATAAAACGCCCCCCCCCCCCCCCCCAACCACCCCATACCAAGCCATCCAGTACACACAAGTTGACAGTCTGCTATCCACAGATCATAGACACTGGCGCATGCAATCATGACATCAGTCTGCCGCCCATTTAGCTCCACACGTTGTATAACTTATAAGTAGAGTCATCATACCAGCCATTCCCTGAAAGGAACAACTTTTCGCTCAAAATACACTGAATATTTAAAGTTTGTAGAGATGGAACGCATTTGATTGTTTATTATTTGGGTATCACGACTCGTTCACGAACCTGATTTGTATTGTGTCGGATGAAAGAGAGCCGATCCATCTCGCATCCAACAGAGAACCATTTTACAGCAGCTATCTACTGTCTTACCTAAATGCTTACTGGACTGACACAAGCATGACAAACGTTACTTGAAGATTAATGTACTGTTAATGTGTTGCACGCATTTGCACAATGCGCCAAAGTACTCCCCCATGGGGAGCTGGAATAAAGGGCCTCACCACTGACATAACGCAGATGAAATGTATTACTTATGTTGGTAATGAAACAGTGTCAGTGCATATACTCTTTTGCTATTTGTTAAATGCAGTAGGGAATATTCGCAATCTTTTCTTTCAAAGAAACATTGAATCTGACATACAGTGGTGCTGATCAAACAAAAGACATCAGCAGACAGTGATTATCGTCTCGATACTGGCGTCTTTATTTATGCAACGTAACAACGCCCCTCATGATATATTATGGCCTATATAGAAAATGTTTGGCTCTTTGGGGCAATTGGTTGTTTTCCAACATTGTTGTTCAAACATACTCATTGTGGAGTAACCTTTGACAAATTGATTTGCGAAAACCTGCACTATGCATGAAGACGAAACCACAAAATTGTCAAAATGTATATGTTAAGATTATGAATAAATATAAGAAGCAATGGGGTTTGAACTCACATCGCACTGGTCGTGCAGTTTTCTTATACCGAACAGTACGCCTGAACTTACTGAGCTACAGACCCATCCGTTCTCAAGAGCCAAAATATAAAAAGAAAACTTTAGATTCTAACACCTCAACCATTCTATTTCCATGGGAAATAATAACGTTCATTTTTCAGCAGATGAAGGGGAGTGGAAAATATGCTAGTTTTTTAATAAAAATAAAGTTTCTCCATCGACAAAAACAAAGCTCTGATATGCTACAGCATAAACCAATCTAATGACTAAGCAGACGATTTTTGTTGGGGATCTGTTCAGTTGCTCATGTCAGAGAAACATTGTCACAAAGATTCAGAGTTACTATAAATAGTAACAACTCACCAAGGTTCGGCACTTATTTTGTTACAAAATATCATCACCCGGGGCCAAAATGTACGCACAAATATCCCAAAACTGAATAAATAGAAAGTGCTGATACTGCGAGCCAAAATCCAGACCATCTCGATAAAGAGAAAGGCCCTTTTCACCCCTCGAAACTCTTGTTTATAAAAAAGCGCATTTTCGAAAATTTGTGAAATTTTACCAAATCGGCACTCATGTTTTACCCCTGTCCATATTCTTGTCCAAACATCCAATCTAACCTCAGTCACGTTACGCATGGTTCTGGAGTAAAGAATCGTCCGTATGTCAAAAACATTGGCATTTCTGAATATGCGAGAGCCCTCTGATGTATGAAACACAACTCTTAGAAAAAGCATATTCAAACATCCAAAGACTCAGTGTTGAACCACCATCTAATTGTTTACTGGTATACAAGGTCACACCCATTCAGTTGAGCCTAAAAAATGCGATAAAAAATAAATGATCGACGTTTAGCCAATTGTTTACAAGTACGTTGCCCAGAGAAGTATCACACAAAACTATGGACACTGGGCCATATTACACCAGTAAAGCACAACCTGTCCATCTTAGTTCACAAGACTACTGTAGTTCCCAGGGACACTACAAGAATAAAATCGGGTACACTTATCTGTTGTGTAAATGCTTTTCTCGGTCGCTATCGTGTATGTATGTTTGTGGGGGCGGAGTGTGTGTGTGGGGGGGGGGGGGGGGGAGTAGACTGAATGAGTTGCGCGAAACAAACGGTGAACGGTGGTTTATCCGTCTACTCCGTTGAAAGGTATCAGTCGACGGCGATAGTCTGATATTTGGGGTATAAGGGCACATATCGAAACATTGGCCCACTGATAACCCCAAACAATTCGAAAATTGAATTTGTTCAAAACGTACTCTCCCATACTCCTGAATGGCCACTGACAAACTATGTATAGAAGCGACACAATATAAGTGAAGCTCACCCCATAGAACCTAACAATTAGGGGCAGGGGCCATATTTGTGGATATACGAAACCAATTAAACCCTCATCACCCTACACACTGTCATCTACATGCACGTCATTATGTATGTAGAAATATCACTTTGCCCAGCCCAAAACCACCAAGCTAGGCCTTCCGTGCGAGAAGAAACCTTCAAGTACCTGGAAATGATTGTATTATATGCCCAGAATGACTGATATTTAAGCGCTATTATTGTTGTGGGTTCGCTCAGTCATCGATAAGGAAGACATTTTCCTTTTTTAAGGGGCGAAAACTCAAAATCAGCTTCTGGAAGGTATACTTTGTATTTAGGCACACTAACCTCCGCCTTTCTATTAGAATGCATTGTGGAGGTATAACCGAAAATACTGCAGTCTTACACGTCGCGGAAGTTGCTTTCCATTAGAAGTTCTGAAAAAACAAAAGATTGGAATACACAATTTCTTTCTGTCGGTCGTAACAGCTATATTTTGAGTTTATAGAACACTAAAAGACATGAACTGAAGATTATTCAGTCTGTTTGGAAAGAATATGAATGAATTCTTTTTGAAACGTTGTCCCGTGTTTCATAAATCATTCGAGTGAAACTCCGAGTCCTGATTTAATAATGTACTGAAAAGTGACACTTCGTGAATCTACGACTGTCATGGCCGGAAAAGTTTAATTCCAAGTGACACACATTTTTGACATCAAGTTGGTTTATTCAGTCACAACAAGCGATTTCAGCAGAAGGAAAAGTGAAAACAAAAGTGTCCTTATATGTAGAACGTTTTTGCGTCATAAAATAGTAAAAAAAAAAATTGAACTTTTTTGACAAATTTCATAAGGGTAACCATAGGCAAAAATTGAAATTTTTTTGTTTTTTAGTTGAATAAACCAATAAATGGCACACTTCAAAATATCAATAGTTCATGATTTCATTCTTGCGAAATTTATTCTTCTGAATTATTAAAGGCATTTAAAAGTCACTGTGTGTTGAGAGATCACCTCATTTACGTGATCATAAACGTTGCATTCGCAAATGGAACAGTCGCGTACATAAGTTATTGATTTATTATTTATTTATTGGTGTTTAAGGTTACATACATATGGACAATGTAATCGTGACCGTTACATTTTTACGGGTGGAGAAAGCCGGAGAGAACAACCGAGCATCGACTAGCAACTGGCAGCTCCTCAACATTCTAACTCTGTTCAAGCTCCACTCAAGCAGGGTTACAGCGGTTGAAGACATGTGTTCCATCGACGTGCGGTACGCCTTAGTAGGCAATCGGGATAAAGTGCCTTGCCCAAGGACACAACGATGGTCGTCCCGGGCCTACATTCGTTCTTCAGCTGTTGTGTAAAAGACTTGAACTTTCCGACAAACCCCAATTTCTCTGTGTGACCTTTCTTCGGGGCAGAATTTATACTAACCAACGCATAAAATGACCTACCACTAAAGATAGTAATCACTCAATTGGCTAATCATGCTTCGGGGTAGTAAATCTGGGGAGTTTAGAAAGAGACCCTTCTTAAATTCTAAATGGCTTTCGTACAACAAGGGCTACAATATGGAACTAATGTTACCATTCCCTTGTTTGAAACATACAATCTTGAACGACAGCCGACCAAAATCAAGAACACCGTGTTGAAGAACCAAATTTTGAAACCAGTCGTATTCGAGTCTGAACTTAAAACTTAAACCAAACGGTTCCACTCTTAATATATGAACTCATCTTATATAACATACATAAAAATAATGCTGAGACAAGATAAACAGAGGAAGAAGTAGATACCCAGAATGTCCCACGCGGATGCTCGTTGGAATCTAAATTTCATCTGCGAAACCACTAATTGTTATCAGTGGACGCTTTCGCTACCCACATTGACACCCTGCTCTACACATCATACCGAAAATATTCCAGATACACCAGCGAGAGGCACATCAAGAAGAAAAGACGGTTTAGATATCAAAAATGTAAAAACTGAAATAAAACGCCCCCCCCCCCCCAACCACCCCATACCAAGCCATCCAGTACACACAAGTTGACAGTCTGCTATCCACAGATCATAGACACTGGCGCATGCAATCATGACATCAGTCTGCCGCCCATTTAGCTCCACACGTTGTATAACTTATAGGTAGAGTCATTATACCAGCCATTCCCTGAAAGGAACAACTTTTCGCTCAAAATACACTGAATATTTAAAGTTTGTAGAGATGGAACGCATTTGATTGTTTATTATTTGGGTATCACGACTCGTTCACGAACCTGATTTGTATTGTGTCGGATGAAAGAGAGCGGATCCATCTCGCATCCAACAGAGAACCATTTTACAGCAGCTATCTACTGTCTTACCTAAATGCTTACTGGACTGACACAAGCATGACAAACGTTACTTGAAGATTAATGTACTGTTAATGTGTTGCACGCATTTGCACAATGCGCCAAAGTACTCCCCCATGGGGAGCTGGAATAAAGGGCCTCACCACTGACATAACGCAGATGAAATGTATTACTTATGTTGGTAATGAAACAGTGTCAGTGCATATACTCTTTTGCTATTTGTTAAATGCAGTAGGGAATATTGGCAATCTTTTCTTTCAAAGAAACATTTAATCTGACATACAGTGGTGCTGATCAAACAAAAGACATCAGCAGACAGTGATTATCGTCTCGATACTGGCGTCTTTATTTATGCAACGTAACAACGCCCCTCATGATATATTATGGCCTATATAGAAAATGTTTGGCTCTTTGGGGCAATTGGTTGTTTTCCAACATTGTTGTTCAAACATACTCATTGTGGAGTAACCTTTGACAAATTAATTTGCGAAAACCTGCACTATGCATGAAGACGAAACCACAAAATTGTCAAAATGTATATGTTAAGATTATGAATAAATATAAGAAGCAATGGGGTTTGAACTCACATCGCACTGGTCGTGCAGTTTTCATATACCGAACAGTACGCCTGAACTTACTGAGCTACAGACCCATCCGTTCTCAAGAGCGAAAATATAAAAAGAAAACTTTAGATTCTAACACCTCAACCATTCTATTTCCATGGGAAATAATAACGTTCATTTTTCAGCAGATGAAGGGGAGTGGAAAATATGCTAGTTTTTTAATAAAAATAAAGTTTCTCCCTCGACAAAAACAAAGCTCTGATATGCTACAGCATAAACCAATCTAATGACTAAGCAGACGATTTTTGTTGGGGATCTGTTCAGTTGCTCATGTCAGAGAAACATTGTCACAAAGATTCAGAGTTACTATAAATAGTAACAACTCACCAAGGTTCGGCACTTATTTTGTTACAAAATATCATCACCCGGGGCCAAAATGTACGCACAAATATCCCAAAACTGAATAAATAGAAAGTGCTGATACTGCGAGCCAAAATCCAGACCATCTCGATAAAGAGAAAGGCCCTTTTCACCCCTCGAAACTCTTGTTTATAAAAAAGCGCATTTTCGAAAATTTGTGAAATTTTACCAAATCGGCACTCATGTTTTACCCCTGTCCATATTCTTGTCCAAACATCCAATCTAACCTCAGTCACGTTACGCATGGTTCTGGAGTAAAGAATCGTCCGTATGTCAAAAACATTGGCATTTCTGAATATGCGAGAGCCCTCTGATGTATGAAACACAACTCTTAGAAAAAGCATATTCAAACATCCAAAGACTCAGTGTTGAACCACCATCTAATTGTTTACTGGTATACAAGGTCACACCCATTCAGTTGAGCCTAAAAAATGCGATAAAAAATAAATGATCGACGTTTAGCCAATTGTTTACAAGTACGTTGCCCAGAGAAGTATCACACAAAACTATGGACACTGGGCCATATTACACCAGTAAAGCACAACCTGTCCATCTTAGTTCACAAGACTACTGTAGTTCCCAGGGACACTACAAGAATAAAATCGGGTACACTTATCTGTTGTGTAAATGCTTTTCTCGGTCGCTATCGTGTATGTATGTTTGTGGGGGCGGAGTGTGTGTGTGTGTGGGGGGGGGGGGGGGGGGAGTAGACTGAATGAGTTGCGCGAAACAAACGGTGAACGGTGGTTTATCCGTCTACTCCGTTGAAAGGTATCAGTCGACGGCGATAGTCTGATATTTGGGGTATAAGGGCACATATCGAAACATTGGCCCACTGATAACCCCCAAACAATTCGAAAATTGAATTTGTTCAAAACGTACTCTCCCATACTCCTGAATGGCCACTGACAAACTATGTATAGAAGCGACACAATATAAGTGAAGCTCACCCCATAGAACCTAACAATTAGGGGCAGGGGCCATATTTGTGGATATACGAAACCAATTAAACCCTCATCACCCTACACACTGTCATCTACATGCACGTCATTATGTATGTAGAAATATCACTTTGCCCAGCCCAAACCCACCAAGCTAGGCCTTCCGTGCGAGAAGAAACCTTCAAGTACCTGGAAATGATTGTATTATATGCCCAGAATGACTGATATTTAAGTGCTATTATTGTTGTGGGTTCGCTCAGTCATCGATAAGGAAGACATTTTCCTTTTTTAAGGGGCGAAAACTCAAAATCAGCTTCTGGAAGGTATACTTTGTATTTAGGCACACTAACCTCCGCCTTTCTATTAGAATGCATTGTGGAGGTATAACCGAAAATACTGCAGTCTTACACGTCGCGGAAGTTGCTTTCCATTAGAAGTTCTGAAAAAACAAAAGATTGGAATAGACAATTTCTTTCTGTCGGTCGTAACAGCTATATTTTGAGTTTATAGAACACTAAAAGACATGAACTGAAGATTATTCAGTCTGTTTGGAAAGAATATGAATGAATTCTTTTTGAAACGTTGTCCCCTGTTTCATAAATCATTCGAGTGAAACTCCGAGTCCTGATTTAATAATGTACTGAAAAGTGACACTTCGTGAATCTACGACTGTCATGGCCGGAAAAGTTGAATTCCAAGTGACACACATTTTTGACATCAAGTTGGTTTATTCAGTCACAACAAGCGATTTCAGCAGAAGGAAAAGTGAAAACAAAAGTGTCCTTATATGTAGAACGTTTTTGCGTCATAAAATAGTAAAAAAAAAAATTGAACTTTTTTGACAAATTTCATAAGGGTAACCATAGGCAAAAATTGAAATTTTTTTGTTTTTTAGTTGAATAAACCAATAAATGGCACACTTCAAAATATCAATAGTTCATGATTTCATTCTTGCGAAATTTATTCTTCTGAATTATTAAAGGCATTTAAAAGTCACTGTGTGTTGAGAGATCACCTCATTTACGTGATCATAAACGTTGCATTCGCAAATGGAACAGTCGCGTACATAAGTTATTGATTTATTATTTATTTATTGGTGTTTAAGGTTACATACATATGGACAATGTAATCGTGACCGTTACATTTTTACGGGTGGAGAAAGCCGGAGAGAACAACCGAGCATCGACTAGCAACTGGCAGCTCCTCAACATTCTAACTCTGTTCAAGCTCCACTCAAGCAGGGTTACAGCGGTTGAAGACATGTGTTCCATCGACGTGCGGTACGCCTTAGTAGGCAATCGGGATAAAGTGCCTTGCCCAAGGACACAACGATGGTCGTCCCGGGCCTACATTCGTTCTTCAGCTGTTGTGTAAAAGACTTGAACTTTCCGACAAACCCCAATTTCTCTGTGTGACCTTTCTTCGGGGCAGAATTTATACTAACCAACGCATAAAATGACCTACCACTAAAGATAGTAATCACTCAATTGGCTAATCATGCTTCGGGGTAGTAAATCTGGGGAGTTTAGAAAGAGACCCTTCTTAAATTCTAAATGGCTTTCGTACAACAAGGGCTACAATATGGAACTAATGTTACCATTCCCTTGTTTGAAACATACAATCTTGAACGACAGCCGACCAAAATCAAGAACACCGTGTTGAAGAACCAAATTTTGAAACCAGTCGTATTCGAGTCTGAACTTAAAACTTAAACCAAACGGTTCCACTCTTAATATATGAACTCATCTTATATAACATACATAAAAATAATGCTGAGACAAGATAAACAGAGGAAGAAGTAGATACCCAGAATGTCCCACGCGGATGCTCGTTGGAATCTAAATTTCATCTGCGAAACCACTAATTGTTATCAGTGGACGCTTTCGCTACCCACATTGACACCCTGCTCTACACATCATACCGAAAATATTCCAGATACACCAGCGAGAGGCACATCAAGAAGAAAAGACGGTTTAGATATCAAAAATGTAAAAACTGAAATAAAACGCCCCCCCCCCCCCAACCACCCCATACCAAGCCATCCAGTACACACAAGTTGACAGTCTGCTATCCACAGATCATAGACACTGGCGCATGCAATCATGACATCAGTCTGCCGCCCATTTAGCTCCACACGTTGTATAACTTATAAGTAGAGTCATTATACCAGCCATTCCCTGAAAGGAACAACTTTTCGCTCAAAATACACTGAATATTTAAAGTTTGTAGAGATGGAACGCATTTGATTGTTTATTATTTGGGTATCACGACTCGTTCACGAACCTGATTTGTATTGTGTCGGATGAAAGAGAGCGGATCCATCTCGCATCCAACAGAGAACCATTTTACAGCAGCTATCTACTGTCTTACCTAAATGCTTACTGGACTGACACAAGCATGACAAACGTTACTTGAAGATTAATGTACTGTTAATGTGTTGCACGCATTTGCACAATGCGCCAAAGTACTCCCCCATGGGGAGCTGGAATAAAGGGCCTCACCACTGACATAACGCAGATGAAATGTATTACTTATGTTGGTAATGAAACAGTGTCAGTGCATATACTCTTTTGCTATTTGTTAAATGCAGTAGGGAATATTCGCAATCTTTTCTTTCAAAGAAACATTGAATCTGACATACAGTGGTGCTGATCAAACAAAAGACATCAGAAGACAGTGATTATCGTCTCGATACTGGCGTCTTTATTTATGCAACGTAACAACGCCCCTCATGATATATTATGGCCTATATAGAAAATGTTTGGCTCTTTGGGGCAATTGGTTGTTTTCCAACATTGTTGTTCAAACATACTCATTGTGGAGTAACCTTTGACAAATTAATTTGCGAAAACCTGCACTATGCATGAAGACGAAACCACAAAATTGTCAAAATGTATATGTTAAGATTATGAATAAATATAAGAAGCAATGGGGTTTGAACTCACATCGCACTGGTCGTGCAGTTTTCATATACCGAACAGTACGCCTGAACTTACTGAGCTACAGACCCATCCGTTCTCAAGAGCCAAAATATAAAAAGAAAACTTTAGATTCTAACACCTCAACCATTCTATTTCCATGGGAAATAATAACGTTCATTTTTCAGCAGATGAAGGGGAGAGGAAAATATGCTAGTTTTTTAATAAAAATAAAGTTTCTCCCTCGACAAAAACAAAGCTCTATTATGCTACAGCATAAACCAATCTAATGACTAAGCAGACGATTTTTGTTGGGGATCTGTTCAGTTGCTCATGTCAGAGAAACATTGTCACAAAGATTCAGAGTTACTATAAATAGTAACAACTCACCAAGGTTCGGCACTTATTTTGTTACAAAATATCATCACCCGGGGCCAAAATGTACGCACAAATATCCCAAAACTGAATAAATAGAAAGTGCTGATACTGCGAGCCAAAATCCAGACCATCTCGATAAAGAGAAAGGCCCTTTTCACCCCTCGAAACTCTTGTTTATAAAAAAGCGCATTTTCGAAAATTTGTGAAATTTTACCAAATCGGCACTCATGTTTTACCCCTGTCCATATTCTTGTCCAAACATCCAATCTAACCTCAGTCACGTTACGCATGGTTCTGGAGTAAAGAATCGTCCGTATGTCAAAAACATTGGCATTTCTGAATATGCGAGAGCCCTCTGATGTATGAAACACAACTCTTAGAAAAAGCATATTCAAACATCCAAAGACTCAGTGTTGAACCACCATCTAATTGTTTACTGGTATACAAGGTCACACCCATTCAGTTGAGCCTAAAAAATGCGATAAAAAATAAATGATCGACGTTTAGCCAATTGTTTACAAGTACGTTGCCCAGAGAAGTATCACACAAAACTATGGACACTGGGCCATATTACACCAGTAAAGCACAACCTGTCCATCTTAGTTCACAAGACTACTGTAGTTCCCAGGGACACTACAAGAATAAAATCGGGTACACTTATCTGTTGTGTAAATGCTTTTCTCGGTCGCTATCGTGTATGTATGTTTGTGGGGGCGGAGTGTGTGTGTGTGTGGGGGGGGGGGGGAGTAGACTGAATGAGTTGCGCGAAACAAACGGTGAACGGTGGTTTATCCGTCTACTCCGTTGAAAGGTATCAGTCGACGGCGATAGTCTGATATTTGGGGTATAAGGGCACATATCGAAACATTGGCCCACTGATAACCCCAAACAATTCGAAAATTGAATTTGTTCAAAACGTACTCTCCCATACTCCTGAATGGCCACTGACAAACTATGTATAGAAGCGACACAATATAAGTGAAGCTCACCCCATAGAACCTAACAATTAGGGGCAGGGGCCATATTTGTGGATATACGAAACCAATTAAACCCTCATCACCCTACACACTGTCATCTACATGCACGTCATTATGTATGTAGAAATATCACTTTGCCCAGCCCAAACCCACCAAGCTAGGCCTTCCGTGCGAGAAGAAACCTTCAAGTACCTGGAAATGATTGTATTATATGCCCAGAATGACTGATATTTAAGCGCTATTATTGTTGTGGGTTCGCTCAGTCATCGATAAGGAAGACATTTTCCTTTTTTAAGGGGCGAAAACTCAAAATCAGCTTCTGGAAGGTATACTTTGTATTTAGGCACACTAACCTCCGCCTTTCTATTAGAATGCATTGTGGAGGTATAACCGAAAATACTGCAGTCTTACACGTCGCGGAAGTTGCTTTCCATTAGAAGTTCTGAAAAAACAAAAGATTGGAATAGACAATTTCTTTCTGTCGGTCGTAACAGCTATATTTTGAGTTTATAGAACACTAAAAGACATGAACTGAAGATTATTCAGTCTGTTTGGAAAGAATATGAATGAATTCTTTTTGAAACGTTGTCCCGTGTTTCATAAATCATTCGAGTGAAACTCCGAGTCCTGATTTAATAATGTACTGAAAAGTGACACTTCGTGAATCTACGACTGTCATGGCCGGAAAAGTTGAATTCCAAGTGACACACATTTTTGACATCAAGTTGGTTTATTCAGTCACAACAAGCGATTTCAGCAGAAGGAAAAGTGAAAACAAAAGTGTCCTTATATGTAGAACGTTTTTGCGTCATAAAATAGTAAAAAAAAAAATTGAACTTTTTTGACAAATTTCATAAGGGTAACCATAGGCAAAAATTGAAATTTTTTTGTTTTTTAGTTGAATAAACCAATAAATGGCACACTTCAAAATATCAATAGTTCATGATTTCATTCTTGCGAAATTTATTCTTCTGAATTATTAAAGGCATTTAAAAGTCACTGTGTGTTGAGAGATCACCTCATTTACGTGATCATAAACGTTGCATTCGCAAATGGAACAGTCGCGTACATAAGTTATTGATTTATTATTTATTTATTGGTGTTTAAGGTTACATACATATGGACAATGTAATCGTGACCGTTACATTTTTACGGGTGGAGAAAGCCGGAGAGAACAACCGAGCATCGACTAGCAACTGGCAGCTCCTCAACATTCTAACTCTGTTCAAGCTCCACTCAAGCAGGGTTACAGCGGTTGAAGACATGTGTTCCATCGACGTGCGGTACGCCTTAGTAGGCAATCGGGATAAAGTGCCTTGCCCAAGGACACAACGATGGTCGTCCCGGGCCTACATTCGTTCTTCAGCTGTTGTGTAAAAGACTTGAACTTTCCGACAAACCCCAATTTCTCTGTGTGACCTTTCTTCGGGGCAGAATTTATACTAACCAACGCATAAAATGACCTACCACTAAAGATAGTAATCACTCAATTGGCTAATCATGCTTCGGGGTAGTAAATCTGGGGAGTTTAGAAAGAGACCCTTCTTAAATTCTAAATGGCTTTCGTACAACAAGGGCTACAATATGGAACTAATGTTAACATTCCCTTGTTTGAAACATACAATCTTGAACGACAGCCGACCAAAATCAAGAACACCGTGTTGAAGAACCAAATTTTGAAACCAGTCGTATTCGAGTCTGAACTTAAAACTTAAACCAAACGGTTCCACTCTTAATATATGAACTCATCTTATATAACATACATAAAAATAATGCTGAGACAAGATAAACAGAGGAAGAAGTAGATACCCAGAATGTCCCACGCGGATGCTCGTTGGAATCTAAATTTCATCTGCGAAACCACTAATTGTTATCAGTGGACGCTTTCGCTACCCACATTGACACCCTGCTCTACACATCATACCGAAAATATTCCAGATACACCAGCGAGAGGCACATCAAGAAGAAAAGACGGTTTAGATATCAAAAATGTAAAAACTGAAATAAAACGCCCCCCCCCCCCCAACCACCCCATACCAAGCCATCCAGTACACACAAGTTGACAGTCTGCTATCCACAGATCATAGACACTGGCGCATGCAATCATGACATCAGTCTGCCGCCCATTTAGCTCCACACGTTGTATAACTTATAAGTAGAGTCATTATACCAGCCATTCCCTGAAAGGAACAACTTTTCGCTCAAAATACACTGAATATTTAAAGTTTGTAGAGATGGAACGCATTTGATTGTTTATTATTTGGGTATCACGACTCGTTCACGAACCTGATTTGTATTGTGTCGGATGAAAGACAGCGGATACATCTCGCATCCAACAGAGAACCATTTTACAGCAGCTATCTACTGTCTTACCTAAATGCTTACTGGACTGACACAAGCATGACAAACGTTACTTGAAGATTAATGTACTGTTAATGTGTTGCACACATTTGCACAATGCGCCAAAGTACTCCCCCATGGGGAGCTGGAATAAAGGGCCTCACCACTGACATAACGCAGATGAAATGTTTTACTTATGTTGGTAATGAAACAGTGTCAGTGCATATACTCTTTTGCTATTTGTTAAATGCAGTTGGGAATATTCGCAATCTTTTCTTTCAAAGAAACATTGAATCTGACATACAGTGGTGCTGATCGAACAAAAGACATCAGCAGACAGTGATTATCGTCTCGTTACTGGCGTCTTTATTTATGCAACGTAACAACGCCCCTCATGATATATTATGGCCTATATAGAAAATGTTTGGCTCTTTGGGGCAATTGGTTGTTTTCCAACATTGTTGTTCAAACATACTCATTGTGGAGTAACCTTTGACAAATTAATTTGCGAAAACCTGCACTATGCATGAAGACGAAACCACAAAATTGTCAAAATGTATATGTTAAGATTATGAATAAATATAAGAAGCAATGGGGTTTGAACTCACATCGCACTGGTCGTGCAGTTTTCATATACCGAACAGTACGCCTGAACTTACTGAGCTTCAGACCCATCCGTTCTCAAGAGCCAAAATATAAAAAGAAAACTTTAGATTCTAACACCTCAACCATTCTATTTCCATGGGAAATAATAACGTTCATTTTTCAGCAGATGAAGGGGAGAGGAAAATATGCTAGTTTTTTAATAAAAATAAAGTTTCTCCCTCGACAAAAACAAAGCTCTGATATGCTACAGCATAAACCAATCTAATGACTAAGCAGACGATTTTTGTTGGGGATCTGTTCAGTTGCTCATGTCAGAGAAACATTGTCACAAAGATTCAGAGTTACTATAAATAGTAACAACTCACCAAGGTTCGGCACTTATTTTGTTACAAAATATCATCACCCGGGGCCAAAATGTACGCACAAATATCCCAAAACTGAATAAATAGAAAGTGCTGATACTGCGAGCCAAAATCCAGACCATCTCGATAAAGAGAAAGGCCCTTTTCACCCCTCGAAACTCTTGTTTATAAAAAAGCGCATTTTCGAAAATTTGTGAAATTTTACCAAATCGGCACTCATGTTTTACCCCTGTCCATATTCTTGTCCAAACATCCAATCTAACCTCAGTCACGTTACGCATGGTTCTGGAGTAAAGAATCGTCCGTATGTCAAAAACATTGGCATTTCTGAATATGCGAGAGCCCTCTGATGTATGAAACACAACTCTTAGAAAAAGCATATTCAAACATCCAAAGACTCAGTGTTGAACCACCATCTAATTGTTTACTGGTATACAAGGTCACACCCATTCAGTTGAGCCTAAAAAATGCGATAAAAAATAAATGATCGACGTTTAGCCAATTGTTTACAAGTACGTTGCCCAGAGAAGTATCACACAAAACTATGGACACTGGGCCATATTACACCAGTAAAGCACAACCTGTCCATCTTAGTTCACAAGACTACTGTAGTTCCCAGGGACACTACAAGAATAAAATCGGGTACACTTATCTGTTGTGTAAATGCTTTTCTCGGTCGCTATCGTGTATGTATGTTTGTGGGGGCGGAGTGTGTGTGTGTGGGGGGGGGGGGGGGAGTAGACTGAATGAGTTGCGCGAAACAAACGGTGAACGGTGGTTTATCCGTCTACTCCGTTGAAAGGTATCAGTCGACGGCGATAGTCTGATATTTGGGGTATAAGGGCACATATCGAAACATTGGCCCACTGATAACCCCAAACAATTCGAAAATTGAATTTGTTCAAAACGTACTCTCCCATACTCCTGAATGGCCACTGACAAACTATGTATAGAAGCGACACAATATAAGTGAAGCTCACCCCATAGAACCTAACAATTAGGGGCAGGGGCCATATTTGTGGATATACGAAACCAATTAAACCCTCATCACCCTACACACTGTCATCTACATGCACGTCATTATGTATGTAGAAATATCACTTTGCCCAGCCCAAACCCACCAAGCTAGGCCTTCCGTGCGAGAAGAAACCTTCAAGTACCTGGAAATGATTGTATTATATGCCCAGAATGACTGATATTTAAGCGCTATTATTGTTGTGGGTTCGCTCAGTCATCGATAAGGAAGACATTTTCCTTTTTTAAGGGGCGAAAACTCAAAATCAGCTTCTGGAAGGTATACTTTGTATTTAGGCACACTAACCTCCGCCTTTCTATTAGAATGCATTGTGGAGGTATAACCGAAAATACTGCAGTCTTACACGTCGCGGAAGTTGCTTTCCATTAGAAGTTCTGAAAAAACAAAAGATTGGAATAGACAATTTCTTTCTGTCGGTCGTAACAGCTATATTTTGAGTTTATAGAACACTAAAGGACATGAACTGAAGATTATTCAGTCTGTTTGGAAAGAATATGAATGAATTCTTTTTGAAACGTTGTCCCGTGTTTCATAAATCATTCGAGTGAAACTCCGAGTCCTGATTTAATAATGTACTGAAAAGTGACACTTCGTGAATCTACGACTGTCATGGCCGGAAAAGTTGAATTCCAAGTGACACACATTTTTGACATCAAGTTGGTTT
Organism: Pictodentalium vernedei; assembly: GCA_031216915.1. NCBI lineage: Eukaryota > Metazoa > Mollusca > Scaphopoda > Dentaliida > Dentaliidae > Pictodentalium > Pictodentalium vernedei. The sequence goes on from CM062288.1 coordinate 271,603,717, forward strand.
ATTCAGTCACAACAAGCGATTTCAGCAGAAGGAAAAGTGAAAACAAAAGTGTCCTTATATGTAGAACGTTTTTGCGTCATAAAATAGTAAAAAAAAAAATTGAACTTTTTTGACAAATTTCATAAGGGTAACCATAGGCAAAAATTGAAATTTTTTTGTTTTTTAGTTGAATAAACCAATAAATGGCACACTTCAAAATATCAATAGTTCATGATTTCATTCTTGCGAAATTTATTCTTCTGAATTATTAAAGGCATTTAAAAGTCACTGTGTGTTGAGAGATCACCTCATTTACGTGATCATAAACGTTGCATTCGCAAATGGAACAGTCGCGTACATAAGTTATTGATTTATTATTTATTTATTGGTGTTTAAGGTTACATACATATGGACAATGTAATCGTGACCGTTACATTTTTACGGGTGGAGAAAGCCGGAGAGAACAACCGAGCATCGACTAGCAACTGGCAGCTCCTCAACATTCTAACTCTGTTCAAGCTCCACTCAAGCAGGGTTACAGCGGTTGAAGACATGTGTTCCATCGACGTGCGGTATGCCTTAGTAGGCAATCGGGATAAAGTGCCTTGCCCAAGGACACAACGATGGTCGTCCCGGGCCTACATTCGTTCTTCAGCTGTTGTGTAAAAGACTTGAACTTTCCGACAAACCCCAATTTCTCTGTGTGACCTTTCTTCGGGGCAGAATTTATACTAACCAACGCATAAAATGACCTACCACTAAAGATAGTAATCACTCAATTGGCTAATCATGCTTCGGGGTAGTAAATCTGGGGAGTTTAGAAAGAGACCCTTCTTAAATTCTAAATGGCTTTCGTACAACAAGGGCTACAATATGGAACTAATGTTACCATTCCCTTGTTTGAAACATACAATCTTGAACGACAGCCGACCAAAATCAAGAACACCGTGTTGAAGAACCAAATTTTGAAACCAGTCGTATTCGAGTCTGAACTTAAAACTTAAACCAAACGGTTCCACTCTTAATATATGAACTCATCTTATATAACATACATAAAAATAATGCTGAGACAAGATAAACAGAGGAAGAAGTGGATACCCAGAATGTCCCACGCGGATGCTCGTTGGAATCTAAATTTCATCTGCGAAACCACTAATTGTTATCAGTGGACGCTTTCGCTACCCACATTGACACCCTGCTCTACACATCATACCGAAAATATTCCAGATACACCAGCGAGAGGCACATCAAGAAGAAAAGACGGTTTAGATATCAAAAATGTAAAAACTGAAATAAAACGCCCCCCCCCCCCCAACCACCCCATACCAAGCCATCCAGTACACACAAGTTGACAGTCTGCTATCCACAGATCATAGACACTGGCGCATGCAATCATGACATCAGTCTGCCGCCCATTTAGCTCCACACGTTGTATAACTTATAAGTAGAGTCATTATACCAGCCATTCCCTGAAAGGAACAACTTTTCGCTCAAAATACACTGAATATTTAAAGTTTGTAGAGATGGAACGCATTTGATTGTTTATTATTTGGGTATCACGACTCGTTCACGAACCTGATTTGTATTGTGTCGGATGAAAGAGAGCGGATCCATCTCGCATCCAACAGAGAACCATTTTACAGCAGCTATCTACTGTCTTACCTAAATGCTTACTGGACTGACACAAGCATGACAAACGTTACTTGAAGATTAATGTACTGTTAATGTGTTGCACGCATTTGCACAATGCGCCAAAGTACTCCCCCATGGGGAACTGGAATAAAGGGCCTCACCACTGACATAACGCAGATGAAATGTATTACTTATGTTGGTAATGAAACAGTGTCAGTGCATATACTCTTTTGCTATTTGTTAAATGCAGTAGGGAATATTCGCAATCTTTTCTTTCAAAGAAACATTGAATCTGACATACAGTGGTGCTGATCAAACAAAAGACATCAGCAGACAGTGATTATCGTCTCGATACTGGCGTCTTTATTTATGCAACGTAACAACGCCCCTCATGATATATTATGGCCTATATAGAAAATGTTTGGCTCTTTGGGGCAATTGGTTGTTTTCCAACATTGTTGTTCAAACATACTCATTGTGGAGTAACCTTTGACAAATTAATTTGCGAAAACCTGCACTATGCATGAAGACGAAACCACAAAATTGTCAAAATGTATATGTTAAGATTATGAATAAATATAAGAAGCAATGGGGTTTGAACTCACATCGCACTGGTCGTGCAGTTTTCATATACCGAACAGTACGCCTGAACTTACTGAGCTACAGACCCATCCGTTCTCAAGAGCCAAAATATAAAAAGAAAACTTTAGATTCTAACACCTCAACCATTCTATTTCCATGGGAAATAATAACGTTCATTTTTCAGCAGATGAAGGGGAGAGGAAAATATGCTAGTTTTTTAATAAAAATAAAGTTTCTCCCTCGACAAAAACAAAGCTCTGATATGCTACAGCATAAACCAATCTAATGACTAAGCAGACGATTTTTGTTGGGGATCTGTTCAGTTGCTCATGTCAGAGAAACATTGTCACAAAGATTCAGAGTTACTATAAATAGTAACAACTCACCAAGGTTCGGCACTTATTTTGTTACAAAATATCATCACCCGGGGCCAAAATGTACGCACAAATATCCCAAAACTGAATAAATAGAAAGTGCTGATACTGCGAGCCAAAATCCAGACCATCTCGATAAAGAGAAAGGCCCTTTTCACCCCTCGAAACTCTTGTTTATAAAAAAGCGCATTTTCGAAAATTTGTGAAATTTTACCAAATCGGCACTCATGTTTTACCCCTGTCCATATTCTTGTCCAAACATCCAATTTAACCTCAGTCACGTTACGCATGGTTCTGGAGTAAAGAATCGTCCGTATGTCAAAAACATTGGCATTTCTGAATATGCGAGAGCCCTCTGATGTATGAAACACAACTCTTAGAAAAAGCATATTCAAACATCCAAAGACTCAGTGTTGAACCACCATCTAATTGTTTACTGGTATACAAGGTCACACCCATTCAGTTGAGCCTAAAAAATGCGATAAAAAATAAATGATCGACGTTTAGCCAATTGTTTACAAGTACGTTGCCCAGAGAAGTATCACACAAAACTATGGACACTGGGCCATATTACACCAGTAAAGCACAACCTGTCCATCTTAGTTCACAAGACTACTGTAGTTCCCAGGGACACTACAAGAATAAAATCGGGTACACTTATCTGTTGTGTAAATGCTTTTCTCGGTCGCTATCGTGTATGTATGTTTGTGGGGGCGGAGTGTGTGTGTGTGGGGGGGGGGGGGGGGGGGAGTAGACTGAATGAGTTGCGCGAAACAAACGGTGAACGGTGGTTTATCCGTCTACTCCGTTGAAAGGTATCAGTCGACGGCGATAGTCTGATATTTGGGGTATAAGGGCACATATCGAAACATTGGCCCACTGATAACCCCAAACAATTCGAAAATTGAATTCATCAAAACGTACTCTCCCATACTCCTGAATGGCCACTGACAAACTATGTATAGAAGCGACACAATATAAGTGAAGCTCACCCCATAGAACCTAACAATTAGGGGCAGGGGCCATATTTGTGGATATACGAAACCAATTAAACCCTCATCACCCTACACACTGTCATCTACATGCACGTCATTATGTATGTAGAAATATCACTTTGCCCAGCCCAAACCCACCAAGCTAGGCCTTCCGTGCGAGAAGAAACCTTCAAGTACCTGGAAATGATTGTATTATATGCCCAGAATGACTGATATTTAAGCGCTATTATTGTTGTGGGTTCGCTCAGTCATCGATAAGGAAGACATTTTCCTTTTTTAAGGGGCGAAAACTCAAAATCAGCTTCTGGAAGGTATACTTTGTATTTAGGCACACTAACCTCCGCCTTTCTATTAGAATGCATTGTGGAGGTATAACCGAAAATACTGCAGTCTTACACGTCGCGGAAGTTGCTTTCCATTAGAAGTTCTGAAAAAACAAAAGATTGGAATAGACAATTTCTTTCTGTCGGTCGTAACAGCTATATTTTGAGTTTATAGAACACTAAAAGACATGAACTGAAGATTATTCAGTCTGTTTGGAAAGAATATGAATGAATTCTTTTTGAAACGTTGTCCCGTGTTTCATAAATCATTCGAGTGAAACTCCGAGTCCTGATTTAATAATGTACTGAAAAGTGACACTTCGTGAATCTACGACTGTCATGGCCGGAAAAGTTGAATTCCAAGTGACACACATTTTTGACATCAAGTTGGTTTATTTAGTCACAACAAGCGATTTCAGCAGAAGGAAAAGTGAAAACAAAAGTGTCCTTATATGTAGAACGTTTTTGCGTCATAAAATAGTAAAAAAAAAAATTGAACTTTTTTGACAAATTTCATAAGGGTAACCATAGGCAAAAATTGAATTTTTTTTGTTTTTTAGTCGAATAAACCAATAAATGGCACACTTCAAAATATCAATAGTTCATGATTTCATTCTTGCGAAATTTATTCTTCTGAATTATTAAAGGCATTTAAAAGTCACTGTGTGTTGAGAGATCACCTCATTTACGTGATCATAAACGTTGCATTCGCAAATGGAACAGTCGCGTACATAAGTTATTGATTTATTATTTATTTATTGGTGTTTAAGGTTACATACATATGGACAATGTAATCGTGACCGTTACATTTTTACGGGTGGAGAAAGCCGGAGAGAACAACCGAGCATCGACTAGCAACTGGCAGCTCCTCAACATTCTAACTCTGTTCAAGCTCCACTCAAGCAGGGTTACAGCGGTTGAAGACATGTGTTCCATCGACGTGCGGTATGCCTTAGTAGGCAATCGGGATAAAGTGCCTTGCCCAAGGACACAACGATGGTCGTCCCGGGCCTACATTCGTTCTTCAGCTGTTGTGTAAAAGACTTGAACTTTCCGACAAACCCCAATTTCTCTGTGTGACCTTTCTTCGGGGCAGAATTTATACTAACCAACGCATAAAATGACCTACCACTAAAGATAGTAATCACTCAATTGGCTAATCATGCTTCGGGGTAGTAAATCTGGGGAGTTTAGAAAGAGACCCTTCTTAAATTCTAAATGGCTTTCGTACAACAAGGGCTACAATATGGAACTAATGTTACCATTCCCTTGTTTGAAACATACAATCTTGAACGACAGCCGACCAAAATCAAGAACACCGTGTTGAAGAACCATATTTTGAAACCAGTCGTATTCGAGTCTGAACTTAAAACTTAAACCAAACGGTTCCACTCTTAATATATGAACTCATCTTATATAACATACATAAAAATAATGCTGAGACAAGATAAACAGAGGAAGAAGTAGATACCCAGAATGTCCCACGCGGATGCTCGTTGGAATCTAAATTTCATCTGCGAAACCACTAATTGTTATCAGTGGACGCTCTCGCTACCCACATTGACACCCTGCTCTACACATCATACCGAAAATATTCCAGATACACCAGCGAGAGGCACATCAAGAAGAAAAGACGGTTTAGATATCAAAAATGTAAAAACTGAAATAAAACGCCCCCCCCCCCCCCAACCACCCCATACCAAGCGATCCAGTACACACAAGTTGACAGTCTGCTATCCACAGATCATAGACACTGGCGCATGCAATCATGACATCAGTCTGCCGCCCATTTAGCTCCACACGTTGTATAACTTATAAGTAGAGTCATTATACCAGCCATTCCCTGAAAGGAACAACTTTTCGCTCAAAATACACTGAATATTTAAAGTTTGTAGAGATGGAACGCATTTGATTGTTTATTATTTGGGTATCACGACTCGTTCACGAACCTGATTTGTATTGTGTCGGATGAAAGAGAGCGGATCCATCTCGCATCCAACAGAGAACCATTTTACAGCAGCTATCTACTGTCTTACCTAAATGCTTACTGGACTGACACAAGCATGACAAACGTTACTTGAAGATTAATGTACTGTTAATGTGTTGCACGCATTTGCACAATGCGCCAAAGTACTCCCCCATGGGGAACTGGAATAAAGGGCCTCACCACTGACATAACGCAGATGAAATGTATTACTTATGTTGGTAATGAAACAGTGTCAGTGCATATACTCTTTTGCTATTTGTTAAATGCAGTAGGGAATATTCGCAATCTTTTCTTTCAAAGAAACATTGAATCTGACATACAGTGGTGCTGATCAAACAAAAGACATCAGCAGACAGTGATTATCGTCTCGATACTGGCGTCTTTATTTATGCAACGTAACAACGCCCCTCATGATATATTATGGCCTATATAGAAAATGTTTGGCTCTTTGGGGCAATTGGTTGTTTTCCAACATTGTTGTTCAAACATACTCATTGTGGAGTAACCTTTGACAAATTAATTTGCGAAAACCTGCACTATGCATGAAGACGAAACCACAAAATTGTCAAAATGTATATGTTAAGATTATGAATAAATATAAGAAGCAATGGGGTTTGAACTCACATCGCACTGGTCGTGCAGTTTTCATATACCGAACAGTACGCCTGAACTTACTGAGCTACAGACCCATCCGTTCTCAAGAGCCAAAATATAAAAAGAAAACTTTAGATTCTAACACCTCAACCATTCTATTTCCATGGGAAATAATAACGTTCATTTTTCAGCAGATGAAGGGGAGAGGAAAATATGCTAGTTTTTTAATAAAAATAAAGTTTCTCCCTCGACAAAAACAAAGCTCTGATATGCTACAGCATAAACCAATCTAATGACTAAGCAGACGATTTTTGTTGGGGATCTGTTCAGTTGCTCATGTCAGAGAAACATTGTCACAAAGATTCAGAGTTACTATAAATAGTAACAACTCACCAAGGTTCGGCACTTATTTTGTTACAAAATATCATCACCCGGGGCCAAAATGTACGCACAAATATCCCAAAACTGAATAAATAGAAAGTGCTGATACTGCGAGCCAAAATCCAGACCATCTCGATAAAGAGAAAGGCCCTTTTCACCCCTCGAAACTCTTGTTTATAAAAAAGCGCATTTTCGAAAATTTGTGAAATTTTACCAAATCGGCACTCATGTTTTACCCCTGTCCATATTCTTGTCCAAACATCCAATCTAACCTCAGTCACGTTACGCATGGTTCTGGAGTAAAGAATCGTCCGTATGTCAAAAACATTGGCATTTCTGAATATGCGAGAGCCCTCTGATGTATGAAACACAACTCTTAGAAAAAGCATATTCAAACATCCAAAGACTCAGTGTTGAACCACCATCTAATTGTTTACTGGTATACAAGGTCACACCCATTCAGTTGAGCCTAAAAAATGCGATAAAAAATAAATGATCGACGTTTAGCCAATTGTTTACAAGTACGTTGCCCAGAGAAGTATCACACAAAACTATGGACACTGGGCCATATTACACCAGTAAAGCACAACCTGTCCATCTTAGTTCACAAGACTACTGTAGTTCCCAGGGACACTACAAGAATAAAATCGGGTACACTTATCTGTTGTGTAAATGCTTTTCTCGGTCGCTATCGTGTATGTATGTTTGTGGGGGCGGAGTGTGTGTGTGTGTGGGGGGGGGGGGGGGGAGTAGACTGAATGAGTTGCGCGAAACAAACGGTGAACGGTGGTTTATCCGTCTACTCCGTTGAAAGGTATCAGTCGACGGCGATAGTCTGATATTTGGGGTATAAGGGCACATATCGAAACATTGGCCCACTGATAACCCCAAACAATTCGAAAATTGAATTTGTTCAAAACGTACTCTCCCATACTCCTGAATGGCCACTGACAAACTATGTATAGAAGCGACACAATATAAGTGAAGCTCACCCCATAGAACCTAACAATTAGGGGCAGGGGCCATATTTGTGGATATACGAAACCAATTAAACCCTCATCACCCTACACACTGTCATCTACATGCACGTCATTATGTATGTAGAAATATCACTTTGCCCAGCCCAAACCCACCAAGCTAGGCCTTCCGTGCGAGAAGAAACCTTCAAGTACCTGGAAATGATTGTATTATATGCCCAGAATGACTGATATTTAAGCGCTATTATTGTTGTGGGTTCGCTCAGTCATCGATAAGGAAGACATTTTCCTTTTTTAAGGGGCGAAAACTCAAAATCAGCTTCTGGAAGGTATACTTTGTATTTAGGCACACTAACCTCCGCCTTTCTATTAGAATGCATTGTGGAGGTATAACCGAAAATACTGCAGTCTTACACGTCGCGGAAGTTGCTTTCCATTAGAAGTTCTGAAAAAACAAAAGATTGGAATAGACAATTTCTTTCTGTCGGTCGTAACAGCTATATTTTGAGTTTATAGAACACTAAAAGACATGAACTGAAGATTATTCAGTCTGTTTGGAAAGAATATGAATGAATTCTTTTTGAAACGTTGTCCCGTGTTTCATAAATCATTCGAGTGAAACTCCGAGTCCTGATTTAATAATGTACTGAAAAGTGACACTTCGTGAATCTACGACTGTCATGGCCGGAAAAGTTGAATTCCAAGTGACACACATTTTTGACATCAAGTTGGTTTATTCAGTCACAACAAGCGATTTCAGCAGAAGGAAAAGTGAAAACAAAAGTGTCCTTATATGTAGAACGTTTTTGCGTCATAAAATAGTAAAAAAAAAAATTGAACTTTTTTGACAAATTTCATAAGGGTAACCATAGGCAAAAATTGAATTTTTTTTGTTTTTTAGTTGAATAAACCAATAAATGGCACACTTCAAAATATCAATAGTTCATGATTTCATTCTTGCGAAATTTATTCTTCTGAATTATTAAAGGCATTTAAAAGTCACTCTGTGTTGAGAGATCACCTCATTTACGTGATCATAAACGTTGCATTCGCAAATGGAACAGTCGCGTACATAAGTTATTGATTTATTATTTATTTATTGGTGTTTAAGGTTACATACATATGGACAATGTAATCGTGACCGTTACATTTTTACGGGTGGAGAAAGCCGGAGAGAACAACCGAGCATCGACTAGCAACTGGCAGCTCCTCGACATTCTAACTCTGTTCAAGCTCCACTCAAGCAGGGTTACAGCGGTTGAAGACATGTGTTCCATCGACGTGCGGTACGCCTTAGTAGGCAATCGGGATAAAGTGCCTTGCCCAAGGACACAACGATGGTCGTCCCGGGCCTACATTCGTTCTTCAGCTGTTGTGTAAAAGACTTGAACTTTCCGACAAACCCCAATTTCTCTGTGTGACCTTTCTTCGGGGCAGAATTTATACTAACCAACGCATAAAATGACCTACCACTAAAGATAGTAATCACTCAATTGGCTAATCATGCTTCGGGGTAGTAAATCTGGGGAGTTTAGAAAGAGACCCTTCTTAAATTCTAAATGGCTTTCGTACAACAAGGGCTACAATATGGAACTAATGTTACCATTCCCTTGTTTGAAACATACAATCTTGAACGACAGCCGACCAAAATCAAGAACACCGTGTTGAAGAACCAAATTTTGAAACCAGTCGTATTCGAGTCTGAACTTAAAACTTAAACCAAACGGTTCCACTCTTAATATATGAACTCATCTTATATAACATACATACAAATAATGCTGAGACAAGATAAACAGAGGAAGAAGTAGATACCCAGAATGTCCCACGCGGATGCTCGTTGGAATCTAAATTTCATCTGCGAAACCACTAATTGTTATCAGTGGACGCTTTCGCTACCCACATTGACACCCTGCTCTACACATCATACTGAAAATATTCCAGATACACCAGCGAGAGGCACATCAAGAAGAAAAGACGGTTTAGATATCAAAAATGTAAAAACTGAAATAAAACGCCCCCCCCCCCCCAACCACCCCATACCAAGCCATCCAGTACACACAAGTTGACAGTCTGCTATCCACAGATCATAGACACTGGCGCATGCAATCATGACATCAGTCTGCCGCCCATTTAGCTCCACACGTTGTATAACTTATAAGTAGAGTCATTATACCAGCCATTCCCTGAAAGGAACAACTTTTCGCTCAAAATACACTGAATATTTAAAGTTTGTAGAGATGGAACGCATTTGATTGTTTATTATTTGGGTATCACGACTCGTTCACGAACCTGATTTGTATTGTGTCGGATGAAAGAGAGCGGATCCATCTCGCATCCAACAGAGAACCATTTTACAGCAGCTATCTACTGTCTTACCTAAATGCTTACTGGACTGACACAAGCATGACAAACGTTACTTGAAGATTAATGTACTGTTAATGTGTTGCACGCATTTGCACAATGCGCCAAAGTACTCCCCCATGGGGAGCTGGAATAAAGGGCCTCACCACTGACATAACGCAGATGAAATGTATTACTTATGTTGGTAATGAAACAGTGTCAGTGCATATACTCTTTTGCTATTTGTTAAATGCAGTAGGGAATATTCGCAATCTTTTCTTTCAAAGAAACATTGAATCTGACATACAGTGGTGCTGATCAAACAAAAGACATCAGCAGACAGTGATTATCGTCTCGATACTGGCGTCTTTATTTATGCAACGTAACAACGCCCCTCATGATATATTATGGCCTATATAGAAAATGTTTGGCTCTTTGGGGCAATTGGTTGTTTTCCAACATTGTTGTTCAAACATACTCATTGTGGAGTAACCTTTGACAAATTAATTTGCGAAAACCTGCACTATGCATGAAGACGAAACCACAAAATTGTCAAAATGTATATGTTAAGATTATGAATAAATATAAGAAGCAATGGGGTTTGAACTCACATCGCACTGGTCGTGCAGTTTTCATATACCGAACAGTACGCCTGAACTTACTGAGCTACAGACCCATCCGTTCTCAAGAGCCAAAATATAAAAAGAAAACTTTAGATTCTAACACCTCAACCATTCTATTTCCATGGGAAATAATAACGTTCATTTTTCAGCAGATGAAGGGGAGAGGAAAATATGCTAGTTTTTTAATAAAAATAAAGTTTCTCCCTCGACAAAAACAAAGCTCTGATATGCTACAGCATAAACCAATCTAATGACTAAGCAGACGATTTTTGTTGGGGATCTGTTCAGTTGCTCATGTCAGAGAAACATTGTCACAAAGATTCAGAGTTACTATAAATAGTAACAACTCACCAAGGTTCGGCACTTATTTTGTTACAAAATATCATCACCCGGGGCCAAAATGTACGCACAAATATCCCAAAACTGAATAAATAGAAAGTGCTGATACTGCGAGCCAAAATCCAGACCATCTCGATAAAGAGAAAGGCCCTTTTCACCCCTCGAAACTCTTGTTTATAAAAAAGCGCATTTTCGAAAATTTGTGAAATTTTACCAAATCGGCACTCATGTTTTACCCCTGTCCATATTCTTGTCCAAACATCCAATCTAACCTCAGTCACGTTACGCATGGTTCTGGAGTAAAGAATCGTCCGTATGTCAAAAACATTGGCATTTCTGAATATGCAAGAGCCCTCTGATGTATGAAACACAACTCTTAGAAAAAGCATATTCAAACATCCAAAGACTCAGTGTTGAACCACCATCTAATTGTTTACTGGTATACAAGGTCACACCCATTCAGTTGAGCCTAAAAAATGCGATAAAAAATAAATGATCGACGTTTAGCCAATTGTTTACAAGTACGTTGCCCAGAGAAGTATCACACAAAACTATGGACACTGGGCCATATTACACCAGTAAAGCACAACCTGTCCATCTTAGTTCACAAGACTACTGTAGTTCCCAGGGACACTACAAGAATAAAATCGGGTACACTTATCTGTTGTGTAAATGCTTTTCTCGGTCGCTATCGTGTATGTATGTTTGTGGGGGCGGAGTGTGTGTGTGGGGGGGGGGGGGAGTAGACTGAATGAGTTGCGCGAAACAAACGGTGAACGGTGGTTTATCCGTCTACTCCGTTGAAAGGTATCAGTCGACGGCGATAGTCTGATATTTGGGGTATAAGGGCACATATCGAAACATTGGCCCACTGATAACCCCAAACAATTCGAAAATTGAATTTGTTCAAAACGTACTCTCCCATACTCCTGAATGGCCACTGACAAACTATGTATAGAAGCGACACAATATAAGTGAAGCTCACCCCATAGAACCTAACAATTAGGGCAGGGGCCATATTTGTGGATATACGAAACCAATTAAACCCTCATCACCCTACACACTGTCATCTACATGCACGTCATTATGTATGTAGAAATATCACTTTGCCCAGCCCAAACCCACCAAGCTAGGCCTTCCGTGCGAGAAGAAACCTTCAAGTACCTGGAAATGATTGTATTATATGCCCAGAATGACTGATATTTAAGCGCTATTATTGTTGTGGGTTCGCTCAGTCATCGATAAGGAAGACATTTTCCTTTTTTAAGGGGCGAAAACTCAAAATCAGCTTCTGGAAGGTATACTTTGTATTTAGGCACACTAACCTCCGCCTTTCTATTAGAATGCATTGTGGAGGTATAACCGAAAATACTGCAGTCTTACACGTCGCGGAAGTTGCTTTCCATTAGAAGTTCTGAAAAAACAAAAGATTGGAATAGACAATTTCTTTCTGTCGGTCGTAACAGCTATATTTTGAGTTTATAGAACACTAAAAGACATGAACTGAAGATTATTCAGTCTGTTTGGAAAGAATATGAATGAATTCTTTTTGAAACGTTGTCCCGTGTTTCATAAATCATTCGAGTGAAACTCCGAGTCCTGATTTAATAATGTACTGAAAAGTGACACTTCGTGAATCTACGACTGTCATGGCCGGAAAAGTTGAATTCCAAGTGACACACATTTTTGACATCAAGTTGGTTTATTCAGTCACAACAAGCGATTTCAGCAGAAGGAAAAGTGAAAACAAAAGTGTCCTTATATGTCGAACGTTTTTGCGTCATAAAATAGTAAAAAAAAAAATTGAACTTTTTTGACAAATTTCATAAGGATAACCATAGGCAAAAATTGAAATTTTTTTGTTTTTTAGTTGAATAAACCAATAAATGGCACACTTCAAAATATCAATAGTTCATGATTTCATTCTTGCGAAATTTATTCTTCTGAATTATTAAAGGCATTTAAAAGTCACTGTGTGTTGAGAGATCACCTCATTTACGTGATCATAAACGTTGCATTCGCAAATGGAACAGTCGCGTACATAAGTTATTGATTTATTATTTATTTATTGGTGTTTAAGGTTACATACATATGGACAATGTAATCGTGACCGTTACATTTTTACGGGTGGAGAAAGCCGGAGAGAACAACCGAGCATCGACTAGCAACTGGCAGCTCCTCAACATTCTAACTCTGTTCAAGCTCCACTCAAGCAGGGTTACAGCGGTTGAAGACATGTGTTCCATCGACGTGCGGTACGCCTTAGTAGGCAATCGGGATAAAGTGCCTTGCCCAAGGACACAACGATGGTCGTCCCGGGCCTACATTCGTTCTTCAGCTGTTGTGTAAAAGACTTGAACTTTCCGACAAACCCCAATTTCTCTGTGTGACCTTTCTTCGAGGCAGAATTTATACTAACCAACGCATAAAATGACCTACCACTAAAGATAGTAATCACTCAATTGGCTAATCATGCTTCGGGGTAGTAAATCTGGGGAGTTTAGAAAGAGACCCTTCTTAAATTCTAAATGGCTTTCGTACAACAAGGGCTACAATATGGAACTAATGTTACCATTCCCTTGTTTGAAACATACAATCTTGAACGACAGCCGACCAAAATCAAGAACACCGTGTTGAAGAACCAAATTTTGAAACCAGTCGTATTCGAGTCTGAACTTAAAACTTAAACCAAACGGTTCCACTCTTAATATATGAACTCATCTTATATAACATACATAAAAATAATGCTGAGACAAGATAAACAGAGGAAGAAGTAGATACCCAGAATGTCCCACGCGGATGCTCGTTGGAATCTAAATTTCATCTGCGAAACCACTAATTGTTATCAGTGGACGCTTTCGCTACCCACATTGACACCCTGCTCTACACATCATACCGAAAATATTCCAGATACACCAGCGAGAGGCACATCAAGAAGAAAAGACGGTTTAGATATCAAAAATGTAAAAACTGAAATAAAACGCCCCCCCCCCCAACCACCCCATACCAAGCCATCCAGTACACACAAGTTGACAGTCTGCTATCCACAGATCATAGACACTGGCGCATGCAATCATGACATCAGTCTGCCACCCATTTAGCTCCACACGTTGTATAACTTATAAGTAGAGTCATTATACCAGCCATTCCCTGAAAGGAACAACTTTTCGCTCAAAATACACTGAATATTTAAAGTTTGTAGAGATGGAACGCATTTGATTGTTTATTATTTGGGTATCACGACTCGTTCACGAACCTGATTTGTATTGTGTCGGATGAAAGAGAGCGGATCCATCTCGCATCCAACAGAGAACCATTTTACAGCAGCTATCTACTGTCTTACCTAAATGCTTACTGGACTGACACAAGCATGACAAACGTTACTTGAAGATTAATGTACTGTTAATGTGTTGCACGCATTTGCACAATGCGCCAAAGTACTCCCCCATGGGGAGCTGGAATAAAGGGCCTCACCACTGACATCACGCAGATGAAATGTATTACTTATGTTGGTAATGAAACAGTGTCAGTGCATATACTCTTTTGCTATTTGTTAAATGCAGTAGGGAATATTCGCAATCTTTTCTTTCAAAGAAACATTGAATCTGACATACAGTGGTGCTGATCAAACAAAAGACATCAGCAGACAGTGATTATCGTCTCGATACTGGCGTCTTTATTTATGCAACGTAACAACGTCCCTCATGATATATTATGGCCTATATAGAAAATGTTTGGCTCTTTGGGGCAATTGGTTGTTTTCCAACATTGTTGTTCAAACATACTCATTGTGGAGTAACCTTTGACAAATTAATTTGCGAAAACCTGCACTATGCATGAAGACGAAACCACAAAATTGTCAAAATGTATATGTTAAGATTATGAATAAATATAAGAAGCAATGGGGTTTGAACTCACATCGCACTGGTCGTGCAGTTTTCATATACCGAACAGTACGCCTGAACTTACTGAGCTACAGACCCATCCGTTCTCAAGAGCCAAAATATAAAAAGAAAACTTTAGATTCTAACACCTCAACCATTCTATTTCCATGGGAAATAATAACGTTCATTTTTCAGCAGATGAAGGGGAGAGGAAAATATGCTAGTTTTTTAATAAAAATAAAGTTTCTCCCTCGACAAAAACAAAGCTCTGATATGCTACAGCATAAACCAATCTAATGACTAAGCAGACGATTTTTGTTGGGGATCTGTTCAGTTGCTCATGTCAGAGAAACATTGTCACAAAGATTCAGAGTTACTATAAATAGTAACAACTCACCAAGGTTCGGCACTTATTTTGTTACAAAATATCATCACCCGGGGCCAAAATGTACGCACAAATATCCCAAAACTGAATAAATAGAAAGTGCTGATACTGCGAGCCAAAATCCAGACCATCTCGATAAAGAGAAAGGCCCTTTTCACCCCTCGAAACTCTTGTTTATAAAAAAGCGCATTTTCGAAAATTTGTGAAATTTTACCAAATCGGCACTCATGTTTTACCCCTGTCCATATTCTTGTCCAAACATCCAATCTAACCTCAGTCACGTTACGCATGGTTCTGGAGTAAAGAATCGTCCGTATGTCAAAAACAATGGCATTTCTGAATATGCGAGAGCCCTCTGATGTATGAAACACAACTCTTAGAAAAAGCATATTCAAACATCCAAAGACTCAGTGTTGAACCACCATCTAATTGTTTACTGGTATACAAGGTCACACCCATTCAGTTGAGCCTAAAAAATGCGATAAAAAATAAATGATCGACGTTTAGCCAATTGTTTACAAGTACGTTGCCCAGAGAAGTATCACACAAAACTATGGACACTGGGCCATATTACACCAGTAAAGCACAACCTGTCCATCTTAGTTCACAAGACTACTGTAGTTCCCAGGGACACTACAAGAATAAAATCGGGTACACTTATCTGTTGTGTAAATGCTTTTCTCGGTCGCTATCGTGTATGTATGTTTGTGGGGGCGGAGTGTGTGTGTGTGGGGGGGGGGGGGGGGGGGGAGTAGACTGAATGAGTTGCGCGAAACAAACGGTGAACGGTGGTTTATCCGTCTACTCCGTTGAAAGGTATCAGTCGACGGCGATAGTCTGATATTTGGGGTATAAGGGCACATATCGAAACATTGGCCCACTGATAACCCCAAACAATTCGAAAATTGAATTTGTTCAAAACGTACTCTCCCATACTCCTGAATGGCCACTGACAAACTATGTATAGAAGCGACACAATATAAGTGAAGCTCACCCCATAGAACCTAACAATTAGGGGCAGGGGCCATATTTGTGGATATACGAAACCAATTAAACCCTCATCACCCTACACACTGTCATCTACATGCACGTCATTATGTATGTAGAAATATCACTTTGCCCAGCCCAAACCCACCAAGCTAGGCCTTCCGTGCGAGAAGAAACCTTCAAGTACCTGGAAATGATTGTATTATGTGCCGAGAATGACTGATATTTAAGCGCTATTATTGTTGTGGGTTCGCTCAGTCATCGATAAGGAAGACATTTTCCTTTTTTAAGGGGCGAAAACTCAAAATCAGCTTCTGGAAGGTATACTTTGTATTTAGGCACACTAACCTCCGCCTTTCTATTAGAATGCATTGTGGAGGTATAACCGAAAATACTGCAGTCTTACACGTCGCGGAAGTTGCTTTCCATTAGAAGTTCTGAAAAAACAAAAGATTGGAATAGACAATTTCTTTCTGTCGGTCGTAACAGCTATATTTTGAGTTTATAGAACACTAAAAGACATGAACTGAAGATTATTCAGTCTGTTTGGAAAGAATATGAATGAATTCTTTTTGAAACGTTGTCCCGTGTTTCATAAATCATTCGAGTGAAACTCCGAGTCCTGATTTAATAATGTACTGAAAAGTGACACTTCGTGAATCTACGACTGTCATGGCCGGAAAAGTTGAATTCCAAGTGACACACATTTTTGACATCAAGTTGGTTTATTCAGTCACAACAAGCGATTTCAGCAGAAGGAAAAGTGAAAACAAAAGTGTCCTTATATGTAGAACGTTTTTGCGTCATAAAATAGTAAAAAAAAAAATTGAACTTTTTTGACAAATTTCATAAGGGTAACCATAGGCAAAAATTGAAATTTTTTTGTTTTTTAGTTGAATAAACCAATAAATGGCACACTTCAAAATATCAATAGTTCATGATTTCATTCTTGCGAAATTTATTCTTCTGAATTATTAAAGGCATTTAAAAGTCACTGTGTGTTGAGAGATCACCTCATTTACGTGATCATAAACGTTGCATTCGCAAATGGAACAGTCGCGTACATAAGTTATTGATTTATTATTTATTTATTGGTGTTTAAGGTTACATACATATGGACAATGTAATCGTGACCGTTACATTTTTACGGGTGGAGAAAGCCGGAGAGAACAACCGAGCATCGACTAGCAACTGGCAGCTCCTCAACATTCTAACTCTGTTCAAGCTCCACTCAAGCAGGGTTACAGCGGTTGAAGACATGTGTTCCATCGACGTGCGGTACGCCTTAGTAGGCAATCGGGATAAAGTGCCTTGCCCAAGGACACAACGATGGTCGTCCCGGGCCTACATTCGTTCTTCAGCTGTTGTGTAAAAGACTTGAACTTTCCGACAAACACCAATTTCTCTGTGTGACCTTTCTTCGGGGCAGAATTTATACTAACCAACGCATAAAATGACCTACCACTAAAGATAGTAATCACTCAATTGGCTAATCATGCTTCGGGGTAGTAAATCTGGGGAGTTTAGAAAGAGACCCTTCTTAAATTCTAAATGGCTTTCGTACAACAAGGGCTACAATATGGAACTAATGTTACCATTCCCTTGTTTGAAACATACAATCTTGAACGACAGCCGACCAAAATCAAGAACACCGTGTTGAAGAACCAAATTTTGAAACCAGTCGTATTCGAGTCTGAACTTAAAACTTAAACCAAACGGTTCCACTCTTAATATATGAACTCATCTTATATAACATACATAAAAATAATGCTGAGACAAGATAAACAGAGGAAGAAGTAGATACCCAGAATGTCCCACGCGGATGCTCGTTGGAATCTAAATTTCATCTGCGAAACCACTAATTGTTATCAGTGGACGCTTTCGCTACCCACATTGACACCCTGCTCTACACATCATACCGAAAATATTCCAGATACACCAGCGAGAGGCACATCAAGAAGAAAAGACGGTTTAGATATCAAAAATGTAAAAACTGAAATAAAACGCCCCCCCCCCCCCAACCACCCCATACCAAGCCATCCAGTACACACAAGTTGACAGTCTGCTATCCACAGATCATAGACACTGGCGCATGCAATCATGACATCAGTCTGCCGCCCATTTAGCTCCACACGTTGTATAACTTATAAGTAGAGTCATTATACCAGCCATTCCCTGAAAGGAACAACTTTTCGCTCAAAATACACTGAATATTTAAAGTTTGTAGAGATGGAACGCATTTGATTGTTTATTATTTGGGTATCACGACTCGTTCACGAACCTGATTTGTATTGTGTCGGATGAAAGAGAGCGGATCCATCTCGCATCCAACAGAGAACCATTTTACAGCAGCTATCTACTGTCTTACCTAAATGCTTACTGGACTGACACAAGCATGACAAACGTTACTTGAAGATTAATGTACTGTTAATGTGTTGCACGCATTTGCACAATGCGCCAAAGTACTCCCCCATGGGGAGCTGGAATAAAGGGCCTCACCACTGACATAACGCAGATGAAATGTATTACTTATGTTGGTAATGAAACAGTGTCAGTGCATATACTCTTTTGCTATTTGTTAAATGCAGTAGGGAATATTCGCAATCTTTTCTTTCAAAGAAACATTGAATCTGACATACAGTGGTGCTGATCAAACAAAAGACATCAGCAGACAGTGATTATCGTCTCGATACTGGCGTCTTTATTTATGCAACGTAACAACGCCCCTCATGATATATTATGGCCTATATAGAAAATGTTTGGCTCTTTGGGGCAATTGGTTGTTTTCCAACATTGTTGTTCAAACATACTCATTGTGGAGTAACCTTTGACAAATTAATTTGCGAAAACCTGCACTATGCATGAAGACGAAACCACAAAATTGTCAAAATGTATATGTTAAGATTATGAATAAATATAAGAAGCAATGGGGTTTGAACTCACATCGCACTGGTCGTGCAGTTTTCATATACCGAACAGTACGCCTGAACTTACTGAGCTACAGACCCATCCGTTCTCAAGAGCCAAAATATAAAAAGAAAACTTTAGATTCTAACACCTCAACCATTCTATTTCCATGGGAAATAATAACGTTCATTTTTCAGCAGATGAAGGGGAGAGGAAAATATGCTAGTTTTTTAATAAAAATAAAGTTTCTCCCTCGACAAAAACAAAGCTCTGATATGCTACAACATAAACCAATCTAATGACTAAGCAGACGATTTTTGTTGGGGATCTGTTCAGTTGCTCATGTCAGAGAAACATTGTCACAAAGATTCAGAGTTACTATAAATAGTAACAACTCACCAAGGTTCGGCACTTATTTTGTTACAAAATATCATCACCCGGGGCCAAAATGTACGCACAAATATCCCAAAACTGAATAAATAGAAAGTGCTGATACTGCGAGCCAAAATCCAGACCATCTCGATAAAGAGAAAGGCCCTTTTCACCCCTCGAAACTCTTGTTTATAAAAAAGCGCATTTTCGAAAATTTGTGAAATTTTACCAAATCGGCACTCATGTTTTACCCCTGTCCATATTCTTGTCCAAACATCCAATCTAACCTCAGTCACGTTACGCATGGTTCTGGAGTAAAGAATCGTCCGTATGTCAAAAACATTGGCATTTCTGAATATGCGAGAGCCCTCTGATGTATGAAACACAACTCTTAGAAAAAGCATATTCAAACATCCAAAGACTCAGTGTTGAACCACCATCTAATTGTTTACTGGAATACAAGGTCACACCCATTCAGTTGAGCCTAAAAAATGCGATAAAAAATAAATGATCGACGTTTAGCCAATTGTTTACAAGTACGTTGCCCAGAGAAGTATCACACAAAACTATGGACACTGGGCCATATTACACCAGTAAAGCACAACCTGTCCATCTTAGTTCACAAGACTACTGTAGTTCCCAGGGACACTACAAGAATAAAATCGGGTACACTTATCTGTTGTGTAAATGCTTTTCTCGGTCGCTATCGTGTATGTATGTTTGTGGGGGCGGAGTGTGTGTGTGGGGGGGGGGGGGGGAGTAGACTGAATGAGTTGCGCGAAACAAACGGTGAACGGTGGTTTATCCGTCTACTCCGTTGAAAGGTATCAGTCGACGGCGATAGTCTGATATTTGGGGTATAAGGGCACATATCGAAACATTGGCCCACTGATAACCCCAAACAATTCGAAAATTGAATTTGTTCAAAACGTACTCTCCCATACTCCTGAATGGCCACTGACAAACTATGTATAGAAGCGACACAATATAAGTGAAGCTCACCCCATAGAACCTAACAATTAGGGGCAGGGGCCATATTTGTGGATATACGAAACCAATTAAACCCTCATCACCCTACACACTGTCATCTACATGCACGTCATTATGTATGTAGAAATATCACTTTGCCCAGCCCAAACCCACCAAGCTAGGCCTTCCGTGCGAGAAGAAACCTTCAAGTACCTGGAAATGATTGTATTATATGCCCAGAATGACTGATATTTAAGCGCTATTATTGTTGTGGGTTCGCTCAGTCATCGATAAGGAAGACATTTTCCTTTTTTAAGGGGCGAAAACTCAAAATCAGCTTCTGGAAGGTATACTTTGTATTTAGGCACACTAACCTCCGCCTTTCTATTAGAATGCATTGTGGAGGTATAACCGAAAATACTGCAGTCTTACACGTCGCGGAAGTTGCTTTCCATTAGAAGTTCTGAAAAAACAAAAGCTTGGAATAGACAATTTCTTTCTGTCGGTCGTAACAGCTATATTTTGAGTTTATAGAACACTAAAAGACATGAACTGAAGATTATTCAGTCTGTTTGGAAAGAATATGAATGAATTCTTTTTGAAACGTTGTCCCGTGTTTCATAAATCATTCGAGTGAAACTCCGAGTCCTGATTTAATAATGTACTGAAAAGTGACACTTCGTGAATCTACGACTGTCATGGCCGGAAAAGTTGAATTCCAAGTGACACACATTTTTGACATCAAGTTGGTTTATTCAGTCACAACAAGCGATTTCAGCAGAAGGAAAAGTGAAAACAAAAGTGTCCTTATATGTAGAACGTTTTTGCGTCATAAAATAGTAAAAAAAAAAATTGAACTTTTTTGACAAATTTCATAAGGGTAACCATAGGCAAAAATTGAAATTTTTTTGTTTTTTAGTTGAATAAACCAATAAATGGCACACTTCAAAATATCAATAGTTCATGATTTCATTCTTGCGAAATTTATTCTTCTGAATTATTAAAGGCATTTAAAAGTCACTGTGTGTTGAGAGATCACCTCATTTACGTGATCATAAACGTTGCATTCGCAAATGGAACAGTCGCGTACATAAGTTATTGATTTATTATTTATTTATTGGTGTTTAAGGTTACATACATATGGACAATGTAATCGTGACCGTTACATTTTTACGGGTGGAGAAAGCCGGAGAGAACAACCGAGCATCGACTAGCAACTGGCAGCTCCTCAACATTCTAACTCTGTTCAAGCTCCACTCAAGCAGGGTTACAGCGGTTGAAGACATGTGTTCCATCGACGTGCGGTACGCCTTAGTAGGCAATCGGGATAAAGTGCCTTGCCCAAGGACACAACGATGGTCGTCCCGGGCCTACATTCGTTCTTCAGCTGTTGTGTAAAAGACTTGAACTTTCCGACAAACCCCAATTTCTCTGTGTGACCTTTCTTCGGGGCAGAATTTATACTAACCAACGCATAAAATGACCTACCACTAAAGATAGTAATCACTCAATTGGCTAATCATGCTTCGGGGTAGTAAATCTGGGGAGTTTAGAAAGAGACCCTTCTTAAATTCTAAATGGCTTTCGTACAACAAGGGCTACAATATGGAACTAATGTTACCATTCCCTTGTTTGAAACATACAATCTTGAACGACAGCCGACCAAAATCAAGAACACCGTGTTGAAGAACCAAATTTTGAAACCAGTCGTATTCGAGTCTGAACTTAAAACTTAAACCAAACGGTTCCACTCTTAATATATGAACTCATCTTATATAACATACATAAAAATAATGCTGAGACAAGATAAACAGAGGAAGAAGTAGATACCCAGAATGTCCCACGCGGATGCTCGTTGGAATCTAAATTTCATCTGCGAAACCACTAATTGTTATCAGTGGACGCTTTCGCTACCCACATTGACACCCTGCTCTACACATCATACCGAAAATATTCCAGATACACCAGCGAGAGGCACATCAAGAAGAAAATACGGTTTAGATATCAAAAATGTAAAAACTGAAATAAAACGCCCCCCCCCCCCCCAACCACCCCATACCAAGCCATCCAGTACACACAAGTTGACAGTCTGCTATCCACAGATCATAGACACTGGCGCATGCAATCATGACATCAGTCTGCCGCCCATTTAGCTCCACACGTTGTATAACTTATAAGTAGAGTCATTATACCAGCCATTCCCTGAAAGGAACAACTTTTCGCTCAAAATACACTGAATATTTAAAGTTTGTAGAGATGGAACGCATTTGATTGTTTATTATTTGGGTATCACGACTCGTTCACGAACCTGATTTGTATTGTGTCGGATGAAAGAGAGCGGATCCATCTCGCATCCAACAGAGAACCATTTTACAGCAGCTATCTACTGTCTTACCTAAATGCTTACTGGACTGACACAAGCATGACAAACGTTACTTGAAGATTAATGTACTGTTAATGTGTTGCACGCATTTGCACAATGCGCCAAAGTACTCCCCCATGGGGAGCTGGAATAAAGGGCCTCACCACTGACATAACGCAGATGAAATGTATTACTTATGTTGGTAATGAAACAGTGTCAGTGCATATACTCTTTTGCTATTTGTTAAATGCAGTAGGGAATATTCGCAATCTTTTCTTTCAAAGAAACATTGAATCTGACATACAGTGGTGCTGATCAAACAAAAGACATCAGCAGACAGTGATTATCGTCTCGATACTGGCGTCTTTATTTATGCAACGTAACAACGCCCCTCATGATATATTATGGCCTATATAGAAAATGTTTGGCTCTTTGGGGCAATTGGTTGTTTTCCAACATTGTTGTTCAAACATACTCATTGTGGAGTAACCTTTGACAAATTAATTTGCGAAAACCTGCACTATGCATGAAGACGAAACCACAAAACTGTCAAAATGTATATGTTAAGATTATGAATAAATATAAGAAGCAATGGGGTTTGAACTCACATCGCACTGGTCGTGCAGTTTTCATATACCGAACAGTACGCCTGAACTTACTGAGCTACAGACCCATCCGTTCTCAAGAGCCAAAATATAAAAAGAAAACTTTAGATTCTAACACCTCAACCATTCTATTTCCATGGGAAATAATAACGTTCATTTTTCAGCAGATGAAGGGGAGAGGAAAATATGCTAGTTTTTTAATAAAAATAAAGTTTCTCCCTCGACAAAAACAAAGCTCTGATATGCTACAGCATAAACCAATCTAATGACTAAGCAGACGATTTTTGTTGGGGATCTGTTCAGTTGCTCATGTCAGAGAAACATTGTCACAAAGATTCAGAGTTACTATAAATAGTAACAACTCACCAAGGTTCGGCACTTATTTTGTTACAAAATATCATCACCCGGGGCCAAAACGTACGCACAAATATCCCAAAACTGAATAAATAGAAAGTGCTGATACTGCGAGCCAAAATCCAGACCATCTCGATAAAGAGAAAGGCCCTTTTCACCCCTCGAAACTCTTGTTTATAAAAAGGCGCATTTTCGAAAATTTGTGAAATTTTACCAAATCGGCACTCATGTTTTACCCCTGTCCATATTCTTGTCCAAACATCCAATCTAACCTCAGTCACGTTACGCATGGTTCTGGAGTAAAGAATCGTCCGTATGTCAAAAACATTGGCATTTCTGAATATGCGAGAGCCCTCTGATGTATGAAACACAACTCTTAGAAAAAGCATATTCAAACATCCAAAGACTCAGTGTTGAACCACCATCTAATTGTTTACTGGTATACAAGGTCACACCCATTCAGTTGAGCCTAAAAAATGCGATAAAAAATAAATGATCGACGTTTAGCCAATTGTTTACAAGTACGTTGCCCAGAGAAGTATCACACAAAACTATGGACACTGGGCCATATTACACAAGTAAAGCACAACCTGTCCATCTTAGTTCACAAGACTACTGTAGTTCCCAGGGACACTACAAGAATAAAATCGGGTACACTTATCTGTTGTGTAAATGCTTTTCTCGGTCGCTATCGTGTATGTATGTTTGTGGGGGCGGAGTGTGTGTGGGGGGGGGGGAGTAGACTGAATGAGTTGCGCGAAACAAACGGTGAACGGTGGTTTATCCGTCTACTCCGTTGAAAGGTATCAGTCGACGGCGATAGTCTGATATTTGGGGTATAAGGGCACATATCGAAACATTGGCCCACTGATAACCCCAAACAATTCGAAAATTGAATTTGTTCAAAACGTACTCTCCCATACTCCTGAATGGCCACTGACAAACTATGTATAGAAGCGACACAATATAAGTGAAGCTCACCCCATAGAACCTAACAATTAGGGGCAGGGGCCATATTTGTGGATATACGAAACCAATTAAACCCTCATCACCCTACACACTGTCATCTACATGCACGTCATTATGTATGTAGAAATATCACTTTGCCCAGCCCAAACCCACCAAGCTAGGCCTTCCGTGCGAGAAGAAACCTTCAAGTACCTGGAAATGATTGTATTATATGCCCAGAATGACTGATATTTAAGCGCTATTATTGTTGTGGGTTCGCTCAGTCATCGATAAGGAAGACATTTTCCTTTTTTAAGGGGCGAAAACTCAAAATCAGCTTCTGGAAGGTATACTTTGTATTTAGGCACACTAACCTCCGCCTTTCTATTAGAATGCATTGTGGAGGTATAACCGAAAATACTGCAGTCTTACACGTCGCGGAAGTTGCTTTCCATTAGAAGTTCTGAAAAAACAAAAGATTGGAATAGACAATTTCTTTCTGTCGGTCGTAACAGCTATATTTTGAGTTTATAGAACACTAAAAGACATGAACTGAAGATTATTCAGTCTGTTTGGAAAGAATATGAATGAATTCTTTTTGAAACGTTGTCCCGTGTTTCATAAATCATTCGAGTGAAACTCCGAGTCCTGATTTAATAATGTACTGAAAAGTGACACTTCGTGAATCTACGACTGTCATGGCCGGAAAAGTTGAATTCCAAGTGACACACATTTTTGACATCAAGTTGGTTTATTCAGTCACAACAAGCGATTTCAGCAGAAGGAAAAGTGAAAACAAAAGTGTCCTTATATGTAGAACGTTTTTGCGTCATAAAATAGTAAAAAAAAAAATTGAACTTTTTTGACAAATTTCATAAGGGTAACCATAGGCAAAAATTGAAATTTTTTTGTTTTTTAGTTGAATAAACCAATAAATGGCACACTTCAAAATATCAATAGTTCATGATTTCATTCTTGCGAAATTTATTCTTCTGAATTATTAAAGGCATTTAAAAGTCACTGTGTGTTGAGAGATCACCTCATTTACGTGATCATAAACGTTGCATTCGCAAATGGAACAGTCGCGTACATAAGTTATTGATTTATTATTTATTTATTGGTGTTTAAGGTTACATACATATGGACAATGTAATCGTGACCGTTACATTTTTACGGGTGGAGAAAGCCGGAGAGAACAACCGAGCATCGACTAGCAACTGGCAGCTCCTCAACATTCTAACTCTGTTCAAGCTCCACTCAAGCAGGGTTACAGCGGTTGAAGACATGTGTTCCATCGACGTGCGGTACGCCTTAGTAGGCAATCGGGATAAAGTGCCTTGCCCAAGGACACAACGATGGTCGTCCCGGGCCTACATTCGTTCTTCAGCTGTTGTGTAAAAGACTTGAACTTTCCGACAAACCCCAATTTCTCTGTGTGACTTTCTTCGGGGCAGAATTTATACTAACCAACGCATAAAATGACCTACCACTAAAGATAGTAATCACTCAATTGGCTAATCATGCTTCGGGGTAGTAAATCTGGGGAGTTTAGAAAGAGACCCTTCTTAAATTCTAAATGGCTTTCGTACAACAAGGGCTACAATATGGAACTAATGTTACCATTCCCTTGTTTGAAACATACAATCTTGAACGACAGCCGACCAAAATCAAGAACACCGTGTTGAAGAACCAAATTTTGAAACCAGTCGTATTCGAGTCTGAACTTAAAACTTAAACCAAACGGTTCCACTCTTAATATATGAACTCATCTTATATAACATACATAAAAATAATGCTGAGACAAGATAAACAGAGGAAGAAGTAGATACCCAGAATGTCCCACGCGGATGCTCGTTGGAATCTAAATTTCATCTGCGAAACCACTAATTGTTATCAGTGGACGCTTTCGCTACCCACATTGACACCCTGCTCTACACATCATACCGAAAATATTCCAGATACACCAGCGAGAGGCACATCAAGAAGAAAAGACAGTTTAGATATCAAAAATGTAAAAACTGAAATAAAACGCCCCCCCCCCCCCCAACCACCCCATACCAAGCCATCCAGTACACACAAGTTGACAGTCTGCTATCCACAGATCATAGACACTGGCGCATGCAATCATGACATCAGTCTGCCGCCCATTTAGCTCCACACGTTGTATAACTTATAAGTAGAGTCATTATACCAGCCATTCCCTGAAAGGAACAACTTTTCGCTCAAAATACACTGGATATTTAAAGTTTGTAGAGATGGAACGCATTTGATTGTTTATTATTTGGGTATCACGACTCGTTCACGAACCTGATTTGTATTGTGTCGGATGAAAGAGAGCGGATCCATCTCGCATCCAACAGAGAACCATTTTACAGCAGCTATCTACTGTCTTACCTAAATGCTTACTGCACTGACACAAGCATGACAAACGTTACTTGAAGATTAATGTACTGTTAATGTGTTGCACGCATTTGCACAATGCGCCAAAGTACTCCCCCATGGGGAGCTGGAATAAAGGGCCTCACCACTGACATAACGCAGATGAAATGTATTACTTATGTTGGTAATGAAACAGTGTCAGTGCATATACTCTTTTGCTATTTGTTAAATGCAGTAGGGAATATTCGCAATCTTTTCTTTCAAAGAAACATTGAATCTGACATACAGTGGTGCTGATCAAACAAAAGACATCAGCAGACAGTGATTATCGTCTCGATACTGGCGTCTTTATTTATGCAACGTAACAACGCCCCTCATGATATATTATGGCCTATATAGAAAATGTTTGGCTCTTTGGGGCAATTGGTTGTTTTCCAACATTGTTGTTCAAACATACTCATTGTGGAGTAACCTTTGACAAATTAATTTGCGAAAACCTGCACTATGCATGAAGACGAAACCACAAAATTGTCAAAATGTATATGTTAAGATTATGAATAAATATAAGAAGCAATGGGGTTTGAACTCACATCGCACTGGTCGTGCAGTTTTCATATACCGAACAGTACGCCTGAACTTACTGAGCTACAGACCCATCCGTTCTCAAGAGCCAAAATATAAAAAGAAAACTTTAGATTCTAACACCTCAACCATTCTATTTCCATGGCAAATAATAACGTTCATTTTTCAGCAGATGAAGGGGAGAGGAAAATATGCTAGTTTTTTAATAAAAATAAAGTTTCTCCCTCGACAAAAACAAAGCTCTGATATGCTACAGCATAAACCAATCTAATGACTAAGCAGACGATTTTTGTTGGGGATCTGTTCAGTTGCTCATGTCAGAGAAACATTGTCACAAAGATTCAGAGTTACTATAAATAGTAACAACTCACCAAGGTTCGGCACTTATTTTGTTACAAAATATCATCACCCGGGGCCAAAATGTACGCACAAATATCCCAAAACTGAATAAATAGAAAGTGCTGATACTGCGAGCCAAAATCCAGACCATCTCGATAAAGAGAAAGGCCCTTTTCACCCCTCGAAACTCTTGTTTATAAAAAAGCGCATTTTCGAAAATTTGTGAAATTTTACCAAATCGGCACTCATGTTTTACCCCTGTCCATATTCTTGTCCAAACATCCAATCTAACCTCAGTCACGTTACGCATGGTTCTGGAGTAAAGAATCGTCCGTATTTCAAAAACATTGGCATTTCTGAATATGCGAGAGCCCTCTGATGTATGAAACACAACTCTTAGAAAAAGCATATTCAAACATCCAAAGACTCAGTGTTGAACCACCATCTAATTGTTTACAGGTATACAAGGTCACACCCATTCAGTTGAGCCTAAAAAATGCGATAAAAAATAAATGATCGACGTTTAGCCAATTGTTTACAAGTACGTTGCCCAGAGAAGTATCACACAAAACTATGGACACTGGGCCATATTACACCAGTAAAGCACAACCTGTCCATCTTAGTTCACAAGACTACTGTAGTTCCCAGGGACACTACAAGAATAAAATCGGGTACACTTATCTGTTGTGTAAATGCTTTTCTCGGTCGCTATCGTGTATGTATGTTTGTGGGGGCGGAGTGTGTGTGTGTGTGGGGGGGGGGGGGGGGGGGGGGGGGAGTAGACTGAATGAGTTGCGCGAAACAAACGGTGAACGGTGGTTTATCCGTCTACTCCGTTGAAAGGTATCAGTCGACGGCGATAGTCTGATATTTGGGGTATAAGGGCACATATCGAAACATTGGCCCACTGATAACCCCAAACAATTCGAAAATTGAATTTGTTCAAAACGTACTCTCCCATACTCCTGAATGGCCACTGACAAACTATGTATAGAAGCGACACAATATAAGTGAAGCTCACCCCATAGAACCTAACAATTAGGGGCAGGGGCCATATTTGTGGATATACGAAACCAATTAAACCCTCATCACCCTACACACTGTCATCTACATGCACGTCATTATGTATGTAGAAATATCACTTTGCCCAGCCCAAACCCACCAAGCTAGGCCTTCCGTGCGAGAAGAAACCTTCAAGTACCTGGAAATGATTGTATTATATGCCCAGAATGACTGATATTTAAGCGCTATTATTGTTGTGGGTTCGCTCAGTCATCGATAAGGAAGACATTTTCCTTTTTTAAGGGGCGAAAACTCAAAATCAGCTTCTGGAAGGTATACTTTGTATTTAGGCACACTAACCTCCGCCTTTCTATTAGAATGCATTGTGGAGGTATAACCGAAAATACTGCAGTCTTACACGTCGCGGAAGTTGCTTTCCATTAGAAGTTCTGAAAAAACAAAAGATTGGAATAGACAATTTCTTTCTGTCGGTCGTAACAGCTATATTTTGAGTTTATAGAACACTAAAAGACATGAACTGAAGATTATTCAGTCTGTTTGGAAAGAATATGAATGAATTCTTTTTGAAGCGTTGTCCCGTGTTTCATAAATCATTCGAGTGAAACTCCGAGTCCTGATTTAATAATGTACTGAAAAGTGACACTTCGTGAATCTACGACTGTCATGGCCGGAAAAGTTGAATTCCAAGTGACACACATTTTTGACATCAAGTTGGTTTATTCAGTCACAACAAGCGATTTCAGCAGAAGGAAAAGTGAAAACAAAAGTGTCCTTATATGTAGAACGTTTTTGCGTCATAAAATAGTAAAAAAAAAAATTGAACTTTTTTGACAAATTTCATAAGGGTAACCATAGGCAAAAATTGAAATTTTTTTGTTTTTTAGTTGAATAAACCAATAAATGGCACACTTCAAAATATCAATAGTTCATGATTTCATTCTTGCGAAATTTATTCTTCTGAATTATTAAAGGCATTTAAAAGTCACTGTGTGTTGAGAGATCACCTCATTTACGTGATCATAAACGTTGCATTCGCAAATGGAACAGTCGCGTACATAAGTTATTGATTTATTATTTATTTATTGGTGTTTAAGGTTACATACATATGGACAATGTAATCGTGACCGTTACATTTTTACGGGTGGAGAAAGCCGGAGAGAACAACCGAGCATCGACTAGCAACTGGCAGCTCCTCAACATTCTAACTCTGTTCAAGCTCCACTCAAGCAGGGTTACAGCGGTTGAAGACATGTGTTCCATCGACGTGCGGTACGCCTTAGTAGGCAATCGGGATAAAGTGCCTTGCCCAAGGACACAACGATGGTCGTCCCGGGCCTACATCCGTTCTTCAGCTGTTGTGTGAAAGACTTGAACTTTCCGACAAACCCCAATTTCTCTGTGTGACCTTTCTTCGGGGCAGAATTTATACTAACCAACGCATAAAATGACCTACCACTAAAGATAGTAATCACTCAATTGGCTAATCATGCTTCGGGGTAGTAAATCTGGGGAGTTTAGAAAGAGACCCTTCTTAAATTCTAAATGGCTTTCGTACAACAAGGGCTACAATATGGAACTAATGTTACCATTCCCTTGTTTGAAACATACAATCTTGAACGACAGCCGACCAAAATCAAGAACACCGTGTTGAAGAACCAAATTTTGAAACCAGTCGTATTCGAGTCTGAACTTAAAACTTAAACCAAACGGTTCCACTCTTAATATATGAACTCATCTTATATAACATACATAAAAATAATGCTGAGACAAGATAAACAGAGGAAGAAGTAGATACCCAGAATGTCCCACGCGGATGCTCGTTGGAATCTAAATTTCATCTGCGAAACCACTAATTGTTATCAGTGGACGCTTTCGCTACCCACATTGACACCCTGCTCTACACATCATACCGAAAATATTCCAGATACACCAGCGAGAGGCACATCAAGAAGAAAAGACGGTTTAGATATCAAAAATGTAAAAACTGAAATAAAACGCCCCCCCCCCCCAACCACCCCATACCAAGCCATCCAGTACACACAAGTTGACAGTCTGCTATCCACAGATCATAGACACTGGCGCATGCAATCATGACATCAGTCTGCCGCCCATTTAGCTCCACACGTTGTATAACTTATAAGTAGAGTCATTATACCAGCCATTCCCTGAAAGGAACAACTTTTCGCTCAAAATACACTGAATATTTAAAGTTTGTAGAGATGGAACGCATTTGATTGTTTATTATTTGGGTATCACGACTCGTTCACGAACCTGATTTGTATTGTGTCGGATGAAAGAGAGCGGATCCATCTCGCATCCAACAGAGAACCATTTTACAGCAGCTATCTACTGTCTTACCTAAATGCTTACTGGACTGACACAAGCATGACAAACGTTACTTGAAGATTAATGTACTGTTAATGTGTTGCACGCATTTGCACAATGCGCCAAAGTACTCCCCCATGGGGAGCTGGAATAAAGGGCCTCACCACTGACATAACGCAGATGAAATGTATTACTTATGTTGGTAATGAAACAGTGTCAGTGCATATACTCTTTTGCTATTTGTTAAATGCAGTAGGGAATATTCGCAATCTTTTCTTTCAAAGAAACATTGAATCTGACATACAGTGGTGCTGATCAAACAAAAGACATCAGCAGACAGTGATTATCGTCTCGATACTGGCGTCTTTATTTATGCAACGTAACAACGCCCCTCATGATATATTATGGCCTATATAGAAAATGTTTGGCTCTTTGGGGCAATTGGTTGTTTTCCAACATTGTTGTTCAAACATACTCATTGTGGAGTAACCTTTGACAAATTAATTTGCGAAAACCTGCACTATGCATGAAGACGAAACCACAAAATTGTCAAAATGTATATGTTAAGATTATGAATAAATATAAGAAGCAATGGGGTTTGAACTCACATCGCACTGGTCGTGCAGTTTTCATATACCGAACAGTACGCCTGAACTTACTGAGCTACAGACCCATCCGTTCTCAAGAGCCAAAATATAAAAAGAAAACTTTAGATTCTAACACCTCAACCATTCTATTTCCATGGGAAATAATAACGTTCATTTTTCAGCAGATGAAGGGGAGAGGAAAATATGCTAGTTTTTTAATAAAAATAAAGTTTCTCCCTCGACAAAAACAAAGCTCTGATATGCTACAGCATAAACCAATCTAATGACTAAGCAGACGATTTTTGTTGGGGATCTGTTCAGTTGCTCATGTCAGAGAAACATTGTCACAAAGATTCAGAGTTACTATAAATAGTAACAACTCACCAAGGTTCGGCACTTATTTTGTTACAAAATATCATCACCCGGGGCCAAAATGTACGCACAAATATCCCAAAACTGAATAAATAGAAAGTGCTGATACTGCGAGCCAAAATCCAGACCATCTCGATAAAGAGAAAGGCCCTTTTCACCCCTCGAAACTCTTGTTTATAAAAAAGCGCATTTTCGAAAATTTGTGAAATTTTACCAAATCGGCACTCATGTTTTACCCCTGTCCATATTCTTGTCCAAACATCCAATCTAACCTCAGTCACGTTACGCATGGTTCTGGAGTAAAGAATCGTCCGTATGTCAAAAACATTGGCATTTCTGAATATGCGAGAGCCCTCTGATGTATGAAACACAACTCTTAGAAAAAGCATATTCAAACATCCAAAGACTCAGTGTTGAACCACCATCTAATTGTTTACTGGTATACAAGGTCACACCCATTCAGTTGAGCCTAAAAAATGCGATAAAAAATAAATGATCGACGTTTAGCCAATTGTTTACAAGTACGTTGCCCAGAGAAGTATCACACAAAACTATGGACACTGGGCCATATTACACCAGTAAAGCACAACCTGTCCATCTTAGTTCACAAGACTACTGTAGTTCCCAGGGACACTACAAGAATAAAATCGGGTACACTTATCTGTTGTGTAAATGCTTTTCTCGGTCGCTATCGTGTATGTATGTTTGTGGGGGCGGAGTGTGTGTGTGGGGGGGTGGGGGGGGGGGAGTAGACTGAATGAGTTGCGCGAAACAAACGGTGAACGGTGGTTTATCCGTCTACTCCGTTGAAAGGTATCAGTCGACGGCGATAGTCTGATATTTGGGGTATAAGGGCACATATCGAAACATTGGCCCACTGATAACCCCAAACAATTCGAAAATTGAATTTGTTCAAAACGTACTCTCCCATACTCCTGAATGGCCACTGACAAACTATGTATAGAAGCGACACAATATAAGTGAAGCTCACCCCATAGAACCTAACAATTAGGGGCAGGGGCCATATTTGTGGATATACGAAACCAATTAAACCCTCATCACCCTACACACTGTCATCTACATGCACGTCATTATGTATGTAGAAATATCACTTTGCCCAGCCCAAACCCACCAAGCTAGGCCTTCCGTGCGAGAAGAAACCTTCAAGTACCTGGAAATGATTGTATTATATGCCCAGAATGACTGATATTTAAGCGCTATTATTGTTGTGGGTTCGCTCAGTCATCGATAAGGAAGACATTTTCCTTTTTTAAGGGGCGAAAACTCAAAATCAGCTTCTGGAAGGTATACTTTGTATTTAGGCACACTAACCTCCGCCTTTCTATTAGAATGCATTGTGGAGGTATAACCGAAAATACTGCAGTCTTACACGTCGCGGAAGTTGCTTTCCATTAGAAGTTCTGAAAAAACAAAAGATTGGAATAGACAATTTCTTTCTGTCGGTCGTAACAGCTATATTTTGAGTTTATAGAACACTAAAAGACATGAACTGAAGATTATTCAGTCTGTTTGGAAAGAATATGAATGAATTCTTTTTGAAACGTTGTCCCGTGTTTCATAAATCATTCGAGTGAAACTCCGAGTCCTGATTTAATAATGTACAGAAAAGTGACACTTCGTGAATCTACGACTGTCATGGCCGGAAAAGTTGAATTCCAAGTGACACACATTTTTGACATCAAGTTGGTTTATTCAGTCACAACAAGCGATTTCAGCAGAAGGAAAAGTGAAAACAAAAGTGTCCTTATATGTAGAACGTTTTTGCGTCATAAAATAGTAAAAAAAAAAATTGAACTTTTTTGACAAATTTCATAAGGGTAACCATAGGCAAAAATTGAAATTTTTTTGTTTTTTAGTTGAATAAACCAATAAATGGCACACTTCAAAATATCAATAGTTCATGATTTCATTCTTGCGAAATTTATTCTTCTGAATTATTAAAGGCATTTAAAAGTCACTGTGTGTTGAGAGATCACCTCATTTACGTGATCATAAACGTTGCATTCGCAAATGGAACAGTCGCGTACATAAGTTATTGATTTATTATTTATTTATTGGTGTTTAAGGTTACATACATATGGAAAATGTAATCGTGACCGTTACATTTTTACGGGTGGAGAAAGCCGGAGAGAACAACCGAGCATCGACTAGCAACTGGCAGCTCCTCAACATTCTAACTCTGTTCAAGCTCCACTCAAGCAGGGTTACAGCGGTTGAAGACATGTGTTCCATCGACGTGCGGTACGCCTTAGTAGGCAATCGGGATAAAGTGCCTTGCCCAAGGACACAACGATGGTCGTCCCGGGCCTACATTCGTTCTTCAGCTGTTGTGTAAAAGACTTGAACTTTCCGACAAACCCCAATTTCTCTGTGTGACCTTTCTTCGGGGCAGAATTTATACTAACCAACGCATAAAATGACCTACCACTAAAGATAGTAATCACTCAATTGGCTAATCATGCTTCGGGGTAGTAAATCTGGGGAGTTTAGAAAGAGACCCTTCTTAAATTCTAAATGGCTTTCGTACAACAAGGGCTACAATATGGAACTAATGTTACCATTCCCTTGTTTGAAACATACAATCTTGAACGACAGCCGACCAAAATCAAGAACACCGTGTTGAAGAACCAAATTTTGAAACCAGTCGTATTCGAGTCTGAACTTAAAACTGAAACCAAACGGTTCCACTCTTAATATATGAACTCATCTTATATAACATACATAAAAATAATGCTGAGACAAGATAAACAGAGGAAGAAGTAGATACCCAGAATGTCCCACGCGGATGCTCGTTGGAATCTAAATTTCATCTGCGAAACCACTAATTGTTATCAGTGGACGCTTTCGCTACCCACATTGACACCCTGCTCTACACATCATACCGAAAATATTCCAGATACACCAGCGAGAGGCACATCAAGAAGAAAAGACGGTTTAGATATCAAAAATGTAAAAACTGAAATAAAACGCCCCCCCCCCCCCCCAACCACCCCATACCAAGCCATCCAGTACACACAAGTTGACAGTCTGCTATCCACAGATCATAGACACTGGCGCATGCAATCATGACATCAGTCTGCCGCCCATTTAGCTCCACACGTTGTATAACTTATAAGTAGAGTCATTATACCAGCCATTCCCTGAAAGGAACAACTTTTCGCTCAAAATACACTGAATATTTAAAGTTTGTAGAGATGGAACGCATTTGATTGTTTATTATTTGGGTATCACGACTCGTTCACGAACCTGATTTGTATTGTGTCGGATGAAAGAGAGCGGATCCATCTCGCATCCAACAGAGAACCATTTTACAGCAGCTATCTACTGTCTTACCTAAATGCTTACTGGACTGACACAAGCATGACAAACGTTACTTGAAGATTAATGTACTGTTAATGTGTTGCACGCATTTGCACAATGCGCCAAAGTACTCCCCCATGGGGAGCTGGAATAAAGGGCCTCACCACTGACATAACGCAGATGAAATGTATTACTTATGTTGGTAATGAAACAGTGTCAGTGCATATACTCTTTTGCTATTTGTTAAATGCAGTAGGGAATATTCGCAATCTTTTCTTTCAAAGAAACATTGAATCTGACATACAGTGGTGCTGATCAAACAAAAGACATCAGCAGACAGTGATTATCGTCTCGATACTGGCGTCTTTATTTATGCAACGTAACAACGCCCCTCATGATATATTATGGCCTATATAGAAAATGTTTGGCTCTTTGGGGCAATTGGTTGTTTTCCAACATTGTTGTTCAAACATACTCATTGTGGAGTAACCTTTGACAAATTAATTTGCGAAAACCTGCACTATGCATGAAGACGAAACCACAAAATTGTCAAAATGTATATGTTAAGATTATGAATAAATATAAGAAGCAATGGGGTTTGAACTCACATCGCACTGGTCGTGCAGTTTTCATATACCGAACAGTACGCCTGAACTTACTGAGCTACAGACCCATCCGTTCTCAAGAGCCAAAATATAAAAAGAAAACTTTAGATTCTAACACCTCAACCATTCTATTTCCATGGGAAATAATAACGTTCATTTTTCAGCAGATGAAGGGGAGAGGAAAATATGCTAGTTTTTTAATAAAAATAAAGTTTCTCCCTCGACAAAAACAAAGCTCTGATATGCTACAGCATAAACCAATCTAATGACTAAGCAGACGATTTTTGTTGGGGATCTGTTCAGTTGCTCATGTCAGAGAAACATTGTCACAAAGATTCAGAGTTACTATAAATAGTAACAACTCACCAAGGTTCGGCACTTATTTTGTTACAAAATATCATCACCCGGGGCCAAAATGTACGCACAAATATCCCAAAACTGAATAAATAGAAAGTGCTGATACTGCGAGCCAAAATCCAGACCATCTCGATAAAGAGAAAGGCCCTTTTCACCCCTCGAAACTCTTGTTTATAAAAAAGCGCATTTTCGAAAATTTGTGAAATTTTACCAAATCGGCACTCATGTTTTACCCCTGTCCATATTCTTGTCCAAACATCCAATCTAACCTCAGTCACGTTACGCATGGTTCTGGAGTAAAGAATCGTCCGTATGTCAAAAACATTGGCATTTCTGAATATGCGAGAGCCCTCTGATGTATGAAACACAACTCTTAGAAAAAGCATATTCAAACATCCGAAGACTCAGTGTTGAACCACCATCTAATTGTTTACTGGTATACAAGGTCACACCCATTCAGTTGAGCCTAAAAAATGCGATAAAAAATAAATGATCGACGTTTAGCCAATTGTTTACAAGTACGTTGCCCAGAGAAGTATCACACAAAACTATGGACACTGGGCCATATTACACCAGTAAAGCACAACCTGTCCATCTTAGTTCACAAGACTACTGTAGTTCCCAGGGACACTACAAGAATAAAATCGGGTACACTTATCTGTTGTGTAAATGCTTTGCTCGGTCGCTATCGTGTATGTATGTTTGTGGGGGCGGAGTGTGTGTGTGGGGGGGGTGGGGGGGGGGGGAGTAGACTGAATGAGTTGCGCGAAACAAACGGTGAACGGTGGTTTATCCGTCTACTCCGTTGAAAGGTATCAGTCGACGGCGATAGTCTGATATTCGGGGTATAAGGGCACATATCGAAACATTGGCCCACTGATAACCCCAAACAATTCGAAAATTGAATTTGTTCAAAACGTACTCTCCCATACTCCTGAATGGCCACTGACAAACTATGTATAGAAGCGACACAATATAAGTGAAGCTCACCCCATAGAACCTAACAATTAGGGGCAGGGGCCATATTTGTGGATATACGAAACCAATTAAACCCTCATCACCCTACACACTGTCATCTACATGCACGTCATTATGTATGTAGAAATATCACTTTGCCCAGCCCAAACCCACCAAGCTAGGCCTTCCGTGCGAGAAGAAACCTTCAAGTACCTGGAAATGATTGTATTATATGCCCAGAATGACTGATATTTAAGCGCTATTATTGTTGTGGGTTCGCTCAGTCATCGATAAGGAAGACATTTTCCTTTTTTAAGGGGCGAAAACTCAAAATCAGCTTCTGGAAGGTATACTTTGTATTTAGGCACACTAACCTCCGCCTTTCTATTAGAATGCATTGTGGAGGTATAACCGAAAATACTGCAGTCTTACACGTCGCGGAAGTTGCTTTCCATTAGAAGTTCTGAAAAAACAAAAGATTGGAATAGACAATTTCTTTCTGTTGGTCGTAACAGCTATATTTTGAGTTTATAGAACACTAAAAGACATGAACTGAAGATTATTCAGTCTGTTTGGAAAGAATATGAATGAATTCTTTTTGAAACGTTGTCCCGTGTTTCATAAATCATTCGAGTGAAACTCCGAGTCCTGATTTAATAATGTACAGAAAAGTGACACTTCGTGAATCTACGACTGTCATGGCCGGAAAAGTTGAATTCCAAGTGACACACATTTTTGACATCAAGTTGGTTTATTCAGTCACAACAAGCGATTTCAGCAGAAGGAAAAGTGAAAACAAAAGTGTCCTTATATGTAGAACGTTTTTGCGTCATAAAATAGTAAAAAAAAAAATTGAACTTTTTTGACAAATTTCATAAGGGTAACCATAGGCAAAAATTGAAATTTTTTTGTTTTTTAGTTGAATAAACCAATAAATGGCACACTTCAAAATATCAATAGTTCATGATTTCATTCTTGCGAAATTTATTCTTCTGAATTATTAAAGGCATTTAAAAGTCACTGTGTGTTGAGAGATCACCTCATTTACGTGATCATAAACGTTGCATTCGCAAATGGAACAGTCGCGTACATAAGTTATTGATTTATTATTTATTTATTGGTGTTTAAGGTTACATACATATGGAAAATGTAATCGTGACCGTTACATTTTTACGGGTGGAGAAAGCCGGAGAGAACAACCGAGCATCGACTAGCAACTGGCAGCTCCTCAACATTCTAACTCTGTTCAAGCTCCACTCAAGCAGGGTTACAGCGGTTGAAGATATGTGTTCCATCGACGTGCGGTACGCCTTAGTAGGCAATCGGGATAAAGTGCCTTGCCCAAGGACACAACGATGGTCGTCCCGGGCCTACATTCGTTCTTCAGCTGTTGTGTAAAAGACTTGAACTTTCCGACAAACCCCAATTTCTCTGTGTGACCTTTCTTCAGGGCAGAATTTATACTAACCAACGCATAAAATGACCTACCACTAAAGATAGTAATCACTCAATTGGCTAATCATGCTTCGGGGTAGTAAATCTGGGGAGTTTAGAAAGAGACCCTTCTTAAATTCTAAATGGCTTTCGTACAACAAGGGCTACAATATGGAACTAATGTTACCATTCCCTTGTTTGAAACATACAATCTTGAACGACAGCCGACCAAAATCAAGAACACCGTGTTGAAGAACCAAATTTTGAAACCAGTCGTATTCGAGTCTGAACTTAAAACTTAAACCAAACGGTTCCACTCTTAATATATGAACTCATCTTATATAACATACATAAAAATAATGCTGAGACAAGATAAACAGAGGAAGAAGTAGATACACAGAATATCCCACGCGGATGCTCGTTGGAATCTAAATTTCATCTGCGAAACCACTAATTGTTATCAGTGGACGCTTTCGCTACCCACATTGACACCCTGCTCTACACATCATACCGAAAATATTCCAGATACACCAGCGAGAGGCACATCAAGAAGAAAAGACGGTTTAGATATCAAAAATGTAAAAACTGAAATAAAACGCCCCCCCCCCCCCCCCAACCACCCCATACCAAGCCATCCAGTACACACAAGTTGACAGTCTGCTATCCACAGATCATAGACACTGGCGCATGCAATCATGACATCAGTCTGCCGCCCATTTAGCTCCACACGTTGTATAACTTATAAGTAGAGTCATTATACCAGCCATTCCCTGAAAGGAACAACTTTTCGCTCAAAATACACTGAATATTTAAAGTTTGTAGAGATGGAACGCATTTGATTGTTTATTATTTGGGTATCACGACTCGTTCACGAACCTGATTTGTATTGTGTCGGATGAAAGAGAGCGGATCCATCTCGCATCCAACAGAGAACCATTTTACAGCAGCTATCTACTGTCTTACCTAAATGCTTACTGGACTGACACAAGCATGACAAACGTTACTTGAAGATTAATGTACTGTTAATGTGTTGCACGCATTTGCACAATGCGCCAAAGTACTCCCCCATGGGGAGCTGGAATAAAGGGCCTCACCACTGATATAACGCAGATGAAATGTATTACTTATGTTGGTAATGAAACAGTGTCAGTGCATATACTCTTTTGCTATTTGTTAAATGCAGTAGGGAATATTCGCAATCTTTTCTTTCAAAGAAACATTGAATCTGACATACAGTGGTGCTGATCAAACAAAAGACATCAGCAGACAGTGATTATCGTCTCGATACTGGCGTCTTTATTTATGCAACGTAACAACGCCCCTCATGATATATTATGGCCTATATAGAAAATGTTTGGCTCTTTGGGGCAATTGGTTGTTTTCCAACATTGTTGTTCAAACATACTCATTGTGGAGTAACCTTTGACAAATTAATTTGCGAAAACCTGCACTATGCATGAAGACGAAACCACAAAATTGTCAAAATGTATATGTTAAGATTATGAATAAATATAAGAAGCAATGGGGTTTGAACTCACATCGCACTGGTCGTGCAGTTTTCATATACCGAACAGTACGCCTGAACTTACTGAGCTACAGACCCATCCGTTCTCAAGAGCCAAAATATAAAAAGAAAACTTTAGATTCTAACACCTCAACCATTCTATTTCCATGGGAAATAATAACGTTCATTTTTCAGCAGATGAAGGGGAGAGGAAAATATGCTAGTTTTTTAATAAAAATAAAGTTTCTCCCTCGACAAAAACAAAGCTCTGATATGCTACAGCATAAACCAATCTAATGACTAAGCAGACGATTTTTGTTGGGGATCTGTTCAGTTGCTCATGTCAGAGAAACATTGTCACAAAGATTCAGAGTTACTATAAATAGTAACAACTCACCAAGGTTCGGCTCTTATTTTGTTACAAAATATCATCACCCGGGGCCAAAATGTACGCACAAATATCCCAAAACTGAATAAATAGAAAGTGCTGATACTGCGAGCCAAAATCCAGACCATCTCGATAAAGAGAAAGGCCCTTTTCACCCCTCGAAACTCTTGTTTATAAAAAAGCGCATTTTCGAAAATTTGTGAAATTTTACCGAATCGGCACTCAGGTTTTACCCCTGTCCATATTCTTGTCCAAACATCCAATCTAACCTCAGTCACGTTACGCATGGTTCTGGAGTAAAGAATCGTCCGTATGTCAAAAACATTGGCATTTCTGAATATGCGAGAGCCCTCTGATGTATGAAACACAACTCTTAGAAAAAGCATATTCAAACATCCAAAGACTCAGTGTTGAACCACCATCTAATTGTTTACTGGTATACAAGGTCACACCCATTCAGTTGAGCCTAAAAAATGCGATAAAAAATAAATGATCGACGTTTAGCCAATTGTTTACAAGTACGTTGCCCAGAGAAGTATCACACAAAACTATGGACACTGGGCCATATTACACCAGTAAAGCACAACCTGTCCATCTTAGTTCACAAGACTACTGTAGTTCCCAGGGACACTACAAGAATAAAATCGGGTACACTTATCTGTTGTGTAAATGCTTTTCTCGGTCGCTATCGTGTATGTATGTTTGTGGGGGCGGAGTGTGTGTGTGGGCGGGGGGGGGGGGGGAGTAGACTGAATGAGTTGCGCGAAACAAACGGTGAACGGTGGTTTATCCGTCTACTCCGTTGAAAGGTATCAGTCGACGGCGATAGTCTGATATTTGGGGTATAAGGGCACATATCGAAACATTGGCCCACTGATAACCCCAAACAATTCGAAAATTGAATTTGTTCAAAACGTACTCTCCCATACTCCTGAATGGCCACTGACAAACTATGTATAGAAGCGACACAATATAAGTGAAGCTCACCCCATAGAACCTAACAATTAGGGGCAGGGGCCATATTTGTGGATATACGAAACCAATTAAACCCTCATCACCCTACACACTGTCATCTACATGCACGTCATTATGTATGTAGAAATATCATTTTCCCCAGCCCAAACCCACCAAGCTAGGCCTTCCGTGCGAGAAGAAACCTTCAAGTACCTGGAAATGATTGTATTATATGCCCAGAATGACTGATATTTAAGCGCTATTATTGTTGTGGGTTCGCTCAGTCATCGATAAGGAAGACATTTTCCTTTTTTAAGGGGCGAAAACTCAAAATCAGCTTCTGGAAGGTATACTTTGTATTTAGGCACACTAACCTCCGCCTTTCTATTAGAATGCATTGTGGAGGTATAACCGAAAATACTGCAGTCTTACACGTCGCGGAAGTTGCTTTCCATTAGAAGTTCTGAAAAAACAAAAGATTGGAATAGACAATTTCTTTCTGTCGGTCGTAACAGCTATATTTTGAGTTTATAGAACACTAAAAGACATGAACTGAAGATTATTCAGTCTGTTTGGAAAGAATATGAATGAATTCTTTTTGAAACGTTGTCCCGTGTTTCATAAATCATTCGAGTGAAACTCCGAGTCCTGATTTAATAATGTACTGAAAAGTGACACTTCGTGACTCTACGACTGTCATGGCCGGAAAAGTTGAATTCCAAGTGACACACATTTTTGACATCAAGTTGGTTTATTCAGTCACAACAAGCGATTTCAGCAGAAGGAAAAGTGAAAACAAAAGTGTCCTTATATGTAGAACGTTTTTGCGTCATAAAATAGTAAAAAAAAAAATTGAACTTTTTTGACAAATTTCATTAGGGTAACCATAGGCAAAAATTGAAATTTTTTTGTTTTTTAGTTGAATAAACCAATAAATGGCACACTTCAAAATATCAATAGTTCATGATTTCATTCTTGCGAAATTTATTCTTCTGAATTATTAAAGGCATTTAAAAGTCACTGTGTGTTGAGAGATCACCTCATTTACGTGATCATAAACGTTGCATTCGCAAATGGAACAGTCGCGTACATAAGTTATTGATTTATTATTTATTTATTGGTGTTTAAGGTTACATACATATGGACAATGTAATCGTGACCGTTACATTTTTACGGGTGGAGAAAGCCGGAGAGAACAACCGAGCATCGACTAGCAACTGGCAGCTCCTCAACATTCTAACTCTGTTCAAGCTCCACTCAAGCAGGGTTACAGCGGTTGAAGACATGTGTTCCATCGACGTGCGGTACGCCTTAGTAGGCAATCGGGATAAAGTGCCTTGCCCAAGGACACAACGATGGTCGTCCCGGGCCTACATTCGTTCTTCAGCTGTTGTGTAAAAGACTTGAACTTTCCGACAAACCCCAATTTCTCTGTGTGACCTTTCTTCGGGGCAGAATTTATACTAACCAACGCATAAAATGACCTACCACTAAAGATAGTAATCACTCAATTGGCTAATCATGCTTCGGGGTAGTAAATCTGGGGAGTTTAGAAAGAGACCCTTCTTAAATTCTAAATGGCTTTCGTACAACAAGGGCTACAATATGGAACCAATGTTACCATTCCCTTGTTTGAAACATACAATCTTGAACGACAGCCGACCAAAATCAAGAACACCGTGTTGAAGAACCAAATTTTGAAACCAGTCGTATTCGAGTCTGAACTTAAAACTGAAACCAAACGGTTCCACTCTTAATATATGAACTCATCTTATATAACATACATAAAAATAATGCTGAGACAAGATAAACAGAGGAAGAAGTAGATACCCAGAATGTCCCACGCGGATGCTCGTTGGAATCTAAATTTCATCTGCGAAACCACTAATTGTTATCAGTGGACGCTTTCGCTACCCACATTGACACCCTGCTCTACACATCATACCGAAAATATTCCAGATACACCAGCGAGAGGCACATCAAGAAGAAAAGACGGTTTAGATATCAAAAATGTAAAAACTGAAATAAAACGCCCCCCCCCCCCCCCAACTACCCCATACCAAGCCATCCAGTACACACAAGTTGACAGTCTGCTATCCACAGATCATAGACACTGGCGCATGCAATCATGACATCAGTCTGCCGCCCATTTAGCTCCACACG
The DNA here is from genome assembly GCA_031216915.1 of Pictodentalium vernedei. Lineage (NCBI taxonomy): Eukaryota > Metazoa > Mollusca > Scaphopoda > Dentaliida > Dentaliidae > Pictodentalium > Pictodentalium vernedei. The sequence goes on from CM062288.1 coordinate 271,647,906, forward strand.
TTGTATAACTTGTAAGTAGAGTCATTATACCAGCCATTCCCTGAAAGGAACAACTTTTCGCTCAAAATACACTGAATATTTAAAGTTTGTAGAGATGGAACGCATTTGATTGTTTATTATTTGGGTATCACGACTCGTTCACGAACCTGATTTGTATTGTGTCGGATGAAAGAGAGCGGATCCATCTCGCATCCAACAGAGAACCATTTTACAGCAGCTATCTACTGTCTTACCTAAATGCTTACTGGACTGACACAAGCATGACAAACGTTACTTGATGATTAATGTACTGTTAATGTGTTGCACGCATTTGCACAATGCGCCAAAGTACTCCCCCATGGGGAGCTGGAATAAAGGGCCTCACCACTGACATAACGCAGATGAAATGTATTACTTATGTTGGTAATGAAACAGTGTCAGTGCATATACTCTTTTGCTATTTGTTAAATGCAGTAGGGAATATTCGCAATCTTTTCTTTCAAAGAAACATTGAATCTGACATACAGTGGTGCTGATCAAACAAAAGACATCAGCAGACAGTGATTATCGTCTCGATACTGGCGTCTTTATTTATGCAACGTAACAACGCCCCTCATGATATATTATGGCCTATATAGAAAATGTTTGGCTCTTTGGGGCAATTGGTTGTTTTCCAACATTGTTGTTCAAACATACTCATTGTGGAGTAACCTTTGACAAATTAATTTGCGAAAACCTGCACTATGCATGAAGACGAAACCACAAAATTGTCAAAATGTATATGTTAAGATTATGAATAAATATAAGAAGCAATGGGGTTTGAACTCACATCGCACTGGTCGTGCAGTTTTCATATACCGAACAGTACGCCTGAACTTACTGAGCTACAGACCCATCCGTTCTCAAGAGCCAAAATATAAAAAGAAAACTTTAGATTCTAACACCTCAACCATTCTATTTCCATGGGAAATAATAACGTTCATTTTCCAGCAGATGAAGGGGAGAGGAAAATATGCTAGTTTTTTAATAAAAATAAAGTTTCTCCCTCGACAAAAACAAAGCTCTGATATGCTACACCATAAACCAATCTAATGACGAAGCAGACGATTTTTGTTGGGGATCTGTTCAGTTGCTCATGTCAGAGAAACATTGTCACAAAGATTCAGAGTTACTATAAATAGTAACAACTCACCAAGGTTCGGCACTTATTTTGTTACAAAATATCATCACCCGGGGCCAAAATGTACGCACAAATATCCCAAAACTGAATAAATAGAAAGTGCTGATACTGCGAGCCAAAATCCAGACCATCTCGATAAAGAGAAAGGCCCTTTTCACCCCTCGAAACTCTTGTTTATAAAAAAGCGCATTTTCGAAAATTTGTGAAATTTTACCAAATCGGCACTCATGTTTTACCCCTGTCCATATTCTTGTCCAAACATCCAATCTAACCTCAGTCACGTTACGCATGGTTCTGGAGTAAAGAATCGTCCGTATGTCAAAAACATTGGCATTTCTGAATATGCGAGAGCCCTCTGATGTATGAAACACAACTCTTAGAAAAAGCATATTCAAACATCCAAAGACTCAGTGTTGAACCACCATCTAATTGTTTACTGGTATACAAGGTCACACCCATTCAGTTGAGCCTAAAAAATGCGATAAAAAATAAATGATCGACGTTTAGCCAATTGTTTACAAGTACGTTGCCCAGAGAAGTATCACACAAAACTATGGACACTGGGCCATATTACACCAGTAAAGCACAACCTGTCCATCTTAGTTCACAAGACTACTGTAGTTCCCAGGGACACTACAAGAATAAAATCGGGTACACTTATCTGTTGTGTAAATGCTTTTCTCGGTCGCTATCGTGTATGTATGTTTGTGGGGGCGGAGTGTGTGTGTGGGGGGTGGGGGGGGAGTAGACTGAATGAGTTGCGCGAAACAAACGGTGAACGGTGGTTTATCCGTCTACTCCGTTGAAAGGTATCAGTCGACGGCGATAGTCTGATATTTGGGGTATAAGGGCACATATCGAAACATTGGCCCACTGATTACCCCAAACAATTCGAAAATTGAATTTGTTCAAAACGTACTCTCCCATACTCCTGAATGGCCACTGACAAACTATGTATAGAAGCGACACAATATAAGTGAAGCTCACCCCATAGAACCTAACAATTAGGGGCAGGGGCCATATTTGTGGATATACGAAACCAATTAAACCCTCATCACCCTACACACTGTCATCTACATGCACGTCATTATGTATGTAGAAATATCACTTTGCCCAGCCCAAACCCACCAAGCTAGGCCTTCCGTGCGAGAAGAAACCTTCAAGTACCTGGAAATGATTGTATTATATGCCCAGAATGACTGATATTTAAGCGCTATTATTGTTGTGGGTTCGCTCAGTCATCGATAAGGAAGACATTTTCCTTTTTTAAGGGGCGAAAACTCAAAATCAGCTTCTGGAAGGTATACTTTGTATTTAGGCACACTAACCTCCGCCTTTCTATTAGAATGCATTGTGGAGGTATAACCGAAAATACTGCAGTCTTACACGTCGCGGAAGTTGCTTTCCATTAGAAGTTCTGAAAAAACAAAAGATTGGAATAGACAATTTCTTTCTGTCGGTCGTAACAGCTATATTTTGAGTTTATAGAACACTAAAAGACATGAACTGAAGATTATTCAGTCTGTTTGGAAAGAATATGAATGAATTCTTTTTGAAACGTTGTCCCGTGTTTCATAAATCATTCGAGTGAAACTCCGAGTCCTGATTTAATAATGTACTGAAAAGTGACACTTCGTGAATCTACGACTGTCATGGCCGGAAAAGTTGAATTCCAAGTGACACACATTTTTGACATCAAGTTGGTTTATTCAGTCACAACAAGCGATTTCAGCAGAAGGAAAAGTGAAAACAAAAGTGTCCTTATATGTAGAACGTTTTTGCGTCATAAAATAGTAAAAAAAAAAATTGAACTTTTTTGACAAATTTCATAAGGGTAACCATAGGCAAAAATTGAAATTTTTTTGTTTTTTAGTTGAATAAACCAATAAATGGCACACTTCAAAATATCAATAGTTCATGATTTCATTCTTGCGAAATTTATTCTTCTGAATTATTAAAGGCATTTAAAAGTCACTGTGTGTTGAGAGATCACCTCATTTACGTGATCATAAACGTTGCATTCGCAAATGGAACAGTCGCGTACATAAGTTATTGATTTATTATTTATTTATTGGTGTTTAAGGTTACATACATATGGACAATGTAATCGTGACCGTTACATTTTTACGGGTGGAGAAAGCCGGAGAGAACAACCGAGCATCGACTAGCAACTGGCAGCTCCTCAACATTCTAACTCTGTTCAAGCTCCACTCAAGCAGGGTTACAGCGGTTGAAGACATGTGTTCCATCGACGTGCGGTACGCCTTAGTAGGCAATCGGGATAAAGTGCCTTGCCCAAGGACACAACGATGGTCATCCCGGGCCTACATTCGTTCTTCAGCTGTTGTGTAAAAGACTTGAACTTTCCGACAAACCCCAATTTCTCTGTGTGATCTTTCTTCGGGGCAGAATTTATACTAACCAACGCATAAAATGACCTACCACTAAAGATAGTAATCACTCAATTGGCTAATCATGCTTCGGGGTAGTAAATCTGGGGAGTTTAGAAAGAGACCCTTCTTAAATTCTAAATGGCTTTCGTACAACAAGGGCTACAATATGGAACCAATGTTACCATTCCCTTGTTTGAAACATACAATCTTGAACGACAGCCGACCAAAATCAAGAACACCGTGTTGAAGAACCAAATTTTGAAACCAGTCGTATTCGAGTCTGAACTTAAAACTTAAACCAAACGGTTCCACTCTTAATATATGAACTCATCTTATATAACATACATAAAAATAATGCTGAGACAAGATAAACAGAGGAAGAAGTAGATACCCAGAATGTCCCACGCGGATGCTCGTTGGAATCTAAATTTCATCTGCGAAACCACTAATTGTTATCAGTGGACGCTTTCGCTACCCACATTGACACCCTGCTCTACACATCATACCGAAAATATTCCAGATACACCAGCGAGAGGCACATCAAGAAGAAAAGACGGTTTAGATATCAAAAATGTAAAAACTGAAATAAAACGCACCCCCCCCAACCACCCCATACCAAGCCATCCAGTACACACAAGTTGACAGTCTGCTATCCACAGATCATAGACACTGGCGCATGCAATCATGACATCAGTCTGCCGCCCATTTAGCTCCACACGTTGTATAACTTATAAGTAGAGTCATTATACCAGCCATTCCCTGAAAGGAACAACTTTTCGCTCAAAATACACTGAATATTTAAAGTTTGTAGAGATGGAACGCATTTGATTGTTTATTATTTGGGTATCACGACTCGTTCACGAACCTGATTTGTATTGTGTCGGATGAAAGAGAGCGGATCCATCTCGCATCCAACAGAGAACCATTTTACAGCAGCTATCTACTGTCTTACCTAAATGCTTACTGGACTGACACAAGCATGACAAACGTTACTTGAAGATTAATGTACTGTTAATGTGTTGCACGCATTTGCACAATGCGCCAAAGTACTCCCCCATGGGGAGCTGGAATAAAGGGCCTCACCACTGACATAACGCAGATGAAATGTATTACTTATGTTGGTAATGAAACAGTGTCAGTGCATATACTCTTTTGCTATTTGTTAAATGCAGTGGGGAATATTCGCAATCTTTTCTTTCAAAGAAACATTGAATCTGACATACAGTGGTGCTGATCAAACAAAAGACATCAGCAGACAGTGATTATCGTCTCGATACTGGCGTCTTTATTTATGCAACGTAACAACGCCCCTCATGATATATTATGGCCTATATAGAAAATGTTTGGCTCTTTGGGGCAATTGGTTGTTTTCCAACATTGTTGTTCAAACATACTCATTGTGGAGTAACCTTTGACAAATTAATTTGCGAAAACCTGCACTATGCATGAAGACGAAACCACAAAATTGTCAAAATGTATATGTTAAGATTATGAATAAATATAAGAAGCAATGGGGTTTGAACTCACATCGCACTGGTCGTGCAGTTTTCATATACCGAACAGTACGCCTGAACTTACTGAGCTACAGACCCATCCGTTCTCAAGAGCCAAAATATAAAAAGAAAACTTTAGATTCTAACACCTCAACCATTCTATTTCCATGGGAAATAATAACGTTCATTTTTCAGCAGATGAAGGGGAGAGGAAAATATGCTAGTTTTTTAATAAAAATAAAGTTTCTCCCTCGACAAAAACAAAGCTCTGATACGCTACAGCATAAACCAATCTAATGACTAAGCAGACGATTTTTGTTGGGGATCTGTTCAGTTGCTCATGTCAGAGAAACATTGTCACAAAGATTCAGAGTTACTATAAATAGTAACAACTCACCAAGGTTCGGCACTTATTTTGTTACAAAATATCATCACCCGGGGCCAAAATGTACGCACAAATATCCCAAAACTGAATAAATAGAAAGTGCTGATACTGCGAGCCAAAATCCAGACCATCTCGATAAAGAGAAAGGCCCTTTTCACCCCTCGAAACTCTTGTTTATAAAAAAGCGCATTTTCGAAAATTTGTGAAATTTTACCAAATCGGCACTCATGTTTTACCCCTGTCCATATTCTTGTCCAAACATCCAATCTAACCTCAGTCACGTTACGCATGGTTCTGGAGTAAAGAATCGTCCGTATGTCAAAAACATTGGCATTTCTGAATATGCGAGAGCCCTCTGATGTATGAAACACAACTCTTAGAAAAAGCATATTCAAACATCCAAAGACTCAGTGTTGAACCACCATCTAATTGTTTACTGGTATACAAGGTCACACCCATTCAGTTGAGCCTAAAAAATGCGATAAAAAATAAATGATCGACGTTTAGCCAATTGTTTACAAGTACGTTGCCCAGAGAAGTATCACACAAAACTATGGACACTGGGCCATATTACACCAGTAAAGCACAACCTGTCCATCTTAGTTCACAAGACTACTGTAGTTCCCAGGGACACTACAAGAATAAAATCGGGTACACTTATCTGTTGTGTAAATGCTTTTCTCGGTCGCTATCGTGTATGTATGTTTGTGGGGGCGGAGTGTGTGTGTGGAATGGGGGGGGGGGGGGAGTAGACTGAATGAGTTGCGCGAAACAAACGGTGAACGGTGGTTTATCCGTCTACTCCGTTGAAAGGTATCAGTCGACGGCGATAGTCTGATATTTGGGGTATAAGGGCACATATCGAAACATTGGCCCACTGATAACCCCAAACAATTCGAAAATTGAATTTGTTCAAAACGTACTCTCCCATACTCCCGAATGGCCACTGACAAACTATGTATAGAAGCGACACAATATAAGTGAAGCTCACCCCATAGAACCTAACAATTAGGGGCAGGGGCCATATTTGTTGATATACGAAACCAATTAAACCCTCATCACCCTACACACTGTCATCTACATGCACGTCATTATGTATGTAGAAATATCACTTTGCCCAGCCCAAACCCACCAAGCTAGGCCTTCCGTGCGAGAAGAAACCTTCAAGTACCTGGAAATGATTGTATTATATGCCCAGAATGACTGATATTTAAGCGCTATTATTGTTGTGGGTTCGCTCAGTCATCGATAAGGATGACATTTTCCTTTTTTAAGGGGCGAAAACTCAAAATCAGCTTCTGGAAGGTATACTTTGTATTTAGGCACACTAACCTCCGCCTTTCTATTAGAATGCATTGTGGAGGTATAACCGAAAATACTGCAGTCTTACACGTCGCGGAAGTTGCTTTCCATTAGAAGTTCTGAAAAAACAAAAGATTGGAAAAGACAATTTCTTTCTGTCGGTCGTAACAGCTATATTTTGAGTTTATAGAACACTAAAAGACATGAACTGAAGATTATTCAGTCTGTTTGGAAAGAATATGAATGAATTCTTTTTGAAACGTTGTCCCGTGTTTCATAAATCATTCGAGTGAAACTCCGAGTCCTGATTTAATAATGTACTGAAAAGTGACACTTCGTGAATCTACGACTGTCATGGCCGGAAAAGTTGAATTCCAAGTGACACACATTTTTGACATCAAGTTGGTTTATTCAGTCACAACAAGCGATTTCAGCAGAAGGAAAAGTGAAAACAAAAGTGTCCTTATATGTAGAACGTTTTTGCGTCATAAAATAGTAAAAAAAAAATTGAACTTTTTTGACAAATTTCATAAGGGTAACCATAGGCAAAAATTGAATTTTTTTTGTTTTTTAGTTGAATAAACCAATAAATGGCACACTTCAAAATATCAATAGTTCATGATTTCATTCTTGCGAAATTTATTCTTCTGAATTATTAAAGGCATTTAAAAGTCACTGTGTGTTGAGAGATCACCTCATTTACGTGATCATAAACGTTGCATTCGCAAATGGAACAGTCGCGTACATAAGTTATTGATTTATTATTTATTTATTGGTGTTTAAGGTTACATACATATGGACAATGTAATCGTGACCGTTACATTTTTACGGGTGGAGAAAGCCGGAGAGAACAACCGAGCATCGACTAGCAACTGGCAGCTCCTCAACATTCTAACTCTGTTCAAGCTCCACTCAAGCAGGGTTACAGCGGTTGAAGACATGTGTTCCATCGACGTGCGGTACGCCTTAGTAGGCAATCGGGATAAAGTGCCTTGCCCAAGGACACAACGATGGTCGTCCCGGGCCTACATTCGTTCTTCAGCTGTTGTGTAAAAGACTTGAACTTTCCGACAAACCCCAATTTCTCTGTGTGACCTTTCTTCGGGGCAGAATTTATACTAACCAACGCATAAAATGACCTACCACTAAAGATAGTAATCACTCAATTGGCTAATCATGCTTCGGGGTAGTAAATCTGGGGAGTTTAGAAAGAGACCCTTCTTAAATTCTAAATGGCTTTCGTACAACAAGGGCTACAATATAGAACCAATGTTACCATTCCCTTGTTTGAAACATACAATCTTGAACGACAGCCGACCAAAATCAAGAACACCGTGTTGAAGAACCAAATTTTGAAACCAGTCGTATTCGAGTCTGAACTTAAAACTTAAACCAAACGGTTCCACTCTTAATATATGAACTCATCTTATATAACATACATAAAAATAATACTGAGACAAGATAAACAGAGGAAGAAGTAGATACCCAGAATGTCCCACGCGGATGCTCGTTGGAATCTAAATTTCATCTGCGAAACCACTAATTGTTATCAGTGGACGCTTTCGCTACCCACATTGACACCCTGCTCTACACATCATACCGAAAATATTCCAGATACACCAGCGAGAGGCACATCAAGAAGAAAAGACGGTTTAGATATCAAAAATGTAAAAACTGAAATAAAACGCCCCCCCCCCCCCAACCACCCCATACCAAGCCATCCAGTACACACAAGTTGACAGTCTGCTATCCACAGATCATAGACACTGGCGCATGCAATCATGACATCAGTCTGCCGCCCATTTAGCTCCACACGTTGTATAACTTATAAGTAGAGTCATTATACCAGCCATTCCCTGAAAGGAACAACTTTTCGCTCAAAATACACTGAATATTTAAAGTTTGTAGAGATGGAACGCATTTGATTGTTTATTATTTGGGTATCACGACTCGTTCACGAACCTGATTTGTATTGTGTCGGATGAAAGAGAGCGGATCCATCTCGCATCCAACAGAGAACCATTTTACAGCAGCTATCTACTGTCTTACCTAAATGCTTACTGGACTGACACAAGCATGACAAACGTTACTTGAAGATTAATGTACTGTTAATGTGTTGCACGCATTTGCACAATGCGCCAAAGTACTCCCCCATGGGGAGCTGGAATAAAGGGCCTCACCACTGACATAACGCAGATGAAATGTATTACTTATGTTGGTAATGAAACAGTGTCAGTGCATATACTCTTTTTGCTATTTGTTAAATGCAGTAGGGAATATTCGCAATCTTTTCTTTCACAGAAACATTGAATCTGACATACAGTGGTGCTGATCAAACAAAAGACATCAGCAGACAGTGATTATCGTCTCGATACTGGCGTCTTTATTTATGCAACGTAACAACGCCCCTCATGATATATTATGGCCTATATAGAAAATGTTTGGCTCTTTGGGGCAATTGGTTGTTTTCCAACATTGTTGTTCAAACATACTCATTGTGGAGTAACCTTTGACAAATTAATTTGCGAAAACCTGCACTATGCATGAAGACGAAACCACAAAATTGTCAAAATGTATATGTTAAGATTATGAATAAATATAAGAAGCAATGGGGTTTGAACTCACATCGCACTGGTCGTGCAGTTTTCATATACCGAACAGTACGCCTGAACTTACTGAGCTACAGACCCATCCGTTCTCAAGAGCCAAAATATAAAAAGAAAACTTTAGATTCTAACACCTCAACCATTCTATTTCCATGGGAAATAATAACGTTCATTTTTCAGCAGATGAAGGGGAGAGGAAAATATGCTAGTTTTTTAATAAAAATAAAGTTTCTCCCTCGACAAAAACAAAGCTCTGATATGCTACAGCATAAACCAATCTAATGAGTAAGCAGACGATTTTTGTTGGGGATCTGTTCAGTTGCTCATGTCAGAGAAACATTGTCACAAAGATTCAGAGTTACTATAAATAGTAACAACTCACCAAGGTTCGGCACTTATTTTGTTACAAAATATCATCACCCGGGGCCAAAATGTACGCACAAATATCCCAAAACTGAATAAATAGAAAGTGCTGATACTGCGAGCCAAAATCCAGACCATCTCGATAAAGAGAAAGGCCCTTTTCACCCCTCGAAACTCTTGTTTATAAAAAAGGGCATTTTCGAAAATTTGTGAAATTTTACCAAATCGGCACTCATGTTTTACCCCTGTCCATATTCTTGTCCAAACATCCAATCTAACCTCAGTCACGTTACGCATGGTTCTGGAGTAAAGAATCGTCCGTATGTCAAAAACATTGGCATTTCTGAATATGCGAGAGCCCTCTGATGTATGAAACACAACTCTTAGAAAAAGCATATTCAAACATCCAAAGACTCAGTGTTGAACCACCATCTAATTGTTTACTGGTATACAAGGTCACACCCATTCAGTTGAGCCTAAAAAATGCGATAAAAAATAAATGATCGACGTTTAGCCAATTGTTTACAAGTACGTTGCCCAGAGAAGTATCACACAAAACTATGGACACTGGGCCATATTACACCAGTAAAGCACAACCTGTCCATCTTAGTTCACAAGACTACTGTAGTTCCCAGGGACACTACAAGAATAAAATCGGGTACACTTATCTGTTGTGTAAATGCTTTTCTCGGTCGCTATCGTGTATGTATGTTTGTGGGGGCGGAGTGTGTGTGTGTGGGGGGGGGGGGGGAGTAGACTGAATGAGTTGCGCGAAACAAACGGTGAACGGTGGTTTATCCGTCTACTCCGTTGAAAGGTATCAGTCGACGGCGATAGTCTGATATTTGGGGTATAAGGGCACATATCGAAACATTGGCCCACTGATAACCCCAAACAATTCGAAAATTGAATTTGTTCAAAACGTACTCTCCCATACTCCTGAATGGCCACTGACAAACTATGTATAGAAGCGACACAATATAAGTGAAGCTCACCCCATAGAACCTAACAATTAGGGGCAGGGGCCATATTTGTGGATATACGAAACCAATTAAACCCTCATCACCCTACACACTGTCATCTACATGCACGTCATTATGTATGTAGAAATAACACTTTCCCCAGCCCAAACCCACCAAGCTAGGCCTTCCGTGCGAGAAGAAACCTTCAAGTACCTGGAAATGATTGTATTATATGCCCAGAATGACTGATATTTAAGCGCTATTATTGTTGTGGGTTCGCTCAGTCATCGATAAGGAAGACATTTTCCTTTTTTAAGGGGCGAAAACTCAAAATCAGCTTCTGGAAGGTATACTTTGTATTTAGGCACACTAACCTCCGCTTTTCTATTAGAATGCATTGTGGAGGTATAACCGAAAATACTGCAGTCTTACACGTCGCGGAAATTGCTTTCCATTAGAAGTTCTGAAAAAACAAAAGATTGGAATAGACAATTTCTTTCTGTCGGTCGTAACAGCTATATTTTGAGTTTATAGAACACTAAAAGACATGAACTGAAGATTATTCAGTCTGTTTGGAAAGAATATGAATGAATTCTTTTTGAAACGTTGTCCCGTGTTTCATAAATCATTCGAGTGAAACTCCGAGTCCTGATTTAATAATGTACTGAAAAGTGACACTTCGTGAATCTACGACTGTCATGGCCGTAAAAGTTGAATTCCAAGTGACACACATTTTTGACATCAAGTTGGTTTATTCAGTCACAACAAGCGATTTCAGCAGAAGGAAAAGTGAAAACAAAAGTGTCCTTATATGTAGAACGTTTTTGCGTCATAAAATAGTAAAAAAAAAAATTGAACTTTTTTGACAAATTTCATAAGGGTAACCATAGGCAAAAATTGAAATTTTTTTGTTTTTTAGTTGAATAAACCAATAAATGGCACACTTCAAAATATCAATAGTTCATGATTTCATTCTTGCGAAATTTATTCTTCAGAATTATTAAAGGCATTTAAAAGTCACTGTGTGTTGAGAGATCACCTCATTTACGTGATCATAAACGTTGCATTCGCAAATGGAACAGTCGCGTACATAAGTTATTGATTTATTATTTATTTATTGGTGTTTAAGGTTACATACATATGGACAATGTAATCGTGACCGTTACATTTTTACGGGTGGAGAAAGCCGGAGAGAACAACCGAGCATCGACTAGCAACTGGCAGCTCCTCAACATTCTAACTCTGTTCAAGCTCCACTCAAGCAGGGTTACAGCGGTTGAAGACATGTGTTCCATCGACGTGCGGTACGCCTTAGTAGGCAATCGGGATAAAGTGCCTTGCCCAAGGACACAGCGATGGTCGTCCCGGGCCTACATTCGTTCTTCAGCTGCTGTGTAAAAGACTTGAACTTTCCGACAAACCCCAATTTCTCTGTGTGACCTTTCTTCGGGGCAGAATTTATACTAACCAACGCATAAAATGACCTACCACTAAAGATAGTAATCACTCGATTGGCTAATCATGCTTCGGGGTAGTAAATCTGGGGAGTTTAGAAAGAGACCCTTCTTAAATTCTAAATGGCTTTCGTACAACAAGGGCTACAATATGGAACGAATGTTACCATTCCCTTGTTTGAAACATACAATCTTGAACGACAGCCGACCAAAATCAAGAACACCGTGTTGAAGAACCAAATTTTGAAACCAGTCGTATTCGAGTCTGAACTTAAAACTTAAACCAAACGGTTCCACTCTTAATATATGAACTCATCTTATATAACATACATAAAAATAATGCTGAGACAAGATAAACATGGGAAGAAGTAGATACCCAGAATGTCCCACGCGGATGCTCGTTGGAATCTAAATTTCATCTGCGAAACCACTAATTGTTATCAGTGGACGCTTTCGCTACCCACATTGACACCCTGCTCTACACATCATACCGAAAATATTCCAGATACACCAGCGAGAGGCACATCAAGAAGAAAAGACGGTTTAGATATCAAAAATGTAAAAACTGAAATAAAACGCCCCCCCCCCCCCCCCAACCACCCCATACCAAGCCATCCAGTACACACAAGTTGACAGTCTGCTATCCACAGATCATAGACACTGGCGCATGCAATCATGACATCAGTCTGCCGCCCATTTAGATCCACACGTTGTATAACTTATAAGTAGAGTCATTATACCAGCCATTCCCTGAAAGGAACAACTTTTCGCTCAAAATACACTGAATATTTAAAGTTTGTAGAGATGGAACGCATTTGATTGTTTATTATTTGGGTATCACGACTCGTTCACGAACCTGATTTGTATTGTGTCGGATGAAACAGAGAGGATCCATCTCGCATCCAACAGAGAACCATTTTACAGCAGCTATCTACTGTCTTACCTAAATGCTTACTGGACTGACACAAGCATGACAAACGTTACTTGAAGATTAATGTACTGTTAATGTGTTGCACGCATTTGCACAATGCGCCAAAGTACTCCCCCATGGGGAGCTGGAATAAAGGGCCTCACCACTGACATAACGCAAATGAAATGTATTACTTATGTTGGTAATGAAACAGTGTCAGTGCATATACTCTTTTGCTATTTGTTAAATGCAGTAGGGAATATTCGCAATCTTTTCTTTCAAAGAAACATTGAATCTGACATACAGTGGTGCTGATCAAACAAAAGACATCAGCAGACAGTGATTATCGTCTCGATACTGGCATCTTTATTTATGCAACGTAACAACGCCCCTCATGATATATTATGGCCTATATAGAAAATGTTTGTCTCTTTGGGGCAATTGGTTGTTTTCCAACATTGTTGTTCAAACATACTCATTGTGGAGTAACCTTTGACAAATTAATTTGCGAAAACCTGCACTATGCATGAAGACGAAACCACAAAATTGTCAAAATGTATATGTTAAGATTATGAATAAATATAAGAAGCAATGGGGTTTGAACTCACATCGCACTGGTCGTGCAGTTTTCATATACCGAACAGTACCCCTGAACTTACTGAGCTACAGACCCATCCGTTCTCAAGAGCCAAAATATAAAAAGAAAACTTTAGATTCTAACACCTCAACCATTCTATTTCCATGGGAAATAATAACGTTCATTTTTCAGCAGATGAAGGGGAGAGGAAAATATGCTAGTTTTTTAATAAAAATAAAGTTTCTCCCTCGACAAAAACAAAGCTCTGATATGCTACAGCATAAACCAATCTAATGACTGAGCAGACGATTTTTGTTGGGGATCTGTTCAGTTGCTCATGTCAGAGAAACATTGTCACAAAGATTCAGAGTTACTATAAATAGTAACAACTCACCAAGGTTCGGCACTTATTTTGTTACAAAATATCATCACCCGGGGCCAAAATGTACGCACAAATATCCCAAAACTGAATAAATAGAAAGTGCTGATACTGCGAGCCAAAATCCAGACCATCTCGATAAAGAGAAAGGCCCTTTTCACCCCTCGAAACTCTTGTTTATAAAAAAGCGCATTTTCGAAAATTTGTGAAATTTTACCAAATCGGCACTCATGTTTTACCCCTGTCCATATTCTTGTCCAAACATCCAATCTAACCTCAGTCACGTTACGCATGGTTCTGGAGTAAAGAATCGTCCGTATGTCAAAAACATTGGCATTTCTGAATATGCGAGAGCCCTCTGATGTATGAAACACAACTCTTAGAAAAAGCATATTCAAACATCCAAAGACTCAGTGTTGAACCACCATCTAATTGTTTACTGGTATACAAGGTCACACCCATTCAGTTGAGCCTAAAAAATGCGATAAAAAATAAATGATCGACGTTTAGCCAATTGTTTACAAGTACGTTGCCCAGAGAAGTATCACACAAAACTATGGACACTGGGCCATATTACACCAGTAAAGCACAACCTGTCCATCTTAGTTCACAAGACTACTGTAGTTCCCAGGGACACTACAAGAATAAAATCGGGTACACTTATCTGTTGTGTAAATGCTTTTCTCGGTCGCTATCGTGTATGTATGTTTGTGGGGGCGGAGTGTGTGTGTGTGTGTGGGGTGGGGAGTAGACTGAATGAGTTGCGCGAAACAAACGGTGAACGGTGGTTTATCCGTCTACTCCGTTGAAAGGTATCAGTCGACGGCGATAGTCTGATATTTGGGGTATAAGGGCACATATCGAAACATTGGCCCACTGATAACCCCAAACAATTCGAAAATTGAATTTGTTCAAAACGTACTCTCCCATACTCCTGAATGGCCACTGACAAACTATGTATAGAAGCGACACAATATAAGTGAAGCTCACCCCATAGAACCTAACAATTAGGGGCAGGGGCCATATTTGTGGATATACGAAACCAATTAAACCCTCATCACCCTACACACTGTCATCTACATGCACGTCATTATGTATGTAGAAATATCACTTTGCCCAGCCCAAACCCACCAAGCTAGGCCTTCCGTGCGAGAAGAAACCTTCAAGTACCTGGAAATGATTGTATTATATGCCCAGAATGACTGATATTTAAGCGCTATTATTGTTGTGGGTTCGCTCAGTCATCGATAAGGAAGACATTTTCCTTTTTTAAGGGGCGAAAACTCAAAATCAGCTTCTGGAAGGTATACTTTGTATTTAGGCACACTAACCTCCGCCTTTCTATTAGAATGCATTGTGGAGGAATAACCGAAAATACTGCAGTCTTACACGTCGCGGAAGTTGCTTTCCATTAGAAGTTCTGAAATAACAAAAGATTCGAATAGACAATTTCTTTCTGTCGGTCGTAACAGCTATATTTTGAGTTTATAGAACACTAAAAGACATGAACTGAAGATTATTCAGTCTGTTTGGAAAGAATATGAATGAATTCTTTTTGAAACGTTGTCCCGTGTTTCATAAATCATTCGAGTGAAACTCCGAGTCCTGATTTAATAATGTACTGAAAAGTGACACTTCGTGAATCTACGACTGTCATGGCCAGAAAAGTTGAATTCCAAGTGACACACATTTTTGACATCAAGTTGGTTTATTCAGTCACAACAAGCGATTTCAGCAGAAGGAAAAGTGAAAACAAAAGTGTCCTTATATGTAGAACGTTTTTGCGTCATAAAATAGTAAAAAAAAAAATTGAACTTTTTTGACAAATTTCATAAGGGTAACCATAGGCAAAAATTGAATTTTTTTTGTTTTTTAGTTGAATAAACCAATAAATGGCACACTTCAAAATATCAATAGTTCATGATTTCATTCTTGCGAATGCGAAATTTATTCTTCTGAATTATTAAAGGCATTTAAAAGTCACTGTGTGTTGAGAGATCACCTCATTTACGTGATCATAAACGTTGCATTCGCAAATGGAACAGTCGCGTACATAAGTTATTGATTTATTATTTATTTATTGGTGTTTAAGGTTACATACATATGGACAATGTAATCGTGACCGTTACATTTTTACGGGTGGAGAAAGCCGGAGAGAACAACCGAGCATCGACTAGCAACTGGCAGCTCCTCAACATTCTAACTCTGTTCAAGCTCCACTCAAGCAGGGTTACAGCGGTTGAAAGACATGTGTTCCATCGACGTGCGGTACGCCTTAGTAGGCAATCGGGATAAAGTGCCTTGCCCAAGGACACAACGATGGTCGTCCCGGGCCTACATTCGTTCTTCAGCTGTTGTGTAAAAGACTTGAACTTTCCGACAAACCCCAATTTCTCTGTGTGACCTTTCTTCGGGGCAGAATTTATACTAACCAACGCATAAAATGACCTACCACTAAAGATAGTAATCACTCAATTGGCTAATCATGCTTCGGGGTAGTAAATCTGGCGAGTTTAGAAAGAGAGCCTTCTTAAATTCTAAATGGCTTTCGTACAACAAGGGCTACAATATGGAAACAATGTCACCATTCCCTTGTTTGAAACATACAATCTTGAACGACAGCCAACCAAAATCAAGAACACCGTGTTGAAGAACCAAATTTTGAAACCAGTCGTATTCGAGTCTGAACTTAAAACTTAAACCAAACGGTTCCACTCTTAATATATGAACTCATCTTATATAACATACATAAAAATAATGCTGAGACAAGATAAACAGAGGAAGAAGTAGATACCCAGAATGTCCCGCGCGGATGCTCTTTGGAATCTAAATTTCATCTGCGAAACCACTAATTGTTATCAGTGGACGCTTTCGCTACCCACATTGACACCCTGCTCTACACATCATACCGAAAATATTCCAGATACACCAGCGAGAGGCACATCAAGAAGAAAAGACGGTTTAGATATCAAAAATGTAAAAACTGAAATAAAACGCCCTCCCCCCCCCCCCCCCCAACCACCCCATACCAAGCCATCCAGTACACACAAGTTGACAGTCTGCTTTCCACAAATCATAGACACTGGCGCATGCAATCATGACATCAGTCTGCCGCCCATTTAGCTCCACACGTTGTATAACTTATAAGTAGAGTCATTATACCAGCCATTCCCTGAAAGGAACAACTTTTCGCTCAAAATACACTGAATATTTAAAGTTTGTAGAGATGGAACGCATTTGATTGTTTATTATTTGGGTATCACGACTCGTTCACGAACCTGATTTGTATTGTGTCGGATGAAAGAGAGCGGATCCATCTCGCATCCAACAGAGAACCATTTTACAGCAGCTATCTACTGTCTTACCTAAATGCTTACTGGACTGACACAAGCATGACAAACGTTACTTGAAGATTAATGTACTGTTAATGTGTTGCACGCATTTGCACAATGCGCCAAAGTACTCCCCCATGGGGAGCTGGAATAAAGGGCCTCACCACTGACATAACGCAGATGAAATGTATTACTTATGTTGGTAATGAAACAATGTCAGTGCATATACTCTTTTGCTATTTGTTAAATGCAGTAGGGAATATTCGCAATCTTTTCTTTCAAAGAAACATTGAATCTGACATACAGTGGTGCTGATCAAACAAAAGACATCAGCAGACAGTGATTATCGTCTCGATACTGGCTTCTTTATTTATGCAACGTAACAACGCCCCTCATGATATATTATGGCCTATATAGAAAATGTTTGGCTCTTTGGGGCAATTGGTTGTTTTCCAACATTGTTGTTCAAACATACTCATTGTGGAGTAACCTTTGACAAATTAATTTGCGAAAACCTGCACTCTGCATGAAGACGAAACCACAAAATTGTCAAAATGTATATGTTAAGATTATGAATAAATATAAGAAGCAATGGGGTTTGAACTCACATCGCACTGGTCGTGCAGTTTTCATATACCGAACAGTACGCCTGAACTTACTGAGCTACAGACCCATCCGTTCTCAAGAGCCAAAATATAAAAAGAAAACTTTAGATTCTAACACCTCAACCATTCTATTTCCATGGGAAATAATAACGTTCATTTTTCAGCAGATGAAGGGGAGAGGAAAATATGCTAGTTTTTTAATAAAAATAAAGTTTCTCCCTCCACAAAAACAAAGCTCTGATATACTACAGCATAAACCAATCTAATGACTAAGCAGACGATTTTTGTTGGGGATCTGTTCAGTTGCTCATGTCAGAGAAACATTGTCACAAAGATTCAGAGTTACTATAAATAGTAACAACTCACCAAGGTTCGGCACTTATTTTGTTACAAAATATCATCACCCGGGGCCAAAATGTACGCACAAATATCCCAAAACTGAATAAATAGAAAGTGCTGATACTGCGAGCCAAAATCCAGACCATCTCGATAAAGAGAAAGGCCCTTTTCACCCCTCGAAACTCTTGTTTATAAAAAATCGCATTTTCGAAAATTTGTGAAATTTTACCAAATCGGCACTCATGTTTTACCCCTGTCCATATTCTTGTCCAAACATCCAATCTAACCTCAGTCACGTTACGCATGGTTCTGGAGTAAAGAATCGTCCGTATGTCAAAAACATTGGCATTTCTGAATATGCGAGAGCCCTCTGATGTCTGAAACACAACTCTTAGAAAAAGCATATTCAAACATCCAAAGACTCAGTGTTGAACCACCATCTAATTGTTTACTGGTATACAAGGTCACACCCATTCAGTTGAGCCTAAAAAATGCGATAAAAAATAAATGATCGACGTTTAGCCAATTGTTTACAAGTACGTTGCCCAGAGAAGTATCACACAAAACTATGGACTCTGGGCCATATTACACCAGTAAAGCACAGCCTGTCCATCTTAGTTCACAAGACTACTGTAGTTCCCAGGGACACTACAAGAATAAAATCGGGTACACTTATCTGTTGTGTAAATGCTTTTCTCGGTCGCTATCGTGTATGTATCTTTGTGGGGGCGGAGTGTGTGTGTGTGGGGGGGGGGGGGGGAGTAGACTGAATGAGTTGCGCGAAACAAACGGTGAACGGTGGTTTATCCGTCTACTCCGTTGAAAGGTATCAGTCGACGGCGATAGTCTGATATTTGGGGTATAAGGGCACATATCGAAACATTGGCCCACTGATAACCCCAAACAATTCGAAAATTGAATTTGTTCAAAACGTACTCTCCCATACTCCTGAATGGCCACTGACAAACTATGTATAGAAGCGACACAATATAAGTGAAGCTCACCCCATAGAACCTAACAATTAGGGGCAGGGGCCATATTTGTGGATATACGAAACCAATTAAACCCTCATCACCCTACACACTGTCATCTACATGCACGTCATTATGTATGTAGAAATATCACTTTGCCCAGCCCAAACCCACCAAGCTAGGCCTTCCGTGCGAGAAGAAACCTTCAAGTACCTGGAAATGATTGTATTATATGCCCAGAATGACTGATATTTAAGCGCTATTATTGTTGTGGGTTCGCTCAGTCATCGATAAGGAAGACATTTTCCTTTTTTAAGGGGCGAAAACTCAAAATCAGCTTCTGGAAGGTATACTTTGTATTTAGCCACACTAACCTCCGCCTTTCTATTAGAATGCATTGTGGAGGTATAACCGAAAATAGTGCAGTCTTACACGTCGCGGAAGTTGCTTTCCATTAGAAGTTCTGAAAAAACAAAAGATTGGAATAGACAATTTCTTTCTGTCGGTCGTAACAGCTATATTTTGAGTTTATAGAACACTACAAGACATGAACTGAAGATTATTCAGTCTGTTTGGAAAGAATATGAATGAATTCTTTTTGAAACGTTGTCCCGTGTTTCATAAATCATTCGAGTGAAACTCCGAGCCCTGATTTAATAAGATACTGAAAAGTGACACTTCGTGAATCTACGACTGTCATGGCCGGAAAAGTTGAATTCCAAGTGACACACATTTTTGACATCAAGTTGGTTTATTCAGTCACAACAAGCGATTTCAGCAGAAGGAAAAGTGAAAACAAAAGTGTCCTTATATGTAGAACGTTTTTGCGTCATAAAAATAGTAAAAAAAAAAATTGAACTTTTTTGACAAATTTCATAAGGGTAACCATAGGCAAAAATTGAAATTTTTTTGTTTTTTAGTTGAATAAACCAATAAATGGCACACTTCAAAATATCAATAGTTCATGATTTCATTCTTGCGAAATTTATTCTTCTGAATTATTAAAGGCATTTAAAAGTCACTGTGTGTTGAGAGATCACCTCATTTACGTGATCATAAACGTTGCATTCGCAAATGGAACAGTCGCGTACATAAGTTATTGATTTATTATTTATTTATTGGTGTTTAAGGTTACATACATATGGACAATGTAATCGTGACCGTTACATTTTTACGGGTGGAGAAAGCCGGAGAGAACAACCGAGCATCGACTAGCAACTGGCAGCTCCTCAACATTCTAACTCTGTTCAAGCTCCACTCAAGCAGGGTTACAACGGTTGAAAGACATGTGTTCCATCGACGTGCGGTACGCCTTAGTAGGCAATCGGGATAAAGTGCCTTGCCCAAGGACACAACGATGGTCGTCCCGGGCCTACATTCGTTCTTCAGCTGTTGTGTAAAAGACTTGAACTTTCCGACAAACCCCAATTTCTCTGTGTGACCTTTCTTCGGGGCAGAATTTATACTAACCAACGCATAAAATGACCTACCACTAAAGATAGTAATCACTCAATTGGCTAATCATGCTTCGGGGTAGTAAATCTGGCGAGTTTAGAAAGAGAGCCTTCTTAAATTCTAAATGGCTTTCGTACAACAAGGGCTACAATATGGAAACAATGTCACCATTCCCTTGTTTGAAACATACAATCTTGAACGACAGCCAACCAAAATCAAGAACACCGTGTTGAAGAACCAAATTTTGAAACCAGTCGTATTCGAGTCTGAACTTAAAACTTAAACCAAACGGTTCCACTCTTAATATATGAACTCATCTTATATAACATACATAAAAATAATGCTGAGACAAGATAAACAGAGGAAGAAGTAGATACCCAGAATGTCCCGCGCGGATGCTCTTTGGAATCTAAATTTCATCTGCGAAACCACTAATTGTTATCAGTGGACGCTTTCGCTACCCACATTGACACCCTGCTCTACACATCATACCGAAAATATTCCAGATACACCAGCGAGAGGCACATCAAGAAGAAAAGACGGTTTAGATATCAAAAATGTAAAAACTGAAATAAAACGCCCTCCCCCCCCCCCAACCACCCCATACCAAGCCATCCAGTACACACAAGTTGACAGTCTGCTTTCCACAAATCATAGACACTGGCGCATGCAATCATGACATCAGTCTGCCGCCCATTTAGCTCCACACGTTGTATAACTTATAAGTAGAGTCATTATACCAGCCATTCCCTGAAAGGAACAACTTTTCGCTCAAAATACACTGAATATTTAAAGTTTGTAGAGATGGAACGCATTTGATTGTTTATTATTTGGGTATCACGACTCGTTCACGAACCTGATTTGTATTGTGTCGGATGAAAGAGAGCGGATCCATCTCGCATCCAACAGAGAACCATTTTACAGCAGCTATCTACTGTCTTACCTAAATGCTTACTGGACTGACACAAGCATGACAAACGTTACTTGAAGATTAATGTACTGTTAATGTGTTGCACGCATTTGCACAATGCGCCAAAGTACTCCCCCATGGGGAGCTGGAATAAAGGGCCTCACCACTGACATAACGCAGATGAAATGTATTACTTATGTTGGTAATGAAACAATGTCAGTGCATATACTCTTTTGCTATTTGTTAAATGCAGTAGGGAATATTCGCAATCTTTTCTTTCAAAGAAACATTGAATCTGACATACAGTGGTGCTGATCAAACAAAAGACATCAGCAGACAGTGATTATCGTCTCGATACTGGCTTCTTTATTTATGCAACGTAACAACGCCCCTCATGATATATTATGGCCTATATAGAAAATGTTTGGCTCTTTGGGGCAATTGGTTGTTTTCCAACATTGTTGTTCAAACATACTCATTGTGGAGTAACCTTTGACAAATTAATTTGCGAAAACCTGCACTCTGCATGAAGACGAAACCACAAAATTGTCAAAATGTATATGTTAAGATTATGAATAAATATAAGAAGCAATGGGGTTTGAACTCACATCGCACTGGTCGTGCAGTTTTCATATACCGAACAGTACGCCTGAACTTACTGAGCTACAGACCCATCCGTTCTCAAGAGCCAAAATATAAAAAGAAAACTTTAGATTCTAACACCTCAACCATTCTATTTCCATGGGAAATAATAACGTTCATTTTTCAGCAGATGAAGGGGAGAGGAAAATATGCTAGTTTTTTAATAAAAATAAAGTTTCTCCCTCCACAAAAACAAAGCTCTGATATACTACAGCATAAACCAATCTAATGACTAAGCAGACGATTTTTGTTGGGGATCTGTTCAGTTGCTCATGTCAGAGAAACATTGTCACAAAGATTCAGAGTTACTATAAATAGTAACAACTCACCAAGGTTCGGCACTTATTTTGTTACAAAATATCATCACCCGGGGCCAAAATGTACGCACAAATATCCCAAAACTGAATAAATAGAAAGTGCTGATACTGCGAGCCAGAATCCAGACCATCTCGATAAAGAGAAAGGCCCTTTTCACCCCTCGAAACTCTTGTTTATAAAAAAGCGCATTTTCGAAAATTTGTGAAATTTTACCAAATCGGCACTCATGTTTTACCCCTGTCCATATTCTTGTCCAAACATCCAATCTAACCTCAGTCACGTTACGCATGGTTCTGGAGTAAAGAATCGTCCGTATGTCAAAAACATTGGCATTTCTGAATATGCGAGAGCCCTCTGATGTCTGAAACACAACTCTTAGAAAAAGCATATTCAAACATCCAAAGACTCAGTGTTGAACCACCATCTAATTGTTTACTGGTATACAAGGTCACACCCATTCAGTTGAGCCTAAAAAGTGCGATAAAAAATAAATGATCGACGTTTAGCCAATTGTTTACAAGTACGTTGCCCAGAGAAGTATCACACAAAACTATGGACTCTGGGCCATATTACACCAGTAAAGCACAGCCTGTCCATCTTAGTTCACAAGACTACTGTAGTTCCCAGGGACACTACAAGAATAAAATCGGGTACACTTATCTGTTGTGTAAATGCTTTTCTCGGTCGCTATCGTGTATGTATCTTTGTGGGGGCGGAGTGTGTGTGTGTGGGGGGGGGGGGGGGGAGTAGACTGAATGAGTTGCGCGAAACAAACGGTGAACGGTGGTTTATCCGTCTACTCCGTTGAAAGGTATCAGTCGACGGCGATAGTCTGATATTTGGGGTATAAGGGCACATATCGAAACATTGGCCCACTGATAACCCCAAACAATTCGAAAATTGAATTTGTTCAAAACGTACTCTCCCATACTCCTGAATGGCCACTGACAAACTATGTATAGAAGCGACACAATATAAGTGAAGCTCACCCCATAGAACCTAACAATTAGGGGCAGGGGCCATATTTGTGGATATACGAAACCAATTAAACCCTCATCACCCTACACACTGTCATCTACATGCACGTCATTATGTATGTAGAAATATCACTTTGCCCAGCCCAAACCCACCAAGCTAGGCCTTCCGTGCGAGAAGAAACCTTCAAGTACCTGGAAATGATTGTATTATATGCCCAGAATGACTGATATTTAAGCGCTATTATTGTTGTGGGTTCGCTCAGTCATCGATAAGGAAGACATTTTCCTTTTTTAAGGGGCGAAAACTCAAAATCAGCTTCTGGAAGGTATACTTTGTATTTAGCCACACTAACCTCCGCCTTTCTATTAGAATGCATTGTGGAGGTATAACCGAAAATAGTGCAGTCTTACACGTCGCGGAAGTTGCTTTCCATTAGAAGTTCTGAAAAAACAAAAGATTGGAATAGACAATTTCTTTCTGTCGGTCGTAACAGCTATATTTTGAGTTTATAGAACACTACAAGACATGAACTGAAGATTATTCAGTCTGTTTGGAAAGAATATGAATGAATTCTTTTTGAAACGTTGTCCCGTGTTTCATAAATCATTCGAGTGAAACTCCGAGTCCTGATTTAATAAGATACTGAAAAGTGACACTTCGTGAATCTACGACTGTCATGGCCGGAAAAGTTGAATTCCAAGTGACACACATTTTTGACATCAAGTTGGTTTATTCAGTCACAACAAGCGATTTCAGCAGAAGTAAAAGTGAAAACAAAAGTGTCCTTATATGTAGAACGTTTTTGCGTCATAAAATATTAAAAAAAAAATTGAACTTTTTTGACAAATTTCATAAGGGTAACCATAGGCAAAAATTGAAATTTTTTTGTTTTTTAGTTGAATAAACCAATAAATGGCACACTTCAAAATATCAATAGTTCATGATTTCATTCTTGCGAAATTTATTCTTCTCAATTATTAAAGGCATTTAAAAGTCACTGTGTGTTGAGAGATCACCTCATTTACGTCATCATAAACGTTGTATTCGCAAATGGAACAGTCGCGTACATAAGTTATTGATTTATTATTTATTTATTGGTGTTTAAGGTTACATACATATGGACAATGTAATCGTGACCGTTACATTTTTACGGGTGGAGAAAGCCGGAGAGAACAACCGAGCATCGACTAGCAACTGGCAGCTCCTCAACATTCTAACTCTGTTCAAGCTCCACTCAAGCAGGGTTACAGTGGTTGAAAGACATGTGTTCCATCGACGTGCGGTACGCCTTAGTAGGCAATCGGGATAAAGTGCCTTGCCCAAGGACACAACGATGGTCGTCCCGGGCCTACATTCGTTCTTCAGCTGTTGTGTAAAAGACTTGAACTTTCCGACAAACCCCAATTTCTCTGTGTGGCCTTTCTTCGGGGCAGAATTTATACTAACCAACGCATAAAATGACCTACCACTAAAGATAGTAATCACTCAATTGGCTAATCATGCTTCGGGGTAGTAAATCTGGGGAGTTTAGAAAGAGACCCTTCTTAAATTCTAAATGGCTTTCGTACAACAAGGGCTACAATATGGAAACAATGTCACCATTCCCTTGTTTGAAACATACAATCTTGAACGACAGCCAACCAAAATCAAGAACACCGTGTTGAAGAACCAAATTTTGAAACCAGTCGTATTCGAGTCTGAACTTAAAACTTAAACCAAACGGTTCCACTCTTAATATATGAACTCATCTTATATAACATACATAAAAATAATGCTGAGACAAGATAAACAGAGGAAGAAGTAGATACCCAGAATGTCCCGCGCGGATGCTCTTTGGAATCTAAATTTCATCTGCGAAACCACTAATTGTTATCAGTGGACGCTTTCGCTACCCACATTGACACCCTGCTCTACACATCATACCGAAAATATTCCAGATACACCAGCGAGAGGCACATCAAGAAGAAAAGACGGTTTAGATATCAAAAATGTAAAAACTGAAATAAAACGCCCTCCCCCCCACCCCCAACCACCCCATACCAAGCCATCCAGTACACACAAGTTGACAGTCTGCTTTCCACAAATCATAGACACTGGCGCATGCAATCATGACATCAGTCTGCCGCCCATTTAGCTCCACACGTTGTATAACTTATAAGTAGAGTCATTATACCAGCCATTCCCTGAAAGGAACAACTTTTCGCTCAAAATACACTGAATATTTAAAGTTTGTAGAGATGGAACGCATTTGATTGTTTATTATTTGGGTATCACGACTCGTTCACGAACCTGATTTGTATTGTGGCGGATGAAAGAGAGCGGATCCATCTCGCATCCAACAGAGAACCATTTTACAGCAGCTATCTACTGTCTTACCTAAATGCTTACTGGACTGACACAAGCATGACAAACGTTACTTGAAGATTAATGTACTGTTAATGTGTTGCACGCATTTGCACAATGCGCCAAAGTACTCCCCCATGGGGAGCTGGAATAAAGGGCCTCACCACTGACATAACGCAGATGAAATGTATTACTTATGTTGGTAATGAAACAATGTCAGTGCATATACTCTTTTGCTATTTGTTAAATGCAGTAGGGAATATTCGCAATCTTTTCTTTCAAAGAAACATTGAATCTGACATACAGTGGTGCTGATCAAACAAAAGACATCAGCAGACAGTGATTATCGTCTCGATACTGGCTTCTTTATTTATGCAACGTAACAACGCCCCTCATGATATATTATGGCCTATATAGAAAATGTTTGGCTCTTTGGGGCAATTGGTTGTTTTCCAACATTGTTGTTCAAACATACTCATTGTGGAGTAACCTTTGACAAATTAATTTGCGAAAACCTGCACTCTGCATGAAGACGAAACCACAAAATTGTCAAAATGTATATGTTAAGATTATGAATAAATATAAGAATCAATGGGGTTTGAACTCACATCGCACTGGTCGTGCAGTTTTCATATACCGAACAGTACGCCTGAACTTACTGAGCTACAGACCCATCCGTTCTCAAGAGCCAAAATATAAAAAGAAAACTTTAGATTCTAACACCTCAACCATTCTATTTCCATGGGAAATAATAACGTTCATTTTTCAGCAGATGAAGGGGAGAGGAAAATATGCTAGTTTTTTAATAAAAATAAAGTTTCTCCCTCCACAAAAACAAAGCTCTGATATACTACAGCATAAACCAATCTAATGACTAAGCAGACGATTTTTGTTGGGGATCTGTTCAGTTGCTCATGTCAGAGAAACATTGTCACAAAGATTCAGAGTTACTATAAATAGTAACAACTCACCAAGGTTCGGCACTTATTTTGTTACAAAATATCATCACCCGGGGCCAAAATGTACGCACAAATATCCCAAAACTGAATAAATAGAAAGTGCTGATACTGCGAGCCAAAATCCAGACCATCTCGATAAAGAGAAAGGCCCTTTTCACCCCTCGAAACTCTTGTTTATAAAAAAGCGCATTTTCGAAAATTTGTGAAATTTTACCAAATCGGCACTCATGTTTTACCCCTGTCCATATTCTTGTCCAAACATCCAATCTAACCTCAGTCACGTTACGCATGGTTCTGGAGTAAAGAATCGTCCGTATGTCAAAAACATTGGCATTTCTGAATATGCGAGAGCCCTCTGATGTCTGAAACACAACTCTTAGAAAAAGCATATTCAAACATCCAAAGACTCAGTGTTGAACCACCATCTAATTGTTTACTGGTATACAAGGTCACACCCATTCAGTTGAGCCGAAAAAATGCGATAAAAAATAAATGATCGACGTTTAGCCAATTGTTTACAAGTACGTTGCCCAGAGAAGTATCACACAAAACTATGGACACTGGGCCATATTACACCAGTAAAGCACAACCTGTCCATCTTAGTTCACAAGACTACTGTAGTTCCCAGGGACACTACAAGAATAAAATCGGGTACACTTATCTGTTGTGTAAATGCTTTTCTCGGTCGCTATCGTGTATGTATGTTTGTGGGGGCGGAGTGTGTGTGTGGGGGGGGGGGGGGGAGTAGACTGAATGAGTTGCGCGAAACAAACGGTGAACAGTGGTTTATCCGTCTACTCCGTTGAAAGGTATCAGTCGACGGCGATAGTCTGATATTTGGGGTATTAGGGCACATATCGAAACATTGGCCCACTGATAACCCCAAACAATTCGAAAATTGAATTTGTTCAAAACGTACTCTCCCATACTCCTGAATGGCCACTGACAAACTATGTATAGAAGCGACACAATATAAGTGAAGCTCACCCCATAGAACCTACCAATTAGGGGCAGGGGCCATATTTGTGGATATACGAAACCAATTAAACCCTCATCACCCTACACACTGTCATCTACATGCACGTCATTATGTATGTAGAAATATCACTTTGCCCAGCCCAAACCCACCAAGCTAGGCCTTCCGTGCGAGAAGAAACCTTCAAGTACCTGGAAATGATTGTATTATACGCCCAGAATGACTGATATTTAAGCGCTATTATTGTTGTGGGTTCGCTCAGTCATCGATAAGGAAGACATTTTCCTTTTTTAAGGGGCGAAAACTCAAAATCAGCTTCTGGAAGGTATACTTTGTATTTAGGCACACTAACCTCCGCCTTTCTATTAGAATGCATTGTGGAGGTATAACCGAAAATACTGCAGTCTTACACGTCGCGGAAGTTGCTTTCCATTAGAAGGTCTGACAAAACAAGAGATTGGAATAGACAATTTCTTTCTGTCGGTCGTAACAGCTATATTTTGAGTTAATAGAACACTAAAAGACATGAACTGAAGATTATTCAGTCTGTTTGGAAAGAATATGAATGAATTCTATCTGAAACGTTGTCCCGTGTTTCATAAATTATTCGAGTGAAACTCCGAGTCCTGATTTAATAATGTACTGAAAAGTGACACTTCGTGAATCTACGACTGTCATGGCCGGAAAAGTTGAATTCCAAGTGACACACATTTTTGACATCAAGTTGGTTTATTCAGTCACAACAAGCGATTTCAGCAGAAGGAAAAGTGAAAACAAAAGTGTCCTTATATGTAGAACGTTTTTGCGTCATAAAATAGTAAAAAAAAAAATTGAACTTTTTTGACAAATTTCATAAGGGTAACCATAGGCAAAAATTGAAATTTTTTTGTTTTTTAGTTGAATAAACCAATAAATGGCACACTTCAAAATATCAATAGTTCATGATTTCATTCTTGCGAAATTTATTCTTCTGAATTATTAAAGGCATTTAAAAGTCACTGTGTGTTGAGAGATCACCTCATTTACGTGATCATAAACGTTGCATTCGCAAATGGAACAGTCGCGTACATATGTTATTGATTTATTATTTATTTATTGGTGTTTAAGGTTACATACATATGGACAATGTAATCGTGACCGTTACATTTTTACGGGTGGAGAGAGCCGGAGAGAACAACCGAGCATCGACTAGCAACTGGCAGCTCCTCAACATTCTAACTCTGTTCAAGCTCCACTCAAGCAGGGTTACAGCGATTGAAGACATGTGTTCCATCGACGTGCGGTACGCCTTAGTAGGCAATCGGGATAAAGTGCCTTGCCCAAGGACACAACGATGGTCGTCCCGGGCCTACATTCGTTCTTCAGCTGTTGTGTAAAAGACTTGAACATTCCGACAAACCCCAATTTCTCTGTGTGACCTTTCTTCGGGGCAGAATTTATACTAACCAACGCATAAAATGACCTACCACTAAAGATAGTAATCACTCAATTGGCTAATCATGCTTCGGGGTAGTAAATCTGGGGAGTTTAGAAAGAGACCCTTCTTAAATTCTAAATGGCTTTCGTACAACAAGGGCTACAATATGGAACCAATGTTACCATTCCCTTGTTTGAAACATACAATCTTGAACGACAGCCGACCAAAATCAAGAACACCGTGTTGAAGAACCAAATTTTGAAACCAGTCGTATTCGAGTCTGAACTTAAAACTTAAACCAAACGGTTCCACTCTTAATATATGAACTCATCTTATATAACATACATAAAAATAATGCTGAGACAAGATAAACAGAGGAAGAAGTAGATACCCAGAATGGCCCACGAGGATGCTCGTTGGAATCTAAATTTCATCTGCGAAACCACTAATTGTTATCAGTGGACGCTTTCGCTACCCACATTGACACCCTGCTCTACACATCATACCGAAAATATTCCAGATACACCAGCGAGAGGCACATCAAGAAGAAAAGACGGTTTAGATATCAAAAATGTAAAAACTGAAATAAAACGCCCTCCCCCCCCCCCCCAACTACCCCATACCAAGCCATCCAGTACACACAAGTTGACAGTCTGCTATCCACAAATCATAGACACTGGCGCATGCAATCATGACATCAGTCTGCCGCCCATTTAGCTCCACACGTTGTATAACTTATAAGTAGAGTCATTATACCAGCCATTCCCTGAAAGGAACAACTTTTCGCTCAAAATACACTGAATATTTAAAGTTTGTAGAGATGGAACGCATTTGATTGTTTATTATTTGGGTATCACGACTCGTTCACGAACCTGATTTGTATTGTGTCGGATGAAAGAGAGCGGATCCATCTCGCATCCAACAGAGAACCATTTTACAGCAGCTATCTACTGTCTTACCTAAATGCTTACTGGACTGACACAAGCATGACGAACGTTACTTGAAGATTAATGTACTGTTAATGTGTTGCACGCATTTGCACAATGCGCCAAAGTACTCCCCCATGGGGAGCTGGAATAAAGGGCCTCACCACTGACATAACGCAGATGAAATGTATTACTTATGTTGGTAATGAAACAGTGTCAGTGCATATACTCTTTTGCTATTTGTTAAATGCAGTAGGGAATATTCGCAATCTTTTCTTTCAAAGAAACATTGAATCTGACATACAGTGGTGCTGATCAAACAAAAGACATCAGCAGACAGTGATTATCGTCTCGATACTGGCTTCTTTATTTATGCAACGTAACAACGCCCCTCATGATATATTATGGCCTATATAGAAAATGTCTGGCTCTTTGGGGCAATTGGTTGTTTTCCAACATTATTGTTCAAACATACTCATTGTGGAGTAACCTTTGACAAATTAATTTGCGAAAACCTGCACTATGCATGAAGACGAAACCACAAAATTGTCAAAATGTATATGTTAAGATTATGAATAAATATAAGAAGCAATGGGGTTTGAACTCACATCGCACTGGTCGTGCAGTTTTCATATACCGAACAGTACGCCTGAACTTACTGAGCTACAGACCCATCCGTTCTCAAGAGCCAAAATATAAAAAGAAAACTTTAGATTCTAACACCTCAACCATTCTATTTCCATGGGAAATAATAACGTTCATTTTTCAGCAGATGAAGGGGAGAGGAAAATATGCTAGTTTTTTAATAAAAATAAAGTTTCTCCCTCGACAAAAACAAAGCTCTGATATGCTACAGCATAAACCAATCTAATGACTAAGCAGACGATTTTTGTTGGGGATCTGTTCAGTTGCTCATGTCAGAGAAACATTGCCACAAAGATTCAGAGTTACTATAAATAGTAACAACTCACCAAGGTTCGGCACTTATTTTGTTAGAAAATATCATCACCCGGGGCCAAAATGTACGCACAAATATCCCAAAACTGAATAAATAGAAAGTGCTGATACTGCGAGCCAAAATCCAGACCATCTCGATAAAGAGAAAGGCCCTTTTCACCCCTCGAAACTCTTGTTTATAAAAAAGCGCATTTTCGAAAATTTGTGAAATTTTACCAAATCGGCACTCATGTTTTACCCCTGTCCATATTCTTGTCCAAACATCCAATCTAACCTCAGTCACGTTACGCATGGTTCTGGAGTAAAGAATCGTCCGTATGTCAAAAACATTGGCATTTCTGAATGTGCGAGAGCCCTCTGATGTCTGAAACACAACTCTTAGAAAAAGCATATTCAAACATCCAAAGACTCAGTGTTGAACCACCATCTAATTGTTTACTGGTATACAAGGTCACACCTATTCAGTTGAGCCTAAAAAATGCGATAAAAAATAAATGATCGACGTTTAGCCAATTGTTTACAAGTACGATGCCCAGAGAAGTATCACACAAAACTATGGACACTGGGCCATATTACACCAGTAAAGCACAACCTGTCCATCTTAGTTCACAAGACTACTGTAGTTCCCAGGGACACTACAAGAATAAAATCGGGTACACTTATCTGTTGTGTAAATGCTTTTCTCGGTCGCTATCGTGTATGTATGTTTGTGGGGGCGGAGTGTGTGTGTGTGTGTTGGGGGGAGGGGGGGGGGGTAGACAGAATGAGTAGCGCGAAACAAACGGTGAACGGTGGTTTATCCGTCTACTCCGTTGAAAGGTATCAGTCGACGGCGATAGTCTGATATTTGGGGTATAAGGGCACATATAAAAACATTGGCCCACTGATAACCCCAAACAATTCGAAAATTGAATTTGTTCAAAACGTACTCTCCCATACTCCTGAATGGCCACTGACAAACTATGTATAGAAGCGACACAATATAAGTGAAGCTCACCCCATAGAACCTAACAATTAGGGGCAGGGGCCATATTTGTGGATATACGAAACCAATTAAACCCTCATCACCCTACACACTGTCATCTACATGCACGTCATTATGTATGTAGAAATATCACTTTGCCCAGCCCAAACCCACCAAGCTAGGCCTTCCGTGCGAGAAGAAACCTTCAAGTACCTGGAAATGATTGTATTATATGCCCAGAATGACTGATATTTAAGCGCTATTATTGTTGTGGGTTCGCTCAGTCATCGATAAGGAAGACATTTTCCTTTTTTAAGGGGCGAAAACTCAAAATCAGCTTCTGGAAGGTATACTTTGTATTTAGGCACACTAACCTCCGCCTTTCTATTAGAATGCATTGTGGAGGTATAACCGAAAATACTGCAGTCTTACACGTCGCGGAAGTTGCTTTCCATTAGAAGTTCTGAAAAAACAAAAGATTGGAATAGACAATTTCTTTCTGTCGGTCGTAACAGCTATATTTTGAGTTTATAGAACACTAAAAGACATGAACTGAAGATTATTCAGTCTGTTTGGAAAGAATATGAATGAATTCTTTCTGAAACGTTGTCCCGTGTTTCATAAATCATTCGAGTGAAACTCCGAGTCCTGATTTAATAATGTACTGAAAAGTGACACTTCGTGAATCTACGACTGTCATGGCCGGAAAAGTTGAATTCCAAGTGACACACATTTTTGACATCAAGTTGGTTTATTCAGTCACAACAAGCGGTTTCAGCAGAAGGAAAAGTGAAAACAAAAGTGTCCTTATATGTAGAAAGTTTTTGCGTCATAAAATAGTAAAAAAAAAAATTGAATTTTTTTTGTTTTTTAGTTGAATAAACCAATAAATGGCACACTTCAAAATATCAATAGTTCATGATTTCATTCTTGCGAAATTTATTCTTCTGAATTATTAAAGGCATTTAAAAGTCACTGTGTGTTGAGAGATCACCTCATTTACGTGATCATAAACGTTGCATTCGCAAATGGAACAGTCGCGTACATAAGTTATTGATTTATTATTTATTTATTGGTGTTTAAGGTTACATACATATGGACAATGTAATCGTGACCGTTACATTTTTACGGGTGGAGAAAGCCGGAGAGAACAACCGAGCATCGACTAGCAACTGGCAGCTCCTCAACATTCTAACTCTGTTCAAGCTCCACTCAAGCAGGGTTACAGCGGTTGAATACATGTGTTCCATCGACGTGCGGTACGCCTTAGTAGGCAATCGGGATAAAGTGCCTTGCCCAAGGACACAACGATGGTCGTCCCGGGCCTACATTCGTTCTTCAGCTGTTGTGTAAAAGACTTGAACTTTCCGACAAACCCCAATTTCTCTGTGTGACCTTTCTTCGGGGCAGAATTTATACTAACCAACGCATAAAATGACCTACCACTAAACATAGTAATCACTCAATTGGCTAATCATGCTTCGGGGTAGTAAATCTGGGGAGTTTAGAAAGAGACCCTTCTTAAATTCTAAATGGCTTTCGTACAACAAGGGCTACAATATGGAACCAATGTTACCATTCCCTTGTTTGAAACATACAATCTTGAACGACAGCCGACCAAAATCAAGAACACCGTGTTGAAGAACCAAATTTTGAAACCAGTCGTATTCGAGTCTGAACTTAAAACTTAAACCAAACGGTTCCAATCTTAATATATGAACTCATCTTATATAACATACATAAAAATAATGCTGAGACAAGATAAACAGAGGAAGAAGTAGATACCCAGAATGTCCCACGCGGATGCTCGTTGGAATCTAAATTTCATCTGCGAAACCACTAATTGTTATCAGTGGACGCTTTCGCTACCCACATTGACACCCTGCTCTACACATCATACCGAAAATATTCCAGATACACCAGCGAGAGGCACATCAAGAAGAAAAGACGGTTTAGATATCAAAAATGTAAAAACTGAAATAAAACGCCCCCCCCCCCCCCAACCACCCCATACCAAGCCATCCAGTACACACAAGTTGACAGTCTGCTATCCACAAATCATAGACACTGGCGCATGCAATCATGACATCAGTCTGCCGCCCATTTAGCTCCACACGTTGTATAACTTATAAGTAGAGTCATTATACCAGCCATTCCCTGAAAGGAACAACTTTTCGCTCAAAATACACTGAATATTTAAAGTTTGTAGAGATGGAACGCATTTGATTGTTTATTATTTGGGTATCACGACTCGTTCACGAACCTGATTTGTATTGTGTCGGATGAAAGAGAGCGGATCCATCTCGCATCCAACAGAGAACCATTTTACAGCAGCTATCTACTGTCTTACCTAAATGCTTACTGGACTGACACAAGCATGACAAACGTTACTTGAAGATTAATGTACTGTTAATGTGTTGCACGCATTTGCACAATGCGCCAAAGTACTCCCCCATGGGGAGCTGGAATAAAGGGCCTCACCACTGACATAACGCAGATGAAATGTATTACTTATGTTGGTAATGAAACAGTGTCAGTGCATATACTCTTTTGCTATTTGTTAAATGCAGTAGGGAATATTCGCAATCTTTTCTTTCAAAGAAACATTGAATCTGACATACAGTGGTGCTGATCAAACAAAAGACATCAGCAGACAGTGATTATCGTCTCGATACTGGCTTCTTTATTTATGCAACGTAACAACGCTCCTCATGATATATTATGGCCTCTATAGAAAATGTCTGGCTCTTTGGGGCAATTGGTTGTTTTCCAACATTGTTGTTCAAACATACTCATTGTGGAGAAACCTTTGACAAATTAATTTGCGAAAACCTGCACTATGCATGAAGACGAAACCACAAAATTGTCAAAATGTATATGTTAAGATTATGAATAAATATAAGAAGCAATGGGGTTTAATCTCACATCGCACTGGTCGTGCAGTTTTCATATACCGAAGAGTACGCCTGAACTTACTGAGCAACAGACCCATCCGTTCTCAAGAGCCAAAATATAAAAAGAAAACTTTAGATTCTAACACCTCAACCATTCTATTTCCATGGGAAATAATAACGTTCATTTTTCAGCAGATGAAGGGGAGAGGAAAATATGCTAGTTTTTTAATAAAAATAAAGTTTCTCCCTCGACAAAAACAAAGCCCTGATATGCTACAGCATAAACCAATCTAATGACTAAGCAGACGATTTTTGTTGGGGATCTGTTCAGTTGCTCATGTCAGAGAAACATTGTCACAAAGATTCAGAGTTACTATAAATAGTAACAACTCACCAAGGTTCGGCACTTATTTTGTTACAAAATATCATCACCCGGGGCCAAAATGTACGCACAAATATCCCAAAACTGAATAAATAGAAAGTGCTGATACTGCGAGCCAAAATCCAGACCATCTCGATAAAGAGAAAGGCCCTTTTCACCCCTCGAAACTCTTGTTTATAAAAAAGCGCATTTTCGAAAATTTGTGAAATATTACCAAATCGGCACTCATGTTTTACCCCTGTCCATATTCTTGTCCAAACATCCAATCTAACCTCAGTCACGTTACGCATGGTTCTGGAGTAAAGAATCGTCCGTATGTCAAAAACATTGGCATTTCTGAATATGCGAGAGCCCTCTGATGTCTGAAACACAACTCTTAGAAAAAGCATATTCAAACATCCAAAGACTCAGTGTTGAACCACCATCTAATTGTTT
Source organism: Pictodentalium vernedei (assembly GCA_031216915.1). NCBI lineage: Eukaryota > Metazoa > Mollusca > Scaphopoda > Dentaliida > Dentaliidae > Pictodentalium > Pictodentalium vernedei. The sequence goes on from CM062288.1 coordinate 271,683,692, forward strand.
ACTGGTATACAAGGTCACACCCATTCAGTTGAGCCTAAAAAATGCGATAAAAAATAAATGATCGACGTTTAGCCAATTGTTTACAAGTACGTTGCCCAGAGAAGTATCACACAAAACTATGGACACTGGGCCATATTACACCAGTAAAGCACAACCTGTCCATCTTAGTTCACAAGACTACTGTAGTTCCCAGGGACACTACAAGAATAAAATCGGGTACACTTATCTGTTGTGTAAATGCTTTTCTCGGTCGCTATCGTGTATGTATGTTTGTGGGGGCGGAGTGTGTGTGTGTGTGTGGGGGGGGGGGTAGACTGAATGAGTTGCGCGTAACAAACGGTGAACGGTGGTTTATCCGTCTTCTCCGTTGAAAGGTATCAGTCGACGGCGATACTCTGATATTTGGGGTATAAGGGCACATATCGAAACATTGGCCCACTGATAACCCCAAACAATTCGAAAATTGAATTTGTTCAAAACGTACTCTCCCATACTCCTGAATGGCCACTGACAAACTATGTATAGAAGCGACACAATATAAGTGAAGCTCACCCCATAGAACCTAACAATTGGGGGCAGGGGCCATATTTGTGGATATACGAAACCAATTAAACCCTCATCACCCTACACACTGTCATCTACATGCACGTCATTATGTATGTAGAAATATCACTTTGCCCAGCCCAAACACACCAAGCTAGGCCTTCCGTGCGAGAAGAAACCTTCAAGTACCTGGAAATGATTGTATTATATGCCCAGAATGACTGATATTTAAGCGCTATTATTGTTGTGGGTTCGCTCAGTCATCGATAAGGAAGACATTTTCCTTTTTTAAGGGGCGAAAACTCAAAATCAGCTTCTGGAAGGTATACTTTGTATTTAGGCACACTAACCTCCGCCTTTCTATTAGAATGCATTGTGGAGGTATAACCGAAAATACTGCCGTCTTACACGTCGCGGAAGTTGCTTTCCATTAGAAGTTCTGAAAAAACAAAAGATTGGAATAGACAATTTCTTTCTGTCGGTCGTAACAGCTATATTTTGAGTTTATAGAACACTAAAAGACATGAACTGAAGATTATTCAGTCTGTTTGGAAAGAATATGAAGGAATTCTTTTTGAAACGTTGTCCCGTGTTTCATAAATCATTCGAGTGAAACTCCGAGTCCTGATTTAATAATGTACTGAAAAGTGACACGTCGTGAATCTACGACTGTCATGGCCGGAAAAGTTGAATTCCAAGTGACACACATTTTTGACATCAAGTTGGTTTATTCAGTCACAACAAGCGATTTCAGCAGAAGGAAAAGTGAAAACAAAAGTGTCCTTATATGTAGAACGTTTTTGCGTCATAAAATAGTAAAAAAAAAAATTGAACTTTTTTGACAAATTTCATAAGGGTAACCATAGGCAAAAATTGAAATTTTTTTGTTTTTTAGTTGAATAAACCAATAAATGGCACACTTCAAAATATCAATAGTTCATGATTTCATTCTTGCGAAATTTATTCTTCTGAATTATTAAAGGCATTTAAAAGTCACTGTGTGTTGAGAGATCACCTCATTTACGTCATCATAAACGTTGCATTCGCAAATGGAACAGTCGCGTACATAAGTTATTGATTTATTATTTATTTATTGGTGTTTAAGGTTACATACATATGGACAATGTAATCCTGACCGTTACATTTTTACGGGTGGAGAAAGCCGGAGAGAACAACCGAGCATCGACTAGCAACTGGCAGCTCCTCAACATTCTAACTCTGTTCAAGCTCCACTCAAGCAGGGTTACAGCGGTTGAAGACATGTGTTCCATTGACGTGCGGTACGCCTTAGTAGGCAATCGGGATAAAGTGCCTTGCCCAAGGACACAACGATGGTCGTCCCGGGCCTACATTCGTTCTTCAGCTGTTGTGTAAAAGACTTGAACTTTCCGACAAACCCCAATTTCTCTGTGTGACCTTTCTTCGGGGCAGAATTTATACTAACCAACGCATAAAATGACCTACCACTAAACATAGTAATCACTCAATTGGCTAATCATGCTTCGGGGTAGTAAATCTGGGGAGTTTAGAAAGAGACCCTTCTTAAATTCTAAATGGCTTTCGTACAACAAGGGCTACAATATGGAACCAATGTTACCATTCCCTTGTTTGAAACATACAATCTTGAACGACAGCCGACCAAAATCAAGAACACCGTGTTGAAGAACCAAATTTTGAAACCAGTCGTATTCGAGTCTGAACTTAAAACTTAAACCAAACGGTTCCACTCTTAATATATGAACTCATCTTATATAACATACATAAAAATAATGCTGAGACAAGATAAACAGAGGAAGAAGTAGATACCCAGAATGTCCCACGCGGATGCTCGTTGGAATCTAAATTTCATCTGCGAAACCACTAATTGTTATCAGTGGACGCTTTCGCTACCCACATTGACACCCTGCTCTACACATCATACCGAGAATATTCGAGATACACCAGCGAGAGGCACATCAAGAAGAAAAGACTGTTTAGATATCAAAAACGTAAAAACTGAAATAAAACGCACCCCCCCCCCCCCCCCAACCACCCCATACCAAGCCATCCAGTACACACAAGTTGACAGTCTGCTATCCACAAATCATAGACACTGGCGCATGCAATCATGACATCAGTCTGCCGCCCATTTAGCTCCACACGTTGTATAACTTATAAGTAGAGTCATTATACCAGCCATTCCCTGAAAGGAACAACTTTTCGCTCAAAATACACTGAATATTTAAAGTTTGTAGAGATGGAACGCATTTGATTGTTTATTATTTGGGTATCACGACTCGTTCACGAACCTGATTTGTATTGTGTCGGATGAAAGAGAGCGGATCCATCTCGCATCCAACAGAGAACCATTTTACAGCAGCTATCTACTGTCTTACCTAAATGCTTACTGGACTGACACAAGCATGACAAACGTTACTTGAAGATTAATGTACTGTTAATGTGTTGCACGCATTTGCACAATGCGCCAAAGTACTCCCCCATGGGGAGCTGGAATAAAGGGCCTCACCACTGACATAACGCAGATGAAATGTATTACTTATGTTGGTAATGAAACAGTGTCAGTGCATATACTCTTTTGCTATTTGTTAAATGCAGTAGGGAATATTCGCAATCTTTTCTTTCAAAGAAACATTGAATCTGACATACAGTGGTGCTGATCAAACAAAAGACATCAGCAGACAGTGATTATCGTCTCGATACTGGCTTCTTTATTTATGCAACGTAACAACGCTCCTCATGATATATTATGGCCTCTATAGAAAATGTCTGGCTCTTTGGGGCAATTGGTTGTTTTCCAACATTGTTGTTCAAACATACTCATTGTGGAGAAACCTTTGACAAATTAATTTGCGAAAACCTGCACTATGCATGAAGACGAAACCACAAAATTGTCAAAATGTATATGTTAAGATTATGAATAAATATAAGAAGCAATGGGGTTTGAACTCACATCGCACTGGTCGTGCAGTTTTCATATACCGAACAGTACGCCTGAACTTACTGAGCTACAGACCCAACCGTTCTCAAGAGCCAAAATATAAAAAGAAAACTTTAGATTCTAACACCTCAACCATTCTATTTCCATGGGAAATAATAACGTTCATTTTTCAGCAGATGAAGGGGAGAGGAAAATATGCTAGTTTTTTAATAAAAATAAAGTTTCTCCCTCGACAAAAACAAAGCTCTGATATGCTACAGCATAAACCAATCTAATGACTAAGCAGACGATTTTTGTTGGGGATCTGTTCAGTTGCTCATGTCAGAGAAACATTGTCACAAAGATTCAGAGTTACTATAAATAGTAACAACTCACCAAGGTTCGGCACTTATTTTGTTAGAAAATATCATCACCCGGGGCCAAAATGTACGCACAAATATCCCAAAACTGAATAAATAGAAAGTGCTGATACTGCGAGCCAAAATCCAGACCATCTCGATAAAGAGAAAGGCCCTTTTCACCTCTCGAAACTCTTGTTTATAAAAAAGCGCATTTTCGAAAATTTGTGAAATTTTACCAAATCGTCACTCATGTTTTACCCCTGTCCATATTCTTGTCCAAACATCCAATCTAACCTCAGTCACGTTACGCATGGTTCTGGAGTAAACAATCGTCCGTATGTCAAAAACATTGGCATTTCTGAATATGCGAGAGCCCTCTGATGTCTGAAACACAACTCTTAGAAAAAGCATATTCAAACATCCAAAGACTCAGTGTTGAACCACCATCTAATTGTTTACTGGTATACAAGGTCACACCCATTCAGTTGAGCCTAAAAAATGCGATAAAAAATAAATGATCGACGTTTAGCCAATTGTTTACAAGTACGTTGCCCAGAGAAGTATCACACAAAACTATGGACACTGGGCCATATTACACCAGTAAAGCACAACCTGTCCATCTTAGTTCACAAGACTACTGTAGTTCCCAGGGACACTAAAAGAATAAAATCGGGTACACTTATCTGTTGTGTAAATGCTTTTCTCGGTCGCTATCGTGTATGTATGTTTGTGGGGGCGGAGTGTGTGTGTGTGTGTGGGGGGGGGGGTAGACTGAATGAGTTGCGCGTAACAAACGGTGAACGGTGGTTTATCCGTCTACTCCGTTGAAAGGTATCAGTCGACGGCGATAGTCTGATATTTGGGGTATAAGGGCACATATCGAAACATTGGCCCACTGATAACCCCAAACAATTCGAAAATTGAATTTGTTCAAAACGTACTCTCCCATACTCCTGAATGGCCACTGACAAACTATGTATAGAAGCGACACAATATAAGTGAAGCTCACCCCATAGAACCTAACAATTAGGGGCAGGGGCCATATTTGTGGATATACGAAACCAATTAAACCCTCATCACCCTACACACTGTCATCTACATGCACGTCATTATGTATGTAGAAATATCACTTTGCCCAGCCCAAACCCACCAAGCTAGGCCTTCCGTGCGAGAAGAAACCTTCAAGTACCTGGAAATGATTGTATTATATGCCCAGAATGACTGATATTTAAGCGCTATTATTGTTGTGGGTTCGCTCAGTCATCGATAAGGAAGACATTTTCCTTTTTTAAGGGGCGAAAACTCAAAATCAGCTTCTGGAAGGTATACTTTGTATTTAGGCACACTAACCTCCGCCTTTCTATTAGAATGCATTGTGGAGGTATAACCGAAAATACTGCAGTCTTACACGTCGCGGAAGTTGCTTTCCATTAGAAGTTCTGAAAAAACAAAAGATTGGAATAGACAATTTCTTTCTGTCGGTCGTAACAGCTATATTTTGAGTTTATAGAACACTAAAAGACATGAACTGAAGATTATTCAGTCTGTTTGGAAAGAATATGAAGGATTTCTTTTTGAAACGTTGTCCCGTGTTTCATAAATCATTCGAGTGAAACTCCGAGTCCTGATTTAATAATGTACTGAAAAGTGACACGTCGTGAATCTACGACTGTCATGGCCGGAAAAGTTGAATTCCAAGTGACACACATTTTTGACATCAAGTTGGTTTATTCAGTCACAACAAGCGATTTCAGCAGAAGGAAAAGTGAAAACAAAAGTGTCCTTATATGTAGAACGTTTTTGCGTCATAAAATAGTAAAAAAAAAAATTGAACTTTTTTGACAAATTTCATAAGGGTAACCATAGGCAAAAATTGAAATTTTTTTGTTTTTTAGTTGAATAAACCAATAAATGGCACACTTCAAAATATCAATAGTTCATGATTTCATTCTTGCGAAATTTATTCTTCTGAATTATTAAAGGCATTTAAAAGTCACTGTGTGTTGAGAGATCACCTCATTTACGTGATCATAAACGTTGCATTCGCAAATGGAACAGTCGCGTACATAAGTTATTGATTTATTATTTATTTATTGGTGTTTAAGGTTACATACATATGGACAATGTAATCGTGACCGTTACATTTTTACGGGTGGAGAAAGCCGGAGAGAACAACCGAGCATCGAGTAGCAACTGGCAGCTCCTCAACATTCTAACTCTGTTCAAGCTCCACTCAAGCAGGGTTACAGCGGTTGAAGACATGTGTTCCATCGACGTACGGTACGCCTTAGTAGGCAATCGGGATAAAGTGCCTTGCCCAAGGACACAACGATGGCCTACATTCGTTCTTCAGCTGTTGTGTAAAAGACTTGAACTTTCCGACAAACCCCAATTTCTCTGTGTGACCTTTCTTCGGGGCAGAATTTATACTAACCAACGCATAAAATGACCTACCACTAAAGATTGTAATCACTCAATTGGCTAATCATGCTTCGGGGTAGTAAATCTGGGGAGTTTAGAAAGAGACCCTTCTTAAATTCTAAATGGCTTTTTTACAACAAGGGCTACAATATGGAACCAATGTTACCATTCCCTTGTTTGAAACATACAATCTTGAACGACAGCCGACCAAAATCAAGAACACCGTGTTGAAGAACCAAATTTTGAAACCAGTCGTATTCGAGTCTGAACTTAAAACTTAAACCAAACGGTTCCACTCTTAATATATGAACTCATCTTATATAACATACATAAAAATAATGCTGAGACAAGATAAACAGAGGAAGAAGTAGATACCCAGAATGTCCCACGCGGATGCTCGTTGGAATCTAAATTTCATCTGCGAAACCACTAATTGTTATCAGTGGACGCTTTCGCTACCCACATTGACACCCTGCTCTACACATCATACCGAAAATATTCCAGATACACCAGCGAGAGGCACATCAAGAAGAAAAGACGGTTTAGATATCAAAAATGTAAAAACTGAAATAAAACGCCCCCCCCCCCCCCCAACCACCCCATACCAAGCCATCCAGTACACACAAGTTGACAGTCTGCTATCCACAAATCATAGACACTGGCGCATGCAATCATGACATCAGTCTGCCGCCCATTTAGCTCCACACGTTGTATAACTTATAAGTAGAGTCATTATACCAGCCATTCCCTGAAAGGAACAACTTTTCGCTCAAAATACACTGAATATTCAAAGTGGGGAGCGGGAATAAAGGGCCTCACCACTGACATAACGCAGATGAAATGTATTACTTATGTTGGTAATGAAACAGTGTCAGTGCATATACTCTTTTGCTATTTGTTAAATGCAGTAGGGAATATTCGCAATCTTTTCTTTCAAAGAAACATTGAATCTGACATACAGTGGTGCTGATCAAACAAAAGACATCAGCAGACAGTGATTATTGTCTCGATACTGGCTTCTTTATGTATGCAACGTAACAACGCCCCTCATGATATATTATGGCCTATATAGAAAATGTCTGGCTCTTTGGGGCAATTGGTTGTTCTCCAACATTGTTGTTGAAACATACTCATTGTGGAGTAACCTTTGACAAATTAATTTGCGAAAACCTGCACTATGCATGAAGACGAATCCACAAAATTGTCAAAATGTATATGTTAAGATTATGAATAAATATAAGAAGCAATGGGGTTTGAACTCACATCGCACTGGTCGTGCAGTTTTCATATACCGAACAGTACGCCTAAACTTACTGAGCTACAGACCCATCCGTTCTCAAGAGCCAAAATATAAAAAGAAAACTTTAGATTCTAACACCTCAACCATTCTATTTCCATGGGGAATAATAACGTTCATTTTTCAGCAGATGAAGTGGAGAGGAAAATATGCTAGTTTTTTAATAAAAATAAAGTTTCTCCCTCGACAAAAACAAAGCTCTGATATGCTACAGCATAAACCAATCTAATGACTAAGCAGACGATTTTTGTTGGGGATCTGTTCAGTTGCTCATGTCAGAGAAACATTGTCACAAAGATTCAGAGTTACTATAAATAGTAACAACTCACCAAGGTTCGGCACTTATTTTGTTACAAAATACCATCACCGGGGCCAAAATGTACGCACAAATATCCCAAAACTGAATAAATAGAAAGTGCTGATACTGCGAGCCAAAATCCAGACCATCTCGATAAAGAGAAAGGCCCTTTTCACCCCTCGAAACTCTTGTTTATAAAAAAGCGCATTTTCGAAAATTTGTGAAATTTTACCAAATCGGCACTCATGTTTTACCCCTGTCCATATTCTTGTCCAAACATCCAATCTAACCTCAGTCACGTTACGCATGGTTCTGGAGTAAAGAATCGTCCGTATGTCAAAAACATTGGCATTTCTGAATATGCGAGAGCCCTCTGATGTCTGAAACACAACTCTTAGAAAAAGCATATTCAAACATCCAAAGACTCAGTGTTGAACCACCATCTAATTGTTTACTGGTATACAAGGTCACACCCATTCAGTTGAGCCTAAAAAATGCGATAAAAAATAAATGATCGACGTTTAGCCAATTGTTTACAAGTACGTTGCCCAGAGAAGTATCACACAAAACTATGGACACTGGGCCATATTACACCAGTAAAGCACAACCTGTCCATCTTAGTTCACAAGACTACTGTAGTTCCCAGGGACACTACAAGAATAAAATCGGGTACACTTATCTGTTGTGTAAATGCTTTTCTCGGTCGCTATCGTGTATGTATGTTTGTGGGGGCGGAGTGTGTGTGTGGGGGGGGGGGGGAGTAGACTGAATGATGAGTTGCGCGAAACAAACGGTGAACGGTGGTTTATCCGTCTACTCCGTTGAAAGGTATCAGTCGACGGCGATAGTCTGATATTTGGGGTATAAGGGCACATATCGAAACATTGGCCCACTGATAACCCCAAACAATTCGAAAATTGAATTTGTTCAAAACGTACTCTCCCATACTCCTGAATGGCCACTGACAAACTATGTATAGAAGCGACACAATATAAGTGAAGCTCACCCCATAGAACCTAACAATTAGGGGCAGGGGCCATATTTGTGGATATACGAAACCAATTAAACCCTCATCACCCTACACACTGTCATCTACATGCACGTCATTATGTATGTAGAAATATCACTTTGCCCAGCCCAAACCCACCAAGCTAGGCCTTCCGTGCGAGAAGAAACCTTCAAGTACCTGGAAATGATTGTATTATATGCCCAGAATGACTGATATTTAAGCGCTATTATTGTTGTGGGTTCGCTCAGTCATCGATAAGGAAGACATTTTCCTTTTTCAAGGGGCGAAAACTCAAAATCAGCTTCTGGAAGGTATACTTTGTATTTAGGCACACTAACCTCCGCCTTTCTATTAGAATGCATTGTGGAGGTATAACCGAAAATACTGCAGTCTTACACGTCGCGGAAGTTGCTTTCCATTAGAAGTTCTGAAAAAACAAAAGATTGGAATAGACAATTTCTTTCTGTCGGTCGTAACAGCTATATTTTGAGTTGATAGAACACTAAAAGACATGAACTGAAGATTATTCAGTCTGTTTGGAAAGAATATGAATGAATTCTTTTTGAAACGTTGTCCCGTGTTTCATAAATCATTCGAGTGAAACTCCGAGTCCTGATTTAATAATGTACTGAAAAGTGACACTTCGTGAATCTACGACTGTCATGGCCGGAAAAGTTGAATTCCAAGTGACACACATTTTTGACATCAAGTTGGTTTATTCAGTCACAACGAGCGATTTCAGCAGAAGGAAAAGTGAAAACAAAAGTGTCCTTATATGTAGAACGTTTTTGCGTCATAAAATAGTAAAAAAAAAAATTGAACTTTTTTGACAAATTTCATAAGGGTAACCATAGGCAAAAATTGAAATTTTTTTGTTTTTTAGTTGAATAAACCAATAAATGGCACACTTCAAAATATCAATAGTTCATGATTTCATTCTTGCGAAATTTATTCTTCTGAATTATTAAAGGCATTTAAAAGTCACTGTGTGTTGAGAGATCACCTCATTTACGTGATCATAAACGTTGCATTCGCAAATGGAACAGTCGCGTACATAAGTTATTGATTTATTATTTATTTATTGGTGTTTAAGGTTACATACATATGGACAATGTAATCGTGACCGTTACATTTTTACGGGTGGAGAAAGCCGGAGAGAACAACCGAGCATCGACTAGCAACTGGCAGCTCCTGAACATTCTAACTCTGTTCAAGCTCCACTCAAGCAGGGATACAGCGGTTGAAGATATGTGTTCCATCGACGTGCGGTACGCCTTAGTACGCAATCGGGATAAAGTGTCTTGCCCAAGGACACAACGATGGTCGTCCCGGGCCTACATTCGTTCTTCAGCTGTTGTGTAAAAGACTTGAACTTTCCAACAAACCCCAATTTCTCTGTGTGACCTTTCTTCGGGGCAGAATTTATACTAACCAACGCATAAAATGACCTACCACTAAAGATAGTAATCACTCAATTGGCTAATCATGCTTCGGGGTAGTAAATCTGGGGAGTTTAGAAAGAGACCCTTCTTAAATTCTAAATGGCTTTCGTACAACAAGGGCTACAATATGGAACCAATGTTACCATTCCCTTGTTTCAAACATACAATCTTGAACGACAGCCGACCAAATCAAGAACACCGTGTTGAAGAACCAAATTTTGAAACCAGTCGTATTCGAGTCTGAACTTAAAACTTAAACCAAACGGTTCCACTCTTAATATATGAACTCATCTTATATAACATACATAAAAATAATGCTGAGACAAGATAAAAAGAGGAAGAAGTAGATACCCAGAATGTCCCACGCGGATGCTCGTTGGAATCTAAATTTCATCTGCGAAACCACTAATTGTTATCAGTGGACGCTTCGCTACCCACATTGACACCCTGCTCTACACATCATACCGAAAATATTCCAGATACACCAGCGAGAGGCACATCAAGAAGAAAAGACGGTTACATATCAAAAATGTAAAAACTGAAATAAAACGCCCTCCCCCCCCCCAACCACCCCATACCAAGCCATCCAGTAGACACAAGTTGACAGTATGCTATCCACAAATCATAGACACTGGCGCATGCAATCATGACATCAGTCTGCCGCCCATTTAGCTCCACACGTTGTATAACTTATAAGTAGAGTCATTATACCAGCCATTCCCTGAAAGGAACAACTTTTCGCTCAAAATACACTGAATATTTAAAGTTTGTAGAGATGGAACGCATTTGATTGTTTGTTATTTGGGTATCACGACTCGTTCACGAACCTGATTTGTATAGTGTCGGATGAAAGAGAGCGGATCCATCTCGCATCCAACAGAGAACCATTTTACAGCAGCTATCTACTGTCTTACCTAAATGCTTACTGGACTGACACAAGCATGACAAACGTTACTTGAAGATTAATGTACTGTTAATGTGTTGCACGCATTTGCACAATGCGCCAAAGTACTCCCCCATGGGGAGCTGGAATAAAGGGCCTCACCACTGACATAACGCAGATGAAATGTATTACTTATGTTGGTAATGAAACAGTGTCAGTGCATATACTCTTTTGCTATTTGTTAAATGCAGTAGGGAATATTCACAATCTTTTCTTTCAAAGAAACATTGAATCTGACATACACTGGTGCTGATCAAACAAAAGACATCAGCAGACAGTGATTATCGTCTCGATACTGGCTTCTTTATTTATGCAACGTAACAACGCCCCTCATGATATATTATGGCCTATATAGAAAATGTCTGGCTCTTTGGGGCAATTGGTTGTTTTCCAACATTGTTGTTCAAACATACTCATTGTGGAGTAACCTTTGACAAATTAATTTGCGAAAACCTGCACTATGCATGAAGACGAAACCACAAAGTTGTCAAAATGTATATGTTAAGATTATGAATAAATATAAGAAACAATGGGGTTTGAACTCACATCGCACTGGTCGTGCAGTTTTCATATACCGAACAGTACGCCTGAACTTACTGAGCTACAGACCCATCCGTTCTCAAGAGCCAAAATATAAAAAGAAAACTTAAGATTCTAACACCTCAACCATTCTATTTCCATGGGAAATAATAACGTTCATTTTTCAGCAGATGAAGGGGAGAGGAAAATATGCTAGTTTTTTAATAAAAATAAAGTTTCTCCCTCGACAAAAGCAAAGCTCTGATATGCTACAGCATAAACCAATCTAATGACTAAGCAGACGATTTTTGTTGGGGATCTGTTCAGTTGCTCATGTCAGAGAAACATTGTCACAAAGATTCAGAGTTACTATAAATAGTAACAACTCACCAAGGTTCGGCACTTATTTTGTAACAAAATATCATCACCCGGGGCCAAAATGTACGCACAAATATCCCAAAACTGAACAAATAGAAAGTGCTGATACTGCGAGCCAAAATCCAGACCATCTCGATAAAGAGAAAGGCCCTTTTCACCCCTCGAAACTCTTGTTTATAAAAAAGCGCATTTTCGAAAATTTGTGAAATTTTACCAAATCGGCACTCATGTTTTACCCCTGTCCATATTCTTGTCCAAACATCCAATCTAACCTCAGTCACGTTACGCATGGTTCTGAGTAAAGAATCGTCCGTATGTCAAAAACATTGGCATTTCTGAATATGCGAGAGCCCTCTGATGTCTGAAACACAACTCTTAGAAAAAGCATATTCAAACATCCAAAGACTCAGTGTTGAACCACCATCTAATTGTTTACTGGTATACAAGGTCACACCTATTCAGTTGAGCCTAAAAAAATGCGATAAAAAATAAATGACCGACGTTTAGCCAATTGTTTACAAGTACGTTGCCCAGAGAAGTATCACACAAAACTATGGACACTGGGCCATATTACACCAGTAAAGCACAACCTGTCCATCTTAGTTCACAAGACTACTGTAGTTCCCAGGGACACTACAAGAATAAAATCGGGTACACTTATCTGTTGTGTAAATGCTTTTCTCGGTCGCTATCGTGTATGTATGTTTGTGGGGGCGGAGTGTTTGTGTGGGGGGGGGGGGGGGAGTAGACTGAATGAGTTGCGCAAAACAAACGGTGAACGGTGGTTTATCCGTCTACTCCGTTGAAAGGTATCAGTCGACGGCGATAGTCTGATATTTGGGGTATAAGGGCACATATCGAAACATTGGCCCACTGATAACCCAAACAATTCGAAAATTGAATTTGTTCAAAACGTACTCTCCCATACTCCTGAATGGCCACTGACAAACTATGTATAGAAGCGACACAATATAAGTGAAGCTCACCCCATAGAACCTAACAATTAGGGGCAGGGGCCATATTTGTGGATATACGAAACCAATTAAACCCTCATCACCCAACACAACTGTCATCTACATGCACGTCATTATGTATGTAGAAATTTCACTTTGCCCAGCCCAAACCCACCAAGCTAGGCCTTCCGTGCGAGAAGAAACCTTCAAGTACCTGGAAATGATTGTATTATATGCCCAGAATGACTGATATTTAAGCGCTATTATTGTTGTGGGTTCGCTCAGTCATCGATAAGGAAGACATTTTCCTTTTTTAAGGGGCGAAAACTCAAAATCAGCTTCTGGAAGGTATACTTTGTATTTAGGCACACTAACCTCCGCCTTTCTATTAGAATGCATTGTGGAGGTATAACCGAAAATACTGCAGTCTTACACGTCGCGGAAGTTGCTTTCCATTAGAAGTTCTATGAAAAAACAAAAGATTGGAATAGACAATTTCTTTCTGTCGGTCGTAACAGCTATATTTTGAGTTGATAGAACACTAAAAGACATGAACTGAAGATTATTCAGTCTGTTTGGAAAGAATATGAATGAATTCTTTTTGAAACGTTGTCTCCCGTGTTTCATAAATCATTCGAGTGAAACTCCGAGTCCTGATTTAATAATGTACTGAAAAGTGACACTTCGTGAATCTACGACTGTCATGGCCGGAAAAGTTGAATTCCAAGTGACACACATTTTTTTGACATCAAGTTGGTTTATTCAGTCACAACGAGCGATTTCAGCAGAAGGAAAAGTGAAAACAAAAGTGTCCTTATATGTAGAACGTTTTTGCGTCATAAAATAGTAAAAAAAAAAAATTGAACTTTTTTGACAAATTTCATAAGGGTAACCATAGGCAAAAATTGAAATTTTTTTGTTTTTTAGTTGAATAAACCAATAAATGGCACACTTCAAAATATCAATAGTTCATGATTTCATTCTTGCGAAATTTATTCTTCTGAATTATTAAAGGCATTTAAAAGTCACTGTGTGTTGAGAGATCACCTCATTTACGTGATCATAAACGTTGCATTCGCAAATGGAACAGTCGCGTACATAAGTTATTGATTTATTATTTATTTATTGGTGTTTAAGGTTACATACATATGGACAATGTAATCGTGACCGTTTACATTTTTACGGGTGGAGAAAGCCGGAGAGAACAACCGAGCATCGACTAGCAACCTGGCAGCTCCTGAACATTCTAACTCTGTTCAAGCTCCACTCAAGCAGGGATACAGCGGTTGAAGATATGTGTTCCATCGACGTGCGGTACGCCTTAGTACGCAATCGGGATAAAGTGTCTTGCCCAAGGACACAACGATGGTCGTCCCGGGCCTACATTCGTTCTTCAGCTGTTGTGTAAAAGACTTGAACTTTCCAACAAACCCCAATTTCTCTGTGTGACCTTTCTTCGGGGCAGAATTTATACTAACCAACGCATAAAATGACCTACCACTAAAGATAGTAATCACTCAATTGGCTAATCATGCTTCGGGGTAGTAAATCTGGGGAGTTTAGAAAGAGACCCTTCTTAAATTCTAAATGGCTTTCGTACAACAAGGGCTACAATATGGAACCAATGTTACCATTCCCTTGTTTGAAAACATACAATCTTGAACGACAGCCGACCAAAATACAAGAACACCGTGTTGAAGAACCAAATTTTGAAACACAGTCGTATTCGAGTCTGAACTTAAAACTTAAACCAAACGGTTCCACTCTTAATATATGAACTCATCTTATATAACATACATAAAAATAATGCTGAGACAAGATAAAAAGAGGAAGAAGTAGATACCCAGAATGTCCCACGCGGATGCTCGTTGGAATCTAAATTTCATCTGCGAAACCACTAATTGTTATCAGTGGACGCTTTCGCTACCCACATTGACACCCTGCTCTACACATCATACCGAAAATATTCCAGATACACCAGCGAGAGGCACATCAAGAAGAAAAGACGGTTTACATATCAAAAATGTAAAAACTGAAATAAAAACGCCCTCCCCCCCCCCCCAACCACCCCATACCAAGCCATCCAGTAGACACAAGTTGACAGTATGCTATCCACAAATCATAGACACTGGCGCATGCAATCATGACATCAGTCTGCCGCCCATTTAGCTCCACACGTTGTATAACTTATAAGTAGAGTCATTATACCAGCCATTCCCTGAAAGGAACAACTTTTCGCTCAAAATACACTGAATATTTAAAGTTTGTAGAGATGGAACGCATTTGATTGTTTGTTATTTGGGTATCACGACTCGTTCACGAACCTGATTTGTATAGTGTCGGATGAAAGAGAGCGGATCCATCTCGCATCCAACAGAGAACCATTTTACAGCAGCTATCTACTGTCTTACCTAAATGCTTACTGGACTGACACAAGCATGACAAACGTTACTTGAAGATTAATGTACTGTTTAATGTGTTGCACGCATTTGCACAATGCGCCAAAGTACAGCTGGAATAAAGGGCCTCACCACTGACATAACGCAGATGAAATGTATTACTTATGTTGGTAATGAAACAGTGTCAGTGCATATACTCTTTTGCTATTTGTTAAATGCAGTAGGGAATATTCACAATCTTTTCTTTCAAAGAAACATTGAATCTGACATACACTGGTGCTGATCAAACAAAAGACATCAGCAGACAGTGATTATCGTCTCGATACTGGCTTCTTTATTTATGCAACGTAACAACGCCCCTCATGATATATTATGGCCTATATAGAAAATGTCTGGCTCTTTGGGGCAATTGGTTGTTTTCCAACATTGTTGTTCAAACATACTCATTGTGGAGTAACCTTTGACAAATTAATTTGCGAAAACCTGCACTATGCATGAAGACGAAACCACAAAGTTGTCAAAATGTATATGTTAAGATTATGAATAAATATAAGAAACAATGGGGTTTGAACTCACATCGCACTGGTCGTGCAGTTTTCATATACCGAACAGTACGCCTGAACTTACTGAGCTACAGACCCATCCGTTCTCAAGAGCCAAAATATAAAAAGAAAACTTTAGATTCTAACACCTCAACCATTCTATTTCCATGGGAAATAATAACGTTCATTTTTCAGCAGATGAAGGGGAGAGGAAAATATGCTAGTTTTTTAATAAAAATAAAGTTTCTCCCTCGACAAAAGCAAAGCTCTGATATGCTACAGCATAAACCAATCTAATGACTAAGCAGACGATTTTTGTTGGGGATCTGTTCAGTTGCTCATGTCAGAGAAACATTGTCACAAAGATTCAGAGTTACTATAAATAGTAACAACTCACCAAGGTTCGGCACTTATTTTGTAACAAAATATCATCACCCGGGGCCAAAATGTACGCACAAATATCCCAAAACTGAACAAATAGAAAGTGCTGATACTGCGAGCCAAAATCCAGACCATCTCGATAAAGAGAAAGGCCCTTTTCACCCCTCGAAACTCTTGTTTATAAAAAAGCGCATTTTCGAAAATTTGTGAAATTTTACCAAATCGGCACTCATGTTTTACCCCTGTCCATATTCTTGTCCAAACATCCAATCTAACCTCAGTCACGTTACGCATGGTTCTGGAGTAAAGAATCGTCCGTATGTCAAAAACATTGGCATTTCTGAATATGCGAGAGCCCTCTGATGTCTGAAACACAACTCTTAGAAAAAGCATATTCAAACATCCAAAGACTCAGTGTTGAACCACCATCTAATTGTTTACTGGTATACAAGGTCACACCTATTCAGTTGAGCCTAAAAAATGCGATAAAAAATAAATGATCGACGTTTAGCCAATTGTTTACAAGTACGTTGCCCAGAGAAGTATCACACAAAACTATGGACACTGGGCCATATTACACCAGTAAAGCACAACCTGTCCATCTTAGTTCACAAGACTACTGTAGTTCCCAGGGACACTACAAGAATAAAATCGGGTACACTTATCTGTTGTGTAAATGCTTTTCTCGGTCGCTATCGTGTATGTATGTTTGTGGGGGCGGAGTGTTTGTGTGGGGGGGGGGGGGAGTAGACTGAATGAGTTGCGCAAAACAAACGGTGAACGGTGGTTTATCCGTCTACTCCGTTGAAAGGTATCAGTCGACGGCGATAGTCTGATATTTGGGGTATAAGGGCACATATCGAAACATTGGCCCACTGATAACCCCAAACAATTCGAAAATTGAATTTGTTCAAAACGTACTCTCCCATACTCCTGAATGGCCACTGACAAACTATGTATAGAAGCGACACAATATAAGTGAAGCTCACCCCATAGAACCTAACAATTAGGGGCAGGGGCCATATTTGTGGATATACGAAACCAATTAAACCCTCATCACCCTACACACTGTCATCTACATGCACGTCATTATGTATGTAGAAATATCACTTTGCCCAGCCCAAACCCACCAAGCTAGGCCTTCCGTGCGAGAAGAAACCTTCAAGTACCTGGAAATGATTGTATTATATGCCCAGAATGACTGATATTTAAGCGCTATTATTGTTGTGGGTTCGCTCAGTCATCGATAAGGAAGACATTTTCCTTTTTTAAGGGGCGAAAACTCAAAATCAGCTTCTGGAAGGTATACTTTGTATTTAGGCACACTAACCTCCGCCTTTCTATTAGAATGCATTGTGGAGGTATAACCGAAAATACAGCAGTCTTACACGTCGCGGAAGTTGCTTTCCATTAGAAGCTCTGAAAAAACAAAAGATTGGAATAGACAATTTCTTTCTGTCGGTCGTAACAGCTATATTTTGAGTTTATAGAACACTAAAAGACATGAACTGAAGATTATTCAGTCTGTTTGGAAAGAATATGAATGAATTCTTTTTGAAACGTTGTCCCGTGTTTCATAAATCATTCGAGTGAAACTCCGAGTCCTGATTTAATAATGTACTGAAAAGTGACACTTCGTGAATCTACGACTGTCATGGCCGGAAAAGTTGAATTCCAAGTGACACACATTTTTGACATCAAGTTGGTTTATTCAGTCACAACAAGCGATTTCAGCAGAAGGAAAAGTGAAAACAAAAGTGTCCTTATATGTAGAACGTTTTTGCGTCATAAAATAGTAAAAAAAAAAATTGAACTTTTTTGACAAATTTCATAAGGGTAACCATAGGCAAAAATTGAAATTTTTTTGTTTTTTAGTTGAATAAACCAATAAATGGCACACTTCAAAATATCAATAGTTCATGATTTCATTCTTGCGAAATTTATTCTTCTGAATTATTAAAGGCATTTAAAAGTCACTGTGTGTTGAGAGATCACCTCATTTACGTGATCATAAACGTTGCATTCGCAAATGGAACAGTCGCGTACATAAGTTTCTGATTTATTATTTATTTATACGGGTGGAGAAAGCCGGAGAGAACAACCGAGCATCGACTAGCAACTGGCAGCTCCTCAATATTCCAACTCTGTTCAAGCTCCACTCAAGAAGGGTTACAGCGGTTGAAGACATGTGTTCCATCGACGTGCGGTACGCCTTAGTAGGCAATCGGGATAAAGTGCCTTGCCCAAGGACACAACGATGGTCGTCCCGGGCCTACATTCGTTCTTCAGCTGTTGTGTAAAAGACTTGAACTTTCCAAAAAACCCCAATTTCTCTGTGTGACCTTTCTTCGGGGCAGAATTTATACTAACCAACGCATAAAATGACCTACCACTAAAGATAGTAATCACTCAATTGGCTAATCATGCTTCGGGGTAGTAAATCTGGGGAGTTTAGAAAGAGACCCTTCTTAAATTCTAAATGGCTTTCGTACAACAAGGGCTACAATATGGAACCAATGTTACCATTCCCTTGTTTGAAACATACAATCTTGAACGACAGCCGACCAAAATCAAGAACACCGTGTTGAAGAACCAAATTTTGAAACCAGTCGTATTCGAGTCTGAACTTAAAACTTAAACCAAACGGTTCCACTCATAATATATGAACTCATCTTATATAACATACATAAAAATAATGCTGAGACAAGATAAACAGAGGAAGAAGTAGATACCCAGAATGTCCCACGCGGATGCTCGTTGGAATCTAAATTTCATCTGCGAAACCACTAATTGTTATCAGTGGACGCTTTCGCTACCCACATTGACACCCTGCTCTACACATCATACCGAAAATATTCCAGATACGCCAGCGAGAGGCACATCAAGAAGAAAAGACGGTTTAGATATCAAAAATGTAAAAACTTAAATAAAACGCCCTCCCCCCCCCCCCCAACCACCCCATACCAAGCCATCCAGTACACACAAGTTGACAGTCTGCTATCCACAAATCATAGACACTGGCGCATGCAATCATGACATCAGTCTGCCGCCCATTTAGCTCCACACGTTGTATAACTTATAAGTAGAGTCATTATACCAGCCATTCCCTGAAAGGAACAACTTTTCGCTCAAAATACACTGAATATTTAAAGTTTGTAGAGATGGAACGCATTTGATTGTTTATTATTTGGGTATCACGACTCGTTCACGAACCTGATTTGTATTGTGTCGGATGAAAGAGAGCGGATCCATCTCGCATCCAACAGAGAACCATTTTACAGCAGCTATCTACTGTCTTGCCTAAATGCTTACTGGACTGACACAAGCATGACAAACGTTACTTGAAGATTAATGTACTGTTAATGTGTTGCACGCATTTGCACAATGCGCCAAAGTACTCCCCCATGGGGAGCTGGAATAAAGGGCCTCACCACTGACATAACGCAGATGAAATGTATTACTTATGTTGGTAATGAAACAGTGTCAGTGCATATACTCTTTTGCTATTTGTTAAATGCAGTAGGGAATATTCGCAATCTTTTCTTTCAAAGAAACATTGAATCTGACATACAGTGGTGCTGATCAAACAAAAGACATCAGCAGACAATGATTATCGTCTCGATACTGGCTTCTTTATTTATGCAACGTAACAACGCCCCTCATGATATATTATGGCCTATATAGAAAATGTCTGGCTCTTTGGGGCAATTGGTTGTTTTCCAACATTGTTGTTCAAACATACTCATTGTGGAGTAACCTTTGACAAATTAATTTGCGAAAACCTGCACTATGCATGAAGACGAAACCACAAAATTGTCAAAATGTATATGTTAAGATTATGAATAAATATAAGAAGCAAAGGGGTTTGAACTCACATCGCACTGGTCGTGCAGTTTTCATATACCGAACAGTACGCCTGAATTTACTGAGCTACAGACCCATCCGTTCTCAAGAGCCAAAATATAAAAAGAAAACTTTAGATTCTAACACCTCAACCATTCTATTTCCATGGGAAATAATAACGTTCATTTTTCAGCAGATGAAGGGGAGAGGAAAATATGCTAGTTTTTTAATAAAAATAAAGTTTCTCCCTCGACAAAAACAAAGCTCTGATATGCTACAGCATAAACCAATCTAATGACTAAGCAGACGATTTTTGTTGGGGATCTGTTCAGTTGCTCATGTCAGAGAAACATTCTCACAAAGATTCAGAGTTACTATAAATAGTAACAACTCACCAAGGTTCGGCTCTTATTTTGTTACAAAATATCATCACCCGGGGCCAAAATGTACGCAATAATATCCCAAAACTGAATAAATAAAGTGCTGATACTGCGAGCCAAAATCCAGACCATCTCGATAAAGAGAAAGGCCCTTTTCACCCCTCGAAACTCTTGTTTATAAAAAAGCGCATTTTCGAAAATTTGTGAAATTTTACCAAATCGGCACTCATGTTTTACCCCTGTCCATATTCTTGTCCAAACATCCAATCTAACCTCAGTCACGTTACGCATGGTTCTGGAGTAAAGAATCGTCCGTATGTCAAAAACATTGGCATTTCTGAATATGCGAGAGCCCTCTGATGTCTGAAACACAACTCTTAGAAAAAGCATATTCAAACATCCAAACATTCAGTGTTGAACCACCATCTAATTGTTTACTGGTATACAAGGTCACACCCATTCAGTTGAGCCTAAAAAATGCGATAAAAAATAAATGATCGACGTTTATCCAATTGTTTACAAGTACGTTGCCCAGAGAAGTATCACACAAAACTATGGACACTGGGCCATATTACACCAGTAAAGCACAACCTGTCCATCTTAGTTCACAAGACTACTGTAGTACCCAGGGACACTACAAGAATAAAATCGGGTACACTTATCTGTTGTGTAAATGCTTTTCTCGGTCGCTATCGTGTATGTATGTTTGTGGGGGCGGAGTGTGTGTGTGGGGGGGGGGGGGGGGAGTAGACTGAATGAGTTGCGCGAAACAAACGGTGAACGGTGGTTTATCCGTCTACTCCGTTGAAAGGTATCAGTCGACGGCGATAGTCTGATATTTGGGGTATAAGGGCACATATCGAAACATTGGCCCACTGATAACCCCAAACAATTCGAAAATTGAATTTGTTCAAAACGTACTCTCCCATACTCCTGAATGGCCACTGACAAACTATGTATAGAAGCGACACAATATAAGTGAAGCTCACCCCATAGAACCTAACAATTAGGGGCAGGGGCCATATTTGTGGATATACGAAACCAATTAAACCCTCATCACCCTACACACTGTCATCTACATGCACGTCATTATGTATGTAGAAATATCACTTTGCCCAGCCCAAATCCACCAAGCTAGGCCTTCCGTGCGAAGAAGAAACCTTCAAGTACCTGGAAATGATTGTATTATATGCCCAGAATGACTGATATTTAAGCGCTATTATTGTTGTGGGTTCGCTCAGTCATCGATAAGGAAGACATTTTCCTTTTTTAAGGGGCGAAATCTCAAAATCAGCTTCTGGAAGGTATACTTTGTATTTAGGCACACTAACCTTCGCCTTTCTATTAGAATGCATTATGGAGGTATAACCGAAAATACTGCAGTCTTACACGTCGCGGAAGTTGCTCTCCATTAGAAGTTCTGAAAAAACAAAAGATTGGAATAGACAATTTCTTTCTGTAGGTCGTAACAGCTATATCTTGAGTTTATAGAACACTAAAAGACATGAACTGAAGATTATTCAGTCTGTTTGGAAAGAATATGAATGAATTCTTTTTGAAACGTTGTCCCGTGTTTCATAAATCATTCGAGTGAAACTCCGAGTCCTGATTTAATAATGTACTGAAAAGTGACACTTCGTGAATCTACGACTGTCATGGCCGGAAAAGTTGAATTCCAAGTGACACACATTTTTGACATCAAGTTGGTTTATTCAGTCACAACAAGCGATTTCAGCAGAAGGAAAAGTGAAAACAAAAGTGTCCTTATATGTAGAACGTTTTTGCGTCATAAAATAGTAAAAAAAAAATTGAACTTTTTTGACAAATTTCATAAGGGTAACCATAGGCAAAAATTGATTTTTTTTTGTTTTTTAGTTGAATAAACCAATAAATGGCACACTTCAAAATATCAATAGTTCATGATTTCATTCTTGCGAAATTTATTCTTCTGAATTATTAAAGGCATTTAAAAGTCACTGTGTGTTGAGAGATCACCTCATTAACGTGATCATAAACGTTGCATTCGCAAATGGAACAGTCGCGTACATAAGTTACTGATTTTATTATTTATTTATACGGGTGGAGAAAGCCGGAGAGAACAACCGAGCATCGACTAGCAACTGGCAGCTCCTCAACATTCTAACTCTGTTCAAGCTCCACTCAAGCAGGGTTACAGCGGTTGAAGACATGTGTTCCATCGACGTGCGGTACGCCTTAGTAGGCAATCGGGATAAAGTGCCTTGCCCAAGGACACAACGATGGTCGTCCCGGGCCTACATTCGTTCTTCAGCTGTTGTGTAAAAGACTTGAACTTTCCGACAAACCCCAATTTCTCTGTGTGACCTTTCTTCGGGGCAGAATTTATACTAACCAACGCATAAAATGACCTACCACTAAACATAGTAATCACTCAATTGGCTAATCATGCTTCGGGGGTAGTAAATCTGGGGAGTTTAGAAAGAGACCCTTCTTAAATTCTAAATGGCTTTCGTACAACAAGGGCTACAATATGGAACCAATGTTACCATTCCCTTGTTTGAAACATACAATCTTGAACGACAGCCGACCAAAATCAAGAACACCGTGTTGAAGAACCAAATTTTGAAACCAGTCGTATTCGAGTCTGAACTTAAAACTTAAACCAAACGGTTCCACTCTTAATATATGAACTCATCTTATATAACATACATAAAAATAATGCTGAGACAAGATAAACAGAGGAAGAAGTAGATACCCAGAATGTCCCACGCGGATGCTCGTTGGAATCTAAATTTCATCTGCGAAACCACTAATTGTTATCAGTGGACGCTTTCGCTACCCACATTGACACCCTGCTCTACACATCATACCGAAAATATTCCAGATACACCAGCGAGAGGCACATCAAGAAGAAAAGACGGTTTAGATATCAAAAATGTAAAAACTGAAATAAAACGCCGTCCCCCCCCCCCCCCAACCACCCCATACCAAGCCATCCAGTACACACAAGTTGACAGTCTGCTATCCACAAATCATAGACACTGGCGCATGCAATCATGACATCAGTCTGCCGCCCATTTAGCTCCACACGTTGTATAACTTATAAGTAGAGTCATTATACCAGCCATTCCCTGAAAGGAACAACTTTTCGCTCAAAATACACTGAATATTTAAAGTTTGTAGAGATGGAACGCATTTGATTGTTTATTATTTGGGTATCACGACTCGTTCACGAACCTGATTTGTATTGTGTCGGATGAAAGAGAGCGGATCGATTTCGCATCCAACAGAGAACCATTTTACAGCAGCTATCTACTGTCTTACCTAAATGCTTACTGGACTGACACAAGCATGACAAACGTTACTTGAAGATTAATGTACTGTTAATGTGTTGCACGCATTTGCACAATGCGCCAAAGTACTCCCCCATGGGGAGCTGGAATAAAGGGCCTCACCACTGACATAACGCAGATGAAATGTATTACTTATGTTGGTAATGAAACAGTGTCAGTGCATACACTCTTTTGCTATTTGTTAAATGCACTAGGGAATATTCGCAATCTTTTCTTTCAAAGAAACATTGAATCTGACATACAGTGGTGCTGATCAAACAAAAGACATCAGCAGACAGTGATTATCGTCTCGATACTGGCTTCTTTATTTATGCAACGCAACAACGCCCCTCATGATATATTATGTCCTATATAGAAAATGTCTGGCTCTTTGAGGCAATTGGTTGTTTTCCAACATTGTTGTTCAAACATACTCATTGTGGAGTAACCTTTGACAAATTAATTTGCGAAAACCTGCACTATGCATGAAGACGAAACCACAAAATTGTCAAAATGTATATGTTAAGATTATGAATAAATATAAGAAGCAATGGGGTTTGAACTCACATCGCACTGGTCGTGCAGTTTTCATATACCGAACAGTACGCCTGAACTTACTGAGCTACAGACCCATCCGTTCTCAAGAGCCAAAATATAAAAAGAAAACTTTAGATTCTAACACCTCAACCATTCTATTTCCATGGGAAATAATAACGTTCATTTTTTCAGCAGATGAAGGGGAGAGGAAAATATGCTAGTTTTTTAATAAAAATAAAGTTTCTCCCTCGACAAAAACAAAGCTCCGATATGCTACAGCATAAACCAATCTAATGACTAAGAAGACGATTTTTGTTGGGGGATCTGTTCAGTTGCTCATGTCAGAGAAACATTGTCACAAAGATTCAGAGTTACTATAAATAGTAACAACAATCCAAGGTTCGGCACTTATTTTGTTACAAAATATCATCACCCGGGGCTAAAATGTACGCACAAATATCCCAAAACTGAATAAATAGAAAGTGCTGATACTGCGAGCCAAAATCCAGACCATCTCGATAAAGAGAAAGGCCCTTTTCACCCCTCGAAACTCTTGTTTATAAAAAAGCGCATTTTCGAAAATTTGTGAAATTTTACCAAATCGGCACTCATGTTTTACCCCTGTCCATATTCTTGTCCAAACATCCAATCTAACCTCAGTCACGTTACGCATGGTTCTGGAGTAAAGAATCGTCCGTATGTCAAAAACATTGGCATTTCTGAATATGCGAGAGCCCTCTGATGTCTGAAACACAACTCTTAGAAAAAGCATATTCAAACATCCAAACATTCAGTGTTGAACCACCATCTAATTGTTTACTGGTATACAAGTTCACACCCATTCAGTTGAGCCTAAAAAATGCGATACAAAAAAATAAATGATCGACGTTTATCCAATTGTTTACAAGTACGTTGCCCAGAGAAGTATCACACAAAACTATGGACACTGGGCCATATTACACCAGTAAAGCACAACCTGTCCATCTTAGTTCACAAGACTACTGTAGTTCCCAGGGACACTACAAGAATAAAATCGGGTACACTTATCTGTTGTGTAAATGCTTTTCTCGGTCGCTATCGTGTATGTATGTTTGTGGGGGCGGAGTGTGTGTGTGGGGGGGGGGGGGAGTAGACTGAATGAGTTGCGTGAAACAAACGGTGAACGGTGGTTTATCCGTCTACTCCGTTGAAAGGTATCAGTCGACGGCGATAGTCTGATATTTGGGGGTATAAGGGCACATATCGAAACATTGGCCCACTGATAACCCCAAACAATTCGAAAATTGAATTTGTTCAAAACGTACTCTCCCATACTCCTGAATGGCCACTGACAAACTATGTATAGAAGCGACACAATATAAGTGAAGCTCACCCCATTGAACCTAACAATTAGGGGCAGGGGCCATATTTGTGGATATACGAAACCAATTAAACCCTCATCACCCTACACACTGTCATCTACATGCACGTCATTATGTATGTAGAAATATCACTTTGCCCAGCCCAAATCCACCAAGCTAGGCCTTCCGTGCGAGAAGAAACCTTCAAGTACCTGGAAATGATTGTATTATATGCCCAGAATGACTGATATTTAAGCGCTATTATTGTTGTGGGTTCGCTCAGTCATCGATAAGGAAGACATTTTCCTTTTTTAAGGGGCGAAAACTCAAAATCAGCTTCTGGAAGGTATACTTTGTATTTAGGCACACTAACCTTCGCCTTTCTATTAGAATGCATTGTGGAGGTATAACCGAAAATACTGCAGTCTTACACGTCGCGGAAGTTGCTCTCCATTAGAAGGTCTGAAAAAACAAAAGATTGGAATAGACAATTTCTTTCTGTAGGTCGTAACAGCTATATCTTGAGTTTATAGAACACTAAAAGACATGAACTGAAGATTATTCAGTCTGTTTGGAAAGAATATGAATGAATTCTTTTTGAAACGTTGTCCCGTGTTTCATAAATCATTCGAGTGAAACTCCGAGTCCTGATTTAATAATGTACTGAAAAGTGACACTTCGTGAATCTACGACTGTCATGGCCGGAAAAGTTGAATTCCAAGTGACACACATTTTTGACATCAAGTTGGTTTATTCAGTCACAACAAGCGATTTCAGCAGAAGGAAAAGTGAAAACAAAAGTGTCCTTATATGTAGAACGTTTTTGCGTCATAAAATAGTAAAAAAAAAATTGAACTTTTTTGACAAATTTCATAAGGGTAACCATAGGCAAAAATTGATTTTTTTTTGTTTTTTAGTTGAATAAACCAATAAATGGCACACTTCAAAATATCAATAGTTCATGATTTCATTCTTGCGAAATTTATTCTTCTGAATTATTAAAGGCATTTAAAAGTCACTGTGTGTCGAGAGATCACCTCATTAACGTGATCATAAACGTTGCATTCGCAAATGGAACAGTCGCGTACATAAGTTACTGATTTATTATTTATTTATACGGGTGGAGAAAGCCGGAGAGAACAACCGAGCATCGACTAGCAACTGGCAGCTCCTCAACATTCTAACTCTGTTCAAGCTCCACTCAAGCAGGGTTACAGCGGTTGAAGACATGTGTTCCATCGACGTGCGGTACGCCTTAGTAGGCAATCGGGATAAAGTGCCTTGCCCAAGGACACAACGATGGTCGTCCCGGGCCTACATTCGTTCTTCAGCTGTTGTGTAAAAGACTTGAACTTTCCGACAAACCCCAATTTCTCTGTGTGACCTTTCTTCGGGGCAGAATTTATACTAACCAACGCATAAAATGACCTACCACTAAAGATAGTAATCACTCAATTGGCTAATCATGCTTCGGGGTAGTAAATCTGGGGAGTTTAGAAAGAGACCCTTCTTAAATTCTAAATGGCTTTCGTACAACAAGGGCTACAATATGGAACCAATGTTACCATTCCCTTGTTTGAAACATACAATCTTGAACGACAGCCGACCAAAAACAAGAACACCGTGTTGAAGAACCAACAAATTTTGAAACCAGTCGTATTCGAGTCTGAACTTAAAACTTAAACCAAACGGTTCCACTCTTAATATATGAACTCATCTTATATAATTACATAAAAATAATGCTGAGACAAGATAAACAGAGGAAGAAGTAGATACCCAGAATGTCCCACGCGGATGCTCGTTGGAATCTAAATTTCATCTGCGAAACCACTAATTGTTATCAGTGGACGCTTTCGCTACCCACATTGACACCCTGCTCTACACATCATACCGAAAATATTCCAGATACACCAGCGAGAGGCACATCAAGAAGAAAAGACGGTTTAGATATCAAAAATGTAAAAACTGAAATAAAACGCCCCCCCCCCCCCCCAACCACCCCATACCAAGCCATCCAGTACACACAAGTTGACAGTCTGCTATCCACAAATCATAGACACTGGCGCATGCAATCATGACATCAGTCTGCCCGCCCATTTAGCTCCACACGTTGTATAACTTATAAGTAGAGTCATTATACCAGCCATTCCCTGAAAGGAACAACTTTTCGCTCAAAATACACTGAATATTTAAAGTTTGTAGAGATGGAACGCATTTGATTGTTTATTATTTGGGTATCACGACTCGTTCACGAACCTGATTTGTATTGTGTCGGATGAAAGAGAGCGAAACCATCTCGCATCCAACAGAGAACCATTTTACAGCAGCTATCTACTGTCTTACCTAAATGCTTACTGGACTGACACAAGCATGACAAACGTTACTTGAAGATTAATGTACTGTTAATGTGTTGCACGCATTTGCACAATGCGCCAAAGTACTCCCCCATGGGGAGCTGGAATAAAGGGACTCACCACTGACATAACGCAGATGAAATGTATTACTTATGTTGTAATGAAACAGTGTCAGTGCATATACTCTTTTGCTATTTGTTAAATGCAGTAGGGAATATTCGCAATCTTTTCTTTCAAAGAAACATTGAATCTGACATACAGTGGTGCTGATCAAACAAAAGACATCAGCAGACAGTGATTATCGTCTCGATACTGGCTTCTTTATTTATGCAACGTAACAACGCCCCTCATGATATATTATGGCCTATATAGAAAATGTCTGGCTCTTTGGGGCAATTGGTTGTTTTCCAACATTGTTGTTCAAAACATACTCATTGTGGAGTAACCTTTGACAAATTAATTTGCGAAAACCTGCACTATGCATGAAGACGAAACCACAAAATTGTCAAAATGTATATGTTAAGATTATGAATAAATATAAGAAGCAATGGGGTTTGAACTCACATCGCACTGGTCGTGCAGTTTTCATATACCGAACAGTACGCCTGAACTTACTGAGCTACAGACCCATCCGTTCTCAAGAGCCAAAATATAAAAAGAAAACTTTAGATTCTAACACCTCAACCATCTATTTCCATGGGAAATAATAACGTTCATTTTTCAGCAGATGAAGGGGAGAGGAAAATATGCTAGTTTTTTAATAAACATAAAGTTTCTCCCTCGACAAAAACAAAGCTCTGATATGCTACAGCATAAACCAATCTAATGACTTAGCAGACGATTTTTGTTGGGGATCTGTTCAGTTGCTCATGTCAGAGAAACATTGTCACAAAGATTCAGAGTTACTATAAATAGTAACAACTCACCAAGGTTCGGCACTTATTTTGTTACAAAATATCATCACCCGGGCCAAAATGTACGCACAAATATCCCAAAACTGAATAAATAGAAAGTACTGATACTGCGAGCCAAAATCCAGACCATCTCGATAAAGAGAAAGGCCCTTTTCACCCCTCGAAACTCTTGTTTATAAAAAAAGCGCATTTTCGAAAATTTGTGAAATTTTACCAAATCGGCACTCATGTTTTACCCCTGTCCATATTCTTGTCCAAACATCCAATCTAACCTCAGTCACGTTATGCATGGTTCTGGAGTAAAGAACTTCCGTATGTCAAAAACATTGGCATTTCTGAATATGCGAGAGCCCTCTGATGTCTGAAACACAACTCTTAGAAAAAGCATATTCAAACATCCAAAGACTCAGTGTTGAACCACCATCTAATTGTTTACTGGTATACCAGTCACACCCATTCAGTTGAGCCTAAAAAATGCGATAAAAAAATAAATGATCGACGTTTAGCCAATTGTTTACAAGTACGTTGCCCAGAGTAGTATCACACAAAACTATGGACACTGGGCCATATTACACCAGTAAAGCACAACCTGTCCATCTTAGTTCACAAGACTACTGTAGTTCCCAGGGACACTACAAGAATAAAATCGGGTACACTTATCTGTTGTGTAAATGCTTTTCTCGGTCGCTATCGTGTATGTATGTTTGTGGGGGCGGAGTGTGTGTGTGTGGGGGGGGGGGGGGAGTAGACTGAATGAGTTGCGCGAAACAAACGGTGAACGGTGGTTTATCCGTCTACTCCGTTGAAAGGTATCAGTCGACGGCGATAGTCTGATATTTGGGGTATAAGGGCACATATCGAAACATTGGCCCACTGATAACCCCAAACAATTCGAAGATTGAATTTGTTCAAAACGTACTCTCCCATACTCCTGAATGGCCACTGACAAACTATGTATAGAAGCGACACAATATAAGTGAAGCTCACCCCATAGAACCTAACAATTAGGGGCAGGTGCCATATTTGTGGATATACGAAAACCAATTAAACCCTCATCACCCTACACACTGTCATCTACATGCACGTCATTATGTATGTAGAAATATCACTTTGCCCAGCCCAAACCCACCAAGCTAGGCCTTCCGTGCGAGAAGAAACCTTCAAGTACCTGGAAATGATTGTATTATATGCCCAGACTAACTAATAATTAAGCGCTATTATTGTTGTGGGTTCGCTCAGTCATCGATAAGGAAGACATTTCCTTTTTTAAGGGGCGAAAACTCAAAATCAGCTTCTGGAAGGTATACTTTGTATTTAGGCACACTAACCTCCGCCTTTCTATTAGAATGCATTGTGGAGGTATAACCGAAAATACTGCAGTCTTACACGTCGCGGAAGTTGCTTTCCATTAGAAGTTCTGAAAAAACAAAAGATTGGAATAGACAATTTCTTTCTGTCGGTCGTAACAGCTATATTTTGAGTTTATAGAACACTAAAAGACATGAACTGAAGATTATTCAGTCTGTTTGGAAAGAATATGGATGAATTCTTTTTGAAACGTTGTCCCGTGTTTCATAAATCATTCGAGTGAAACTCCGAGTCCTGATTTAATAATGTACTGAAAAGTGACACTTCGTGAATCTACGACTGTCATGGCCGGAAAAGTTGAATTCCAAGTGACACACATTTTTGACATCAAGTTGGTTTATTCAGTCACAACAAGCGATTTCAGCAGAAGGAAAAGTGAAAACAAAAGTGTCCTTATATGTAGAACGTTTTTGCGTCACAAAATAGTAAAAAAAAAAATTGAACTTTTTTGACAAATTTCATAAGGGAAACCATAGGCAAAAATTGAATTTTTTTTGTTTTTTAGTTGAATAAACCAATAAATGGCACACTTCAAAATATCAATAGTTCATGATTTCATTCTTGCCAAATTTATTCTTCTGAATTATTAAAGGCATTTAAAAGTCACTGCGTGTTGAGAGATCACCTCATTTACGTGATCATAAACGTTGCATTCGCAAATGGAACAGTCGCGTACATAAGTTATTGATTTATTATTTATTTATTGGTGTTTAAGGTTACATACATATGGACAATGTAATCGTGACCGTTACATTTTTACGGGTGGAGAAAGCCGGAGAGAACAACCGAGCATCGACTAGCAACTGGCAGCTCCTCAACATTCTAACTCTGTTCAAGCTCCACTCAAGCAGGGTTACAGCGGTTGAAGACATGTGTTCCATCGACGTGCGGTACGCCTTAGTAGGCAATCGGGATAAAGTGCCTTGCCCAAGGACACAACGATGGTCGTCCCGGGCCTACATTCGTTCTTCAGCTGTTGTGTAAAAGACTTGAACTTTCCGACAAACCCCAATTTCTCTGTGTGACCTTTCTTCGGGGCAGAATTTATACTAACCAACGCATAAAATAACCTACCACTAAAGATAGTAATCACTCAATTGGCTAATCATGCTTCGGGGTAGTAAATCTGGGGAGTTTAGAAAGAGACCCTTCTTAAATTCTAAATGGCTTTCGTACAACAAGGGCTACAATATGGAACCAATGTTACCATTCCCTTGTTTGAAACATACAATCTTGAACGACAGCCGACCAAAATCAAGAACACCGTGTTGAAGAACCAAATTTTGAAACCAGTCGTATTCGAGTCTGAACTTAAAACTTAAACCAAACGGTTCCACTCTTAATATATGAACTCATCTTATATAACATACATAAAAATAATGCTGAGACAAGATAAACAGAGGAAGAAGTAGATACCCAGAATGTCCCACGCGGATGCTCGTTGGAATCTAAATTTCATCTGCGAAACCACTAATTGTTATCAGTGGACGCTTTCGCTACCCACATTGACACCCTGCTCTACACATCATACCGAAAATATTCCAGATACACCAGCGAGAGGCACATCAAGAAGAAAAGACGGTTTAGATTTCAAAAATGTAAAAACTGAAATAAAACGCCCTGCCCCCCCCCCCCCCCCCCCCCAACCACCCCATACCAAGCCATCCAGTACGCACAAGTTGACAGTCTGCTATCCACAAATCATAGACACTGGCGCATGCAATCATGACATCAGTCTGCCGCCCATTTAGCTCCACACGTTGTATAACTTATAAGTAGAGTCATTATACCAGCCATTCCCTGAAAGGAACAACTTTTCGCTCAAAATACACTGAACATTTAAAGTTTGTAGAGATGGAACGCATTTGATTGTTTATTATTTGGGTATCACGACTCGTTCACGAACCTGATTTGTATTGTGTCGGATGAAAGAGGGCGGATCCATCTCGCATCCAACAGAGAACCATTTTACAGCAGCTATCTACTGTCTTACCTAAATGCTTACTGGACTGACACAAGCATGACAAACGTTACTTGAAGATTAATGTACTGTTAATGTGTTGCACGCATTTGCACAATGCGCCAAGGTACTCCCCCATGGGGAGCTGGAATTAAGGGCCTCACCACTGACATAACGCAGATGAAATGTATTACTTATGTTGTAATGAAACAGTGTCAGTGCATATACTCTTTTGCTATTTGTTAAATGCACTAGGGAATATTCGCAATCTTTTCTTTCAAAGAAACATTGAATCTGACATACAGTGGTGCTGATCAAACAAAAGACATCAGCAGACAGTGATTATCGTCTCGATACTGGCTTCTTTATTTATGCAACGTAATAGCGCCCCTCATGATATATTATGGCCTATATAGAAAATGTCTGGCTCTTTGGGGCAATTGGTTGTTTTCCAACATTGTTTTTCAAACATACTCATTGTGGAGTAACCTTTGACAAATTAATTTGCGAAAACCTGCACTATGCATGAAGACGAAACCACAAAATTTTCAAAATGTATATGTTAAGATTATGAATAAATATAAGAAGCAATGGGGTTTGAACTCACATCGCACTGGTCGTGCAGTTTTCATATACCGAACAGTACGCCTGAACTTACTGAGCTACAGAACCATCCGTTCTCAAGAGCCAAAATATAAAAAGAAAACTTTAGATTCTAACACCTCAACCCTTCTATTTCCATGGGAAATAATAACGTTCATTTTTCAGCAGATGAAGGGGAGAGGAAAATATGCTAGTTTTTTAATAAAAATAAAGTTTCTCCCTCGACAAAAACAAAGCTCTGATATGCTACACCTTAAACCAATCTAATGACTAAGCAGACGATTTTTGTTGGGGATCTGTTCAGTTGGTCATGTCAGAGAAACATTGTCACAAAGATTCAGAGTTACTATAAATAGTAACAACTCACCAAGGTTCGGCACTTATTTTGTTACAAAATATCATCACCCGGGGCCAAAATGTACGCACAAATATCCCAAAACTGAATAAATAGAAAGTGCTGATACTGCGAGCCAAAATCCAGACCATCTCGATAAAGAGAAAGGTCCTTTTCACCCCTCGAAACTCTTGTTTATAAAAAAGCGCATTTTCGAAAATTTGTGAAATTTTACCAAATCGGCACTCATGTTTTACCCCTGTCCATATTCTTGTCCAAACATCCAATCTAACCTCAGTCACGTTACGCATGGTTCTGGAGTAAAGAATCGTCCGTATGTCAAAAACATTGGCATTTCTGAATATGCGAGAGCCCTCTGATGCCTGAAACACAACTCTTAGAAAAAGCATATTCAAACATCCAAAGACTCAGTGTTGAACCACCATCCAATTGTTTTCTGGTATACAAGGTCACACCCATTCAGTTGAGCCTTAAAAATGCGATAAAAAATAAATGATCGACATTTAGCCAATTGTTTACAAGTACGTTGCCCAGAGAAGTATCACACAAAACTACGGACACTGGACCATATTACAGCAGTAAAGCACAACCTGTCCATCTTAGTTCACAAGACTACTGTAGTTTCCAGGGACACTACAAGAATAAAATCGGGTACACTTATCTGTTGTGTAAATGCTTTTCTCGGTCGCTATCGTGTATGTATGTTTGTGGGGGCGGAGTGTGTGTGTGTGGGGGGGGGGAGAGTAGACTGAATGAGTTGCGCGAAACAAACGGTGAACGGTGGTTTATCCGTCTACTCCGTTGAAAGGTATCAGTCGACGGCGATAGTCTGATATTTTGGGTATAAGGGCACATATCGAAACATTGGCCCACTGATATCCCCAAACAATTCGAAAATTGAATTTGTTCAAAACGTACTCTCCCATACTCCTGAATGGCCACTGACAAACTATGTATAGAAGTGACACAATATAAGTGAAGCTCACCCCATAGAACCTAACAATTGGGGCAGGGGCCATATTTGAGGATATACGGAACCAATTAAACCCTCATCACCCTACACACTGTCATCTACATGCACGTCATTATGTATGTAGAAATATCACTTTGCCCAGCCCAAACCCACAAGCTAGGCCTTCCGTGTGAGAAGAAACCTTCAAGTACCTGGAAATGATTGTATTATATGCCCAGAATGACTGATATTTAAGCGCTATTATTGTTGTGGGTTCGCTCAGTCATCGATAA
Organism: Pictodentalium vernedei; assembly: GCA_031216915.1. NCBI lineage: Eukaryota > Metazoa > Mollusca > Scaphopoda > Dentaliida > Dentaliidae > Pictodentalium > Pictodentalium vernedei. Next base: position 271,718,306 of record CM062288.1, read on the forward strand.
GGAAGACATTTTCCTTTTTTAAGGGGCGAAAACTCAAAATCAGCTTCTGGAAGGTATACTTTGTATTTAGGCACACTAACCTCCGTCTTTCTATTAGAATGCATTGTGGAGGTATAACCGAAAATACTGCAGTCTTACACGTCGCGGAAGTTGCTTTCCATTAGAAGTTCTGAAAAACAAAAGATTGGAATAGACAATTTCTTTCTGTCGGGTCGTAACAGCTATATTTTGAGTTTATAGAACGCTAAAAGACATGAACTGAAGATTATTCAGTCTGTTTGGAAAGAATATGAATGAATTCTTTTTGAAACGTTGTCCCGTGTTTCATAAATCATTCGAGTGAAACTCCGAGTCCTGATTTAATAATGTACTGAAAAGTGACACTTCGTGAATCTACGACTGTCATGGCCGGAAAAGTTGAATTCCAAGTGACACACATTTTTGACATCAAGTTGGTTTATTCAGTCACAACAAGCGATTTCAGCAGAAGGAAAAGTGAAAACAAAAGTGTCCTTATATGTAGAACGTTTTTGCGTCATAAAATAGTAAAAAAAAAAAATTGAACTTTTTTGACAAATTTCATAAGGGTAACCATAGGCAAAAATTGAATTTTTTTTGTTTTTTAGTTGAATAAACCAATAAATGGCACACTTCAAAATATCAATAGTTCATGATTTCATTCTTGCGAAATTTATTCTTCTGAATTATTAAAGGCATTTAAAAGTTACTGTGTGTTGAGAGATCACCTCATTTACGTGATCATAAACGTTGCATTCACAAATGGAACAGTCGCGTACATAAGTTATTGATTTATTATTTATTTATTGGTGTTTAAGGTTACATACTTATGGACAATGTAATCGTGACCGTTACATTTTTCCGGGTGGAGAAAGCCGGAGAGAACAACCGAGCATCGACTAGCAACTGGCAGCTCCTCAACATTCTAACTCTGTTCAAGCTCCACTCAAGCAGGGTTACAGCGGTTGAAGACATGTGTTCCATCGACGTGCGGTACGCCTTAGTAGGCAATCGGGATAAAGTGCCTTGCCCAAGGACACAACGATGGACGTCCCGGGCCTACATTCGTTCTTCAGCTGTTGTGTAAAAGACTTGAACTTTCCGACAAACCCCAATTTCTCTGTGTGACCTTTCTTCGGGGCAGAATTTACACTAACAAACGCATAAAATGACCTACCACTAAAGATAGTAATCACTCAATTGGCTAATGATGCTTCGGGGTAGTAAATCTGGGGAGTTTAGAAAGAGACCCTTCTTAAATTCTAAATGGCTTTCGTACAACAAGGGCTACAATATGGAACCAATGTTACCATTCCCTTGTTTGAAATATACAATCTTGAACGACAGCCGACCAAAATCAAGAACACCGTGTTGAAGAACCAAATTTTGAAACCAGTCGTATTCGAGTCTGAACTTAAAACTTAAACCAAACGGTTCCACTCTTAATATATGAACTCATCTTATATAACATACATAAAAATAATGCTGAGACAAGATAAACAGAGGAAGAAGTAGATACCCAGAATGTCCCACGCGGATGCTCGTTGGAATCTAAATTTCATCTGCGAAACCACTAATTGTTATCAGTGGACGCTTTCGCTACCCACATTGACACCCTGCTCTACACATCATACCGAAAATATTCCAGATACACCAGCGAGAGGCACATCAAGAAGAAAAGACGGTTTAGATATCAAAAATGTAAAAACTGAAATAAAACGCCCTCCCCCCCCCCCCCCCAACCACCCCATACCAAGCCATCCAGTACACACAAGTTGACAGTCTGCTATCCACAAATCATAGACACTGGCGCATGCAATCATGGCATCAGTCTGCCGCCCATTTAGCTCCACACGTTGTATAACTTATAAGTAGAGTCATTATACCAGCCATTCCCTGAAAGGAACAACTTTTCGCTCAAAATACACTGAATATTTAAAGGTTGTAGAGATGGAACGCATTTGATTGTTTATTATTTGGGTATCACGACTCGTTCACGAACCTGATTTGTATTGTGTCGGATGAAAGAGGGCGGATCCATCTCGCATCCAACAGAGAACCATTTTACAGCAGCTATCTACTGTCTTACCTAAATGCTTACTGGACTGACACAAGCATGACAAACGTTACTTGAAGATTAATGTACTGTTAATGTGTTGCACGCATTTGCACAATGCGCCAAAGTACTCCCCCATGGGGAGCTGGAATAAAGGGCCTCACCACTGACATAACGCAGATGAAATGTATTACTTATGTTGGTAATGAAACAGTGTCAGTGCATATACTCTTTTGCTATTTGTTAAATGCACTAGGGATTATTCGCAATCTTTTCTTTCAAAGAAACATTGAAACTGACATACAGTGGTGCTGATCAAACAAAAGACATCAGCAGACAGTGATTATCGTCTCGATACTGGCTTCTTTATTTATGCAACGTAATAGCGCCCCTCATGATATATTATGGCCTATATAGAAAATGTCTGGCTCTTTGGGGCAATTGGTTGTTTTCCAACATTGTTGTTCAAACATACTCATTGTGGAGTAACCTTTGACAAATTAATTTGCGAAAACCTGCACTATGCATGAAGACGAAACCACAAAATTTTCAAAATGTATATGTTAAGATTATGAATAAATATAAGAAGCAATGGTGTTTGAACTCACATCGCACTGGTCGTGCAGTTTTCATATACCGAACAGTACGCCTGAACTTACTGAGCTACAGACCCATCCGTTCTCAAGAGCCAAAATATAAAAAGAAAACTTTAGATTCTAACACCTCAACCCTTCTATTTCCATGGGAAATAATAACGTTCATTTTTCAGCAGATGAAGGGGTGAGGAAAATATGCTAGTTTTTTAATAAAAATAAAGTTTCTCCCTCGACAAAAACAAAGCTCTGATATGCTACACCGTAAACCAATCTAATGACTAAGCAGACGATTTTTGTTGGGGATCTGTTCAGTTGCTCATGTCAGAGAAACATTGTCACAAAGATTCAGAGTTACTATAAATAGTAACAACTCACCAAGGTTCGGCACTTATTTTGTTACAAAATATCATCACCCGGGGCCAAAATGTACGCACAAATATCCCAAAACTGAATAAATAGAAAGTGCTGATACTGCGAGCCAAAATCCAGACCATCTCGATAAAGAGAAAGGTCCTTTTCACCCCTCGAAACTCTTGTTTATAAAAAAGCGCATTTTCGAAAATTTGTGAAATTTTACCAAATCGGCACTCATGTTTTACCCCTGTCCATATTCTTGTCCAAACATCCAATCTAACCTCAGTCACGTTACGCATGGTTCTGGAGTAAAGAATCGTCCGTATGTCAAAAACATTGGCATTTCTGAATATGCGAGAGCCCTCTGATGCCTGAAACACAACTCTTAGAAAAAGCATATTCAAACATCCAAAGACTCCGTGTTGAACCACCATCCAATTGTTTTCTGGTATACAAGGTCACACCCATTCAGTTGAGCCTTAAAAATGCGATAAAAAATAAATGATCGACGTTTAGCCAATTGTTTACAAGTACGTTGCCCAGAGAAGTATCACACAAAACTACGGACACTGGGCCATATTACAGCAGTAAAGCACAACCTGTCCATCTTAGTTCACAAGACTACTGTAGTTCCCAGGGACACTACAAGAATAAAATCGGGTACACTTATCTGTTGTGTAAATGCTTTTCTCGGTCGCTATCGTGTATGTATGTTTGTGGGGGCGGAGTGTGTGTGTGGGGGGGGGGGGGGGAGAGTAGACTGAATGAGTTGCGCGAAACAAACGGTGAACGGTGGTTTATCCGTCTACTCCGTTGAAAGGTATCAGTCGACGGCGATAGTCTGATATTTGAGGTATAAGGGCACATATCGAAACATTGGCCCACTGATAACCCCAAACAATTCGAAAATTGAATTTGTTCAAAACTTACTCTCCCATACTCCTGAATGGCCACTGACAAACTATGTATAGAAGTGACACAATATAAGTGAAGCTCACCCCATAGAACCTAACAATTAGGGGCAGGGGCCATATTTGTGGATATACGAAACCAATTAAACCCTCATCACCCTACACACTGTCATCTACATGCACGTCATTATGTATGTAGAAATATCACTTTGCCCAGCCCAAACCCACCAAGCTAGGCCTTCCGTGTGAGAAGGAACCTTCAAGTACCTGGAAATGATTGTATTATATGCCCAGAATGACTGATATTTAAGCGCTATTATTGTTGTGGGTTCGCTCAGTCATCGATAAGGAAGACATTTTCCTTTTTTAAGGGGCGAAAACTCAAAATCAGCTTCTGGAAGGTATACTTTGTATTTAGGCACACTAACCTCCGTCTTTCTATTAGAATGCATTGTGGAGGTATAACCGAAAATACTGCAGTCTTACACGTCGAGGAAGTTGCTTTCCATTAGAAGTTCTGAAAAACAAAAGATTGTAATAGACAATTTCTTTCTGTCGGTCGTAACAGCTATATTTTGAGTTTATAGAACACTAAAAGACATGAACTGAAGATTATTCAGTCTGTTTGGAAAGAATATGAATGAATTCTTTTTGAAACGTTGTCCCGTGTTTCATAAATCATTCGAGTGAAACTCCGAGTCCTGATTTAATAATGTACTGAAAAGTGACACTTCGTGAATCTACGACTGTCATGGCCAGAAAAGTTGAATTCCAAGTCACACACATTTTTGACATCAAGTTGGTTTATTCAGTCACAACAAGCGATTTCAGCAGAAGGCAAAGTGAAAACAAAAGTGTCCTTATATATAGAACGTTTTTGCGTCATAAAATAGTAAAAAAAAAATTAAACTTTTTTGACAAATTTCATAAGGGTAACCATAGGCAAAAATTGAAATTTTTTTGTTTTTTAGTTGAATAAACCAATAAATGGCACATTTCAAAATATCAATAGTTCATAATTTCATTCTTGCGAAATTTATTCTTCTGAATTATTAAAGGCATTTAAAAGTCACTGTGTGTTGAGAGATCACCTCATTTACGTGACCATAAACGTTGCATTCGCAAATGGAACAGTCGCGTACATAAGTTATTGATTCATTATTTATTTATTGGTGTTTAAGGTTACATACATATGGACAATGTAATCGTGACCGTTACATTTTTACGGGTGGAGAAAGCCGGAGAGAACAACCGAGCATCGACTAGCAACTGGCAGCTCCTCAACATTCTAACTCTGTTCAAGCTCCACTCAAGCAGGGTTACAGCGGTTGAAGACATGTGTTCCATCGACGTGCGGTACGCCTTAGTAGGCAATCGGGATAAAGTGCCTTGCCCAAGGACACAACGATGGTCGTCCCGGGCCTACATTCGTTCTTCAGCTGTTGTGTAAAAGACATGAACTTTCCGACAAACCCCAATTTCTCTGTGTGACCTTTCTTCGGGGCAGAATTTATACTAACCAACGCATAAAATGACCTCCCACTAAAGATAGTAATCACTCAATTGGCTAATCATGCTTCGGGGTAGTAAATCTGGGGAGTTTAGAAAGAGACCCTTCTTAAATTCTAAATGGCTTTCGTACAACAAGGGCTACAATATGGAACCAATGTTACCATTCCCTTGTTTGAAACATACAATCTTGAACGACAGCCGACCAAATTCAAGAACACCGTGCTGAAGAACCAAATTTTGAAACCAGTCGTATTCGAGTCTGAACTTAAAACTTAAACCAAACGGTTCCACTCTTAATATATGAACTCATCTTATATAACATACATAAAAATAATGCTGAGACAAGATAAACAGAGGAAGAAGTAGATACCCAGAATGTCCCACGCGGATGCTCGTAGGAATCTAAATTTCATCTGCGAAACCACTAATTGTTATCAGTGGACGCTTTCGCTACCCACATTGACACCCTGCTCTACTCATCATACCGAAAATATTCCAGATACACCAGCGAGAGGCACATCAAGAAGAAAAGACGGTTTAGATATCAAAAATGTAAAAACTGAAATAAAACGCCCCCCCCCCCCTCCCAACCTCCCCATACCAAGCCATCCAGTACACATAAGTTGACAGTCTGCTATCACAAATCATAGACACTGGCGCATGCAATCATGACATCGGTCTGCCGCCCATTTAGCTCCACACGTTGTATAACTTATAAGTAGAGTCATTATACCAGCCATTCCCTGAAAGGAACAACTTTTCGCTCAAAATACACTGAATATTTAAAGTTTGTAGAGATGGAACGCATTTGATTGTTTATTATTTGGGTATCACGACTCGTTCACGAACCTGATTTGTATTGTGTCGGATGAAAGAGAGCGGATCCATCTCGCATCCAACAGAGAACCATTTTACAGCAGCTATCTACTGTCTTACCTAAAAGCTTACTGGACTGACACAAGCATGACAAACGTTACTTGAAGATTAATGTACTGTTAATGTGTTGCACGCATTTGCACAATGCGCCAAAGTACTCCCCCATGGGGAGCTGGAATAAAGGGCCTCACCACTCACATAACGCATATGAAATGTATTACTTATGTTGGTAATGAAACAGTGTCAGTGCATATACTCTTTTGCTATTTGTTAAATGCAGTAGGGAATATTCGCAATCTTTTCTTTCAAAGAAACATTGAATCTGACATACAGTGGTGCTGATCAAACAAAAGACATCAGCAGACAGTGATTATCGTCTCGATACTGGCTTCTTTATTTATGCAACGTAACAACGCCCCTCATGATATATTATGGCCTATATAGAAAATGTCTGGCTCTTTGGGGCAATTGGTTGTTTTCCAACATTGTTGTTCAAACATACTCATTGTGGAGTGACCTTTGACAAATTAATTTGCGAAAACCTGCACTATGCATGAAGACGAAACCACAAAATTGTCAAAATGTATATGTTAAGATTATGAATAAATATAAGAAGCAATGGGGTTTGAACTCACATCGCACTGGTCGTGCAGTTTTCATATACCGAACAGTACGCCTGAACTTACTGAGCTACAGACCCATCCGTTCGCAAGAGCCAAAATATAAAAAGAAAACTTTAGATTCTAACACCTCAACCATTCTATTTCCATGGGAAATAATAACGTTCATTTTTCAGCAGATGAAGGGGAGAGGAAAATATGCTAGTTTTTTAATAAAAATAAAGTTTCTCCCTCGACAAAAGCAAAGCTCTGATATGCTACAGCATAAACCAATCTAATGACTAAGCAGACGATTTTTGTTGGGGATCTGTTCAGTTGCTCAAGTCAGAGAAACATTGTCACAAAGATTCAAAGTTACTATAAATAGTAACAACTCACCAAGGTTCGGCTCTTATTTTGTTACAAAATATCATCACCCGGGACCAAAATGTACGCACAAATATCCCAAAACTGAATAAATAGAAAGTGCTGATACTGCGAGCCAAAATCCAGACCATCTCGATAAAGAGAAAGGCCCTTTTCACTCCGCGAAACTCTTGGTTATAAAAAAAACGCATTTTCGAAATTTTGTGAAATTTTACCAAATCGGCAATCATGTTTTACCCCTGTCCATATTCTTGTCCAAACATCCAATCTAACCTCAGTCACGTTACGCATGGTTCTGGAGTAAAGAATCGTCCGTATGTCAAAAACATTGGCATTTCTGAATATGCGAGAGCCCTCTGATGTCTGAAACACAACTCTTAGAAAAATAATATTCAAACATCCAAAGACTCAGTGTTGAACCACCATCTAATTGTTTACTGGTATACAAGGTCACACCCATTCAGTTGAGCCAAAAAAATGCGATAAAAAATAAATGATCGACGTTTAGCCAATTGTTTATAAGTACGTTGCCCAGAGAAGTATCACACAAAACTATGGACACTGGGCCATATTACAGCAGTAAAGCACAACCTGTCCATCTTAGTTCACAAGACTACTGTAGTTCCCAGGGACACTACAAGAATAAAATCGGGTACACTTATCTGTTGTGTAAATGCTTTTCTCGGTCGCTATCGTGTATGTATGTTTGTGGGGGCGGAGTGTGTGTGTGTGGGGGGGGGGGGGGGTGGGGGGAGTGGACTGAATGAGTTGCGCGAAACAAACGGTGAACGGTGGTTTATCCGTCTACTCCGTTGAAAGGTATCAGTCGACGGCGATAGTCTGATATTTGCGGTATAAGGGCACATATCGAAACATTGGCCCACTGATAACCCCAAACAATTCGAAAATTGAATTTGTTCAAAACGTACTCTCCCATACTCCTGAATGGCCACTGACAAACTATGTATAGAAGCGACACAATATAAGTGAAGCTCACCCCATAGAACCCAACAATTAGGGGCAGGGGCCATATTTGTGAATATACGAAACCAATTAAACCCTCATCACCCTACACACTGTCATCTACATGCACGTCATTATGTATGTTGAAATATCACTTTGCCCAGCCCAAACCCACCAAGCTAGGCCTTCCGTGTGAGAAGAAACCTTCAAGTACCTGGAAATGATTGTATTATATGCCCAGAATGACTGATATTTAAGCGCTATTATTGTTGTGGGTTCGCTCAGTCATCGATAAGGAAGACATTTTCCTTTTTTAAGGGGCGAAAACTCAAAATCAGCTTCTGGAAGGTATACTTTGTATTTAGGCACACTAACCTCCGTCTTTCTATTAGAATGCATTGTGGAGGTATAACCGAAAATACTGCAGTCTTACACGTCGCGGAAGTTGCTTTCCATTAGAAGTTCTGAAAAACAAAAGATTGGAATAGACAATTTCTTTCTGTCGGTCGTAACAGCTATATTTTGAGTTTATAGAACACTAAAAGACATGAACTGAAGATTATTCAGTCTGTTTGGAAAGAATATGAATGAATTCTTTTTGAAACGTTGTCCCGTGTTTCATAAATCATTCGAGTGAAACTCCGAGTCCTGATTTAATAATGTACTGAAAAGTGACACTTCGTGAATCTACGACTGTCATGGCCGGAAAAGTTGAATTCCAAGTGACACACATTTTTGACATCAAGTTGGTTTATTCAGTCACAACAAGCGACTTCAGCAGAAGGAAAAGTGAAAACAAAACTGTCCTTATATGTAGAACGTTTTTGCGTCATAAAATAGTAAAAAAAAAAATTGAACTTTTTTGACAAATTTCATAAGGGTAACCATAGGCAAAAATTGAATTTTTTTTGTTTTTTAGTTGAATAAACCAATAAATGGCACACTTCAAAATATCAACAGTTCATGATTTCATTCTTGCGAAATTTATTCTTCTGAATTATTAAAGGCATTTAAAAGTCATTGTGCGTTGAGAGATCACCTCATTTACGTGATCATAAACGTTGCATTCGCAAATGGAACAATCGCGTACATAAGTTATTGATTTATTATTTATTTATTGGTGTTTAAGGTTACATACATATGGACAATGTAATCGTGACCGTTACATTTTTACGGGTGGAGAAAGCCGGAGAGAACAACCGAGCATCGACTAGCAACTGGCAGCTCCTCAACATTCTAACTCTGTTCAAGCTCCACTCAAGCAGGGTTACAGCGGTTGAAGACATGTGTTCCATCGACGTGCGGTACGCCTTAGTAGGCAATCGGGATAAAGTGCCTTGCCCAAGGACACAACGATGGTCGTCCCGGGCCTACATTCGTTCTTCAGCTGTTGTGTAAAAGACTTGAACTTTCCGACAAACCCCAATTTCTCTGTGTGACCTTTCTTCGGGGCAGAATTTATACTAACCAACGCATAAAATGACCTACCACTAAAGATAGTAATCACTCAATTGGCTAATCATGCTGCGGGGTAGTAAATCTGGGGAGTTTAGAAAGAGAACCTTCTTAAATTCTAAATGCCTTTCGTACAACAAGGGCTACAGTATGGAACCAATGTTACCATTCCCTTGTTTGAAACATACAATCTTGAACGACAGCCGACCAAAATCAAGAACACCGTGTTGAAGAACCAAATTTTGAAACCAGTCGTATTCGAGTCTGAACTAAAAACTTAAACCAAACGGTTCCACTCTTAATATATGAACTCATCTTATATAACATACATAAAAATAATGCTGAGACAAGATAAACAGAGGAAGAAGTAGATACCCAGAAAGTCCCACGCGGATGCTCGTTGGAATCTAAATTTCATCTGCGAAACCACTAATTGTTATCAGTGGACGCTTTCGCTACCCACATTGTCACCCTGCTCCACACATCATACCGAAAATATTCCAGATACACCAGCGAGAGGCACATCAAGAAGAAAAGACGGTTTAGATATCAAAAATGTAAAAACTGAAATAAAACGCCCCCCCCCCCCCCAACCACCCCATACCAAGCCATCCAGTACACACAAGTTGACAGTCTGCTATCCACAAATCATAGACACTGGCGCATGCAATCATGACATCAGTCTGCCGCCCATTTAGCTCCACACGTTGTATAACTTATAAGTAGAGTCATTATACCAGCCATTCCCAGAAAGGAACAACTTTTCGCTCAAAATACACTGAATATTTAAAGTTTGTAGAGATGGAACGCATTTGATTGTTTATTATTTGGGTATCACGACTCGTTCACGAACCTGATTTGTATTGTGTCGGATGAAAGAGAGCGGATCCATCTCGCATCCAACAGAGAACCATTTTACAGCAGCTATCTACTGTCTTACCTAAATGCTTACTGGACTGACACAAGCATGACAAACGTTACTTGAAGATTAATGTACTGTTAATGTGTTGCACGCATTTGCACAATGCGCCAAAGTACTCCCTCATGGGCAGCTGGAATAAAGGGCCTCACCACTGACATAACGCAGATGAAATGTATTACTTATGTTGGTAATGAAACAGTGTCAGTGCATATACTCTTTTGCTATTTGTTAAATGCAGTAGGGAATATTCGCAATCTTTTCTTTCAAAGAAACATTGAATCTGACATACAGTGGTGCTGATCAAACAAAAGACATCAGCAGACAGTGATTATCGTCTCGATACTGGCTTCTTTATTTATGCAACGTAACAACGCCCCTCATGATATATTATGGCCTATATAGAAAATGTCTGGCTCTTTGGGGCAATTGGTTGTTTTCCAACATTGTTGTTCAAACATACTCATTGTGGAGTAACCTTTGACAAATTAATTTGCGAAAACCTGCTCTATGCATGAAGACGAAACCACAAAATTGTCAAAATGTATATGTTAAGATTATGAATAAATATAAGAAGCAATGGGGTTTGAACTCACATCGCACTGGTCGTGCAGTTTTCATATACCGAACAGTACGCCGGAACTTACTGAGCTACAGACCCATCCGTTCTCAAGAGCCAAAATATAAAAAGAAAACTTTAGATTCTAACACCTCAACCATTCTATTTCCATGGGAAATAATAACGTTCATTTTTCAGCAGATGAAGGGGAGAGGAAAATATGCTAGTTTTTCAATAAAAATAAAGTTTCTCCCTCGACAAAAACAAAGCTCTGATATGCTACAGCATAAACCAATCTAGTGACTAAGCAGACGATTTTTCTTGGGGATCTGTTCAGTTGCTCATGTCAGAGAAACATTGTCACAAAGATTCAGAGTTACTATAAATAGTAACAACTCACCAAGGTTCGGCACTTATTTTGTTACAAAATATCATCACCCGGGGCCAAAATGTACGCACAAATATCCCAAAACTGAATAAATAGAAAGTGCTGATACTGCGAGCCAAAATCCAGACCATCTCGATAAAGAGAAAGGCCCTTTTCACCCCTCGAAACACTTGTTTATAAAAAAGCGCATTTTCGAAAATTTGTGAAATTTTACCAAATCGGCACTCATGTTTTACCCCTGTCCATATTCTTGTCCAAACATCCAATCTAACCTCAGTCACGTTACGCATGGTTCTGGAGTAAAGAATCGTCCGTATGTCAAAAACATTGGCATTTCTGAATATGCGAGAGCCCTCTGATGTCTGAAACACAACTCTTAGAAAAAGCATATTCAAACATCCAAAGACTCAGTGTTGAACCACCATCTAATTGTTTACTGGTATACAAGGTCACACCCATTCAGTTGAGCCCAAAAAATGCGATAAAAAATAAATGATCGACGTTTAGCCAATTGTTTACAAGTACGTTGCCCTGAGAAGTATAACACAAAACTATGGACACTGGGCCATATTACAGCAGTAAAGCACAACCTGTCCATCTTCGTTCACAAGACTACTGTAGTTCCCAGGGACACTACAAGAATAAAATCGGGTACACTTATCTGTTGTGTAAATGCTTTTCTCGGTCACTATCGTGTATGTATGTTTGTGGGGGCGGAGTGTGTGTGTGTGGGGGGGGGGGGGGGAGTAGACTGAATGAGTTGCGCGAAACAAACGGTGAACGGTGGTTTATCCGTCTACTCCGTTGAAAGGTATCAGTCGACGGCGATAGTCTGATATTTGGGGTATAAGGGCACATATCGAAACATTGGCCCACTGATAACCCCAAACAATTCGAAAATTGAATTTGTTCAAAACGTACTCTCCCATACTCCTGAATGGCCACTGACAAACTATGTATAGAAGCGACACAATATAAGTGAAGCTCACCCCATAGAACCTAACAATTAGGGGCAGGGGCCATATTTGTGGATATACGAAACCAATTAAACCCTCATCACCCTACACACTGTCATCTACATGCACGTCATTATGTATGTAGAAATATCACTTTGCCCAGCCCAAACCCACCAAGCTAGGCCTTCCGTGTGAGAAGAAACCTTCAAGTACCTGGAAATGATTGTATTATATGCCCAGAATGACTGATATTTAAGCGCTATTATTGTTGTGGGTTCGCTCAGTCATCGATAAGGAAGACATTTTCCTTTTTTAAGGGGCGAAAACTCAAAATCAGCTTCTGGAAGGTATACTTTGTATTTAGGCACACTAACCTCCGTCTTTCTATTAGAATGCATTGTGGAGGTATAACCGAAAATACTGCAGTCTTACACGTCGCGGAAGTTGCTTTCCATTAGAAGTTCTGAAAAACAAAAGATTGGAATAGACAATTTCTTTCTGTCGGTCGTAACAGCTATATTTTGAGTTTATAGAACACTAAAAGACATGAACTGAAGATAATTCAGTCTGTTTGGAAAGAATATGAATGAATTCTTTTTGAAACGTTGTCCCGTGTTTCATAAATCATTCGAGTGAAACTCCGAGTCCTGATTTAATAATGTACTGAAAAGTGACACTTCGTGAATCTACGTCTGTCATGGCCGGAAAAGTGGAATTCCAAGTGACACACATTTTTGACATCAAGTTGGTTTATTCAGTCACAACAAGCGATTTCAGCAGAAGGAAAAGTGAAAACAAAAGTGTCCTTATATGTAGAACGTTTTTGCGTCATAAAATAGTAAAAAAAAAATTGAACTTTTTTGACAAATTTCATAAGGGTAACCATAGGCAAAAATTGAAATTTTTTTGTTTTTTAGTTGAATAAACCAATAAATGGCACACTTCAAAATATCAATAGTTCATGATTTCATTCTTGCGAAATTTATTCTTCTGAATTATTAAAGGCATTTAAAAGTCACTGTGTGTTGAGAGATCACCTCATTTACGTGATCATAAACATTGCATTCGCAAATGGAACAGTCGCGTACATAAGTTATTGATTTATTATTTATTTATTGGTGTTTAAGGTTACATACATATGGACAATGTAATCGTGACCGTTACATTTTTACGGGTGGAGAAAGCCGGAGAGAACAACCGAGCATCGACTAGCAACTGGCAGCTCCTCAACATTCTAACTCTGTTCAAGCTCCACTCAAGCAGGGTTACAGCGGTTGAAGACATGTGTTCCATCGACGTGCGGTACGCCTTAGTAGGCAATCGGGATAAAGTGCCTTGCCCAAGGACACAACGATGGTCGTCCCGGGCCTACATTCGTTCTTCAGCTGTTGTGTAAAAGACTTGAACTTTCCGACAAACCCCAATTTCTCTGTGTGACCTTTCTTCGGGGCAGAATTTATACTAACCAACGCATAAAATGACCTACCACTAAAGATAGTAATCACTCAATTGGCTAATCATGCTTCGGGGTAGTAAATCTGGAGAGTTTAGAAAGAGACCCTTCTTAAATTCTAAATGGCTTTCGTACAACAAGGGCTACAATATGGAACCAATGTTACCATTCCCTTGTTTCAAACATACAATCTTGAACGACAGCCGACCAAAATCAAGAACACCGTGTTGAAGAACCAAATTTTGAAACCAGTCGTATTCGAGTCTGAACTTAAAACTTAAACCAAACGGTTCCACTCTTAATATATGAACTCATCTTATATAACATACATAAAAATAATGCTGAGACAAGATAAACAGAGGAAGAAGTAGATACCCAGAATGTCCCACGCGGATGCTCGTTGGAATCTAAATTTCATCTGCGAAACCACTAATTGTTATCAGTGGACGCTTTCGCTACCCACATTGACACCCTGCTCTACACATCATACCGAAAATATTCCAGATACACCAGCGAGAGGCACATCAAGAAGAAAAGACGGTTTAGATATCAAAAATGTAAAAACTGAAATAAAACGCCCTCCCCCCTCCCCCCAACCACCCCATACCAAGCCATCCAGTACACACAAGTTGACAGTCTGCTATCCACAAATCATAGACACTGGCGCATGCAATCATGACATCAGTCTGCCGCCCATTTAGCTCCATACGTTGTATGACTTATAAGTAGAGTCATTATACCAGCCATTCCCTGAAAGGAACAACTTTTCGCTCAAAATACACTGAATATTTAAAGTTTGTAGAGATGGAACGCATTTGATTGTTTATTATTTGGGTATCACGACTCGTTCACGAACCTGATTTGTATTGTGTCGGATGAAAGAGAGCGGATCCATCTCGCATCCAACAGAGAACCATTTTACAGCAGCTATCTACTGTCTTACCTAAATGCTTACTGGACTGACACAAGCATGACAAACGTTACTTGAAGATTAATGTACTGTTAATGTGTTGCACGCATTTGCACAATGCGCCAAAGTACTCCCCCATGGGGAGCTGGAATAAAGGGCCTCACCACTGACATACTTATGTTGGTAATGAAACAGTGTCAGTGCTTATACTCTTTTGCTATTTGTTAAATGCAGTAGGGAATATTCGCAATCTTTACTTTCAAAGAAACATTGAATCTGACATACAGTGGTGCTGATCAAACAAAAGACATCAGCAGACAGTGATTATCGTCTCGATACTGGCTTCTTTATTTATGCAACGCAACAACGCCCCTCATGATATATTATGGCCTATATAGAAAATGTCTGGCTCTTTGGGGCAATTGGTTGTTTTCCAACATTGTTGTTCAAACATACTCATTGTGGAGTAACCTTTGACAAATTAATTTGCGAAAACCTGCACTATGCATGAAGACGAAACCACAAAATTGTCAAAATGTATATGTTAAGATTATGAATAAATATAAGAAGCAATGGGGTTTGAACTCACATCGCACTGGTCGTGCAGTTTTCATAAACCGAACAGTACGCCTGAACTTACTGAGCTACAGACCCATCCGTTCTCAAGAGCCAAAATATAAAAAGAAAACTTTAGATTCGAACACCTCAACCATTCTATTTCCATGGGAAATAATAACGTTCATTTTTCAGCAGATGAAGGGGAGAGGAAAATATGCTAGTTTTTTAATAAAAATAAAGTTTCTCCCTCGACAAAAACAAAGCTCTGATATGCTACAGCATAAAGCAATCTAATGACTAAGCAGACGATTTTTGTTGGGGATCTGTTCAGTTGCTCATGTCAGAGAAACATTGTCACAAAGATTCAGAGTTACTATAAATAGTAACAACTCACCAAGGTTCGGCACTTATTTTGTTACAAAATATCATCACCCGGGGCCAAAATGTACGCACAAATATCTCAAAACTGAATAAATAGAAAGTGCTGATACTGCGAGCCAAAATCCAGACCATCTCGATAAAGAGAAAGGCCCTTTTCACCCCTCGAAACTCTTGTTTATAAAAAAGCGCATTTTCGAAAATTTGTGAAATTTTACCAAATCGGCACTCATGTTTTACCCCTGTCCATATTCTTGTCCAAACATCCAATCTAACCTCAGTCACGTTACGCATGGTTCTGGAGTAAAGAATCGTCCGTATGTCAAAAACATTGGCATTTCTCAATATGCGAGAGCCCTCTGATGTCTGAAACACAACTCTTAGAAAAAGCATATTCAAACATCCAAAGACTCAGTGTTGAACCACCATCTAATTGTTTACTGGTATACAAGGTCACACCCATTCAGTTGAGCCTAAAAAAATGCGATAAAAAATAAATGATCGACGTTCAGCCAATTGTTTACAAGTACGTTGCCCAGAGAAGTATCACACAAAACTATGGACACTGGGCCATATTACAGCAGTAAAGCACAACCTGTCCATCTTAGTTCACAAGACTACTGTAGTTCCCAGGGACACTACAAGAATAAAATCGGGTACACTTATCTGTTGTGTAAATGCTTTTCTCGGTCTCTATCGTGTATGTATGTTTGTGGGGGCGGTGTGTGTGTGAGGGGGGGGGGAGGGAGGGGGGGAGTAGACTGAATGAGTTGCGCGAAACAAACGGTGAACGGTGGTTTATCCGTCTACTCCGTTGAAAGGTATCAGTCGACGGCGATAGTCTGATATTTGGGGTATAAGGGCACATATCGAAACATTGGCCCACTGATAACCCCAAACAATTCGAAAATTGAATTTGTTCAAAACGTACTCTCCCATACTCCTGAATGGCCACTGACAAACTATGTATAGAAGCGACACAATATAAGTGAAGCTCACCCCATAGAACCTAACAATTAGGGGCAGGGGCCATATTTGTGGATATACGAAACCAATTAAACCCTCATCACCCTACAAACTGTCATCTACATGCACGTCATTATGTATGTAGAAATATCACTTTGCCCAGCTCAAACCCACCAAGCTAGGCCTTCCCTGTGAGAAGAAACCTTCAAGTACCTGGAAATGATTGTATTATATGCCCAGAATGACTGATATTTAAGCGCTATTATTGTTGTGGGTTCGCTCAGTCATCGATAAGGAAGACATTTTCCTTTTTTAAGGGGCGAAAACTCAAAATCAGCTTCTGGAAGGTATACTTTGTATTTAGGCACACTAACCTCCGTCTTTCTATTAGAATGCATTGTGGAGGTATAACCGAAAATTCTGCAGTCTTACAGGTCGCGGAAGTTGCTTTCCATTAGAAGTTCTGAAAAACAAAAGATTGGAATAGACAATTTCTTTCTGTCGGTCGTAACAGCTACATTTTGAGTTGATAGAACACTAAAAGACATGAACTGAAGATTATTCAGTCTGTTTGGAAAGAATATGAATGAATTCTTTTTGAAACGTTGTCCCGTGTTTCATAAATCATTCGAGTGAAACTCCGAGTCCTGATTTAATAATGTACTGAAAAGTGACACTTCGTGAATCTACGACTGTCATGGCCGGAAAAGTTGAATTCCAAGTGACACACATTTTTGACATCAAGTTGGTTTATTCAGTCACAACAAGCGATTTCATCAGAAGGAAAAGTGAAAACAAAAGTGTCCTTATATGTAGAACGTATTTGCGTCATAAAATAGTAAAAAAAAAAAATTGAACTTTTTTGACAAATTTCATAAGGGTAACCATAGGCAAAAATTGAATTGTTTTTGTTTTTTAGTTGAATAAACCAATAAATGGCACACTTCAAAATATCAATAGTTCATGATTTCATTCTTGCGAAATTTATTCTTCTGAATTATTAAAGGCATTTAAAAGTTACTGTGTGTTGAGAGATCACCTCATTTACGTGATCATAAACGTTGCATTCGCAAATGGAACAGTCGCGTACATAAGTTATTGATTTATTATTTATTTATTGGTGTTTAAGGTCACATACTTATGGACAATGTAATCGTGACCGTTACATTTTTACGGGTGGAGAAAGCCGGACAGAACAACCGAGCATCGACTAGCAACTGGCAGCTCCTCAACATTCTAACTCTGTTCAAGCTCCACTCAAGTAGGGTTACAGCGGTTGAAGACATGTGTTCCATCGACGTGCGGTACGCCTTAGTAGGCAATCGGGATAAAGTGCCTTGCCCAAGGACACAACGATGGTCGTCCCGGGTCTACATTCGTTCTTCAGCTGTTGTGTAAAAGACTTGAACTTTCCGACAAACCCCAATTTCGCTGTGTGACCTATCTTCGGGGCAGAATTTATACTAACCAACGCATAAAATGACCTACCACTAAAGATAGTAATCACTCAATTGGCTAATCATGCTTCGGGGTAGTAAATCTGGGGAGTTTAGAAAGAGACCCTTCTTAAATTCTAAATGGCTTTCGTACAACAAGGGCTACAATATGGAACCAATGTTACCATTCCCTTGTTTGAAACATACAATCTTGAACGACAGCCGACCAAAATCAAGAACACCGTGTTGAAGAACCAAATTTTGAAACCAGTCGTATTCGAGTCTGAACTTAAAACTTAAACCAAACGGATCCACTCTTAATATATGAACTCATCTTATATAACATACATAAAAATAATGCTGACACAAGATAAACAGAGGAAGGAGTAGATACCCAGAATGTCCCACGCGGATGCTCGTTGGAATCTAAATTTCATCTGCGAAACCACTAATTGTTATCAGTGGACGCTTTCGCTACCCACATTGACACCCTGCTCTACACATCATACCAAAAATATTCCAGATACACCAGCGAGAGGCACATCAAGAAGAAAAGACGGTTTAGATATCAAAAATGTAAAAACTGAATTAAAACGCCCTCCCCCCCCCCCCAACCACCCCATACCAAGTCATCCAGTACACACAAGTTGACAGTCTGCTATCCACAAATCATAGACACTGGCGCATGCAATCTTGACATCAGTCTGCCGCCCATTTAGCTCCACACGTTCTATAACTTATAAGTAGAGTCATTATACCAGCCATTCCCTGAAAGGAACAACTTTTCGCTCAAAATACACTGAATATTTAAAGTTTGTAGAGATGGAACGCATTTGATTGTTTATTATTTGGGTATCACGACTCGTTCACGAACCTGATTTGTATTGTGTCGGATGAAAGAGGGCGGATCCATCTCGCATCCAAGAGAGAACCATTTTACAGCAGCTATCTACTGTCTTGCCTAAATGCTTACTGGACTTACAAAAGCATGACAAACGTTACTTGAAGGTTAATGTACTGTTAATGTGTTGCACGCATTTGCACAATGCGCCAAAGTACTCCCCCATGGGGAGCTGGAATAAAGGGCCTCACCACTGACATAACGCAGATGAAATGTATTACTTATGTTGGTAATGAAACAGTGTCAGTGCATATACTCTTTTGCTATTTGTTAAATGCACTAGGGAATATTCGCAATCTTTTCTTTCAAAGAAACATTGAAGCTGACATACAGTGGTGCCAATCAAACAAAAGACATCAGCAGACAGTGATTATCGTCTCGATACTGGCTTCTTTATTTATGCAACGTAATAGCGCCCCTCATGATATATTATGGCCTATATAGAAAATGTCTGGCTCTTTGGGGCAATAGGTTGTTTTCCAACATTCTTGTTCAAACATGCTCATTGTGGAGTAACCTTTGACAAATTAATTTGCGAAAACCTGCACTATGCATGAAGACGAAACCACAAAATTGTCAAAATGTATATGTTAAGATTATGAATAAATATAAGAAACAATGGGGTTTGAACTCACATCGCACTGGTCGTGCAGTTTTCATATACCGAACAATACGCCTGAACTTACTGAGCTACAGACCCATCCGTTCTCAAGAGCCAAAATATAAAAAGAAAGCTTTAGATTCTAACACCTCAACCATTCTATTTCCATGGGAAATAATAACGTTCATTTTTCAGCAGATGAAGGGGAGAGGAAAATATGCTAGTTTTTTAATAAAAATAAAGTTTCTCCCTCGACAAAAACAAAGCTCTGATATGCTACAGCATAAACCAATCTAATGACTAAGCAGACGATTTTTGTTGGGGATCTGTTCAGTTGCTCATGTCGGAGAAACATTGTCACAAAGATTCAGAGTTACTATAAATAGTAACAACTCACCAAGGTTCGGCACTTATTTTGTTACAAAATATCATCACCCGGGGCCAAAATGTACGCCCAAATATCCCAAAACTGAATAAATAGAAAGTGCTGATACTGCGAGCCAAAATCCAGACCATCTCGATAAAGAGAAAGGCCCTTTTCACCCCTCGAAACTCTTGTTTATAAAAAAGCGCATTTTCGAAAATTTGTGAAATTTTACCAAATCGGCACTCATGTTTTACCCCTGTCCATATTCTTGTCCAAACATCCAATCTAACCTCAGTCACGTTACGCATGGTTCTGGAGTAAAGAATCGTCCGTATGTCAAAAACATTGGCATTTCTGAATATGCGAGAGCCCTATGATGTCTGAAACACAACTCTTAGAAAAAGCATATTCAAACATCCAAAGACTCAGTGTTGAACCACCATCTAATTGTTTACTGGTATATAAGGTCACACCTATTCAGTTGAGCCAAAAAAATGCGATAAAAAATAAATGATCGACGTTTAGCCAATTGTTTACAAGTACGTTGCCCAGAGAAGTATCACACAAAACTATGGACACTGGGCCATATTACAGCAGTAAAGCACAACCTGTCCATCTTAGTTCACAAGACTACTGTAGTTCCGAGGGACACTACAAGAATAAAATCGGGTACACTTATCTGTTGTGTAAATGCTTTTCTCGGTCGCTATCGTGTATGTATGTTTGTTGCGGCGGAGTGTGTGTGTGTGCGGGGGGGGGGGGAGTAGACTGAATGAGTTGCGCGAAACAAACGGTGAACGGTGGTTTATCCGTCTACTCCGTTGAAAGGTATCAGTCGACGGCGATAGTCTGATATTTGGGGTATAAGGGCACATATCGAAACATTGGCCCACTGATAACCCCAAACAATTCGAAAATTGAATTTGTTCAAAACGTACTCTCCCATACTCCTGAATGGCCACTGACAAACTATGTATAGAAGCGACACAATATAAGTGAAGCTCACCTCATAGAACCTAACAATTAGGGGCAGGGGCCATATTTGTGGATATACGAAACCAATTAAACCCTCATCACCCTACACACTGTCATCTACATGCACGTCATTATGTATGTAGAAATATCACTTTGCCCAGCCCAAACCCACCAAGCTAGGCCTTCCGTGTGAGAAGAAACCTTCAAGTACCTGGAAATGATTGTATTATATGCCCAGAATGACTGATATTTAAGCGCTATTATTGTTGTGGGTTCGCTCAGTCATCGATAAGGAAGACATTTTCCTTTTTTAAGGGGCGAAAACTCAAAATCAGCTTCTGGAAGGTATACTTTGTATTTAGGCACACTAACCTCCGTCTTTCTATTAGAATGCATTGTGGAGGTATAACCGAAAATACTGCAGTCTTACACGTCGCGGAAGTTGCTTTCCATTAGAAGTTCTGAAAAACAAAAGATTGGAATAGACAATTTCTTTCTGTCGGTCGTAACAGCTATATTTTGAGTTTATAGAACACTAAAAGACATGAACTGAAGATTATTCAGTCTGTTTGGAAAGAATATGAATGAATTCTTTTTGAAACGTTGTCCCGTGTTTCATAAATCATTCGAGTGAAACTCCGAGTCCTGATTTAATAATGTACTGAAAAGTGACACTTCGTGAATCTACGACTGTCATGGCCGGAAAAGTTGAATTCCAAGTGACACTCATTTTTGACATCAAGTTGGTTTATTCAGTCACAACAAGCGATTTCAGCAGAAGGAAAAGTGAAAACAAAAGTGTCCTTATATGTAGAACGTTTTTGCGTTATAAAATAGTAAAAAAAAAAATTGAACTTTTTTGACAAATTTCATAAGGGAAACCATAGGCAAAAATTGAATTTTTTTTGTTTTTTAGTTGAATAAACCAATAAATGGCACACTTCAAAATATCAATAGTTCATGATTTCATTCTTGCGAAATTTATTCTTCTGAATTATTAAAGGCATTTTAAAGTCACTGTGTGTTGAGAGATCACCTCATTTACGCGATCATAAACGTTGCATTCGCAAATGGAACAGTCGCGTACATAAGTTATTGATTTATTATTTATTTATTGGTGTTTAAGGTTACATACATATGGACAATGTAATCGTGACCGTTACATTTTTACGGGTGGAGAAAGCCGGACAGAACAACCGAGCATCGACTAGCAACTGGCAGCTCCTCAACATTCTAACTCTGTTCAAGCTCCACTCAAGCAGGATTACAGCGGTTGAAGACATGTGTTCCATCGACGTGCGGTACGCCTTAGTAGGCAATCGGGATAAAGTGCCTTGCCCAAGGTCACAACGATGGTCGTCCCGGGCCTACATTCGTTCTTCAGCTGTTGTGTAAAAGACTTGAACTTTCCGACAAACCACAATTTCTCCGTGTGACCTTTCTTCGGGGCAGAATTTATACTAACCAACGCATAAAATGACCTACCACTAAAGATAGTAATCACTCAATTGGCTAATCATGCTTCGGGGTAGTAAATCTTGGGAGTTTAGAAAGAGACCCTTCTTAAATTCTAAATGGCTTTCGTACAACAAGGGCTACAATATGGAACCAATGTTACCATTCCCTTGTTTGAAACATACAATCTTGAACGACAGCCGACCAAAATCAAGAACACCGTGTTGAAGAATCAAATTTTGAAACCAGTCGTATTCGAGTCTGAACTTAAAACTTAAACCAAACGGTTCCACTCTTAATATATGAACTCATCTTATATAACATACATAAAAATAATGCTGAGACAAGATAAACAGAGGAAGAAGTAGATACCCCGAATGTCCCACGCGGATGCTCGTTGGAATCTAAATTTCATCTGCGAAACCACTAATTGTTATCAGTGGACGCTTTCGCTACCCACATTGACACCCTGCTCTACACATCATACCGAAAATATTCCAGATACACCAGCGAGAGGCACATCAAGAAGAAAAGACGGTTTAGATATCAAAAATGTAAAAACTGAAATAAAACGCCCCCCCCCCCCCCCCAACTACCCCATACCAAGCCATCCAGTACATACAAGTTGACAGTCTGCTATCCACAAATCATAGACACTGGCGCATGCAATCATGGCATCAGTCTGCCGCCCATTTAGCTCCACACGTTGTATAACTTATAAGTAGAGTCATTATACCAGCCATTCCCTGAAAGGAACAACTTTTCGCTCAAAATACACTGAATATTTAAAGTTTGTAGAGATGGAACGCATTTGATTGTTTATTATTTGGGTATCACGACTCGTTCACCAACCTGATTTGTATTGTGTCGGATGAAAGAGGGCGGATCCATCTCGCATCCAACAGAGAACCATTTTACAGCAGCCATCTACTGTCTTACCTAAATGCTTACTGGACTGACACAAGCATGACAAACGTTACTTGAAGATTAATGTACTGTTAATGTGTTGCACGCATTTGCACAATGCGCCAAAGTACTCCCTCATGGGGAGCTGGAATAAAGGGCCTCACCACTGACATAACGCAGATGAAATGTATTACTTATGTTGGTAATGAAACAGTGTCAGTGCATATACTCTTTTGCTATTTGTTAAATGCACTAGGGAATATTCGCAATCTTTTCTTTCAAAGAAACATTGAATCTGACATACAGTGGTGCTGATCAAACAAAAGACATCAGCAGACAGTGATTATCGTCTCGATACTGGCTTCTTTATTTATGCAACGTAATAGCGCCCCTCATGATATATTATGGCCTATATAGAAAATGTCTGGCTCTTTGGGGCAATTGGTTGTTTTCCAACATTGTTGTTCAAACATACTCATTGTGGAGTAACCTTTGACAAATTAATTTGCGAAAACCTGCACTATGCATGAAGACGAAACCACAAAATTGTCAAAATGTATATGTTAAGATTATGAATAAATATAAGAAGCAATGGGGTTTGAACTCACATCGCACTGGTCGTGCAGTTTTCATATACCGAACAGTACGCCTGAACTTACTGAGCTACAGACCCATCCGTTCTCAAGAGCCAAAATATAAAAAGAAAACTTTAGATTCTAACACCTCAACCATTCTATTTCCATGGGAAATAATAACGCTCAATTTTCAGCAGATGAAGGGGAGAGGAAAATATGCTAGTTTTTTAATAAAAATAAAGTTTCTCCCTCGACAAAAACAAAGCTCTGATATGCTACAGCATAAACCAATCTAATGACTAAGCAGACGATTTTTGTTGGGGATCTGTTCAGTTGCTCATGTCAGAGAAACATTGTCACAAAGATTCAGAGTTACTATAAATAGTAACAACTCACCAAGGTTCGGCTCTTATTTTGTTACAAAATATCATCACCCGGGGCCAAAATGTACGCACAAATATCTCAAAACTGAATAAATAGAAAGTGCTGATACTGCGAGCCAAAATCCAGACCATCTCGATAAAGAGAAAGGCCCTTTTCACCCCTCGAAACTCTTGTTTATAAAAAAGCGCATTTTCGAAAATTTGTGAAATTTTACCAAATCGGCACTCATGTTTTACCCCTGTCCATATTCTTGTCCAAACATCCAATCTAACCTCAGTCACGTTACGCATGGTTCTGGAGTAAAGAATCGTCCGTATGTCAAAAACATTGGCATTTCTGAATATGCGAGAGCCCTCTGATGTCTGAAACACAACTCTTAGAAAAAGCATATTCAAACATCCAAAGACTCAGTGTTGAACCACCATCTAATTGTTTACTGGTATACAAGGTCACACCCATTCAGTTGAGCCTAAAAAAATGCGATAAAAAATAAATGATCGACGTTTAGCCAATTGTTTACAAGTACGTTGCCCAGAGAAGTATCACACAAAACTATGGACACTGGGCCATATTACAGCAGTAAAGCACAACCTGTCCATCTTAGTTCACAAGACTACTGTAGTTCCCAGGGACACTACAAGAATAAAATCGGGTACACTTATCTGTTGTGTAAATGCTTTTCTCGGTCGCTATCGTGTATGTATGTTTGTGGGGGCGGTGTGTGTGTGTGGGGGGGGAGGGAGGGGGGAGTAGACTGAATGAGTTGCGCGAAACAAACGGTGAACGGTGGTTTATCCGTCTACTCCGTTGAAAGGTATCAGTCGACGGCGATAGTCTGATATTTGGGGTATAAGGGCACATATCGAAACATTGGCCCACTGATAACCCCAAACAATTCGAAAATTGAATTTGTTCAAAACTTACTCTCCCATACTCCTGAATGGCCACTGACAAACTATGTATAGAAGCGACACAATATAAGTGAAGCTCACCCCATAGAACCTAACAATTAGGGACAGGGGCCATATTTGTGGATATACGAAACCAAATAAACCTTCATCACCCTACACACTGTCATCTACATGCACGTCATTATGTATGTAGAAATATCACTTTGCCCAGCCCAAACCCACCAAGCTAGGCCTTCCGTGTGAGAAGACACCTTCAAGTACCTGGAAATGATTGTATTATATGCCCAGAATGACTGATATTTAAGCGCTATTATTGTTGTGGGTTCGCTCAGTCATCGATAAGGAAGACATTTTCCTTTTTTAAGGGGCGAAAACTCAAAATCAGCTTCTGGAAGGTATACTTTGTATTTAGGCACACTAACCTCCGTCTTTCTATTAGAATGCATTGTGGAGGTATAACCGAAAATACTGCAGTCTTACAAGTCGCGGAAGTTGCTTTCCATCAGCAGTTCTGAAAAACAAAAGATTGGAATAGACAATTTCTTTCTGTCGGTCGTAACAGCTATATTTTGAGTTTATAGAACACTAAAAGACATGAACTGAAGATTATTCAGTCTGTTTGGAAAGAATATGAATGAATTCTTTTTGAAACGTTGTCCCGTGTTTCATAAATCATTCGAGTGAAACTCCGAGTCCTGATTTAATAATGTACTGAAAAGTGACACTTCGTGAATCTACGACTGTCATGGCCGGAAAAGTTGAATTCCAAGTGACACACATTTTTGACATCAAGTTGGTTTATTCAGTCACAACAAGCGATTTCAGCAGAAGGAAAAGTGAAAACAAAAGTGTCCTTATATGTAGAACGTTTTTTCGTCATAAAATAGTAAAAAAAAAAATTGAACTTTTTTGACAAATTTCATAAGGGTAACCATAGGCAAAAATTGAATTTTTTTTGTTTTTTAGTTGAATAAACCAATAAATGGCACACTTCAAAATATCAATAGTTCATGATTTCATTCTTGCGAAATTTATTCTTCTGAATTATTAAAGGCATTTAAAAGTTACTGTGTTTTGAGAGATCACCTCATTTACGTGATCATAAACGTTGCATTCGCAAATGGAACAGTCGCGTACATAAGTTATTGATTTATTATTTATTTATTGGTGTTTAAGGTTACATACTTATGGACAATGTAATCGTGACCGTTACATTTCTACGGGTGGAGAAAGCCGGAGAGAACAACCGAGCATCGACTAGCAACTGGCAGCTCCTCAACATTCTAACTCTGTTCAAGCTCCACTCAAGCAGGGTTACAGCGGTTGAAGACATGTGTTCCATCGACGTGCGGTACGCCTTAGTAGGCAATCGGGATAAAGTGCCTTGCCCAAGGACACAACGATGGTCGTCCCGGGCCTACATTCGTTCTTCAGCTGTTGTGTAAAAGACTTGAACTTTCCGACAAACCCCAATTTCTCTGTGTGACCTTTCTTCGGGGCACAATTTATACTAACCAACGCATAAAATGACCTACCACTAAAGATAGTAATCACTCAATTGGCTAATCATGCTTCGGGGTAGTAAATCTGGGGAGTTTAGAAAGAGACCCTTCTTAAATTCTAAATGGCTTTCGTACAACAAGGGCTACAATATGGAACCAATGTTACCATTCCCTTGTTTGAAACATACAATCTTGAACGACAGCCGACCAAAATCAAGAACACCGTGTTGAAGAACCAAATTTTGAAACCAGTCGTATTCGAGTCTGAACTTAAAACTTAAACCAAACGGTTCCACTCTTAATATATGAACTCATCTTATATAACATACATAAAAATAATGCTGAGACAAGATAAACAGGGGAAGAAGTAGATACCCAGAATGTCCCACGCGGATGCTCGTTGGAATCTAAATTTCATCTGCGAAACCACTAATTGTTATCAGTGGACGCTTTCGCTACCCACATTGACACCCTGCTCTACACATCATACCGAAAATATTCCAGATACACCAGCGAGAAACACATCAAGAAGAAAAGACGGTTCAGATATCAAAAATGTAAAAACTGAAATAAAACGCCCTGCCCCCCCCCCCCCCAACCACCCCATACCAAGCCATCCAGTACGCACAAGTTGACAGTCTGCTATCCACAAATCATAGACACTGGCGCATGCAATCATGACATCAGTCTGCCGCCCATTTAGCTCCACACGTTGTATAACTTATAAGTAGAGTCATTATACCAGCCATTCCCTGAAAGGAACAACTTTTCGCTCAAAATACGCTGAATATTTAAAGTTTGTAGAGATGGAACGCATTTGATTGTTTATTATTTGGGTATCACGACTCGGTCACGAACCTGATTTGTATTGTGTCGGATGAAAGAGGGCGGATCCATCTCGCATCCAACAGAGAACCATTTTACAGCAGCTATCTACTGTCTTACCTAAATGCTTACTGGACTGACACAAGCATGACAAACGTTACTTGAACATTAATGTACTGTTAATGTGTTGCACGCATTTGCACAATGCGCCAAGGTACTCCCCCATGGGGAGCTGGAATTAAGGGCCTCACCACTGACATAACGCAGATGAAATGTATTACTTATGTTGGTAATGAAACAGTGTCAGTGCATATACTCTTTTGCTATTTGTTAAATGCACTAGGGAATATTCGCAATCTTTTCTTTCAAAGAAACATTGAATCTGACATACAGTGGTGCTGATCAAACAAAAGACATCAGCAGACAGTGATTATCGTCTCGATACTGGCTTCTTTATTTATGCAACGTAATAGCGCCCCTCATGATATATTATGGCCTATATAGAAAATGTCTGGCTCTTTGGGGCAATTGGTTGTTTTCCAACATTGTTGTTCAAACATACTCATTGTGGAGTAACCTTTGACAAATTAATTTGCGAAAACCTGCACTATGCATGAAGACGAAACCACTAAATTTTCAAAATATATATGTTAAGATTATGAATAAATATAAGAAGCAATGGGGTTTGAACTCACATCGCACTGGTCGTGCAGTTTTCATATACCGAACAGTACGCCTGACCTTACTGAGCTACAGACCCATCCGTTCTCAAGAGCCAAAATATAAAAAGAAAACTTTAGATTCTAACACCTCAACCATTCTATTTCCATGGGAAATAATAACGTTCATTTTTCAGCAGATGAAGGGGAGAGGAAAATATGCTAGTTTTTTAATAAAAATAAAGTTTCTCCCTCGACAAAAACAAAGCTCTGATATGCTACACCATAAACCAATCTAATGACTAAGCAGACGATTTTTGTTGGGGATCTGTTCAGTTGCTCATGTCAGAGAAACATTGTCACAAAGATTCAGAGTTACTATAAATAGTAACAACTCACCAAGGTTCGGCACTTATTTTGTTACAAAATATCATCACCCGGGGCCAAAATGTACGCACAAATATCCCAAAACTGAATAAATAGAAAGTGCTGATACTGCGAGCCAAAATCCAGACCATCCCGATAAAGAGAAAGGCCCTTTTCACCCCTCGAAACTCTTGTTTATAAAAAAGCGCATTTTCGAAAATTTGTGAAATTTTACCAAATCGGCACTCATGTTTTACCCCTGTCCATATTCTTGTCCAAACATCCAATCTAACCTCAGTCACGTTACGCATGGTTCTGGAGTAAAGAATCGTCCGTATGTCAAAAACATTGGCATTTCTGAATATGCGAGAGCCCTCTGATGTCTGAAACACAACTCTTAGAAAAGGCATATTCAAACATCCAAAGACTCAGTGTTGAACCACCATCCAATTGTTTACTGGTATACAAGGTCACACCCATTCAGTTGAGCCTTAAAAATGCGATAAAAAATAAATGATCGACGTTTAGCCAATTGTTTACAAGTACGTTGCCCAGAGAAGTATCACACAAAACTACGGACACTGGGCCATATTACAGCAGTAAAGCACAACCTGTCCATCTTAGTTCACAAGACTACTGTAGTTCCCAGGGACACTACAAGAATAAAATCGGGTACACTTATCTGTTGTGTAAATGCTTTTCTCGGTCGCTATCGTGTATGTATGTTTGTGGGGGCGGAGTGTGTGTGTGTGTGGGGGGGGGGGGGGGGGTGGGAGTAGACTGAATGAGTTGCGCGAAACAAACTGTGAACGGTGGTTTATCCGTCTACTCCGTTGAAAGGTATCAGTCGACGGCGATAGTCTGATATTTGGGGTATAAGGGCACATATCGAAACATTGGCCCACTGATATCCCCAAACAATTCGAAAATTGAATTTGTTCAAAACGTACTCTCCCATACTCCTGAATGGCCACTGACAAACTATGTATAGAGGCGACACAATATAAGTGAAGCTCACCCCATAGAACCTAACAATTAGGGGCAGGGGCCATATTTGAGGATATACGAAACCAATTAAACCCTCATCACCCTACACACTGTCATCTACATGCACGTCATTATGTATGTAGAAATATCACTTTGCCCAGCCCAAACCCACCAAGCTAGGCCTTCCGTGTGAGAAGAAACCTTCAAGTACCTGGAAATGATTGTATTATATGCCCAGAATGACTGATATTTAAGCGCTATTATTGTTGTGGCTTCGCTCAGTCATCGATAAGGAAGACATTTTCCTTTTTTAAGGGGCGAAAACTCAAAATCAGCTTCTGGAAGGTATACTTTGTATTTAGGCACACTAACCTCCGTCTTTCTATTAGAATGCATTGTGGAGGTATAACCGAAAATACTGCAGTCTTACACGTCGAGGAAGTTGCTTTCCATTAGAAGTTCTGAAAAACAAAAGATTGTAATAGACAATTTCTTTCTGTCGGTCGTAACAGCTATATTTTGAGTTTATAGAACACTAAAAGACATGAACTGAAGATTATTCAGTCTGTTTGGAAAGAATATGAATGAATTCTTTTTGAAACGTTGTCCCGTGTTTCATAAATCATTCGAGTGAAACTCCGAGTCCTGATTTAATAATGTACTGAAAAGTGACACTTCGTGAATCTACGACTGTCATGGCCAGAAAAGTTGAATTCCAAGTCACACACATTTTTGACATCAAGTTGGTTTATTCAGTCACAACAAGCGATTTCAGCAGAAGGCAAAGTGAAAACAAAAGTGTCCTTATATGTAGAACGTTTTTACGTCATAAAATAGTAAAAAAAAAATTGAACTTTTTTGACAAATTTCATAAGGGTAACCATAGGCAAAAATTGAAATTGTTTTGTTTTTTAGTTGAATAAACCAATAAATGGCACATTTCAAAATATCAATAGTTCATAATTTCATTCTTGCGAAATTTATTCTTCTGAATTATTAAAGGCATTTAAAAGTCACTGTGTGTTGAGAGATCACCTCATTTACGTGATCATAAACGTTGCATTCGCAAATGGAACAGTCGCGTACATAAGTTATTGATTCATTATTTATTTATTGGTGTTTAAGGTTACATACATATGGACAATGTAATCGTGACCGTTACATTTTTACGGGTGGAGAAAGCCGGAGAGAACAACCGAGCATCGACTAGCAACTGGCAGCTCCTCAACATTCTAACTCTGTTCAAGCTCCACTCAAGCAGGGTTACAGCGGTTGAAGACATGTGTTCCATCGACGTGCGGTACGCCTTAGTAGGCAATCGGGATAAAGTGCCTTGCCCAAGGACACAACGATGGACGTCCCGGGCCTACATTCGTTCTTCAGCTGTTGTGTAAAAGACTTGAACTTTCCGACAAACCCCAATTTCTCTGTGTGACCTTTCTTCGGGGCAGAATTTACACTAACAAACGCATAAAATGACCTACCACTAAAGATAGTAATCACTCAATTGGCTAATGATGCTTCGGGGTAGTAAATCTGGGGAGTTTAGAAAGAGACCCTTCTTAAATTCTAAATGGCTTTCGTACAACAAGGGCTACAATATGGAACCAATGTTACCATTCCCTTGTTTGAAACATACAATCTTGAACGACAGCCGACCAAAATCAAGAACACCGTGTTGAAGAACCAAATTTTGAAACCAGTCGTATTCGAGTCTGAACTTAAAACTTAAACCAAACGGTTCCACTCTTAATATATGAACTCATCTTATATAACATACATAAAAATAATGCTGAGACAAGATAAACAGAGGAAGAAATAGATACCCAGAATGTCCCACGCGGATGCTCGTTGGAATCTAAATTTCATCTGCGAAACCACTAATTGTTATCAGTGGACGCTTTCGCTACCCACATTGACACCCTGCTCTACACATCATACCGAAAATATTCCAGATACACCAGCGAGAGGCACATCAAGAAGAAAAGACGGTTTAGATATCAAAAATGTAAAAACTGAAATAAAACGCCCTCCCCCCCCCCCCCCCAACCACCCCATACCAAGCCATCCAGTACACACAAGTTGACAGTCTGCTATCCACAAATCATAGACACTGGCGCATGCAATCATGGCATCAGTCTGCCGCCCATTTAGCTCCACACGTTGTATAACTTATAAGTAGAGTCATTATACCAGCCATTCCCTGAAAGGAACAACTTTTCGCTCAAAATACACTGAATATTTAAAGGTTGTAGAGATGGAACGCATTTGATTGTTTATTATTTGGGTATCACGACTCGTTCACGAACCTGATTTGTATTGTGTCGGATGAAAGAGGGCGAATCCATCTCGCATCCAACAGAGAACCATTTTACAGCAGCTATCTACTGTCTTACCTAAATGCTTACTGGACTGACACAAGCATGACAAACGTTACTTGAAGATTAATGTACTGTTAATGTGTTGCACGCATTTGCACAATGCGCCAAAGTACTCCCCCATGGGGAGCTGGAATAAAGGGCCTCACCACTGACATAACGCAGATGAAATGTATTACTTATGTTGGTAATGAAACAGTGTCAGTGCATATACTATTTTGCTATTTGTTAAATGCACTAGGGAATATTCGCAATCTTTTCTTTCAAAGAAACATTGAATCTGACATACAGTGGTGCTGATCAAACAAAAGACATCAGCGGACAGTGATTATCGTCTCGATACTGGCTTCTTTGTTTATGCAACGTAATAGCGCCCCTCATGATATATTATGGCCTATATAGAAAATGTCTGGCTCTTTGGGGCAATTGGTTGTTTTCCAACATTGTTGTTCAAACATACTCATTGTGGAGTAACCTTTGACAAATTAATTTGCGAAAACCTGCACTATGCATGAAGACGAAACCACAAAATTTTCAAAATGTATATGTTAAGATTATGAATAAATATAAGAAGCAATGGTGTTTGAACTCACATCGCACTGGTCGTGCAGTTTTCATATACCGAACAGTACGCCTGAACTTACTGAGCTACAGACCCATCCGTTCTCAAGAGCCAAAATATAAAAAGAAAACTTTAGATTCTAACACCTCAACCCTTCTATTTCCATGGGAAATAATAACGTTCATTTTTCAGCAGATGAAGGGGAGAGGAAAATATGCTAGTTTTTTAATAAAAATAAAGTTTCTCCCTCGACAAAAACAAAGCTCTGATATGCTACACCATAAACCAATCTAATGACTAAGCAGACGATTTTTCTTGGGGATCTGTTCAGTTGCTCATGTCAGAGAAACATTGTCACAAAGATTCAGAGTTACTATAAATAGTAACAACTCACCAAGGTTCGGCACTTATTTTGTTACAAAATATCATCACCCGGGGCCAAAATGTACGCACAAATATCCCAAAACTGAATAAATAGAAAGTGCTGATACTGCGAGCCAAAATCCAGACCATCTCGATAAAGAGAAAGGTCCTTTTCACCCCTCGAAACTCTTGTTTATAAAAAAGCGCATTTTCGAAAATTTGTGAAATTTTACCAAATCGGCACTCATGTTTTACCCCTGTCCATATTCTTGTCCAAACATCCAATCTAACCTCAGTCACGTTACGCATGGTTCTGGAGTAAAGAATCGTCCGTATGTCAAAAACATTGGCATTTCTGAATATGCGAGAGCCCTCTGATGCCTGAAACACAACTCTTAGAAAAAGCATATTCAAACATCCAAAGACTCCGTGTTGAACCACCATCCAATTGTTTTCTGGTATACAAGGTCACACCCATTCAGTTGAGCCTTAAAAATGCGATAAAAAATAAATGATCGACGTTTAGCCAATTGTTTACAAGCACGTTGCCCAGAGAAGTATCACACAAAACTACGGACACTGGGCCATATTACAGCAGTAAAGCACAACCTGTCCATCTTAGTTCACAAGACTACTGTAGTTCCCAGGGACACTACAAGAATAAAATCGGGTACACTTATCTGTTGTGTAAATGCTTTTCTCGGTCGCTATCGTGTATGTATGTTTGTGGGGGCGGAGTGTGTGTGTGGGGGGGGGGGGGGGAGAGAGTAGACTGAATGAGTTGCGCGAAACAAACGGTGAACGGTGGTTTATCCGTCTACTCCGTTGAAAGGTATCAGTCGACGGCGATAGTCTGATATTTGAGGTATAAGGGCACATATCGAAACATTGGCCCACTGATAACCCCAAACAATTCGAAAATTGAATTTGTTCAAAACTTACTCTCCCATACTCCTGAATGGCCACTGACAAACTATGTATAGAAGTGACACAATATAAGTGAAGCTCACCCCATAGAACCTAACAATTAGGGGCAGGGGCCATATTTGTGGATATACGAAACCAATTAAACCCTCATCACCCTACACACTGTCATCTACATGCACGTCATTATGTATGTAGAAATATCACTTTGCCCAGCCCAAACCCACCAAGCTAGGCCTTCCGTGTGAGAAGGAACCTTCAAGTACCTGGAAATGATTGTATTATATGCCCAGAATGACTGATATTTAAGCGCTATTATTGTTGTGGGTTCGCTCAGTCATCGATAAGGAAGACATTTTCCTTTTTTAAGGGGCGAAAACTCAAAATCAGCTTCTGGAAGGTATACTTTGTATTTAGGCACACTAACCTCCGTCTTTCTATTAGAATGCATTGTGGAGGTATAACCGAAAATACTGCAGTCTTACACGTCGAGGAAGTTGCTTTCCATTAGAAGTTCTGAAAAACAAAAGATTGTAATAGACAATTTCTTTCTGTCGGTCGTAACAGCTATATTTTGAGTTTATAGAACACTAAAAGACATGAACTGAAGATTATTCAGTCTGTTTGGAAAGAATATGAATGAATTCTTTTTGAAACGTTGTCCCGTGTTTCATAAATCATTCGAGTGAAACTCCGAGTCCTGATTTAATAATGTACTGAAAAGTGACACTTCGTGAATCTACGACTGTCATGGCCAGAAAAGTTGAATTCCAAGTCACACACATTTTTGACATCAAGTTGGTTTATTCAGTCACAACAAGCGATTTCAGCAGAAGGCAAAGTGAAAACAAAAGTGTCCTTATATGTAGAACGTTTTTGCGTCATAAAATAGTAAAAAAAAAATTGAACTTTTTTGACAAATTTCATAAGGGTAACCATAGGCAAAAATTGAAATTTTTTTGTTTTTTAGTTGAATAAACCAATAAATGGCACATTTCAAAATATCAATAGTTCATAATTTCATTCTTGCGAAATTTATTCTTCTGAATTATTAAAGGCATTTAAAAGTCACTGTGTGTTGAGAGATCACCTCATTTACGTGATCATAAACGTTGCATTCGCAAATGGAACAGTCGCGTACATAAGTTATTGATTCATTATTTATTTATTGGTGTTTAAGGTTACATACATATGGACAATGTAATCGTGACCGTTACATTTTTACGGGTGGAGAAAGCCGGAGAGAACAACCGAGCATCGACTAGCAACTGGCAGCTCCTCAACATTCTAACTCTGTTCAAGCTCCACTCAAGCAGGGTTACAGCGGTTGAAGACATGTGTTCCATCGACGTGCGGTACGCCTTAGTAGGCAATCGGGATAAAGTGCCTTGCCCAAGGACACAACGATGGTCGTCCCGGGCCTACATTCGTTCTTCAGCTGTTGTGTAAAAGACATGAACTTTCCGACAAACCCCAATTTCTCTGTGTGACCTTTCTTCGGGGCAGAATTTATACTAACCAACGCATAAAATGACCTCCCACTAAAGATAGTAATCACTCAATTGGCTAATCATGCTTCGGGGTAGTAAATCTGGGGAGTTTAGAAAGAGACCCTTCTTAAATTCTAAATGGCTTTCGTACAACAAGGGCTACAATATGGAACCAATGTTACCATTCCCTTGTTTGAAACATACAATCTTGAACGACAGCCGACCAAATTCAAGAACACCGTGCTGAAGAACCAAATTTTGAAACCAGTCGTATTCGAGTCTGAACTTAAAACTTAAACCAAACGGTTCCACTCTTAATATATGAACTCATCTTATATAACATACATAAAAATAATGCTGAGACAAGATAAACAGAGGAAGAAGTAGATACCCAGAATGTCCCACGCGGATGCTCGTAGGAATCTAAATTTCATCTGCGAAACCACTAATTGTTATCAGTGGACGCTTTCGCTACCCACATTGACACCCTGCTCTACTCATCATACCGAAAATATTCCAGATACACCAGCGAGAGGCACATCAAGAAGAAAAGACGGTTTAGATATCAAAAATGTAAAAACTGAAATAAAACGCCCCCCCCCCCCCTCCCAACCTCCCCATACCAAGCCATCCAGTACACACAAGTTGACAGTCTGCTATCACAAATCATAGACACTGGCGCATGCAATCATGACATCGGTCTGCCGCCCATTTAGCTCCACACGTTGTATAACTTATAAGTAGAGTCATTATACCAGCCATTCCCTGAAAGGAACAACTTTTCGCTCAAAATACACTGAATATTTAAAGTTTGTAGAGATGGAACGCATTTGATTGTTTATTATTTGGGTATCACGACTCGTTCACGAACCTGATTTGTATTGTGTCGGATGAAAGAGAGCGGATCCATCTCGCATCCAACAGAGAACCATTTTACAGCAGCTATCTACTGTCTTACCTAAAAGCTTACTGGACTGACACAAGCATGACAAACGTTACTTGAAGATTAATGTACTGTTAATGTGTTGCACGCATTTGCACAATGCGCCAAAGGACTCCCCCATGGGGAGCTGGAATAAAGGGCCTCACCACTCACATAACGCATATGAAATGTATTACTTATGTTGGTAATGAAACAGTGTCAGTGCATATACTCTTTTGCTATTTGTTAAATGCAGTAGGGAATATTCGCAATCTTTTCTTTCAAAGAAACATTGAATCTGACATACAGTGGTGCTGATCAAACAAAAGACATCAGCAGACAGTGATTATCGTCTCGATACTGGCTTCTTTATTTATGCAACGTAACAACGCCCCTCATGATATATTATGGCCTATATAGAAAATGTCTGGCTCTTTGGGGCAATTGGTTGTTTTCCAACATTGTTGTTCAAACATACTCATTGTGGAGTGACCTTCGACAAATTAATTTGCGAAAACCTGCACTATGCATGAAGACGAAACCACAAAATTGTCAAAATGTATATGTTAAGATTATGAATAAATATAAGAAGCAATGGGGTTTGAACTCACATCGCACTGGTCGTGCAGTTTTCATATACCGAACAGTACGCCTGAACTTACTGAGCTACAGACCCATCCGTTCGCAAGAGCCAAAATATAAAAAGAAAACTTTAGATTCTAACACCTCAACCATTCTATTTCCATGGGAAATAATAACGTTCATTTTTCAGCAGATGAAGGGGAGAGGAAAATATGCTAGTTTTTTAATAAAAATAAAGTTTCTCCCTCGACAAAAGCAAAGCTCTGATATGCTACAGCATAAACCAATCTAATGACTAAGCAGACGATTTTTGTTGGGGATCTGTTCAGTTGCTCAAGTCAGAGAAACATTGTCACAAAGATTCAAAGTTACTATAAATAGTAACAACTCACCAAGGTTCGGCTCTTATTTTGTTACAAAATATCATCACCCTGGACCAAAATGTACGCACAAATATCCCAAAACTGAATAAATAGAAAGTGCTGATACTGCGAGCCAAAATCCAGACCATCTCGATAAAGAGAAAGGCCCTTTTCACTCCGCGAAACTCTTGGTTATAAAAAAAACGCATTTTCGAAATTTTGTGAAATTTTACCAAATCGGCAATCATGTTTTACCCCTGTCCATATTCTTGTCCAAACATCCAATCTAACCTCAGTCACGTTACGCATGGTTCTGGAGTAAAGAATCGTCCGTATGTCAAAAACATTGGCATTTCTGAATATGCGAGAGCCCTCTGATGTCTGAAACACAACTCTTAGAAAAATAATATTCAAACATCCAAAGACTCAGTGTTGAACCACCATCTAATTGCTTACTGGTATACAAGGTCACACCCATTCAGTTGAGCCTAAAAAATGCGATAAAAAATAAATGATCGACGTTTAGCCAATTGTTTACAAGTACGTTGCCCAGAGAAGTATCACACAAAATTATGGACACTGGGCCATATTACAGCAGAAAAGCACAACCTGTCCATCTTAGTTCACAAGACTACTGTAGTTCCCAGGGACACTACAAGAATAAAATCGGGTACACTTATCTGTTGTGTAAATGCTTTTCTCGGTCGCTATCGTGTATGTATGTTTGTGGGGGCGGAGTGTGTGTGTGGGGGGGGGGGGGAGTAGACTGAATGAGTTGCGCGAAACAAACGGTGAACGGTGGTTTATCCGTCTACTCCGTTGAAAGGTATCAGTCGACGGCGATAGCCTGATATTTGCGGTATAAGGGCACATATCGAAACATTGGCCCACTGATAACCCCAAACAATTCGAAAATTGAATTTGTTCAAAACGTACTCTCCCATACTCCTGAATGGCCACTGACAAACTATGTATAGAAGCGACACAATATAAGTGAAGCTCACCCCATAGAACCCAACAATTAGGGGCAGGGGCCATATTTGTGAATATACGAAACCAATTAAACCCTCATCACCCTACACACTGTCATCTACATGCACGTCATTATGTATGTTGAAATATCACTTTGCCCAGCCCAAACCCACCAAGCTAGGCCTTCCGTGTGAGAAGAAACCTTCAAGTACCTGGAAATGATTGTATTATATGCCCAGAATGACTGATATTTAAGCGCTATTATTGTTGTGGGTTCGCTCAGTCATCGATAAGGAAGACATTTTCCTTTTTTAAGGGGCGAAAACTCAAAATCAGCTTCTGGAAGGTATACTTTGTATTTAGGCACACTAACCTCCGTCTTTCTATTAGAATGCATTGTGGAGGCATAACCGAAAATACTGCAGTCTTACACGTCGCGGAAGTTGCTTTCCATTAGAAGTTCTGAAAAACAAAAGATTGGAATAGACAATTTCTTTCTGTCGGTCGTAACAGCTATATTTTGAGTTTATAGAACACTAAAAGACATGAACTGAAGATTATTCAGTCTGTTTGGAAAGAATATGAATGAATTCTTTTTGAAACGTTGTCCCGTGTTTCATAAATCATTCGAGTGAAACTCCGAGTCCTGATTTAATAATGTACTGTAAAGTGACACTTCGTGAATCTACGACTGTCATGGCCGGAAAAGTTGAATTCCAAGTGACACACATTTTTGACATCAAGTTGGTTTATTCAGTCACAACAAGCGACTTCAGCAGAAGGAAAAGTGAAAACAAAACTGTCCTTATATGTAAAACGTTTTTGCGTCATAAAATAGTAAAAAAAAAAATTGAACTTTTTTGACAAATTTCATAAGGGTAACCATAGGCAAAAATTGAATTTTTTTTGTTTTTTAGTTGAATAAACCAATAAATGGCACACTTCAAAATATCAATAGTTCATGATTTCATTCTTGCGAAATTTATTCTTCTGAATTATTAAAGGCATTTAAAAGTCATTGTGCGTTGAGAGATCACCTCATTTACGTGATCATAAACGTTGCATTCGCAAATGGAACAATCGCGTACATAAGTTATTGATTTATTATTTATTTATTGGTGTTTAAGGTTACATACATATGGACAATGTAATCGTGACCGTTACATTTTTACGGGTGGAGAAAGCCGGAGAGAACAACCGAGCATCGACTAGCAACTGGCAGCTCCTCAACATTCTAACTCTGTTCAAGCTCCACTCAAGCAGGGTTACAGCGGTTGAAGACATGTGTTCCATCGACGTGCGGTACGCCTTAGTAGGCAATCGGGATAAAGTGCCTTGCCCAAGGACACAACGATGGTCGTCCCGGGCCTACATTCGTTCTTCAGCTGTTGTGTAAAAGACTTGAACTTTCCGACAAACCCCAATTTCTCTGTGTGACCTTTCTTCGGGGCAGAATTTATACTAACCAACGCATAAAATGACCTACCACTAAAGATAGTAATCACTCAATTGGCTAATCATGCTGCGGGGTAGTAAATCTGGGGAGTTTAGAAAGAGAACCTTCTTAAATTCTAAATGGCTTTCGTACAACAAGGGCTACAGTATGGAACCAATGTTACCATTCCCTTGTTTGAAACATACAATCTTGAACGACAGCCGACCAAAATCAAGAACACCGTGTTGAAGAACCAAATTTTGAAACCAGTCGTATTCGAGTCTGAACTAAAAACTTAAACCAAACGGTTCCACTCTTAATATATGAACTCATCTTATATAACATACATAAAAATAATGCTGAGACAAGATAAACAGAGGAAGAAGTAGATACCCAGAAAGTCCCACGCGGATGCTCGTTGGAATCTAAATTTCATCTGCGAAACCACTAATTGTTATCAGTGGACGCTTTCGCTACCACATTGTCACCCTGCTCCACACATCATACCGAAAATATTCCAGATACACCAGCGAGAGGCACATCAAGAAGAAAAGACGGTTTAGATATCAAAAATGTAAAAACTGAAATAAAACGCCCCCCACCCCCCAACCACCCCATACCAAGCCATCCAGTACACACAAGTTGACAGTCTGCTATCCACAAATCATAGACACTGGCGCATGCAATCATGACATCAGTCTGCCGCCCATTTAGCTCCACACGTTGTATAACTTATAAGTAGAGTCATTATACCAGCCATTCCCAGAAAGGAACAACTTTTCGCT
The DNA here is from genome assembly GCA_031216915.1 of Pictodentalium vernedei. Lineage (NCBI taxonomy): Eukaryota > Metazoa > Mollusca > Scaphopoda > Dentaliida > Dentaliidae > Pictodentalium > Pictodentalium vernedei. The sequence goes on from CM062288.1 coordinate 271,758,745, forward strand.
CAAAATACACTGAATATTTAAAGTTTGTAGAGATGGAACGCATTTGATTGTTTATTATTTGGGTATCACGACTCGTTCACGAACCTGATTTGTATTGTGTCGGATGAAAGAGAGCGGATCCATCTCGCATCCAACAGAGAACCATTTTACAGCAGCTATCTACTGTCTTACCTAAATGCTTACTGGACTGACACAAGCATGACAAACGTTACTTGAAGATTAATGTACTGTTAATGTGTTGCACGCATTTGCACAATGCGCCAAAGTACTCCCTCATGGGCAGCTGGAATAAAGGGTCTCACCACTGACATAACGCAGATGAAATGTATTACTTATGTTGGTAATGAAACAGTGTCAGTGCATATACTCTTTTGCTATTTGTTAAATGCAGTAGGGAATATTCGCAATCTTTTCTTTCAAAGAAACATTGAATCTGACATACAGTGGTGCTGATCAAACAAAAGACATCAGCAGACAGTGATTATCGTCTCGATACTGGCTTCTTTATTTATGCAACGTAACAACGCCCCTCATGATATATTATGGCCTATATAGAAAATGACTGGCTCTTTGGGGCAATTGGTTGTTTTCCAACATTGTTGTTCAAACATACTCATTGTGGAGTAACCTTTGACAAATTAATTTGCGAAAACCTGCTCTATGCATGAAGACGAAACCACAAAATTGTCAAAATGTATATGTTAAGATTATGAATAAATATAAAAAGCAATGGGGTTTGAACTCACATCGCACTGGTCGTGCAGTTTTCATATACCGAACAGTACGCCGGAACTTACTGAGCTACAGACCCATCCGTTCTCAAGAGCCAAAATATAAAAAGAAAACTTTAGATTCTAACACCTCAACCATTCTATTTCCATGGGAAATAATAACGTTCATTTTTCAGCAGATGAAGGGGAGAGGAAAATATGCTAGTTTTTCAATAAAAATAAAGTTTCTCCCTCGACAAAAACAAAGCTCTGATATGCTACAGCATAAACCAATCTAGTGACTAAGCAGACGATTTTTCTTGGGGATCTGTTCAGTTGCTCATGTCAGAGAAACATTGTCACAAAGATTCAGAGTTACTATAAATAGTAACAACTCACCAAGGTTCGGCACTTATTTTGTTACAAAATATCATCACCCGGGGCCAAAATGTACGCACAAATATCCCAAAACTGAATAAATAGAAAGTGCTGATACTGCGAGCCAAAATCCAGACCATCTCGATAAAGAGAAAGGCCCTTTTCACCCCTCGAAACACTTGTTTATAAAAAAGCGCATTTTCGAAAATTTGTGAAATTTTACCAAATCGGCACTCATGTTTTACCCCTGTCCATATTCTTGTCCAAACATCCAATCTAACCTCAGTCACGTTACGCATGGTTCTGGAGTAAAGAATCGTCCGTATGTCAAAAACATTGGCATTTCTGAATATGCGAGAGCCCTCTGATGTCTGAAACACAACTCTTAGAAAAAGCATATTCAAACATCCAAAGACTCAGTGTTGAACCACCATCTAATTGTTTACTGGTATACAAGGTCACACCCATTCAGTTGAGCCCAAAAAATGCGATAAAAAATAAATGATCGACGTTTAGCCAATTGTTTACAAGTACGTTGCCCTGAGAAGTATAACACAAAACTATGGACACTGGGCCATATTACAGCAGTAAAGCACAACCTGTCCATCTTCGTTCACAAGACTACTGTAGTTCCCAGGGACACTACAAGAATAAAATCGGGTACACTTATCTGTTGTGTAAATGCTTTTCTCGGTCACTATCGTGTATGTATGTTTGTGGGGGCGGAGTGTGTGTGTGTGGGGGGGGGGGGGAGTAGACTGAATGAGTTGCGCGAAACAAACGGTGAACGGTGGTTTATCCGTCTACTCCGTTGAAAGGTATCAGTCGACGGCGATAGTCTGATATTTGGGGTATAAGGGCACATATCGAAACATTGGCCCACTGATAACCCCAAACAATTCGAAAATTGAATTTGTTCAAAACGTACTCTCCCATACTCCTGAATGGCCACTGACAAACTATGTATAGAAGCGACACAATATAAGTGAAGCTCACCCCATAGAACCTAACAATTAGGGGCAGGGGCCATATTTGTGGATATACGAAACCAATTAAACCCTCATCACCCTACACACTGTCATCTACATGCACGTCATTATGTATGTAGAAATATCACTTTGCCCAGCCCAAACCCACCAAGCTAGGCCTTCCGTGTGAGAAGAAACCTTCAAGTACCTGGAAATGATTGTATTATATGCCCAGAATGACTGATATTTAAGCGCTATTATTGTTGTGGGTTCGCTCAGTCATCGATAAGGAAGACATTTTCCTTTTTTAAGGGGCGAAAACTCAAAATCAGCTTCTGGAAGGTATACTTTGTATTTAGGCACACTAACCTCCGTCTTTCTATTAGAATGCATTGTGGAGGTATAACCGAAAATACTGCAGTCTTACACGTCGCGGAAGTTGCTTTCCATTAGAAGTTCTGAAAAACAAAAGATTGGAATAGACAATTTCTTTCTGTCGGTCGTAACAGCTATATTTTGAGTTTATAGAACACTAAAAGACATGAACTGAAGATAATTCAGTCTGTTTGGAAAGAATATGAATGAATTCTTTTTGAAACGTTGTCCCGTGTTTCATAAATCATTCGAGTGAAACTCCGAGTCCTGATTTAATAATGTACTGAAAAGTGACACTTCGTGAATCTACGACTGTCATGGCCGGAAAAGTGGAATTCCAAGTGACACACATTTTTGACATCAAGTTGGTTTATTCAGTCACAACAAGCGATTTCAGCAGAAGGAAAAGTGAAAACAAAAGTGTCCTTATATGTAGAACGTTTTTGCGTCATAAAATAGTAAAAAAAAAAATTGAACTTTTTTGACAAATTTCATAAGGGTAACCATAGGCAAAAATTGAAATTTTTTTATTTTTTAGTTGAATAAACCAATAAATGGCACACTTCAAAATATCAATAGTTCATGATTTCATTCTTGCGAAATTTATTCTTCTGAATTAATAAAGGCATTTAAAAGTCACTGTGTGTTGAGAGATCACCTCATTTACGTGATCATAAACATTGCATTCGCAAATGGAACAGTCGCGTACATAAGTTATTGATTTATTATTTATTTATTGGTGTTTAAGGTTACATACATATGGACAATGTAATCGTGACCGTTACATTTTTACGGGTGGAGAAAGCCGGAGAGAACAACCGAGCATCGACTAGCAACTGGCAGCTCCTCAACATTCTAACTCTGTTCAAGCTCCACTCAAGCAGGGTTACAGCGGTTGAAGACATGTGTTCCATCGACGTGCGGTACGCCTTAGTAGGCAATCGGGATAAAGTGCCTTGCCCAAGGACACAACGATGGTCGTCCCGGGCCTACATTCGTTCTTCAGCTGTTGTGTAAAAGACTTGAACTTTCCGACAAACCCCAATTTCTCTGTGTGACCTTTCTTCGAGGCAGAATTTATACTAACCAACGCATAAAATGACCTACCACTAAAGATAGTAATCACTCAATTGGCTAATCATGCTTCGGGGTAGTAAATCTGGAGAGTTTAGAAAGAGACCCTTCTTAAATTCTAAATGGCTTTCGTACAACAAGGGCTACAATATGGAACCAATGTTACCATTCCCTTGTTTCAAACATACAATCTTGAACGACAGCCGACCAAAATCAAGAACACCGTGTTGAAGAACCAAATTTTGAAACCAGTCGTATTCGAGTCTGAACTTAAAACTTAAACCAAACGGTTCCACTCTTAATATATGAACTCATCTTATATAACATACATAAAAATAATGCTGAGACAAGATAAACAGAGGAAGAAGTAGATACCCAGAATGTCCCACGCGGATGCTCGTTGGAATCTAAATTTCATCTGCGAAACCACTAATTGTTATCAGTGGACGCTTTCGCTACCCACATTGACACCCTGCTCTACACATCATACCGAAAATATTCCAGATACACCAGCGAGAGGCACATCAAGAAGAAAAGACGGTTTAGATATCAAAAATGTAAAAACTGAAATAAAACGCCCTCCCCCCTCCCCCCAACCACCCCATACCAAGCCATCCAGTACACACAAGTTGACAGTCTGCTATCCACAAATCATAGACACTGGCGCATGCAATCATGACATCAGTCTGCCGCCCATTTAGCTCCATACGTTGTATGACTTATAAGTAGAGTCATTATACCAGCCATTCCCTGAAAGGAACAACTTTTCGCTCAAAATACACTGAATATTTAAAGTTTGTAGAGATGGAACGCATTTGATTGTTTATTATTTGGGTATCACGACTCGTTCACGAACCTGATTTGTATTGTGTCGGATGAAAGAGAGCGGATCCATCTCGCATCCAACAGAGAACCATTTTACAGCAGCTATCTACTGTCTTACCTAAATGCTTACTGGACTGACACAAGCATGACAAACGTTACTTGAAGATTAATGTACTGTTAATGTGTTGCACGCATTTGCACAATGCGCCAAAGTACTCCCCCATGGGGAGCTGGAATAAAGGGCCTCACCACTGACATAACGCAGATGAAATGTATTACTTATGTTGGTAATGAAACAGTGTCAGTGCTTATACTCTTTTGCTATTTGTTAAATGCAGTAGGGAATATTCGCAATCTTTACTTTCAAAGAAACATTGAATCTGACATACAGTGGTGCTGATCAAACAAAAGACATCAGCAGACAGTGATTATCGTCTCGATACTGGCTTCTTTATTTATGCAACGCAACAACGCCCCTCATGATATATTATGGCCTATATAGAAAATGTCTGGCTCTTTGGGGCAATTGGTTGTTTTCCAACATTGTTGTTCAAACATACTCATTGTGGAGTAACCTTTGACAAATTAATTTGCGAAAACCTGCACTATGCATGAAGACGAAACCACAAAATTGTCAAAATGTATATGTTAAGATTATGAATAAATATGAGAAACAATGGGGTTTGAACTCACATCGCACTGGTCGTGCAGTTTTCATATACCGAACAATACGCCTGAACTTACTGAGCTACAGACCCATCCGTTCTCAAGAGCCAAAATATAAAAAGAAAGCTTTAGATTCTAACACCTCAACCATTCTATTTCCATGGGAAATAATAACGTTCATTTTTCAGCAGATGAAGGGGAGAGGAAAATATGCTAGTTTTTTAATAAAAATAAGGTTTCTCCCTCGACAAAAACAAAGCTCTGATATGCTACAGCATAAACCAATCTAATGACTAAGCAGACGATTTTTGTTGGGGATCTGTTCAGTTGCTCATGTCGGAGAAACATTGTCACAAAGATTCAGAGTTACTATAAATAGTAACAACTCACCAAGGTTCGGCACTTATTTTGTTACAAAATATCATCACCCGGGGCCAAAATGTACGCACAAATATCCCAAAACTGAATAAATAGAAAGTGCTGATACTGCGAGCCAAAATCCAGACCATCTCGATAAAGAGAAAGGCCCTTTTCACCCCTCGAAACTCTTGTTTATAAAAAAGCGCATTTTCGAAAATTTGTGAAATTTTACCAAATCGGCACTCATGTTTTACCCCTGTCCATATTCTTGTCCAAACATCCAATCTAACCTCAGTCACGTTACGCATGGTTCTGGAGTAAAGAATCGTCCGTATGTCAAAAACATTGGCATTTCTGAATATGCGAGAGCCCTATGATGTCTGAAACACAACTCTTAGAAAAAGCATATTCAAACATCCAAAGACTCAGTGTTGAACCACCATCTAATTGTTTACTGGTATATAAGGTCACACCCATTCAGTTGAGCCTAAAAAATGCGATAAAAAATAAATGATCGACGTTTAGCCAATTGTTTACAAGTACGTTGCCCAGAGAAGTATCACACAAAACTATGGACACTGGGCCATATTACAGCAGTAAAGCACAACCTGTCCATCTTAGTTCACAAGACTACTGTAGTTCCCAGGGACACTACAAGAATAAAATCGGGTACACTTATCTGTTGTGTAAATGCTTTTCTCGGTCGCTATCGTGTATGTATGTTTGTTGCGGCGGAGTGTGTGTGCGTGCGGGGGGGGGGGGGGGGGAGTAGACTGAATGAGTTGCGCGAAACAAACGGTGAACGGTGGTTTATCCGTCTACTCCGTTGAAAGGTATCAGTCGACGGCGATAGTCTGATATTTGGGGTATAAGGGCACATATCGAAACATTGGCCCACTGATAACCCCAAACAATTCGAAAATTGAATTTGTTCAAAACGTACTCTCCCATACTCCTGAATGGCCACTGACAAACTATGTATAGAAGCGACACAATATAAGTGAAGCTCACCTCATAGAACCTAACAATTAGGGGCAGGGGCCATATTTGTGGATATACGAAACCAATTAAACCCTCATCACCCTACACACTGTCATCTACATGCACGTCATTATGTATGTAGAAATATCACTTTGCCCAGCCCAAACCCACCAAGCTAGGCCTTCCGTGTGAGAAGAAACCTTCAAGTACCTGGAAATGATTGTATTATATGCCCAGAATGACTGATATTTAAGCGCTATTATTGTTGTGGGTTCGCTCAGTCATCGATATGGAAGACATTTTCCTTTTTTAAGGGGCGAAAACTCAAAATCAGCTTCTGGAAGGTATACTTTGTATTTAGGCACACTAACCTCCGTCTTTCTATTAGAATGCATTGTGGAGGTATAACCGAAAATACTGCAGTCTTACACGTCGCGGAAGTTGCTTTCCATTAGAAGTTCTGAAAAACAAAAGATTGGAATAGACAATTTCTTTCTGTCGGTCGTAACAGCTATATTTTGAGTTTATAGAACACTAAAAGACATGAACTGAAGATTATTCAGTCTGTTTGGAAAGAATATGAATGAATTCTTTTTGAAACGTTGTCCCGTGTTTCATAAATCATTCGAGTGAAACTCCGAGTCCTGATTTAATAATGTACTGAAAAGTGACACTTCGTGAATCTACGACTGTCATGGCCGGAAAAGTTGAATTCCAAGTGACACACATTTTTGACATCAAGTTGGTTTATTCAGTCACAACAAGCGATTTCAGCAGAAGGAAAAGTGAAAACAAAAGTGTCCTTATATGTAGAACGTTTTTGCGTTATAAAATAGTAAAAAAAAAAATTGAACTTTTTTGACAAATTTCATAAGGGAAACCATAGGCAAAAATTGAATTTTTTTTGTTTTTTAGTTGAATAAACCAATAAATGGCACACTTCAAAATATCAATAGTTCATGATTTCATTCTTGCGAAATTTATTCTTCTGAATTAATAAAGGCATTTTAAAGTCACTGTGTGTTGAGAGATCACCTCATTTACGTGATCATAAACGTTGCATTCGCAAATGGAACAGTCGCGTACATAAGTTATTGATTTATTATTTATTTATTGGTGTTTAAGGTTACATACATATGGACAATGTAATCGTGACCGTTACATTTTTACGGGTGGAGAAAGCCGGACAGAACAACCGAGCATCGACTAGCAACTGGCAGCTCCTCAACATTCTAACTCTGTTCAAGCTCCACTCAAGCAGGATTACAGCGGTTGAAGACATGTGTTCCATCGACGTGCGGTACGCCTTAGTAGGCAATCGGGATAAAGTGCCTTGCCCAAGGTCACAGCGATGGTCGTCCCGGGCCTACATTCGTTCTTCAGCTGTTATGTAAAAGACTTGAACTTTCCGACAAACCACAATTTCTCTGTGTGACCTTTCTTCGGGGCAGAATTTATACTAACCAACGCATAAAATGACCTACCACTAAAGATAGTAATCACTCAATTGGCTAATCATGCTTCGGGGTAGTAAATCTTGGGAGTTTAGAAAGAGACCCTTCTTAAATTCTAAATGGCTTTCGTACAACAAGGGCTACAATATGGAACCAATGTTACCATTCCCTTGTTTGAAACATACAATCTTGAACGACAGCCGACCAAAATCAAGAACACCGTGTTGAAGAATCAAATTTTGAAACCAGTCGTATTCGAGTCTGAACTTAAAACTTAAACCAAACGGTTCCACTCTTAATATATGAACTCATCTTATATAACATACATAAAAATAATGCTGAGACAAGATAAACAGAGGAAGAAGTAGATACCCAGAATGTCCCACGCGGATGCTCGTTGGAATCTAAATTTCATCTGCGAAACCACTAATTGTTATCAGTGGACGCTTTCGCTACCCACATTGACACCCTGCTCTACACATCATACCGAAAATATTCCAGATACACCAGCGAGAGGCACATCAAGAAGAAAAGACGGTTTAGATATCAAAAATGTAAAAACTGAAATAAAACGCCCCCCCCCCCCCCAACTACCCCATACCAAGCCATCCAGTACACACAAGTTGACAGTCTGCTATCCACAAATCATAGACACTGGCGCATGCAATCATGGCATCAGTCTGCCGCCCATTTAGCTCCACACGTTGTATAACTTATAAGTAGAGTCATTATACCAGCCATTCCTTGAAAGGAACAACTTTTCGCTCAAAATACACTGAATATTTAAAGTTTGTAGAGATGGAACGCATTTGATTGTTTATTATTTGGGTATCACGACTCGTTCACCAACCTGATTTGTATTGTGTCGGATGAAAGAGGGCGGATCCATCTCGCATCCAACAGAGAACCATTTTACAGCAGCCATCTACTGTCTTACCTAAATGCTTACTGGACTGACACAAGCATGACAAACGTTACTTGAAGATTAATGTACTGTTAATGTGTTGCACGCATTTGCACAATGCGCCAAAGTACTCCCCCATGGGGAGCTGGAATAAAGGGCCTCACCACTGACATAACGCAGATGAAATGTATTACTTATGTTGGTAATGAAACAGTGTCAGTGCATATACTCTTTTGCTATTTGTTAAATGCACTAGGGAATATTCGCAATCTTTTCTTTCAAAGAAACATTGAATCTGACATACAGTGGTGCTGATCAAACAAAAGACATCAGCAGACAGTGATTATCGTCTCGATACTGGCTTTTTTATTTATGCAACGTAATAGCGCCCCTCATGATATATTATGGGCTATATAGAAAATGTCTGGCTCTTTGGGGCAATTGGTTGTTTTCCAACATTGTTGTTCAAACATACTCATTGTGGAGTAACCTTTGACAAATTAATTTGCGAAAACCTGCACTATGCATGAAGACGAAACCACAAAATTGTCAAAATGTATATGTTAAGATTATGAATAAATATAAGAAGCAATGGGGTTTGAACTCACATCGCACTGGTCGTGCAGTTTTCATATACCGAACAGTACGCCTGAACTTACTGAGCTACAGACCCATCCGTTCTCAAGAGCCAAAATATAAAAAGAAAACTTTAGATTCTAACACCTCAACCATTCTATTTCCATGGGAAATAATAACGCTCAATTTTCAGCAGATGAAGGGGAGAGGAAAATATGCTAGTTTTTTAATAAAAATAAAGTTTCTCCCTCGACAAAAACAAAGCTCTGATATGCTACAGCATAAACCAATCTAATGACTAAGCAGACGATTTTTGTTGGGGATCTGTTCAGTTGCTCATGTCAGAGAAACATTGTCACAAAGATTCAGAGTTACTATAAATAGTAACAACTCACCAAGGTTCGGCACTTATTTTGTTACAAAATATCATCACCCGGGGCCAAAATGTACGCACAAATATCTCAAAACTGAATAAATAGAAAGTGCTGATACTGCGAGCCAAAATCCAGACCATCTCGATAAAGAGAAAGGCCCTTTTCACCCCTCGAAACTCTTGTTTATAAAAAAGCGCATTTTCGAAAATTTGTGAAATTTTACCAAATCGGCACTCATGTTTTACCCCTGTCCATATTCTTGTCCAAACATCCAATCTAACCTCAGTCACGTTACGCATGGTTCTGGAGTAAAGAATCGTCCGTATGTCAAAAACATTGGCATTTCTGAATATGCGAGAGCCCTCTGATGTCTGAAACACAACTCTTAGAAAAAGCATATTCAAACATCCAAAGACTCAGTGTTGAACCACCATCTAATTGTTTACTGGTATACAAGGTCACACCCATTCAGTTGAGCCTAAAAAAATGCGATAAAAAATAAATGATCGACGTTTAGCCAATTGTTTACAAGTACGTTGCCCAGAGAAGTATCACACAAAACTATGGACACTGGGCCATATTACAGCAGTAAAGCACAACCTGTCCATCTTAGTTCACAAGACTACTGTAGTTCCCAGGGACACTACAAGAATAAAATCGGGTACACTTATCTGTTGTGTAAATGCTTTTCTCGGTCGCTATCGTGTATGTATGTTTGTGGGGGCGGTGTGTGTGTGGGGGGGGGGGGAGGGAGGGGGGGAGTAGACTGAATGAGTTGCGCGAAACAAACGGTGAACGGTGGTTTATCCGTCTACTCCGTTGAAAGGTATCAGTCGACGGCGATAGTCTGATATTTGGGGTATAAGGGCACATATCGAAACATTGGCCCACTGATAACCCCAAACAATTCGAAAATTGAATTTGTTCAAAACGTACTCTCCCATACTCCTGAATGGCCACTGACAAACTATGTATAGAAGCGACACAATATAAGTGAACCTCACCCCATAGAACCTAACAATTAGGGGCAGGGGCCATATTTGTGGATATACGAAACCAATTAAACCCTCATCACCCTACACACTGTCATCTACATGCACGTCATTATGTATGTAGAAATATCACTTTGCCCAGCTCAAACCCACCAAGCTAGGCCTTCCCTGTGAGAAGAAACCTTCAAGTACCTGGAAATGATTGTATTATATGCCCAGAATGACTGATATTTAAGCGCTATTATTGTTGTGGGTTCGCTCAGTCATCGATAAGGAAGACATTTTCCTTTTTTAAGGGTCGAAAACTCAAAATCAGCTTCTGGAAGGTATACTTTGTATTTAGGCACACTAACCTCCGTCTTTCTATTAGAATGCATTGTGGAGGTATAACCGAAAATTCTGCAGTCTTACAAGTCGCGGAAGTTGCTTTCCATTAGAAGTTCTGAAAAACAAAAGATTGGAATAGACAATTTCTTTCTGTCGGTCGTAACAGCTATATTTTGAGTTGATAGAACACTAAAAGACATGAACTGAAGATTATTCAGTCTGTTTGGAAAGAATATGAATTAATTCTTTTTGAAACGTTGTCCCGTGTTTCATAAATCATTCGAGTGAAACTCCGAGTCCTGATTTAATAATGTACTGAAAAGTGACACTTCGTGAATCTACGACTGTCATGGCCGGAAAAGTTGAATTCCAAGTGACACACATTTTTGACATCAAGTTGGTTTATTCAGTCACAACAAGCGATTTCATCAGAAGGAAAAGTGAAAACAAAAGTGTCCTTATATGTAGAACGTTTTTGCGTCATAAAATAGTAAAAAAAAAAAATTGAACTTTTTTGACAAATTTCATAAGGGTAACCATAGGCAAAAATTGAATTGTTTTTGTTTTTTAGTTGAATAAACCAATAAATGGCACACTTCAAAATATCAATAGTTCATGATTTCATTCTTGCGAAATTTATTCTTCTGAATTATTAAAGGCATTTAAAAGTTACTGTGTGTTGAGAGATCACCTCATTTACGTGATCATAAACGTTGCATTCGCAAATGGAACAGTCGCGTACATAAGTTATTGATTTATTATTTATTTATTGGTGTTTAAGGTCACATACTTATGGACAATGTAATCGTGACCGTTACATTTTTACGGGTGGAGAAAGCCGGAGAGAACAACCGAGCATCGACTAGCAACTGGCAGCTCCTCAACATTCTAACTCTGTTCAAGCTCCACTCAAGTAGGGTTACAGCGGTTGAAGACATGTGTTCCATCGACGTGCGGTACGCCTTAGTAGGCAATCGGGATAAAGTGCCTTGCCCAAGGACACAACGATGGTCGTCCCGGGTCTACATTCGTTCTTCAGCTGTTGTGTAAAAGACTTGAACTTTCCGACAAACCCCAATTTCGCTGTGTGACCTATCTTCGTGGCAGAATTTATACTAACCAACGCATAAAATGACCTACCACTAAAGATAGTAATCACTCAATTGGCTAATCATGCTTCGGGGTAGTAAATCTGGGGAGTTTAGAAAGAGACCCTTCTTAAATTCTAAATGGCTTTCGTACAACAAGGGCTACAATATGGAACCAATGTTACCATTCCCTTGTTTGAAACATACAATCTTGAACGACAGCCGACCAAAATCAAGAACACCGTGTTGAAGAACCAAATTTTGAAACCAGTCGTATTCGAGTCTGAACTTAAAACTTAAACCAAACGGTTCCACTCTTAATATATGAACTCATCTTATATAACATACATAAAAATAATGCTGACACAAGATAAACAGAGGAAGAAGTAGATACCCAGAATGTCCCACGCGGATGCTCGTTGGAATCTAAATTTCATCTGCGAAACCACTAATTGTTATCAGTGGACGCTTTCGCTACCCACATTGACACCCTGCTCTACACATCATACCAAAAATATTCCAGATACACCAGCGAGAGGCACATCAAGAAGAAAAGACGGTTTAGATATCAAAAATGTAAAAACTGAATTAAAACGCCCTCCCCCCCCCCCCCCAACCACCCCATACCAAGCCATCCAGTACACACAAGTTGACAGTCTGCTATCCACAAATCATAGACACTGGCGCATGCAATCTTGACATCAGTCTGCCGCCCATTTAGCTCCACACGTTCTATAACTTATAAGTAGAGTCATTGTACCAGCCATTCCCTGAAAGGAACAACTTTTCGCTCAAAATACACTGAATATTTAAAGTTTGTAGAGATGGAACGCATTTGATTGTTTATTATTTGGGTATCACGACTCGTTCACGAACCTGATTTGTATTGTGTCGGATGAAAGAGGGCGGATCCATCTCGCATCCAACAGAGAACCATTTTACAGCAGCTATCTACTGTCTTGCCTAAATGCTTACTGGACTTACAAAAGCATGACAAACGTTACTTGAAGGTTAATGTACTGTTAATGTGTTGCACGCATTTGCACAATGCGCCAAAGTACTCCCCCATGGGGAGCTGGAATAAAGGGCCTCACCACTGACATAACGCAGATGAAATGTATTACTTACGTTGGTAATGAAACAGTGTCAGTGCATATACTCTTTTGCTATTTGTTAAATGCACTAGGGAATATTCGCAATCTTTTCTTTCAAAGAAACATTGAAGCTGACATACAGTGGTGCCAATCAAACAAAAGACATCAGCAGACAGTGATTATCGTCTCGATACTGGCTTCTTTATTTATGCAACGTAATAGCGCCCCTCATGATATATTATGGCCTATATAGAAAATGTCTGGCTCTTTGGGGCAATAGGTTGTTTTCCAACATTCTTGTTCAAACATGCTCATTGTGGAGTAACCTTTGACAAATTAATTTGCGAAAACCTGCACTATGCATGAAGACGAAACCACAAAATTGTCAAAATGTATATGTTAAGATTATGAATAAATATGAGAAACAATGGGGTTTGAACTCACATCGCACTGGTCGTGCAGTTTTCATATACCGAACAATACGCCTGAACTTACTGAGCTACAGACCCATCCGTTCTCAAGAGCCAAAATATAAAAAGAAAGCTTTAGATTCTAACACCTCAACCATTCTATTTCCATGGGAAATAATAACGTTCATTTTTCAGCAGATGAAGGGGAGAGGAAAATATGCTAGTTTTTTAATAAAAATAAGGTTTCTCCCTCGACAAAAACAAAGCTCTGATATGCTACAGCATAAACCAATCTAATGACTAAGCAGACGATTTTTGTTGGGGATCTGTTCAGTTGCTCATGTCGGAGAAACATTGTCACAAAGATTCAGAGTTACTATAAATAGTAACAACTCACCAAGGTTCGGCACTTATTTTGTTACAAAATATCATCACCCGGGGCCAAAATGTACGCACAAATATCCCAAAACTGAATAAATAGAAAGTGCTGATACTGCGAGCCAAAATCCAGACCATCTCGATAAAGAGAAAGGCCCTTTTCACCCCTCGAAACTCTTGTTTATAAAAAAGCGCATTTTCGAAAATTTGTGAAATTGTACCAAATCGGCACTCATGTTTTACCCCTGTCCATATTCTTGTCCAAACATCCAATCTAACCTCAGTCACGTTACGCATGGTTCTGGAGTAAAGAATCGTCCGTATGTCAAAAACATTGGCATTTCTGAATATGCGAGAGCCCTATGATGTCTGAAACACAACTCTTAGAAAAAGCAAATTCAAACATCCAAAGACTCAGTGTTGAACCACCATCTAATTGTTTACTGGTATATAAGGTCACACCCATTCAGTTGAGCCTAAAAAATGCGATAAAAAATAAATGATCGACGTTTAGCCAATTGTTTACAAGTACGTTGCCCAGAGAAGTATCACACAAAACTATGGACACTGGGCCATATTACAGCAGTAAAGCACAACCTGTCCATCTTAGTTCACAAGACTACTGTAGTTCCCAGGGACACTACAAGAATAAAATCGGGTACACTTATCTGTTGTGTAAATGCTTTTCTCGGTCGCTATCGTGTATGTATGTTTGTTGCGGCGGAGTGTGTGTGTGTGCGGGGGGGGGGGGGGGGGAGTAGACTGAATGAGTTGCGCGAAACAAACGGTGAACGGTGGTTTATCCGTCTACTCCGTTGAAAGGTATCAGTCGACGGCGATAGTCTGATATTTGGGGTATAAGGGCACATATCGAAACATTGGCCCACTGATAACCCCAAACAATTCGAAAATTGAATTTGTTCAAAACGTACTCTCCCATACTCCTGAATGGCCACTGACAAACTATGTATAGAAGCGACACAATATAAGTGAAGCTCACCTCATAGAACCTAACAATTAGGGGCAGGGGCCATATTTGTGGATATACGAAACCAATTAAACCCTCATCACCCTACACACTGTCATCTACATGCACGTCATTATGTATGTAGAAATATCACTTTGCCCAGCCCAAACCCACCAAGCTAGGCCTTCCGTGTGAGAAGAAACCTTCAAGTACCTGGAAATGATTGTATTATATGCCCAGAATGACTGATATTTAAGCGCTATTATTGTTGTGGGTTCGCTCAGTCATCGATAAGGAAGACATTTTCCTTTTTTAAGGGGCGAAAACTCAAAATCAGCTTCTGGAAGGTATACTTTGTATTTAGGCACACTAACCTCCGTCTTTCTATTAGAATGCATTGTGGAGGTATAACCGAAAATACTGCAGTCTTACACGTCGCGGAAGTTGCTTTCCATTAGAAGTTCTGAAAAACAAAAGATTGGAATAGACAATTTCTTTCTGTCGGTCGTAACAGCTATATTTTGAGTTTATAGAACACTAAAAGACATGAACTGAAGATTATTCAGTCTGTTTGGAAAGAATATGAATGAATTCTTTTTGAAACGTTGTCCCGTGTTTCATAAATCATTCGAGTGAAACTCCGAGTCCTGATTTAATAATGTACTGAAAAGTGACACTTCGTGAATCTACGACTGTCATGGCCGGAAAAGTTGAATTCCAAGTGACACACATTTTTGACATCAAGCTGGTTTATTCAGTCACAACAAGCGATTTCAGCAGAAGGAAAAGTGAAAACAAAAGTGTCCTTATATGTAGAACGTTTTTGCGTTATAAAATAGTAAAAAAAAAAATTGAACTTTTTTGACAAATTTCATAAGGGAAACCATAGGCAAAAATTGAATTTTTTTTGTTTTTTAGTTGAATAAACCAATAAATGGCACACTTCAAAATATCAATAGTTCATGATTTCATTCTTGCGAAATTTATTCTTCTGAATTAATAAAGGCATTTTAAAGTCACTGTGTGTTGAGAGATCACCTCATTTACGTGATCATAAACGTTGCATTCGCAAATGGAACAGTCGCGTACATAAGTTATTGATTTATTATTTATTTATTGGTGTTTAAGGTTACATACATATGGACAATGTAATCGTGACCGTTACATTTTTACGGGTGGAGAAAGCCGGACAGAACAACCGAGCATCGACTAGCAACTGGCAGCTCCTCAACATTCTAACTCTGTTCAAGCTCCACTCAAGCAGGATTACAGCGGTTGAAGACATGTGTTCCATCGACGTGCGGTACGCCTTAGTAGGCAATCGGGATAAAGTGCCTTGCCCAAGGTCACAACGATGGTCGTCCCGGGCCTACATTCGTTCTTCAGCTGTTGTGTAAAAGACTTGAACTTTCCGACAAACCACAATTTCTCTGTGTGACCTTTCTTCGGGGCAGAATTTATACTAACCAACGCATAAAATGACCTACCACTAAAGATAGTAATCACTCAATTGGCTAATCATGCTTCGGGGTAGTAAATCTTGGGAGTTTAGAAAGAGACCCTTCTTAAATTCTAAATGGCTTTCGTACAACAAGGGCTACAATATGGAACCAATGTTACCATTCCCTTGTTTGAAACATACAATCTTGAACGACAGCCGACCAAAATCAAGAACACCGTGTTGAAGAATCAAATTTTGAAACCAGTCGTATTCGAGTCTGAACTTAAAACTTAAACCAAACGGTTCCACTCTTAATATATGAACTCATCTTATATAACATACATAAAAATAATGCTGACACAAGATAAACAGAGGAAGAAGTAGATACCCAGAATGTCCCACGCGGATGCTCGTTGGAATCTAAATTTCATCTGCGAAACCACTAATTGTTATCAGTGGACGCTTTCGCTACCCACATTGACACCCTGCTCTACACATCATACCGAAAATATTCCAGATACACCAGCGAGAGGCACATCAAGAAGAAAAGACGGTTTAGATATCAAAAATGTAAAAACTGAAATAAAACGCCCCCCCCCCCCCCAACTACCCCATACCAAGCCATCCAGTACACACAAGTTGACAGTCTGCTATCCACAAATCATAGACACTGGCGCATGCAATCATGGCATCAGTCTGCCGCCCATTTAGCTCCACACGTTGTATAACTTATAAGTAGAGTCATTATACCAGCCATTCCTTGAAAGGAACAACTTTTCGCTCAAAATACACTGAATATTTAAAGTTTGTAGAGATGGAACGCATTTGATTGTTTATTATTTGGGTATCACGACTCGTTCACCAACCTGATTTGTATTGTGTCGGATGAAAGAGGGCGGATCCATCTCGCATCCAACAGAGAACCATTTTACAGCAGCCATCTACTGTCTTACCTAAATGCTTACTGGACTGACACAAGCATGACAAACGTTACTTGAAGATTAATGTACTGTTAATGTGTTGCACGCATTTGCACAATGCGCCAAAGTACTCCCCCATGGGGAGCTGGAATAAAGGGCCTCACCACTGACATAACGCAGATGAAATGTATTACTTATGTTGGTAATGAAACAGTGTCAGTGCATATACTCTTTTGCTATTTGTTAAATGCACTAGGGAATATTCGCAATCTTTTCTTTCAAAGAAACATTGAATCTGACATACAGTGGTGCTGATCAAACAAAAGACATCAGCAGACAGTGATTATCGTCTCGATACTGGCTTCTTTATTTATGCAACGTAATAGCGCCCCTCATGATATATTATGGCCTATATAGAAAATGTCTGGCTCTTTGGGGCAATTGGTTGTTTTCCAACATTGTTGTTCAAACATACTCATTGTGGAGTAACCTTTGACAAATTAATTTGCGAAAACCTGCACTATGCATGAAGACGAAACCACAAAATTGTCAAAATGTATATGTTAAGATTATGAATAAATATAAGAAGCAATGGGGTTTGAACTCACATCGCACTGGTCGTGCAGTTTTCATATACCGAACAGTACGCCTGAACTTACTGAGCTACAGACCCATCCGTTCTCAAGAGCCAAAATATAAAAAGAAAACTTTAGATTCTAACACCTCAACCATTCTATTTCCATGGGAAATAATAACGCTCAATTTTCAGCAGATGAAGGGGAGAGGAAAATATGCTAGTTTTTTAATAAAAATAAAGTTTCTCCCTCGACAAAAACAAAGCTCTGATATGCTACAGCATAAACCAATCTAATGACTAAGCAGACGATTTTTGTTGGGGATCTGTTCAGTTGCTCATGTCAGAGAAACATTGTCACAAAGATTCAGAGTTACTATAAATAGTAACAACTCACCAAGGTTCGGCACTTATTTTGTTACAAAATATCATCACCCGGGGCCAAAATGTACGCACAAATATCTCAAAACTGAATAAATAGAAAGTGCTGATACTGCGAGCCAAAATCCAGACCATCTCGATAAAGAGAAAGGCCCTTTTCACCCCTCGAAACTCTTGTTTATAAAAAAGCGCATTTTCGAAAATTTGTGAAATTTTACCAAATCGGCACTCATGTTTTACCCCTGTCCATATTCTTGTCCAAACATCCAATCTAACCTCAGTCACGTTACGCATGGTTCTGGAGTAAAGAATCGTCCGTATGTCAAAAACATTGGCATTTCTGAATATGCGAGAGCCCTCTGATGTCTGAAACACAACTCTTAGAAAAAGCATATTCAAACATCCAAAGACTCAGTGTTGAACCACCATCTAATTGTTTACTGGTATACAAGGTCACACCCATTCAGTTGAGCCTAAAAAAATGCGATAAAAAATAAATGATCGACGTTTAGCCAATTGTTTACAAGTACGTTGCCCAGAGAAGTATCACACAAAACTATGGACACTGGGCCATATTACAGCAGTAAAGCACAACCTGTCCATCTTAGTTCACAAGACTACTGTAGTTCCCAGGGACACTACAAGAATAAAATCGGGTACACTTATCTGTTGTGTAAATGCTTTTCTCGGTCGCTATCGTGTATGTATGTTTGTGGGGGCGGTGTGTGTGTGTGGGGGGGGGGGGGGGGGGAGGGGGGAGTAGACTGAATGAGTTGCGCGAAACAAACGGTGAACGGTGGTTTATCCGTCTACTCCGTTGAAAGGTATCAGTCGACGGCGATAGTCTGATATTTGGGGTATAAGGGCACATATCGAAACATTGGCCCACTGATAACCCCAAACAATTCGAAAATTGAATTTGTTCAAAACGTACTCTCCCATACTCCTGAATGGCCACTGACAAACTATGTATAGAAGCGACACAATATAAGTGAAGCTCACCCCATAGAACCTAACAATTAGGGGCAGGGGCCATATTTGTGGATATACGAAACCAATTAAACCCTCATCACCCTACACACTGTCATCTACATGCACGTCATTATGTATGTAGAAATATCACTTTGCCCAGCTCAAACCCACCAAGCTAGGCCTTCCCTGTGAGAAGAAACCTTCAAGTACCTGGAAATGATTGTATTATATGCCCAGAATGACTGATATTTAAGCGCTATTATTGTTGTGGGTTCGCTCAGTCATCGATAAGGAAGACATTTTCCTTTTTTAAGGGGCGAAAACTCAAAATCAGCTTCTGGAAGGTATACTTTGTATTTAGGCACACTAACCTCCGTCTTTCTATTAGAATGCATTGTGGAGGTATAACCGAAAATTCTGCAGTCTTACAAGTCGCGGAAGTTGCTTTCCATTAGAAGTTCTGAAAAACAAAAGATTGGAATAGACAATTTCTTTCTGTCGGTCGTTACAGCTATATTTTGAGTTGATAGAACACTAAAAGACATGAACTGAAGATTATTCAGTCTGTTTGGAAAGAATATGAATTAATTCTTTTTGAAACGTTGTCCCGTGTTTCATAAATCATTCGAGTGAAACTCCGAGTCCTGATTTAATAATGTACTGAAAAGTGACACTTCGTGAATCTAAGACTGTCATGGCCGGAAAAGTTGAATTCCAAGTGACACACATTTTTGACATCAAGTTGGTTTATTCAGTCACAACAAGCGATTTCATCAGAAGGAAAAGTGAAAACAAAAGTGTCCTTATATGTAGAACGTTTTTGCGTCATAAAATAGTAAAAAAAAAAAATTGAACTTTTTTGACAAATTTCATAAGGGTAACCATAGGCAAAAATTGAATTGTTTTTGGTTTTTAGTTGAATAAACCAATAAATGGCACACTTCAAAATATCAATAGTTCATGATTTCATTCTTGCGAAATTTATTCTTCTGAATTATTAAAGGCATTTAAAAGTTACTGTGTGTTGAGAGATCACCTCATTTACGTGATCATAAACGTTGCATTCGCAAATGGAACAGTCGCGTACATAAGTTATTGATTTATTATTTATTTATTGGTGTTTAAGGTTACATACTTATGGACAATGTAATCGTGACCGTTACATTTTTACGGGTGGAGAAAGCCGGACAGAACAACCGAGCATCGACTAGCAACTGGCAGCTCCTCAACATTCTAACTCTGTTCAAGCTCCACTCAAGCAGGGTTACAGCGGTTGAAGACATGTGTTCCATCGACGTGCGGTACGCCTTAGTAGGCAATCGGGATAAAGTGCCTTGCCCAAGGACACAACGATGGTCGTCCCGGGTCTACATTCGTTCTTCAGCTGTTGTGTAAAAGACTTGAACTTTCCGACAAACCCCAATTTCGCTGTGTGACCTATCTTCGTGGCAGAATTTATACTAACCAACGCATAAAATGACCTACCACTAAAGATAGTAATCACTCAATTGGCTAATCATGCTTCGGGGTAGTAAATCTGGGGAGTTTAGAAAGAGACCCTTCTTAAATTCTAAATGGCTTTCGTACAACAAGGGCTACAATATGGAACCAATGTTACCATTCCCTTGTTTGAAACATACAATCTTGAACGACAGCCGACCAAAATCAAGAACACCGTGTTGAAGAACCAAATTTTGAAACCAGTCGTATTCGAGTCTGAACTTAAAACTTAAACCAAACGGTTCCACTCTTAATATATGAACTCATCTTATATAACATACATAAAAATAATGCTGACACAAGATAAACAGAGGAAGAAGTAGATACCCAGAATGTCCCACGCGAATGCTCGTTGGAATCTAAATTTCATCTGCGAAACCACTAATTGTTATCAGTGGACGCTTTCGCTACCCACATTGACACCCTGCTCTACACATCATACCGAAAATATTCCAGATACACCAGCGAGAGGCACATCAAGAAGAAAAGACGGTTTAGATATCAAAAATGTAAAAACTGAATTAAAACGCCCTCCCCCCCCCCCCCAACCACCCCATACCAAGCCATCCAGTACACACAAGTTGACAGTCTGCTATCCACAAATCA
Source organism: Pictodentalium vernedei (assembly GCA_031216915.1). Lineage (NCBI taxonomy): Eukaryota > Metazoa > Mollusca > Scaphopoda > Dentaliida > Dentaliidae > Pictodentalium > Pictodentalium vernedei. Next base: position 271,780,040 of record CM062288.1, read on the forward strand.
TAGACACTGGCGCATGCAATCTTGACATCAGTCTGCCGCCCATTTAGCTCCACACGTTCTATAACTTATAAGTAGAGTCATTATACCAGCCATTCCCTGAAAGGAACAACTTTTCGCTCAAAATACACTGAATATTTAAAGTTTGTAGAGATGGAACGCATTTCATTGTTTATTATTTGGGTATCACGACTCGTTCACGAACCTGATTTGTATTGTGTCGGATGAAAGAGGGCGGATCCATCTCGCATCCGACAGAGAACCATTTTACAGCAGCTATCTACTGTCTTGCCTAAATGCTTACTGGACTTACAAAAGCATGACAAACGTTACTTGAAGGTTAATGTACTGTTAATGTGTTGCACGCATTTGCACAATGCGCCAAAGTACTCCCCCATGGGGAGCTGGAATAAAGGGCCTCACCACTGACATAACGCAGATGAAATGTATTACTTATGTTGGTAATGAAACAGTGTCAGTGCATATACTCTTTTGCTATTTGTTAAATGCACTAGGGAATATTCGCAATCTTTTCTTTCAAAGAAACATTGAAGCTGACATACAGTGGTGCCAATCAAACAAAAGACATCAGCAGACAGTGATTATCGTCTCGATACTGGCTTCTTTATTTATGCAACGTAATAGCGCCCCTCATGATATATTATGGCCTATATAGAAAATGTCTGGCTCTTTGGGGCAATAGGTTGTTTTCCAACATTCTTGTTCAAACATGCTCATTGTGGAGTAACCTTTGACAAATTAATTTGCGAAAACCTGCACTATGCATGAAGACGAAACCACAAAATTGTCAAAATGTATATGTTAAGATTATGAATAAATATAAGAAACAATGGGGTTTGAACTCACATCGCACTGGTCGTGCAGTTTTCATATACCGAACAATACGCCTGAACTTACTGAGCTACAGACCCATCCGTTCTCAAGAGCCAAAATATAAAAAGAAAGCTTTAGATTCTAACACCTCAACCATTCTATTTCCATGGAAAATAATAACGTTCATTTTTCAGCAGATGAAGGGGAGAGGAAAATATGCTAGTTTTTTAATAAAAATAAAGTTTCTCCCTCGACAAAAACAAAGCTCTGATATGCTACAGCATAAACCAATCTAATGACTAAGCAGACGATTTTTGTTGGGGATCTGTTCAGTTGCTCATGTCGGAGAAACATTGTCACAAAGATTCAGAGTTACTATAAATAGTAACAACTCACCAAGGTTCGGCACTTATTTTGTTACAAAATATCATCACCCGGGGCCAAAATGTACGCACAAATATCCCAAAACTGAATAAATAGAAAGTGCTGATACTGCGAGCCAAAATCTAGACCATCTCGATAAAGAGAAAGGCCCTTTTCACCCCTCGAAACTCTTGTTTATAAAAAAGCGCATTTTCGAAAATTTGTGAAATTTTACCAAATCGGCACTCATGTTTTACCCCTGTCCATATTCTTGTCCAAACATCCAATCTAACCTCAGTCACGTTACGCATGATCCTGGAGTAAAGAATCGTCAGTTTGTCAAAAACATTGGCATTTCTGAATATGCGAGAGCCCTCTGATGTCTGAAACACAACTCTTAGAAAAAGCATATTCAAACATCCAAAGACTCAGTGTTGAACCATCATCTAATTGTTTACTGGTATACAAGGTCACACCCATTCAGTTGAGCCTAAAAAATGCGATAAAAAATAAATGATCGACGTTTAGTCAATTGTTTACAAGTACGTTGCCCAGAGAAGTATCACACAAAACTATGGACACTGGGCCATATTACAGCAGTAAAGCACAACCTGTCCATCTTAGTTCACAAGACTACTGTAGTTCCCAGGGACACTACAAGAATAAAATCGGGTACACTTATCTGTTGTGTAATTGCTTTTCTCGATCGCTATCGTGTATGTATGTTTGTGGGGGCGGAGTGTGTGTGTGTGGGGGTGGGGGGGAGTAGACTGAATGAGTTGCGCGAAACAAACGGTGAACGGTGGTTTATCCGTCTAGTCTGTTGAAAGGCATCAGTCGACGGCGATAGTCTGATATTTGGGGTATAAGGGCACATATCGAAACATTGGCCCACTGATAACCCCAAACAATTCGAAAATTGAATTTGTTCAAAACGTACTCTTCCATACTCCTGAATGGCCACTGACAAACTATGTATAGAAGCGAAACAATATAAGTGAAGCTCACCCCATAGAACCTAACAATTAGGGGCAGGGGCCATATTTGTGGATATACGAAACCAATTAAACCCTCATCACCCTACACACTGTCATCTACATGCACGTCATTATGTATGTAGAAATATCACTTTGTCCAGCCCAAACCCACCAAGCTAGGCCTTCCGTGTGAGAAGAAACCTTCAAGTACCTGGAAATGATTGTATTATATGGCCAGAATGACTGATATTTAAGCGCTATTATTGTTGTGGGTTCGCTCAGTCATCGATAAGGAAGACATTTTCCTTTTTTAAGGGGCGAAAACTCAAAATCAGCTTCTGGAAGGTATACTTTGTATTTAGGCACACTAACCTCCGTCTTTCTATTAGAATGCATTGTGGAGGTATAACCGAAAATACTGCAGTCTTACAAGTCGCGGAAGTTGCTTTCCATTAGAAGTTCTGAAAAACAAAAGATTGGAATAGACAATTTCTTTCTGTCGGTCGTAACAGCTATATTTTGAGTTTATAGAACACTAAAAGACATGAACTGAAGATTATTCAGTCTGTTTGGAAAGAATATGAATGAATTATTTTTGAAACGTTGTCTCGTGTTTCATAAATCATTCGAGTGAAACTCCGAGTCCTGATTTAATAATGTGCTGAAAAGTGACACTTCGTGAATCTACGACTGTCATGGCCGGAAAAGTTGAATTCCAAGTGACACACATTTTTGACATCAAGTTGGTTTATTCAGTCACAACAAGCGATTTCAGCAGAAGGAAAAGTGAAAACAAAAGTGTCCTTATATGTAGAACGTTTTTGAGTCATAAAATAGTAAAAAAAAAAATTGAACTTTTTTGACAAATTCCATAAGGGTAACCATAGGCCAAATTTGAATTTTTTATCTTTTTTAGTTGAATAAACCAATAAATGGCACACTTCGAAATATCAATAGTTCATGATTTCATTCTTGCGAAATTTATTCTTCTGATTTATTAAAGGCATTTAAAAGTTACTGTGTGTTGAGAGATCACCTCATTTACGTGATCATAAACGTTGCATTCGCAAATGGAACAGTCGCGTACATAAGTTATTGATTTATTATTTATTTATTGGTGTTTAAGGTTACATACTTATGGACAATGTAATCGTGACCGTTACATTTTTACGGGTGGAGAAAGCCGGACAGAACAACCGAGCATCGACTAGCAACTGGCAGCTCCTCAACATTCTAACTCTGTTCAAGCTCCACTCAAGCAGGGTTACAGCGGTTGAAGACATGTGTTCCATCGACGTGCGGTACGCCTTAGTAGGCAATCGGGATAAAGTGCCTTGCCCAAGGACACAACGATGGTCGTCCCGGGCCTACATTCGTTCTTCAGCTGTTGTGTAAAAGACTTGAACTTTCCGACAAACCCCAATTTCTCTGTGTGACCTTTCTTCGGGGCAGAATTTATACTAACCAACGCATAAAATGACCTACCACTAAAGATAGTAATCACTCAATTGGCTAATCATGCTTCGGGATAGTAAATCTGGAAAGTTTAGAAAGAGACCATTCTTAAATTCTAAATGGCTTTCGTACAACAAGGGCTACAATATGGAACCAATGTTACCATTCCCTTGTTTGAAACATACAATCTTGAACGACAGCCGACCAAAATCAAGAACACCGTGTTGAAGAACCAAATTTTGAAACCAGTCGTATTCGAGTCTGAACTTAAAACTTAAACCAAACGGTTCCACTCTTAATATATGAACTCATCTTATATAACATACATAAAAATAATGCTGACACAAGATAAACAGAGGAAGAAGTAGATACCCAGAATGTCCCACGCGGATGCTCGTTGGAATCTAAATTTCATCTGCGAAACCACTAATTGTTATCAGTGGACGCTTTCGCTACCCACATTGACACCCTGCTCTACACATCATACCGAAAATATTCCAGATACACCAGCGAGAGGCACATCAAGAAGAAAAGACGGTTTAGATATCAAAAATGTAAAAACTGAAATAAAACGCCCTCCCCCCCCCCCCCAACCACCCCATACCAAGCCATCCAGTACACGCAAGTTGACAGTCTGCTATCCACAAATCATAGACACTGGCGCATGCAATCACGACATCAGGCTGCCGCCCATTTAGCTCCACACGTTGTATAACTTATAAGTAGAGTCATTATACCAGCCATTCCCTGAAAGGAACAACTTTTCGCAAAAAATACACTGAATATTTAAAGTTTGTAGAGATGGAACGCATTTGATTGTTTATTATTTGGGTATCACGACTCGTTCACGAACCTGATTTGTATTGTGTCGGATGAAAGAGGGCGGATCCATCTCGCATCCAACAGAGAACCGTTTTACAGCCGCTATCTACTGCCTTACCTAAATGCTTACTGGACTGACACAAGCATAACAAACGTTACTTGAAGATTAATGTACTGTTAATGTGTTGCACGCATTTGCACAATGCGCCAAAGTACTCCCCATGGGGAGCTGGAATAAAGGGCCTCACCACTGACATAACGCAGATGAAATGTATTACTTATGTTGGAAATGAAACAGTGTCAGTGCATATACTCTTTTGCTATTTGTTAAATGCACTAGGGAATATTCGCAATCTTTTCTTTCAAAGAAACATTGAATCTGACATACAGTGGTGCTGATCAAACAAAAGACATCAGCAGACAGTGATTATCGTCTCGATACTGGCTTCTTTATTTATGCAACGTAATAGCGCCCCTCATGATATATTATGGCCTATATAGAAAATGTCTGGCTCTTTGGGGCAACTGGTTGTTTTCCAACATTCTTGTTCAAACATACTCATTGTGGAGTAACCTTTGACAAATTAATTTGCGAAAACCTGCACTATGCATGAAGACGAAACCACAAAATTGTCAAAATGTGTATGTTAAGATTATGAATAAATATAAGAAGCAATGGGGTTTGAACTCACATCGCACTGGTCGTGCAGTTTTCATATACCGAACAGTACGCCTGAACTTACTGAGCTACAGACCCATCCGTTCTCAAGAGCCAAAATATAAAAAGAAAACTTTAGATTCTAACACCTCAACCATTCTATTTCCATGGGAAATAATAACGTTCATTTTTCAGCAGATGAAGGGGAGAGGAAAATATGCTAGTTTTTTAATAAAAATAAAGTTTCTCCCTCGACAAAAACAAAGCTCTGATATGCTACAGCATAAACCAATCTAATGACTAAGCAGACGATTTTTCTTGGGGATCTGTTCAGTTGCTCATGTCAGAGAAACATTGTCACAAAGATTCAGAGTTACTATAAATAGTAACAACTTACCAAGGTTCGGCACTTATTTTGTTACAAAATATCATCACCCGGGGCCAAAATGTACGCATAAATATCCCAAAACTGAATAAATAGAAAGTGCTGATACTGCGAGCCAAAATCCAGACCATCTCGATAAAGAGAAAGGCCCTTTTCACCCCTCGAAACTCTTGTTTATAAATAAGCGCATTTACGAAAATTTGTGAAATTTTACCAAATTGGCACTCATGTTTTACCCCTGTCCATTTTCTTGTCCAAACATCCAATCTAACCTCAGTCACGTTACGCATGGTTCTGGAGTAAAGAATCGTCCGTATGTCAAAAACATTGGCATTTCTGAATATGCGAGAGCCCTCTGATGTCTGAAACACAACTCTTAGAAAAAGCATATTCAAACATCCAAAGACTCAGTGTTGAACCACCATCTAATTGTTTACTGGTATACAAGGTCACACCCATTCAGTTGAGCCTAAAAAATGCGATAAAAAATAAATGATCGACGTTTAGCCAATTGTTTACAAGTACGTTGCCCAGAGAAGTATCAAACAAAACTATGGACACTGGGCCATATTACAGCAGTAAAGCACAACCTGTCCATCTTAGTTCACATGACTACTGTAGTTCCCAGGAACACTACAAGAATAAAATCGGGTACACTTATCTGTTGTGTAAATGCTTTTCTCGGTCGCTATCGTGTATGTATGTTTGTGGGGGCGGTGTGTGTGTGGGGGGGGGGGGGGGAGTAGACTGAATGAGTTGCGCGAAACAAACGGTGAACGGTGGTTTATCCGTCTACTCCGTTGAAAGGTATCAGTCGACGGCGATAGTCTGATATTTGGGGTATAAGGGCACATATCGAAACATTGGCCCCCTGATAACCCCAAACAATTCGAAAATTGAATTTGTTCAAAACGTACTCTCCCATACTCCTGAATGGCCACTGACAAACTATGTATAGAAGCGACACAATATAAGTGAAGCTCACCCCATAGAACCTAACAATTAGGGGCAGGGGCCATATTTGTGGATATACGAAACCAATTAAACCCTCATCACCCTACACACTGTCATCTACATGCACGTCATTATGTATGTAGAAATATCACTTTGCCCAGCCCAAACCCACCAAGCTAGGCCTTCCGTGTGAGAAGAAACCTTCAAGTACCTGGAAATGATTGTATTATATGCCCAGAATGACTGATATTTAAGCGCTATTATTGTTGTGGGTTCGCTCAGTCATCGATAAGGAAGTCATTTTCCTTTTTTAAGGGGCGAAAACTCAAAATCAGCTTCTGGAAGGTATACTTTGTATTTAGGCACACTAACCTCCGTCTTTCTATTAGAATGCATTGTGGAGGTATAACCGAAAATACTGCAGTCTTACAAGTCGCGGAAGTTGCTTTCCATTAGAAGTTCTGAAAAACAAAAGATTGGAATAGACAATTTCTTTCTGTCGGTCGTAACAGCTATATTTTGAGTTTATAGAACACTAAAAGACATGAACTGAAGATTATTCAGTCTGTTTGGAAAGAATATGAATGAATTCTTTTTGAAACGTTGTCCCGTGTTTCATAAATCATTCGAGTGAAACTCCGAGTCCTGATTTAATAATGTACTGAAAAGTGACACTTCGTGAATCTACGACTGTCATGGCCGGAAAAGTTGAATTCCAAGTGACACACATTTTTCACATCAAGTTGGTTTATTCAGTCACAACAAGCGATTTCAGCAGAAGGAAAAGTGAAAACAAAACTGTTCTTATATGTAGAACGTTTTTGCGTCATCAAATAGTAAAAAAAAAAATTGAACTTTCTTGACAAATTTCATAAGGGTAACCATAGGCAAAAATTGAATTTTTTTTGTTTTTTAGTTGAATAAACCAATAAATGGCACACTTCAAAATATCAATAGTTCATGATTTCATTCTTGCGAAATTTATTCTTCTGAATTATTAAAGGCATTTAAAAGTTACTGTGTGTTGAGAGATCACCTCATTTACGTGATCATAAACGTTGCATTCGCAAATGGAACAGTCGCGTACATAAGTTATTGATTTATTATTTATTTATTGGTGTTTAAGGTTACATACTTATGGACAATGTAATCGTGACCGTTACATTTTTACGGGTGGAGAAAGCCGGACAGAACAACCGAGCATCGACTAGCAACTGGCAGCTCCTCAACATTCTAACTCTGTTCAAGCTCCACTCAAGCAGGGTTACAGCGGTTGAAGACATGTGTTCCATCGACGTGCGGTACGCCTTAGTAGGCAATCGGGATAAAGTGCCTTGCCCAAGGACACAACGATGGTCGTCCCGGGCCTACATTCGTTCTTCAGCTGTTGTGTAAAAGACTTGAACTTTCCGACAAACCCCAATTTCTCTTTGTGACCTTTCTTCGGGGCAGAATTTATACTAACCAACGCATAAAATGACCTACCACTAAAGATAGTAATCACTCAATTGGCTAATCATGCTTCGGGGTAGTAAATCTGGGGAGTTTAGAAAGAGACCCTTCTTAAATTCTAAATGGCTTTCGTACAACAAGGGCTACAATATGGAACCAATGTTACCATTCCCTTGTTTGAAACATACAATCTTGAACGACAGCCGACCAAAATCAAGAACACCGTGTTGAAGAACCAAATTTTGAAACCAGTCGTATTCGAGTCTGAACTTAAAACTTAAACCAAACGGTTCCACTCTTAATATATGAACTCATCTTATATAACATACATAAAAATAATGCTGACACAAGATAAACAGAGGAAGAAGTAGATACCCAGAATGTCCCACGCGGATGCTTGTTGGAATCTAAATTTCATCTGCGAAACCACTAATTGTTATCAGTGGACGCTTTCGCTACCCACATTGACACCCTGCTCTACACATCATACCGAAAATATTCCAGATACACCAGCGAGAGGCACATCAAGAAGAAAAGACGGTTTAGATATCAAAAATGTAAAAACTGAAATAAAACGCCCTCCCCCCCCCCAACCACCCCATACCAAGCCATCCAGTACACACAAGTTGACAGTCTGCTATCCACAAATCATAGACACTGGCGCATGCAATCATGACATCAGTCTGCCGCCCATTTAGCTCCACACGTTGTATAACTTATAAGTAGAGTCATTATACCAGCCATTCCCTGAAAGGAAAAACTTTTCGCTCAAAATACACTGAATATTTAAAGTTTGTAGAGATGGAACGCATTTGATTGTTTATTATTTGGGTATCACGACTCGTTCACGAACCTGATTTGTATTGTGTCGGATGAAAGAGGGCGGATCCATCTCGCATCCAACAGAGAACCATTTTACAGCAGCTATCTACTGTCTTACCTAAATGCTTACTGGACTGACGCAAGCATGACAAACGTTACTTGAAGATTAATGTACTGTTAATGTGTTGCACGCATTTGCACAATGCGCCAAAGTACTCCCCCATGGGGAGCTGGAATAAAGGGCCTCACCACTGACATAACGCAGATGAAATGTATTACTTATGTTGGTAATGAAACAGTGTCAGTGCATATACTCTTTTGCTATTTGTTAAATGCACTAGGGAATATTCGCAATCTTTTCTTTCAAAGAAACATTGAATCTGACATACAGTGGTGCTGATCAAACAAAAGACATCAGCAGACAGTTATTATCGTCTCGATACTGGCTTCTTTATTTATGCAACGTAATAGCGCCCCTCATGATATATTATGGCCTATATAGAAAATGTCTGGCTCTTTGGGGCAATTGGTTGTTTTCCAACATTCTTGTTCAAACATACTCATTGTGGAGTAACCTTTGACAAATTAATTTGCGAAAACCTGCACTATGCATGAAGACGAAACCACAAAATTGTCAAAATGTATATGTTAAGATTATGAATAAATATAAGAAGCAATGGGGTTTGAACTCACATCGCACTGGTCGTGCAGTTTTCATATACCGAACAGTACGCCTGAATTTTTTTTTTTTTTTTTTTTTTTTAATTCATTAAAAACATGGATATTTACAACAATATTTACAAATATCACAGAAGTTTTTTTTTTTTATTACATGGATGTCTTTTTATAAGACTCAAGATAACAAAAAAAAAAAAAAAAAAAAAAAAAAAAAATCCCACATATTAATATCTCAGTAATAAATTACGTCATCTAGTAGACTTGTCAACATTTAAAGCTTCAATAGAAATGGATAATGCTATATTAAAAATAATTACCCTGGAGAGTAAAAAGGAATAACCCATTAATCGGATTCTCATCATCAAACACGGTTTAGAAATAACAGTACAATTTTGCCTAGGGGTGTTCGACTAGTGTGGAATTGTAAATTTGTGGTGAGATGTAAGGTAAAGGTCATATATGCAAAAAAGTGTGAAATAAAACGGCAACGAATAGATTGTATTTTCCTCTGTGTATGGTTTGAGTTTGCCACAGTTTTTGATCAGAATAATTGTCTCTTTTCCATTCTTTTTGTAGAAATGAAACAAATACTTGAGTAAAATAAGACAAGGGAAATCGGCAAAAGGTTTTTAGGACAACTACGTATTACCGAAATAGAGATTCTCCTTCCAGTTCGAAAATATACATCCAACTTGATGATTGAAAAAGGGGAAGAGGCATGTGGAGTGGTGGGTGCGGGGGGGGGTCATCCTATGGGTAACCGTAAGGGGCGGTAGCCCAAAACACTGGGTAATCTATAACTCATTGAGTAAACCATTTAGTAGACAATATTGGTCAATGAAAACTGCACCAGCTCAATTCAAAATATTTCAGAAATTTAGTGAAATAGAACCATCTTGTAGAAAAAGAAGGTTATTATTTATTAGAAGCGAATCAAATTGTATATTTTGGTAATTTGTATTTGAGTACAGTTGTATGCAGACTAAGTGTTGTTGAATAATCATTCGCAATAACCCAAAAGCACTTAGTATTTTATTTTCTTTCAGGAAAAAATTTCGTCTGCGAATGATAGCAACTCGGTAGGCACTAAGAAATAAATTTATAAATTTGGAATTAACTAAATTACTTTTTTCTGAATAACCGAAGAGCAGTAATTCATTTAATTGAGGTTCAGATATTCCGGTTTGAGTTTTAACATTTAAAAACAAAATGTCAAGAAGTTCGTGGCATTTTTCTTTGATTTTTCTCAACAACGAACATTGAATGAAAATATGTAGTATATCTTCCGACTCTATTTTACACAGGGGGCACATGGCCGATATACTGTTGTCAATTTTATTTTGTAGAGAATAGGTATAAAATATATTGTGCAATAATTTAAAATCTGTATCGATCATATCTGAGAATTTGAGAGAAAAGTAAAGAGATTTATAAATTTTAGGGAGGTTTATTCCTGGGAACTTAGACTGCCAAAAATTTGCCGAAGTAGGTTTTTGAATAAGGTTTTTAATCAGAATTGAATAGGCTTCTTTAGTTGTCAAAAATTCAATATCTGTGACTATTTCATTGGCATTAATGAACTTCAGATTTATTTCTGAGACAGATTGCTGATTTGAAATAGACTGCAATGGGAAAGCATCTACAGAAGTCTGTGTTTGAATAAACTCAGTCCAATGTTGAGGCAGAGCATTTAAGATAATATTAAACTTTCTTCTGATATCTTTTTCTGAAAAAGTTAAGGTTGAATTTGAGATTAATTCGATAATGGCGTCTGGTCGTAAAAACCCTGGGACAACTTCATAAGTGAAATCCTTTACATGAGTGAGGCCAGCCTGAATGAATTCAATTAAATATAGTTTATTTCCATCAGCATCCAATACAGAGGGGTTATCAAAAATACATTGATTTGGTATCGTAACAGGATTAATGCTTGTTCTATCAACATTTTCAGTTAATTTTCGCCAAGCATCTAAAACTTCAGAATAAAAATTAGATTTGGATTTCAGGTATATTTTATCCAAATCTATACTGAATATGTTGGTAGATAAATTCAGTGATTTATATTTACTAATGTAGTGATAGAAGAATTTTGTCCAAGGAAAGTGGCTTTTAAATAATTTCTTGATCCACTTACATCGAAGAGCATACAACTTAGTTTCGATGTCGACAAGATTTAAACCGCCATCATTAAATTTTGCAATAATTGAAGTGTACTTAATCAAGTGTTTGTTATGAAACCATAAGAAATCCAGACATGTATTTTTAATTGCAGTTAAGAATCTGTCAGGGATAGAGGTCACATTCAGGGTATACCAAATAGTAGACAGTAGAAGTGTATTTATAATTAGTGCTCTCCCCTTTAATGATAATTTTCGTTTTGTCCAAAACTGTAAAATTCTTCTAATTTTTACTAGTTTATTTCTCCAATTTAGTTCACTGCAAATATTGGAGTCAGTTCCAAGGTATACACCTAAAATTAAAATGGCGTTTTTACACTTTTGAAGTGGAAGATTAGAAATATCTGTACCTTTTAGGCTTCCTATTGGCATATACTCTGACTTATCAATGTTGATCTTGGCGCCAGACCCCTTAGAATATATATCCAACATTTTAAATGACTGAATGCAGGACTCTGAATTTTTAAGAGTAAGCTCGGTATCATCTGCATGATTAAAAGATTTACATTCAGAGTTATCTGGAAGTGTGATACCAATTATATTTGGATTTTGATTTAAAAGACAAATAAGTGGCTCTGCAGTGAGTACATATAATAATGCAGATAAGGGACACCCTTGTCGTACCGACCTCTCTATTGAGAAAAAGGACGACAAGTGGTTGTTGACTTTTACACAGCTTTTTGCCCCATTATATAGAATTTTTATCCAGCTGACAAAATTTTCTTTAAAGCCGAACTTGTTGAGAACATGGAAAAGATACTGGTGATTAACTCTGTCAAAGGCTTTCATCTGATCTAGTTTAACAATTATCCCTTCTTTATTTTCTTCCTCTATATAAGTGATTATGTCTCTTATACTTGCAATATTTTCACTAATGTCTCTTCTAGGAACACATGTTTGGGTTTTAGAAACCAAGGGAGAAATAACCTCTTTCAAACGATTCGCGAGAACTTTTGATAAAATTTTATAGTCTGTATTTAGTAAGCTTATAGGTCTCCAGTTTTTCAAGTTGTTTTTTTTCTCCCTTCTATTTAAAGATTAAGGTAATGATGCCTGTTTTCATGGATCTACATAACTCTTTTCTTTCAAAAATATTTTCAAACACTCTGAGTAGAATATCTTTTAAAAGAGGCCAAAAATGTTTAAAAATTCTGTAGTCAGACCATCAGATCCTGGCGATTTGTTTGAAGACATAGCTTGAAGAGCAGTGGATATCTCAGTTAAGGTGATTTGTTCTTCACAAAATTCGCTGTCTTCTGTACATAAATTATTTTCTAAAATGTCAAGAAGAATTTTCTCCGACTCGGGATCAATGTTTTCTGATTTGTATAAAGTTTCGTAAAAGTTTTGAACTGTTTTGACTATCATGAAGGGATCTGTGATGGTTATATTATTTTCATTTAGAATTTCTTTTATATTATTACCCTGTTGTCTATATGTTTCTAAACCTAAGAAATACTCTGTGCATTTATCTTCTTGTAAGACATGATCAGCTTTGGATCTTAAGATTGCTCCCTGTAGTTCAAGATTTTCAATATTTTCAATTTCTTGTTCTATATTTTTAATTTTTAGGAGACTTTGATTTGGGTTGTTGAGTCTAGCAGCTCGGGCCATTTCAATTTTCAGTTTTTTAGTTAACTCGTTTACGTATTTAAATCTTTCATTTTTGATTTTCTGACTGAAGTGTATACTTAGTTTTTTGATGTAATATTTCAAGTTATCCCACCAGACTAGAATATCATCATCAAATAAGCTCTGTTTTTTACTGTCATTTATCAAAGATTCAATATTTTTGCAATATTCTTTATTAAAAAGTAACCGATTGTTAAAAATCCAGATACCAGACCCTCTTTCTATGTTCTCCAAGTTACATTTAGCTAAAATGATTGAATGGTCACTTATGGAAGAATGGGCGATAAAACAATTCTGGAACACTGAGCTCAAGTTAGAGGAATTTAACAGTAAATCAATTCTACTTTGTTGTAGATTATCTCCATGAAATCTGCACCAACTGAACTCGATGCTATCAGGATTCCTATATCGCCACTGATCTCTTAAATTATTGTTAGCTATAATTTCATGCAATAACCTAATGCTAGAATCTTCATTAAATTTTCCATTCGGCCAATCAAGGGGAGACAAAGCTGTATTAAAATCCCCAAGTATTATTAAATTTCCCTTATCTTTTATAAAGTTATTAAAATCAATTAGGAATTCATTCTTTTCTCTGATATTATTAGGAATGTATACGCTCATTATATGGTAGTTTATGTCCTCAATTTTTAATTTAACACAAATGAGTCTTCCATCGGCACTTTTCCATGTCTCAACAATATTATTATTATATTTTTTAGAAATTAGAATGGCAACTCCTCTACTTGCAGATGAGAAGTTATTGTATAAAATGCTACCATCCCAACATTGTAGAAATGAGTAATCAAGGTTTTTAGTCCAAAATGTTTCTTGCAATGCAGCAATTTCAACATGTCTAGATTTAAGACTGCAACATACTTTTTTAAATTTGTTGATATCACACAGGCCATTAGTATTAAAAGATGCTAAATAGGTCATTGCAATCACAAAAAGGCAATAGTAGTATAATGAGGTATTATTATTTACCATCTTGTGACTCCCTAACTAACTTAGCAGATTTACCTAATTTATTATTATTGCCAAGTTTTCTCTTCAGTACTGGGTTGTCAACTATCATGGGTGAATGGTCACAAGTATCACTCAGATTTGATGCAGCTTGTTCTGAGCCAATGTTTGTCGCAATTTGTATATTGCAGGGATTTATATCAGATAATTCTTTATTTTTAATGGACTGTATTTCATTAATTTGTGAATCAGTATTTTGAGATTCAGCATCAGGGCCAGCTGCATCAACCTGAACAGTTTTAGATGTATTTTTGGCATTAAGAGGTTCAATAAAATCACCAAATATTGTTTCATTAATCTCCTCAGTATTCTGATTATGAGTCGATGACGGACCAGTTTCTGAGTCAACTCTGACCGACCCATCACTGACCTTATCATCACCACAATCATCATCATCATCATCATCATCATCATCATCATCATCATCATCATCATCATCACAATTGTCATCATCAGTTGTTTTATCATCAATAGTATGTGTACTAGTGTCATTTTTTTTACTCTCAGAGTCAGTCCATTCCTCTTCATACTCTGGTACACTGAAAGTGGGGTTCTCACAGTTGCAGTATCCATCCATCAGACCACATTTATCACAAAGTTTAAGACCACACGGTTTAAAACCACTGGATTCGTCCATGCAAATATCATCATCAGAATTATGGGAACATATACAATTATCTAAAAACATTTTACATTCTGTACATTTCGGAGTGTCACAATTCCTAGCGATATGACCCCTCTTTTTACATTTGAAACAGCTAAGATTTGGACAATCTTGAATTAAATGAGTGTCACTCAAACAGTTTCTGCAAACCTTTATCTGGTCATTATGAATGACACGGTAATAGCACGGACCGTCGACTGTTTCAAATTTCAAACTGTATGGTAGAGATTTAATGTTGGGTGGAAATTTCACCCTGAAATATCTTGTACCATCTGTTATATCAGTATTAGGATAAAAACGTCTGTATAATCGAGAAACAATTTTAACATTAAAAATATCAAGTTTTTTCAGTATTTCATCATCTTCAATATAACTAGGCAGATTCATGAAGGAAACCATAACATGTTCATTGTAGATTGGTTTAGCATAATACGTTGGGTGTTTAACATTAAATCTGTCAATTAGTACACCTGCTTGTATTTTATCAATTAGAGTCACATCTAGGGCATCTCCACTGACAGGAACGCATGCTAGAACTGAATTATCACCACAGACAGTGTCAATTTCCTTTATTAGGTTACTAATATTAACTTTTCTGTTGTCACCAACTAACAATCTGACTGTAGATTCTTTCTTGTAAGTCAAGTTTCTCCTGTTTATTGATCTGGTTGAGGTTTGTTTACTAGTTGCTATGGGCGTCGCCATATTTGATATCGACAAGAATTCAATGCACTCAATAAAATTATCAACAAATATTCAAATCAGTTATTGATTATAATTCTTTGATATCCCACTGGTAGACTAGATACTACTTTTAGAATCAACAATGCAATAAGCAAAATCAGGTCGAAGGAATTGCCAGAAAAGAGGAATTTATCACAGACAAATTCCATCACGCCTCTCCCTTTCATCACCAAAACGAGGCTTAACGCCTGAACTTACTGAGCTACAGACCCATCCGTTCTCAAGAGCCAAAATATAAAAAGAAAACTTTAGATTCTAACACCTCAACCATTCTATTTCCATGGGAAATAATAACGTTCATTTTTCAGCAGATGAAGGGGAGAGGAAAATATGCTAGTTTTTTAATAAAAATAAAGTTTCTCCCTCGACAAAAACAAAGCTCTGATATGCTACAGCATAAACCAATCTAATGACTAAGCAGACGATTTTTGTTGGGGATCTGTTCAGTTGCTCATGTCAGAGAAACATTGTCACAAAGATTCAGAGTTACTATAAATAGTAACAACTCACCAAGGTTCGGCACTTATTTTGTTACAAAATATCATCACCCGGGGCCAAAATGTACGCACAAATATCCCAAAACTGAATAAATACAAAGTGCTGATACTGCGAGCCAAAATCCAGACCATCTCGATAAAGAGAAAGGCCCTTTTCACCCCTCGAAACTCTTGTTTATAAAAAAGCGCATTTTCGAAAATTTGTGAAATTTTACCAAATCGGCACTCATGTTTTACCCCTGTCCATTTTCTTGTCCAAACATCCAATCTAACCTCAGTCACGTTACGCATGGTTCTGGAGTAAAGAATCGTCCGTATGTCAAAAACATTGGCATTTCTGAATATGCGAGAACCCTCTGATGTCTGAAACACAACTCTTAGAAAAAGCATATTCAAACATCCAAAGACTCAGTGTTGAACCACCATCTAATTGTTTACTGGTATACAAGGTCACACCCATTCAGTTGAGCCTAAAAAATGCGATAAAAAATAAATGATCGACGTTTAGCCAATTGTTTACAAGTACGTTGCCCAGAGAAGTACCACACAAAACTATGGACACTGGGCCATATTACAGCAGTAAAGCACAACCTGTCCATCTTAGTTCACAAGACTACTGTAGTTCCCAGGGACACTACAAGAATAAAATCGGGTACACTTATCTGTTGTGTAAACGCTTTTCTCGGTCGCTATCGTGTATGTATGTTTGTGGGGGCGGAGTGTGTGTGTGGGGGGGGGGAGTAGACTGAATGAGTTGCGCGAAACAAACGGTGAACGGTGGTTTATCCGTCTACTCCGTTGAAAGGTATCAGTCGACGGCGATAGTCTGATATTTGGGGTATAAGGGCACATATCGAAACATTGGCCCACTGATAACCCCAAACAATTCGAAAATTGAATTTGTTCAAAACGTACTCTCCCATACTCCTGAATGGCCACTGACAAACTATGTATAGAAGCGACACAGTATAAGTGAAGCTCACCCCATAGAACCTAACAATTAGGGGCAGGGGCCATATTTGTGGATATACGAAACCAATTAAACCCTCATCACCCTACACACTGTCATCTACATGCACGTCATTATGTATGTAGAAATATCACTTTGCCCAGCCCAAACCCACCAAGCTAGACCTTCCGTGTGAGAAGAAACCTTCAAGTACCTGGAAATGATTGTATTATATGCCCAGAATGACTGATATTTAAGCGCTATTATTGTTGTGGGTTCGCTCAGTCATCGATAAGGAAGACATTTTCCTTTTTTAAGGGGCGAAAACTCAAAATCAGCTTCTGGAAGGTATACTTTGTATTTAGGCACACTAACCTCCGTCTTTCTATTAGAATGCATTGTGGAGGTATAACCGAAAATACTGCAGTCTTACAAGTCGCGGAAGTTGCTTTCCATTAGAAGTTCTGAAAAACAAAAGATTGGAATAGACAATTTCTTTCTGTCGGTCGTAACAGCTATATTTTGAGTTTATAGAACACTAAAAGACATGAACTGAAGATTATTCAGTCTGTTTGGAAAGAATATGAATGAATTCTTTTTGAAACGTTGTCCCGTGTTTCATAAATCATTCGAGTGAAACTCCGAATCCTGATTTAATAATGTACTGAAAAGTGACACTTCGTGAATCTACGACTGTCATGGCCGGAAAAGATGAATTCCAAGTGACACACATTTTTGACATCAAGTTGGTTTATTCAGTCACAACAAGCGATTTCAGCAGAAGGAAAAGTGAAAACAAAAGTGTCCTTATATGTAGAACGTTTTTGCGTCATAAAATAGTAAAAAAAAAATTGAACTTTTTTGACAAATTTCATAAGGGTAACCATAGGCAAAAATTGAAATTTTTTTGTTTTTTAGTTGAATAAACCAATAAATGGCACATTTCAAAATATCAATAGTTCATGATTTCATTCTTGCGAAATTTATTCTTCTGAATTATTAAAGGCATTTAAAAGTTACTGTGTGTTGAGAGATCACCTCATTTACGTGATCATAAACGTTGCATTCGCAAATGGAACAGTCGCGTACATAAGTTATTGATTTATTATTTATTTATTGGTGTTTAAGGTTACATATTTATGGACAATGTAATCGTGACCGTTACATCTTTACGGGTGGAGAAAGCCGGAGGGAACAACCGAGCATCGACTAGCAACTGGCAGCTCCTCAACATTCTAACTCTGTTCAAACTCCACTCAAGCAGGGTTACAGCGGTTGAAGACATGTGTTCCATCGACCTGCGGTACGCCTTAGTAGGCAATCGGGATAAAGTGCCTTGCCCAAGGACACAACGATGGTCGTCCCGGGCCTACATTCGTTCTTCAGCTGTTGTGTAAAAGACTTGAACTTTCCGACAAACCCCAATTTCTCTGTGTGACCTTTCTTCGGGGCAGAATTTATACTAACCAACGCATAAAATGACCTACCACGAAAGATAGTAATCACTCAATTGGCTAATCATGCTTCGGGGTAGTAAATCTGGGGAGTTTAGAAAGAGACCCTTCTTAAATTCTAAATGGATTTCGTACAACAAGGGCTACAATATGGAACCAATGTTACCATTCCCTTGTTTGAAAGATACAATCTTGAACGACAGCCGACCAAAATCAAGAACACCGAGTTGAAGAACCAAATTTTGAAACCAGTCGTATTCGAGTCTGAACTTAAAACTTAAACCAAACGGTTCCACTCTTAATATATGAAGTCATCTTATATAACATACATAAAAATAATGCTGAGACAAGATAAACAGAGGAAGAAGTAGATACCCAGAATGTCCCACGCGGATGCTCGTTGGAATCTAAATTTCATCTGCGAAACCACTAATTGCTATCAGTGGACGCTTTCGCTACCCACATTGACACCCTGCTCTACACATCATACCGAAAATATTCCAGATACACCAGCGAGAGGCACATCAAGAAGAAAAGACTGTTTAGATATCAAAAATGTAAAAACTGAAATAAAACGCCCAACCCCACCCCCTCCCCCCAACCACCCCATACCAAGTCATCCAGTACACACAAGTTGACAGTCTGCTATCCACAAATCATAGACACTGGCGCATGCAATCATGACATCAGTCGGGCCGCCCATTTAGCTCCACACGTTGTATAACTTATAAGTAGAGTCATTATACCAGCCATTCCCTGAAAGGAACAACTTTTCGCTCAAAATACACTGAATATTTAAAGTTTGTAGAGATGGAACGCATTTGATTGTTTATTATTTGGGTATCACGACTCGTTCACGAACCTGATTTGTATTGTGTCGGATGAAAGAGGGCGGATCCATCACGCATCCAACAGAGAACCATTTTACAGCAGCTATCTACTGTCTTACCTAAATGCTTACTGGACTGACACAAGCATGACAAACGTTACTTGAAGATTAATGTACTGTTAATGTGTTGCACGCATTTGCACAATGCGCCAAAGTACTCCCCCATGGGGAGCTGGAATAAAGGGCCTCACCACTGACATAACGCAGATGAAATGTATTACTTATGTTGGTAATGAAACAGTGTCAGTGCATATACTCTTCTGCTATTTGTTGAATGCACTAGGGAATATTCGCAATCTTTTCTTTCAAAGAAACATTGAATCTGACATACAGTGGTGCTGATCAAACAAAAGACATCAGCAGACAGTGATTATCGTCTCGATACTGGCTTCTTTATTTATGCAACGTAATAGCGCCCCTCATGATATATTATGGCCTATATAGAAAATGTCTGGCTCTTTGGGGCAATTGGTTGTTTTCCAACATTGTTGTTCAAACATACCCATTGTGGAGTAACCTTTGACAAATTAATTTGCGAAAACCTGCACTATGCATGAAGACGAAACCACAAAATTGTCAAAATGTATATGTTAAGATTATGAATAAATATAAGAAGCAATGGGGTTTGAACTCACATCGCACTGGTTGTGCAGTTTTCATATACCGAACAGTACGCCTGAACTTACTGAGCTACAGACCCATCCGTTCTCAAGAGCCAAAATATAATAAGAAAACTTTAGATTCTAACACCTCCACCATTCTATTTCCATGGGAAATAATAACGTTCATTTTTCAGCAGATGAAGGGGAGAGGAAAATATGCTAGTTTTTTAATAAAAATAAAGTTTCTCCCTCGACAAAAACAAAGCTCTGATATGCTACAGCATAAACCAATCTAATGACTAAGCAGACGATTTTTGTTGGGGATCTGTTCAGTTGCTCATGTCAGAGAAACATTGTCACAAAGATTCAGAGTTACTATAAATAGTAACAACTCACCAAGGTTCGGCACTTATTTTGTTACAAAATATCATCACCCGGGGCCAAAATGTACGCACAAATATCCCAAAACTGAATAAATACAAAGTGCTGATACTGCGAGCCAAAATCCAGACCATCTCGATAAAGAGAAAGGCCCTTTTCACCCCTCGAAACTCTTGTTTATAAAAAAGCGCATTTTCGAAAATTTGTGAAATTTTACCAAATCGGCACTCATGTTTTACCCCTGTCCATTTTCTTGTCCAAACATCCAATCTAACCTCAGTCACGTTACGCATGGTTCTGGAGTAAAGAATCGTCCGTATGTCAAAAACATTGGCATTTCTGAATATGCGAGAACCCTCTGATGTCTGAAACACAACTCTTAGAAAAAGCATATTCAAACATCCAAAGACTCAGTGTTGAACCACCATCTAATTGTTTACTGGTATACAAGGTCACACCCATTCAGTTGAGCCTAAAAAATGCGATAAAAAATAAATGATCGACGTTTAGCCAATTGTTTACAAGTACGTTGCCCAGAGAAGTACCACACAAAACTATGGACACTGGGCCATATTACAGCAGTAAAGCACAACCTGTCCATCTTAGTTCACAAGACTACTGTAGTTCCCAGGGACACTACAAGAATAAAATCGGGTACACTTATCTGTTGTGTAAACGCTTTTCTCGGTCGCTATCGTGTATGTATGTTTGTGGGGGCGGAGTGTGTGTGTGTGGGGGGGGGGGGAGTAGACTGAATGAGTTGCGCGAAACAAACGGTGAACGGTGGTTTATCCGTCTACTCCGTTGAAAGGTATCAGTCGACGGCGATAGTCTGATATTTGGGGTATAAGGGCACATAACGAAACATTGGCCCACTGATAACCCCAAACAATTCGAAAATTGAATTTGTTCAAAACGTACTCTCCCATACTCCTGAATGGCCACTGACAAACTATGTATAGAAGCGACACAGTATAAGTGAAGCTCACCCCATAGAACCTAACAATTAGGGGCAGGGGCCATATTTGTGGATATACGAAACCAATTAAACCCTCATCACCCTACACACTGTCATCTACATGCACGTCATTATGTATGTAGAAATATCACTTTGCCCAGCCCAAACCCACCAAGCTAGACCTTCCGTGTGAGAAGAAACCTTCAAGTACCTGGAAATGATTGTATTATATGCCCAGAATGACTGATATTTAAGCGCTATTATTGTTGTGGGTTCGCTCAGTCATCGATAAGGAAGACATTTTCCTTTTTTAAGGGGCGAAAACTCAAAATCAGCTTCTGGAAGGTATACTTTGTATTTAGGCACACTAACCTCCGTCTTTCTATTAGAATGCATTGTGGAGGTATAACCGAAAATACTGCAGTCTTACAAGTCGCGGAAGTTGCTTTCCATTAGAAGTTCTGAAAAACAAAAGATTGGAATAGACAATTTCTTTCTGTCGGTCGTAACAGCTATATTTTGAGTTGATAGAACACTAAAAGACATGAACTGAAGATTATTCAGTCTGTTTGGAAAGAATATGAATGAATTCTTTTTGAAACGTTGTCCCGTGTTTCATAAATCATTCGAGTGAAACTCCGAATCCTGATTTAATAATGTACTGAAAAGTGACACTTCGTGAATCTACGACTGTCATGGCCGGAAAAGTTGAATTCCAAGTGACACACATTTTTGACATCAAGTTGGTTTATTCAGTCACAACAAGCGATTTCAGCAGAAGGAAAAGTGAAAACAAAAGTGTCCTTATATGTAGAACGTTTTTGCGTCATAAAATAGTAAAAAAAAAATTGAACTTTTTTGACAAATTTCATAAGGGTAACCATAGGCAAAAATTGAAATTTTTTTGTTTTTTAGTTGAATAAACCAATAAATGGCACATTTCAAAATATCAATAGTTCATGATTTCATTCTTGCGAAATTTATTCTTCTGAATTATTAAAGGCATTTAAAAGTTACTGTGTGTTGAGAGATCACCTCATTTACGTGATCATAAACGTTGCATTCGCAAATGGAACAGTCGCGTACATAAGTTATTGATTTATTATTTATTTATTGGTGTTTAAGGTTACATATTTATGGACAATGTAATCGTGACCGTTACATCTTTACGGGTGGAGAAAGCCGGAGAGAACAACCGAGCATCGACTAGCAACTGGCAGCTCCTCAACATTCTAACTCTGTTCAAACTCCACTCAAGCAGGGTTACAGCGGTTGAAGACATGTGTTCCATCGACCTGCGGTACGCCTTAGTAGGCAATCGGGATAAAGTGCCTTGCCCAAGGACACAACGATGGTCGTCCCGGGCCTACATTCGTTCTTCAGCTGTTGTGTAAAAGACTTGAACTTTCCGACAAACCCCAATTTCTCTGTGTGACCTTTCTTCGGGGCAGAATTTATACTAACCAACGCATAAAATGACCTACCACGAAAGATAGTAATCACTCAATTGGCTAATCATGCTTCGGGGTAGTAAATCTGGGGAGTTTAGAAAGAGACCCTTCTTAAATTCTAAATGGATTTCGTACAACAAGGGCTACAATATGGAACCAATGTTACCATTCCCTTGTTTGAAACATACAATCTTGAACGACAGCCGACCAAAATCAAGAACACCGAGTTGAAGAACCAAATTTTGAAACCAGTCGTATTCGAGTCTGAACTTAAAACTTAAACCAAACGGTTCCACTCTTAATATATGAAGTCATCTTATATAACATACATAAAAATAATGCTGAGACAAGATAAACAGAGGAAGAAGTAGATACCCAGAATGTCCCACGCGGATGCTCGTTGGAATCTAAATTTCATCTGCGAAACCACTAATTGCTATCAGTGGACGCTTTCGCTACCCACATTGACACCCTGCTCTACACATCATACCGAAAATATTCCAGATACACCAGCGAGAGGCACATCAAGAAGAAAAGACTGTTTAGATATCAAAAATGTAAAAACTGAAATAAAACGCCCAACCCCACCCCCTCCCCCCAACCACCCCATACCAAGTCATCCAGTACACACAAGTTGACAGTCTGCTATCCACAAATCATAGACACTGGCGCATGCAATCATGACATCAGTCGGGCCGCCCATTTAGCTCCACACGTTGTATAACTTATAAGTAGAGTCATTATACCAGCCATTCCCTGAAAGGAACAACTTTTCGCTCAAAATACACTGAATATTTAAAGTTTGTAGAGATGGAACGCATTTGATTGTTTATTATTTGGGTATCACGACTCGTTCACGAACCTGATTTGTATTGTGTCGGATGAAAGAGGGCGGATCCATCACGCATCCAACAGAGAACCATTTTACAGCAGCTATCTACTGTCTTACCTAAATGCTTACTGGACTGACACAAGCATGACAAACGTTACTTGAAGATTAATGTACTGTTAATGTGTTGCACGCATTTGCACAATGCGCCAAAGTACTCCCCCATGGGGAGCTGGAATAAAGGGCCTCACCACTGACATAACGCAGATGAAATGTATTACTTATGTTGGTAATGAAACAGTGTCAGTGCATATACTCTTCTGCTATTTGTTGAATGCACTAGGGAATATTCGCAATCTTTTCTTTCAAAGAAACATTGAATCTGACATACAGTGGTGCTGATCAAACAAAAGACATCAACAGACAGTGATTATCGTCTCGATACTGGCTTCTTTATTTATGCAACGTAATAGCGCCCCTCATGATATATTATGGCCTATATAGAAAATGTCTGGCTCTTTGGGGCAATTGGTTGTTTTCCAACATTGTTGTTCAAACATACCCATTGTGGAGTAACCTTTGACAAATTAATTTGCGAAAACCTGCACTATGCATGAAGACGAAACCACAAAATTGTCAAAATGTATATGTTAAGATTATGAATAAATATAAGAAGCAATGGGGTTTGAACTCACATCGCACTGGTTGTGCAGTTTTCATATACCGAACAGTACGCCTGAACTTACTGAGCTACAGACCCATCCGTTCTCAAGAGCCAAAATATAATAAGAAAACTTTAGATTCTAACACCTCCACCATTCTATTTCCATGGGAAATAATAACGTTCATTTTTCAGCAGATGAAGGGGAGAGGAAAATATGCTAGTTTTTTAATAAAAATAAAGTTTCTCCCTCGACAAAAACAAAGCTCTGATATGCTACAGCATAAACCAATCTAATGACTAAGCAGACGATTTTTGTTGGGGATCTGTTCAGTTGCTCATGTCAGAGAAACATTGTCACAAAGATTCAGAGTTACTATAAATAGTAACAACTCACCAAGGTTCGGCACTTATTTTGTTACAAAATATCATCACCCGGGGCCAAAATGTACGCACAAATATCCCAAAACTGAATAAATACAAAGTGCTGATACTGCGAGCCAAAATCCAGACCATCTCGATAAAGAGAAAGGCCCTTTTCACCCCTCGAAACTCTTGTTTATAAAAAAGCGCATTTTCGAAAATTTGTGAAATTTTACCAAATCGGCACTCATGTTTTACCCCTGTCCATATTCTTGTCCAAACATCCAATCTAACCTCAGTCACGTTACGCATGGTTCTGGAGTAAAGAATCGTCCGTATGTCAAAACCATTGGCATTTCTGAATATGCGAGAGCCCTCTGATGTCTGAAACACAACTCTTAGAAAAAGCATATTCAAACATCCAAAGACTCAGTGTTGAACCACCATCTAATTGTTTACTGGTATACAAGGTCACACCCATTCAGTTGAGCCTAAAAAATGCGATAAAAAATAAATGATCGACGTTTAGCCAATTGTTTACAAGTACGTTGCCCAGAGAAGTATCACACAAAACTATGGACACTGGGTCATATTATAGCAGTAAAGCACAAACTGTCAATCTTAGTTCAAAAGACTACTGTAGTTCCCAGGAACACTACAAGAATAAAATCGGGTGCACTTATCTGTTGTGTAAATGCTTTTCTCGGTCGCTATCGTGTATGTATGTTAGTGGGGGCGGAGTGTGTGTGGGGGGGGGGGGGGGGTCGTAGACTGAATGAGTTGCGCGAAACAAACGGTGAACGGTGGTTTATCCGTCTACTCCGTTGAAAGGTATCAGTCGACGGCGATAGTCTCATATTTGGGGTATAAGGGCACATATCGAAACATTGGCCCACTGATAACCCCAAAGAAT
This sequence comes from Pictodentalium vernedei, assembly GCA_031216915.1. Taxonomy (NCBI): domain Eukaryota; kingdom Metazoa; phylum Mollusca; class Scaphopoda; order Dentaliida; family Dentaliidae; genus Pictodentalium; species Pictodentalium vernedei. The sequence goes on from CM062288.1 coordinate 271,805,627, forward strand.
TCGAAAATTGGATTTGTTCAAAACGTACTCTCCCATACTCCTGAATGGCCACTGTCAAACTATGTATAGAAGCGACACAATATAGGTGAAGCTCACCCCATAGAACCTAACAATTAGGGGCAGGGGCCATATTTGTGGATATTCGAAACCAATTAAACCCTCATCACCCTACACACTGTCATCTACATGCACGTCATTATGTATGTAGAAATATCACTTTGCCCAGCCCAAACCCACCAAGCTAGGCCTTCCGTGTGAGAAGAAACCTTCAAGTACCTGGAAATGATTGTATTATATGCCCAGAATGACTGATATTTAAGCGCTATTATTGTTGTCTGTTCGCTCAGTCATCGATAAGGAAGACATTTTCCTTTTTTAAGGGCGAAAACTCAAAATCAGCTTCTGGAAGGTATACTTTGTATTTAGGCACACTAACCTCCGTCTTTCTATTAGAATGCATTGTGGAGGTATAACCGAAAATACTGTAGTCTTACAAGTCGCGGAAGTTGCTTTCCATTAGAAGTTCTGAAAAACAATAGATTGGAATAGACAATTTCTTTTTGTCGGTCGTAACAGCTATATTTTGAGTTTATAGAACACTAAAAGACATGAATTGAAGATTATTCAGTCTGTTTGGAAAGAATATGAATGAATTCTTTTTGAAACGTTGTCCCGTGTTTCATAAATCATTCGAGTGAAACTCCGAGTCCTGATTTAATAATGTACTGAAAAGTGACACTTCGTGAATCTACGACTGTCATGGCCGGAAAAGTTGAATTCCAAGTGACACACATTTTTGACATCAAGTTGGTTTATTCAGTCACAACAAGCGATTTCAGCAGAAGAAAAAGTGAAAACAAAAGTGTCCTTATATGTAGAACGTTTTTGCGTCATAAAACAGTAAAAAAAAAAAAAGAACTTTTTTGACAAATTTCATAAGGGTAACCATAGGCAAAAATTGAAATTTGTTTGTTTTTTAGTTGAATAAACCAATATATGGCACACTTCAAAATATCAATAGTTCATGATTTCATTCTTGCGAAATTTATTCTTCTGAATTATTAAAGGCATTTAAAAGTTACTGTGTGTTGAGAGATCACCTCATTTACGTGATCATAAACGTTGAAATCGCAAATGGAACAGTCGCTTACATAAGTTACGGATTTATTATTTATTTATTGGTGTTTAAGGTTACATACTTACGGACAATGTAATCGTGACCGTTACATTTTTACGGGTGGAGAAAGCCGGAGAGAACAACCGAGCATCGACTAGCAACTGGCAGCTCCTCAACATTCTAACTCTGTTCAAGATCCACTCAAGCAGGGTTACAGCGGTTGAAGACATGTGTTCCATCGACGTGCGGTACGCCTTAGTAGGCAATCGGGATAAAGTGCCTTGCCCAAGGACACAACGATGGTCGTCCCGGGCCTACATTCGTTCTTCAGCTGTTGTGTAAAAGACTTGAACTTTCCGACAAACCCCAATTTCTCTGTGTGACCTTTCTTCGGGGCAGAATTTATACTAACCAACGCATAAAATGACCTACCACTAAAGCAGGTAATCACTCAATTGGCTAATCATGCTTCGGGGTAGTAAATCTGGGGAGTTTAGAAAGAGACCCTTCTTAAATTCTAAATGGCTTTCGTACAACAAGGGCTACAATATGGCACCAATGTTACCATTCTCTTGTTTGAAACATACAATCTTGAACGACAGCCGACCAAAATCAAGAACACCGTGTTGAAGAACCAAATTTTGAAACCAGTCGTATTCGAGTCGGAACTTAAAACTTAAACCAAACGGTTCCACTCTTAATATATGAACTCATCTTATATAACATACATAAAAATAATGCTGAGACAAGATAAACAGAGGAAGAAGTAGATACCCAGAATGTCCACGCGGATGCTCGTTGGAATCAAAATTTCATCTGCGAAACCACTAATTGTTATCAGTGGACGCTTTCGCTACCCACATTGACAGCCTGCTCTACACATCATACCGAAAATATTCCAGATACACACGCGAGAGGCACATAAAGAAGAAAAGACGGTTTAGATATCAAAAATGTAAAAACTGAAATAAACCGCCCTCCCCCCCCCCCCCCCCAACCACCCCATACCAAGCCATCCAGTACTCACAAGTTGACAGTCTGCTATCCACAAATCATAGACACTGGCGCATGCAATCATGACATCGGTCTGCCGCCCATTTAGCTCCACACGTTGTATAACTTATAAGTAGAGTCATTATACCAGCCATTCCCTGAAAGGAACAACTTTTCGCTCATAATACACTGAATATTTAAAGTTTGTAGAGATGGACCGCATTTGATTGTTAATTGTTTGGGTATCACGACTCGTTCACGAACCTGATTTGTATTGTGTCGGATGAAAGACGGCGGATCCATCACGCATCCAACAGAGAACCATTTTACAGCAGCTATCTACTGTCTTACCTAAATGCTTACTGGACTGACACAAGCATGACAAACGTTACTTGAAGATTAATGTACGGTTAATGTGTTGCACGCATTTGCACAATGCGCCAAAGTACTCCCCCATGGGGAGCTGGAATAAAGGGCCTCACCACTGACATAACGCAGATGAAATGTATTACTTATGTTGGAAATGAAACAGTGTCAGTGCATATACTCTTTTGCTATTTGTTAAATGCACTAGGGAATATTCGCAATCTTTTCTTTCAAAGAAACATTGAATCTGACATACAGTGGTGCTGATCAAACAAAAGACATCAGCAGACAGTGATTATCGTCTCGATACTGGCTTCTTTATTTATGCAACGTAACAGCGCCCCTCATGATATATTATGGTCTATATAGAAAATGTCTGGCTCTTTGGGGCAATTGGTTGTTTTCCAACATTGTTGTTCAAACATACTCATTGTGGAGTAACCTTTGACAAATTAATTTGCGAAAACCTGCACTATGCATGAAGACGAAACCACAAAATTGTCAAAATGTATATGTTAAGATTATGAATAAATATAAGAAGCAATGGGGTTTGAACTCACATCGCACTGGTCGTGCAGTTTTCATATACCGAACAGTACGCCTGAACTTACTGAGCTACAGACCCATTCGTTCTCAAGAGCCAAAATATAAAAAGAAAACTTTAGATTCTAACACCTCAACCATTCTATTTCCAAGGGAAATAATAACGTCTATTTTTCAGCAGATGAAGGGGAGAGGAAAATATGCTAGTTTTTTAATAAAAATAAACTTTCTCCGTCGACAAAAACAAAGCTCTGATATGTTACAGCATAGACCAATCTAATGACTGAGCAGACGATTTTTGTTGGGGATCTGTTCAGTTGCTCATGTCAGAGAAACATTGCCACAAAGATTCAGAGTTACTATAAATAGTAACAACTCACCAATGTTTGGCACTTATATTGTTACAAAATATCATCACCCGGGGCCAAAATGTACGCACAAATATCCCAAGACTAAATAAATAGAAAGTGCTGATACTGCGAGCCAAAATCCAGACCATCTCGATAAAGAGAAAGGCCCTTTTCATCCTTCGAAACTCTTGTTTATAAAAAAGCGCATTTTCGAAAATTTGTGAAATTTTACCAAATCGGCACTCATGTTTTACCCCTGTCCATATTCTTGTCCAAACATCCAATCTAACCTCAGTCACGTTACGCATGGTTCTGTAGTAAAGAATCGTCCGTATGTCAAAAACATTGGCATTTCTGAATATGCGAGAGTCCTCTGATGTCTGAAACACAACTCTTAGAAAAAGAATATTCAATCATCCAAAGACTCAGTGTTGAACCACCATATAATTGTTTACTGGTATACAAGGTCACACCCATTCAGTTGAGCCTAAAAAATGCGATAAAAAATAAATGATCGACGTTTAGTCAATTGTTTACAAGTACCTTGCCCAGAGAAGTATCACACAAAACTATGGACACTGGGTCATATTATAGCAGTAAAGCACAACCTGTCCATCTTAGTTCAAAAGACTACTGTAGTTCCCAGGAACACTACAAGAATAAAATCGGGTACACTTATCTGTTGTGTAAATGCTTTTCTCGGTCGCTATCGTGTATGTATGTTTGTGGGGGCGGAGTGTGTGTGTGTGTGTGGGGGGGGGGGGGGGTCGTAGACTGAATGAGTTGCGCGAAACAAACGGTGAACGGTGGTTTATCCGTCTACTCCGTTGAAAGGTATCAGTCGACGGCGATAGTCTCATATTTGGGGTATAAGGGCACATATCGAAACATTGGCCCACTGATAACCCCAAAGAATTTGAAAATTGGTTTTGTTCAAAACGTACTCTCCCATACTCCTGAATGGCCACTGTCAAACTATGTATAGAAGCGACACAATATAGGTGAAGCTCACCCCATAGAACCTAACAATTAGGGGCAGGGGCCATATTTGTGGATATTCGAAACCAATTAAACCCTCATCACCCTACACACTGTCATCTACATGCACGTCATTATGTATGTAGAAATATCACTTTGCCCAGCCCAAATCCACCAAGCTAGGCCTTCCGTGTGAGAAGAAACCTTCAAGTACCTGGAAATGATTGTATTATATGCCAAGAATGACTGATATTTAAGCGCTATTATTGTTGTGGGTTCGCTCAGTCATCGATAAGGAAGACATTTTCCTTTTTTAAGGGCGAAAACTCAAAATCAGCTTCTGAAAGGTATACTTTGAATTTAGGCAGACTAACCTCCGTCTTTCGATTAGAATGCATTGTGGAGGTATAACCGAAAATACTGCAGTCTTACAAGTCGCGGAAGTTGCGTTCCATTAGAAGTTCTGAAAAACAATAGATTGGAATAGACAATTTCTTTCTGTCGGTCGTAACAGCTATATTTTGAGTTTATAGAACACTAAAAGACATGAACTGAAGATTATTCAGTCTGTTTGGAAAGAATATGAATGAATTCTTTTTGAAACGTTGTCCCGTGTTTCATAAATCATTCGAGTGAAACTCCGAGTCCTGATTTAATAATGTACTGAAAAGTGACACTTCGTGAATCTACGACTGTCATGGCCGGAAAAGTTGAATTCCAAGTGACACACATTTTTGACATCAAGTTGGTTTATTCAGTCACAACAAGCGATTTCAGCAGAAAGAAAAGTGAAAACAAAAGTGTCCTTATATGTAGAACGTTTTTGCGTCATAAAATAGTTAAAAAAAAATTGAACTTTTTTGACAAATTTCATAAGGGTAACCATAGGCCAAAATTGAAATTTTTTTGCTTTTTAGTTGAATAAACCAATAAATGGCACACTTCAAAATATCAATAGTTCATGATTTCATTCTTGCGAAATTTATTCTTCTGAATTATTAAAGTTTAAAGTTACTGTGTGTTGAGAGATCTACTCATTTACGTGATCATAAACGTTGAATTCGCAAATGGAACAGTCGCGTACATAAGTTATTGATTTATTATTTATTTATTGGTGTTTAAGGTTACATACTTATGGACAATGTAATCGTGACCGTTACATTTTTACGGGTGGAGAAAGCCGGAGAGAACATCCGAGCATCGACTAGCAACTGGCAGCGCCTCTACATTCTAACTCTGTTCAAGCTCCACTCAAGCAGGGTTACAGCGGTTGAAGACATGTGTTCCATCGACGTGCGGTACGCCTTAGTAAGCAATCGGGATAAAGTGCCTTGCCCAAGGCCACAACGATGGTCGTCCCGGGCCTACATTCGTTCTTCAGCTGTTGTGTAAAAGACTTGAACTTTCCGACAAACCCCAATTTCTCTGTGAGACCTTTCTTCGGGGCAGAATTTATACTAACCAACGCATAAAATGACCTACCACTAAAGCTAGTAATCACTCAATTGGCTAATCATGCTTCGGGGTAGTAAATCTGGGGAGTTTAGAAAGAGACCCTTCTTAAATTCTAAATGGCTTTCGTACAACAAGGGCTACAATATGGAACCAATGTTACCATTCCCTTGTTTGAAACATACAATCTTGAACGACAGCCGACCAAAATCAAGAACACCGTGTTGAAGAACCAAATTTTGAAACCAGTCGTATTCGAGTCTGAACTTAAAATTTAAACCAAACGGTTCCACTCTTAATACATGAACTCATCTTATATAACATACACAAAAATAATGCTGAGACAAGATAAACAGAGGAAGAAGTAGATACCCAGAATGTCCCACGCGGATGCTCGTTGGAATCTAAATTTCATCTGCGAAACCACTAATTGTTATCAGTGGACGCTTTCGCTACCCACATTGACACCCTGCTCTACACATCATACCGAAAATATTCCAGATAAACCAGCGAGAGGCACATCAAGAAGAAAAGACGGTTTTTATATCAAAAATGTAAAAACTGAAATAAGACGCCCTCCCCCCACCCCCCCCCCCCAACCACCCCATACCAAGCCATCCAGTACACACAAGTTGACAGTCTGCTATCCACAAATGATAGACACTGGCGCATGCAATCATGACATCGGTCTGCCGCCCATTTAGCTCCACACGTTGTATAACTTATAAGTAGAGTCATTATACCAGCCATTCCCTGAAAGGAACAAATTTTCGCTCAAAATACACTGAATACTTGAAGTTTGTAGAGATGGAACGCATTTGATTGTTTATTATTTGGGTATCACGACTCGTTCACGAACCTGATTTGTATTGCGTCGGATGAAAGAGGGCGGATCCATCTCGCATCCAACAGAGAACCATTTTACAGCAGCTATCTACTGTCTTACCTAAATGCTTACTGGACTGACACAAGCATGACAAACGCTACTTGAAGATTAATGTACGGTTAATGTGTTGCACGCATTTGCACAATGCGCCAAAGTACTCCCCCATGGGGAGCTGGAATAAAGGGCCTCACCACTGACATAACGCAGATGAAATGTATTACTTATGTTGGAAATGAAACAGTGTCAGTGCATATACTCTTTTGCTATTTGTTAAATGCACTAGGGAATATTCGCAATCTTTTCTTTCAAAGAAACATTGAATCTGACATACAGTGGTGCTGATCAAACAAAAGACATCAGCAGACAGTGATTATCGTCTCGATACTGGCTTCTTTATTTATGCAACGTAACAGCGCCCCTCATGATATATTATGGCCTATATAGAAAATGTCTGGCTCTTTGGGGCAATTGGTTGTTTTCCAAAATTGTTGTTCAAACATACTGATTGTGGAGTAAACATTGACAAATTTATTTGCGAAAACCTGCACTATGCATGAAGACGAAACCACAAAATTGTCAAAATGTATATGTTAAGATTATGAATAAATATAAGAAGCAATGGGGTTTGAACTCACATCGCAATGGTCGTGCTGTTTTCATATACCGATCAGTACGTCTGAACTTACTGAGCTACAGACCCATTCGTTCTCAAGAGCCAAAATATCAAAAGAAAACTTTAGATTCTAACACCTCCACCATTCTATTTCCAAGGGAAATAATAACGTCTATTTTTCAGCAGATGAAAGGGAGAGGAAAATATGCTAGTTTTTTAATAAAAATAAAGTTTCACCCTGGACAAAAACAAAGCTCTGATATGTTACAGCATAAACCAATCTAATGACTGAGCAGACGATTTTTGTTGGGGATCTGTTCAGTTGCTTATGTCAGAGAAACATTGTCACAAAGATTCAGAGTTACTATAAATGGTAACAACTCACCAATGTTTGGCACTTATTTTGTTACAAAATATCATCACCCGGGGCCAAAATGTACGCACAAATATCCCAAAACTGAATAAATAGAAAGTGCTGATACTGCGAGCCAAGATCCAGACCATCTCGATAAAGAGAAAGGCCATTTTCACCCTTCGAAACTCTTGCTTATAAAAAGCGCATTTTCGAAAATTTGTGAAATTTTACCAAATCGGCACTCATGTTTTACCCCTGTCCATATTCTTGTCCAAACATCCAATCTAACCTCAGCCGCGTTACGCATGGTTCTGGAGTAAAGAATCGTCAGTATGTCAAAAACATTGGCATTTCTGAATATGCGAGAGCCCTCTGTTGTCAGAAACACAACTCTTGGAAAAAGCATATTCAGACATCCAAAGACTCAATGTTGAACCACCATCTAATTGTTTACTGGTATACAAGGTCACACCCATTCAGTTGAACCTAGAAAATGCGACAAAATATAAATGATCGACGTTTAGCCAATTGTTTACAAGTACGTTGCCCAGAGAAGTATCACACAAAACTATGGACACTGGGCCATATTACAGCAGTAAAGCACAACCTGTCCATCTTAGTTCACAAGACTACTGTAGTTCCCAGGGACACTACAATGATAAAAACGGGTACACTTATCTGTTGTGTAAATGCTTTTCTCGGTCGCTATCGTCTATGTATGTTTGTGGGGGCGGAGTGTGTCTGTGTGTGTGTGGGGGGGGGGGGGGGGGGGGCTGGGCGGCGGAGTAGACTGAATGAGTTGCGCGAAACAACCGGTGAACGGTGGTTTATCCGTCTACTCCGTTGAAAGGTATCAGTCGGCGGCGATAGTCTGATATTTGGGGTATAAGGGCACATATCGAAACACTGGCCCACTGACAACCCCAAACAATTCGAAAATTGGATTTGTTCAAAACGTACTTTCCCATACTCCTGAATGGCCACTGACAAACTATGTATAGAAGCGACACAATATAAGTGCAGCTCATCCCATAGAACCTAACAATTAGGGGCAGGGGCCATTTTTATGGATATTCGAAACCAATTAAACCCTCATCACCCTACACACTGTCATCTACATGCACGTCATTATGTATGTAGAAATATCACTCTGCCCAGCCCAAACCCACCAAGCTAGGCCTTCCGTGAGATAAGAAACCTTCAAGTATCTGGAAATGATTGTATTATATGCCCGGAATGACTGATATTTAAGCGCTATTATTGTTGTGGGTTCGCTCAGTCATCGATAAGCATGATATTTTCCTTTTTCAAGGGCGGAAACTCAAAATCAGCTTCTGGGAGGTATACTTTGTATTTAGGCACACTAACCTCCGTCTTTCTATTAGAATGCATTGTGGAGGTATAACTAAAAATACTGCAGTCTTACAAGTCGCGGAAGTTGTTTTCCATTAGAAGTTCTGAAATACGAAAGATTGGAATAGACAATTTCCTTCTGTCGGTCGTAACAGCTATATTTTTATTTTATAGGTCCCTGAAAGACATGAACTGAATATTATTCAGTCTGTTTGGAAAGAATATGAATGAATTCTTTTTGAAACGTTGTCCCGTGTTTCATAAATCATTCGAGTGAAACTTCGAGTCCTGATTTAATAATGTACTGAAAAGTGACACTTCGTTAATCTACGACTGTCATGGCCGCAAAAGTTGAATTCCAAGGGACACACATTTTTGACATCAAGTTGGGTTATTCAGTCACAACAAGCGATTTCAGCAGAAGGAAAAGTGAAAACAAAGGTGTCCTTATATGTAGAACGTTTTTGCGTCATAAAATAGTAAAAAAAAAATTGAAGTTTTTTGACAAATTTCATAAGGGTAACCACATGCAAAAATTGATTTTTTTTTTGTTTTTTAGTTGAATAAACCAATAAATGGCACACTTCAAAATTTCAATAGTTCATGATTTCATTCTTGCGAAATTTATTCTTCTGAATTATTAAAGGCATTTAAAAGTTACTCTGTGTTGAGAGGTCACCTCATTTACGTGATCATAAACGTTTAATTCGCAAATGGAACAGTGGCGTACATAAGTTATTGATTTATTATTTATTTATTGGTGTTTAAGGTTACATACTTATGGACAATAGGTATTCGTGACCGTTACATTTTCACCCGTGGAGAAAGCCGGAGAGAACAACCGAGCATCGACTAGCAACTGGCAGCTCCTCAACATTCTAACTGTGTTCAAGCTCCACTCAAGCAGGGTGACAGCGGTTGAAGACATGTGTTCCATCCACGTGCGGTACGCCTTAGTAGGCAATCGGGATAAAGTGCCTTGCCCAAGGACACAACGATGGTCGTCCCGGGCCTACATTCGTTCTTCAGCTGTTGTGTAAAAGACTTGAACTTTCCGACAAACCCCAATTTCTCTGTGTAACCTTTCTTCGGGGCAGAATTTATACTAACCAACGCATAAAATGACCTACCACTAAAGCTAGTAATCAATCAATTGGCTAATCACATGCTTCGGGATAGTAAATCTGGGGAGTTTGGAAAGAGACCCTTCTTAAATTGTAAATGGCTTTCATACAACAAGGGCTACAATATGGAACCAATGTTGCCATTCCCTTGTTTGAAACATACAATCTTGAACGACAGCCGACCAAAATCAAGAACACCGTGTTGAAGAACCGAATTTTGAAACCAGTCGTATTCGAGTCTGAACTTTAAACTTAAACCAAACGGTTCCACTCTTAATATATGAACTCATCTTATTTTACATACATAAAAAATAATGCCAGCCAAGATAAACAGAGGAAGAAGTAGATACCCAGAATGTCCCACGCGGATGCTCGTTGGAATCTAAATTTCATCTGCGAAACCACTAATTGTTATCAGTGGACGCTTTCGCTACCCACATTGACACCCTGCTCTACACATCATACCGAAAATATTCCAGATACACCAGCGAGAGGCACATCAAGAAGAAAAGACGGTTTAGATATCAAAAATGTAAAAACTGAAATAAAACGCCCTCCCCCCCCCCCAACCACCCCATACCAAGCCATCCAGTACACACAAGTTGACAGTCTGCTATCCACAAATCATAGACACTGGCGCATGCAATCATGACATCGGTTTGCCGCCCATTTATCTCCACACGTTGTATAATTTGTAAGTAGAGTCATTTTACCAGCCATTGCCTGAAAGGAACAACTTTTCGCTCAAAATACACTGAATATTTAAAGTTTGTAGAGATGGAACGCATTTGATTGTTTATTATTTGGGTATCACGACTCTTTCACGAACCTGATTTGTATTGTTCCGGATGAAAGTGGGCGGATCCATCTCGCATCCAACAGAGAACCATCTTACAGCAGCTATATACTGCATAACCAACATACTTACTGCACTGACACAAGTATGGCAAACGTTAATTGAAGATTACCGTACTGTTAATGTGTTGCACGCATTTGCGCAATGAGCCAAAGTACTCCCACGTGGGCAGCTGGAATTAAGGGCCTCACCACTGACATAACACAGATGAAATGTATTACTTATGTTGGTAATGAAACAGTGTCAGTGCATATACTCTTTTGCTATTTGTTAAATGCAGTAGGGAATATTCGCAATCTTTTTTTTCAAAGAAACATTGAATCTGACATACAGTGGTGCTGATCAAACAAAAGACATCAGCAGACAGTGATTATCGTCTCGATATTGGCTTCTTTATTTATGCAACCTAACAGCGCCCCTCGTGATATATTATGGCCTATATAGAAAATGTCTGGCTCTTTGGGTCAATTGGTTGTTTTCCAACATTTTTGTTCAAACATACTGATTGTGGAGTAACCTTTCACAAACTAATTTGCGAAAACCTGCACAAAACATGAAGACGATACTACGAAATTGTCAAAATGTATATGTTAAGATTATGAATAAATATAAGAAGCAGAGGATTTGAACTCACATGGCACTGGTCGTGCAGTTTTCATACACCGAACAGTACTCCCGAACGTACTGAGCTACATGCCCATTCATTCTCAAGAGCCAAAATATAGAAAGAAAACTTTAAATTGTAACACCTCCACCATTCTATTTCCAGGGGAAATAAGAACGTCCATTTTCGAGCAGATGAAGGGGAAAGGAAAATATGCTAGTTTTTAATAAAAAATAAAGTTTCTCTCTCGACAGAAACAAAGCTCTGATATGTCACAGCATAAGCCAACCTAATGACTGAGCAGACGATTTTGGCGGGGATCTGTTCAGTTGTTCAGATCGAAAACATTGTCACAAAAATTCAGAGTTGTAAATAATAACAACTAAATTATGTTTGGCACTTATTTTGTTACAAAAACTCATCACCCGGGACCGTAAAGTAAACACAAATATGCCAAAACTGAATAAACAGAAAGTGGTGATATTGCGATCCAAAATCCAGAACATGTCGATAAAAAGGAAGCCCTTTTTATCCATCAAAAATCTTGTTTATAAAAAAGCGCAAATTCTCAATCACGTTATGCATGTTTCTGGAGTACAGAATCGTCCTCATATCAAATACATTGACATTTCTGAAAACGCCAGGGCCTGGTGTCAGGAATGCAACTTTTAAGCAAAAAAAGCATTTTCAAACACACAAAGACTCAGCATTGAACCGCCATCTAATTGTTTACAGGTATTCAAGGTCACACCCACATCATATTTGCGACGAAATCATTGCTATAAAAAAATAGCAAAACGAAGCTTGCCCTATTGTTTAGAATTTCGTTCCCCGTAAGAGAAGTAACAAATAAAGCTTTGGACACTGGGTCATATTATAGCAGTAAAGCCCAACTTGTCCATCTCAGCTCACAACACTACTGTAGTTCCCAGGGCTCCTACAAGAATGCAGTCACGTGCACTCAACTGTTGCGCCTAAATGCTTCCCTCGGTCGCTATCTTCTAATGTGTGTGGTGTGTGGGGGGGGGGGGGGGGGGGGGTGGAGGGTGAAAGGTTTGGTGGAACCAAACACGGTTCACCCAGTACTCCGCGGAAAGTCATCTATCGCGATCGTCTGATAGTTGGGGTATAAGGGCACATATCGAAAAACTGCGCCCCTGATAACTCCTAAACAATTTGAAAACTGAATTTGTTCAAAACGTGCTTACCCCTGAATGATCACTGATAACCTTTGTGTGCCCACTGCACAGTATAAGTGAAAGCTCATCCCGCAGAACTTAACAATTTTGTGACTGTACTTGAGGGTATCCAAAGGAAATCAAACCCTCATCGCCCCACACACCGTGATCTACACAAATGTCATTCTGTGAGTCCAAATATCTCCCTGCCCATTCCAACCCGGCCATGCTAGGCCCCCCGTGAGAAAAAAACATCACGTGGGGAAAATAGTTTCTTAAGATGCCTCTAATAACTAATATTTAACTGGCAGAGTGCTGGAAGCCCATATCTGGGCTTTATTCTGAAGTGTTGGTACTACAACTTGAAGGCTTCATATTCAGTGGATGTTCAACATATCATCTTTGAAGTGAAATTACACAGTCGATTAGGATCTGCGTTGTTACATTTTTTGGGAGAGTGTTCCTATAAATTGTAAAAAGGCAAAGATATGTGTACAAATTCTGATGATTAAAGGTAATTCAGCATTCTACCAGTTAAGCGTCATTGTTATTGAGGGTTTGCTCACTCGTCAATAAGGAAGGCCTTTCCATTTTTAAAAGCGAACAATCAAAATCAGCCCCTGAAAGGCACCGTTTGATTTTAGGAACACTAATCTCCGTCTTTCTATTAGAATGCATTGTGGAGGTATAACCGAAAATACTGCAGTCTTCCAAGACGCGGAATTGCTTTCCAATAGAAGTTCTGAAAAACAAAAGATTGGGTTTGACAATTTTCTTTCTGTCGGCTGTAACCGCTACATTTTGAATTTAAAGAACACTAAAATACATGAACTGAACATTATTCAGTCTGTGTGAAACGTTGTCCCCTGTTTCATAAATCATTCGAGTGAAACTCCAAGTCCTGATTTAATAATAATGTACTAAAAAGTGACACTTCGTGAATCTACGACTGTCATGGCCGGAAAAGTTGAATTGTAAGTTTGTTTGTTTGTATTCTTTTATTCCTTCAGATTACAGGAGAGTACAAGATTAAGGCAACAAACGAATAAAAATGAACAGCAGAATAATGAATTGACAAGAACAAAATGCAGAACGCTTCTGCGTCGTAAAATGATAAAAAAAAAATTTCGAAGGCTTGACAAATTTCGTAAGGGTAACCGTAGGAAAAAATTAAAAAAAAATTGTTTAGTTGAATAAACCAGTAAATGGCATACTTCAAATTTTTCATTTTTCCTAATTTCATTCTTGGAAATCTCTTCTTCTGAATTATTAAGGGGACGTCCAACCTAACTTCGGTCAAATTTCAAGTAATTTTCTTCAAATTCGAAAAAAGGCCCAAAATGAATAAACCCAATAAATTATATACCAAAATGCTTGGAATGAAACACATAATATCGTGGAAACTGGAATATGTCAAGGAACTGCTGGCATGTGTAGATATCACCGCCTGGAAGTCTGCTATGGCATAAGTGAGAGAACAAAATTTTACAATAAAATACCTTAAAATAAAAACAGAGAAAACAGAAACATTGAGGTACATACTCGAAGAAATCTTTTCCTAATTTTTGAAAGTAAAAACGATTGAGACCAAATGTTATAAGTGGAGTACTCACTGATTGAAGGCAGACATTTTCTACTGTTTATGTTTTGAATGGGGAGGTTCAACAAAGGTCAACTTGAAGGAGTCCACTGGAAGTATGGAAGGACAAATGAGTGTCTCCCCTGATAACGATGTGTGTGTCACTGTTGTGGTTTGGAAAGAAACTGATATTCTCCTATGTAGAATGCACTGCAAAGTCATACTTGTAGTTGAACAAATATATTTACAGACCCCTTGCACTGTAACCCCTTTTATCCCATGCATCAATTTGATAGTGAATAAATTGTTAAATTTGTCTGGTTTATCAATAAGAAACATAGCTTCATTTACTCTTGGACACCAATACACTCAAGATATCTGTTTGAGAAGAAATAAGGCTAACTGTAACCTGTTACTGCAATAAACCATCAAATGTACATAAAGGTTCATTGTTATTCAAAATACATCAAACTTACCCTACATAACTATTATTGCCTGTACCTTTCCAAAAGAGGCTCATTGGTATATTGAGGACAGGAGGGCACATCCAGTAGGTCTCCCATTCATAGGTGTTCACATATTTTTTAAAGAACGCAGTATGCAAATAAATCCCCAAAAGGCCGTTTGACTAAAAAAAAAAATTCCTGGGGGTGGGGGGATATGCCCTCGCCCTTGTATGCCTGTACCTTCGGCACTCATGGCATGCCTTTTTCATCAAAGTTTAACCTTTTTTTAAAAATCCTGGCGATACACATGCTCCACACACTATCAAACGGGTAACCCTCCAAATATGCGTATCTGCAAAAATCATATCACATTGAAAAACATACTCTTTAGACTTTAAAACCCTTTACCCAACGCAGACCATATCAAAATTTATTATTTTAAATATCATTTTTCAAACTTTTCCAAAAAATTTCAACAAAACCATATCATGTGACCCCCTCTTTAGAACGAGCTCGACGAGCTCGTTCCAAAGAGGGGTCACATGCTATGGGTTTGTTCAAATTTTTCGAAAAATAATATTTTTTCACCGGCTGAATTTACATATTACGCGGGCGGTTGCGGGCGATTCGTTGGGTAAAGGGTTAAGTTGTGAACCTTTCATGATTCTTACTTCCAAATATAACACTTAATTTACCGATTAATAGGTGAATAGTAAAACCCTGCCATAATCAGCATGTTCAGCCATAACAGCTCCGATAATAGTGCCAAATACAACATTGGTGGCTTTACGGGGGCGCGGTGGCTCAGTAGGTAGAGATGCAGGCTGCAAGCCGAGAGGTCCTCGGTTCGAATCCCACCTGCGGCAACCGCGTTGTGTCCTTGGGCAAGACACTTCATCTCCATTGCCCGCGTGGGGGCACGATGGCACCGTGTACTAAGGCGTACTGCACATCGATGGTGCGCATGTCTTCAACTAATCTAACCCTGCCTGTGCTGCAGTGCGGAGTTACGATGTTGGGGAGCTGGCAGCTGCTCGTCGTTGCTCGGTGGTTCTCTCCGGGTACTCCGGCTTCCTCCACCCGTAAAACTGCCACTGCCACGGTCACGATTAGCCATTGTGCATAAATATGTGACCTTAAACATCAATAAATAATAATAATGGTGGCTTTACAGAATATTCATTAACTTGTTGCTTGATCAGTGAAAGGAACAAAATATTCACTAAAATTGTTTTTTTTTTTTTTTTTTGCAATTAATTGGAGGGTGCCATCAGTCACTTTCCCCACTTTCAACACCAAATATCATTCAAATTGGTGTAGCAGTGGTTGAGATACAGGAAAATATGTTTAGAATTTACCCCCATGCAGCTCTGTCGCTGTGTTTTGAAGGATTTTGATGCCCTAGCTTTGTTCTTGGATATATGAATCACATTTTGCCACAACTTGTTCTTGGGAAGAAATAGTATTGTATTATAAGTTCTGGTACGAATACGGTAGCAGACTTTCAGAAACCAGTAGTGCCTACTGTCAACTCTATGGGTTGATTTCATTTATTTTTCGTGTTCTATACCCCCTCCCCCCCCCCCCCCCCCCAACCTTCATTTTGATGTATTATTTGTGCATATTTAATTTAATTTGAATTTAAGGTATATCAGAGGTGGGAATTTCAAAATAAACAAAATTCCATTACTTATATAGCACCTTAAAATCAAAGAACCTTTACTTAATCGTCCATTCTCGTGGATGTTCAAGTCTACTTTTGTGCGATGGATGGTTAACAAAATGGAATTTTGATGCACTGATTATACTTGTAAGACCGGCATATGTTTGATGGCGACTCAAATTGTTTCACATAGTTGTCTTGCTTGAAATTAATTTGGAGTGTTGTGAAAACCTAAGAAAACAAACTAGTACAAATATTAACACGGGATTCACTTATATGCCGTGTTTGATACCGTTGGCCGGGATTATGTGCCTCCAGGACAATGTAATCCATTCAATCTGGTTTGTTTTCTTCATTTGATGAAAAAAGGCGTGCAGAATTCGTTTTCATTTGTCATACCTGGGAGCACTCTGGTTCATTGGTTAACGCGTTGGAGTCCATAACACAAGGAGCACTGTGGCTCAGCGCTTTTGGCATTGGAAATTAAACCGAAATGTCACGGTTCGATCCCCGTCAGGGGTAACTGCATTGTGTCTGGGATGGTACTTGATCTCAACTGACCGGGTATGGGGGGGGGGGCACGGCGTCACTGTGTACTAAGGCGCACTGCACGTCGATGGAGCACTTCTCTTCAACTAAATGTAACCCTTCTTGCGTGGAGTTAGTACGTTTGGGAGTCTGATAGTTGCTCGCCGTTGCACGGTGGCTGTTCCGTGCCCTCCGGCTTCCTCAACCCATACATTGTCCGACACAGGGTGACTCTGGCTGTGTAAATTGTCTTTAAGTCCCAATAAGAAAATAAATAAATCGAAAGTTCATGAGTTTCGCTCCCGATACGCGTTGTCTGTGTTGTGTTCTCGGGCAAGGTACACAATCCTGATTGCTCAAGAGGAGGTGCAGTCGGTGCTTTTAATTTTCATGTTGGGGTGGAGTGATGGCTATAACCTTTATTGTTTGAGAAACTTTGAAATTTTAATATTTTTTAAATGTTGATCAAAGAACTATCTGGGGATAGGATCTTAAATTGTGTGTATTTATTTCACGGGCAGTAAAGCTCCGTTCAGACTTAAATGTAACGCTAAACACTGAATTGGAATAATCAGAAGATGATGCTCCACGAAATGCGATTTCTTTGCATCTGAGGGAAAGACATATTTTTGTACGTATTTTCCAAGCAGCTACGCCTATACCCGGCGTGTGTCTAATGGTGAAATGTGATTAGGCCTGCTCAGTTGCGATAATCAGGACATCAAACGAGGCGACCAGGCGCGTAACTTTTGGAGGTGATACCCCCTCCACAAATAAACATCCCGATTATGGGTTTCGTCGAGCAGAGGTTGGACAAGAAATTATGAAATACCGAACTGCAGGATAAAAACACACACACACACACAAACTAAAATCAGATTGAGTTAAAAATCAACCCCAATTAACTGGGTTGAGTGCATATGAATTGGGTTAATATGCACTCAACCCAGTTGGCAAGGGTTGATTTTTAACCCTACTGATTTTAACGGGCAGATTAGAAAGTGCAATAAATGCCCGACTCTGTATATCGGTAGAATTCCACATCCAGGGAGAGAAACTAATAACAAATGATTTTTATAATCATGACCTGTTGAACAATCTTAGAATAGAATTTTCTCCTTTCTGGACTTAGAATGTGTGTAGCAACCGGTAAAACCAACTCCACCCCATCTCTTATGGAAACCTTCGGAAGTGAAGCAGTGCTTGTTGACCACTGTAAAACAGTGCGGCTGTACTGGTAAATTAGAACCCTATCAGCAGTGCTTGGGTACAAGTCCTGTAAATGAGCAACAATGCAAGAAACAATTGACTAAGCTTGACTTTATCTGTAATTTGAGATCAAGATTAGCCATTGTGCACAAACATGTCACCTTAAACACCAATAAATAAATAAATAAATAAATAAATAAATAAATAACTGGTCACACCGCCACTCCAGAATTATGTTGAAAGTTGATTTTATTGCCTGAACTGTGATTGTTGGGAATGAAAAGGTGATGATCATGGTTTGTCCTATTTCACAGTTCTCTCTCTCTCTCTCTCTCTCTCTCTCTCTCTCTCTCTCTCTCTCTCTCTCTCATGAATTCAAATCTGCGAATGTAGTTAAGAAGAGTCATTCATTGCCGTGTGTTTGGTGGATTTACCTAATAGAAGAGGGTCCACCTTTCCTACCACATCATTAGATTCACATAAAATATTGTTACACAAAACTATAATGGTCTGAGTCGTCGCAAATATCCCATTAGGTTAACATCCAATGGAAAGTTTAAAGTGATGGAAAACGGGATGTATAGAGGTGGAGTAAAAAATTATTGGCAACTCCACAACTTCCGGTCATGACAAAGTGTTTGGATCAAAATTCTTTGTCATGGTCATAAGTTGGGTGGAAATTTGGTTCAATGAGCTTCAGGATGGATCAGCTGGATAGACGTGTTGTAGGTTTTTAACTCTTTTGGCGCGACAGGCGACTAAAGTCGACAGACGGCAGACCACGGAAAGGTACTGCAGTAGTCATTGTAGCCAACTGTGAGTGTCAATTTCCAAATGTTTTAACCCTTTACCCAACGCAGACGATATCAAAATTTATTATTTTAAATATCATTTTTTCAAATTTTTCAAAAAAATTCAACAAAACCATATCATGTGACCCCTCATTGGAACGAGCTCGACGAGCTCGTTCCAACGAGGGGTCACATGATATGGTTTTGTTAAATTTTTTGGAAAAATAATAATTTTTCAACTGCTGAAGTTGCATATTACGCGGGGGGGGGGGGGGGAGGGGCGATGCTGCCGATTCGTAAAGGGTTGAACAAATATACGTATTCCTATGTTTTATGCACCATTTATGTCCTATCCATGAACAATGATATTGTCCCTTGAAAGTATAAAGGTGCTATTTAAATATAAACAGGAAATCATTTGAAAAACTGTCAATGAGATCATTAGAACATCTTTTAAAAAAATAACGCTTTAGTCTAACAACCTGTACTTTTCGTAAAAATTCCTGATGAATATTAGGCGCTAAGAATCCTGTTTCTCACATTACAACCTGAGGATCCAGACAACGGCTGTGATTTTTCCCATCCGTTTTGTTTGGTATTTCACGACGACTGGGGGCGTTTTCCGACAACGAAATATTCATGGGGCTCCAAGTGAGAGGGGTGGGGTACCTCTCCCACTCCAAATTTCTACAGTGATGCACCTGTACCCAGTGTGGTAAACTGTACAGCACGTTGATGGTACACCTGCCTTCAACCAATGTAATAAAATGTTTGTGCCGGGTTAGCAACGGAGTCAAACAGTTTCTTGCCGCAGCTCGGTGGGTCCCTACGGGTAAACTGGCTTTCTCCACCAGTAGTAATCTGCCGTGATTAACACTGTTAATGCTGCAAATGAGTATTTTACACGATGCTATGAAGCAATAATTTTGATATATTTCGAAATATAGCGATAATTGATAATATCGCGACATTTTCCTGCATTATTTTCTGTGTTACCCACCAGCATCTGAAATGTGTGTGGGGGGGGGGGGGGGGGGGGTAAAAACAATAAAATGAACGTTATTTAACCCTTTAACCAACGTCATGGCCAAAACCTGCCAGTGCTATTCTCAAAAATCGCCAATTAATTTTCATTTTATTTTCAGTTTTCGTTTCAATGAGGGGTCATAACCTATGTTTTTGAGACCAAAAAATGAAAAAAATTTAGTTATTCAAGAATTTTGTTTGCAAGTGTCGTCTGTTTTTCATGTTATGTAAATGCAGACGATATCAAAAATTATTATTTTTTATATTATTTTTTATTTTTTTTCAAAAAAATTGAACAAAACTATAACATGTGACCCCCTCATTGGAACGAGCTCGAGGAGCTCGTTCCAAATTGGGGTCACATAATATTTTGTTGAAATTTTTAAAAAAGTAATATTTTTTCAGATGCTGAATTTGCATATTACGCGGACGGATGTGGGCGATTCGTTGGGAAAGGGTTAATGGCTAAAATTTACAATGACCCAAAATACACCCCTTTTTGTTTATGTCAGTTTGTTTCTTTGGGTTTTCTATACACAAGATTGCACCCAGTGTGACTAATGTCTGTCCCCGGCTTCACATTGCGTTACAGATCAAAATAAAAATATCTGCTCCATTTTTTATTGTCACACCGTTCACAAAATCTACGTGTGCCTCCTAAGCCTGCTTGAAATTTTGGCGGACTTCATTGCATCCCTTTCAATGTTTAAAAACTTTCATCTGTGAGACTGGTGTCATTTTTAACTGCCAAAGACGGTCGGTGTCAGGTCACTCTGGGGTGATTTACTTCTATTAACAACTGGGGAAAGGCGATTTGATCACGATGATTATTTCAAAATCAATGAAGGATACAAAGCGCATGTCAGCTGAAGGACCTCCAGTTTGAACATCGAGGTTTATTGGTAGAAATTCTGTTTAAGTTCCTGACGATTTTCACACGGAGTTGGAAAGTTCAAGGCATTTGTGGAAATTCCCAGCGAGATAAACATCTCATAAAACAGAATCTGATTGAGTGCTTTTAGTCAAGACGGAACAGGATACAGTGTCAAGCACGATTACATCTTCTGGGCAATACTTAGCAGACACCTGCAGAAAGAGTTCTAGAATAAGAAAAAGTTCATTTTGTCCTAAAAAACATAGCTTATTACCCATCCTGAATGGGACCGATGGACGCGTTCCTAGAAAGGGTCATAAGCTATCTTTTGGGGGCAACAACTGAAAACATAGACTTTAAACGTCGAGTCTTCTTAATAGGGCTGGACGGATATGTCTATTACTTTGGGTAAATGGTTATAGTAAAGAAACTCGCTGTCATTTTAATGCAGCTGTACAAGTATTGCCCAATAATTTGTGTAAGACAACTTGGGTTTTATAATGAAAACGTCTACTCTAAAATTCTAAGCTGCTTCGAAAGAATATTAATGATGTTCATTTTATTTTTTTATTAAAAAAACAACTTCCTGTACAGCACAAAAGCTACCATATCAACGGAAGAAGCTTGGACTAGAATTATCACTCGTTTGTAAATGAAGCCAGATGAGGATACATTGTCGGTTATTCGCTGCTAAAAAGTCTAAGTTTCTGGTATTAATCGGTTCAAAGGCGCTGATCTCTGGTTTCTTTTTTCAGCAACTGTTAAAGGTTGGAAAACTTTCTCAACAAGTTGAACCAAAAATGTCCATTCCTGAAATAAAGACGTTGTATGAGAGTTTGAACATTCAGGAATTTTTTTTTAAATATTAAGTAGTTAATACAGCCAACTGGTTTATTACCTGGTAACACCATAATAATTTCGTTGAATCAGTGCAACAAGGCGCCATCTGCAAAGCTTTAGCATTGCAGATGGCGTCTTCTTGCACTCAGGAAAGGGTGTACATTACAGCCTGAAGCATAGTGAACCATTAGGAGATATTCGTTTCCTAATAACGCCATATTGTGCCTTATTATGACGGTATTCCTACAGCATTAGCGTGATATTTTCGACATGTTATGAGGTATATCCTCAGTAGGTTGAGTTGCAGGCTGCAAGCCGAGAGGTTCTCTGTTAGCATCCCACCTGCGGCAACCGCCTTGAGACCTTGGGCAAGACACTTAATCCCAATTGTCCACGTGGGGGCTCGATGGCGTTGTGTATTAAAGCATACTGCATGTCGATGGTCCACTTGTCTTCAACTAATGCTAACCCTGTTTGTGTGGAGTTAGAATGTTGGGGAGTCTGACAGTTGCTCGCCGTTGCTCGGTGGTTCTATCAGGATACTCCGGCTTCCTCCACCTGTAAAACTGCCCGACACGAGGTGACCCTGGCTGTCGAAAGTGTCGCTAAACCCCAATAAATAAATAAATAAATATGAAGTATATCGCAAGATAAACGTGACTCTGTGACCGACTGCCGTCATACTTAGACGAAACTTGATACCGATGGTCAAAGTTAAGTGCAAGCTTGATTATTATCGAAAATCAAACACAAGTCCTCGGACAACCAGTCAAATTCTGTAAGGAACTCGACGCTTTGGATCTGACTGTTTAGCCATTTTTTCGTGTAGTTTGCGAGCAGACTGTCGTTTTGGAATATAATGTCCTTTTAATCAATAAGATATTTAAATATTCTTTCGTACTCCTGCTACAGAAATTCCCATCGTTGAGTATCTAATTCACCTCAAATGCACAAATATGTAAACATAATTTGTGGAGCTGCACGACGAAATTATAAAACTACAGCTGAGGCAAGTCCTCATTCATAATATTTAGTTAACAAACAGACCTCGCAATCATGGTAATATCATTAAACAGTGTCAGATTCGTTTAAAAAATTGACTGGTGCCTGCGAGCTGTATGTCTAGCAAGAAAAGCAAGTAAAAGGTTGGCACATCCAACAGATGCTCCCCGAAATGAAAATTGCTGGAAACAACGTACTGATATTTTGAAATGAAGAACTGTGAAATCGTTTAAGCCATATAAAAAAATACAAAAAAAACGTGTGGAAGGACAAGGGTAAAAGTGCACAATAAACCTGCATTAAAAGCTGCTTGGGAATAGGCCTTTAAAGACAGGCCACTGCTTAATTAGGGTGAATGTATAAGCAGATTTGATTATGCATGCCTTGGGCATTTAATAAGATACTATAAGAAATGTTTTATCAATTTACCATTTTGCCACATTTCAAGGGGCATAATTTTGGAACGGTTAATGTCATAACGGTGAAAATCGAATTTTTTTTTTTTTTTTTTTTTTTTTTTTTTTTTTTAATAATAATAAAAGAGAAGATATAATACATTATACATACATGCAAATATACAATAACAATATATCACATTTTAATGTACACAAAATTGCATGTACGAAGAAAGATAGAGACCGGGAGAAAAGGAGACAGAAGAAGAAAAAGAGAAAAGAGAAGGATTTCGGGGTAGATTTCCTAGTATAGCAGATGTATGACGAAAAAATGGATACAAACACATGAAAACGCTTATAGTGCTTTGATGTAAGGCCTGTATGATACACATGCACGACATACAAACACGTATGAAACACAAACATGCTTACATGCATATTTAAATTGTCTTTGACGACTATTTGTGTTCAGCATATAAATATATGGTCCAGTTTCGCTAGGCGATTGGTGCCGCAGAAGTGTACTCTCATCAAGGCAGTGGTTCGATCCCCATCGGCGTCAGAATCTTTCATCCTATATATATATATATATATATATATATATATATATATAAATATATATATATATATATATATATATATATATATACACTCCAAAATCAGTTGGGCCAAAAATCAACCCAAATCAACTGGGCCAAGCAGATACGAACCCAATTGGGCTCGCATTCACTCCACCCAGCCGACCCGGGCCACTCCTCAACCCAACCCACCCAAGCGTGTATAAACGAGTGTAAAAATGAGTATGCACAAATGTCGTATTGACTGATTTGTGGATTGGAAGCTAGGTGAAGGGTGAAATACTAGTGAGTTCATATATAAATTCATTATTGGTTTCTCTTGTACTTTTCCAGGCGGACCACCGCCACCAAAACCTTTCTCTATGGCAAGTTTGGTATAAAGCCGCCCTCTCTGTGTAATACTGTGACGAAATATCATTCTTTAGTGAAGCTAAAGACGGCAAAGTGTTTCTCATTTAGCTCTTTAAATGTGGAATTTCGTAAAAATTATGAGGAAATTTATAAGTTCAGTTTCTTTGTCGTGAATTTTGATTAACAAATTCAGACCACCAAACATAATCTAGCCCTCAACCAGTTATGGATACAGGATTATTTGGCCTCATGCTGTTAGAAATGGAACTAAATGGCAGGATGGCTGCTTAAGAATTCATATTATGGTCAATAACAACACAAAATTCTATAACCAATCCTTTGCACATATAGGACCCCTCCCAGAACTTGCCTGAAATGTCACTAGTTGTAGTTTAGTGATTTGGGACATACACATGTAGAACACCAACATAAAATATGATTTCTCATAGCTTTTCCAGGGCCTATTAAAAAACTTCAGATTTTCCATTACTTTTCACATCCTGCAAAATGAAATTTCTCTTTTCCATAACTTTTCAGGAGTTATCATAGCCTGCATGAACCCTGTTCCTTGTTGTATTACAGGAATAATTTGCAGTTTGCAATTTAATTTTGGTGTTTTGTCATTAGTGTGCAGGTGGATTTATTTATTTATTGGTGTTTAAGGTCACATATTTATGCACAATGGCTAATCGTGACCGTGACAGTTTTACGGGTGGAGGAAGCCGGAGTACCCAGAGAGAACCACCGAGCAACGACGAGTAGCTGTCAGCTCTCCAACATCGTAACTCTGAACTCTGCACCGCAGCACAGGCAGGGTTAGATTGGTTGAAGACATGCGCACCATCGACGTGCAGTACGCCTCAGTACACAGCGTCATCGTGCCCCCATGTAGGCAATCGGGGTGAAGTGTCTTGCCCAAGGACACAACGCGATCGCCGCAGGTGGGATTCGAACCGAGGACCTCTCGGCTTGCAGCCTGCACCTCTACCAACTGAGCCACCGCGCCCCGTGCAGGTGGATAAATAGACAGAACAGCATTCGCGTTCGAGCTGTCATTTTTTATAGCACGAGATCGATTTGGGTGTAGGAATAATATTGAACGAGAAGCCGAAGGCTTCGAGTTCAATATTATCCCTCCTCCAAAATCGATCGAGTATTTATTGCACGCCTACAGTTTACTAAAAAATTATTAATCGATTTTGGCGGAGGGATAATACTGAACTCGAGGCCTTCGGCTTCTTGATCAATATTATCCACCTGCCGAAATCAATCGAGTGCGGTGAAAAATGACAGTTCGAACGCGTATGCTGTTCTGTACTTATTGCACGCATACAGTTTAGTAAAAAATATTAAAAATACAAATTACTGCCAATATAACCGAAACTTTAAAAAAGAAATAGTTCGCGCACGTGATCCGTATTGTTTAAGGACAATACAAAAAAAAATTATTGTTCGCTTCGGTTTTTGAAGAAAAATCATGCATTTATGAAAATAAAAGCATAGGAGTGCGATAAATCAAAATTTCAACGCAAAGAATGCAGCCTCGTTTCCCGGTGTGCAGATTAATCATTTAGAAATATTTGCATCAGGAAAAACATGAAAATTTGGTATCGGGGTTAAATAGCTGAAGATGTTGAAAACTGTGTTTAAAAAGCACTCAATAAGCTTTTATACTGACAGATGTTAGGGAGTTCCAAAGGCATATTATGGATGGCAATCTTAACCCTTTACTTAACGCAACGGAAAAACCGACCAGCGCTATTCT
Source organism: Pictodentalium vernedei (assembly GCA_031216915.1). Classification (NCBI taxonomy): domain Eukaryota; kingdom Metazoa; phylum Mollusca; class Scaphopoda; order Dentaliida; family Dentaliidae; genus Pictodentalium; species Pictodentalium vernedei. Next base: position 271,831,442 of record CM062288.1, read on the forward strand.
CAAAAACCACCAGTTAATTTTCAGTATTTTTTCATTTTGTGTCTCAAAAACATAGGTTATGACCCCTCGTTGGAACGAGCTCGACGAGCTCGTCCCAATGAGGGTCATAATCTATGTTTTTGAGACAAAAAATGAAAAAAACTTGTTTTTTCATATTAGGTAAAGGGTTATTGTCCTAATAGATACACCTTGTACCCAACATATATGTTCCAAACATCACGATTACTATTTCCAAATAAATGGCCGAATTTCCAAATCCAAACCACAGCTTCTGAACTCCATTTGGGCGAGCTTCATGTGCTCGCTCTATTAAGGGCTTCTAAACGGTGGTTTATAGATTTTTAAAAAAAACAAACAATCAACCGTGGTTTTTGTGAAGGCTATATTTCTCGACTGATTACCCGACAAGGAAGACAAGGAATTTGAGGTCAATAACATTAAGTACTAATGACGGTATGTCGCTTTTATTTACATTATTAATATTGGTGTAAATAGATTTTCCATTCAAAGTGCTACGAGTATTCTTATGTACAATTAGATGAGAGAATCTAAGTAAACGGCACCCCAGAGTCTCTACTGCAATTTGCACTCAAATGAAATATGTTCAAATATAACGGATTCATTTTAATCTGAACGAGTCCAATTCTTTCTATAGCAATTAGACACTAAAACACTCGACGGGTTCTCGGTGTAGTGCACTTTGCCTTTGTTACTGACTGAAGTACCGATGTGGGCGTTTATTTTTTGAATTAGGTTTATGCTATATAACAATGGGGTATCTAAGGTTAATCGAAGATGAAATAAGAATGTTTAACACTATCAGTACCTCATACTACATCCTAAATTATAGCAGACTTCAGTTACAAACAGTCGTCAGTTATTTGCATAATTTCTGACATTACATTTCTGCTCTACTTCAAGCCAACCTTCCAGCCCCCAATCTTTGGAAACCAACGTTCCTGTAGATAATTTGCATTACCGACCTATATAATATACTACTCAAAGTTTGCTAAGCACCAAGTATATCCAACTACCTGTTTTACGTTTTAGTTGAAATATTGTAATGAAAAGTGTATATATTTTTTATTTAATTTTATCTGATAACCATAGAGTATAACAACCGTTGTATATACTTGAAGTATATACAACGGGTGTTATATATAATTATAATTTATGCGAACGACCTCTGACCTCTTTCAATTCCATTTTCATTCATTCATTCATGAAACATCGTTATATCACAGGGCAGGTTTTAATTGTACGCTTATTGCACTTTGTCAAAATCCTCTGATGGTGTCATTTCTTATTTATTTTGCTTCAATAAAGGCAACCTAAAATTTTGCTTCAAAACATTGTAGAAATTACTTGAATGTTAATAGTAATTAGTATGCGGCGACTGCGAACTATTTATAGTCACGGCCTCGATCAAAAGTACTCGCGGAACTGCGCTAATTAAAAGTTCGTCTGCTCTACCTGAAAAAAAACACTTCGTAAAAATTGTAAACAAACGCAAAATTATTTGTTATATTGGGACTACAGCATAAAACACGGAAGAAAACTGGAACTATGTCAAAAAAAGAATAACTCTACTGAAACACCGTTTTGTTACTGTTAATAAAATAGTTGAAATTTATTTTGTTCCAGCGCAGTTACATGATGCAAGAAGTGCAATCGCAATTTACAATCGCCGTCATCGATTTTGTAATGCAAGGGACACAACTCTATGCGTCTTGTCCTATTTCTTTTGTCTCGTAGACTGGTTTTCTTTGGAGGCCCGTGGGAAGCATATATAAGTCGGGTAGACGCACGAGACGGGTGTCTGTTTGTTATCAGATAAAAACAATAAACATATAGTGTGTTTTTATATCTGTGTTATACAACTCGTTGAAATATGGTTTATTTTTTCTCGGCGAAGCCTCGAAAAAATAAACCATATTTCAACTCATTGTATAACACAGATATAAAAACACACTATATGTTTATTGTCTATATATCTTTAATGATTTAAGTACAGAAGTTAAGATTTTATTTGTGTATGACATTACTTCTTAGCCTTTAAATACGATAACCATGGAAAATGGATATTATTGGTAAAAGAGGAAATTTTTCAATATGCCAAAAGGTAAACGGAGCGACCTGGTATGGCTTCAATATCGAGTATGAGACCCATTACTGTTAATTACAGCTTGACAACGCCTTCTCATGCTCCCAATCAGGTTCCTGGTGGTCCTTTGTGGGACGTTGTTCCATTCTTGGATCAACATGGCACCAAGCTCCTGAGCACTTCTTGGCTGGATTGGATGGACTGAAATTGCAAGCTGCAACTCATTCCAGACATGTTCGATTGGATTGAGGTCAGGGGATCTTGCTGGCCAGCCCATACCCTCAATCCCCTCCCTCCTTCGGTACTCCCCGACAGCATGGGCAACATTATCGTCCATCAGAATGAGTCTATCACCCACTGCACCTGCATTCAATCTGACGTGGACATCCAGGATCTCATCAATATACCGTTGTGCAGTCAATGTACCACGTTGAGGGACACAGAGCTCTGTAAGTCCATCCCAGCTGATGCCGCCCCAGATCATGTTTGACCCTCCACCATAGCGGTCATGGTCAGTAATGTTGGCTGCATGGAATCGTTCTTCTGGACTTCTCCATACCCTAGAACGCCTATCTGTGTGGTCTAGGCAGTACCTTGACTCATCTGCAAAAAGGACAAATCACCAATCTTCTCTGGTCCATCCAACGTGGTCCATGGCCCATTCATATCGTGCCTGACGGTGATTCTGGGACAGATGAATGCGCATACATGGTCTTCTCGATTGGAGACCACCTTCGTGCAACCTTGCCCGGATAGTCTGCGTCGAAATATTTATCCCGGATGCATTCTGAAGGTCAATGTGAAGCTGGGTTGCTGTTGCAAAGCGGTTCCTACGGACCTGAATGATCAAAAACCGGTCTTCAGTTGCAGATGTTGCCCTGTCTCTGCCACCATCATGCCGTCTTACTGGTGTGCCATATTGCTGAAATCTTGCCCAGGCTCTGGTGATCACCGTATGGTGCACACCAAGGGCTTCACCAATCTGACGATGGGTAGCTCCTTGCTCCACCATCCCTACAGCCCGCCACATTTCTGCTTCAGACAAATGTCTTCTTACAGTTGCATTTGCCATATTCAATCATTAAATCACAAGGGTTTGTGTTGAAATGAAGACTGAATAGCCTACACATGTCATGTACATGTAGACAGTACACGAAAACATCATGAAAATCAATGGGTACATGCCTTCCATGACTGTCACGGAACGTCTGTCTGTGAAGAGAGCGAATGTAAACACTGGGGACCAACTCAGTACATTCCTCAATCATATCCACCAAACATATCGCAAATATGTCACCAGCAAATTTCACAATGATGTGTCAAATATTTGGTGCTTAGCAAACTTTGAGCACTATACTTAACCAAAAATATTTAAACCCTTGAGTGCAAAGGCCGCTCTTATTATAGAGTAACGTAGTATGTCATAATACGACCCATAGCCGTCGCTCAAGATATACTACAATACGTAGTGGGTGTTTATCGAGGTAACGTTTCTATCGAACCAATACCTCTCAATATTTTGCATTCTGTGATAAAATGAGAGAATCTCAATCGATGTATTATGTCTGTGATTCTAGCCGTTCTAACACAAAAATCCAACGATTCAATCCACCGCTTCCATTATCCAAAATGAAATATACAATAACTGATTATAATTTTCACGCAACAAAATGGAACTGAGTAACTTGTTTCACCACACTGTTTTTAGAAATCGGCATTTGATGCAGCCGAACAATGGTTTCCTTTGGAAAATACCATCTAGACAAAATTGGCAAATACAGATCATCGTAACTGACATCCAATGATTATTAAATTGCATGAGAAAATTGCACTTTATTAATTTATACGGATCATTAAAAACAGTAAAGTAAGTATTGCAGTACCTTCAGGGTTTGGCCGGGACATATTACAAAACGCATGGTTGGGAAACGTTTTCAGAGACTTAATACTTACCTTAAAGATACTGCAAAGTGTTGAATTAATCCGAAGACTCGTCGTCACTGTCATCTCCAAACGAAATCCGCCTTTGTTTCCTGATAGCTGACGCTAGAAGCTGAAATTTATAATGAATACGACTTCTTTACTTGTTAGTTATGCCGCGTTGACTCCTGTTTACTCTTTAATAAATATCACGTCTGTAACACATTTGTTCCCCCAGTGAGAGCTTTCTACAATGTATCGACTGTTCACCTACTTACAACCCAGACTGGGGTATAAAACTCGAAAAATTAAAATATAATAATAAAAACATTTAGGCTTTACCTGTAGAATAACATATTCTACCAGTTTCCAGACTACCGTGAGACATTTGTTGTTTTGTAAATTTGGTCACTTTGTTAGCTAAGTAAATTAGAAGTAACAACTGTAGGGTTTCATATACATTTCAGAAGAATGTCATCCCAGATTTTCAAGTACTTTTCTTAGGAATTCCAAGCCCATTCAATTATCTTTGTCTACATTTATTCTCTCACCTTCAGATATTTGTGTTCATATTGGTTTAGAGTTCCTTGAAGCTCTCTCTGAGAGCTTCCCAAGGATTCATGTTAGGTTCAGGTATTTGCCCAATAGATAAAGAGAAAGAATTTACGGAACACATTTTTACCAAAACGATCTTCCGAAAATACTTGTCAAATGCTGTTCTTGACTTTTCGCCAAGATAGACTGATGTTCAAGAACTCTGACTGTTACTGGTTAGTTGCAAGTGATCAAACCACTACCATCAGAATGAATGAAATATTTGGCTAGCGTTTTTTGTTTGGTCAAAATAGTATTAGGTGTTATACCATGATTACCTATTCTCCTATATAATATATAAAAGCCTATGACATAAATTTTAGCTTCACACACCAACGGGGTTGAACACGTAAGTCTGTGGTGAACACGCCAGCAATGGGAATTCAATAGTTAAAATTTACACCTACATCCAAGTTGACCTTTAGTGACCTCGACCTGAATGTAAACTTGTCAAATTTATCGCTCATCGCCTCGCGAAGAGTGAAATGAAAGCGGCAATTATTTATTACGTTTTTAACCCTTTACCTAACATGAAAAGCCGAGGACACTTGCAAACAAAATTCTTGAATAACTAATTTTTTGTCTCAAAAACATAGGTTATGACTCCTTGTTGGAACGAGCTCAATGAGGGATCATAACCTATGTTTTTGAGACAAAAAAATGAAAAATTAATGAAAATTGTCGTTTTTGAGAATAGCGCTGGCCTGTTTTGGTCGTTACGTTGGGTAAAGGGTTAAATGGGTTTACATCATAAGATACCAAAAATTAACAAACATACGTTGTCTCATGTTAATAAAGCATCCCTAACTCGAAATAGCATGTTATTATATTATTAAAATGAAAAAGGCCCCGTGATTTTCGCGTTTCTTTTTCCATTTCGTTTCGGCGATAAAATTGACAGCGGAAGTACCGCCCACCGGTGCTCATGTAAACAAAAACAGATTCACAGGAGTGGACGTCTGCTGTTCAGTGAAATCGAGAAAAAAATAATAGCGACTCTTAATAATCTGACGATCATTGTATATGTAGAATATACCCAAAGGAGCTTGGTGTACGAAATGTTCACCACTCGTGGTGAAGTGGTGTTAACCGTTCGCCAAAGGCTCGCGGTTAACACCATTTCTCCACTCGTGTGAACATTTGGTACACCAAACTACTATGGGTATATTCTATATGTACACATCGTATTGCTAACGGCTCGTGTGATAAGCCCCAACAGAGATGTCTGAACCCCTTGAAACACATGAATTTTGCATCTCGCTCTCGTGGTCTTTAATTTATCAAGAACGCAAAGAAGGGCGTGGAATTTCGTCAAAATGAAACCAAAGAGGCTTATTTGTATAGACTAACCACACGGTGGTTATCCTCATATTTAACTTTATAATTAACACAAGTCTCCATAAGAATTTCTTCCATGATTAGTGATTAGGGGCACTGGAAGCAAATGTATGAGACAGGGCATCAAATATGAAACGACGCCGGGATGACCTTGGAATGACATGAAATGTGCCAACACATGTTTAAAATATAGACCTTCAAACAGCTATATCAAATTTATTTATTGGTCTTTAAGGTCATATACTTATACACAATGGCTAATCATGACAGTGACAGTTTTACGGGTGGAGGAAGCCGGAGTACCCGGAGAGAACCACCGAGCAACGACGAGCAGCTGCCAGCTCCCCAACATCGTAACTCCGCACTGCAGCACAGGCAGTGTGAGATTGGTTGTACGCCTTAGTACACGGCGTCATCGTGCCCCCATGTGGACAATCGGGGTTAAGTGCCTTGCCCAAGGACACAACGCGGGAGTCCGAATTGATCGCTCAGACGGTCACCCATCCAGTGATTAACCGGGCTCGACGTTGCTTAACTTCGGTGATCTGATGAGAACCGGTTACCGCAACGCCCCCCCCCCCCCCCCCCAGGCTATCTCAAATAACTTTTCACACTTTATTTGCTACTGTTTTTCCTGGTCGGTAACTCTTTCTGCCTGACATGGGTGAGCTTGTACGTGAAAAACAAAATTCGGGAAAGATGAGCAAACAATGTTGTCTACAAAGAAATCTTAAGACTCTTTCTAAGTAATGCTTGCATATTTTGTGTATCTTCCTGGTTCGAAATTTTAGCTAATCTTGGGAAAACACATCCATCTGTTACACCAAAATGATAGCCGTGTTGCATTGAACCTGAAAAAATGCATGACTACGACTATACAAATTAAGAGGATTTTTAGTAATTCCGGAACGTCTACCATTGCATTTCGGTGAGAACTGTAAATGGGGGTGAATTATGTCAAAATTATCTATGGTTGAAGTTACCCCACGTATCAGAGAACAAAGAAAGTACATTACGTCGGTTGAGATGGCAAAAGCAGGCATACACGAGTAAACTTTTCCAAACCTAAATTTTACATGGAAAAACGATAGTTTGTTTCATATTGACAGTAAGTTAACAGGGCACTTTAGCGAAGCATGTTTATTCAAAGATCAAAATCAGAAATGCCCAAACTGGTTTGTCCAGTTTAAAGTGGACTAATGACTTGCTAAGAAACGCAGTTCATGTTTTCCGATATATCATCTTTTCATTTTATTTCTAAACTTAAAGAACTGTGTGGATACAATGTATATGGCAATTGCATTCTATAACCCGGCCATCCCGCTCGTTTAAAATAGTCTAATCTTGTTTCCAAGAAGGTGAATGACAGCTCTTGCCAAATATATCAGATTACATGTTTTGCAGTCTCCTTATTTGCCAACACGTGTACTATGGGAGTTATAACAGTTAAATCCGTATTCTGATGAATTATTTATTTATTTATTTATTTATTTATTTATTTATTTATTGGTGTTTAAGGTCACATATTTCTGCACAATTGCTAATCATGACCTCGACAGTTTTACGGGTGGATGAAGCCGGAGAGAACCACCGAGCAACGGCAAGCAACTGTCAGCTCCCCATTGGGCTATGTCAAACGAGACTGAATTGGTTAAATTTCTCGCTGCATTATGGGGAAAATTTACACCTTGAAATTTCGGTTTTAATGACGTTAGTGATTGGAGGATTAAATTATCGCTGATCCGCCCCCACATTTGCAGATAGTGTTGTTGCCGTTAATACACCCAACAACCTCATTCAGGAATCCAGGGTTCAAGTGGTTAATGTACGGGCATTTTTTTAGTAATCGAGGTTTGATCTGTTTTCAGACTGTAATAAATTGATAGAAGTATTCTTATATCAAAAGGACGTAGCTCTCTTAACCCTTTGAACTCCAGAGGCCGTTTTTGACCGACGGGTCATAAGCATCGTCATAATGTCATTAAGGGGGATGACTGCAAGGTAAATGTCTGGTGTAGACCAATCAATATTTTCAACGTGCAGCCCTAAGGCTGCACGTTGAAAATATTAATTGGTCTACCCCCAGATAATAAATATGGACTCTTCCTATTGCTACCATGGAACTGACATGGAAGATACCACCAGGGTTCAAAGGAATAAATATGATAGCCCAAGCGGAGAATGGATTTCCTCCGCTCCTGGTGATGATAACAGTATCGATGTTTGGTTTATATTAAATGTCAAATAATGGTAATAAGGTCGAAAAGGTATACAAGAATTTGGTACTGCCTTCCCTCAACTTAGCATTGTAGGTTAGGAGTTTGTAGAATGTGAAATTCGAACTTAGGCTTTAAAAAAATGCAAACTTCTTAGAAAAAGTCGTTGACAGCACATCGCCTTTAATATTCGAAACCTGTACTCTAAAGATTCACAATACGATAGTTAGGAGGAATGTGAATAGACAGATTAGATAGATCTATTTTGCGCCTACTCTCCTGCCTTTCTTCCTCTATTGGGCGGTTATGCATTTCGGCACCAGTAATGTAATTCAATAATGGAACCTTGGTTTATCTTTGTCCTCGGAAGTAATATGGTGTGCATGGCGTCTTCTGCAACCATACCTTATTGGGGTATTGTGCCCTTTGGGTGAGGGTCGTTTGCCTGGTATTTCCGTTTATATGGATATTCAAGAGGTAACCGTTTACCCGTAACATGGCAAAAATGTTGCAGTTTAAAAACGCTTTTGTTTGGATCCCACTCCTATGCCACCAACATTTATAATCGGAAGAAACGTCGCATTTATTCAGTTTATCCCTTAACTTATTTAACTAAAGCCCTTCACTCAAAAATCGTCATTCAAATTTTTGCCTGCAAAACATAGCTTATAACCCCACATTAGAACCTTCTCGACTTTCCAGTGAGGGGCCATAAGCTATGTTTTGAAAGCAAAACTGACAAGTTTATAAGTTTTCGTTCTTTAACCCTTTGAACCCTTCCGGTCGCTTTTCCGGCAAGAGACATGGTACGTCATAACGTCATTATATAGGATGGCTGTTCAGTAAATGTTTGGGAAAGACCAATCAATATTTTCAACGTGTAGCCCCAACTCTTCTAATTGCTGCCATTGAACTGACATGGAAGATACCACTAGAGGTGAAAGGGTTGAGAAATTTGATCAAGTGTCGTTCGCTATTTTTTGTCAAGTCGAAAGTTATTGCTCCCTTTTTTGGTGGGACTTCCCAAACAAGTTTTCGTTTCTCCACCTCAGTACCCCGTTCAGCGCTAAGTATTGCGGCAAACGTATATAGAAAACCTACCTCTTTAGTTGAAACGAGGTCGCCCTCATTAACGTTATCGCCATTTGCAAATGTAAGTCTTTTCTTTTCTTTCCTGTAGGTCTCTGTGGCTAACCGAGAGTATGCCTGTTTCTGAATATCACCATCGGAATCTGTACTAGTACTCTTAAGAAGAGTCGGATCATCTCTCTCGTACTTTCGTATCAGAGATTTCACGGGGCTTGCCGATGATGAGCGCCGCCTTTCACCGGCTGTAACCCGTCTCCTTGGTGCATCCTCTGAACTCATACTGTCCAAACTTAAATCTGCAGGAATGCATGTTTGCCTATCAAGTGGTGTGTGTACCAGTCTGCTGACAGTTCCGTTATTATTAGTACTTCTGCCCATTACTGTGACTTTGATGTCTTCTGGTTTGATAGAAGCTCTTCGAGCACCACCCTGTCGTATACCATCTGTCGATGCTGTACTTTCAATTATATGATCGCTCTCAACTTTTGTACTTTTATTCTCTGATACCACAGAAGCTTCAAGACCGCTTCTTGGAGAATCTTCATCACTCGTGGTGATCGCCAATACAGTACTTTTGTCTATGACTTCGTCACTCTGTAGGGAATACCGTTTGGGTTTTGCCCCCGTAGTATCATCATATGGAGCCGTTTCTCTCCCCATTCTTACTTCCTGGTAGACAGGTTCGTATTTCTGTTGTTGTGCGTTCTGATTCTCGTATACTGGAGAACTACCTCGGTCATAACTGTGTTTTACATACTTCTGATTTTCATACGCAGGACGGGATTCAATTTTCTCCAAAGTTTCAATGATGTTACCGTCCGTATCCACTGTGAATCGCGATCGTTGTGGCGTATCGTACTCAGACTCGAATGTAACGTTTCGTTTGGGTTTATTAGATTCTGGACTCTCTCCTCGCATCTCCACTTTAGTTCCCTTTGAAAACTCCTGAAAGGAGAAAAATTAGTGATTCTCTCTTCCACGTAAAGTTTTATCCATATCTTCTCAGCACTACTTCCAGATATTGCGTACAAATTTTAGGGTTTTCTTATTTTACTTTCTAGAACTATCCCAAATGTCACCTGAATGGAACCAGCTAGTCCATGAGTTTCAATCCTGGATTATAAGTTTTGTATGGAAAAGTAACATTTTAAACCCTTTACCGATCACAAATACAGACGACATTTGCCAAAATAATTCTTGCAAAACTAATCATTTTTATTTTCTGCCTTAAAAATATACCTTACTATCCCTCACTGGGGCGATCTCAACGAGTTCGTTCCGACGAGGGGATTAAAACTATGTTTTAAGGCAAAAGCTTCAAAAATAATAAAACTGAATGCAGATATTTGTGAATAGCGCTGGTCGGTTTTGATCGTTTTGTTACGTAAATGGTCAAGCCATTAAGGACATGCTGTTATTGTTGATTTCCTTTATTTCTGCAAGATGATAGACTTAACCCTTTGTCTAACGAATCGCCCGCATCCAGGCGCGTAATATGCAAATTCAGCAGTTGAAAAAATATTATTTTTCAAAACATTTCAGTAAAACCATATCATGTGACCTCTCGTTGGAACGAGCTCGTCGAGCTCGTTCCAACGAGGGGTCACATGATATGGTTTTGTTGAATTTTTTTGAAAAATTTAAAAAAAATAATATTTAAAATATTGATATTGTCTGCGTTGTGTAAAGGGTTAACCTCTACAGAATAAAAACGACGCACGGCGAGCGGTATCAAATAATAAGTAACTACTTTGGCAAAATCTTTCCAATGATGGGTTAAAAGCTTTGGGTTTTAGGGGTAAACTCGTCGGGGAAGACGCGCTGGTTGATTTGATAGATGAAGCATTGATCAAATGAATTAGAAAGAAATGTGGATCAAAAAGCAGCTGGATTAAGTATTGAAAATTCTTTTTGTAAACCGATTACCAAACCCAGCAGTCAGGTGTTGTGTTTCTGACCTTTTATTTATTTGGGGCTAATGTCACTATCGACAGCCATGGCTATATCGTGTCGGACAGTTTATGGAAAGAGGAAGCCGGAGTGCGCGGAGAGAACCAGAGGGCAGTGGAGGGTAAATGGCCGACTCTCCAACTAACAAACCACACACAAGCAGGGTTAGCAGGCACTTGTACAATCGACGTTAAGTGCGTCTTGGCACACTGCGTCACCGTGCTCTTACTGCGGTAGTTGATATCACGTGTCCTGCCAATTAAACAACGGAGATGAAGCTGGTTAGGATCGAACCTAACACCTTTCGATCTGAGGTCCAATGCTCCAACCAATAACCACATTCGTACAAATGTGTCACGTATCATTTGCGTCTTGTCTCCATCTGTGTTGACTATACTGGCACCAGAGCAAATACAATTACGTTGTACGCTGTAACTGCATTCACGATTTTTCCCTTCACGTTAAACTCTCAAACCACCAGTCAAGTTCTGTGAGGAATATGACGCTATGGCCTGCAACCAGTCGAGTTCTTGCCTTTACCCAACGCAGACGATATCAAAAATTGATTATTTTGAATATCAATTTTTAAAATTTCTCAAAAATTTCAGCAAAACTATATCAAAACTATGTCATGTGACCCCTCGTTGGAAGAGCTCGTTCCAACGAGAGGGTCACATGATATGATTTTGTTGAAATTTTTTTAAAAATAATATTTTTCCTTCAACTGCTGAATTTGCATATTACGCGGGCGGATGCGGGCGATTCGTTGGGTAAAGAGTTAGATAGTTCGTCGGCTATGCTTAGATTCACTCTTCTAGAATATTTCAGTTGGTCGGAAAAGCCAATCTACGGTTCAGTTTTCCGATCAACTGAAATATTTCAAATGACTGAATCAAGAAAATACCATAAACATTAATTCTCTTTGAATCAACGTAAGGCCGATCTTCAACTGGTTGAGAGCAAGATAAATTTAGGTGGTGTAAATTTGTTATTCAAACGTTCGTTCTGATTAGAAATCTTGGTGATTCGTTTCCATTTCCTCTTCTTTATTCGAAAAGAAATGATGTTTCGCAACATTCTCGAGTTTGTAGCAAAGGCCTCTTGTTTTCTCATACATATCGCGGAGATCCGATCACACACTCAAATCAATTATAAACACAGTTATTCGGCAGGTTTAAGAAAGAGATAAGAAGTCTGAGGCATATTTGATCCATTATTTGTGCACCCTTCTGGAATTATAACTGACAAGAGTGCTGGAAGCCCATATTTGTGCTTTATTCTGAAGTGCATGTACCACAACTTGAAGGATCATATTCAGTGGATGTGCTTTGTACTTTCTTTGGAGTGATATAATCTAGTCTGTTGGGGTTTGCCTTGTTACAATTTATGGGAGAGTGCAGCACTCTCCATAAATTGTAACAAGGCAAAGACATGTGTTCAAGATTTGATGGCCAAAAATAATTTAGTACTCGACCAGTAAACTAGAGGAAGTGTTGTTCCGTAACTCCAACAGCTCGGTGTTATTTATTTACTTATTTGGATTTAACCCTTCACCCAACGTAACGGTCAAAACCGGCCAGCGCTATTCACAAAAATCGCCAGTAAATTTTCATTATTTTTTCATTTTTTGTCTCAAAAACATAGCTTATGACCCCTCATTGGAACGAGCTGTCGTGCTCGTTCCAATGAGGGGTCATAACCTATGTTTTTGAGACAAAAATGAAAAAAAATAGTTGTTCAAGAATTTTGTTTGCAAGTGTCGTTTGCTTTTCATGTTAGGTAAAGGGTTTCCTGACACGTTCGATTGCCAGGATCGCCTCTCGTTGGACAGCTTTACCAGTGGAGAAGCCGGAGTGCCTGGAGAAACCACCGAGAATCGGCGAGCAACTGCCAGACTCCCCAACGTACCAACTCCGCACAAGTAGGTTTAGCACTGGTTGAGGACACGTGCACTGTCGACGTACAGTACGCTTTAGTACACAGTTCCACAGTACCCGCATACGGGCAATCGAGATTCAGTGCCGATCCCAAGGTTACAACGCAGATACCTCTGGCAGGGATCGTATCTTGAACCTTTGACTTTAAAGTCCAATACCGTAACCTCCGAGCTACCGCGCGGCCTGCTCGGTGTTACACTAAAATTTGAAATGGGAGAACAGCAAGGCTTCAGTATTACATAAGAAAACCGATAGTCAGGCGGGAGGAGACGCACCAGTTTACCGGTTCCGTCCTTGTCGACTTTGTAAAAAAATGCAAGTTTACGTTCTGTTGAAATTGTAGTGATTCAGTCAAAATCAAAAATTAGAATTCTACCAAACTGCATATTGTAAGGGGGGGAGGGGGGGGGGGGGGGTAATTTCCCCTAACTTTTTACGTACGTGCGCCAAAATCCAGCAGTCAATTGTCATGTTCTTGTTTTGTTCAATAAAGCGACCATTAACATGTATTTAATGTTGAGCCATAACAGAATAGACGAACCAGTCGAAATGCGATTCGACTCGATACGAAATCTATTGTTGATTCGATTTGAAATTTGAGCCAAGCAAAACTTAGGTATTCGTCTGGTGCTTGGCATTCCCTGAATTAAGGCTGCTCGGTAGATGACTCAGGGTATTCACTCAGACTTCTTCCACCTTTAGAACTGTTTGGCACAATTGAAACCGCCATTACACACACACGCATCATTCGCACATACATCCCCACAGCAACTACACTACAAAAATTCAAGGAAATGAAAAGCAAACAATATGACAAAGAGAACGATTATCTTTTATAAACTATATATATATAATATAATATAAATATATATAATATATAATATAATATATATATAATAGAGAATACAAAGTGTTCTGGACTCATTTTACAAGCTTTGTAACACTTCCCTACCTGAACTACTTCTTCTGCTGGAATTGAAGTTGGTAAACGATTGTATACGACTGTTGACTTCTTGTTTAACTCAGCATTAGTCATGGCTTTGTGTCTACAGTTTGTCTGCAGTTTTCTCAAAAAGACCCTGTAAAAAAGTTATTCCAATAGAAATACTACTCATAGAAATAGAAAATTGGAGGATTTCGCAATTCAATACAAAGAGAATGAAATGAAATCACTCAACTTGATTCCAGCCGAAGTTTACTGAGGTTAACCAAGGCTCGAATCGAATTTTGTGGACAAAGTTCATTAATTTCACATGGAAGAGTCGATTTTAATATCATTTCTATCAATAAACGCGATGTTGAAGAGCAGTACCATCGACCAGTACACTTTAGCACACATGGAAACCGTGCTCCCATTTGTTCAATTGGGATTAAGAGTCTTTAATATGTTCAACGAAGCTGCAACAAAATCTCAACTAAAGGAATAATTACAAAAAGGAACTGTTAACTGGGAGAGTGCTAAATTATTTCTGGTCATCAAAATTGGTTCACATGTTTTTCCCTCGTTACAATTTATGGGAGAGTGCCCGCACTCTCCCATAAATTGTAACAAGGCGAATTAATACAGACTAAATAATTTCTTTTCTCAGATAATATGAAGCACATCCTCAAAATACGAAGCCTTTCAGCTGCCATACCTGCATTTCAAAATAAAGCCCAAATATGGGCTTCCAGCACCCGACCAGTTAATCGAGTGCTGTGTCAGCGTCACAAAATATTTTGGAGGGAGAGCAAATATGGAAAGGCTCGCCGGAAAGGGGAATCCGTAATTTGCCCTTTTGGATCATAGCATTGCCTTCAGATATCGTGGACATCTGCGCGGGTTAGGAACCCACGATGATGTCTACAGTGTCCGAATGCAATGGGCAGTCATCGAATGAAGCCTTCTGATTGCTTTTGGGGTAATCTCTACTTTTTTTGTAAATCTCTACTTTTCAAAGAAGCGCGAGTACTATCCCGCAACTTCCACATGAAGATCTCTCTGAAGGTATGGAGCACAACAGGGATCCAAGTTGGCTCAGAGGGCTAGGGGCTTTCCTTACAACAACAGAATTTGTGTTCTCAATACATAAACTTGTAGTACTGCATTCGGGATAGCTGGTTAATGCTCCGGCTTTAGAGATATTTCACCAGGTGTTAAGTTTAAATACATATCGCCTGGCGACCCCAGACGTCTTTAATAAGAGTGACAGGTCCTCTACTAATATTATCTTGGGTCGTCATGCTGTATATTCTACTCTACAGTTTAAACCAACTATTGATTTTGTCAAAATAAATAGACGTGCAGTGGTGAGGGTGTGTGTGCATGGTCGTGTGTGGTGGATGGGGCAAATGGAGTCAAAGTCTATGTTGAGGGGCAAACTAACCCTACGCCCCCTCCCCCCCCCCCCTCACACACACACGTGTAACGCCGTGACTGACAGTGTTTTGTTTTTTTTAATAACCACAGTCCTATGCAAGTGCTCCATTTTAAGAAAAATCTAGA
Source organism: Pictodentalium vernedei (assembly GCA_031216915.1). Classification (NCBI taxonomy): domain Eukaryota; kingdom Metazoa; phylum Mollusca; class Scaphopoda; order Dentaliida; family Dentaliidae; genus Pictodentalium; species Pictodentalium vernedei. The sequence continues at coordinate 271,847,075 of CM062288.1, forward strand.
TTTTATTTATGAGAATATTCTCATAATTTATTGCTGAATGCAACTGGATCTCGTCAGTAAATCTTTAGAAGACAAGCTCATGCCATGGGATGGCCAATTCCTTGCCACTCAAGTACATCAAGGGCAATAAGATGAACTTGGACTGTGGACACAGCTAGTTAGCAGTTCCCTTCGTGATATTATCACCAAAAAGAAATATATTAAATTAGAAAAAAAAACTTGAACAGATTTCTTTAGAATCTGGTGACAAGAATTGATAATGACATGACAATATATCACCAAGACATTCCTTCGTCGCCATGGTGATGTTGGGATATTACCCAGCAAAGATTATAGTTCACAAACGGAATGTGTTCGAGAATTTCCGGTACTGGCTGGTGGCTAGCAACAACTTATGTCGACATTGCTTGGAAACTATGAATTTGATTTCAAGCATTCTCATCGCCACCCACAATAGTACCTTACAAGTGCTATTCGAAACATGTCTTCCCGTTCACACTTTTGTAGAAGCATTTTGTAGTGCCCGTTCTTTGGTGAGAGAAAGTGGAAACCCAAAGAAAATTTTTAGCGAAAGGTGGTATTTTCGAAGTGGTGGTACATTTTCTACAGTTAGCGTTTTATGTGGGTCAATGACTATCGAGGATGATTCCATTTTCCTGGATTATGTCCATGCTGGCCAATTCTCCAACACTTTAACAAAAATGGTAGAAGTTGTCACCGAAATACAGCTTGCATATCAGGTATTCTGGTGTGCATTCTCGATATAATTTCTTGTAGTTCTGATGATTCTAATCCGCGTTATAGTTGTGATGAATCTTCAAATGTCCCATCCATGAAGTCATCGAGCCCAGGATTTACTTCAGGTGGTAAAATTCTCAATTGCTTTTTGTCCTTACATTTGCTATATATTCTTCAAACAACCTTGGTCTTGATGCTAGCTGATGGAATGTCTCTTGAAACATTGAAGACAAATATCTATTTAATACAAATTTACAGGTTTAACGAGAACACAGAATTCAATTAGTAATTTGACAGTAATATTGAATGTTCTAGAAAAATGATGAATAAAAACAATGTTTAAAACTTACTTCCAGCAAGGAGCATTTTTTTCCTGACATACATCAAGATCGAGGTCGCCAGCCACTTGGATTCCCTGCACCATTTGTTTCTTCTCGGCCGTCAACTACAATAATAGCGTCAATGAGTATTTGGCAGCTACAGGAATCATACAAGTACAGTCTGGCTGGAAAATCGTCTTTTACAAGTGTTTTCTTTTGTGAGGAGATGGCCCTTTACCAAAGCATAAACACGACTAAGGACGACACACACACAAACTGTTTCTTTACTATAACTTTTTTTCTTAGCCTAAAAAGCACAGCTTATGACAACTCATTGGAACAGTCTCATGGATTCGCTGAAACAAGGGGTTATCGGCTCTGTTTTGGAGGCAAAATTGAAAAAATATTAAAATTGTGAATTGTGCTTTTGTGAATAATGTTGGTCGAATAATCCAGTACCGTTAAGTAAATGTGCATCTGGAAATTTTTTCAATTCACGTATGCCAGAATATATTAATAATATAAACCCGATTAGTTAACGGTAGTCACACAAAAACAAACAAAAAAATCTTCAATAACTAAAGACTTTAACAAATTCTGACCCCTAACACGACTGAAATGTCTGTTAATCCATTCTACGATGAAGCGTATGATCCCCATTTAAACGAGCCCCACAAACTCGCTCCAATGAGACGTCATAAGTTAAGTTTCTGAGATCTAAAATGAAACAACAACAAAAATTCGAATGACGGTTTTGGTCATATCACATGCCTGTTTTGGTCGTTAGGTTGGGTAAAGGGTTAATTCCTTGCGCGCGACTGGTAGATTCCTGCCCATCAGAGGATTTCTCTTGCCAATGAAATAAGTATAATGTGGGACCAATTAATCAAATCCACCCCCCCCCCCCAATCGTAAACTGAATGGATGTTTTGACCAATGATTTCATGAGTTAAATTCAGATTAAGTTTTCATCAAATCCAGTCATGGCTGCTTCACAGCAGCCATGACTGAATTTTCTGAAAAATATCTTGAAAATATATTGCCTGCGGAAGTATACGGGTTTTAATAAATAATAGGCTACGGCTACACGACTACTTTTAAAAAAAACGCCCACTTCATAAGATATATCTGTAACCAAACGTTATCCATCCATTAAAGTATTATTCCAAGAAGAAGCATGAGAAGCCGTAGAAAAGTGTCTACTGGTGAACCGTTGGATGGAATCAGGAGGTTCTCCAAATGTAGCATTATTTGTGCTTATTGTGCTTTGGGGGCTTTTTCGTAAAATTGAAGGGGTTATTCATACCCAATTTCTCGTTGTATTGGTATACCTTCACCTTGAAGACAAAAACTTCTCCATGATACAGGTATTGTCAAAAATTTATTACCGCAGTTCTGCTTATGGTACCGCAGCTTTGAGATTGGTCAGCTCGTGTCAGCTCGTTCAAGAAGTTACACGCTGTGTTTTGATTCAAAACCCGTAAAGAAAGATATTGTTCTCGCCTCCGTTTCATACAAAAAAAAATGAAAACATCAAAAGGTATCGTAAAAAGAACATGCAAACAGACGAAGAAAGTCAGAGTCATGGAATTTCCTTTCAGGAGTGACAATTGAGACTTGAGAGTACTGAGTATCATAACACCTAGTACAGAAGGTGAAAATCAAGCACACCATTGAAAACAATAAAGTTTTCATACATCCACCCATCCCACTATCACGCACACAACCGCTCACATTTCATGGATACTTTTTAAATAAGAAAGGCTAAAATTCCAGGCACTGTGCGTGCGTTTGATGCACAGTCGAATTATTTATTCCGGTCTTTCTGTTTGTTTTTCATATATTATTAATAAATTTTCGAAATGTTGTGTTCTTTATTCATTTATTTTAGGGTTTAACGACACTTTCGACAGCCAGGGTCACATAGTGTGGGACAGTATTACGGGTGGAGGAAGCCACAATATCCGGAAAGAACCACCGAGCAACGGCGATCAACTTCCAGCCTCCCCAACCTATCGACTCCACACAAGCAGGGTTAGCATTGGGCAAAGACATGCACAAGATGTGCACATGCCCGATGACAAAACGCAGTTACCCATGGCAGGGATCGAACCGTGTGCAGACCATTCGGTTTGAAGTCCAATTCCGTAACCACTGAGCCACCGCCCCCCCCCCCCCCCCCATTCCCCGCCCCCTCCGCCCCCATCCCCCACAAAAAAATGTGTTATTAGAAATAAGAAGAAGGAGATGTATCCCTTCGTACCCTTCATCTCGTTTCCAGCGATAAACATATTTAAACAATGGACGTTACCTTTGCACAAAGCATTGCAATCACTCCAATAATTATCACCAGCACAATGCTTCCAAATATAATCAGCTTTTGCTGTGTAGACGTTAGAGACTCCTGCCCTGGGTGCTGTTTCGTTGGTGTCTGGAAAATATTGAATTTTTTGTTGTTGTTAACAAACAGTATACCAGAAAGCATACTAGAAAGATTTTTTTAACTACATTCAAATAAAAAGACATCAACAAGCAACTTTTTTGTAAATATCAATAAGGATTTCTTTTAAAAATGGACTTTCTCCACAAGGTGAAAAATTAACAATTGAAAGATTAAATAACTTATTGAAAAAGAAAAATTACCAATTCAATATTAAATGGAACTTCAGAGCTCTGACATTAAGATAAACAAGTGTTTTACCACCGAGGTGGTATTAGTCCCCTACGGCGCTTTTGTGACATAAGGTGTTTTTGTCACAGAAGACACTAGAGTATATAAGCATCTTAGATTTTTAAAAAAAAATATTGAGCGTGCATAATCCCCTCACAACCCTTTATCCGTGTACCATATATGAAAGGCGTATCTTGAACCATGTTGGAGGGAGGGGAGGTAACATAAAATAGAGAAAAAAGCTTAAAAAAACACAACAAAAATGGCCGCCATTCTGCCATCTTGGATTTTGAAAAATAAATATTGACTGTGCATCATCCCCTCAGAACCATTTATCCATGTACCAAATATAAAAGGTGTAGCTTGAACCATGTTGGTGGGAGGGGTGGTAACATCAAAATAGAGAAAAAAGCTTAAAAAACACAACAAAAATGGCCGCCATTCCGCCATCTTGGATTTTGAAAAAAAAAATTTGAGCGTGCATCATCCCCTCAGAACCATTTATCTATGTACCAAATATGAAAGGTGTAGCTTGAACCATGTTGGTGGGAGGGGTGGTAACATGAAAATAGAGAAAAAAAGCTTAAAAAACACAACAAAAATGGCCGCCATTCCGCCATCTTGGATTTTGAAAAAAAAAATTTTGAGCGTGCATCATCCCCTCAGAACCATTTATCCATGTACCAAATATGAAAGGTGTAGCTTAAAGCATGTTGGAGGGAGAGGTGGTAACATAAAAAACAGACAGACGGACGGACGGACGGACGGACAGACAGACGGATAGACAGACGGACGGACGGAGTGCAATCCTATAGTCCCCTTACGGTCCCCGTAGGGGACTAAAAAAGAGTTACTTTTAACTCCTCGCTGATATTTTAAAATTTGAGGACATCTACTGTTTTGGGGTAACTACATGCAGAATGAAAACACCGAAACGCCGTTATGGTGCAGCAATATCGACTAAACCTTATTACGTCATGCTCGTTACTTCCGGGGAGATATTCTCCAATACCCATCGTAGCAATAGATAGAGAAAGATATCTGTTAGGAATTACCGGTCATCTCTTTAGGTGGCATGTAATAAATAATTTCATTCCCCTTTTGGGTGCATAATGTATTCTATTTACAAAAATGGTCTCAGTAAAAATAAGTTAAAGTATAATCACGAGTCTAAACACATTCGGATTTAAGATATCATGCGCCAAGGTAACTTTAACTTTAACCCTTTACCCAACGCAGACGATATCAAATTTTTTTTATTTTACATGTAAATATCATTTTCTCAATTTTTTCAAAAAAATTCAATAAAACCATATCATATGACCCCTTGTTGAAACGAGCTCGTCGAGCTCGTTCCAACGAGGGGTCACATGATATGGTTTTGTTGAAATTTTTTGAAAAATAATATTTTTTAAACTGCTGAATTTGCATATAACGCGGGCGGATGCGCCGATTCGTTGGATAAAGGGTTAAAAATATTTTTTCTGATAAGTTATCCAGTGTTAAGTGTCGAAGCAATTAAAAAAATCCTGCAAAATGCAACTCATTTCTAGCTTCAATTTCTTTTATCCCTCACCTAATACATATAGAAGACGACACTTGCAAAAACATTCTTAATAACACTGACTGTTTTTAGACACAATGCTTGGTAAATGGTAAAACCAACTATATGTGTGTGATATAATATACTCATGTAATATACTTATGGAAATTGCTCGGAGTGTCTTTTCCAGCAGGGCATTTCACCACCAGGCCTGCAACCGGGGGGGGGGGGGCGCCCTCCTGGAAACATTTTCGCCCCCCACCCCCCAACTAGAAAAATTTCAGACACTGTTTTTCAATTTTCCCCATTTTGATCCATTTTATCTACCAGTGAATTAACTGTCAATTTACACCTGTAATTACATTGAATATAATCCCGTGACTGAGTCTCTATTGTTATATTTGAGGTGTTTTTTCAACACACCGATTACACACAACTATAGCGGGCCATCCACACTCAATATGATTGTCAATATAATTGTCAATAATTTATATTGACAATCTTATTGATCATGAATGGGCGATATTGAAGACTTGATCAATGTATTGAAGAATATCAGAGAGCTCAAATATTTATTGACGTATTGTCAATAATATTGATGTGCATTTTTGTCACATCAATTGTATTGATCAATATTTCATTCTTGTCAAAAACACAGAGCCATCAACATGGCAAAATCAATCAAAGATTGATCAATCAAAGATTGATCAATCAATCCTATGATTGTCGAATCAGAAATGAAAGAAATATTGATCAAAATGATAGTGCAGTTGAGGGCAAACATTATATTGTCAATAATATTGAGTCAATAATATTGACAATTATATTGACTGTGGATGGGCCGCTTATGTCAATACGAAACATTAACTAATTAACAGAAGAGATTATCTGTCTTCAATAGCAGGTTAAATTTCAAGTGATGAGTGGTTAGTGGTAATTGAAAGTAGGAGAAATGCTCTCGCCAACAGAGGCTTTCCGTGGGACAAAGACAGGAAATTGCTCCTTTTAATGCCAAATTTTAAAATTTTTACACGCCGGGTGGAACCATGGTCGACCAGGGGCACATGTGCTTGGCAAAGAGTATCCAAATTAGTGGAATTTAGTCACTTTGAGGAGGTGGAGGGGGATGGGGGGATAAAATGATTCTGAATGGTCCTTCAAAAGTTAGTGGACAGAAATAAAAAATTGCGAATAATGAATCTTGTTATTTGAGCAGAAAAATTACAACTTTTTGGTTTATGTTGAAGCAGGAATTGATCCTTCAGAAGACAGGAAACTGCTCCTTTTAATGCCAAATTTTTAAATTTTTCCATGCCGGGTTGAAGCATGGTGTATCCAAATTAGTGGAATTTAGTCACTATTGGGGGTGGGTAAAATTATTCTGAATGGTCGTTCAAAAGTTAGACAGAAATAAAAAAAAATCAAATAATGAATCTTGTTATTTGTGCAGAAAAAATAAAACTTTTTGGGGTTTGTTGAAGTAGGAATTGATCCTTCGGAAGACAGAAAATTGCTCCTATTAATGCAAAATTTTGGGGTAAGTTGAAGTAGGAACTGATCCTTCAGAAGACAGGAAATTGCTCCTTTTAATGCCAAATTAAAAAATGTTCCCATGCCGGGCGCACAAGTGCTTGGCACGGTGTATGCAAAGTAGTGAAATGTAGTCACTATGATAGTGGGGGACGGGGGGGGGGGGGGGGGGGGAGGGGGCGAAATGATTCAGGATGGTAAATTCATAAGTTAGTGGACAGAAATAAAAAATTCAAATAATGAATCTTGTTATTTGAGCAGAAAAAATAAAACTTTCTGGGGTATGTTGAAGTCGGAATTGATCCTTCAGAAGACAGGAAATTGCTCCTTTTAATGCCAAATTTTAAAATTTTCCCATGCCGGGCCTACATAGACACCCCCCCCCCCCCTCCCACCCCCCTTATTCCCGACCCTGGTTGCAGGCTTGTTCACCATAACATTTCACCGGAGAGGTCAACAAACTTAAATTCAAATTTATTGATCATACCTCAGTGATTTTATTTTTCACTTCAGAAGGAGGTGTCACATCAAATATCATTTTTTTGTTTGACATCAAGGATCAAATTATGGGCCCCATCTCATGTCAAACTTATATTCGAGACGAAGAATCTGTAATTATAATTTTATCGCAACGTCCACAATGCTTCTACATCAACGAAAAGCCTACAGAAAAGTCGAAGGAAAGTATTTTTAAATCGTTTTTTTTTTAATTACTCTCCAATGTTTTCCTGGACGTTTCTGTACGAGAGAGACAAATAAGAGGAATCATTTATCACTAAACAGCTTGTCTTGCGTGCGTAGAACTCAACATGTGCTTCTTTTACAGTGTATTTTACCAGAAATGTCAATTACTTACCTCTGAATTGTTGTGATGAGGATGAAGTAGGTAGAATGTATGCCAGCCATCTGTAATAAGAACCAATGAGATTGAAGTGTAAAACGGAGATGGTTTGATTTAGGAGAAAAGAAACATTCATTTTATCGAGATATTATGAGAAACGAGTCTCCTTATAACGAGAAAATATCTCGTTACTACGAAAAATTATTTCGTTATAACGAGAAAGTATTTCGTTTAACGGGAAATTATTATTGTGAAAAAACATGTCACCTAAACGAAAAACGTATCTAGTTATAATGGGTATGTATCTTGTCATAATGGGATGTTTATTCATTGTTGTATCCAGAAATACATCTCGTTACAACGAAAACTAAAACATCGTTATGATAAAATAATATACTACTCAAAGTTTGCTAAGCACCAAGTATACCCAACTACCTGTTTTACGTTTTAGTAGAAATATTGTAATGAAAAGTGTATATATTTTTTATTTAATTATATCTTTAATGATTTAAGTACAGAAATTAAGATTTTATTTGTGTTTGACATTATTTTTTAGCTTTTAAATACGATAACCATGGAAAGTGGATATTATTGGTAAAAGAGGAAATTTTTCAATTTGCCAAAAAGTTGACCGATCGAACTGGTATGGGTTCAATATCGAGTATGAGACCCATTACTGTTAATTACAGCTTGACAACGCCTTCTCATGCTCCCAGTTAGGTTCCTGGTGGTCCTTTGTGGGATGTTGTTCCATTCTTGGACCAGCATTGCACCAAGCTCCTGGACACTTCTTGGCTGGACTGGACGGGCTGAAATTGCAAGCTGCAACTCATTCCACACATGTGCGATTGGACTGAGGTCAGGGGATCTTGTTGGCCAGTCGATACGCTCAATCTCCTCCCTCTGCCAGTACTCCCTGACAGCATGGACAACATGAGGACGGGCATTATCGTCCATCAGAATGAATCTATCACCCACTGCACCTGCATACAATCTGACGTGGACATCCAGGATCTCATCAAAATACCGCTGTGCAGTCAATGTACCACGTTCAAAGACACAGAGCTCTGTACGTCCATCCCTGCTGATGCTGCCCCAGACCATGATTGACCCTCCATCACAGCGGTCATGCTCAGCAATGTTGGCTGAATGGAATCGCTCTCCTGGTATTATCCATGCCCTAGAACGCCTATATTTATGGTCTAGGCAGTACCTTGACTCATCTGTAAAAAGGACAGGTCGCCAATCTTCTCTGCTCCATCCAACTTGGTCCATGACCCATTCATATCGTGCCTGGCGGTGGCTCTGGGACAGCAGAATGCGAATACATGGTCTTCTCAATCGGAGACCACATTCGTGCAACCTTGCCCGGATAGTCTGCGTCGAAACATTTACCCCGGATGCATTCTGAAGGGCACTGTGAAGCTGGGTTGCTGTGGTAAAGCGGATCTTACGGGCCTGAATGATTAAAAACCGGTCTTCAGCTGCAGATGTTGCCCTGTCTCTGCCACCACCATGTCGCTTTACTGGTGTGCCACATTGCTGAAATCTTGTCCAGGCTCTGGTGATCACCGTATGGTGCACACCAAGGGCTTCACCAATCTGACGATGGATAGCCCCTTGCTCCACTATCCCTACAGCCCGTCACATTTCTGCTTCAGACAAATGTTTTCTTATATTTGCATTTGCCATATTCAATCATTAAATCACAAGGGTTTGTGTTTAAATGAAGATTGAATACCCTACACATGTTATGTACATGTAGACAGTACACGAAAACATCGTGGAAATCAAGGGGTACATGCTTTCCATTACTGTCACGAAAAGTCTACCTGTCAAGGGAGATAATGTAAACACTGGGGACCATCTCAGTAAATTCCTCAATCATATCCACCAAAAATATCGCAAATATGTCACAAGCCAACTTCACGATGATGTGTCAAATATTTGGTGCTTAGCAAACTTTGAGTAGTATATTTACACGAAACTTCATATAGTTTAAAGGTGAGGGTGGTAACGATCACTGATAAAGAAACTTATGTTGCAAGTGTACAGGTCACGCCGTCAGATAATTAAATTCTCACTTCGACTGGATGAAGGTGAAATCAACTGAGTACAGGTATATTTAGCCAAAACTGACCCAACTCCTCTAATAAGCATACATTTTTTTCTTAGAAAATTTTGAGAAAAATCTCCTTCGTGGTTTCATATTTTTCGGGACACAAGGTGCCATTTTTGCATCTGATTGAAACATAATCTTAAAGCTCCATTCATTTCTTTGATGAATCTTCGGCCTCGTTCTAGTCGTTTTTAATGTGTTATGTTTATAGAGAATGAAATTTTACAATTTATCCATAAAGAAACACTGGGTCATTATTTAACCGTTATAAGCCACTCCCAACGACCCCCTTTGTTTTACCTTCTCTGTTATCCGAAACGAAAAGGATGGCCACCATCAACAATAAGTGCGCGATAGTTTAGCAATGACTGGTTATTTTCGGAAAAATAACGGAACATAACTAATTACTGTTCTAAAACAAACACTCAAAGAGCTTAGCAGTCATGTAGACTAAATCACGGGAAATGTTCACATACAGATTCAATGTCTCCCAGTCTATTCATTCAACTTCTGTTTTCTTCGCTTCTGTATTGCTTTAAAGAGGATTTACCAAAAATCATCCGTTTTACGCAGCGGCTGCGAAATCCTAGCGGAAGTGGAGAACATAAATTTCCAAATCGCACAGGATCTACCATGGTTTGGCACGTTGAGAGGAAAGTTTACAAATGTGTCCACGAAAATACCAAACTTTCATGTATTCGCAGGTCTTGGCAGTGTAATGAAAGATGTTAAAATGTGTTAAAACGTGGAGTAGGAGTAAACCGAAAGAGTATATTAGACTTTTGAAACAGCTCGTAACATTCTTTTGTGTGACGTCACGTATTATAAACGACTATCAGCAAGTACACCAAACTCTCAGGCCATCGGTAATATTCTAAAATGAATCTGATGCTGCTATGACCTGAAACCAGTCTAGTCCTTAAATAGTCCATCGCCTATTTTTAGATCCAATCTGATGGAATATTTCAGTTTCCGGGTAATGTGGATCGGAACGGAATGGTTCGTCTTTTCAACCAACTGAAATATTCCATCCCATTGAATCTAAAAATACTACGAAAATTTACTTTCGTTGAAGAAACGCAAGAAATGTTAATTGATCGACCCTTGATTTGACCGTATCTTCGAAAGCATTACCAAAACCATCAGACATATTTGTTTACTAAATTTATGGATGAACACCCACAACAGCTGTAGTTTTATGATTATGCAATGTGTTAATAATTTAATGTTTTCAATGTGAACCCTTTATGTCCACCGTTTGCCTCTTGGATGGCAAGACATCGATGACGCATGGACCTGACAAGTCTCTGGATGTCACCCTGTGGTATTGCGTTCCACTCCTGCCTTAGAACATTACGTAAATCGCCTAACGTCTGAAGATCATGACGTCGTACCCGACGGTCCGACTGGTCCCAAAGATGCTCGATTGGCGACAAATCTGGCGAAAGTGGAGGCCGGGGAAGAAGTTCGATGCTCTGCTCCTCAAGAAAGTCACGCGCCACGTGACATGGGAATTGTCTTGCTGGAATAACTGCAATCCGGAGTTTGCGTTGAACAACGGGACAACAACAGCATTAAGAATTTCGTCCCTCTATCGCTGTCCATTCAGATTACCATCGACGAAGATCAACTGCGTTAGATGGTGCAAGGAAATTCCTGCCCAAATCATTACACTACCCCATCAAAACGGTCGCATTTCCGCACGCAAGCATCGGAAAACCGTTCTCCTTGTCGGCGATACACTCTTGCCCTACCATCAGCGCACCGTAGACAAAATCGTGATTCATCCCTAAAAAGAACTGTGCTCCAACGCAGCCGAGTCCAGTGAACACGCTGACGTACCCATTCCATTCTGATGGTACGATGACGTTTGGTTCGGATTGGTCCGTGGTATGGACGCCTACTTCGGATGCCGTGTTCAGCGAGTCTGTTGCGGACAGTTTGTGCACTGATTCTATTGTTAGTTCTAACAGGAGTCATTGCTGCTGTACTCGTCGCCGGAAGGAAGCGGTCCCGCAAGTGAGACCTCCTGATGTGTCGGTCTTGTGCATGGGGTCGTAATTATTGGTCGACCTGAACGTAGATCCAGTGGTTCTCTACCTTCCAATGAGACGATACATAGTGGCCACAGTGACTTCGAACTCAGCAGCGAGCTCATCTGGAGGTATCCCAGCCTCGTGCATACCAATGGCGCTCAACTTCTGATTTTCGGTTAACCTTGGCATTTTTTTAAATGTTGGAAGACAAAAACTAGCGTCGGTCACCCATTCAATTTGACATTCTCGGGTAGCACGCGCTGTTTTAAAATCCGTAGCAACATTGTGTACGGTTGGGTGGACAACAACAACATGTCATTAAACTGTTTGCACGACTTCTTGTCCACAAACATGCAACAGCAGAACTATTATATTTCATCCTTTATGCTATTTTTTCACATTTGTTTCTATTATACTTTCTTTTTGGATTCAGTATAGAAAAAACAGCTCCGACAGAAGCACTCTCAGGGCTGATCTCGGGGCCTGTGCTGATCAGCCCCAATAAAATACAAACCCTGCCGAGAGCTTGTACATTTGAAACTAACAGTCCCGTGATTGTATTGTGCTCTATTTTAAGGGGTCTTCCAACGTAACTTTGGGCATTTATTTGTACATTTTCACAGTGCCCTAAAAACGAATTAAAGCGGCGAATAACGACATATTATATACCAAAATAATGACAGAGGGTATACAAAACCCGACCTTACCCACTTTTTGGAAATTTAAAAAAAACATTTTTTTTTTTTTGATGACAAAGAAATTGCCAGCCGCATAAGTAACCGTCAGAGTTCGAATAACTGTGTTGTGAACAAAAGACTCCTCACTCCATACTCGGAGAAAGCATATTTATCATTCCATCACCAAAGTGGCGAGAATGATCAGGGGAAAATGGATGACCACAAACGCTTCATTTTGTTTGTCCGACACGTTGTTGTGATCACGTGGGTTTTTGGGTGAAGTTGTGAAATGATTTCATTTCCCACGATCTGAAATCTTCAAACATTTCAATGCTGTTTTTGAATCTGGCAGGCGATGTAATGTACAACTCACGATACATTCACAGGAAAATATTCAAATGACAATGTGATAATTGCGAGATTCAGCCCATAGAAGCGCTGTTCAGATCACAATCTGTACAATTTAACGCAAGTGTCAGCAAGGGATTAATACGCCACCAATTCGAACTACTATTATTTGGCTGGTGACGATGATCAGAACATAAAAGTGGAAAATTATATTTGAAAACAAAAATATATTCACATCAACATACACTACATTACATGCGTCACAATTGTATACTTACGAAAAAATAATTTTACTGTCGCCGAACTATATTAGTGACGTAAAGAAGGCTTGATGAAGTCTTCTACGAAAAAAGAAGACCAATGTCAAGGAGAATTTCAGAAAGGTGTTTTCCTGTTCTTCAAATATTGAGAAATGTCGTACCATCGTAAATTTAAATATCTCTCTCACACAACCGCATTGTGTATAAGACGGATCAACGTCGATTTTGAGCGCTGTTAGCACCAAAAGGTTGCGAAAATCTATGTGTGTTGACACTCTGTGGACAAAAAAAGAGAAATTCCGCCAGGCGGACAAAAATTCACAAGGATTACCGAAATGAGACCACAACTTGTCATAAGTGTTTAGATAAATGAATTTAATAACCAACACAATTCCGACATTGTTCTGGTCGGTAACCCCCCACCTATAAAATTAGTATTGGTAAGCAGATCAGTTATTAATGTTCTTAAATCTCATGAGAAAACAACTGTCAAGCTTCCCCAAACAGCAACTACGGAAGGCCGATAGTTCCAAAACAAATGAAGCATACCAAATCATGTACATAAATGAATTGGAAACCAGGATGTCTAACTAAGCGTAGCTGATTGGTGAAAGTATTCAGCATGCAGGGCAGGTCATTGTTTGTTGTTTTGGCCACACTTGAACATTCAAATGACACTCTTCGCAGCTGTCACTGGTCATGCAGAAATGGGCACATATAACACTAAACGAGGAAGTTTGTCAGTTCACCCTTTCTTGGTGTATCAGACTCATCGTATGTTACCAATTTGATACAGATCTCATGCTAAATGGCACAGGATTGTGAAAGGTATGGTCACAGCAGACTCAAAAAAGCCATAGTGGACATTCTTCATTTTTCATTGATGCACTCTCTCATGACTCCATACTGATTCTTCTGAACTGTGTGGATTTGACCCTTAGTGAACATCATAAAAGGTAAACAAACACAAGAAAAATGGCAGCCCTTTTAAAATGTAGGCATCCTAAATAACAATTTGTCTTGTGGTCTGTTCCTTGCAAGAATGATAAAAAGATTTCTCCGAGTCTGTACTAGAAGGATTGCAGAATTTAACTATTCAACAAATTTATGGTATTTCATTTATATTTTATTTTTATTGTGATCGGTTACTTATGCCATAGCAGACTTTCAGGCGGTGTTATCTCCCATGTAGCAGCTGTTCCATGGCAAATTTCAGTTTCCACATGTTCTATGTTTCATTCCAAGCATTTTGGTATATAATTTATTGGGGTTATTCATTTTGGGTCTTTTTTAGACTTGGAAGAAAATTACATGAAATTTGACCAAAGTTAGGTTGGACGTCCTCTTAAAGTACTAGTGCGCTTATAAAGTGCTCTTTCGTCCCTATCAAATTGCCCCATGCTCTATTAGCTAACACAATTCCTGTAGAAAAACAGCGTGTCCAGCACTTTACAATGCTATACTAGTAAATAGAGATCATTAACATCATTCCTAAACTCTCGTGCGATACATGTAGGTGTAATGATGTGAAGAGATATTAAAATTCGACATCAGATACAGAATGAAGAGAGTGGATTACTACTTAACTGCAGAGCTATGTATTCACCACTATAAAAAGTATTTATAATTGTTGTTACGGGGCGCTGTGGCGTCGCGGAAACCGGTTCTCGTCAGATCACCGAAGTTAAGCAACGTCGAGCGCGGTTAGAAGTTGGATGGGTGACCATTTCAGCGACTGATTCGCACTCCCGCGCTGTGTCCTTGGGCAAGGCACTGAACCCCGATTGCCTGCATGGGGGCATGGTGACGCTGTGAACTTTGGCGTACTGCAAGTCGATGGTGCGCATGTCTTCAATCAACCTAACCCTGCTTGTGCCGCTGTGCAGAGTTCAGAGTTACGATTTTGGCGAGCTGACAGCTCGTCGTTGCTCGGTGGTTCTCTCCGGGTACTCCGGCTTCCTCCACCCGTAAAACTGTCACGGTCACGATAGGACATTGTGCATAAGTATGTGACCTTAAACACCAATAAATAATAAATTAATTAATTTATAATTGTGCACAACAGCACAAGAAATACCTGCAAACTTTCATCACATGGAACCGTTGGTTCATGTGATGTCTGTTTGCAAGTGAGTCTTGTGTTCTTTCCTCAGAAGTTGTAAATAATTTTTATGTGAAATATTTATACGACAGCGACTTAGTAGCAATCGAATAGAATAGGCTCAATATTTTCTTTCTGTTTGATCGGTTCAGTTCGTGGAAGTGTAGGAATTCCAGTGGTTGTATTACAAAAGTGGTTGGTACACAGCGCACCTCTCTCTTTTGATGCGGTTGAAAGGGTCTATTCAGGGTTCGGGCTATTTCTCCTGATCCCCCCTCCCCCTACCCTTTGTGTAGCGTCAACATTTCTCCCAACACCCTACTGGTTCCGCCTGCTATTGTCTCACGTCGATGTCTAACTTTGACGGATTATCTTAATTTGCTCTCCAGCTGAAGGTGAATGAGTAACAATCAAGTAACCAGACAGTGTGGTAGGAACTCGTTTTTGTGTCACCGGAAGGAAAGGTTGCCAATAGACAGTGGTGTAGCTACGAGGGAGCCGGAGGGCCTTGGCCCCCTAAAATTTTCTCTGCACACCAAATACTGGTCCAATGCAACTTTCATACAACATAAAGTCCCCAAATGGTCTCCAATATAGGGGTCACACACGCTATATTTCTATCTTAGAGGACTGAATTTTACAATATTTTCTCAGGGATGGGAGAGGTTAGGGGTTAGTCCTAAATAGGACCTTTTGGTCGTTGCTCCCTCTTCCCACTTCCCTTCAGAGTAGTGAGGGGCGGTGGGAGGGGGTGCGGCAGCGATGGGAGGTCCTAGTTAGGACTGAGGAGGCCTCTGAAATCCTACACAACGGCCATTCAAATATCACCTTTGCTCCCACCCACCACCACCCACAATACACCCCCCCCCCAAAAAAAAAAACTGGCTAGAGTTATAGAATCCTCCGGCTGCCAATAGATATAAATGTTGCTTATAGTTTTCCTTCCATCAATTATAAATGAGGGGAGCGCGGTGGCTCAGTAGGTAGAGGTGCAGGCTGCAAGCCGAGAGGTCCTCGGTTCGAATCCCACCTGCGGCAACCGCGTTGTGTCCTTGGGCAAGACACTTCATCTCCATTGCCCGCGTGGGGGCACGATGACGCCGTGTACTAAGGCGTACTGCACGTCGATGGTACGCATGTCTTCAACCAATCTAACCCTGCCTGTGCTGCAGTGCGGAGTTACGATGTTGGGGGGCTGGCAGCTGCTCGTCGTTGCTCGGTGGTTCTCTCCGGGTACTCCGGCTTCCTCCACCCGTAAAACTGTCACGGTCATGATTAGCTATTGTGCATAAATATGTGACCTCACGCATCAACAAATAATAATAAATAATATTATAAATGAGCGTAAACTATTTACACTATAATCATCATGATATACAAATAGAACGTACCTTCTAGTTCATGGATACGCAACTCACCTAAAACA
Organism: Pictodentalium vernedei; assembly: GCA_031216915.1. Lineage (NCBI taxonomy): Eukaryota > Metazoa > Mollusca > Scaphopoda > Dentaliida > Dentaliidae > Pictodentalium > Pictodentalium vernedei. The sequence continues at coordinate 271,863,685 of CM062288.1, forward strand.
AGGAAAGAGAAAGCTATTAGAAACATCGAATTTTCTTCTTTTTATGATATACAGTACATGGAGAGTGTATTATCACTAAATCACCCGCATAGTGGAGATTCCACCCAAGCAATAATTGCAAATTTGTTGCAAAGCATAACCAGCATAAGCAAAATTTCAGCCAATAGACCTCCGGGTTAAACCCGGAGGTCCATTGGCTGATACATTGTTTGTGTTTTTGTCGATATGTACAAAATTTGAAAGTTATAGCTTGGGTTACAATCCACTCTCCACGAACTGTACATTGAATCTTATTCTTGAAGAGATAACGGTAATATTAACCGTTTGCCTAACCCGACTAAGATGACGATTCATGGTGTCATATGAAGTTGCATTTAGATAACACCCTTAGTAGAACAATCTCGAGGAGGTCCCTCCAATGAGAGGGGGGAGGGGTCATAAGATATGCTTTGGAAGCTGAAATTGAAACATTAACACAATCTGCATGTCATTTGTGGTGTATATCGCTGCATGCATTTGGCTGTTTCGTTATGTAATTATCATTTCGTCTACTGAGTACAACTGGGCGCCATCCTACAATGTTTTCTGATATCTGTCCATGATTTTATGGGTTTACAATTTTGTTTGAGATAACGGATATGTCAAGTGACTGTAAACCTTACATCTGTTGGAGGGGACATGACAGGACGACTTGCTCTCAGAAAGTGTAGAATATGCCACGATTGGGTAGGATGGGATGGGAAGGTACAGAATATATGCCACAAACCCGATGGGATGGGATGGAATGAGGTAGGGTGTTGTGTCTGGAAAATTTGATTTGCAGACACAAGGCTGAAAAAATAGTTCCATCCTCTCTCAGAAAGGAGAAAATAGGATTAAATTTGGGAACCTAGTACTCAGAATGCGGGAAAATTGCGTATATCAGTGTTAATGTTCCCAGAAAATGTTACCCAACTCCATGTTAGTAAAAACCAAAAAAAGATTCGTGGGAGGTTACATATTTTAACTAAACGCGATTTTATCTTACAATAAGAGCGCATTTCTCCCAATACAAGTAAAAACGTCCAGACAAAATACAAATATGTATTGAGGGTAGCAACTGCACGTGCAATCATATCATTCAATTCAGAAAGAGAACGTTTTTTCCCTGCACTCAATTGTCATCTCGTTATTACACGTGCTGGGCCATCGTTTTTGATAACAGTAATAGGCGTACCATGCACTAAACGTGAAAAATAAAACAAAGCTGAAACACTACTGTAAACTTATGGTACAAGTGGAACAATGAATGGGGATTGCGCTGTGCACAGCCCATGAACACAAAACCATGTCGTCATGATCCTCATTTATAAAAAAAATATCAACTCGCAGACGATACGCGATTCGTCAAAATATACGCGAACATGTCAAGAAAGGGAGGAATATTGTAAGGTAAATTTGTTATTACAGTGGAGCCCACATAATTGGATATCTTTTAATTGTATATCCCTGTTAATTGAATATAATTTTCAAACACAAAACCATTTACCATACCTTCAGTACAAATTTGATCTGTTAATTGCATATGGGTTGTACAGTAAACTCCTGTTAATTGTATATAAATTTTTGTAATATATCGAAAAAATTACTGTGACACGCACCAAATTCCCCTTATTTATCAACCTTTTTGGCCCCACTACATCCAATACAGGCATTTATTCTTTTATATCTTGTTTGACAGAGCTCTATGAGCTCTGTCAAACAAGATATAATAGAAAAAATGCTCAGTTTACTTCCAGAACACAGGAAACTGACCAAATCCCTGTTAATTGTATACTCCTGTTAATTGAATAATTTTCACTGGCAAAATGGATATTCAATTAAGAGGATTCTACTGTACCACCAAGAGGGTTTCCGAGATGGTGTATTGAAGTCTCGACCTCGCTTCTGGGTCATATGATCATACACTTGAAAAATACACGTTTTAATTGTTGTAATAAATTCATTCTGTAAATAGTAAATAAATATTTGTCTAGAGTAAAGTTAATAACCTGATGATTACTTACCGACATGGTTATAAAAAATATCTAACAGAAACATTTGATCCTTTTTGCTCAACAGTTTTGACATTTCGTTTCGAAGGTCCACGATTCTCAGAAGAAATCTTTTCAGCTGCAACAATTTATTTACGTTTGAGTGCACTTTCTGATGATGTTTAACTTGTCCATCAGAAGTGATATTGTGTATTTTTGACAATGGTATTTGGACATGTAAAGGTTTTTCGTTTGTCGAAATCTCGTTTTCCATATTCCTTGTGATGATGTAAGGTTCTTCATTGATATCTGGATGACCTTCTCCGTTCTTGTTTGGATGATCATTGTGTTGCCCTGGACCTACAACAGAGGAATTATAATAGAAACAGTCCTTCACTGTCGTCATTTACATAACACTAAGGTGAACCATCCCGCACATCACATGGACACAAACAACGTACCATACATGTGAAATTCTACAAAAAATGAACCAAGTTCAACAACCTGTAATTTTGTGGAATATTAAAGCAAATCAAAATCTTGCCAATATGCGTACCTCTGGTATATGAACAAACTTCATGTGAAATAAAAAAGTCCTAGCTTGAAAACTGTGAGAGGAGTTAGACGGAGAAACAATGCAACCAAGATGCGGACGAACAGCGAGTGGCGGATGTACGGAAAGAGGTAAAATAATATGTCTCCGACAATTCGCCGTAGGGGGCATAAAAACGACCCCATTAACTGGTAGAGTGCTAGAAGCCACAATCAAGGCTCAACTGAAAAGTGCTGAAAGCCACTTTAATGGCTTTACATTAGCTAGTCGTTTGTGCAGTAGTAGATAAATAGGGGATATCTAGTGTTTTTGAGTGGATACCGAAAATTATCTCATGAGTGACCGAGACAAAGGGAGATAATTTTAGGCATCACTCAAAAACACTAGATTTTCTTTTTATTATACGCTTTTTATAAGAATCCGATGATTCCACTCGTTTCAACCTTGAATTAATGCATGAAAGTAAACAGCGCATTGAATCATTGAAACGCGGAAGTGATTTGATTCATAATCGGAACAGGTAGCGTCTTGCAATCTGCTTCAGCTGGCGGGTTTCTAGTCCAAACATGGCCTGAAAGTCCGTAATATAAGTTCTTGGTTTCGTACATCCTTTAAAAGTACGTACCAAACCAAAAACTTACATTACGGATGTTCAGGCCATGTTTGGACTAGCGGGTTTCATGCACGAATTCAAGGTGAATAAGTGTTGAATTATTACTGGAAATGATCGATATCCACTCAAAAATACTAGATTTACTTCCCATTATACGTTTTTAGAACAACTTTAACATTTCCAGTGATAATATGACTCGCGTATTCACTTTGAAGTGATGCTTTGAAAGCGGCCATTTTGATTGATGCCGTGAAAGTGAAAATTTATATATCTTCACAGCGGGGATACGATTTCTATCTTTCCACAATTTCTTCGATAATCTATCGTTTAGCGTATAATAAGTAGAGGATATCTAGTGTTTTTGAGTGGATACCGAAAGTTATCTCATGAATGACCGAGACAAATGTTCATGTTTTGCGAGCGCTTGCGCGAGCGAAAATAACCATTTTTCTCGGTCACAAGTGAGATAATTTTCGGTATCCACTCAAAAACACTAGATTTTGTTTTTATTATACGCTTTTTATAAGAATGATTCCACTCGTTTCAACCTTGAATTGATGCATGAAAGTAGACAGAGATTTGAATCACTGATACGCGTAAGTGATTTGATCGATACTCGGAACAAATAGTGTCTTGCAATCTGATTTAGCTGGTGAGTTTCTAGTCCAAACATGGCCTGAAAGTCCGTAATATACGTTATTGGTTTGGTACGTCTTTGAAAGGACGCACCAAACCAAAAAACTTATATTACGGACTTTCAGGCCATGTTTGGACTAGCGGGTTTCATGCATCAATTCAATGTAAATACGTGTTGAACTTTTGCTGGAAATGATCGGTATCCACTCAAAAATACTAGATTTACTTTTCATTATACTTTTTTAGAACAAATTGATCATTTCCAATGATAATTTGACTCGTATTCACCCTGAAATGATGCTTTGAAAGCCGCCATTTTGAGCGATACCGTGGAAGTGAAAAATTCTATATCTTTCCTCCTACAAGTATCTGGGAATTTCATTGGTTCAAAGACGTCACATGCTGACTGCATATAAAACCATATATTGCCTGTCAACATCAATATACTTTGACAGCTATGGGAAATCTCCTCTTTGTTCATTGATTATTCAAAATGGCGGCAGCCGATAAACGCTTCAAGTTGAAAGATTGAGTGTTGGAAGTCCATATTTGGTCTGAAGTGCAGGTTAGGCAACTTAAAAGGCTTCATATTCTGTGGATGTCTGTCATGTTACCATCGAAATGAAACTGTTTTGGTATGTATGAATTTGCCTTGTTACAATTGATGGAGAGTGCCTGTAGGCACTCTCCCATAAATTGTAACAAGGCAAAGACACGTGAACACATTGTGAGAATTCTCTCATTTAGTTCTGATCGCTGTTATTAGCTCTGTGCATTGATGCAGCAGTCGGTCAGATATATTCGTTACACAGTTTGTTGGTGGCCTAATATGGTATATATGGTGTCAGTTAATTTCATATTGGACTCGTTCGCTCTCGTCCAATATGAAATTAACTGACACCATATATACCATATTAGGCCACCAACAAACTGTGTAACTAAAAATATCTTCACAGTGGGGGATACGATTTCTATCTTTCCGCAATTTCTTCGATAATCTATCGTTTAGCGTATAATAAACAAGTGTTCATATGAATTATTTTGTTGCAATTTACCTACACTCTCCAGTAAATGGTAACAAATCGGTTATTGGTGAACAAAATCTGCTGAACTACAAATCACCCTTGCTTTCAGCATTGTTCAGCATTGTATCTTTGACAAAAACTCATGTTACCAATCATCTTTGAAAAATGATTTAGCACTCTACCGGTTAAAATTTTTCATTTTTCACAGCATAGGGGATCTACGGTAGGACAACCGTCTGATTCATTTTGAACGGAGATTTGAAACCTATGTATCTAAATACTAATAATAACAATAACTGTATAACCTGAACTCCACACATGGTGCTCTATGGATGTACAGAACTGCAAAATGCCTCATGGAAAAATGCTTCAGCTAAAAAAAGAAGATTGCAGTTTGTTGCTGCGTTTATAAATCTCCTGTGTGTCGATCAGGCCAGGAACAAACCACGAGCAGCACCCAGCAGCCAATCCTGACATCTGTTCTGCGGGGGGGGGGGGGGTGAACAGATTTTGAACAGCACGGTGCCATTGTCTATCCGTATCTTCTCTGGCGTGACTGAATGTGTGTGTTTGAAGCTGTTCTGCAGTCGTCGTTATCGAAGTGTGCGCGAGTCGGGACAGGGTCAAGCAGCGAGCGCACCCAGCAGCCATGCAGGCATCTATTTCACGGCGTAGATCCAATAGGGAGGTTCATGAGCCGATCGTGAGAAAACATCCCCTCGAATTTTTTATTGGTGACAGTAGACCTGTACAAACTGAGAGAGCTTTCGTTCACCTATCACTCATCTCCACAAAAAAAAATTAAGGTGACGATTTTTCGTTCGTCCACACACACATCACTAGATTTTGAAAAGTTGCAAGAGAGTTTACATGAAGTACATTTGGTATTCTGCAGTCTGATCCTCCATCTGGAACCTCGATCCATTTTATATGCTGATAAAACAAATGGTATTTGAGTTTGGGAAGGAAATGGTGTGATGGGACACACTGTTGGAAATGGCTCTCTGTGCCCTTTCCAACAGTGTTACTTCACAACATATTATTGGTTCAATGGTAGAAATCTCGAGATATACGTGGCAGAATTCTACGATACTAAATTGAGCATTTGCACTCATGCTGGTGGGCAGACCACTATTACTTTTTAATGTCTGGCTTAAAGATTCAAAACGGCTTTCCCGTGGAAGAGTGGCGATGAAAAAGTTAGGATAACCATTTTAATGGTTGCTATAGTTTCTGCTTTGCACAAGCTTGGGGTCGTCTACATTATCATATCCAACGTGCAGATTATGTTTGTCAAGTTGAAGATCTAAGCTTTAATATCACCTTACCAAGTGAATAAATTTGCTCGTCCCTTTAACGTAATCCCCTGTGAAGAGTCTATATAATCTATCTGCAGAGAGGTAATGGGGACCATGACAAAATTACCAATTGCAGGTATCACAAAACTGGAAAAACCAAGTCTCAGAAAAGTATGTCGGCAGTGAGATGGAAGGGTGTGGGGAATGACGATACTGTATTCCCTTCAACATGATTTGTGACTTTATGGACAATAAGCCACTCATTTGACAAAAATATCGCCTCCAAGAGTTTGTTTGTATGTGAAAGAGTGTGTAAAAACACTTTATGCAAAATGTACGACATCAGAAGCAATGCGTAACTATTTAAATCTACAACTAAAACCATAAAAGGCGGAAGAATATGTTTATAAGATATGACATTGTGAAGACAGTCTTTCCCGGCAGTCATCGGAAGTAAACACAACAGTGTTACATATTCCTGAATACACATGGAAATAATTTTACCTTCGCTGTTGTCCGAGTGAATGACTACCCCAAACAACAACTGAGCATTATTTTAGCAATACTTGGGCATTACTAGATCACCAACTATTATGTATTATTTTAAATAAAGCACAGATTTGCTTCGAATAAAACCCACGCCACATTTTATCAATATAATCAATAATCAAACTGCACGTGCTATAAATAGACCACGTGTACACAAACTTCATCCTTGTCCTTCAAAAAAAAAAAAAACAATTGCCCCAAATGTCGAAGATGATATTGCAATTTGTGCTGTCCTGTACATTTTCGTACGTGATCGAAAAACTAGATCGGAATCATAGACCACTGCATGCCGTTTTTGAAAAAAAGGTCTTTAAATACACGCCTTTCAGTTCGTCCACTTAGTTGGAACAAGCGCACTGACGTAAAAGATGTATGAAATCTAAGGATATTTCTGCATGATGCAAATTATGGTTTCGTCAAATGGTTAACTTATTTGTTTCAAATTAGCGTTTACTGTCCCTTTAGGCCTTAACCCTTTACTTAACATGAAAAGCAAACGACACTTGCAAAAAAAATTCTTGAATAACTAATTTGTTTAATTTTTTGTCTCAAAAACATAGGTTATGGCTTTCATTGGAACGAGCTCGACGAGCTCTTTCCAAAGAGGGGTCATAACCTATGTTTTTGAGACAAAAAATGAAAAAATAATGAAAATTAATTGGCGGTTTTTGTGAATATCGCTGGCTGGTTTTGTATGTTACGTTGGGCAAAGGGTTAATCTTGCAAATGACTTTGACATTAAATTGCACCAGTCATGAATTTAGATAGAGCATGCACTGTACTAAAACATAGAAGAACATTCACTGGAAGAAAACACTATGTCTAAATGTTTTTATAAGCATGAGAAATTGGTAGTTTTGGGATTTATTTATTTATTTATTTATTTATTTATTTATTTATTTATTTATTTATACCTCGTGGTGTCGGACAGTTTTAACGGGAAGAAACCGGAGTACCTGGAGAGAACCACCTAGCAACGGCGAGCAATTGTCAGACTTCCCAACGAACTATCTCCACACAAGCAAGGTTAGCGTTGGTTGAAGACAGGTGCAGACGAGCAGTACACCTTAATATACAGCGTCAGCGTTCAACCACGCGGGCAATTGGGTTTAAGTGCCTTGCCCAAAAACACAACGAGGTGGTAGATTTTGGATACGGATTCGTTAGAAACGCGTGATGGGGCGGTTGCAGGCATAGAACTGTCAATGGTCGTTTCTCACTTGCTGTCAGGTTTCCAGATCTGTAACTTGGATTTTTCCATCAGTCCGGTTTATGCACAAATGGATTTTTAAAAGAAACACCTCTCAGGCACGCAAATACTCTTCCAAACGATAGACACCGTCTCAAGTGTGGACATGTCACGAATGGCGGATGGCTTCTTAGTGATCAAAGGGGGAATACTCTTACTCAACGCTATGTCCGTATAGTTTTGAACAACATCCCAAATTACTGTATCGTACGGAGGGGGAGGACGGGGACTGCGTGAACATAGGTGGGGTGGGTGGGTGGGTGGGTGGTCAAGTGCCAAAAAAATGTGCGCAAACAGTTGATGCATTTTTTTTCCTTTTTCACAGTTATGGCATCTTTTGTGTCCCAAACTGTTACAAAATGTCACCAATGTACCACAAACGCCCATTTGGAAGCATTATTAACAAAAGGTACCTCCTAATTATGACAGATATTGAAGGATTTCATGCAAAACTGACTTGAGGATGGGGGTGAGTGTCTGATATTGAGTGGAAAAAACTGTCTTTTCTCCTAAAGTCCACTAAAATATCCATTCACAACATAATTCATTCATATTCAAGGTTTTTTAATGGAACATTTTTTAAAATGGAGCATAGTATATATAATACTGTCTAATGAGTCATAATAGCTAGGAGGGACTGATTTAAAACAAAAAAAAAATTGAAAAGTTTAATTTTTATTTCAACAACAAAAAAGTCTTTTTGATAGCTACCCTGCTATGCAGATGCGATAACAAAAACAAAAACATAAGGTTTTCTCTTCTTGAGCCAGAACAAAAACAAATTTCCATTCACTCAACCAATATTTGCAACTTATACACGGTTGCAGTATAAGCAGTAGTAAATTAATTATCGGCACAGTGCTCACACATGTCTGTAGAATTATTCTAATAGATCCACTCCACTGGATGGCCTAAAGAATCCACCAACCAACATAACTCAAGACAAGGAAATTGCAGTTTTAGTCTCAAATTCGGAAACTGTTCCCACGGCTGGCTAAATCGCAACTGGGATGATGCTGCGTATCATATTTGGTGCACCCCCAACCTTCCCGGCCTCAATTTATTTTACATTTTCCAGAAGCGCCGCTCCGCAGATACTGGAAAGGGAGCATGTCAGTCAGCATAATTTTAAAAGGAACAATGTTGTTGCATTCACTACATATACCTGTCACATTATGTAGGGCAAATTTGCCGGTATTTTGTGGAATAAGGTGCTGAACTCACAGGAACTTGTGCAGAAATTTTGTCAACAAAGCTTTACGGGCACATAAATTATGACGTAAACAGGGAAATCCCGCTGGGTTTTTCTTAATTATTAAATGCGTACTAGTTTTTCATGTGTGCATAACGCGCTACGAGTTGGTGTTCAAGTGCCGAAGATTTGAATATAAAAATGTATGAGAAAGGGGTGGGTCCCAAAAATGACAAAAAAATGAGAAAAAAAAATGCAGGAAAGGGCGGGTGGATCAAAAAATCTGCAAAATAAAAATTTCCACCTATGTTCACGCACCCCCCCCCCCCCTCCCTCCGATCGTGCTGGAATATTGCGAGTATATCCAGCACATAGCAATCAAAAAAAGTTTATCATGTTTGTGGAAAATAAAAATCAGTTTTTTAACAGTGCTGCGCCGAAGGCACTTTCAACAAATTATTTAACCCTTTACCTAACATGAAAAGCAGACGACACTTGCAAACAAAATTTTTGAAGAACTCATTTCTTTCACAAAAAAACAGTTTATGACTCCTCTTTGAAACGAGCTCGACGAGCTCGTTCCAAAGAGGGGTCATAACCTATGTTTTTGAGACAAAAAATGCAAAAAATAATGAAAATTAATTGGCGATTTTTGTGAATATTGCTGGCCGGTTTTGGCCGTTACGTTTGGTAAAGGGTCAAGGAATGAAACGTAAAAGCAACATGCTATCAATAGAACTTGTTAGCTCATACAACGAGGAATTTGAATTTCATCTGTTTTTGGTAACGAGACTTTACGAGAGGTGACTCATTGTGAGCGCACTGGACTTCAGATCGGACGTTCGTCGGTTCGATCCTGAACCTTGTCATCTGCGTTGCATTCTTAACCGAGATACCTATTTTCAACTGTCCAAGTGAGAGGCAGTGTTAAAGTGTAATAAGACGTATAACAGATAGAAAGGGCACTTGCCTTCCACTGATGCTAACCATTCATGTTTGTGCGGAGTTGGTACGTTGGCGAGTTCAACAGCTATTTATCGTTGCTCGGTACTACGGGTATTCCAGGTTCCTCTACCTGTAAACTGTCTGACGCGATATGACCCTGGCTGTTAAACCCCAATATTAATAAAGCAAACAAACATTTTTATACTGGCAACTTTCAAACGATACAATGCCATTACCGTTTAGGGGCCTTCGGATTTGAAAAATGTAGGCGCGCGGAAAACCATCCCTCCAGAATTAATTCAGCATACGCGATTATTTCAAAAGACACTAATCTTTTTAAAATATAGTTTAGTTCAACTGCAAAGAAGTCTAAAGTGAGAGAAAGAAGTAATAGCAGTGTCTTTTGTTCACAACTAATGAAATGTTACAGTTTGCTTTTGTGAATGAATGAATGAATGAATGAATGAATGAATGAATGAATGAATGAATGAATGAATGAATGAATGAATATGAATGAATGAATGAATGAATGAATGAATGAATGAATGAATGAATGAATGAATGAATGAATGGTTTCGTGCTCCGACGGCTACAGGACGGATGGTGTAAGCCCTTTCGACCATTATGCAGTTTAATTAAAGTTTTCCAAATTGACCGAAGTTGAGGAAGGAAGGAAGCAGGAAAAGCGGTTCCCTCTGGTTGCTTGGAGGATTTTGATTTTGCTGGAGGCTTCTTCTTTCTCTTATCGGATGGGGAGGAATTGTTGGTGTATTCTGGACACTTGTCCTGCAACCTTTTCAGGTGTGATGGTGAAGTTCATGGATCTTTGGTACTCTTCGAGTTGTTCCAGGATGTCAGTTTTCCCTTTACTGTAGGATTTTCTGAATAAAGCCACTGTATGCGATTAAAAAATGGCTGAGCATTACCCAGTATAAACTTACCACATGTAAGAGCAGAAAGCTCGCTCTGAGAACACGGAAAGGTACCAGAAACCCGTAGGTTGGATTGTTCTTTTAGAATATTAACGAAACTTCGCCATTTGCAATCACAGTCGATTGAACAGTCTAAAATGTATCTGTAAGAGATAATAATTCCGGTAATTACTTGCTTATCATGACAGACTTTGACATTTATGGATTTTGCCGACTATTCTAATGGGAGCGCAGGAGAGTGTTAAGTGTCAGTAGTATTCGCTACACTTACAGCTTGCGTCGAATTTGATGGAAAAAGAATGCAGCAACACTTGGGTGTTTTAAGCCTGGGAGCGAACTCCCATGATCATGAGAGTGCAAGACATTATACAGTACGTGGAGTGTGGATTGTAACTAAATCACCCGCGGGGTGAAGTTATCACCCAAACTATAACTTTCAAACTTTGTATTTATCGACTAAAAACACAAGCAATGTTTCAGCCAATGGGCCTCCGGGTTTAACCCCGAGGTCCATTGGCTGAAACTTTACTTGTGCGTGTTATGCTTTGCAACAAATTTGCGATTATTGCTTGGGTGGAATCTCCGCTCTGTGTGTGATTTAGTGATAATACACTCTCCAGGTACTGTAGATGCATTACGGGATAAACTATGATTATCATAATCGGGATGTTATTACAACAGCAGATCCTATCGTCGCCTATAGTCCGTAGAGAGTGAATTTCTCCTAACAAATTCCCGTGCAGTGACCGAACGTCCTATGGACCAGACTGGCCGAATCCAAGGGTCTCCGCCTCTAGGAGTAATGGGATCCCATTGACTCAATCTTTTTACGCTCGTTATTCTATTGACATGCAGCAAGTGTATCTACCTCTCAGGATATAATTATAATTGTTGTTTTTTTTATTCAATTATCGCACCGCCCGCCAATTAAATGCCCATTTGCTAGTGAAGAAAAAGGCAACTCATGCGACATCATTTAGCGAAAGGTAGATATGTGAAACCGCTTGTTAGACTCCTACTGAAGTGAGGAATGTTGCTTCTTTTCGCCGCACCACTGTGCGTAAAGGTGCGGGAAGCACGGTTGCAACCATGGGGCCTGTGCCTGGACTAGAGCTACAAAAACAAGTTCCCCACTGAAATGGCATAAAAGCTGCCAGTCATTCAAATAGTATGTGCTAGGAATGAACTTAGTGTCGACCGAAATTACAATTTATGAGATCCCGGCAGTTTTATAGTCCTAGTTTCGAGGTCCGGTTGTTGCATCTGGTTATTGACAGTCTCTGGCGCAAAATAGTGTTTTTGACATCTTTTAATCGGATACCCACCCCATTTTTGTGTGCTATCTTGCACCTCGAAGCCTATTTTTTGATGTCCATGAAAGAAAACGTAACCGATAATTACAGTTTATTTTGGTGTAATCTCGTAAAGTAGTGCTTGAAGTTTAATTTGACCCTTATTTGTCACAAGAGATGTCAGACTGGTGAACCTGTATCGTTTACAGAAAATCATCAGCGATAAATTTCACGCCAATTCAACATTGTCCAACTCTCTCGATTCGCGCAGAAAAATGTTTTGAAAACATTTCCAGACATATTTGCTATGATGCGAAAACCTAAACCCATCCACAACCGAATAAAAATTGTCGCAATTCGACAACTTTACCCACATTCATTCAGAACTCTATATTAGCCACATTAAACCCCGTTTCACTGGGGCGCATTCTAGCGTGTTGGTCATATATTTGTGCAACATTGTGCATGGCATGGCGACCCGGAAATTCAAACGGCCTACAAAGGAGCAACAGAAAGTAAATAAAATGAATAAGGTTCCGCTCCACAGTTTTCCAGGCATTTCCAAATGTGACATGCCATACACTCTCTTCAAATGCAAATATCCTGTAACTTAGTTATCAAACCCATTACATGTATTACATTTCCCAAATCCACAAAAAACATATAACACTATCTGACTAAGTAGAAATAAACAATCTGAATGTGGGTGGAATTATTTATTGTCAAAGGCAAGACTTCAACCTGAAAAATTGCCTGAAAAAATACCGAAACCAGTCATTTTCAGCCACCTAGCAGCCTCAAAAGCAGAATTTTCCCACCAACCCCGCCTACCCACCCCTAGAGCAGAGCATCCCTTGTTTCTAAAATGCAAAAAAAAATTTATATGTTTCCGTCTCATTTTTTAGTTACCTGTCTGGTAACAAACCCGTGTAAAAATTACATTTAAAAAAATAGCCAATTTTTCGAAGCCACTGTTTCCCATAATTCATCTGGTAATTTACCCCTATGTATCAGACTCCAACTTTGGGACCAAAACTTCAAATTCTCTTTTCCAACAAAAAGCCTAATGTAATCATATATCTGATACTAAAAATATTTCTCTATTTTACATGGCCTTAGTTTCAACATACGCCCTTTATTTAGAATTTCACCCCTGTGCAATAGTGCGAAACTGTGGAGCGGAACCTAAAAAAAGTGAAAAAAACTCTTCCGGTCGCCATTTTTACAGCCATTTTGAATTTTGAGAGTCGCCATAGCAATAAGCTAGAAAGCATCCCAGTGAAATAGAAGATTTAAAGTGGATAATGTAGCGCTTTTAAATAATTTTCTTAAAATCGTGACAATTTCTATACGGTTGAAGGGATAGGGTGGGGGTAAGTTTTCGCATGATAGCCGCACACCATTTGTACTATTTACAAAACTTCTACATCAATAATTTCCCCCACACATTTGTCTGTAAATGTCTTCAAGATAATTTTTCTGCGCAAACGGAAAGAGTTAAATAATGCAGAATTGGCGTGACATTTATCGTAAATGCTGAAAACAGTACAGTATCGCCTGCCTGATATGTCTTTGGGCAAATAGGCAGTCAAATTAAACTTCCAGTACCACTGTATGAGAATACACCAGAATAAAGTGTAATTATCGGGTGTGGTTTTTTACGGATATCAGAACATAGGCCCAATGTGCAAAATGCTCCACAAAAATAGGATGGGTACTCAGCTAAAAGGAATCAAACCACCGTTTTTTGTAGAGAATGCCCATGCAACAACCTGATCCTGAAACTGGGATGCTGGACTTCAAAACTGATGAGGTCTCATAAATTACCCTTCCGTGACGGTGTGACACTAAGTGCTTTCTGGTCATACTAAAAGACAGACGTGAAGGATGTCCGTCATATCCCGGTTATCCCTGATATACACTCCATCTCGTCGCTTCAAGACTCGGACAAAATGTTCAACGCCATAAACAAGAGACAATCAAAGGGCTCAGGCCCCGTAAAAGAATTCACCAGAGATTCCCCTCACCGGCCCATTTTCACTCAGAGAATAACTCTCAAATCCTGCAAACCGCACAGGAAACATAAAATAAGGCAATACTCTTCGAACATGGAAAGAACATCGTCTAATCTATTATTATATTTACCGACATCTCCAACAAGGGTGTGGTCGGAAACAATTCGTGGATTTTGTGGCTGTGGTGCACACAAACGGAAGAAAATCATCAGTACAATTACATAAGTTTATTACTTTCCAAAGTGTGATTTACTGGGATTTCCGGGTTCGATTATAAACGATAACTTCACAAGTGAATTATGCCATCAACAATTGGGACATGTATCCGTGCGCGCAAACAAAGACGCTTTGCCGTGGTTGTAATGGGGACTTCATTGTTTTGTTTTTTGTTTGTTTTTTTTAACCGTTAACATAAGCTGAAAAGCAGACGACACTTGCAAAGAAAATTCTTGAATAACTATTATTTTCATTTTTTGTCTCAAAAACATAAGTTATGACCCCTCATTGGAACGAGTTCGTTGTTTTAGAGACAAAAAAATGAAAAAATAATGAACATTAATTGGCGATTTTTAAGAATAGCGCTGGCCGGTTTCAGCCGTTACCTTAGGTAAAGGGTTAAATAATATAATTATCGTTAACAATGAAAAGTAATAAACAGAGTGATCGCTTGACTGGACTGGTTACGTGAAATAATTCATTCGTGGCGAGGGACTATATTGTAAAACACTCGTGCGCATTCGTGTTTGTACAACGTCCCTCACCTTTCATGAATTATTTCATGTAACCAGTCCAGTCAAGCGATTGCTCTCTATTTATTTGCTTTGTAGAATGTTTTCCACTGTCGCGTCAGATGTTTAAATACTTGTTCTTTACCCTTCCGACCCAAAATACCACGCTTACGGTCTCGAGTAGTGAAAAGTTCTAATTTCATAATGGAAGTAAATCAAAGAGAATATGTGTAGCAGATACCTATATTTTCCGTGTACGGCTATGAGGCTGCACGTTGAAAATATTAATTGATCTACTATACCCCAAAACCGGAATTTTAACACTAATTCCCATTCAGATCTTTGACCGACATAGAATATACCATTAGAGTTCAAAGGGATAATCTTAACCCACAATATACTGCCGGGTTGATGTACTATAGACCTACTTGTGAATATTAAGAGTTGTTTAAATATTTACTATACTTAATATCGAGTCGTTCGAGCAATGACTTTTCTGTAACTGTTCAATAGCTTATTGGGAGAATTTGGGGTAGATATGTCCTGGGCAGGCCCAGAAGGTTGGGCCAAACAAGTAATAGTATCCTTAGATAAGTAACCTATAAAAAGTATCCTCATATGCTAATACAATACCAGGTCATATGTATCCTCAAATACCGAAATGAGTCGATGAGCAGTATATCGAATCATTCTACCGATCAGTTGCTCGATAGCTCATTTGCTCGATGGGCTTCGAGTCGTTCGAGCAATGACTTATCAGTAACTGTTCAATAGCTTATTGGGAGAATTTGGGATAGGTATGTACTGGGGTGTCCTAGATGGCTGGGCCAAACAAGTAATAATATCCTTAGATAAGTATCCTATAAAAGTATCCTCAAATACTAATACAATACCATGCCATAGGTATCCTCAAATACCGAAATGAGTCGACGAGCAGTATGTCGAGCCACTCGATCGAGCAATTGCTCGACAGCTGATTTGCTCGGTAGACTTCCAGTCGTTCGAGCAATATGTCGAGTCACTCGATCGAGTAATTGCTCTAAACCTCATTTGCATGATGGGCTTCGAGTCGTTCGAGCAATGACTTTTCAGTAACTGTTCAATAGCTTATTGGAAGAATTTGGAGTAGGTATGTCCTGGGGTGGCCTAGAAGGCTGGGCCAAACAAGTAATAGTATCCTTAGATAAGTATCCTATAAAAAGTATCCTCAAATGCTAATACAATACCAGGCTATAGGTATCCTCAAATACCAAAATGAGGCTAACAGCAGTATGTGCGAGTCACTCAAACGAGCAATTGCTCTATAGCTCATTTGCTCGATGGGCTTCGTATCGTTCGAGCAATATGTCGAGACACTCGATCGAGCAATTGCTCTAAAGCTCATTTGTTCGATGGGCTTTGAGTTGTTCGAGCAATGACTTATCAGTGACTGCTCGATAACTTATTGGCTTTGGGAATGATACAGACTTTTTGATACACACAAGAGAGATAACTCTGCATATAGATTATGGGTACTCAAGCAATCTGATTGGTTAGTTAGCGCCAGTAAAGTGAACTGTTTGGTTGATATAGATAAATGAAACAACAAGAGTACTGGGAAGAGGGTCAAAACTAACAACAACAGTCCAGAAAAGCTAAATATAGTAACAATAAGCAAAGCTGTTCAAGTTGATAGGCTCTTCTACGCTACCAGAGTATACTCCAGGACAAAAGAACATGGTCAGGTAGACGCAAAACTATTGCATTTATAGATAGAAGCAGAGAATTCTGAAAGAATTCGAAATAGTACAACTTGTCGAGTTGTTTGTGGTAATTCGTGATAGTCCGATTCAATCGACACCCCCCCCCCCCCCCCCGGGTTACCCGGTACCATAGCACTACTATTATAAGCCAAAGTATGGCGGTCCTCAAAATGATTCTGAAAGAATTCAAAACAGTACAACTTGTCGGGTTGTTTGCTGTAATTCTACGAATTAAACGAGGATTCTGGGGAAAACTCCAAGACAGAAAAATACTCTAGTTCAATCGAACTCACCCCCATGTGCCACTCGGTATCATAACACTCCGTGTTAAACCGATAAAATGGGGAATCCATAGTAAATAAAGTCAATTTCGGTGATTTGGAGGGACTGTCGGGTTTATTTGTGTAATTCGTGATACTCCGATTAAATCGAACATACCCTCCGAACATACCCTGTCCTGTCCTGGCAGTCATTAATTATTCTCGAATGGGGCATGGCCTCTGATCCCTCATTGGGGAGAGCTAGACGAACTCACCCCGTGGGGGCTCATGGGCTGGGCCTAGAAAAACCTTAACGTTGCGCCCCTATCAGTGCTCATAAGGATATTTATTTATTTGTTGCAAGAAATACACACCCACCCCGCCCCTGTTTGTAAATGAGATGCGAATACAATCCATGCTCGGGCATGCAGGCTCACGCGGCTATTAAATTGCGACGACTCCCTGCAAGCGGCGAGCATTGATGGTGTTCGCACGATACTGTAAACAATAGATACTCGACCACACTTTAAAGTCAAAGAACCTCTGAAAATCATAAATTTATTTTCCACAGTAGAACAATTGCGCACGTGTTATTTGTATTTGTCTGTGTTTAAATATCGTCTTACGCCATTCTATGGAAAAAGACAAATAAACGAATTGAATTCTTGTAGGCCATTGGGCAACATAGAAACCACGTGCTACCATAAAAACCAACATGGCGGCCTCCTGTATACAAAATGGATGACGGAAACACGTATCATCCTAACAACACGCGCTACGCATGCGCACTAACACCACGCATCACTATGGGGATATCGTCACAAGATGGCCGCTCACGCGAGTTACCATGACAACCCAATATGGCGCCACTGGGTCACGTGACATGAAGTCACGTCCTAGGTCCCTCACTAGGTCCCCCCAATAAGGGTCGATCCATCCCTCTCCTACTTCTGACGTGTAACTAAATCACAAAGACCTTTAAATGCACTTGGACCAATACATATTATTGTGACTCATTCCTTTTTGTATGATTGAGGCCACTGTCTTAATTTCCACGACTGCTAATCGTTCTTGGCCACAGCATGGAAACAAAGTCAAGTGCAGCATATCGTTTATATTCATGTTGCCCAATTTTAGTGGACAGCCACAGGCAATGGTGACCGGGACCTATTTTAATAGCAAAACAGAGCATGTTTACCACAGTAAACGAACACTGCTTCACTTCCTGAGTTCCAACGAGCGTTTCTGGTAATTCGATATAAATTCGCATTCAATCAAACATACCACCCCAACACTCCCCCTCTCCATCCTAACCCTTCTAGAGTCATGCTAACCGCGTGCCATTCATAGTAACCACGATGGCCGTCTCCAACAAACAAAATGAGCGACGGAATCATGTATTGCCCTAACAACATGCGCTGCACATGGGCACAGTCACCACGCATCATCATGGTAATTATGTCTGATTGCCACCAGCACAACACACGTGACACACACAATTTACCGCGACATGACGCCACATGAGATCCCTTATGAGATTCCGCAGAATTGGGTCGAACCGTGCGATCTGTACAGCATACGTTACACCACCACCCATATTCAAAGCACTACAAAGGAATTTCTCCAAGGTGGATTTTAGCGGATTTTGCATAGGTTGGTCGTTAGTTAATTCTATAGGGGCACGGTGGCTCAGTAGGTAGAGGTGCAGGCTGCAAGCCGAGAGGTCCTCGGTTCGAATCCCACCTGCGGCAACCGCGTTGTGTCCTTGGGCAAGACACTTCACCCCAATTGCCCATGTGGGGGCACGATGACGCCGTGTACTAAGGCGTACTGCACGTCGATGGTACGCATGTCTTCAACCAATCTAACCCTGCCTGTGCTGCAGTGCGGAGTTACGATGTTGGGGAGCTGGCAGCTGCTCGTCGTTGCTCGGTGGTTCTCTCCGGGTACTCCGGCTTCCTCCACCCGTAAAACTGTCACGGTCATGATTAGCCATTGTGCATAAATATGTGACCTTAAATATCAATAAATAAATAAATAGTTAATTCTATATCAAATTCTACCAAAATTACCTTGGGTTTCTGGGTTTAATCTATCTACGACCAGAGGACTGCCTAACACAAGTGGCTGAAAACACCACAGCTCGATATCTGGACACAGTAAATATGGCTGCGATTTTGACCGACCCTGCAAAGTTTTCGTTTACGGGAATCCATTTTAAGTAGTTATCAAGCGACCCGAACTAGCAACATTCGACGACTTATTTGAAACTACAAACAAACCCTCATAGATTTATTTTACACTTTCACGAAAGTTTGAGGTGCCTTCAAAACGTTTCTGGAAATTCTTTCACACAACGGTGTTTCTTCAACCCTCTATAATAAAACTTCTATTATTTTTTTACATTTTGCATCTTCCGCATAGCTTATGACCCCTCATTGGAACGAGCTCCATAAGCATTATTTTTATGCAGAAAAAAATGAAAATCTATAGTGATGCAAGAATTTTTGCCAAGTGTTGCCGTCTGTCCGTGTTGGATAAAGGATTAACTTTCCAGGCTTTCGGACTTCATATACGTTGTCAAGTGTTACCAGTAACAATTGAAGTTCCGTACTCTTGATTAAATATGTATGAATTTTTTTGAATGGATCATTATTAAGATAAAATTACTGTGATGTTGTCGAGGACTCCGCCTTTTGAGTGTATGTAAACCTCAGACGATGATACTGTAACTGTAATCACAGCACTAGTAATAAACCCCTCTATTAATATTGGAACGTTTTTTTTTCATGTTCTACCGATCGATAGTACCTGAGTTTGTGTGATTTCTGAAATAAAACTTGAAGCAGCGAAGCTGCTGAAGGTTTTATTTCAGAAATCACACAAATTCAGGAGAAAAGAAACGTTCTAATTATTTTATTATGCCGAACAAAAAATAGCTCTAATTGTTAAGCGTTAACTGCAACATGCCATCAATCTTGTAACAATGTAGTCGAATCCCCCAAAAAACATGCTTTTAGTGACGACATTTCAAACGAATGACGTCTCTTTAGGAGTTTCCAGATCACCAAATTCGAAAATGACTTGTTACAAGTGCCGTCGCTTTGGGAGTTTCTGTATCACCAAATGTCAGTGTTTACAACTGCATCATGCTGTTCATGTTAAAATTCATTATTAATGCTTGTATGATAAGTGGTATAATGGAATATAAATTCATGTTTCTTGGACGACGACAGTTGTCAGAATTAAGCGGAGTGAAACAACTTTTTTGAACTTGAAGCGGAAACTCAGTGAGGTAGAGGAGTAAAAACTAAACTCGTGGAAATATAACTGATTGAAGTCACATTCATGATTCACTAAAGTAATGTGGTGAACAACATGTGTTTTTAAATATTTCTGATTCTTTTGAATTCATTGTTTGCAGATAAAATTGAAAACACACCCACTGAAGATGACATATTTGTTGGTAAGTTTGTGTCTATCGGTGACGAAAAAAGTTAAATAGACACGGCGCCAGCGTTTGGTGTTGAGAAATTCCAATCAGAGCGTGCATAATCGACGCTGATCAGTGGAAGTGGAACTTACATTTTCTTTGTTCGAATGTCTCCACCGAAGAACGTTCCGATAGTACCCGTGTTTTGTCCCAAAACTCCAGTACTTTGACTTTTAGAAGGTGTCAAATTATCCAATCACGGCTGATGTCACAGACGTGAGGCATAATAAATCTCGATAATTTGTTGGGATAGTAAGGGGAGTCTTGTCAAATGGGGTATAACAGATTCTTTATTACATGAAATCATCTCCCATAGAATGTTATAAAATTTGGTAAAATAGCCATTGGAAAACAAATATAAGGACACGAGTGAGAGACAAAATCTTTCTTCATCACGAGTAAAGGATACACGTTACTTACTATTTTTGGGTAGTATTAACCCTGTGTACGCTGATGTCGAAATATCCAGGTTTAAAGTTGATTTTCCCCCAAATTGTAACTAGGAATTTAACCAATTCAATCTTGTTTGACATCGCTCTGTCAAAGAAGACTGAATTGGTAAAATTCCTAGCTGCATTATGGGAAATATTTCCTGATTTAAGTTTCATTATTTTGACATCACTGTGCCAATGGTTAATTTAATGATACTCCCCTGCCAATCACGCTTCCAACAACTTTGCATATTTTACTAATGTTTAATGCCATTCCACACTGGATGCGAGTGTTGCGAACGATGCGATAAAGTAAAAATTACAGTTTTTTCTTACACTCCGCATGGGGTTTCAATATTGCACGATGCCTAATTTGAGTCTTCCAATCGAACAATGGCAAAAAAAAATTATGCTAACACGAACGTCCAAAAAAATATAAAAAAAATATCATCACTGAATATACACTCTAAAAGCATATGGGTTAAAAATTTACCCAAAAATCAACTAGGTTGAGCAAATACGATCCCAATTGGGTTTATATTCACTTAACTCAGTGGATTTGGGTTCTTGTTTTACCCCACTGATTTTAAAGTGTAATTGTAATTTACCGATTCGTTGAGACAAAATTACAATCAGTGTCAGTATGTTTCAATTTGTACATTGGTCTCAGTGCAGTCAAAATTGTTATTTGTTTGAGAATGAGGATCAGACACTAGCCGGGTCTTTTTAAGGCTCAGGCACCCTCAGAGTGGAAATACAGCTATAGAAACATGACCAAAGAAATATCCGAGCGACAGTACATGGACCAGTTTAGTGATTTCAGGTATGAATGTATATAATGTTGAACCTCCCCCCCCCCCCCTCCCCACCCCACGACCAATGGTAATGTCGCACAGGATCATAGCTGAAGTGTCGCGTTGTGTGGACACTGAAGACTGCGATAAAGAATGTTAATTACCAAATTATCGCATCGTGCGCAACGCTCGCGTCGTTATTTTTGCTTCGGTGTTTCATATAGTGTGTGAAATCAGTTTATTGGTTTTCAGTTCTAAATGGAGAAACTTAGCTCTTCATATAATTATAGAGACCTTTATCTTTCAATATGTATGTATTGAGTTCCTGATCAACTGAATACATCCTGTATCAGGAGCCTCTTATACAAATCTGTAACTTGCAACTGCAGTACACAAGTGCATGCTTAATAACGATTTGTCTTCGTCACTATTTACAGAACATTACACGCTTTGGAGACCGACGTTTCTATACGGGGAAAACACGTCTCAAAGTTATAATTATTAAATTGTTAAACCACATTACTTTTACATTTCTGTATCTGAATCAGTGAAAGCATTCAAGTTGAAACAATGTATAAAAATACTTCCATGGCCACATTTTTACAGCCAAAAGTAAACTAGTTGTCTACCCGACACTTCGTCTGCAGAATGAAGTTCTCAAGCCATCAGCTAAATTCTTAAAGGAATTTGATGTTGTCACAGTTTATAGTAAATAGTTTATCGTATTTTTAGATTTAATCGGAAGGAATATTTCAGTTGGCCGGAAAAAACAGTTCAGGTTCTCTTTTTCGGCCAACTGAAATATTCAATTCAATGAAATTTTAAAATATCATACACATTAATTTTTTAATCAACGCAAAAATGGTTTCTCGGTCGAGACATGATTTGACTGAATTAAATCTTTCACAACATTACCATTACTATTAGACATGTGTGTTTACTAAATGTTATGAAGTTCCACTAATTGTGTTAATGTCTTGTCATTATCAAGGTAAATTAAATACTTATTGATTGGAATTTCTATAGCTGGAACACAAAGGAATATTTGTATGTATTTATGAGTAAAGGGACATGACATTCCATCAGTAGCAGTCGGGGTGCAAATTACACACAAAAAGGAAAAACAAATACACCATTATAGCTTCGAATTCCTGACAGACTCTATTCTACAATATGAATGAAAGTTGTCCAATATTTTTTGTGTGCGTATGTGTCTTTTTAAAATACCGTGTATGATTAGTGTTGGAAGGACCCCGGCGGGGTCGATGCAATGAGAGATGAGATTGTATGAAAGGATGGGCGAGGTTCTCCAATCTGTTTTGCAAATGTTCTGCCATTTTGAAAAAAAAATGTTGGAACTGATGTCTGCAATTGGTCTTAGATAAAGAGTTGAAATTGTAGTACGCTCTAATGACAGGCAAAGGACTCACTCATAAAACTGCTTTTGAAATATAATTTAACATAATCTATACAAGGTTGTCTCTTGTCAATTCTGGACGGTCTGTCTTCCAGACTTTGTCAGAACCACGATCAGTGATTGTGACCCCATTAGGATTTTCTTTGTTTTCTCCCTGCCCTCACAAAGAAAACAATGGGTTAGGGTTTGTCATCCCGATTTTGTGGGGACATGTTTTTCATTGTCGTCGAGAACAAAAGAAAAACAAAAGTCCTCACAACGGTGGCTAACCAAGACTAAGGGTGCATGTTTGTCCGTGTATGTGTGTACTCGCCGTGTACATGTGTCCGTGCATATACTTGTGCGTGTGTACATGCGTGCGCCAATCATTAATTACTCACAGAACTCTGTACTCTCCATGATGAGCTATTAAAAACTCGGCTGTCTGGCTCAGACTGGATGGGTCGGAGAGCGAACAAACAAGTACTTTGGATATAAGCGTGTCACACGCGGACGGCTGCTTGTCTGATGCAAGTATGCATGTTGACAGCATGGACACCAAAGTGACCAGTAAACTTGTTGCGACTAAGTTACGTCGCATGGCAACATATCTATCCTGTTGGCATTCAGTTCTTGCACGTTCTGAAAAAACACAAAAAAACAGAAATATGTGTCAAACATCGACTTTATATTTTGGTAGTAGAAGCAAAATGTAATTTTTTACAAGCCTGTTCTACGAAATCTCAATCTACAGCAACACTAAACCATGTGGAAAATGAAAATCTGTTCCGCACACATGTGCGGAACGGAAATCGTTGACGGAATATTTTTGTAAAGAAGCGAAATTTCACTGAAATTTTCTACAAATCGTGCACCGCAATTACAATTTGAATCGCTAGTAGGCACATAGAACACATTGGAACTCAAGGGACGAAATAGTAATTTTGGTTGGCGATAAAATATGTTCTGTTTGTTGATAGTTGTCTTATGAATTATTGAGTGTCCTTCTAAAAATTGTTTTTATAGAGGTGAAGGCGTGTAATAAACAGAGAATGACACGAACGTGTGAATGGGTTAATCAATATGATACTTATGCCATCGCGGAAGGATAAAACTCGAGGCCCAAGGTCTCTCGTTCTATCCTTCCGCACTGACACTCGTGCCATATAGATTAACCCATTCACACGAGCGGGTCGTTCTGTGTATTTTTTTTGACAACGAATAAACAATTAACCAAAATGTATAAAATTGACAAATGGAAAACCCGGCTGTTTATGTTTGAATTGACGTTTAAGGACTATCTCTTAGTTGTATTTTGGACAGCCCGTGGCAGATTTTTCCTCTCCTGGCCTAAGCGAACAACTTTCAACCTCCAGTTACCGTGATATTGTTGGACGATGGTCATTGCCTTCCATTGCTTGAAACATTTAGTTTTTTATCTAACCAAGAATCCCTTTTATTTACGCACGCATCAGAAGCAGTCCGTTAGATCCGAGAGGTACATAACTAATATTCTTGAAATGTGTATTTTACCGATTAGCTTTATTCGTTATTTCTGGTTTGTTGCTGGATACAGTACCCACGTAGTGTAGTTTAACCAGTTTACTGGAATTCTAAGATCCGTTTACAAAGAATAAGTTCCAAATAAAAATACGAATAGCGGGAACTGATGGTTGTAGCTTTGAATATCTTTCTTCATCAACATTCGATCACACATTCAATGAAATTCCAAAAAGAACTTTTGGGTCTGAATTGTAGGCTGCTCAGCTACATGGGGTAACTAAAGAGAGTGTAGGGTGGTGATAGGCAGTATATTGCAAATACCGTTCAATATCGGTGTCGAGCCAATACCTATTTACCGGACCTAGGGAATCTCATCTATACCAGAAATTTCGGTACTGAAAAATATTCCGGACATGAGTGAAAAAAAATAAAAGGGCAAACATCACATTGCGCAAAATTCACGACAAGAAGGACTCACAGACTGTTGATTTCTAAAGGCAGTCACCACCTGTCATTTGATGCTACACAAATTCTGAGAAAAAATACTATATTTTCTCTCATCTTTTTGTTACATCGAATGGCCAATGGCCAGTGTCCGTGTTACTTCCAACATTTTGACAATCCGGCGGCTGTATCTGCTGTAAAACGGGGAACCACAACTGGGCAATATGCCCAAAATACAATTCGATATTGCCATTGGTATTAGTGTGAGTACATGTATGTCACTGACGCCGAATACCGTACCGATACCGAAGTGATTAAAAAAATACAGATACCGAAACTGAACTTGAAATTTCAATATCGCACATCTCTAGTATAGGAGTAACCCCTCCCCGCCGTAATTTTTCAGTCGAGACATTGGAGTCTTGGAGATTTACATATCGATTCGCTCCTGTTGGTGATCATGTACAGTATATGGAAAGTGGATTGTTACTAAATCACTCGTAGGGTGGTGTCTCCACTTAGACAAAAATCCTTGTCTGGGAAAAAAGCATTAGAACAAACAAAGTTTCAGCCAAGGGACCTCCGGGTTGAACCCGGAGGTCCCTTGGTTAAAACTGTGATTGTCCTTTTTATGCATTACCATTGGGATTGACTGTTATTGTCTTAGTGAACACATCACTCCGCGAGTGTTTTAGTGGTAATTCACTATCCACACACTACACTTTCTAACGGAACTATATATGCTTCTTGGACACACGCGTCGGTCTCATATAGATGAAAGAATGGGGCTGATTATAGATGTTAGGGTCCCAGCATGACAAATTTTGAGTCCGGTACGTGCTAATTAAATAAGCGATTAGGAAGGACATGCATCAGGAATACTACATGGATTTGTCCACAAATGTCCTTACTTTTTTAAACAATAATCCCTATTGACAAATATTCCAACTACATCACCAAGGCGTGTCTTCGAAGAAGGCATGTTTTGATCATGTAGTTGGAATATTTTTTCAGTCGGGACTTGAGTCATAACAGTGGGGACAAATTTGGTTTACACCCCCCCCCTCCCTCCCTCCAATCGGTCACCTTCGCGACTCCCCTGCCGAGCTATAGCAGTGACCACATGCTCAGAACATCTTCACTGGTGTCAATTTCTTTGAAGTGATAGACCTTGTTGAACGTGTGAGAATGTATTGCCACAAATAAGTTCTTTCATTTTCCCTTGCATATATATGGTTTGTTGCCCATGCTTTGCATCATCCTTGACACAGGCAACTCGATTTTGTTTCATTATTTTTTTCTTTTTTGCACGGGTTGAACACCCCTTCATTTATTTATATTATGGTGCAATAACTCGCAATGATTTATTCCTATCTTTTCATTTGCATTAATAATTAAAGGTTATTACTTAGTTAGTTTCACATCGGCCGAGATATCACCCCGAGCTAACTTCATATCAGCCTGAGATCGAAGTTACCGAAGGCTGATATCTCGGCCGATCTGAAACTAACCAAGTTATATCTTATTTTTAACAAAATTCTCAGATCTGTTACATTTTTTGACAGTGATATTGTTTCTTAATCTTTTCTTAAAGCCCAACGCTTCCTCTTCTAGTTCAGCTCTCCGAACCTGTCGGCTTCCCCACTGGGAAAGCCACGACGTTTAGATAGCTGAACTATCTCTTCTCCAACGTGGAAGAATCTTCGCTTACGATTCTGAATCTTGGTTTGCGTCGAACTTTCTACACAAATCTCTTCTTTCTTCTCTTCATCCACCCAATTTTTTACTTACTGCCATCATTAA
The DNA here is from genome assembly GCA_031216915.1 of Pictodentalium vernedei. Classification (NCBI taxonomy): domain Eukaryota; kingdom Metazoa; phylum Mollusca; class Scaphopoda; order Dentaliida; family Dentaliidae; genus Pictodentalium; species Pictodentalium vernedei. The sequence goes on from CM062288.1 coordinate 271,890,590, forward strand.
TAACCTCATCATTCAAGCCACCCTTTATGCCCGGTCACACCAACTTTTCCGATTACTTTCGACGAAAATGGTGAAAGATTATTTTCGCTGTAAACAAACATTTTGCGCCTAGTAACGCATCTATGGGGCAACACTAGCTTTGTTCAGAACAGCCGGGTTCGAAGTCATATCTGTCGAGTTTAATAATTGGCAATTCTGGGGAAGAAATCTAATAAATAAAATTAAATATCATCCGGTTTTCTATCATGGAGCCTCGGGGGGGGGGGGGTGGGGGTGGGGGGTGGTTGACTGATGTCCTTGTGTAGACACATGTTAAAAATACTGAGGTCATGTTGTATGAGATGGTAAAACAGGATCAAAATCACAAGTGAACTACAGCTGACTAACTGGCCGAGTGCTAGAAGCTATTAAAAAACTGTGAAAGCCACTTTGAGTGGCTTTGTGATGTATTGATTACCTCGTTTACTCAACAGTTGAAACACACAAAATATTTGATCAAAGTTGTTTTTTACAATTTATTGGAGAGTGCCAAGAGGCACTCTCCAATAAATTGTAACAAAACAATTGTTTATGAACAAAATAATATTAAACTGGGACACCTTTTGTTTGTAGCAAAAAAATTCTCGCGTTACAAATCACTTCGAAAAATAATTTAGGACTCTACCAGTTAAAAGTCATTAGAAGTGGTGTTATTCTGGTTATGTAGATCCTGAGAATGTGATGCTGTGTTCTATTAAATAACACAAAAATAACACAGAAGACTTGCACCTGCATCTGTCCGCATGTGCATCCGCTTCCATGCCAGCAATCACCCCTACCTAGTGTCCCGACACAAATTCCAGTGAGATTCATCCAGATTTTACTCGAATAATGGAAATATAAGGGAGAAAACTATTCACAATGCTTTAGGCTGGGCATTGTGGCTGAGTTATATCATTCTGAGCTTAATTGGGGCCCAACTTAGTCATCTGAAATATGAATTAAAAAAATTGCATCATCATAAAAAAACACAATTTCAACATTCTGAAATCACTCACCAATCCCCTACGTTGTATCTGCACCACCCGCCTCCCACCCCCCACCCCCACCCCCAGTTTATACACGGAAACTGTGCCTTTTTAAAAAAAAAATATGAATTAACGTTTTGTTGTTTACAGTGTCTGAAATGTTAGAAATGAAGTAAACCCTTTGCCCAACGTAACGGCCAAAACCGGCCAGCGCTATTCACAAAAATCGCCAATTAATTTTTATTTTTTTTTTTTCATTTTTTGTCTCAAAAACATAGTTTATGACCCTCTTTGGAACGAGCTCATCGAGATCACCCAATGAGGGGTCATAACCTATGTTTTTGAGACAACAAATGAAAAAAATTAGTTATTCAAGAATTTTGTTTGCAAGTGTCGTCTGCTTTTCATGTTAGGTAAAGGGTTAATTCACTTAAGAAATGAGATTAACACTAAACCACACCCCACCCCAAAATGTCACAAGAATGCTCTAGCCTTTATTTCACTTTCTCAGGTAGAATATCCCAGACCCCATACCAACTTGCTCCCTTTTCACGCTATTAGTCTAATCACAGTTCTTCATGATTTGGACATTTCAAGTGGGGGTAAGATACGCAGGTCACGATATCTCCCTGACCCCCCCCCCCTCCCGCCCCTCCCCGCCTAAAAATATTTTCTTGCCAGCATGGGAAGATTGAATTTTGAAAATGGTGAATGTAGATGAAATTATCTCCCTAACAATGATTTGAGCTCCAAACATTTTCATGATTTGGAACTTTCAGGAGGGGAAAGGTACGCGGGTCACGATATCTCCATCCCCTGAAAAATATTTTCTGGCCCGATAGGAAACAATGAATCTTGAAAATTGTGAATATGGATGAAATTCTCTCCCAAAAATTATTTGAGCGCCCCCCCCCCCCCCCCCCCCCCCCCCCCCCCTGGTTACTTCTGCCCAACTTTTTTTTTATATTCTTTAATTGGCCTTGGATGAACAGTATTATGTGCTAGGATGTGTTCAGATTTTTTTCTTTACATCAAATGTTACTGTTGGCAAGTTCATTGTTTAAAATCACAGAGAGGTACAAAACCAAATTCCTAAAATAATTCTGTGGCTAAATGGAAATGATCAAAAAAATTGGATGGGAGGGCGACGATAAACTTGGTTATCACCCCCGAACCTAGTTTATCTTCTGCGGGAAGATAATCAAGGGATGATATTGTGGGACGTCGGTATTGTTGGCTCATTTCTGTCTCTAGATTGCTCTGATTGGGCCTGTCCTTGCTCATGTTTCATATTCATTTTAACGCAAATATTATTTTGTTTATATACATTTGTTTTATTACAAATTATTGATGAGTGTCCACGGGCACTCTCCAATAATTGTAATACAACAATTTTGAATAATAAATTCGGACCACCAAAAATAATCTAGCTCTTAACCAGTTAAAAAGTAGAGACATTTAAAATTCACAGATCCATCGTGTGTAAATACATGATCTATCGTACATATTTCGAACAAAATGACTGATGATGGAAAATTAACATAATAATCATGGACATGCATAATCGCTCATTACAGCAAAGGCTGTTTAGAAATGACATTACCGAATTATCAAATACTAATTTAGCTCCACACATAATTTTGCATCCTAGCATCCACCAAATACGCCTTCAACATGTCACGTGAAGATAATCTCAAAATCCAATTGACCATCACAGACAGGGAATGCCAACTCTTCTGACGCAATATGCTTCAAATATTAGCTCAGGTGTGGCTGCAGATCCCTTTAGTCACATGGGGGGGGGGGGGGGGGTAAAATTATTGGGGCCTTAATGTGAAACGAGTTGGGCTTTTGCCGTCAGCTGAGAAGTGGAACCGAATAGAAGTGATCACAACCAGAAAAGTCGATTAAGGAGTGGAATATTGAATAATTAGAAGTGGAACACACGTGTTACCAAAAAGTGGCTCTCTGTAACATATTAGTGTGAAATCTTAAAAAACAACCCTCACATCGCATTATTTTATATTCCGGAGTACTAAAATAAATGGTTCTGTCAGTAAATTGGGAAACCGTGTGAATGTTTGGCGATCAGTGTTTATTTTAGTGTAAACAAAAGTCAGTTGAGAAATGGCACCTCAGACTGCTAAGAAGCGATTTCAGAGAAGCAGTTGAGCACACGAGAGTCCATAGCGCGTTCGCTCTCCCTGGGTACCCCACTACTATATTACGAGCCTCTCTATTATCAGGAATGACGAGGGCGAATTTTGAGTGTGGGAGGGGGTCGCATGGGATGAGTACGAGTGGCAATACCCCTTCTCTCGTTGGTGGGTGTCCTACCCCAGGAAAACTGTTTTATTCCCAACTTAAAAAGTAGCAATTTCTTTCATTTCAGCTCTAGAACACGAAGAACGCAAAGTTCTATTCATGCAAGCAGATGTAACTTTTGGAGATACTCTCTCCATTCACACCCTCAGCATGCCAGATGGTTGGAAATAATAAATCCCCCCCCCCCCCCCAGCTCCCTTTAAGTTGTCCAGTTCTATTTATGTACGTTTGCATATCGAAAGTACCAATGAATGACGTAGCCATGAGGTTGGGGAGGCCTGCCTCTCCCCACCCCAATATATATAGATACCTGACAACGTGCCTGGTCTCAATGGGCCTAAATACAACCGCAGGCTCATAGCACCACCCCGTGGACCCGTCGTAATCAATGGAACAATCAGTGGGAGACTATGACCTGTCGCCGTGTTTTGTTTTGGTTACCTACTTCGGAACCTCGTTTTACTGGATAAATTTGCTATTATCCATGAGAATTGAATTAGAATAACACTTTGGTGATAGTCTTTTTTTATTTCTAGCTCGGAACCTTTCACGGACATGTAGCACAGCACACACAGAAGCAAACCGACAAATAGGCGTAGGTTATTTTTAACGTTGGGTCATCTTAGAATGCAGACAAGCTCCCATTTTTCCAGGAAGTATAGAAAGTGCATCTACACCCACTTTTTGTGTAAATGTTTGAAAAACAAGAAGAAAATTAAGAAGGCCCTGCTTGTTTATGCTGTTAGGTTCTTTCATATTTCCTGGTAAAACTACCCGACTGGAGTGGAGATATTTTCATAGGCACAAACGAGTATGAATAACACAAATTCACAATATCCATCCATAAATCATAATACAATACAGGTCAGACTCGGCGGGAGTAAAACGGGGGTATATAAAAGATAAAAAAAACGTACATAAAGAATAATAATTCTTTTCACCGTTAGTTATTTTCGATAAGAATAGCTTTCAGTTTCTCGTACTTTGATATATACTTACATTTCATGATAACTGGTGATCAGAACGTAGATTTTACATATGGCGAAATCAAGAAAGAAAATTTGACGTTAACTGATTGCGCTTTACTGACGTAATGGACAGAACGTCACAAAATACGTTCCACCCTGTACGGACGTAATGTTATTTACAAGTGCCCATTTTTACACTTTTTTATATGGAACGAACATCACTCTAAGTCATAATTGGTGAGGATGAGTGGTAAATGAATTAATTTATCCAGTAGGCCAGAAGTGAGAGAGGGGATTCATGACAAGGATAAAACAGTGAAGCGGGTTTTCTATTTAGCATAAGAACGCGAATTCTACAACAACAACAAAAAAGCACCAGCAACCTTATAAGTACAGAACTGACTTTTTCTACGCAGGTATGTATGCCGAGCTCGATAAAAGTGGAGGGGCACAAATTTTCAAGGCTACCATGGTTCGGCCCAGTGGGAGAAAAACTTACAATCGGCTATCGGTAAATGTACTGTGACACACTATAGTGTCTAGTTCAGATGAGCATGCCGCGGTGTGGTCACTGTCCTGTACATTTCTCCTTCAATCATCTTCCATCCTGAAGGCTAGTCTTCGGACTGGTAGATGGTCGACGTAGAAGAAACGGAGCCGAAGCGACGAGAGTTGCGATTCATTGGCCATGCGTTGTTTGGATTTGCAAATGATATATTACAGGAATGCCTTATATCTTATATTGGCACATTTGCATGGGCCCATTTAAACTGATTTTGTAACCACGCAACATGTCTGTGGAAAAAAGTGGAGGTGCATGTGTCCCCTGTGCGCCCTCCTCCCCGGTTCCGCCACCTCTGGTCATTAGGGCGTGATATTTGACCTACGCTCTTTCCACATCGAGCAAGTGGGATTAAGTTTCAGGACAGGGGCGTCATGCTAGAGAAAAATCGGGGGGGGGGAGCGGATAGGTAACACCATGTAAGCGGAGCGCCACCATCGGTTGGCGCGTAGCGTGCCCCCATATTTTGGCAAAAATGCCTCCCAGATTGCAGGAAATGGCACTTCCCAGGCCTTTCACCGAAATATTGGGGGGGTCCCCCCTCCCCCGGGCACCGTTGGCATGACGCCACTGTTTCAGGATTTATTTATTTATTGGGGTTTAACGACACTTTTCGACAGCGAGGGTCGCCTCGTATCGAGGCAGTTTTACGGGTGGGGAAGCCGGAGTATACGGAGAGAAACCACTGAGTATCGGCAAGCAATTGTCAGACTCCCCAACGTACTAGTTCCACACAAGCAGAGTTAGCATTGGTTGAAGACAACTGCACCATAGACTGCAGTACGCCTTACTGCACAGCGCCCCCTGTCCCCATGCGGGCAATCGGGATTAAGTGCCTTGCCCAAGGACACAACGCAGTTACCCCCGGTGGGGATCGAACCGTGGATCATTCGGTTTGAAGTCCAATGCCGTAACCACTGAGTCTCCGCACGCCTAAGTTTCTTGCTGGTGACACGACGCAAATACCAAGCTAGGTATCGACTCTACAATCTGGAGTTTACACGTCTGGCAAAATGAGACACCGAGCTCCAAGAGTAAAATATTTCTAATATATATAACTCCAAGTTATTTTATCAGACTATGTTGTAATCGAATTACAACATTTACCGTTTGAAATACCTCAGCAGTTTAAATACACAGGGGAAGAAAAAGTATTGAAATTTCTCTCATTTACTTTCAAATTCTGATATAAGCCTCTGACATTGATTGTTGGAAATGTCTCTGTGAGGTTCAGTGTCCAGAACAGGCATCAAAAACGAAGTTATCAACAGCGAGAGAATTTCCGTTGTGCTCATCCGAGAACATTTTTCTGCTTGTTCTGTATGTTCATAAAAGTACAGAGTTTTAGGCAATGGCGTCACGTCTTGTAAAGTCTGATATTTCCCTTAACTTTAGGTTAACCCTTTAATTAACGTAACGGCCAAAACCGGCCAGCGCTATTCACAAAAATCGCCAATTAATTTTCATTACTTTTTCATTTTTTGTCTCAAAAACAGGTTATGATCCCTCTTTGGAACGAGCTCGTCGAGCTCGTTCCAAAAGAGGGGTCATAACCGATGTTTTTGAGACCAAAAATGAAAAAAAATAGTTATTCAAGAATTTTGTTTGCATGTGTCGTCTTCTTTTCATGTTAGGTAAAGGGTTAAATGTCTTTTTAATTTTGCATTTAATCCTTCACCTAACGTAACAGTCAAATCTGACCAGAGCTATTCATTAAAATCGCTATCCAAATTCCATTTATGTTATCAATTTTCGCCTGAAAAACATATTTTATGACCTCTCATTGGAACGCGTTCGTTTTCCAGTGAGGGGGGTGATAAGATAAGCTTCTTTCATAAGCTTTGTTTTATGAGGTAAACAAATGAAAAGTTTTAGTCACTCCAGAATTTTTTTTTTTTTTTTTTTTTCTTGCAAGTATTGTTCTAAAGTTGTGTTCGTAAAGAGTTAACACAAGTATAGTCTACACGTAATAAGTTACATCTAATGGCTAAAATCAGTGGAGAGTGTGCCTTCCGGGAGACCATCGGTAAAAAATTTTCCCCCGAAATGTTTGCAATTGTTCGGACTGGAAATCCTTCGCGCGTTGTTCTAGTTATGCTCCTCTACACTATCCACATAATACAGTTTTCCCGTATTTATTTATTTTATTATTTATTTATTTATTTATTTATTTATTTATTTATTTTTTGGTGCTTAGCGCCACATCAGCAACATGGCTATATCGTGGCGATAAAAATGATGTACTATTATTTCATAAAGTAATAGTAAAATATTTGCGAAAAAATGATCATGACAATGACATTAATGGCAAGGACAGCGAAGAATAATGATACAAAAAGCCGAACGAATCCCCTTGTAAATCAACCCGATCATAGGAAAACTTTGACAGGGAACAATGACAGGGAACATATTATGTTTGCCCCCGTGCAGCTGACTATAAAATAAAGAAAACTTCTATGGGTTCCCGTCCTAATATCTGAAATGAGAGACCTCTGCGCCAGTCGACAAAAACCAAGAAACATAAAAGAATAGATTTCAAAACTATCTAGGCCACTCTAGGATCTCTCGGGTCGGGAGTGGGCCCGGACCGGCCAAGCCAGGTTGGCCTGAACCGAATCGGATTCCGGTCCGCCTGGCTCGGCCGCCCCGGGCCGACTCCTGAACGGGGCGGCTCTGTGGCCTAAACTTTATCCAGGAATTCGCAGAAGCAGCAAACACCCTCGGATGTGGCATATAAAGGATCGTAGACCGCTCACCCCCGCATCACCCCCCCCCCCCCCCCCACCCCCGCGGATTGTCAGATAAATATAAGGATTATAGGCTGCCCTTCTCTCTTAAAGCCGATCTTAAAATAAGCAAAAGCACACCAGCGTGGATGCGCGGCTGCAAACGCCCTAGGGTGTGGCATATAAGAATTGTAGGCTGCTTACCGCGCATCTCATCTGCTAAATAAACTCGCCCATCCTAAAACTGACCCCTGTAAAAATAAACTAAAAATATCTCAGCGCGGGTGCGCGGGTGCGCGGATGCAGCAAACACCCTCGGGTGTGGCATATAAGGATCGTAGGCTGTTCGCGAAGCATCCCCTCGACTAAATACCAATCAAGCTCTCTACTCCTAAAACTGGTCCTCCATAAATAATTCAAAACATCTCAGCCTAGATGCGCCGTAGCACAAAACAACCGCGGGTGTGGCATATCAGGATTTTAGACTGTTCACCGCGCATATACTCCGCTAACTATCAAGCAAGTAAACGAATGACAACTCGGCACGGAAGCTGAAATTATACCTATTACAAGCTGCTCCACAATACAATCTGAACCACGACCTCCATCCTGAGTCATGCCAAACACACCAAGGTAAGGTCCCCTGGGCGGATGAGGGGGGGGGGGGGGGGACGCTAACCATGCATATACCTCTTCACTTACAGCCACGCAATCGACCCTGAATGGACAACCACGAATGAGAGAAAGCACATCGATCCACCCAACCACCCAACAACCTGACCGACTCTCAGCACCACCGAGAACAGACAATAACCGCTAACAGAAGAGCTTGAGGCAGACGATACTTCAACGTATAACTAGTGGCAGACTATACTTTCCTGAAAACACGACAAGATTCGTCTCGACAAGACCTAGAAGAGAGTAACACAACACATATATACTTCTTCGGTTTCTTCCTCTTGACTCTTTCTCTAAGTTTTTTTTTTTTTAGCTTTCTTCCTCTCTCTTTCACCCAATAATCGCTATGGAAATAGAATAAACCGCTATGGAAATTCCATAACGGACCCCGGCCCAATAGGAAAAAGTCCGTCTTTTTTCATGATGGTTAAAATTGATTACACCGCTAACGAGCCCAAGTCAGACTATAGCTGCTGATGAAGGCCTTGTTACAACCGCTTTGTTATAGAAGTTGCAAATTGTAATAATTATTGCAAAGTGCAACTACACGGATGGAAAAAAATGTTGCAAATTGTAATAATTATTACAAAATGTAACTACATGGACGGGAAAAACGTTGCAAAATGTGATAAAACTTTTTTTTCAAAAGGACAATCAGAAACTAATTCATGTTACTTTACAAGTATTAAAATAAATTTGTGAAAAGGAGTACCAGATGTGTAATTTAGGCTTAGTGGAGACCCTGGAACACATTCTACTAGAATGCGCAAAATACCAGTCTAAACAATGAGATTCACTGGGAGTGTAAATGGGGAAGTGGGATGGGGAGAATGAAGGACATGTGGTTAGTGAGTAATTCAAAGGAGGGGGTTAATACGCTAATCGGAGAAATTGGGAAGAATGGGGCAAAGGATGTCATCAGGCAGTTCGTCTCCGAGTGTTGGGAGGAGAGAACAAGTGTGGGAATAGGGAGGCAGTTGCGAGCACAGGGGTAACCAAGGCGTTCTCACCCGAGAATCGAGCGGCCGGCCGAAGTGTTATCATTATTATTACCCACAGGTATGGTATAGTGGTATTTTCCACCCCTATGCATACCCCCCCCCCCCCCCCCCCCAATACACACATAGACACACGATGAATAGCAGAAACGATATATATTTACTACCGGTATGGACGGTGGGCAGCTCAACTATTTCAGTAAAAACTGGGAGTGGCAACCCTCTCAACACACCCATGGGGTTTACGCGCATACATGTTGGCCACATCAGTACTTGGGTTATCTATTTGCCATTAAGTAGTTTGTTTTTCTTACCAGTGTTTAATGACGCATTCAACAGCCAGTTTTACGGGAGTACATGAAGGGAACCACCAATCAACGGCGAGATAATGTCGGACTCTCGATCATATAAACCCGGCAGGAACAGGATTAGCATTGGCTGAAATTCCGTGTAACATGGACGTGCCCTACGCCTTAGTACACGTCGCCACCGTATCTAGGACTGGGTCTCCTGTCTCCACCAGTGAGGCAATAGACGTAAGCACATAGGATGCAAGAACCAGAAAGCCGCTGATACTGCACTGAGTATTGAGGTGTCAAAGAGAATTTACGCATTGCTAGCAGATTCACATGAGCTCGCCGACAAAACCAACAGAGATAGACAGGAAGTTAACCCTTTCAACCCTTGTTTCCTGGAATGGCATCGTCTTTACTTACAGTGAGATGGGTCAGTCCATCTATATACTGGCTACAGACTGTAGTTATTATTTTATCATCAATGCCCCGTACATAGACCGCCTATAATGAAACACAAATGGGACGTTATTATGCCTTGGGCCGAAAAATCGGGCTTACGGGTACAAAGGGTTAAAGAACAGAGAATAAAATCAAAATCTGATGTCAGTAATCAAGGCAACAGTAAACTAATATCTCCATTCAAAACCCCTACCTCGCTCCACCCACAGAGAAGACAAATTTCAAGCCATGAATCAAAAACAGGGGCGTTGAAAGGCAACCACGCCAAGTGGCCGCATGTCTTCTTCCAGGCGTCTGCGGCGCCGAAATCAACATACCAATTGCCCAGATTCATACAGGTACCAACTTACCCGTATACTGCTTGGAACAATTATTTCACATTTAATTTTACAAAGGATTAGGAACTTCAAGTGGCGTGACGTGCAAGGATATCGTCTTGCATGCGCCAGTATAAAAGTGTCCCATGGTACATCATGTATTGCACGAAATACGCCTTGGGACAACACAATGGTGTATGATACTACTTTTGTTTGAGGAATTCGTAGAACCCATCAAACGTTCAGAGGGATTTGTGATAAGACTCTCTCGACCTCATCCTCAGCCTTAATCAGAAATCCTGCATCCGCCCCTGGATACACAGGAAGCATTCCGATTTCCAATCATGTACACCGACGTGAGAAAAACAATTCGAATGAAAATTAGGATTTCATCTCTCTTGAGGGCATATCCCGCGGTACTGCCTTCAAAACTCGGGTGATCAAAATAAGCTCGACTCTAATGGGTTACTTAATTGTTTGAACAACTGGAATTTCTTTAGTGAAAGGGTGTAGCACGAACTTAAGGCACTCTTATTTCCTTCAGGTTTTTGTATTAGAGTCGGAAAAGCCTGAAGGTTTGAGATTCAGTCTTTTCTTTCGAGAGCACGGTCATCCTCCTTCGAAGATTTTGATCAAGCATCTGAAGAGTTTTCCAATAGGCTCGATTAATAAGACAGAGTGTAATAAATTTCAAAATAAACACTTTATTTGTTTTGCATTATTGTGAATTCAGAACTCATACACAAAAATCTATCAAATATTCCATATATGTAATGAAACTATTTATTTTATACTGATCAAGGGAAATTGCAATTAAATTACTTAACCTAGAGCCAAGTCGATCATTATTTATGGTGGACTGTTCAATATTATCAGCCTAATGGCAATTTTCAAGACAACGAGCTCATTTCATGCAGTGGTTCTAAGCTATGTTCTGTGAGAAACAAAATTTAAACTAACACCATTTGTGTGGTAAACTTTGTGAATAATATTGGGTGTATTTGGTCAAACTGATAATTAAATGGTATATGTGATATCATTTACAAGCTGCTTGAGAGATTTCATAGGCACCTATTCAAAAGTCTGAGGTAGTTTTGTTTATTGTACGAAACTGCAGCCTAAAGTTATTTTGTTTCCGTCTCCTGCAATAAGTGTAAACAAATCTGCTGCAAGCGATAGTTAGTCGATTTGGATGTAACAAGACCGACGGTTATCGGCACAGCTTGCTTGATTTTCCACCTGGATAAGTGGGCAAACTTAGCCATCAATATTCCTGTTTCGTTTTGTTTGTTTGCTTCTTTTTTTCTTTTTTTTTTTTTTTCTTTTTTTTTGGGTGTGTGGTGGGGGGGGGGGGGGGTATAGGTGTTGGAATTGACGTTGTATCGTAACGCATAAACCGTGTCACGTGTGTCTCATTCTTTCCCGCGTTTGCGGCTATGACGTGGCGCTTGTGTAAAAGGTGATAGGCGGTGTCATTTTTCTTGCACTGAGTATGTTGTTGGGCTAGTGCGTTTTTTTCGTTGTCGTCATTGTGTATTTGGCTCGAAACTTGCTATCCAAATTCATAATCCTCATTTCTGCCTAACCCAGAACACTTAACACTACGCCGAACCGCATTCTCTTTTTTTTTCTTGACCTATTCAGGCTATAATCTAACGCTATTCTGCCTTACTCCAAGGCTATAATAGTGATCTTTGATTCTTGTGGAGTATTCAGGATGAATGAAAATACCTTTAATGAGAAGCAGCGTATTTTTCACTATTTAGGGTTTTCTATTACACATTCCTGCTGCAATTGTCCTTGGGATGAATACTCTCAAGATCAGTGGCGGCGCCAGACATTCTTTTGTGTGTGTGGGAGGGGGGGGGGGGGGCAACTAGGGGGGAAGACTCCCATGAAGGGGGGCAAATACGTAAAGGATCATATCATTACTTTGTTATGAGGTAGTCCAAACTTGGACCCAAAGTGGACGTACCAAACCAAAAAATTATATTACGGACTTTGGGTCCAAGTTTCGACTAAATGTAATGGTAATTGGCGGTCCTCCTTTCAAAAAATCCTGGATCCGCGTCTGGTGGGTCTGTGCGTGAGAGAGAGAGAGAGAGAGAGAGAGATAGAGAGAGACTCATAATGCCCGTCTGTCATAATGCGAAATCCATGAATTTTTTTAGACAAGGGATATGGATAGACATGCCTTTGTTGGCTCATAACTTAATTATATCTGCATCCGAGTCTTTAAATCTCTACTGCCTGGATGTGTTCATCAGCTAGCCTGAGGCTTTGGGCTAAGTGTGTATGGGAAATTATTGGGAATAAAAAAAGAGAGGGGTGTGTGTGTGTGTGAGAGAGAGTGACTGAATGTGTTTGTGTATGAGGGTGGATAGAAATGCATGCGAGATGGTTGGGGGGGGGGGGGGCAACTGGGGGGGGCAAAGCCTTCGTTGGGGGGGGATGCCCCCCATGACCCCTCCGTAGCGCCGCCACTGCTCAATATAATCAATTTTTTCAACTATCTCAGATGACACATCATCGTTGACACTGATAAGTGCTTTTCCGACATGCGAGCCTCGTAATGGTACAATGAGCTTATTTTTTTCAAACAACTTATTCCTTTCTATTACAGTACGGCGTTTTACTCGTGTTATTACTATTTTCCACCTTGACAACTTGGCGATTATGCAACTAGTGATCCAATATGTGACATTGTGACTATATTTGCCTCAGCAAACAGTTATCTACACCAAGTGTAAAAATGGTACAAACTGCACACGGTTGCTTCTCAACGAAATCCCATCATCTGATCCGAACCCAAAATATTAGTATTCAAAACTTCTGATCATCTGTTGTTGTTGCTTTTGACAAAAATTCTATGTTTACCTTATATTACAATTATATATTTGTGCATCCAAAAGCAGCAGATGTATGCAACTGTGCGGGACTGAAGGTGAAAAGGCCAGTTATACATACTTGTGTTAGAAAAGACTGTCTTTAAAGTACACTCATTTCATAAAACTAAGTTGGGCCTGCTGCGAGAACAAAAATCCGTCTTGGAAAAAATATAACTAATAAGAATGTTAACATATTTATTCATGCAGGATAACCAGGGACGTGGCTAGAGGTTTCCGATTGGGAGTGTAGGGTAGTGAATTTCCAACTAGAGGGAGGGACCGGCAGAGGGAAACCCCCCTCCCGGTCACTCTCCCCTAGTTGAAAATTCACTTACAAGAAAAATTTTGGAAATGAATCCATGAAAGGGGGCATAAAATTGATTCGAGTAACTGAAATGCCAACACATTTATTATAGAATTATCAGGTTATTATTATTTGGTAATATTCTGGGAATTGAATATGTCCTTAACAAATGCTCAAGCTGAGAACTTTGAGCAATTCACACTGTCCTAACATTAAATCAGATCTTTTGCAGGAATGATCAGTTTTCGATGTTTCAGCATTTCGAAACTATGAACGAACGAATTAACTCCGGATAAACGATTTTACATGATGTAATATTCTTGAAGTGCATTTCGAGGATTTTTTTGTTACGACAAGTAAACGTACTATAGAAATCTAGTACCGATTGACATCATGCATACTTATGAAGTTCTTATGAAGCTCGATATTGCGTGCACTGTAGTTGTAAATAGTAGTAACAGTTGGAATTTTTGCCGTTTTGAAATCGAGTTGGAATTTGGGGAAGTAAAGGAGACATCAGCATCACCAAAGAAGCTCTAAAATCCAGATAGATGGAATTTCCAAGTTCTCATGACTTGCCCTCCGAATTTCCAACTGTAGGAAATTTTTGGCCAGGATTGGAGGGTGACACCCCCCCCCTCCCCCCCCCCCCCCCCCGCCACGTCCCTGCAGATAATGTGTGTTTAGGACTTTTATCTCTAACGTAATATGCTCCATAATGATGATAATAATAATAATATGCGTAAACTATGCGCCGCTATTCAATAATATTCGCCGTATGAATTTTTATCTTTTCAATTTTGTCCCCAAAAACACAACTTATTGAGGCCGTTCCAATAGAGGATGATAAGCTATGTTTTAAGGAAGAAAATTAAATTGTTGTTGAATAATTTTTACAGGTGTTATCTTCTTAGCATGTTAGGGAAATGGTCAAAGCGTACAATTATAGTTAATTGTGGAATTTCCATCAACGGTATGCCAACAACTGGCAGTTTCAGTAGAGTAGATTGCAGGAATATTGCTCGTGTTTGCACTGAGTGTAACATAAGCAGAAGTGAAATCTATTGAATATCAGTATTGGTTCATGTCGCCTATGTCAAGCAGGAATTCCACCAGGCATTGTCCTAACAGCGCGCCAATACATTGAAAACCGTGAAGTTTTTTGGAAGGTGGCCTCGATGGGAGTCGATCTCGGGTCTACGACACACAATCGCCCGACCACAAAATGCTCTGCCACCATACCAACTGAGCCAACAACAACTCCGATAAAGGTTGCAATTGACTCAGACATTATGTTAGTTTACATTTACACCTCGCCCTTAAGACCGATATAGGAGAATTGACAATTACTGAATTGTTAGATTGTTTTCTGTGATGATTCGTAATTGTCTACAAGTAGCCTGTATTTTATTCGTGAGATTTACCCGTGGATCGTTTGCTTTAGCATCCATTGCAACTGGAACAGATTACTGTTATAATGGTCCATGGCCTCAGCTTTTAAACACCGGAATCTCAATTAATGGAAGATCTGCGAAGATGGAACTGCTTGAATTTAATTTATATCACCTATGTCAAGCAGGAATTTCACCAGGCATTGTCCTAACACACCGCGCCACTGGACTGAAAACTGTGAAGTATTGGTTCATGTGTAGAGGTTTTGGTATGTTAGTCTCTAAGAAGACTACACCGGCATGTCAGATCGTCAGGCGGAAATTTTTCAACTTTATGAACAATCAATTCGCAGTGCAGTCATAATTTGGAATGGAGCATTGGGGGATACTACTAGTTCGGTAAAGCTTTTGAACGAACCATTCTGTCTCCATGTTTTAATTTATACAGATCTTCCAGGGCGCCGGAAGCACTTCATGCAGGGAGGTCAGACCCCGTGAAAAGGGCATTTACTCGGATGACATGTCGAAGCTTGCATTTCTCGAAGGCACCCTCCCTCCTAAACTTCACTATTGAATTTGGACGCTCCCAGGACGGATTTGGGGTGATTTTAGCTTTACTTCGAGAATAAATCATTGAAAAAAACAGAGAGACGGAGCTGGGAAAGGCATTGTCTGTCCCCTCTGCCCCCGTGCTTCCGACGTCCCTCCGTTTAACTGGTCAGTACTTGATTAAAAATTACAACATGCAATGTGTCAATGTTCTAGCTGGTGCAAGAACTCGATATATAATTGATACTAACTCTTCTGATATGCATCACACAGTGTCGTATTAACCCCTGACCGGTCCCCTGGGCTTTTAGGTACTCCTGGGCCTCCTCCGGTACTTCTATCTTTCACCCAACTACATCTGACAGCCTGGCCCTGGTACGGTGGGCACTATGCCGCAGTACATAGCCCTTTATCCATTTTGCGGGGTCTCCAAATACATATGTACATGTATCGCTACGGCGCAGCGCGCACAGTGCCTTTAACCATTGGAGCCCTAAGGCGGGCCCCTAGCCTAGTCAGCCTTATGAATATTACGGCCCTGCGCCATCGGATGAAAGTCAGTGAACATTTACACACAGAGCGTGACGGATATGTGAATGCGTTCGTCATTAAGGCACGAGTGCCAGCGTGGAAGCCTCGAGTTCTACCATTCCGCGATGGCATGAGAACCATATCAACGAATGCATTCATAAACCGTGGTGTTCAGTGATACTTACACGCCTCTGTGACAATAGAATCCATTAATTTAAAAATTCGGTCTTATTTGCAGAATTTGACAGTTCTGACGTCTGCTTGAAATAAAAAACGAATCTCAGGTGTGAT
The DNA here is from genome assembly GCA_031216915.1 of Pictodentalium vernedei. Taxonomy (NCBI): domain Eukaryota; kingdom Metazoa; phylum Mollusca; class Scaphopoda; order Dentaliida; family Dentaliidae; genus Pictodentalium; species Pictodentalium vernedei. Next base: position 271,906,880 of record CM062288.1, read on the forward strand.
TGGCAAACACACGTGGCAGGTCATGTGTAAAAAGAAATATGTATGAAAATTGTGTAAAAATAGATTATTTATTCCTATTTTTAAGAAATTAGCGGCCGTTGTTTCAGAGAAATTCGCTTCGAATTCAGAACTTCAAAGTCATGATCCAGTCATAAAAGCAAACCCCATTTATAGAATACGTTTAGATCATAGCATTACCAGATTTTTCTCGACTGTCGATCTGTTCGGACGCTCAACTGGATTCTCCGTTAGCACCACTAATCACAGCAAAATGAAACTACCACAGAAGTTATCTGACATGCTAACATGTCTGAATGAGGGTAACACCAGAAGCTGGACTATCCATGTTTCTGGTGCAACCTGCCAGGTGATATTGGACTTTCCAATACCACCTGGAATGGCTCCAACAAAGAAGCCAAAGAAGCCTGCAGCCAGACCACCGGCCTCTCTGGGGAGTGGTAGCACCTTTGCCCAGTCGGCTCTGGTCCACACCCAAAGAACGCAGAGAAAAACCAAAAAGAAGAAAAAGAAGAAAAGCCCGTCCTCAATGCGCCGGGATGCCAAGCGCCCAGAGGACTGAAAGAAAAAGAAAGCAGAAGAATCCCACAAAGAGAAGGAAGAGGAGATGAAAATCCACGCCTCTAGCCCGCCGGAAAAACCGCAAGCAGACACCACCGACACATCAGACATCTCTCTCTCCAGTTCCATCTCCAGCCTGAACCCCCAGGCTAAACAGGAGGAGGATGAAGAAATGTGTAGGATTGCCCATGAATTGGAATAACAGATCGTGGGCACCGAAGAAGAGCCAAATCAAACTGAAGAGCTCATGGAACTAGCCAAGCGTGAGGCCATTCTTAGAAACGAGAGCATAAAGGACATGCAAAAAAAAGAATACAGAACTTCGGAAGGAAACGGCGACAGTACTCCAAACCGCCGCTTAGGCAATGACACTTGCACAAAACCGGACAAATACCACGATATCACAGCCTCCATCGCCAATAGTCAAGATATCGCCATATCCACCTCCTAAGAAACGGAGGAAGCAAAGGAAATAGGTAGCAAAGCCATACCGAGCAGCCACCAGTCAATCACGAGCGGTGGGGTACGAGCAACATAACACAGACATATATCCACTTATGGGATGCACGTCGCATCCCCAAGTGCAGATTCTTTCTCCATCAGAATACGTTTAATTTTGGTGCATTTGAACAAAAACATTTTTCACCTGACTTTCGATTTCTCGGCTGTAACCGCAGCTTATGAATTGATCAAGGTCAGAATGCGACGTTTCAATTGGCCGATTACGAAAATTGACGGAGTTTATAATTCTTTTAGTGCATTCGTGACGTCAGGTAGAAAAAATAGTCTCTCAACGGAAATCTGCATGGGACATGTGTTCCGTACGGATTTGTAAATATAAAACTGGAAGAAAAGAAACAGGCGTGCAATAAATGTTTGATCTGATTAAGTTCCTAGTAGTATTATGGGAATTTTTTTAAGTTGGAATGTTGATATCTGTGTGCAGAGCGTTAATATATTATTATATCTTATATGAGCCTTTAGTGATGCAAGTCGGAGATCACTGAAAAGTTTGAAATACTTACGAAATATATTTGAAACTGTTATAAATAACCAACCCTTATATCCACAGATTAGGTTTTACAATTATACATGTAACTGCTGTATATATATACAGAACCAGCTGCAGATGACTTAACAATGTTTCTATATCTTGTCGGCTTCCTCTGAGGCAGCCAGCAATGATGTAAAAACATTGTCAAGATAAAGGCAGCCTAACAGTTGAGCTCTCAAGGAAGAACACGCTACATATGGAACTGGAGGAAAAATAATAGGTTTGCAATAAAAACAAACAAATAAGGATAATCCTTGGTTGCACGGCGACTCAGCAGGTAGAGAAGAAAGCTGCAAGTGGAGAGGTCGTCGGTTCGAATCCCACCTGCAGCAACCGCGTTGTGTCCTTGAGCAAGACACTTCATCCCAATTGTCAACGAGGGGCACGGTGGCGTTGTATACTAAGGCGTACTGAAATTTGGCAAGAAAACCCAGATTTTTAGGCACCTTCAAAGATCTCTGAATTAAGTTTTAGAATTCTAAAACTTCTATGGATCGTTTGACCTTACAAAAACCAAGAATACTCTAAGAATTCTAATCTTAGCAACAGCCCATGGAGTGTAGCGAAAGTGTGGAACCTCTTTCTCCGCAATACTTCTTTCTTCTTTCCAGTCGTGACACTTTCGTCGGTCGGTATTGAAGTCTTAGAATCACACACACAGTCGATCTTACAAATTGAGTACCCGATATCCGAGCTGTTGTGGGGGTGGGGGGAGACCAATTTGGATTACGGTTCACGTTAATTAAATAAGTCGCATCACGACAACTACATGAATATGTTATTTTATTACACGCCTCTTCTTTGAAAGCTCCATCTACAACATGAAGCCATGCGGAAAATGAAATTTCGTTCCGCACATATGTGCGGAACGGAAATCGTTGGCGGACTGTTTTTAAATAGAAGCAAAATTTCACTGAAGTTTTCTACAAATCGTGCAACGCAAATACAATTTGAATCGCTAGCGATAGCTAAAAATCGTGCCACTGGGCACATAGAACACATTGGTACTCAGGGAACGAAATAGTAACACGGGTTCCCTTCGCAAATTTGGTTGGCGATAAAAATGTGTTCTTTTTGCTGATAGTTGTCAAATGAAATTGTTGTGTCCTTCTGATAATTGTTTTTATTGACGGGAGGGCGTGTAATAAACACAGAACGACTGTTTGAATGGTTTAATCGATATGGCAATTTTGCCATCGTGGAAGGATAAAACTCGAGGCCTTGGCCTCTCGTTTTATACTTCTACACTGGCAGTCGTACCATATCGATTAAACCATTCACACAGTGTGTCGTTCTGTGTATTATCCGCACATAAATTTACAAGTCTGGATTTTTATTTACAAGTCTGGATTTTTTTTTAAAAGAAAAAAACTGTCTCCGGACTTAATAATATTTCCAACTACATCTTCAAGGCATGCTTCTGATGGAGGCATACCTTAATTATGTAGTTGGAATTCAGTCATCACAGTTTGGACAAGTCAAGTTTACCTACCCCCGACAGAATTGGTCATCCTAGCGATGCCTCTGCCCAGTTGTTATGCATCCCCACATGGAGCTGTAGTGACTGGAGGGCACTGGTTACGATTGCTCATGACAAATAGCATATATGTTGCTTTAATTAACTCTGTAACGTGACGGTCAGAATAAACCAGCACTATTTCCTAAAAATAACGAGGAATATGCCTTTACCGACAGTATTTATCAGCTGTGGTAACAACGATCTGCTGTGGGGTTTTGGGGGTTTTTTGCTGGTTTCCGTTGTTAAACAACTTCACAATGAGGTCAAATTTTCAGAATTTCAAACCTGACATTTTGTCCCACAATGGACTAGGAATTTAACCATGTTGATCTTGTTTGACAGCTCATCTTGCTCAGTTAAACAAAATTGATTTGGTCAAATCCCTAGCTGGTTTACAGGATACAATTGCTCGTTGAAATTGCGGTGTTTTAAAATTAGAGGGTTTATTTCGAAGGCCGATACTGTGGTACTTTTTGGTGTTTTTGTTCAAATCTGATCTCGACCTAACACTGCACCAACTTGAACTAATGATGATCCGACAAATAATGCAATAATGCAATGTTAACGTCTAGAATCCACCGCAGTGCTTTCTGACTTACATTATTACCCCTTATCACAGGTGTTCACGCCCTTTGTTCATTCTATGACATTCTCATCTCAACTCAACGGTGGGGATTGCACTAGTGAACATTCCCAACGTTGACAGCTGACATGTGATGCAACGTCGCAGAATCACACATTCAAACTTCGCTGATCGCACACCGGCCACGAGTACGGAAAGCACCCGAATCAATCGCCGAATGGTCACCCATCCAAGGATTAACCGGGCTCGACGTTGCTTAACTTCGGTGATCTAACGAAAACCAATCTCGCTTCGCCAGTGCTACACTAATAGGCTTATTCGATAGTACTGCACTCTTATCACAAGCTTCTGCAAACATTAAATTATTCAACACCTCACAAGGTTGTAATCATACCTGCAATGGGGAAACAAATATTAGCTATTAGCATCAATAACTTGTTAAAACAGAACAGTAGTTTGGCCTTTGCAAACTTCTATTTTAGTGAGTTCAAACAATTCTTTATCGGAAAATGAGAAAAGGTCCTTAGGAGTACGTATTTTATATTTGTTCAATCAATGTTCAACTTATTTTTAAAAATATCAATGGAAGATGTATAATTAAGACTTTTTTGTGTACGCAGATAGAATATTGAAACTAAGACAAAAAGATTGTTATAAAGAGGAGTTCAGTTTTTTTCTTATTAGAAGAACAGTCCTGGGTTGGGTACAGCAACATAAAATAATCTAATAGAAACATTTCTCCTCCATCGAAACTAGAGTTGGCCGCCAGGATGATTAATCGTCCCTCCTCCCCCATCCCTCCACGAAAAAAGCCCTGCTATATCAGCTCAGTAGTACTTTAGAGAGAAGAAAACAGAAAAAAAATTGAACGCTAAAGGTCAATGTGACATTGACCTTTGTCACAACTACCCCAATATAAAGAGGATTCTTCCCATTATACCCAATCCATATGTCACGTTTGGTTTCGATCAGGCTCAGCCAATCTTCAACTGGAGATTGAAAATTAGGAAAATTTGCAAGTTAAAGGTCACTATGACCTTGACCTTTGGCACAATGATCTTAAAATATTTATTCTTCTTCTCATCATACCCAATCCACATGTCAAGTTTGGTTCGATCGACACATACCAACTTTAAAGGAGACCGAAAACCAGGAAAATTAAAGGTCACTCTGACCTTGACCTTTAGAACAATGACATAGAAATAAATATGGGTCTACCTGTCATCATACCTAACCCATATGTCAAGTTTGGTTTCCATAGGCTTTGCAGCATTTTAATTAGAGAGCGCAAACAAGGAGAATTTGTAAGTTAAAAGTCACTGTGACTTTGATCTTTAGTACAATGACCCAGAAATAAATCTGGGTTTTCCTCTAATCATACCTATCCAGGCAAGTTTGGTTTCCATCTGCTTTGAGGAATTTTAATTAGAGACTGGCCAATTATTACTGAACACACCCACAAATGCAAGTTTAGCCATATATTTTCCTTCATACAGTAGTGCAAAAGACGTTACCATTCAGGGCGTCAGCGTTGAAGAGGTTCAACTTTTTACCAAAGGCCCCCAAAAATACTTGTAACCCTCCCGACCCTAAAAAATACTACCTACTCAAAACGAAAACAATTTATTGGATAAAATCAGACGTCTGTATAACATGTGTATATTTTGAAAATGTAAAGAAAATTCAAAACGCAAAATTAAAAAAAAAACTTTCTTATCAGAATTAAAGCACAAGCTGAGTAATTTGTAGCAACTCAGTACCTTTCCAGTCATCAGAGTACATCAAGAAATACAGTATAATAGCAGTGGGGTGGTCGTAATCCACGCGTGGGTAGTGATGTCCACGCATGCCTTTACCATGTAATAAAAATTATCATCAGCAAAATTTAATTAATGAAGCACCGGGTTGTACCCGGTGCTTCATAATTAATTTTTTTTATGATTATGCATATAATTAGCGTTTGGAATCTAATATTATTGCGTCCGTAGAAATATTGGAAATTGACCAGTCCACGGCGGCCGTACTGTATATCTATCCAATACACATCAACATCAGCAACATTTTTTTCGTTCCCAAACTTATCGAACACTTTCGCAAAAATTAATAAAATAAAAAAATCCTTACAGTTTTGTGTTTTTTGTGTGTGTGTATGTGTTTTTTTTTTTTTTGTTTTTTTTGTTTCTTTTTGGGGGGGGGGGGGGGGGGGGCGCAAAGGTTACCCCATACACGGGTCCTTGTTTTTGTCCCAAGGAATCCAATGGTCCATCCAGCTCAACGCAATCATCATCCAATTTGATTTTCTCGCTTTCGACCAATAAATATACTGTATATTTGAAACAGATGTCGACATCGTTTCGTGCCACGCCGTGTAACATATTATTAGCGTATAGCGTATGTACAAATACCAGGTCGTCTCTCATTTCTCTAATTTTTTTAACAGCCCTCCAACTCAAGGGGTTGGTTGGAAGACGACTGAAGAAGAAATAGGACGAATATACAGAAGGCAGAATTCATTGGCCAAATGCAGATGTGTGTATTTACGTTGAAGATAAAATATAAAATGATTGCATGTATCCTAGCACATTGAAATGCTCTCCAAATATTAAACTCGCTATTTGGTCTGTGAAAAATGGAAGAATACACGAACATCTGGGTTCTCAGCCTCCAGTCGTTCTCTACCTTTGTTAACGGTTAAATGCACTTGGACTACAGAATTAATTGTGTAATAAAGTAATTTAATTACGTGAATTTCAAATGTTGAATCGATAAAAGACATTCAAATGTGTTGATAGATACTGTGCACTACAAAATCTGTCGCAGTATAATATTTAATAGAAAAAGATAAAATCCGATTAGAGTTGCCAAACCAGTTGTCTTACATTGCACCGGAAGTTATGTCCATTGCAACTCACTGGTTTATGGAGTCATAAAGCTTTGAGGCATTACACCAACAGTATCCGTTTGTTAAATGTAGCGTAATCGTTCCTGTGTGAATATCACTACATGCAAGGCACAGATTGACGTGTATCCATTTACTGGAAATTACCTGCAGATGGTATTAGCTGCATCTGGTCCTAAATGAGCTGGAACGTGGGCACCGTGGGACACAGATTCCTCCTCCAATGTTACCAGAATTAGTTGAAATAAATACAGAGAGAGAGAGAGAGAGATTTGGCCAACATTATTGGGAGGAGAGAGAGAGAGAGAGAGAGAGAGAGAGAGAGAGAGAGAGAGAGAGAGATGGATTAGGCCAATATTATTAACATTATTGGGAGAGGGCAAGAGAGAGAGAAGAGAGAACCATTAGGCTAACGCTATCACTACCAATATATTCTTACACAACAGTACCACCACCAGAGAATCGTGGTGGTGGGTGAGGCCCTCACGGCCCAAATGTATTCACCTGAATATTCTTCTCTTTCTGGCTACTGTCATTTCAATCTTATTGGAAAGCAGTAGGAAGAAGGTACACAGACACTTTACTCTTATGATGTGATAGAAGACTCCCATCTATGAGTTGTCTCTTTCACGACAGTTAAAGATGAGAATTGTGCACATTTTGTGTTCTAAATTTAACCAGTTCCCATCCGCATCAAAACATAGTTTCGGTAGTGACATTTGCAAATTATGCAGCCTAAAATATCCATTTTCTTCTAAATTCGTTGTCCGAACCAAAGCTCTGTGTATTGCATTCTTACCATGCCACTAAGGAGCATTGTCACTATTGACACACAAAGGCAAAAGTTGCGCACCCCCAACTATAAGGAATGATAAGATGCCAATGTTCATTGAAAGTCTTTTGCTGGTGATAGGTATAATTATATTGATGATCCAAACGTATATGATCGAATATGCCCCACAAACAGGCCCCGGGAATCACGAACACAATGCAATCTAACAATTTTCCAAATACAGTTTGTGCATCATTCAATGTTCAATCACTATCTGTCACCAGACATGAAGAATGATGACATATGTACAACGATGGCAAATTATTGGTATGCTTTCCACCGGTATATCATTTAAAGTAATCGGTCTTCAACTCGTCATCCATTACACATTCACCAGAAGTTTGGCGAGAAAACACATAAACACAAATGAAGTTAAGGACCGTCCACGATCAGAATGACCCCCCCCCCCCCCCCCCCCCCCCCCCCCCGTGACATCACAACGTGAAAACAGTGTACCTTTTTGGCTTGTGCGACGACAGCCATTCTTAGCCATTCTTATCAAGTACTGTTCTGAATAGCCCGTGGCTACCAACTTGACGAATCTGCACAAGAACGGGCCGGAACGACCTGAGAAAAGCCAAAGTCCACAGGGGACACCAAACGTCCTCAACTAAGAGATCATTACCAAGGAATACCTTTGGCTTGGATTCTTGCAATTGTTTTATTCAGGGCATTGTATTGACTACCATTCCTTGGTCTATCATGAGTTCTGATCTGAGTCTACTGAAGCACATGTGTGACATTCTAGTGTTCGAACACAAGAAAGCACACCGACCTCCAGCACAAACTCGGCAAGAACTGGAGGCAGCTTTGCACTAGTGATGGCGACAGTTAGCTCTGCAACGGATACGACAATTGACTGGAGGATGCACCGCAAGATAAAAGCTGTTATCCGAGCACATGGAGTATACAGCAGATGCTGGCCTGTAACACTGGCTCGCGTTCGATAAAGGTTACAAATGGCATTTTTATCGATTTATAGCCAAATAATGTTGCCTTGTTGACTCTCCAGCTCCATACTAAAACGGGTATAGTGTTGAGCTCTAGCAGTTATTTTTTGGTTCATTAATGCTGTCATTGAAATGATGACGAAGACTATGGTTTTTGGGTGCCCGTATAGACTGAATATGTTCTTTCAAGATAGCATCCGTGTTTTTGAAGCATATTTTGCGAGTACTTTACTGATATCAAGCAATACATTTACCATTGCAAAATATCCAAGGGGTGCTTAACTTTTTCTTTGTGTGTAAGTGTGTGCGGATTTCCTTCTATGATCTCCCCACACAGTTCGAGATGATTCCTACTCCAGTCTAGAAGAAGCAAGTTTGCCCCGAAAACTTATACCTCATGGTGTTTGCTAAACCGAGTTCGATAATTATGTTTGGGCGGTTGGAGCGTGGGGCTCTTGGGATGTTTGTGGAGAATGGGGCCAGGCGGTTTACTATATTAGGTACAAAAGCAAATTAGAACAACTCCGGTACTCTTTATGCATTGCAGCAACCAGGTATTCTGAAGAAAATTACTTCGAACCTGACAAACTGCTTACGAGTCTCAGTAAGATAATCACATGTTAACCCTTTAAACCCTAATGGCACCTTCCAATTCATTTCAATTGCATCAACTGGAAGAGTCTATATTCGATATTTTTGGTAGACCAATTAATATTTTCAACGTGCAGCCTTGGGGCTGCACGTTGAAAATAATTATTGATCTACCATACAGGCATACACATTCACTAAGCAGCCCCCACATCATTACAGGTCATATAACAGTCTTGGGCCGGAAAAACGGTATTTCGGGTTCCAAGGGCTAATGAGCCTCGTGGAATAGCTATATTAAAAAAGAAAAACTACCATTACATTATATACCTGCTCGTCAAACCAATCGTCAAGATATTTTCATAGTTGTCCAGCCAGTCTACTGAAGTAAACTTACCTACAAGGCTATAGAACACCAGAAATCCCTTCTCGCTCAGCTTTTCTCTTGTCGTGTGCAGGACTGTCGTTGATCACCAGCTCTCAAATAAAATGTCCTTTCGTATTCTTGCCCCTTGCCCGTCCTTTGAAGTGTTCATCCGGTAGAAAACAGCTCAGTCGAGACACTTATTTTCGCCTGACACTTCTCTTCTGCCTCGCATTTGGCCGCCTTCTCAGGGATACCTCATCTTTCGAATCGCTTACCCACCAAGTCTTTCTCCATCTCTGAAGTTGTGCTCCACCCGTTCTATCGTCGTAATCCACTGCTTCGAAACTAGCGCAGTGGTCTGTTGTATAGTAATATATTTAGTTGGATAAATATGTCTCAGAAGTAATTAATAGAGTAATAATCCATTTAACTACTTTCATAACATAACAACAATAACCGGCCAGCGTTCTTCACAATAATCGTCATTCAAATTTACTATGTTTTCAATTGTTACCTCAAAGACATAAGACATAGCTCAAAGCTCGTTCTAATGAGGGGGGGGGGGGAATAAGCTGTCTGAGACAAAACAATTAAATGTTTTAGTTGTTATTTATTTATTTATTTATTTATTTATTTATTTATTTATTTATTGGTGTTTAAGGTCACATATTTCTGCACAGTGTCTAATCATGATCATGACAGTTTTACGGGTGGAGAAAGACGGAGTACCCGGAGAGAACCACCGAGCAACGGCGAACAACTGTCAGCTCCCCAACACACTAACTCCACACAAGGAGGGTTAGCATTGGTTGAAGACAAGAGCACCATCGACGTGCAATACGCCTAAGTACACAACGACACCATGCACCCACGTGGGCAATGGGAGTGAAGCGTCTTGCTCAAGGACACACCGCGGTTGCCGCAGGTGGATTCGAACCGAAGACCTCTCGACTTGCAGCTTGCACCTCTACCTACTGAGCCACCCCACCCCCAATTGTTTTAGTCATTCAAGAAACAGCAAGTGTCATTTCTATTTCTGTTGGGTACAGGTTCATTGTACGGAATTTTTTTATGGTTTTTGTGGGTTCTGTTCTCTTTGTAAGATGAAAGGTTTGTCCTCAAAGACATTGCTAACAATAGGCTCGTTGAAAAATAAAATTTAAAAAAAAAAACTCCGAATATGAATTATGTCCCTTTGAGGGTGTTTGCTCACTGATCTATATGTATTCAGTTATTTATTGGGGTTTAACGACACTTTCGGCAGCCAGGGTTACCACGAGTCGAGCAGTTTTACGAGTACCCGGAAAGAACCACTGAGCAATGGCGAGCAGCTGTCAGCTTCTTCAACTTACTAAGGTTAGCATTAGTTGAAGACAGGTGTAGCATTGACGTGTAGTACGCCTCAGTACATAGCGCCACCGTGTCCCCACGTGGGCAATCGGGATTAAGTGCCTTGTCCAACGACACACCGGATTTACCACTGGCGGGGACAGAACCGTGGAGCATTCGGTTTGAAGTCCAATGCCGTAACCACTGAGCCACCACGCTCCCTGAACATCGATCTGTAATTGCCTTGCTGTTATAAAACGAATATAAACATCTACTATTCCTGAAATAAATTAAATAATCAATGTGCATATCTGATTGGTACCATGCTGGTTTGTCGTCAAGTCTGAAGATGAAATGATCAAGGGTATTTTCTTCGATCTTTCAGCGTGCACTGATCGATAGTCTGCGGTGCTGAGATAAAGTTACTTGGGCTAGTTTCATAAACGCAGTGTGTATTGGAGAAAGCATTACATTATGTCACTTCTATCTTGGTGGGAACATCGGGTTACATCAGATTTCTCTTTCGATACACTTTTCAAGGGACGTGGATGTGGAAAGTTAGATCAATGCTGTTTGAAGGTAATACTTGGGAGACAATGGTTGTATTATGGTACCATGGTTTAATCTACAGTGTGATATTTACAGAAAAGATCAAATGGACTGGCAGGAATGGAATTTAAAATCCTTTCGAAACAATTTTCTGCTGTGTAAGCAGCCCATCAAGCTAGGAATTTGGTAGCGTAGAAAACTCATTGCAGAGTACCCATGGATTCCAAACAAACATACATGTATGTTAGTTAATTTTTTGGAAGGTTTGCTTGGGTCTGTATATTTTTTAAATGTCATCGGCGCCAGTTGGAAGTATCATGTTGCTGCGATGCCGTGTATGGAGGTCACAACAGTCGACTTTCTGTCAGCATTAATTTTTTTCCATTATTATTTTGCACAAGTATTTGCAGTCATATGTAATATGCTATATTAGTAGTCCGTTGTTGTAGACTTTTTTTTATAACAAGCCATGTCAGATTATATTGTCCCTTGAAAGAATAAAGGTGCCAACAGCAATGCTTTAACATGCAGTTGGTACTCTGGATGCTTTTAAGGACCGATATATGCCCGCATGTATCGCAGTACCTGTGCTATTCTGTTGAAGCATGCAAGAGTATATGAAACAGTTCAATGTTAGATTCGCTGGTATTTCCACTTATCGTAATATATTGGAGTTGCAGTTGGTGTCTCTACTTGTATCATGATATTCCATCTGTACATTTATTTAATTTTGTCATCTTTTCCAACCTTCACTTAAATTCCGCCATGTACTTCTATTTGAAACTCAAGAGTAGTTTACGTGAATGATTACACTCCCACTAGGCGTCCGTAACCTTAGGAGCCTAGGGTGCGTGGGGCGTTCTTTATTCCAAGTCGTCTCAGGAAATTTGAAAAGGAGATTATTCTTGCTGATTTACAGTGGATTGGCAAGTGTAGTGTATAATGATGGCAGCTGTCTGTAGAAAGCTCATCAAAAGTGCATTTAAATTAAAAGGACAATAAGTCTCTAAGGCCCAACAAAATTAAATAACTGATTCTCGGGCGTTTTTTTTTAAAACGAATGGGGTGGGGCGGTTTTATTTTTACTTTTTATTCCTGATGAAATGGTCGCCGGTGCCTAAAATCCAGTTGTGAGAACCTAAAATTAAATCTAGAGCTTCCATGTTGATTTCACTGATAGTTTTTTTTTTTTTGTAACAGTGATCATACAACCTCAAATCAATACAGAACAACTAAAATGGAGATAAAAAAAGAATAAGGAGTTTTAAAACTGGTTGCGTGCTAGAAGCCATAATTAGGCCTTTCGAAAAAAAGGGTATCAGTGTAAAAGCCAACAGTTTAATTACCCATGTTTCGTATTCAGTAAAACGTAAATAATAGATTGTTTATACAAATTTGTTCTATTACAAATCATTGCAGAGTGCCTATTGGCACTCCAATAATTTGTAATAAAACAATTTTTGATGATCAAATTCAGACCATCAAAACAAATCAAGCTCTCAACCGGTTGATCCCAACCGGTTGAATAAATATTTATTTTGTACTTACATTTGAGAATCGTATCGCATTTTGAGAATAACAAACCTGTATCAATGTATACGACATCTTACACTGCAAATCACGATGTGATACCGCTAAAATCACAAAACATAATAGTTTTATACATTTAGAATTTTGCCTCCGAAATATTTTTGACGAACACGGGCCGAAAAAACGAATGCGCCGCTGATTGAGAAACAAAAGATTAAATTCCTTTAACCTGATTTGAAAAAAAATACCGTCTCTGAAAAAATACTGTCTGAGTTTGCTTGTACATGAAAGAGAATGTTAAAAATTGTTGTGTGTGAAGTGCTGGGCGTCAAAAGCATACAAAAATTACTTAAATCTGTGATTAAAAAACTTTTATGCAGACGAATTTGCAGAAGTTAGGACATTGCGAAGATAAAAACGAATTTGCCCGAGGGGATCGGGCGTAAACAGAAAATCGCCTCTTATTATTTCTGATACAGATGGAAAAAGCTAATACCTCAGCTGCATTCCGAATGTTTAATCGCCTCGAACAAAAAGTGTGCATTATTTTAGCACTAACTTGTCATTATAAAATTCATAGATAGAGTATCGACAACGGCAAATCGAGTTAGTTTTAAGGGATGAGCTTGGGTGGATGAGGATCAAGGACAGGATAGACTTATTGAAACGCGGTTATCTTAATAATTATTTGGTAAATCTCCCCGATAGCCGATGGTGTAAAGTAATGGTCCAGAGAATTTTCAAACTCAAATATCAAGACAGGGTGGATGGTCCAAGTGAGGGAGCTAATAGAGAATTACTCGTTGGAGATCTCGGACCTAGACGTTCGGGCATATCAGGGTAAAAGAATCTTCAGAGAAAGGGTCATGGGGGATGGCAACCATAATTGGCGAGAGGGGTACAAATCAAAGAGGTATTTGGGTGGCCTGCGTGATAAAGTGAAGCCTGGTTTTGAAGAGTACCTTGATGGCACCTTTGGGGGTGGGGGCACTGTTGTTCAAGTTGAGGTCGCGGTCCCTGACGCCGAGGGAAACAATTGGGGAAAACAGTGAAAAGGAGTGCCAGATGTGTAATTTGGGCGTGGTGGAGACCCTGGAACACTTTCTTCTAGAATACCCCAAAATACCAGTCTAAAAGAATACGATTCACTGGGAGCATAATGGGGAAGTGGGATGGAGAATGGAGAACATGTCGTTAGTGAGAGACTCAAAGGAGATGGTTAATATGCTAATCGGAGAGGTTGGGAAGAATGGGGAAAGGGGTAACATCAAGCAGTTCGTCTCCGAGTGTTGGGAGGGGAAAATAAGCGTGGGAATAGGGAGGCAGTTGGGAGTACAGAGGTAACCAATGCCTTCTCACCCGAGAACCGCGACAAACCAGCGGCCGGCCAAAGTGCTATTAGTATTATTATTTCATGGACGCGTGCGCTTTTAGTGGAAGCAAGTATATACAAACTTCACATTTGTCTTTTGGTGAGACCGAATTTCGACGAATATGGAAAACTGAACTATGCCGAAATTTCCGCGAGTGATCGGGTAAAAAGGACATCAGGATGAAAAACTACGGCATAGTTTTTCGATAAAACCAGTAAATTCTCGCCTTCAAATTATATAAGTTATATATTTATTTTATCGATACGAGCGCGTCCATACGAATCATATATAAAAAACACGGTCACATAGTTATGACATCACTCCTTTGTTTAAAAGAAGTGATATATTTCGAAGAGTTGATAAGAGCATATGCTGTATTCAACAAATACCACCCCTAAGCTCTGCAACACCTGGGCGATGAAGGATGTCTTTCGAGAACAAAGGTAATGAACTGGGTCAGGGTCAGCTCTGACATAAACAAAAACCTGCGAAAACATTTCTGTGATCTGTAATAAATTATCTGAACCCATCAACACACCATTCTGAACTTCCTCGCCCGGTGGTGATATTTTACAACGTTTCACACAAAAAATAAAACCAACCATTCCGATAACAATTACGTTTTCTGTATAACTATAGCAAGATTTTCCTGACTCAACAAAAAGAAAGTATTGAAAAGAATGAGAAAAAAATGTCAAATTAAGTTAATTTAATCGAGACTTGATATTGAATCTTTTTTGCTGATTGTGTGTCTTTTGTTTGTCTGAGACAAGAACTCAATGACAAGTCGTTTACACCATATTAGCTCGTGATACTGAATATACTACCGCTCGGAAATGTTCACTCGGGCAAAGCCCTCGTAAACACCGTCGTGATTCGATATTCAGTATCACTTGCTTTCTATGGTGTTACCTCTGCTAGGGGTATTTTTCCATAAACATTGTGGTTGTGTCAAATGGTAAACGTTTTTTTTTTCAAATTCGCAGCTTATTGTCATGCTGATATGTCAAACCATGTTGGAAAGATAACTAACAGACCTTTGCCATACGTTATCACATGGGTGCATGCAATTCGAAAAATGTATTCACAGAGATGTTTCACATTCAATAATGGACCTCGTACAAAAACAGTCAAAGTGAATATGATGTTTATCACCCAAGGTGTCCCTCGATTCACCTTTGGCTCAATATTCGCGTCACAATAAGACGCATTAATATTTTACACAGGTTAAGATTTATCCAACAAGACATCTACTTGAAAAATAGTTTCGAAATTCACATTCTGGTAGCAAGAGCCTTTTTAGTCCTCTTTTGAAGCGAGATTAATGAGCTCGGTTCCACCAGGAATATTCATATGAATCATTCCATAAAAAATGAGAACTTTTGAGATTTCTATTCGGACAAGTTTCGGTTGCCTGAGAAGTAAAAGATATTTTTCTATTTATTTCTTTTTCAGACGAAGATGCTTCACTATACCGCCCTGGAGTGAAATGTGTGTTTTGTAGCAAGATTTCCCCAACAAAACAGTGATACCGTAAATCAGAACATGGACCTTTATTCTTCAGATGTTTCTTCTGTAAATTATTAGTTGGAAGTGGACCCTAGCTGAAAGGACAAATTTTAATATACGATAACATATGAGTGGTAAAAATGAGAACGACAGTTTTGAGTTCATTTAGTTAAGATCTAAACAATCCGGATACACCACTGAATGTTGTTTTATATACGGAATGACACATCCATTCATCCGTAGCTGTATGTAGTAGTGTTCATTGACTATTTTAAAGTTGAATGGAAGCATTAGAAATGACGCGAGTATTTTACTTTGTGTGATGGAATTGCGATCGTGGAATCAAACCTTGTGACTCAGAATCCTGTTTTACCGCGATTGTACTTTTGCATTGTCAATAAGGAATTGATCTACTCTCTCTTCTATCAACTCTTTATTCACGGTGTTAGATAAAATACAGGCCCTAGAATCACAGTGCAAGAGTAACTGAACATTGAACTGAAATAAATATCCATGCACGAATGGTAATTTCTTAGAGCTTTTGGTCCATATTCTGTTCGATTTGGATGTCTTTAACTTTGTATTATCTAAGAGTTATACAAAAAGCTCTTTTTTAGATACATTTGCAGCTTTAGACGCCATTGTCGTATAGATATCTGTTCAAAACCAATTTCAAGAAAAGAACATCACTCAGAATGTGACTGGATTCACACAGGAATAAGGAATACATTCTTCTGGGCTAGAAAGCATTGCCTTGTTTCGGTGTTTCATTTAAGTTATAAACGTTAAGTTATAATATATCATTTAAAATGAGCTGCACTTTATTTCTTTTCAAAAATAGTAGAATACTGAAATATTTCATGATGGTGATGAGTGCAGTGGCCATAGTGAATAGTAGTCATATACGAAATTTTACGTTTACAATATGCCCAAAGAGAGAAGACAAGCCAGGAAACGTCTTACTTGAGAAATCTGTTAGAAGCCAAATAGATTGTGCGACCGCCTGTGCGTTGCTTTACGAGTGTAGATCAGCAACCGTTACGAAGAGTGCTGGCACGAGACACTGTAAACTTCGAAGTGACTGGATCACAAATCTCGACTGTGGACTTCTTGCATGGAATGACAATTCGTATTTCCTGAACATGGTAAGTTTCCTTACTTCTACAACTGACCGCAATATTGTTTCTTTTTAAAACAGAACACATGAAGCACAAAACCTCAACAAATGCCCACAGTATGCTAATGAAGAACTTTTATTCACTTAAGATTCCCGGATTAAAACTTGTCGCATTGTGGGGAGGGGGCGTTGGTTACAATTTTGATATCAGTGTGCAGCGGGTTAAACATTGTATGTAGATCAACCAGTAAATGTATATGTAATTATCTTTCTGCTTGTGGTCTTTCGGGTAAACGCATATATGTGTTAAAAAGTGGAGGGTTTTTTTGTTTATTGTATTTAATTTATTTTTTTATTTTTATTTATTTATTTTTGAACGAGGGGATGTTTGGTGTAGGTTTTTTTCATTTTATTTTGGCAAAAACGCATTGGATTTAATGCAGGAAGCAAACATTTGTTTTTTAAAAAGACGTAGTAATGATTTAAAACATTTGTCAAAACGTTAGCGTTTATAAAAAAAACACCAGTTACTATAACCACGGTTGCCGTCTATGTAGGAGATAGACGATGATAATCCGAGTCTTAAGAAAATAGACCGTCATTTGTAGTGTGAAGTGAGATTGATTGCAACTCACGATTCCGAGCGCGAAGCGCGAGGATCGTGAGTTGCAATCAATCTCACTCCACACTACAAATGGCGGTCTATTTTCTTGAGACTCGGATTATCATCGTCTATGTAACTCACAGGGTATAAACCGTATAAACCTTTAGCCGGAAGTGGAGATAAGCGAGGCGAGAGATTTCTATTTTTATCTCAAAGTTTCAATCGTAGCGTATCCAAGATCACCGAAAACAAGATTTTTTTAATGAAAGGAATGACCGAAGAAAGCAAAATCAGTAAGTATGTTATATAAAACAATATTTAACAATAAAACGACACAACTTAATGGAAAAATCGACTCTTGTAGTATGAAAAAACATCTCTGATCATCTCGGAAAATGAATTTCTCGGGCAAATTTCTCCTTCAAATATCGTTTTTCACATGTTCGCAAATGTAACATATTAAAATCATAGAGCGACAGATTCGGCGTTCAATTCCACACCAGAAACTATCAACCATAACAACGAAGGAGGTTCGGTGCTACTAAAACTGTTCAAAATATAATGTCACCTCATCGATTTTTTTATACGCCCAGTTGTATACGCTCGTATCTTCAGTTGATGAGTCGTATACATTTTTTATGCTTGTCAGATGACCCTTTCGATGTGAGAATCTGGTAAATTTGGAGCCTGTAAGTTCCGAAAGCAAGATAGGCCTATACGCGCACAAGCATTCAGCAACATTGCATTGCGTTGAAAAGGCGAACCACAGGTTACCTTTTTCAACGCAGAGAAATAGCCCATTTACTGCATAACAGAATCTAACGATAGGTGGTGAACTATATGAAGATGAGACTGGTTTTATGGCATAGCGTCACAATGTCAGATCAAGTTGGACCGCATTATTTACTGTAAGTTGACTCTTTCAGACACAATTTGTTCCAAAACACGTTTTGGGGGTGAAATTTTTTGGGGGGCAGTCAGGATTTTTTCGGGCACTCAGGATTCTTTCGGATGAAGTGGACCTCAGCTCCACATCCTCCCCACCCCACCCAGAAAATAAAAATTCCCGTACGCATATTGGTAAGATTTCACACTTCCAGAGCCGGTAAATGCCGGCGTGGAGTATAAATGACAGAACGACGAATATAAGACTCAGTATTGAACTGAGAATTTGCTTCGAGATATTTAAAAAAAAAACCCAAAACCCCCAAAACTATGAATGAGATACAAACGGGATATTAAATATATGGGAATATATATTAAACCCACTGTATATAACTTGAAAACCCCGAGCTTTTGCAGGCGCCGGGGAGCAATTTGAAAGTGTGTGGGGAAGGGGGAGAGGCAATGTATCCAAGGTTTCTGCATTACCCCCCCCCCCCCCAACCCAGTCACACGCGCGCGCGTGCGCACTTTTACAGAGTGTTGGTTGGGCATGCTAGTACGATCTAGAGGGAATACATGCTCCCAAAGAAAGAAAGAAAACACACAAACGAATGGGTAAACCAATCGAATGAGTTTAGAAGCGAATCTAATAATGAAAGGAGCAAACAATTCGAATTTGCAGCGTTCAACAGTCCTCATCTGAGGAGTCAGTCACTGCAGCCTCAGAATCACCGAGCATGTGAGTTTTGGCCCTCATTTTTCAAAATATTCCAGAGAAAGCCCGCAGACCCTCACCACTGAGAATGGGATACGGCGACATCGCCTCTTGTGGTAGCCCCCCCCCCCCCCCCACACACACACACACCCCACCCACCCACACATACACACCACCTAATCACTGTGCGGCTCGGATGCTGCTGCACAGCACACGGTGAGCATACATGGTGGTCCCCTTGGGATTAGCTCTGATAGCCCCACCCCCACCTCACCCCCAATATTTTTACCTTCCTTCGCTCCTGAATAATCAACTATACTCTATTTTAAAAATAAATATGTGGAACTGATTCAAATGAACGCCTTTCCAGTGTGTTATTGTATTACTATAAACAAAGAAAAATATGGTATACATGTAAACTACATTTTTAAAATTGCATGTTAGAGGTCAGTGTAAAACAAAACGCAAACGAAGAAAACAACCAAACGAATAAATTTAGAAGCGAGTCTGATAACGAAAGGAGCAGAGAATTCCAATTTGTTGTGGTCTTCGACTGAATCTTTAGCCTGTGTGGAGTCTGTCTCTCTCCGTACAGAGGACAGCCATTTTACTTCCCCACCCAATAGGACGACACGCCGTGACATCATCAACCCCGCAACTGATACTGCCAGAGAGGGTTCAGATACCTCCATATCTTTTCTCAGCCGGGGATCCTCGATCCCGCGACTTCTGGCACGAGAGACCAGCGAACTTATCCACCACTCTTTTCAACTTGTCACCCACATTTCAACTTGGGGTGGGGGGATGTGCCCCCCCCCCCCCCTGGTTACGTTCTCGAATGAGAGTAAATAATTTCAGTTTACAGGCATGACAAACTGGAAAAATATATCAGTAAAATATATTAGTTGCAGGTGTATTTTATAGAATAATGTAATGGCCGGTCTGGGTTTGAATGAAATTGCTGAGTCGAGAGGCCGGTTTGGGTGTATCAAGAAATGACCAGGACACATGGCGTACAAAATTATTTTTTCCAAAAGGGTTAAGAAGGAAACTGGAGAGCAGTTTGGATAACTTTGTTGGCGGCCTGTTTGGGTGAAATTCTCAGAAACCGGCAAGATCGGTTCTTGTCACTCTGAAGCCGATTTGGCTAGTGACGCGTGCCAGGTGTGCGTTCCGTTTGGCTGCGGGATGACCTCTTCGCCTAGTCTCCTGTGCATCCCACTACCTTTCACCTAGATGAAAGCAAATGGGATGCGCAAGAGACTACTCTTCGCCAGCAAAGATGAAGAGCACTTAGGGACGTTCCGACGTGGAGGGGGGGGGGGGGGGGTTACACACACCCCCAATGAGGACCCTGATTTTTGAAAGTTGGAAATTTTATGGTTCAAATTGCAAAAGTTGGAAACATTTAGTTCTAAGCAAATATAGAACTAGTGATTCTTGGTTGAAATATATTTATTCTTTATAGTATGACCCACTAGTTCTTTTTCGCGCAGAACTAAAATGTTGATAATGTTCCAAGTTTGTAACTGCGTAAAATAGCAATACATTGAGATTGCGCTTTCGTAAATGCACACAAATAGTGTCAATTTGGAACACCGGGGCCCGCCGATTTTCTCTTATTGCTTTAAGGCAAGATTCTCTTACATGAGAGTCCTTCACTGCTCGTCTAAATGTGACGTGCAGTGAAGGGGCCGCACGCACGAGTATCCCGCCTTCAGGAAATTACGGGAATCGGTGGGCCTCCAATAACGCCGGGCCCCGGGGTTACTACCCCCTCCCTCTCGACGGCCCCGCACAATAATCCATATAGGCTTTATTATAGCAGTATCATGTACCACAAGAAGTCTTTTGTTAGGCCAATTACAAAGTCTACTCATAATTATGGAGAAAAAGCCAAATATCAAGCGAATATAATGTAATTTGTACATAAATCTGTAAAGAAAATTCCTTCTCAAAACCGATCATCAAATGTCGGAAACTTTTTTATGGTATCAATTTGAAATGAAAGTTTGGAAATTTGAGGATCTCACTGTGACACACACCGAGTCTGAACTACCCAGAAACGTCCCTGGGAGCATTTGGATCCGAGAGGTGTTTTGTTCTTCGGCAGGAGTGAAATGGAAATGAGAATGTGAATAGTATTGAAGGCTATCGTCGGACAATAAATGTGATCGATTAATTTGAAAGAAATGATCGCTTTGTATTTTTGACAACTTGATCCTGTTCTGAACTGCTCTTGACAACAACGTAATTTAATTTCAGCTACTGTTGACCTGACTGTGCTTATCCTACATCACGTAGAATGTTGTTTGGCATTCAAGTTTCAAAAAGAAAACTGGTAACCGAAGTCTTGTTTCGAAACTGTTTCCGTGAAGTCGTATGCAAATTAAGTGAAAATAAGATGAAAATTTATAAAATACTTATGTAAGGCGCGAATTATTCTATTTATTTCATCTTTTTGCCTTTGTCACACGGTAGGGTTCGCTTGGTGAGTATAAAGCTTGTTTTCGACCCTGGATCTGTTTGGTTTCAACACGACATTGGCGAGATATCGAGGGAATCCCATGTGACGTCACGCCTTATCTAAAAATACTTTAGTTTAGTTTAAACAGTATTTATTTCAGATAAAATAAGTTCTCAAAGAACAACATTGAATATTTACAAAAGTATAGGTATGGTATACTTCATGTAGGATTCCATAGTGTTTCGCTAATTTCTCTAAAAATGGAATCGTTAAAAGCCAGATACTTATTGATGCAGTTGCTTCGAAGAGAATACTAAAAAATAGCCCATTTGATGTTTGTTCGACAGTTATTGGACACAAAAGACTGTTTCCAAAATGAGAGTGAAAATGAGAGAGCGCGAGAGGGTGAGGTGGGGGTCGGGTTAGGGATTATTGTCGAATAAACTGCTAGCTCAGCATGCTGTCAGGCAAATTGGTTTCAATGAACAGAGGATTGGTGTATTGTTATAACACGCCGTTATCTGAAGTGAAAACATTTTCTTCCCATTCGACTGTCGCCCCCCCCCCCCCCCCCCCCCCCCCCACACACACACACACACAAACACACACTTCAACAACTAGAAAAAAATATTTTAAAAAAGCCAGTCCAAACCTCAAAACATAGACACTAAATGCTCGTTATGAAGTTAAAACGACCACGGTCAAAAACGGTAAACAATTTTTTTTTAAAAAAGGTCATTAAAAAGAATGAAACAAACCCCAAATACCCCCAATTGGAAAAATAATTCCCCGACAAAGCTGTGTGAATGTATGTGTGATGAATAAACAGCTAACAAATAACAATGGGATTACCTTCATAGACAAGTGATTATGGATATGTTAATTACAGGTGTGAAGGAATTAGAGCCAAGGCAAAATGAAGTGTTACAGTTATAACTGAACTAATTTACCCTAATGCATAGGTAAATTAAAAAAATGAATGCCGATTGAAAAACATGGTCTGAAATCTTTCGGGTGGGGGGGGGGGCGAATGTTCTTCGGGGGGAGGAGCGGTCCTCTCGCCCCCTCCCCCATGGTTGCAGGTTCGGTGGTTCAGTCAGTAGTGTTTCAGTTGAAAGGTGTGACGTCAACGTTGTGCATTCGAGTCTGTTCATATGGTTTGTTAACTGATTAGACCATCGTACATGCACAAATATGGGCATTGGAACGATCATATGGGAAATCGAATAATCTCAACTGGACGTATAATTATCACCAACTCCCGATCAACGATTTTACCAACTGGACGTATAAAAAAATCGATAAGGTGACATTATATTTTGAACAGTTTCAGTAGCACCGAACCTCCTTCGTTGTTATGGTTGATAGTTTCTGGTGTGGAATTGAACGCCGAATCTGTCGCTCTATGATTTTAACATGTTACATTTGTGCGAACATGTGAAAAACGATATTTGAAGGAGAAATGTGCCCGAGAAATTCATTTTCTGAGATGATCAGCAGGTGTTTTTTCATACTACAAGAGTAGATTTTTCCATTAACTTGTGTCGTTTCATTGTTAAATATTGTTTTATATAACATACTTACTGATTTTGCATTCTTCGGTCATTCCTTTTATTAAAAAAATCTTGTTTTCAGTGATCTTGGATACGCTACGACTGAAACTTTGAGATAAAAATAGAAATCTCTCGCCTCGCTTATCTCCACTTCCGGCTAAAGGTTTATACGGTTTATACCCTGTGTAACTTAGGCCACGTCGAACAAAATTTTGTCAGTTTTGTGAATTTTATACGGATATTTCTCAACAGACAATGGAATCGGAATCGGAAAATTTGAATGATGACAATAGAGGTAATTTTGAAATTTTCCACAGTGAAATCTCAAACATTTCGGTCGAAGATTTATGTTGCGACTTTTTTTCTGGAGTTGAAAAAAACCCAAATGACTCTAATTCCTCGTTAAACCCCCGTTATTCGGAGCCAATTAGTGACACGCAATTGAAAGAAAGTATTCTACAAACCGTGCCTAAGAAAACCCACAAACAGAACATTTGGTGCTTGAAAGTGTGGAGGGACTGGGCGGTGTACAGAAACACACAACCTATAACACGGGACAGCCCATTTCATCCCGTTCCAGAGGAATTAACCGCCGATGCGTCCATAGAATGCTTAGATCACTGGATGGCAAAATTTGCATACGAAATACGTCGAGCTGATGGTAATCCATATCCCCCCAAAACACTAGAACAGATATATTCAGGGATACAACGTCATTTAAGAAATGAAATTGGCCATGTACACATTAACATTTTTCAGAAAGATGACACACTATTTAAAAATACAAGACGGGCACTGGACGCTCGAATGAAAGAGCTTACGGCTTTGGGCGTGGGAGTCACAAAAGCAAGAGCTGACCCTGTTTTGAGCTGCGACGAAGACATTCTCTGGGGTAAAGGTGTTTTTAATGTGAACACAGCTGTTGGACTCACGAATATTGTGTTCTTTTATAATTGTAAAGCATTCGGTTTCAGAGGTATGGACGAACACAACAAACTCAGAACAGTATAAATTAATTTTCAAGACTGCGTTGAAACGGAAAGTTTTAGTTTTTGACGGCCGTGTCACAAAAAATGTTCAGGGCGGACTTTTACAGAGAAATGTAGAACTCAAGCATATTGAACACATTGAAGACCCTAAGAACTCACGTTGTCTAGTGTCTATCTACGAGAAATATTTAAAATTAATTCCCAAACAAGGACCGTTTTACAGAAGACCTTTAGACCCCAAACCCGGGACAGTTGAACCACGATTTGGAAAGCAGTGTATTGGCATTAATACTCTTTCAAACATGATGAGAACACTTTTCAAATCTGGCAATATTGACGTGTCCGACCGAAAAATTTCAAATCATTCTGGCAAGGTAACATGTTGCACCACTTTATATAACGATGGTTTTGACGATAAATCGGTCACTAGCAGGAGTGGACATAGGAGCAGTGCTGTTCAAAGTTACAAGAGGGAGCTTAGCCCAATGAAAGAGGCGATAAGTAAATGTGTAAATCCACCCCATCCACCCTCAGAGACAAAAGCTGAGCCACTCAGTTCAGAACAATCCACTACACCTGTCTCGTCTTTGCAAAAAGGGGATGAAAACGAAAACTGCATGGTTATCCATCTTCCACCTTCAATTAACTCAATTGTGATTGTGAAAGGTGACAAAAAAATTAAGGTGCAAATTTGAATTGAGAAACCACAAGTGGTATCCACAGCAGACGAAAATGTTAATATGTGATCAGTTCAATAAAGAAAGTAACAATTAATTTTGAGTGGCCTTTCCTTGTCACTTCACTGGTTACTTCGTTTCATGACAATAGCCCAGCAAACTGTGAATGTTTTTTCTTTTGTTGTCATTTATAAACCGTAACATAACGGTACATCCATTAAGACCACGGTGTTCCCTGTCTATGCAGTTTAGACGAAGAGTGGAACAAAGGCTATTTTAGCTCGTCATGGTCTAAATTTCTTTTTTCCTTCTATGGGAGTACTCATTCTGAAAGTTTAGTGGACAGCCATCAAACAGAACTAAAGTTTTTGCTTGAATTTTTTTACGAAGTTTTATCTATTGTAACGATTGGGTTTTTCTCCTATATGGAACCTAATCTATAAATTTGGTAACCATGAGTCATTCACAATCCAAGTTGTTGCTCGAGAACCAATTTTCGACATGTTTCTATTCATAGTCACAGTCAAGTTGCCTGACCTAGCAGATACAGACTTTGAAATGAATGGATTTCTTCTTTCAAAAAGCTAATATTTCTGAAAGTTTGGTTCAACATGAGCTTTGATAAATAGAACTCCTGCATTTGTGCAGAAACCCCAAACTGCTATTTTGGTATAATAGTGGCAAATACCTGAAAATAGAAAGAATTTTTCGCATTCTCGGGAAGTATCTTCTTGCTGAACTCGGTAGACCTGCATTGAACACAAGTAACGTTACTGGCTTAAAACCAGTTTTCGATCAAGCTCTTTTACAATAAGAGGTGCCGCGATCTCCAATTTCGGCCTCTCAATTACAAACTCGAAACTCGATAGTACCCTTCCAGAGTCGTCGCGAAGATGACCGATTGGGGATGAAAACTTAATTTGTCCCGACTGTCATGACTATAAGTCCCGACTGAAGAAATCTGTCAACTACATCTCCGAAGGCATGCCTGGATGAGATAGTTGGAATATTTGTCAATTGGGATTATAGTTAACCTTTTACCCAATGTAACAAGCAAAAAACCGGCCAGCGATGTTCATAAAATTCATCACTCAGTTGCCATTACTTTTTCAAAACGTCGCTTATGATACTCATTGGAACGAGCTCATTGGGACCGTTTCAATGAGGGCGATGTTTTTTACCCAAAAAATAAGTTATTCAAAAATGTTGTTCCCAACTGTCGTCTGCGTTTCATGTAAGGCGAAGGGTTAAAAAAAACTCATGTAATTTGTTTGTGAAGAAACAGAGGATATCTGGTGTTTTTGTGTGGATACCGAAAATTATCTCAAGAGTGACCGAGACAAATTTTTATTTTCCGCATGCGCGAGCGAAAATAACCATTTCTCTCGGTCACGAGTGAGATAATTTTCGGTATCCAGTTAATGACTTTTTACATACCACTGTTTTCTCGCCACGATATAGCCTTAGCTGCTGATGTGGCGTTAAACACCAGTAAATAAATATAAATATTTCGGTATCCAGTCAAAAACACTAGATTTTCTTTTTATTACACGCTTTTTATAAGAATCTGAACGTACCTATCCATAATTCCACTCGTTTCAACCTTGAATTGACGAATTGATACATGGAAGTAAACACCTGATGTGCATTGATACGCGGAAGTGATTTGATCAATACTCGGAGCAGGTAACGTCTAATTCAGCTGGCGGGTTTCATGCAACAATTCAAGGTGAATACGTGCTGAGTTATTGCTGGAACTGGGGGCGCGGTGGCGTTGCAGTAACCGGTTCTCTTCAGATCAAGAAACGTCGAGCCCGGTTAATCCTTGGATGGGTGACCGTCTGAGCGATCGATTCAGACTCCCGCGTTGTGTCCTTGGGCAAGGCACTTAACCCCGATTGTCCACATGGGAGCACGATGACGCCGTGTACTAAGGTGTACTGCACGTCGATGGTACGTATGTCTTCAACCAATCTAACCCTGCCTGTGCTGCAGTGCGGAGTTACGATATTGGGGAGCTGGCAGCTGCTCGTCATTGCTCGGTGGTTCTCTCCGGGTACTCCGGCTTCCTCCACCCGTAAAACTGTCACCGACACGATATGACCTTGGCTGTTAAAGTGTCGTTAAACCCTAATAAATCAATAAATAAATATTGTGGAAATGATCGGTATCCACTCAAAACACTAGATTTTCTTTTCATTATACGTTTTTAGAACAAATTTATCATTTCCAGTGATAATTTGACTCGTATTCACCTTGAAGTGATGCTTTGAAAGCCGGCATTTTGATTGAAACCGTGAAAGTGAAAATTTCTATATCTTCACAGTGGAGGATATGATTTCTGTCTTTCCGCAATTGTGTCGATAATCAATCGTTTAGCGTATAATAAATACATGTAGTAGCGAGATGCATGGGCTTCCCAACTTCTTATTTAAGTAGCAGGTTTCGCCCTCAAAATTGGTCATGCTGGGATCCCAAAATCCCCAATCTGCCACAAACCTTCATTTGCATGAGACCGACTGTGTGACATTGGTCCAGGAAACAAATCTATTTCCGTCAGAAAGTACACGATTACCAGTAAGAGCAAAACGATATGACTCCAATCCAGATGAAAATGTCCCGACTGGAAAATTATTGAGGGGTGTAACACGCCCATTGTTACACTCTTGAGTAACCCGTACATTCGGCAGAGTACCGTACCGCTGTGAGACATGTGTCATATAACACTTGGGTTATTGCCCTTGGCCAATTTTCGACATGGTTCTATTTATTCCGTTGACTTATCTCTTTCGGCTAAAGACTCCAAAATCGATGGGTTATTTTTTCTCTTTCCACGGGCATATATATTCTGCATATTTGGTTCAGCTGCAGTACAAAAAACATATCTTATCGCCCGGAAACCAGAAAGTGTTATTTTTTTAATAACAGCAACTTTGCCTTTTGGACGAGTAACCTGAAAATCGATCGGATTTCCCTTCTTCTGCAATGGTACAAACTCCGCAAATTTAGTGTATCTGCTTGAAATAAAACTAAGGTTATTTTCGACCGACCGCCTAGAAGCCCTCCGTGACCGACCGACCGACCGACCGACGAATGTCTTCATGATTATTGTTACGTCAGCAAGAACTTTCACTCTATGGATATGAAGATATCAATTCCACTTTTTTTCATTCTCATTTTTCAGAACAATCCGTGTCTGTATACTGGCATATTTCATTCAAGCCGGACATGTGCTTGTGAACCTGGGTTTTCTGGAGAGTTATGTGAGAATCCACCGAAAGGTAATATTTATTTATTTTATTTATTTATTTATTTATTTATTTATTTATTTATTTATTTATTTATTTATTTATTTATTGGGGTGTAACGACACTTTCCTCAGCCAGGGTCACCATGTGTAGGAACCGAAAGATAATATGTTCATTTAAATGCTTCTCGTAACTTGAACCAAAGCACCAAGTTGACACGAACGTCATTTTCTTCCCTAACGTTCGAGCGACCTCTTGTAAAAGTGTCCACAATTCGAGACAGATATATCGAGAAACACACCTTTCTGGATCAAGGAGTCTGCCATTCTGCAATTTTTAGGAGAGCGTTCGATGAACAAAATTAAAAATGTTATGTGTGGCGGCGTCAGGTTAGCTGACGCCAAAACAATCTTTTTTATATTTTATTACTTTCCAAAGTGTGATTTACTGGGATTTCCGGGTTTGATTATAAACGATAACTTCAAAAGTGAATTATGCAGTCAACAATTGTGTCATGTATCCGTACGCGCAATATAAGACGTTTTGCCATGGGTGTAATTGGGACTTCATCGTTTTGTTTTTTTTTTTTTTTTGTTGTTGTTTTTTTTTTGTTTTTTTTTTGTTGCTTTTTTTAACCCTTTACCTAACATGAAAAGCAGACGACAATTGCAAAAAAATTCTTGAATAACTATTATTTTAATTTTTTGTCTCAAAAACATAGGTTATGACCCCCTCATGGGAACGAGCTCGACGAGAACGTGCTCGACGAGATCGTTCCAATGAGGGGTCATAACCTACGTTTTAGAGACAAAAAATTAAAAAATAATGAAAATTAACTGGCGAGTTTTGAGAATAGCGCTGGCCGTTTTTGGCCGTTACGTTAGGAAAAGGGTTTTAAATAATACAAGTATCGTTAATAATGAAAAACAATAAACAGAGTAATCGCTTGACTGAACTGGTTACGTGAAATAATTCATTCAAGGCGAGGGACTATATTGTAAAACACTCGTGCGCATTCGCGCACTCGTGTTTGTACAACGTCCTCACCTCTCATGAATTATTTCACGTAACCAGTCCAGTCAAGCGATTACTCTCTAGTTATTCTCAATTATTGCGTTTTTGGGCATGATAAATTGATAATACGATATCAAATTTCCCCGATAACCAACTTTGTGTATTTCCCGTGTTTCACTTTCTAATTTGAAAAGTCTTTTAATTAAAAGTAATATTGACCAATAAATTCATTAAACAGTGTCAGTTTATCATTTTCCGTGCGCCTATGTACTGGCACGTGAATATTAGCCAGGACTATTTGTAGGGAGACCACCCCATCTCCAAGTCACAGAATAGGAAAACATCCTTGAATGTAAATTTCGCCTTCCAGTTATTCAATCCCTGCACATTGATGTCAAAATACCAAATGTTCAAGCAGTATTTTTCCCCATAATGAAATTAGGAATTTAGCCAATCATATCTTGATTGACGGAGCTTAGTGAGCCCTGTCCAATAGAACTGAATTCGTAAAATTCCTAGTTGTACTATGGAAAAGAAACGCAGCTTGAAATTTCGATTTTTCGACGTCAGTGTCCGGGTGGGGAGACAAGAAACATTGATCATTGTCAACTTAAGTTAAAGTCATTGCTCCCAATAAAATGCAGAGACAATGTGGCGAGACATTAAAATTTACAAGTTGGACGGCTTATGTTTACTGGTTGTCCTGACTGACGTGGGTAACATGATAAACACGTTATGCAATTTTACGCATCTGAACATCTTTGTTTTGACGTTGGTCGAAGAACAAAACTATTTAATTTAAAATGACAACCGATCTACTTTCAAACTACAAGTTTATATACTCTGGATGCATAACAGGTGTTTGTGTCTGAAAGTGCAGCTCCCAGGGTTTTTTTACATCAATAATTTCATGGATACCGATGCTTGTGCATTTTTCGGTTTCTCCTGCTGATGCCATCGAACACAACTAACATCTTTTTTGGCATTGGTGGAATTACAAAACACACACAATGTTAGAGCAAATGATTACACACGCTCTGCATTAAAGTTTCCCCTGAACTGAAAAAATTATTGGTTAATATTTTGTTAATGTTTGACCACATTTATCGGCTAACTACGACCCGCGTTGTGTCCTTGGGCAAGGCACTTTATCCCGGTTGCCTACATGGGGGCACGATGACGCCGTGTACCAAGGCGTACTGCGCGTCGATGGTGCACCTGTCTTCAACCGCTGTAACCCTGTTTGAACGGAGCTTGAACAGAGTTAGAATGTTGAGGAGCTGACAGTTGCTCGTCGTTGCTCGGTGGTTCTCTCCGGGTACTCCGGCTTCCTCCATCCGTAAAACTGCCCCGGTCACGATTAGCCACTATGCATAAGTATGTGACCTTAAACCCCAATAAATAAATGAATAAATATCGACTAACTTGGCAAAGTCCGACTTGTTAACAATATATTTGGAATCTGTATCACAGGTATGTTGGTTTTCAGTACTGCGGACTGACAAACTTATTGCATTACTGCTAAATCAGAAACACTGGATTTCCTGAGAAAAAAATTAAATGTTTCAGGTTTCTTGATCGATTCTAATTTTCTTGTCCGACCCTATTATCATTTTAAGGGTATTTTTTTGTTTTTAATCCAAAAAGTTACATCCATTTGAAACGATATATGAAGATACTTTAGGAACTGGCTTCAAATACATGTACACAGCGAATATATAAAGGCCATTCATTTTAACCCTTCACCTAATCCGAATAGCAGACGACACTTAAAAGAAAACAGTTCTTGAATAACTAAAAATTTAAACTCGTTCCAATGAGGGCCATAAGCTAAGTTTTTGAAACAAAACAAATTAAAAAAAATAAACTATGAAATATGATTTTGTAAACAATACTGACAGGTTTGGGTCGTTACGTTGGGTGAGTAAAGGGTTTAAGCGACTGTGTGAGAAAATAAAAAAATAAAAATGAAAAAAACATTCTCATCCCCATCTGTTATATAAATGGGGGGTGTATGATTCCGTGACTCAGTAATCCAGTCGGTGTCCAGCTAGAAATTCATGCGTTAATTATCCCCCTTGATATGCAAGTCAACTAGAAATTTTTCATCGCATGAGTGGGTTACCCGTCCTGGGATGGGACGGCCCGCTAGTTTCCAAACCTCCCTTAAGAAATGTAATTTTATGGAACAGTAAACGAAAAAAAAAATGATTTTTTTTATATTTTCAGATTGCTTTTTCTCGAGTCCAACTGTCACAGGAATCTACCCATATGGCGATACGGAGAAATTCAACGTTTATTGCTTGGCTAACAACCACACACAGATTATCAAATTTATAGGACCAGGTGGAATGCCAGAACGCAATAGTACATGGGCCACTTTCAAACAAGCGTTCGGAGACTTCACATATTGGTGGACAGGAAATCAAGCACTACACAGGATCACCAACTCGGCACGTTACATTATGTATATGCAAGTCGTAACAGGAACAGGATACACAGAATTGTATTATGACAATTTTGTCATTGACGACGAAGCACACAATTATGCTGTACACTTCACTCAATTCAACAAGACAGGGCTAGGTGACAACACCCTAACAGACGGAACACCTTTCTCGACAAAAGACAATGATTTAAGTGGCTGCGCTGCAATATATGATTCGGCGTATTGGTATGCGGATTGTTCATCGTCCCCTCTTACAGGATCCTACCCAGAGGGTGGTACACCACAGACAATGTACAGTATGCAAGTAGAGTTAATCCGAATGAATTAGTGGTCAGTAAAGAGTCCACTGATGTAAAGGCTTTCTTCACTCAAGAGACAATCTCACCTGTCAAAGAATGAAAAAAGAAAACATTGCATTTCCGATAACATTTTCCATTAGTTTCCCTTCATTCAGCTTTGATTTTATATATATGATATTTTATTTGTGAAATCTCTGTCCACCAATATAAATGTGTCGCGGCCGGGTCACAATCTGGTCGAGAGATCACTTTTTTATTACAACTGCTTACCTACTCGAAGAGATACGACAGGTGCGAAAAATGAGTAATATTCCATTTTTCTTTCTCACTGAGCAGATTTGATTTGTTTCTTCATTGGGGTTTAACTACACTTTCAGCAGGCAAGGTCATATCGTGCCAGGTAGTTTTGGGAGTGAAGGAAGCCGTAATACCCAGAGAGAACTCAGGAGCAGCGATGAGCGATAGGTCAGGCTCTCTACATTACTAACCCAACACAAGCAGAGTTAGCAGCGGTTGAAGACAAGTTCAACATCGCCGTGCAGTACGCCGAAGTACACGGAGTCACCATACTCCCACGTGTGCAGTCGGGATTAAGTGTCTTGACCAATGACCCATCTTAGCTGGCGAGGGTCGGCATCGAAGCGTCGATCCTTTGGTTTAAAGTCCAGCGCTCTAACCAATGAGCCACTGTGCTCCATGCTGATTTGGTACTGTTCGGTTTGTCAAATTCAAGTTTTGCTGCCAAGCAAAGACAATAATCAAATCAGGGCCAATATTTGGGGTGAAACGTTCAATCATCGATCATAATTTTTGCGCAACGAATCGAGTTTATACATTGGTCTCAATGTACTTCGCATTCCATATCTGTATTCATTTTACCGCAATGCTTCTATAAAAGACATAACACAATATCGATAATGCAAACTGAAAAGAAACAATCGCCAACCATCGCTTTATTACATCGCTCGTTTTGTGTTTAGTGTGTAACAGGCCAGCAACCTTATCGTGGCAACATTCATGCAGTTAGGTATGTTGCGAAGTAGTAATTGGAGGTTATTACTTGGTTAGTTTAATATCTGCCGAGATATCAGCGAGGGGTAACTTCATATCAGCCTGATGTGAAGTTACCGAGGGCTGATATCTTGGCCGATATGAAACTAACCAAGTCATAGCCTCTGTATTTATTAAACCAAAACAAATAATTACAAAATGTTCTCAGATCTGTTACAGTTTTATGACATTGTTATTGTTTCTCATTCTTTTCACAAAGATAAATGTTTCCTTTTCCCCTACTCCTAGTTCAGCTCTCCGAACGTCTCGATTTCCCCACTGGGGATGCCGCGACGTCCAGATAGCTGAACTATCTCTTCTCCCTCTTCGACGAATCTCCACTTTCGAATCTGAATTTTACTTTGTCAGGAATTTTCTGAACAAGTCTTTTCTTTTTTCGCATTAGCCACCTAGTCGTTACATATTACCATCATAAATTATATGTTAGCCTGTGAATAATCGCACATTATCTAAAAGATATTTCTCGATATCCATCGGCTCGATGGATATCGAGAAATATCCCTCAGTAGCTTCATAAATAATGTTACGTTACGCCGCATCACGTCGCTTTGAAGGAACGATCAGCTGATCTTTGTTATTGTTTTGAAACGTACGCATTTGGGGTCGAATTGGGCTGAATATTGTGAAATAAAATGTCTCGTAGCATATAATAAAAAAGAAAATCTACTCTATTTTAGTCAGTATCTGGAATTATCTCATGAGTGTGAACCTGAAAGTTTTATTTTTTACGCGCGCTTGCGCACGTGAAAAATAATATTTTCAGGTCCACACGATGAATTTTATCAGTAGCTTCCTGAATGACGTTACGCTTCGGCGCATGACGTCGCCTTGAAGGAACGATCAGCAGCTTTTTGCTATTGTCCTGAAACTGTTTGCAGTCGAGTTGGGCTGAATATTGCGCAGTAAAATGTCACGTAGCATACAACGAAAAGAAAATCTACTCTGTTTCAGTGAATATCGGGAATTATCTCATTCGTGTGGACCTGAAAGTATTATTTTTCACTCGCGCAAGCACTCGAGAAAAATAAAACTTTCAGGTCCACACTCATGAGATAATTCCCGATATTCACTAAAACAGCGTAGATATCCTCTATTTATTCCTCGCTCTACAAACTCTGCTTCAAACCACTCCACCATGCTCGCAAACGCCAATTTTCCTGATTGCGTTCGACGAATAACTGAACATTTCGAAGTAAACAAATTGGTTGCGCAAAATAACGCAACAAGGTAGACAACTCTAGCTTGGTTCATATCGACAGAGAGCGGCGTCATATCAGCCGAGTTTGAAGCCATATCGGCCGAGTTTGGTAATGGGTAATTCTGGGAAAGCAAATCATATCTAATAAATAATTAACCCGAAACAGGGTTTTCTCAGTTTCTTCAGACAACCCTTTTTGTGATATTAACAGAAAGATAAAGCAATTCCCACTTATATTAGTTAACCCTTTACCTAACATGAAAAGCAGACGACACCTGCAAAAAAATTCTTGAATAACTTTTTTTTTCATTTTTTGTCTCAAAAATATAGGTTATGAGCCCTCATTGGAACGAGCTCGACGAGCTCGTTCCAATGAGGGGTTATAACCTATGTTTTTGAGACAAATATGAAAAAATAATGAAAATTAATTAGAGATTTTTTAGAAAGCGCTGGTCTTTTGACCGTTACATTGGGTAAAGGGTTAAAAGGCTAGCAACCGAGAAAACTGAATTTTTTTCCATGTTTGTTTGTTTGTATATTAGGGTTTAACGACAATTTTAAAGGCCCGAGTCCTAACGTATCAGAGAGTTTTACGTCTGGAGGAAGCCAGAATATCCAGAGAGAACCACTGAGAAGTAGCGAGCAACGGTCAGACTCTTATTATCTGTGCAGAATCAGAGTTAACGGAGATTGCAGGCAAGAGCACGTTCGATATGCAGTAAGCCTCTGTACGCAGCGCCATCGTGCTCCATATGTGCAATAGGGATTAAGTTTCTTTCCCAAGGACGAACGCAGTTACCGCTGGTAAGGACCTTCGGTTAAGATCCAATGTTTTAAGCAATGAGCCACTGCGATCCCTGCAGATTTCGTACCGCGTGGCTTGAGTAATTGGAGTCTTGATTGGGGGATGGGGGTGGGAGGGGGGGGTCAGCAAATATATTCCGGACACCTAAGCCGGGGTGGGTGAGTAGTGTCAGGCCAGAAAAAAATATGTTCAGTGGGGCTTATATAATATAACAACAACTAAATAACCCTCCTTATTGGCCAACAAAATGGGGTATTTAGATGCCCAGAAGTATATGTTACATATATACTTACTGTTAGTGAGCAACATATGACCTTTTTCTCGACTTAACACAAACATGTGCCGCTGTCATCCAGGCAATATTGGAAGACACCGGAGTTCATCAGAAGAAGATACAAGTTACTGCAGTCATTTTTATAATAAAATCAAACGAGAAAACCAAAACTGAAGCATCTCAAATGGCACATTGTGCCACCTAAGGGACGATATATCAACCTTGAATTGATGCATGAAAGTAAACAGGACATTGAATCATTGAAACGCGGAAGTGATTTGATTGATACTCGGAACTGATAGCGTCTTGCAATCTGATTCAGATGGCGGATTTCTAGTCCAAACATGCCCTGAAAGCCCGTAATATAAGTTGTTTTTGGTTTGGTACATGTACGTCCTTTTAAAGGAAGTACCAAACCAAAAACTTATATTATGGACTTTCAGGCCATGTTTGGACTAGCGGGTTTCATGCATCAATTCAAGGTGAATACGTGTTGAATTATTGCTGGAAATAATCGGTATCCACTCAAAAACACTAGATTTACGTTTCATTATACGTTTTTAGAACAAATTCATCATTGCCAGTGATAATTTGACTCGTATTCACCTTGAAGAGATGCTTTGAAAGCCGCCATTTTGATTGCCGTCGTGAAAGTGAAAATTTCTATATCTTCACAGTGGGGACTACGATTTCTATCTTTCCGCAATTTCTTCGATAATCTAATCATTTAGCGAATAATGAAAAGCTTTAAAAATTGCCCCGCCTATCGTATAGTTGTTTTATATATTGCAATATTTAGAATGTAACAAGGAAATACGAAATACAGTCCATGATACAGTGTTGCCTAATTTACATCTGAACGAGAGAAGAGAAAATCGATAAGGAATAGAGTTTATCTTTAAAAACTTATTTACGGATGAAAGAATCAACCCTTCTACAGTGTTATGTTCAACGTGGGTGTTGCAGATAGTGAGTGTCCAAAATTTGGGAGGAATATGTTTTTTTTTTACCACAACAGGGAGGGGGGGGGGGGTGTCCGAAAGGGTTTAAATTTTGCAGCCTCGTGTCAGCAATTTTTTTTTACAGAAATCACCCCACCCGACCCTACGTCTTGCTGTCGACAAATTGGGCCAATGTTTATGATGAAACATATCATCATAGATTAAAATGTTTGCGCAACAAGTCGATTTTACGTTTGAGTTTGCACATTGGTCTCAGTGTACTACGTAGTAAATATCCGTGTTCTTTTACAGCAAAGTTTCTAGGAGACATCAAACAGTATCGAAAATGCAAACTGAAAAGAAAAATCACTATCCACCGCTTTATCACATCGTTCAGTTTCGCATTCAGTGCATGTAATAGCCTTACAGTCCTATGATGATAACATCCATGCTGTTACATACAGTACGTGGAGAGTGGATTGTAACTAAATCACCCGCGGAGTGGAGGTATCACCCAAGCTATAACTTTCAAATTTTATATATATCGACAAAAAACACAAGCAATGTTTCAGCCAATGGACCTCCGGGTTTAACCCGGAGGTCCATTGGCTGAAACTTTGCTGGTGCTGGGTATGCTTTGCAACAAATTTGCAATTATTGCTCAGGTGGAATCTCCACTTTGCGGGTGATTTAGTGATAACACACTCTCCACGTACTGTACTTGTACAAATTAGTAATTGAAGAAACCTGAAAAAAGGATTTCCGCGGGTACTTCGAGGGCAAATCTTAGTATTGATTGCACTCTTTGTGATATTTGAGCCGAGCCTGACAGAAGTCAAGTAGTATTAATATGTTCATCAGGATTAGTGCAAAGGCTAAAATATGCAACCAAGAGAAGTAAAGTGTATTCCATGAAATGCTTTGCCATCGCCGATAAGACCTGTGATGTAATGCACCGTTGGAAAGTTATCTAAGAGCCCAGCAATTCATCTCTGAATGTAAAGAACAAAGGTCTGTTCTCATTATTATAAAGTTGGTCATGTTTCATGAAGGTCGATTCGAGAATGTCTTCCTGTTATTTGTCTTTCGCTGTGAAATTCAGATGAACAAAAAATGAAACGCCTTACTTGTTTGGGGGAGAACGACAGGAGAACGAAACTATTGATCTGTCAATTTGTACATGCCTGTAGCCTTATATCCGTGGCAAAAAGCTTGTCGTTAGAATTACTTGGTTTCGTTTAACTACCTAAAGCAATGCATAAGTAGTTAACATTCATTTCTGTGGTTTGATAAGCTTTGATTTTCTTAATTGAATGCATATAAAATAAGTCATATGTTGTGATTGTTGCTCTCTGCTGGCGCCACGAGCGATCCAACTTATGCAATAGAGGTAAAATCAATGAGTTTTTTATGTTCGCTGGCCGACTGAATTCATCGCATTATTGGTAGTTCGAGCCCTGATGTAAAGCAAAGACAAATACCGACTGAACTAGCATCGGTGTGAAAAGCTGAAGCAAACAGCCGATAGTAATTTTGACGTAACAAATACGTTTCAATAAAATAAGCATTGATTGCACGTTCATCCTGAAATATAGACTCTATGAAACTCGTGGACCACCAGTTAAATTCTGTTTGAAATCTAGCAATATTGAGGCCGATTTGTTTACACCTTTTCGCAGAGTTGGTGCGCTAACTACTGTGTGATTTATTGTGATGGCCTTTTTCTCACACTACACTCTTCCATGCTACAGTTACATATACTCCAATCAATATGTATTTAATTCGCCTTAAAACTTTAACTGGTTGAGTGCAAGAAGCCACTATCGGGTCTTTCAGAAAATGAGTGTACCAGAGCAAAATCCAAACATTTTTATTGCTCCTATTTCATATTCAGTCAAACGCAAATAATATTTTGTTATGTAGAGTTGTTTTATAACAAATTATTGGAGAGTGCCTGTGGGCACTCTCCAATAATTTGCAATGAAACAATTTCAATAACAAATTCAGACCACCAAAAATAATTTAGCCTTCGACCAGCTATGGTATTAACACTGAAAATTAGTGGAACTACGCGGTTAATCATAAAACTACAGGTGTGACGAGTCTTCATACAAAATTATTTAGAAAACAAACATGTTTAATAGTATTGATAAAGTCAATAGATTCGTTCAAATCAAGTCTTGCTTGAAAAACATTTTTTTAACGTCGATTCAAAGAAAATGAATGTTGAATGTATTTTTAGAATTCAATCGGAAGGAATATTTCAGTTGGTCGGAAAATCTGATCGACTGAAATATTCCAGACGATTTGATCTAAACATAGGGGATGGACCATTCAATTGCTAGACTGGTTCCATACCATAACAATGTCGAATTCTTTGCAGAATATGACAGGCGGCTTAAAAGATTGGGACTCAATGTGTTTAATTATTTTCTTTATTCAACAGTAGGGTGCCATTACAGTCATCAAACTTTGCCCACAATGTAAGCTATAAATTGATGTACCGCGTGGTTTGCGAGTTCGCATCGCTTTTGCAATTTGCTTCGTTTGACGCTTTGTCTGGAAAAGTCAACTTTTCGACTTCATCACATGACAGAGAAATAATGTATTTGATGTACAAGTCAAAATATGGGATAAACAAAAGGAAATGGGTCTTATTTTATTAATGATGCCATTGCCTAACAATGGTCTTTAAATGTTTCTCCAAGGCCTTTCCAAGAATCACCGTCACGAACTGATAACTTTACAGCATATGTAGAATGGTAATGTAGATGAACAAAAAAAAATTGTATAACCACAAAAAATAATTGTTTACAAAATGAAGCACTAATATGGGAGTTGTGTATTTTATGGCCTTTCTTCAATTGCAGTACGTTAACTCTTTACCCAGCGTAACCTTCAAAACCGGCCAGCGCAATTCTCAAAAATAGCCACTTAATTTTCATTATTTTTTCCTTGTTCGTCGAGCTCGTTCCAATGAGGGGTCATAACCAATGTTTTTGAGACAAAAAATGAAAAACAAATAGTTATTCAAGAATTTTTCTGCAGGTGTCGTCTGCTTGTCATGTTAGGTAAAAGGTTAATAATGTATATGTCGATCTCAGACCTATTCACTAGGGTCCACCCAAAGACCCACCTTCTGCGCATGCGCTATCACAGGTGACATGACATCACGCGAATGGGTGATCACGTATATATGTATTAAGGTGAAGCGTGGCGCAATCCAATGGCCTTGATGTAGTCCGTAGTTTCACCTCCATGCAAGGGGACTATCCTTAAGATTGTTCTTTAGATATATGTAATATACTTTAACTCCTTGAGGAAATGATAATACCTATCATAGAGGTATTTGACAGAGTGCGTAATGTGCAGCTGTAGTGAACAATAAATGGGCTTAGCATATGCTATTCAATTGGTAGAATGTTATCTTCATTCGTGGAGTAGAGTAACTGCTGCCTGGATGAGTATACATTCCAAAAATAGGTATAGCCCATATTATTCGGTAAGTATGCTAAATCGTCACAGAAATCGCCTCGACATTTATCATGCATAAGAAATGTGCATGCTACACCATTGAAATTGAAAGCATGTGCTTTCTAACGAACAGGTTCAGACCAATTCAGAACATTCGATTGTCAACATTCAAGTGATATAGTCTAAAGTCTGAAAACATTCGATTGTCAAAATTTGAGTGATGTAGTCCGAGGACTGAAAACATTGAGACCAGTAGGTTGGAGTGAGCTAGCTAGTGGTACTTGTGATATAAGAAGCCCTCAGTTAATTGAAAAAGCATGGTTGCATGTGCTTTTCATTTTGTCGATAATTGGTGCCTTAGGTCCAAAATTTGTGAAAGCAATAAAATAGTTCTAATTAATTTTGGTGATGCGATGTCAAAATTGCAACATATCAGCCACCTTCGTGGTCAACAAGCTTTTGATATAGCCATTATGGGAACCCGTACTTTCAAACCAACGGGCATTAGGCCTAGCCCACCGTCTAATGGTGATAGATTCATCTTGTCATGGATAGGGTTAATAACTTTGGTTGCACGTTTCAGAAGTATTCTGTGTCACATAGGAAACACATACCCTTTCAGAAAAGTTAACAGGGGAGGAGGGGGGGGGGGTTACGAGGTGCGAAATAAATTTTAACCCTCTGCCTATTACAATCTTATCTTTTCAGCGTCAGATGATTCCTGGCTAGAAAGGTTTATGTACTGGTTAGCATCTTCTGATTGATTTTGAATACGCTATGCGAGTGTCTAAAACATTGAATACTACTTTTATATTTTTATCTTCTGTTTGAAAATTCTTCCTAGCCATATATATTAAGAGAAAGCGTGACGCAACCTACTGGACTTGATGTAGTTTCACCTCCATGCAAGGAGACCACTATTCAGTTTGTCTTAATTTTAGACATGCAATATACTTTAATTTATTATACGCTAAACGATAGATTATCGTCACAATTTCGGAAAGATAGAAATCGTATTCCCCACTATGAAGATATAGAAATTTTCACTTTCACGGTGGCTGCTGGCTTTCAAAGCATCACTTCAAGGTGAATACGAGTCAAATTATCAATGGAAATTATCAATTTGTTCTTGAAACGTATAATGAAAAGAAAATCTAGTGTGATTGAATGGATACCGATCATTTTCAGAAATAATTCAACACGTATTTACCTTGAATTGATGCAGGGAACCCGCTAGTCCAAACATGGCATGAAAGTCCGTAATATAAATTTTTGGTTTGGTACGTCCTTTTGGACTAGAAACCCGCAAACTGAATCAGATTGCAAGACGCTATCTGTTTCGAGTATTGATCAAATCACTATCAGTGATTCAATGCGCTGTGTATTTTTATGCATCAATTCATGGCTGAAACGAGTGGAATTATCAGCGCCTTTAATTTACATTGTAATTCATCAGTTAAATTTGACCTCGTTGTTCTTTCTGAACCCGTAATTTGACTGGCTGAGAAGCGGTCGGCTCCATGCTCTACTCTCAGTTAAATTCACTTTTACAGTGCTCTAATTGTCGGAAGCGGGTCAATTAGAACATGTCTATATCTACGCTACGCTCGGGCAGCGGTGCTTAACCACGCCTTTCACAGATCGAACACACCCCGCAGTTGTTTTCTGTTAATTCCCACGTGGAAAAAAGACCGAGATCGAAATGACATTTTTTTATTGTTTTTCTTCAAATAAAACGGGTTTGGAAAATTTTTCACTTCTAACGATGACAGGAAATACAATGGAGATAAACGTCTCTTGTTTCGTGTGACATTCGGGAATTATGCAATGGTAAACCATTTGTGAACTCGCTTCTGCGGGGCTCGCTAACAAATGGTTTTCCACAGTCAAATTCCCGAATGTCTAACTCAACAAGAGACGTTCATCTCCCAAATAACGAGAGCTCAATATGGAATTAACCGACACCGTTTATACCATATTGGGTCACTAAAAGACTGTGTACCTGACATTATTACGCCAGCCCTATAGATTGACCAATGAAAGGTTATAACTAGTGACCGAGGACTGATGACTATTCCAACAATAATGCTCAGCAGTAATCCCGTATTAATTAAATATTCCGAAACTGGGGGTATAGTAATTGCCACTCTCTGTCATTTTGTTTATATCGCGAAAATCGAAGTCACAGTCTGAATTCGGCTAATTGGCAATTTAGAAAGATTGTTTTCAGTTCAAGTCGTCAGTAATCGGGCAGAATTGTAAATGCGCTCAAAATGTCGGAGGTAATAAACCAATATTTTTTGGCGATCAGTGAGATGTTGATTACTCCCCTTGTATTTCATCACTACTCGTCTGCTTTTGTACATAAATAAATGCCGACAGAAAAAAATTAACAAAAACAGGAAACGGTTTGCAAACACAACTGTGAATGAAATTTCTGAGCAAAAAACGGCTGGTATAATAAATATGGTACGGGACAATTAGTTGGCGGATTCGGTGTCACATGAGGTCCAGCGAGATCAATATTAGGCTCGGCTAAATTCTCGCATAATATTGTTCTCACTTCACTTCATGTGCCACATCGTCCATCAACTAAACGTTCCGTAACTTATAATATAATATTATAATATCCAACTGGATGTCTCGCCATGAAAGATTTTCATTTTCGTCCAGATTTAGTGAACATGAATTGCAGGGTTGGGGAGGAAACGATGGCTTAACCATGCTAAGTGGAGTGGGAGGACACAATATTTCCAGCACTTTATTTTACCTGGTGATGGATTAGTCCTCAATGGGTGAAGTTCCAGTGTGTCCGAGGCTAAACCTT
The DNA here is from genome assembly GCA_031216915.1 of Pictodentalium vernedei. Lineage (NCBI taxonomy): Eukaryota > Metazoa > Mollusca > Scaphopoda > Dentaliida > Dentaliidae > Pictodentalium > Pictodentalium vernedei. The sequence continues at coordinate 271,949,148 of CM062288.1, forward strand.
CAACTTTTCGTATCAGTTGGATCACTCTGAGCACTTTTCTAAGGTCCAATTACCCAGAAAGTGAAGGCGCAACATTACCTTTCAGAAAATGATCCAAGCAAATTTCCGGGCGAGAGTACATATATCGACGTCAGAGATTTCGGGTACGAGTTGTATATTAGGTTGAGATTTGCCAGGAAAAGTGGGGGGAAGGATCCCATCAAATCCTCCTGTTGTCCCACCGCCAATGGTGAGTGATTGTGTAGATTATCTCCCAACAAATGTAGAGCGATAAATATCTCCTCGACCCCCCCCCCCCCCCCCCCTCTGCACATCTGCACCCATCTATGTATGTAATTTTTCTTAACCCTTTATCCAATTGAACGCCCAAAATCGGCCAGCGTTATTCTCAAAAATCGACAGTTCATTTCCATTATTTTTTTAATTTTTGTCACAAAAACATAGGTTATAACCCCTCGTTGGAACGAGCTCGTCGTGCTCGTTCCAATGAGAGGTCATAACCTATGTTTTTGAGACAAAAAAAGAAAAAAACATTAGTTATTCATTATGTATGCATGGAATAGTTAGCCGACTGAACGCGATTACGCGATGAAAGAACATTAAATCCCTCTCTGTTGAGAAGAAATCGGGCCGTCTGTTTCATAAGAATCGACTCGAAAAATGGCTCGACTCGCGAGTTTAAACTAGAATCGAATCGAGAATCGACTCGAACTAATATATTCGACGCGCGGGGCCCTATTCCGGTTTTCATCATTCTCTCTTCATCAGATATCATGATTCGGTTTTTGAATACAAGATGCAATGTCTCTTCAAATCCTCCTAACAATAATAAAATTCGCTAATTCCTCAGAGAGAGATCCCCTACGAAAATTTATTTAAATTGCACGTAACGCTTGCTTCTTTCCCTGGGGTATATGCTGCCGAACTGGCCAAAATAACTCTATTAAGCTAACCCCTGCACATAATGACAGAGTTATGTATTTATTTAGTAAGGTTTAACAACACTTTAACAGCCAAGGTCATATCGTGCCGGTGACAGTTTTACGGGTGGAGGAAGCCGGAGTACACGGAGAGAACCACCGAGCAAGACGAGCAGCTGCCAGGTATCCAATACCGTAACTCCACACTGCAGAACAGGCAGGTCAGATTGGGTGAAGACATGTGCATCATCGACGTGCTGTACGCCTTAGTACACAGCGGCATCGTGTCCCCATGTGGACAATCGGGGTGAAGTGCCTTGTCCATGGACACAACGCGGGAGTCCGAAGTGACAGAGTTAACAGCGACTGCCAAGAACTGTCTCCACGAAAGAGGCCTGCCACTTGACCACTTAGATAACACGGAGAGGGAAGCAGATAACTGCCAAAACCTTTGGGTGTTTTTTTTATGGACGGATAGTAAAACTTTCGGAGAAAAAACACCAACTGCATTTGAAAGCCTTCAGCTCATGGATCACCAAATCATACCTATCAGTCTATGTGGCTTTAACTTTTAAGTGAATCCGGTTCCCCACAGAAACTTTGGAAAGTGGAGCAGTACACGTTTATTGTGGTAAACAGGTTCTGTTCCTCTAACAAAAAGAACATGGTAACCGACTAGGGTGAAAGTCCGTGGGCGCTATGTGTATAAACGACTTGTTAAACTTGACTTCACTTTTGTCTAGTGGTCATGTTATAGCCATAGATGCTGGAAGTGACCTTAGATACAATAAATAAGTGAACTCCTTGTGTTTTCTCAAAGCTGTAATGATCTTTTAGTGGAAAATAAACATTACCCGCGGGATTATAAGCCTGATCAGTTTGATGGGTTTTTATGTTTTTTCGGAATATACATGTAGATGGACCTATGCGAAGTATGATTTTTCGATAGGTGGCATTCCGAGTTACCTCCCTTATACCATAGAACGCCCCGAATCACAACATGTTTTACCTACACCTATCTTGCGACACAATTGCCGATTCCCGGTAAATAACAGCAAAATACTGCCACTAAACGTGTCGATTTAATTAGATCGGATTGAAATACACACACCTGACGAGATTGAAGTCGATCGGGCCAGTAAATACCAGGGACAGAGGGCACATCACGACAAACAGAAACGACAAATAGAATAACGCAAATAATAGTAAGATATTGAAAATGTGCAACAGATGTTATTGAATTGTATCATGTTGGACAATATAAAAGGTTATCTAACATGAATTTCAGACGTTACTTGCAAAAACAAATTTTTGAATAATTAGAAATTATCATTTTTGGTCTCAAAAACATGGCGTATGACTCCTCGGCGAGCTCGTTCCAATGGAGGCCATAAGTTATGTTCTGGAGAAGAAAAGTAAAATCTGAAAGATTTTTGTTAATAGCATTGGCAAGATTATTACACGTGGTAAAGGTTTACAACATGCTTTGATTGTTGAAGATTATCAGTTTTAATAACGTCACCTAGTAGAAATCCGAAAAAAATATTTGAGTATATTTGTTTCAGATGATGAAATGCTTTGATACACTGTTTGAAAGCGCTGTCAAAGCCATTTCGAACAACCATTTACTTACACAAGGGCCCGTACCCAAACTTTCGTTGGAAAATTTTAGGATTGTCGGGAATATTTGGGGGACCTTTTGTTCGCGAAATTTTGCAAACTGGAGGAAAAATTACCGATATTTTGTCTGAAATTGGACTTCTGAAAACTAACCTGTTTTTGGTGCAAGAACAGTATAAATTGGGGGAACCTAACATTTGTCGTAAGATTTTATTGGTCTGTCAAAAAATCCCAAAATTTTGACCTTGCTCCCTTCTTCACCCAATACCGGTGAAAACAATATACGTCCATGCAAATAGAGTTCAGCATCACAGCATATCCCCAGCTTTGTTACATAAATAGCAAACAGTTTTGATATTCTGTATCGTTCAAACTGACAGCGTTTCCAGAACAGCTACCACAAGATTTGTAACATCAGTTAGTTAGTACATATTGTGTAGATAGAGTTTACTATATATCATGTGGCTATTCAATGGTGTATTGTTATTCGTATATAAATAAACACAATTCGAGGACTGATTTGTTTGTCGATGACAGAATATACATGTCCGGACCTTGTATAATGAGCAAAATGGTCAGACTAAAGGTAAAAGGTCTTTAAACCCGACAAAAGATTACCTATACAACAATGATGCCCTGAATCTTTTGCCCCCTTTTACACGAGACGATTCATTTGTTCCTAGATTATTTTTGGTTCTAGGAACAAATAAAGTCTGGATATACTTTTTGTCATGTAAACACAATTGTTCAGGCAATATACATATACTGTCTTTTCGGATTTGTTACTGGAACAAATTTTCTAAACCGTTATCGATGGGCATCAGTACTACATTACCAGCACCCCCAACACACACTCAGACACACCCAGATGGGGGACAGGAAGTCGAGCGGCATAGGAATAAACGATTGGCTAAATTTGACTTCATACCTTGTTGTAGTCATTATGTAGCAATGTAAAGCTACTGAAAGTGATCTCAAACACCAATAAATAAATAAATACTACATGATCCGATTGGAACATTCTGACCCTCTATCCAATTTTCGTCAGCCCACCCACTCCCACCACCACCTCCTCCCACAAGTTGACATGCCATCTGTCCCTTCCGACCAGCTGTTAAAGCATATGGCCGTCATCTCCTCTGACAGCAACTTAATGGATCCATATTAGCACGAAACCAGTTCATCAAAAATAACCCGAATAACTAAAAACACATGTGAACGCAGAGCATTTTCAGAAATTTGTTCTGGGGTCAGTTTGCGTCTGTTTATATTCCCCCAACAAAAAATAATCCTGAATTACTTTCTACCATGTAAAGAGCCCTATAGACAATAGTGTGGAGGTGGGAGCGCATCTGAGATATCTCTAATAGCATTGCTTTGATGTGATAAGAACAACACACCTATAGTTAGAATGTAAACTTAGGCCCATTCGGACAACATTTATGGATGAAACTTGGAAAATTTGTTGTGAATATTGATTTCATCTTGCCTCCTCCACCCATACCCCCTCAACGCACACGGTCGTTCAAATCAACTGAATATAATAAATACCGTATTCCATCTTCAACACTTACATTTTCCTTTTATATATTATTTCAATTTTTATTTTCTTTTTCTTCTCTTATTCGCGAAAATTATTCGAAATATCAAACACATTTGATGTTCAGAACATTTGTTCTTAGAAATCGCCTTTTTGTGGGGAGGCTTGTTTGTTTCTAGTTGCAACAGGCGGCGGTTTTTTTTTTTATTGAAAACAGTATTCCGAAAAAAAATTGCACACAAATCATGCTAGCATATCCCCGTGTCCTATATTGTACTCTTTATTTTGGGTTATTAATTGTGCCTGCTTCGACACCTTCAATAACCTTTCGGCGAGTCATCCCAGAGGCTTGCCATACACTACCGTATATCTTACTCTATTAGACAATAGTTTTATAAATGTCTCTTCTACTGTAATATCCAATGTAATTGGTTCACTTCAGTCTTTTTATTGTTTTATTTAAGATAATTTAGTGAAAACAGAATTTAGAAGAATCTTTCTTTCCATAAGGTGACAACTTCGACCAATGTTTCATAACCTTAAACATTTTGTTGGTTTCACTTTGCTCACAAGCAAAAAAGCATCAGTCCGGAAATATAAAAATGAACATTTGTGCTTAATTAATCGGTGGTACTGTATCATACACATAATGCTGCTGAAACATTTTAACTGAATACCAATTTCACTGATTGAAGTATTCAATTAACAGAAATATTTAAATAAACATTACAAATTATTGTGATGAGTTGACGGTAACATGGTCTTAGGTTTGCGGCTCAGAGCTTATGTTCAACCGAAAAGCGAAGCGTCGAGGTTGAACATACGCTCCGAGCCGCAAACCTCAGATAATGTTATTGTCAAGTCATCACAATAATGCATATGTTCCAATACGACTCTACCCATGGCCTAAAATCTACATCGTGAAACACGAGAGGCTTATTTACTAAACTTGTGATCGTTAAAAGTTGCCTTGTTCAAGTGCATCCACGTGACGGCACTGAATAAATAATCAATAAACCAGATAAACTCATTCCATCTTAGTTCAAATCGTAAATCGGCTTGTAATTTAAACAACACTTCATCCGGAACACCGTCTGCTGCACACGTGAACCATCCAGAAAACTGAAACGGCTTGCCGGTCACTCCGCTGATGAAGCAGTTATGAAACGGGCGACGTCATTTCAAATATTTCGCGTTGTGACGTCAGACGGTAACATTTGCCACTTGAGCAGAAAACATAGAATATACTAAGCGAGCTCTCGTCCAATCAGAGGAGGAGGAGGATTTTAGTCTTATTGGAACATAATTTGACCATTTCACTATACTTTGACGATAAATTTTAGTATTTAATCCATAATATCTTGTTTGACAAAGGTCTGTTGGCTCTGTCAAACAAGACAGAATGAATTGAACGTGACTGGACGTTTTCGTAAACTCTCTTTGCTCTTGTCAGTCATGTGCTGTTTCGGCTGCTTCTCTTGTATGTTACACTATTTCAAATGAACAACGTACTATGGCGATCATTAAAGATTACACACATCAATGACAGTAAGTGACGTGGGGTGCACCCGACCGAATTGGGGTACAGACACACCAAAAATAACTGGAAATTACATGCATTATACATAATTATGACTCATTTCTGCGTGGTTTGAAAGAAGAAAGAACTGTTCATAACATAGACAAATATTCCAATAAGAGTAAAATCCTCGCCCTCTGATTGGCTGAGAGCTGGCGTAGTTTCTTTTATGTTAACGGCTCCTATATCAAATGTTATCATCTGACGTCACCACGCGAAATATTTCAAATGGCGTCGCCCGTTTCGTAATTGTTTCATCAACGGAGTGACTAGCAAGCCGCTTCATTTTTCTCGATTTTTCACGCGTGCAGCAGACGGTGATCCGAATGAAGTGTTGTTTAAATTACAAACCGATTTACGATTTGAACTGAGACGGAAGTTTATCTGGTTTATTGATTATTTTTCCAGTGCCGTCGTGGGATACGTAAGAGGTTATGAACAAGGCAACTTTTAACGATCGCAAGCTGAGTAAATAAGCCTCTCATGTTTCACGATGAAGGTTTTGGGCTGTGGGAAGTGTCTTATTGGAACATATACGTTATTGTGATGAGTTGACGGTAACATGGTCTGAGGTTTGCGGCTCGGAGCTTATGTTCAACCTCGACGCTTCGCGTCTCGGTTGAACATAAGCTTTAAGCTGCAAACCTCAGACCATGTTACCGTCAACTCATCACAATAATTTATAAAGTTGACTACTCTCGGATTCGAGTACGATGTTTATCCTTGAGTGGGGCGGCACACGAAAGCTTAAAATCGTACTCGAATCAGAGCTGTGAACTTTTGTATTTATTTTTTCTCCTTATTTGTTTTCCCAAAACAACCCTTTACAATTGATTAATCTCAACAGATTTGTAAACATAAAAAATAGTCTGTCATCGCTGAGAGTGAAATACGATGCTGTGAGTGGAATACCGTTTTCGGCGAGTGAGAGTGGGAATATGATTTGTTTTGGGAGAAGGAAGACGATTTGTTTTGGGGTGAGAAAACGAATGAAAATAAAATAAAGTGATGTAGTTAATTCGCCCACACTAACCGATCCACAAGTCACGCATTTGTAGAAGATCGAATGACCTGCCGTGTACCTTCAGTGCGTGACTTTGAATGTTCAAGAGAACACTGTTTGAATAAGATTGCTCAGAGACGCATGATAATTGTTTATTATAACACAAGAACACTCTAGTTTGCATTGTATTTGGTGATAACTTCTTTAACCCCTCCTAAAGCGGCCCATCCACAGTCAATATAATTGTCAATATTATTGACTCAATATTATTGACAATATAATGTTTGCCCTCAACTGCACTATCATTTTGATCAATATTTCTTTCATTTCTGATTCGACAATCATAGGATTGATTGATCAATCTTTGATTGATTTTGCCATGTTGATGGCTCTGTGTTTTTGACAAGAATGAAATATTGATCAATACAATTGATGTGACAAAAATGCACATCAATATTATTGACAATACGTCAATAAATATTTGAGCTCTCTGATATTCTTCAATACATTGATCAAGTCTTCAATATCGCCCATTCATGATCAATAAGATTGTCAATATAAATTATTGACAATTATATTGACAATCATATTGAGTGTGGATGGCCCGCTTAACGCAACGATAATAGCAGGTCAGCTATTCACAAAAATTGCAATGAGATTTCATAAGCACTGTTTCAGAGGCAAAAAAAATTAAAATTGATAGTTCAGGACCTTGACATTAGAGATGGGTGGTATTGGAATTTTGAGTTCAGTATCGGGTTTGGTATTTTTAGAGGGAGCATACCACGGTATCGGTTCGGTATTCCGTATCTGACATGACTGAGATTTACTGATAGTACCAAAGGAGAACTAACATAAGGAAAATTCAGAACAAGTTGTTCTTGGATGATTCTACCACACTGTTACAAATGTCACGGCCAATGAGTTCAACACTGGAATTTTTTTGCCAACACAAATCAAAAAACAGTAATTTTGTGACTTGTTCTAAACACGCCTTAACCTTTAACCCTTTGCCCAACGTAACGGCCAAAACCGGCCAGCGCTATTCACAAAAATCGTCAATTAATTTTCATTATTTTTTTCATTTTTTATCGCAAAAACATAGGTTATGACCCCTCTTTGGAACGAGCTCGTCGAGCTCGTTCCAATGAGGGGCCATAACCTATGTTTTTGAGACAATGTGCCCAGCATTAAATACTACCTATAGCAGTCATAGGATAACATGAAGCATTAGGTGGATTAATAGTACTAAGGGCTAACATGGGACCTGTAGCGGTACAACGTGTACATCATATTCTACCACACTAGGCTACCATGCATTACACCTCCTCCCACCCCCCCTCAAACACCCCCCCCCCCCCCACACACACACACACAATGACGTCTGATCTTACATACTACCTAGACCAGTCACATAAAGCATTAGGTCGATTAGTAGTACAAATGGCTTTCGGGGGGGGGGGGGGGCACAGAGGTATATATCGTCTATACTATACTTCCACTCTATACTACCAGGCATTAACCCCACCCCACGTCACCCCACAATACCACTTGACCTGCCATAATGTATTACCTATACCAGTCATAGAATAATACAAAGCAATCGGTTGGCTAATAATACCGAGGACTAACAGGGGACCTACAGGGGTATATACCATGCATCATATGCCCCAGTTCTAAACAAACGAGCATAATACTGCCTGACCTAGCATTACGAATTACCAATACCAGCCATAAGATAATGCAAAGGATTCGGTAGGTTAATAAAACTAAGGGGGTAATTGACCAAGAGACCATTCATCCTATACTGCCCAATTTAAACACCCAAGAACTACCTCCCACTAGGTGATCATGCATTACCCCCCCCCCCCCCCCCCCCCCCCAAATACTGCTTGACCTAGCTACACCTGTCATGGGATAATATGAAGTTCGATTAGTAGTTAGCCTACCCTAGACTAACTGGGGACCTACATGGATATATACCAGATCACCCACCACCCCCATTACGACAAGCCCGACACACCCTGGCCCGAACAACGTTATGTCAGATTGTATAGTGGACAACAACAATGGTCAACGTGTCTATGACGTCGCGTGCGCATCATGCCGTCACGACGTCAATAGCAACGTCAACCGTTTCGCGGAAAAAAAACTTTCAAGAAAACTCGCCTTTCCCATTAATTTTCCATCAAATACACATACTATATACACAGAGCCCTGTGTTTACATATGTCACTATACATACCACGGCATAATATATATGCAGTACGTACACCATTTACCGGATCTAGACGTATGGTGCCGACATTATCCACCGGCAAAAGTTGAACCGGCAAAAATCCGGTTCCTATGGGAATTTAACACTAGCTGCACCGGCAAAAATCCGGGTAATGGGGGTCGATTCATACGTGCTATACTACTATTGTTTAATTGACTTCCGTCCCTCATCTTCAAAGGAATATTGATCTGAAGACTAGTGGCAAAACCTCTTTAAAACACAGCGGCATTAAAAAATCCACGTATCGGTGAGAAAAAGGACAGAAGATTCTTCGAGCATCTCAATTCATAATCACTTTTCATTGCATTACTAGAGCTTTAGTTATATTGTAAAAGGGTTATTTACCTAAGACAACAGAACAATCGGAAAGTACACACGCACGGCAAACATCAGCGCTAAGATAGGAGATAATCAGGTTATAACTCAAGCTCTCAAGCCGCCAGTCAAATTCTGCCATGCCATTATGGCAGGCAGTGGCAGCGCCAGAGTTACAGAAGTGAGGGGGTATAGTTGGGTATTGACCGCCGCGCAGGTGCGGCCTCGGCGCGCAGCGCCGAGCCGGGGGTGGTTTCGGGAGTTGTATCCCCTCCCGAAGTTGAGAAAATCTTTAAAACTCACGTTGTAAATGGTGTTCTCTGGAGAATTCTCAGACAATTAAATTAAAACAGTTTTATCCTTTTGAAACTTATTGGTTAGGTCTTTCAGTTATAGAAAACGTCGCACATGGTGACATTTTAACGGAAGAACGCTGTTGTAAAGTGCGAGCACAAAGCACCAAACGACACTCAAATCAAAAATGAAAGTAGGCTGCATTCCAAACGGATGCGTTGCACGCTCTCGATTCTAGCATTCCTCGAATACTCTTAAGCGGTATGTTTCAGACCGTTTGGACGCGGCACGCCTTGTTGCAATTTGGGCCCTCGACTCTTGTTTGTTGTTTGCAGCAAGTGTGTGTGTGTGGGGGGGGGGGGGGGGGGGGGGGGGGGCACACACAAACATAATTTGAAAACTTCTCTGATTTAGTGCACTTGAGAATATGGAATTAAGCGTACCCACCATTACACCGCAACGTTCAATACAAAAATTAAAATGATAGTATTTTTTTACTACGCTTGGCGAAAAAAGTGGAGGGGTAAGTACCCCCCCCCCCCCCCCATACCAATGGCGCCGCCACTGATATTGGCAGGGGATCAATGTAACCCTTAAATAGTCCATCAACTATGTTTAGATTTAATCGGGTGGAATATTTCAGTTGATCGGAAAAGCGAAGCTGCGGTTCGCTTTTCCGATAAACTGAAATATTACATCCGATTGAATCGAAAAATACTATAGGCTGGTTGGTATGGTAAATGGCCCTTATACCCCGACTGCTACACAATCCTCACTTTTTTTTTAGATTCACTCACCGCAAGTTTTACCCCAGATTCTACCTTAGAGCGGTCGAAAAATCCGCAGTGTTTCACCACAGTCCTCACAATGCCACAGGTTACCGGCGCCAATATAACAGATCGACAAAGAAGTGCGGGAACCGAGGCTCGAACCGTCGATCTCAGGCACACACAGGGTTTTTTTTAGGGTAGAGCAAAAGATCCCCTGCAAAAAAAGATCCCAGGACAAAAAATCCCCAAGTCGAAAACATTTCGAGGGCAGGACAAAAGACACTTTTTTTTTAGATTCAACCACCGCAAGTTTTACCCAAGATTCTACCTTAGAGCGGTCGAAAAATCCGCAGTGTTTCAGCACAGTCCTCACAATGCCACAGGTTACCGGCGCCAATATAACAGATCGACAAAGAAGTGCGGGAACCGAGGCTCGAACCGTCGATCTCAGGCACACACAGGGTTTTTTTTAGGGTAGGGCAAAAGATCCCCTGCAAAAAAAAGATCCCAGGACAAAAAATCCCCAAGTCGAAAACATTTCGAGGGCAGGACAAAAGATCCCCTCACAAAAAGAACCCTGGGAAAAAAAGATACCTGCATTAAAACCATTGCTGATTTTTTTCTGGTTTCCTTAAAATGTTAGACAAAATTTTTCAAAAATCTCAGTAAAACAATATAAATATGGATATCATTGGAACTGGCTCACTGAGCCAATATCCACTCACTGAGCCAATATCCACTCACTGAGCCAGTTCCAATGATATCTATATTTGTACCTTGTTTTTCTTTTTTTTTTTTTGAGATCTATATTTATAGCACTTTACTGATGGGAGATAAGCTAATTTTTTCGAAGAAATTAACCTTTCTCAGAGACAAACCAATACATAAATGTATTTCTATCTTTGGGGATCTTTTGTCCCAGGGAGCTTTTTGCGGATCTTCTGTCCGGGGATCTTTTGTCCTACCCCTGGGGACCTTTTGTCCTAGGTTGCTTTTTCTGGGGATCTTTTGTCCGGGGATCTTTTGGCCTAGAGAGTTTTTGTCCTACACCCGATAGTTCTTACGTTCAGAATTCACCTACCTTTGCTTTTGGGCAAGGCGAGCTATCCAGACAAAGAGTCAACAATGCCCGAAATTAGCCACAACAATCGGCACTGTCGTGATAAAAACCGTGACAGGCTGTCTCATGTTAAATTTTAGTGTTTGTCCGGCTGTCGTATTCTAAACTAGCAACAACCTGTCAGGGACGTGGCTAGAGGTTTCCGATTGGGGGGGGGTGTAGAGTAGTAAATTTCCAACTACGGGGAGGGACTGGGAGCCCCCTCCCGACCCCCGACCCCGTCACTCCCCCTAGTAGGAAATTCACTACCGAGAACAATTTTGAAAATGAAGCCATGAAAGGGGGCAAAAAATTGATTCTAGTAACTGAAATGCCAACACATTTATGATAGAATTATCAGGTTGTTATTATTATTTGGTAATATTCTGGGAATTGAATATTTGCTCAACAAATGCTCCAGCTGAGAACTCGGAGCAATTCACACTGTCCTAACATTAAATGAGATCTTATGCAGGAATGATCAATTTTCGATATTTCATCATTCTGTAACTGTGAATGATGGAATTAACCCAGCATAACGATTTTACATGATGCGATTTTTTCTTGAAGTGCATTTCGAGGATTTTTTTATAAGTTAGAATTTTTGCCGATTTGAAATCGAGTTGGAATTTTGGGAAGTAAAGGAGACATCAGCATCACCAAAGAAGCTCTAAATTAAAATCCAAATAGATGGAATTTCCAACTACTCATGATTTGCCCTCCGAACTTCCAACTATAAGAAATTTTGGCCAGGATTTAAGGGGTAGGCACCCCTCCCCCCCCCCCCCCCCCCAGTCGCCACATCCCTGCCACCTGTACTGTGACAGTTTGGGGCCTGTGTGGAGGTTTTTGAATGTTTCGCGAACTATTTAGCTGGGCAGGGCTACTCCGCCTGATTACAGCCCGTGAGACATAGAATTTTGGGGGAGGGAGTATCACTCCGACACAGTCCTCTCCCCGCCCCTTTCACGATTGCGCAGGTCAATGTCGCTTAATTGTGTTTCAAGGTACCTAATATATCGAACAAGTGATTCTTGGAGTTATCACGTAGTTTGTTCAAACCTGAGTCAAGAATGGCATCGTTGGGTGCTTTAAAATACCCTTTCCGAGGCTCAAACACCGTTCGCGGGATTTATCGCTAATGGTGAACGCCGTAGTTAAGTCGTTTCCTGTTGAGAACCAATTTGATCAGCATATTAAACGTTTTCTTGGTCTCAGGTGTGAGGGGGTTGTTAGATGAAGTGACCTGCATATTGCACTCAACTCGTGACCGGAAAATTGTCACATACGATAGGAAAGTGACGCTTTGATGCATGTACGTTGTGATTTCGCATTATATCATTTCGAAAAGGGCATAAGGTAACTCTAATACCCAGTTTGTTTGATGAAACCACGGTGAAACATGACACAGAACAAGCAAACAATGCCTTCTTGGACAATTTATTTTAAAAGAAAAAGGCGAGCTAAATTTCGGATATATATTTATATATCGGCCATATATGTTTTGTTTGTATCGACAACATTAGTACTGAGATCTTATCAGAGCCATATAGATAACGATAAACAGTTACACTCACGGAACAGACGAGATCTGTATGAAATAGAAAACAATGCAGGTATGATATATGAAATACTAAACTGTTAATACAGTTGAAACATATTGATTGAACAGCTAGTGAAAATAATTAAATTAAAAGGAGATTCGCTGATTGTTATGAAAATGTCTCAGCATATTACATTTTTTTTCATTCAGTTAACAGACGTTTACTCTATAACCTATACATAATTGGCAGGTCAAATTTGTACTGAACACGTGGTAAATGTTTTTTGGTTTTTTTTTGGAAGCTGTATTCATTTATTTAACGGGGTTATTCTTTTAAGAGATATCCAATTAACCCTTTACCCAACGTAACGTCCAAAACAGGCCAGCGCTATTCTTAAAAATCGCCAATTAATTTTCATTATTTTTTCAATTTGTGTCTCAAAAACATAGGTTATGACCCCCCTCATTGGAACGAGCTCGTCGAGCTCGTTGCAATGAGGGGCCATAACCTATGTTTTTGAGACAAAAAATTTAAAAAAATTAGTTATTCAACAATTTTTTTGCAAGTGTCGTCTGCTTTTCATGCTAGGTAAAGGGTTAAGTGGGCTCCCTTGTACTGAACGCATACATTTGACCTACCATGATTAGAAGATAAGTGCTGAAATGAAATTAGCGAGTAACTGAAAATGTCATTGTTTGCCTCCAAAACATACCTTATGGTCCCTGATTGGATCCAGCTCATACACTTAGTTCCATCCAATGAGGGATCAAAAGCTATGTTTTGAGGCGAACTTTACCAAAAATAGTAAAATTTAAATGGCGATTTTGAGGAAACATCACTGACTGTATATGGTCGATTCGTTCATAACCATTTACTTGCCGAAAGGCAGACGACACTTGCAAATAAAATTCTTGGATAACTATTTTTTTCATTTTTTGCGTCAAAAACATAGCTTATGATCCCTCATTGGAACGAGCTCAACGAGATCGGCCCAATGAAGGGTTATAAGCAAAATTTTTGAGAAAAAAAATTAAAAATTAATGAAAATTGAAAGGTGACTTTTGTGAATAGCGGTGGCCGGTTTGATACGTTACGTTAGGTATTGGGATAAAGGGTTAAAGTCGATAAAAATTAACGATCACGCTTGGTTGCTATTTTCCGTGTGAACACATCGCTCCGTGAGTTTTTGTATCAACTCTGAAATGGCGGATACCTCTCACCTCCACAATCCGTACGTATATAGGGATGGGATACTCGAATTATGGGTGGATATCTACCTTCACGCTTTTTAGCAATAAGAGTGGAAATATAAGTGATCAACATGCATATTCCCAATTCAAATAAATAGCGCGCAGAGTATATATCCAATTACACGTGCATATATTGACGCGGCCGCGTGTGTGTGTGTTTGTATACTAACACGGTGTTGCTGTAGCTAAGCATGTCCTGTGCTGGTAGCATTGTTATAGCAGTAATAATAATTAATAATAATTTTAAAGCCTAGAATCCACACAAGGTGCTCAATGGCTGTACAATAATTGCATACATACATATACACACATACACATACATTCTCTCACAGATACATTGACACATGGATCACTGTTATCATTTATTGGTGTCCAACGCCACATCAGCAACCGAGGCTATATGGTGGCGATAAGCGACAGAACCTAAAAGAAAAAGGGTACTGAATTAAAATAAAATGAAAAAAAAAAAAAAAAAACAATCTACAACTTTACGAAAACAAGTATGTGATTGTAACCTGACGAGTAACGAGGCAATCCTCACTGACTCAGTCACACCCACGAACCAGGTAATGTCAGTTTAAGACCAAAATTAAAAGACCACTGAAGGAAATGCCTTTCGAAAAAGGTAGGTTTTAGTACCAGACTTGAATGATTCAAGTGATTTACTATTTTTTTATGTCGATTGGAAGAGAATTCCAAAGCCTTGGACCAGCAACCGCAAAGGCCCTATCACCAGCACTAGTAAATTTAGATACGGGCTGAACCAGATTGAGTTGACCTGATGATCTAAGTGACCTCGGTGGTTTGTGGATGGTAAGCAGATCGGACAGGTAGGATGGTGCAGATCCCGAGATACACTTAAACACCAAAAGGACAATTTTAAATTGAATTCTTTGCTTAACGGGTAGCCAGTGTAACTCAGAGAGTGCTGGTGTTATATGGCAGTATTTTTGAGTTCTGGTTATGACCCGTGCAGCACAATTTTGGATGTATTGTAGCTTTTCAAGAATAGATGTTTTAGAGCCAATCAGAAGAGAGTTGCAGTAGTCGAGGCGACTGGTAACAAAGGCGTGGACAAGCTGTTGTGATATCTGCGTATCAATGAAGGATCGAATTTTGCAAATATTTCAAAGATGAAAAAATGCACTGCGAGAGATATGTTTGATATGTTCATCAGCGGCCACATTTTCATCCATGAAATAACCTAAGTTTCGAACACAGCTACTGGGTTTTATCGCAAGAACCTCCAATATTGAGGGACAGTTTGGATATTTTTGAAAGTTGATGAGGTAGACCTATATATATTACTTCTGCCTTGTCATCGTTCAGTTTAAGAAAGTTTTTAGTCATCCACGCCTTGATGTCTGAAATACAAAGTTCAATCTTACTGCATGCTGCAGACTCAAAAGCGTGAGTAAAACTAATATACAACTGTGTGTCATCTGCGTAAAAATGAAAGTCAAGGCCATGGTTACGGATAATGTCACCGAAAGGAAAGACAAAGACAGTGTACAGTAGGGGACCCAACACCGATTCTTGAGGGACGCCAAAACGTAGTGTGACCTTGTCTGACGACTCACTGCCAATAAAGACACTCTGTGCTCTGTGTGCGACCATTAAGGTACGATGAAAACCAATTAAGTGTTCGGTCAGTAAGGCCTATTCTCACTGCCAGTCTTTCAACAGTAGTATTGGTAGTGGTAGTAGAAACTGCAGTGGCGAGTGTAGTAGTGCTAGCTATTGCAGTAGCGGTGGTGGTGCTTAAAGTGGATGGTTAGTGACAGAGGTTGTTTTTTGTTGCATCGACCAAGACAACAGAATGCATCCCGTTTAATACTTTTGGTGTTATCAAAATGATAATAGAAATACCGAGGCAGTGAAACAAAAGCGTAAACGTAATTACTGTGTCCATATATACTACTCAAAGTTTGCTAAGCACCACATATTTGACATATCATTGTGAAATTGTCTTGTGACACATTTGCGATATTTTTGGTGGATATGATTGAGGAATGTATTGAGATGGTCCCCAGTGTTTACATTTGCTCTCCTGACAGGCAGGCTTTTCGTGACAGTCATGGAAAGCAGCTTCGCAGTGACCTTCAGAATGCATCCGGGGTAAATGTTTCGACGCAGACTATCCAGGCAAGGTTGTACAAAGGTGGTCTGCGATCGAGAAGACCAATTTATTCGAATTCTGCTTTCCCAGAACCACGGCCAGGCACGATAGGAATGGGCCATGGATCACGTTGAATCGGATCAGAGAAGACTGACGACCTGTCCTTTTAACAAATGGTCAAGGTACTGCCTAGACAACAGGATAGGCGTTCTAGGGTATGAAGAAGACCAGAAGAGCGAGTCCATGCAGCCAACATTGCTGAGCATGATCATTATGGTGGAGGGTCAATAATGGTCTGTGGCGGCATCAGCTGGGATGGACGTACAGAGCTTTGTGTCCTTGACCGTGGTACATTGACTGCACGGCGGTATATTGATGAGATCCTGTATGCCCACGTTAGATTGTATGCAGGTGCAGTGGGTGATAGATTCATTCTGATGGACGATAATGCCCGTCCTCATGTTACCCATGCTGTCCGGGAGTACCGACAGAGGGAGGGGATTAAGCGCATGGACTGGCCAGCAAGACCCCCGACCTCAATCCAATCGAACATGTCTGGAATGAGTTGCAGCTTGCAATTTCAGTACGTCCAGTCCAACCAAGAAGTGTCCAGGAGCTTGGTACCATGATGGTCCAGGAATGGAACAACATCCCACAAAGGACCATCTGGAACCTGATTGGGAGCATGAGAAGGCGTTGTCAAGCTGTAATTAACAATAATGGGTCTCATACTCGATATTGAACCCATATCAGTTCGCTCCGTCAACTTTTTGGCAAATTAGTAAAAATTTCCTCTTTTACCAATAATATTCATTTTCCATGGTTATCGTATTCAAAAGCTAAAAAATAATGTCAAACACAAACAAAATCTCAATTTCTGTGCTTAAATCATTAAAGATATAATTAAATATAAAATATATACACTTTTCATAAAAATATTTCAACTAAAACATAAAACAGGTAGTTGGATACACTTGGTGCTTAGCAAACTTTGAGTAGTATATATTTATATTACTTCCTAGTATCCCTGGTCGTCCCATCTTATACATAAGTGCTGCTGTATTAGCCCTCCCCCATCCTTAAGGTCCCCACCGACCCCCTCCCCGACCCCTTTCGACGGTAGGTTAGTGAGATTAGAAACTCCTCTACTGATATTTCGAATTCTCACACTGGGGTGTAAGATAAGATAAATATTCGAGTAAATAATACGAAAGGGTAACAGAAGGGATTACACGTTGCAACTCGTAGATTAGGCAGGGATCTGTTTGATTTCCCTGATATTAGAATTTAGTTTGCTTCTATGTTCCCGTATGCATATTAGCAGTGTGGACAAAAACTATCTCGCATGAAAAAACTATCACATGGTTCAATGTAAGGTAATGAAGCCCTTGTAAGATGGACGGCCCGGTCTTCGGATGGGCACCGTCAGAACAAACTTAGGTGCCAGATGCCGCAAAAGTTTCCGAATCAATTAAACTTTTGATACGTCATGAAATACTACACTCCTGCCATTTCAGCCGAAGTCGTCAATTGCTGTCAAATTCAGCACTCTGCCAAATCTCTTCTACGTTTGCATAATACTATATCATATATGTTATTTTAGAATATTTTTGTTCTAAAATATACGCGCGCGTCATTGGAGGTGGTGCGTGCGTGCGTGCGTGCGTGCGTGCGTGCGTGCGTGCGTGCGTGCGAGAGTGTGCGTGTGTGGAGCTGATGGGAGTGTGTGTTCACGTTTGTGTGTACGTGTTGGATGCCGGTTACTGAGGAAAGTAAGAAACGATCCATCGCAACAGGCGATTACTGTAACTGTATTTTAAACACATCACAGACATCTATATATATCCAATTCTTTTTCACTGTATTGTAACTTTATTACCAAGACAATGGTGAAGAGTTTAAATAAACGAAACGAAAGCCTTCATGCACACTCCTCTTCAAAAAAGATATCCAAAACATAGCCTACAATCTCTAGTTGAAAGAAAGCCAATCCTCGTCCTAACAATGGTAGTAAGTTGTTTCTTTTCATTCTTCTTTTCTATTTTTTTTTTTTTTTATTTATTTTGGAAATAGAACAATAATATAGTAGATTGCAGTCTATGCTTTTCTCAGCAATTTTGTTAACTAGTGGAGTTATTTATTATGTGCTAAATCGAAATAATGGAGTGGAGTACAAGTCGACTGTTCAGGATCCGCCTAGCTGACGGTAGTTCGGCTAGATGGATCCGCCTAGCTGACGGTAGTTCAGCTAGATGGATCCGCCTAGCTGACGGTAGTTTGGCTAGATGGATCCACCTAGCTGACGGTAGTTCAGCTAGATGGATCCGCCTAGTTGACGATAGTTCAGCTAGATGGATCCGCCTAGCTGACAGTAGTTCAGCTAGATGGATCCAACTAGCTGACGGTAATTCGGCTAGATGGATCCGCCTAGCTGACGGTAGTTCAGCTAGATGGATCCGCCTAGCTGACGGTAGTTCAGCTAGATGGATCCGCCTAGCTGACGGTAGTTCGGCTAGATGGATCCGCCTTGCTGACGGTAGTTCAGCTAGATGGATCTGCCTAGCTGACGGTAGTTCGGCTAGATGGATCCGCCTAGCTGACGGTAGTTCGACTAGATGGATCCGCCTACCTGACGGTAGTTCGGCTAGATGGATCCGCCTAGCTGACGATAGTTCAGTTAGATGGATCCGCCTAGCTGACGGTAGTTCGGCTAGATGGATCCGCCTAGCTGACGGTAGTTCAGCTAGATGGATCCGCCTAGCTGACGATATTTCAGCTAGATGGATCCAACTAGCTGACGGTAATTCGGCTAGATGGATCCGCCTAGCTGACGGTAGTTCAGCTAGATGGATCCGCCTAGCTGACGGTAGTTCAGCTAGATGGATCCGCCTAGCTGACGGTAGTTCAGCTAGATGGATCCGCCTAGCTGACAGTAGTTCAGCTAGATGGATCCAACTAGCTGACGGTAATTCGGCTAGATGGATCCGCCTAGCTGACGGTAGTTCAGCTAGATGGATCCGCCTAGCTGACGGTAGTTCAGCTAGATGGATCCGCCTAGCTGACGGTAGTTCGGCTAGATGGATCCGCCTTGCTGACGGTAGTTCAGCTAGATGGATCTGCCTAGCTGACGGTAGTTCGGCTAGATGGATCCGCCTAGCTGACGGTAGTTCGACTAGATGGATCCGCCTACCTGACGGTAGTTCGGCTAGATGGATCCGCCTAGCTGACGATAGTTCAGCTAGATGGATCCGCCTAGCTGACGGTAGTTCGGCTAGATGGATCCGCCTAGCTGACGGTAGTTCAGCTAGATGGATCCGCCTAGCTGACGGTAGTTCGGCTAGATGGATCCGCCTAGCTGACGGTAGTTCGACTAGATGGATCTGCCTAGCTGACGGTAGTTCAGCTAGATGGGAGAAATTTAGAGACTTTAATAGCGGAAGGTTCTGGTACAATGTGCCGTTTTGCCGGCGACTTTGCTGGGCTTTGAATAAAAACCCTTACGTATATTCTGTACACAACCTCGTAAGATGTGCTTGAGGTACCCTCGAACTGGATGCGCAGAGAATACCGAAGCTCCCAATTCACATTTGTAGATCTTGAAATGAACGAAGAGAAAAGTTTACTCGAACCAAAAGCATAATTGCTATAAATTGTAGACTCATTAAATGGATAAACTGAAGAGGATCTCTGTTGAATATGGATACGAAAGTTGTGTACCAGACACTTCAAGAGTATTGATTAACGGATATAACTGTTTGGTTGCAAAGATTGCTATTCGCCTGAAAAAATACTTTTTTGGTATCGTTTCAATCTCTTTCATTGCCTCTGTTTAGATAAAAAGGTGTGCACTTAATTCTAATAGAGAAATACTTAGCCTTTTCAGATATTTTTTATTTGTCATTTCTACCGTACAAACAAACCCAATCAGCTGTAAACTTTACTGAACATTTAATACGCTGCTGGCTAAACTGTAGCAAGAAGGTGATCGTCGATTGTGAAGTATTCCTCTATGACGATATTTAGAGTCCGAGTGAGGACAAAGATGGCACGATTAGAAAAGGAGTGATCCCCTTTCTAAATGATGCGCAAATTACGAAAAAGAGAAGAGCCCTGTGATACAGTGTCACTAGAAGAATAACCGGCATATGTAAGGGTTAAAAGTGAACGGGCTGTAAAATGTCCCGTTTTTATGAAAGTTGAGCGAAATACTCACTATAGAGTGCTGAACATGCCTGCCCAATAAGAAGGCAAATATTAACAGGGAGATCTTCGATCTTGATGATAGTTGACTGAAACACTCCTATGAGTATGCAGATTTTATTACATGCCTATTCCATGTAATCATCAGCGACAATAAACCATGCGGAAAATGAAAATCTGTTCCGCGCATGTGTGCGGAACGCAAATCGTTGACGAACTATTTTTAAAACTGAGGTAAAATTTCACTTGAATTGTCTACAAATCATGCAACGCACTTGCAGTTTGAATAGCAAGCTATAGCTGAAAATCGTCCTGTGAGTTCCAATGTGTCCTATGTACCACCGGGCACATACAACACATTGGAACTCAGTGGATGAAATAGTAACACGGGTTCCCCTCGCAAATTTAGTTGGCGATAATATGTGTTCTTTTTGTTGCTAGTTGTGAAATGAATTGCTGAGTGTCCTTCTAATAATTGTTGCCATTTTGCGGAACCGGTCCATTTTGAGATCTATCGAAGGGAATAAACTCGAAAATATTTTCTCAAATTTTAATGGGATAGTGGACTGATCGTGCTTTGGACATTTAAAAAGCTGGAATTAATCTTAAGACGTCTAGTCGGAAGGACATTTGACAGAAAACACCCACAGATATGAATTCTTAAGTATCAACTAATCCATTTTTATATCAGTGGGAAGGATGGTGTTTGTATTTTCAAATCTCTAGCGGAGAAAAAGTCAGAAAATCCATTTTATATATTTTTATATCATTCAGATCGACAATGTTTGTGTCCATAATACTCCAGCAAAGTCCACGAAAAGAAGGTAATTACTAAACAAACACCCCATAACAGCGTCATATTCCTTACAGAATTAGAAAACTGTTCGCCCGAGAGCTTTGTAATAGCCTCTAGTTGTATTTGATTCCTTAACCCTTTCAACACGGTATGCATAAATGTTTGTGTGAAGAAAAATTCGGCAGTGGACGATAGTCGATAAATAGAGCTGTTGCGTTATTTTTCAACTGATCATCCATACAAATGCAGGAATGATTCACCCATTCGCCGTAGACAGTGTTTTATGTCACGATGTCATTCGTCCTTCAGATGCAGTACGTGGATTGGCCACTTTCCACTGGTGGGCAATATTTCCACGGACGCCATAATTTTAGATTCCAAACACTAATTATAAGAATAATCATCAAACATTTAATTAATGAAGCACCGGGTACAACCCGGTGCTTCATTAATTAAAATTTTGTGGCTGATGATTTTTGTTACATGGTAAACGCATACGTGGACATCATGGACCACGCGTGGATTACGACCAGTCCACAGCGACTGTACTGTAGGCTTTCAGACAGTAGGCTACAAAGAGTAGTGCAATGTGTAGAACTTCGTAGAACCTTGGAGAACTCCCGGCTCAATCACTTTTACAACTTCCACGAAACGTAGGTTAAATTATAACAGCGAATCATATAGAAATCTCGAATTCAATAGACGTTTGATATTCCGTTCGGTTTGATGCGCGCGAACATGAGAAAAACAGCGTTCACAAAATGTTTTTTCACGAATTCAATCGATTAAGTATTAAAGCTGTGCTAATTTTTGTTTTCTTCCACCCATGACAGACTCTTACAATGGTAAAAAGAACTGCACCGAGAGATCCATTCATCAGTTTCCAGACAATTTCCTTTCACTATACGACACACAGCATGGGGGCGTGGTGATACATATCCTAATCGCGCTGTACATGTTCGGAGCACTTGCAATAGTTTGTGACGACTATTTTGTTCAGAGCCTTGAGAGAATATGCGAAGGTATGTTTATCTATAAACGTCTGCATATGGAACAGAAACCAATGCAGCACGGCGTGATGATCAAAAAGGCACTCAGGTAAATGATCCGACACGCCCAAGCACAACAGCCGTCTATTTCCAAGTTCAATTTTGAATAGAAATATCCAATAAAATCTAATTTTGATGAGTATACATAAACCCTTTACCCATAGTAACGGACACAACCAACCAGCGCGATTCACAAACTCGTCATTCAGATCCTATTATTTTTAGCTCGTTCCAATGAGGGGTAATAAGCTATGTGTTTGAAGCAAACAATAAAACATTTTAGTTATTTCAAGAACTTGTTTTTCAAGTGTTCTCTTCTATTCGTGTTAAGTAAAGGGATAACACCTAGAAGACGAAGGTCGTATCCATTCACCTTCAACAGGGGTGTGGTTAGTGGGTCTTGGTTCGGGGAATGTGCATTCTCTGAATTTTCAAATGTACCCCTCTACCCCCAACCCTCACCCCACCTCATCATGTGTGAAAATTTTCCAACCGCTACCTGTGAATATCCAGTTGCTGAAGAAATCCGTGATTACCCACTTTGTGTTCGAAATATACCTCCTTTGGATACTAGAGTTGGAAATCGACTCATGCGTGCAACAGGGCACCGTCTGCAATGCTTCAGCATTGCAGATGGTGCCTTGTTGTACTCGGGAGACAAAATATTGAACCCCACTTGAAAAGCCCCATGAAATGTAATAATAATAATAATAGTAATTAATTGTATATAGCGTGAAACCACCAAGGGTACTCTAAAACACTTTACAGATTGTAGAACACAAACTATGAAATCAATGATTTGAATAAATGAGTTTTAAGCTGTTTCTTGACAGTAAGTAAACTTGGTTGTGACCGAAGGTGCGGTGTCAGCAACCGAGAAAGCCCGCTCGCTCGCTCGCCAGTGCAGATTGCGTAAAACGTACGATCAGTGACAAATGGCCAGAAGAACGAAGACTGCGCACAGATATGCGGCGAGAGAGAAGCTCACACAGGTATGCAGACGCAAGACCATGAACGCATTTAAATACCAGCATGAGAATTTTAAAATGCCCCCGACTTTGGACTTGTAGCCAATGTAGATTCTTCAAGATGGGAGTGACATGGTCGAAGCGTTTAGCACCATTGATAATTCGAGCAGTAATACTCTGGATTCTCTGCAATTGCTTCAGCAATGTACGTGGCAGACCAAGGAAAAGAGAATTGCAATAATCCAAAAGAGAGGTTATGTAAGGAATGATCCTTTGTTTCTGTCTATTTCTTCTTATGAGCCCACAAAAACAAATGCCAATCTGTGTAAATGGGTGTAGCCCATTTACACTATGTTTGGCCTTTATTTTGGGGGGGGGGGGGTTCATAACTCAAGAAAAAGACAGAAACAAACGATCATTCCTTATAATTAAACGTGAGGGGCAATAAATTAAAACACTCTCTACTTTGTGAAGTTAAAATAAAAACCAGGTCGCATCATGGTTCCAAGTGATAACTGAATAAAAACGGCATATTTTTCCAAAAATCTGTTTAAAATAACGATACATTTCACTGAAACATGTACTTGTGTCAGTAAAAATTTTATTGACCAATGAATTGCGTAAGTTAGGTAAGTTAAAAGGAACATCATAGGCCACCCCCACACAAAACTTCAATCTCCTTTTCCACTTAACGGGAGGGTGCTGTCATTCAAAACAACACTGAGTTAAATTTAATTCTAATTTTGACCATTTCCGGAGAAACTGAAAACACAGTTTGTAAATGTGGAATTCGATATAAACCCAGATTACATGAAGTTGGTTGAACTTTGTCTCGGAAAGAATTCATTCAGGCTATTTGTAAATTGGAAAGTGTTGTTGAAGTCAGTTTCGTTTGTGTCTTATTATGGCCGACCATTGTTTACTTTTGATTTAGATAAAACGATGAACGCAGATGATCATCTATTGCATATAAACAAATTGAAAATGGAATAAAAAGTATGATAAGGATTTCATTGTGTAATAAATTTGATTTTGAATTTTTTTTTAATATGATGAGATAAATATTAATTACTTTTCATGTTGAAACAATATGATCGTGCAGGGGTTCTTTTCCTTCCATTCACACTGTGCAACGTAATTTTCAAGACAGATACTCGGGGGGGGGGGGGGGTTAGGGCGGGCCTAAATGCGTTTTTTCGGTTCATTGCGTTATGAAAAGAAAAAAAAGAAATACTTTAGCCAATCATTTTGCCTGAAAATGCATGAACAAAAAAAGGTTTACTTATGAAAGCGTGAACGAGTATGAGGTTCAAAAGTCACGAAATGTCCAGGGGGTGGGAACAGCAGAAAATTATCAGACGTCATGTCCCATTTTTCGGTTTAGCCCTTTTTTACACCCACCCACCTTGTGCAATTTTTCTACTGCCATTTTCAGACACCCACCCCCTTTTCCATTGAAATTACGAATTGCCTTGACAAACATCATAGTAGGTGAGGAAAGAGTTATAGCTCGCTGATTAGTTTGATTCCACCAATGATTCAAAGTACTTGCTACAACTTTTCATTACCCAGAAAGGTTAGTTTCCCATCCTGTCTGCAAAATAGGGGGCTTCAGAAATCTTCAAAAAACTTATTCAGAACAGCTCAATGTCCATGAAAGTATGAATGATTGCCTAAAATATGCCCAACCCCATTCCCCTGATTTGACGTAAATAAAATATGCTTGAATTATTCCCCTGATTTGTACCATAGGAGTAAGCTAAAAATGACAAAAAAATCAGTCCATTCTGATCCATGTATTTATTTTTTACTTGATTCTTGCAGGAGTCTGCATGATTGATTCCATAGTAACTCCAAGTACTAACCTTGTTAGTATGGTTTATTTATTTCTTGTTCATGTTTGCCTAATTCTCAATTAAAAGTCGGTTAAAAATAATATTTGTCATTTTGCCAAAATCTCACGTTACCAGTGACACATGTGGTAAAGTCTTAATACCACAATAATAGCAAGTTAAACTATTCTGAATGTTATATTGTGACTAGCTATAGGTCAGGCAACAATATTCGAAATTTTAAAGCGTGTTGGAACTGTGTTAACCAAGTTGAAACAAGGCAATTGTCAGAATTAATTCACCAGCAGTCCTTCTCTGTCATAATACTAAAACAATGACAACGAGTAAACAACAGAAAATATTCTCAAATATCCTTTTAACATTTGAGTGAATAAGTGAAGCCCTTGAAGTGAATAGAATATTAGTTGATACTACCACAATTTTACATTTATTCATGTTGTATCTGGTGTATTATAAAGCATTTTTTTTTCAAAAAAATTGTCCGTCATGTTTTCAACACTGAGAACCAGATACCCACCCCTCCACCAGACTGTAATATTTGTGACATTTGCACAGATTTCACCTCATATTAACACTTATAAAGGCTCCATCTAAATATCGAGACCTAACACACAATATCAGTTATATTCTGAATGGTAATCCACCATGGTCTAATGCAGTTAATCAAAGAGTATTTGTGGCCTTCCAAAAGTACATTGCAGAAACAAAGAGATTTGAGTAGAGGCTATTTCCAACCCATGGGATAAGATTTAATTGGTACAGTCGCAAATGCATAATGCATCAAGTAATCACAGAAGACAGCTGGCTCCGCACAATGCACCTGTTCAAGCACCATTATTGTCTGTAAGTTCTACAATGTAACGGTGGGGTATTCAAATAGGCCTAGCTTGTTTACCAAACCATTTTGATTTCGAAATAAAATATGTTTAAAAAAATATAAAGGCTCCTTCTGTTGCAGTAAACCCATTAGGGTTGCTTTACAGCATTATCTCAGCGGATTGGAACATAAACAATGATATATTCTGATATATTGCAGAAAATAATGAAAAACTGCATAATTTGAGAACGCACGTGAAATGTCTGTTAAAAACGGTCACATTTGGCCAAACAAAATTAAATAATTGATTCTCAGGCATTTTTACTCTAAACGAATGAGGGAGAGCGGGTTTTTTTTCAATTTTTACTCCTGATGGAATGGTCGCCGATGCCTAAAATCCAGTTCTGAGAGCTTAAAATTAAATACCAGAGCTTCCATGTTGGTTTCGGTGATAGTTTTTTTTGTTTTGTTTTTTTTTGTTTTTGGGGGTGGTTTTTTGTAACAGTGATTATATAACACAAAATCAATATAGAACAACTACAATGGAGATAAAAAATAATAAGCAGTCTTTCAAGTGGATGATTGCTAGAAACCACAATCAGGCCTTTCAAAAAAATGAGGGTACCAGTGTTAAAGTCAAAATTTTCCTTGCCCATGTTTTGTATTCATTCAAACCTAAATAACAGTTTTTTTAATACAAATTTGTTCTATTACAAATTATTGCAGAGTGCCTCTTGGCACTCGTCAATAATTTGTAATAAAACATTTTTGAGGAACAAATTCTGACCACCAAAAATAACCTACCCCTCAACCAGTTAAATAAATATTTATTTTGTACATACATATGAGAATCGTGTCGCATTTTGCGAATAGAATAACAATACTGTATCAATGTATACGACATACTGCATCGCAAATCGCAATGTGATAAATATTTATTATGTACATACATATGAGAATCGTGTCGCAGTTTGCGAAGAGAATAACAATACTGTATCAATGTATACGACATATTGCATTTCAAATCGCAATGTGATACCGCTAAAAGTACACCCTGATACTTTTATACATTTTGAATTTTGCCACCGAAATAGATATGACGAACGCGGGCCGAAAAAAACGAATGCGCCGCTATCCGAAAATCAAACGATTAATTTTGTTTAGCCTTACGGTCACATATAAAATGGACGAAATTTACTACCACAGAGCATGACACTGTTGGTAGTTTGATTCTTAAAATTTCTGACTAATATATATTTTGGAAATTTTGGCTGCGGTTGGGGGAGAGACACAGCTACCAGAGTGATCCTCCAATAAAAAAATGCTCAATCTGCCTCAGGGTCTGACTAATGAAGTGGTTTGTAGTGTTAGGGTTAAGCCTTTCCACAATTCTACTTTTATAATTCAGAGTTTAAGCTCGGGCTGTTAGCCCTTTACCTAAGCAAACTAAAGAAGACACTTGCAGATAATTTTCTTGAATAACTAAAAAATTTAATTTTGCCTAAAAACAGCTTGTGTATGGCACCTCCCTGCCCTAGAGACATGAAGGATAAACCTTTGGAAACAAAAGCTGCACAAACTTATGACCTTTTATTTTGTTGTGTGGTCGAGATCTGCAGTTCCGGGAATTTTGGTGAATGAGAAAAATTGTTTTTGTCTACACAACGATCAGCCCATTTAGTTTATCTTCTCTGAAAAACAACAGCGCAAGATCCTTCACAACATATATAAACAGTTACCTGTCTGAACCGGACCACAGGGGTGGGAAGCCGGCTAGTAACCTCAGGATTTGTTCGCCATGACCCGGCCAGAACAATCGATACAAGTCTCCAGGTGAATTCGAATAAAAGCTGCCAGTCATTTACAGGCGAAATTTATGGGCGCTGATGGACATGTTGAGTCTATTATGTTTGTTATTACATTTACTTGGCGCGCGGATTGGGGTAAATGCCGATTTTTCAAGTCCAAATTCGACAATTTTTCTGAATTTTGCCTGCAAAAGTCGCGGATGTCCGTCATGTAAACAGTTATCGTCACTCATGTTAATTCTCCCTCTCGCCACTTCTAGACTCTAACCCAACATGCAAGTCTGTCTATCAGGGAACCCCGGTCCCAAGCCCTCGGGCCACAGTCTAATTCTGTGAGGAATTCGGCACTGTTATGGGCTGTTCATTTACCCATTTTTCGTGGACTTTGCACCAAGACTACCGTTCATGTAATATGATGTTCCTTTACGCACAGAGAAAAAGACCTACTGATAGTCTTTCGAGCTCCAGTTATAAATATTCCATTCAATAAGTATCCTGCATTTTTAAGAATGACAGGCCTGAAGCACCCCCTGAAATGTTTCATGACAGTCAAGTTGCTGTTACTGATCGTTATGTTTTAATGATGGCTATGTCTTGCAGTACATTTCATCTGGAGAAACATGACGTTTCTGGTTGATAGCGTACATCAAACACATCCGCTCGTCCACGTCAAGCATACTTCCCACAAATGTCATAAAAAACACTATCATCCACATGCAATATCTGGGTATAAAACAAGAAAATTGGTCACTTCTTTTATCAATAAATGTTGACATGGCAAGGAGGAAACTGTCAGAGGCTCTAAGATGCCAAATCGTTGGCATGCAGGCAACAGGCATGCCATTCAAAGCTATTGGAAGGCAACTTTGCTTTTGTCATTCTGTCATCAGCAGACTTATCGGAAAACATCAACAAACAAACGATGTTAAGGACCGAACAAGGCCTGGACAACCTCAAAGGATCTCTCCTCGGGAAGATCGGAGTCTGGCACGCCTCGTTAAGCGTGAATCCTTTGCTTCAAGTGGTGGTTTTGAAACGCCTTTGGCTCCCCAACAGGCGTTTGTGCAAACAGAACTGTCCGAAACCGTCTCAAAGCACTGGGTATGAGGCCCAGAAGGGTCATCAAGCGGCCAGCTCTGTCCTATCAGCATCAAAGACGACGTTTGGCGAGGTTTGTGGCACTACAGCATTGAAATCTCAGGACGTGGAGGAGAGTCCATTGGTCAGGCGAGAGTAGATTCCTGCTTCACCTCACAGATGGTCGCATGAGAGTGTGGGGGCATAGAAATACTGATTACCTGTCCAGGAACATCACACCTACTGTTCCTTATGGTGGTAGATCAGTAATGATCTTATCGAGCTTCTGTCGCTCTTGGTCTTAGGATGCCTCTCTCAATCCGGTTGTCGTGCCTTATTTTGACAACAACCCTTTGGCTATTCGCCCTGTATTCATGGACGACAATGCAAGGCCACATCGTTCCCATGCTGTGAGAGCATTCCTTCAGAACAACGCTATTACAGCACTACCTTGGTATGCAATGAGCCCCCGATTTGAATCCCTAGAACACATCTGGGGCTTTCTTGGACGTCGTGTGCAAGCAACGGATCCGTCTGTACAGACTTTGGCTGATTTGGAAGCTGTATTGCATGAGGAGTGGCAGCAGTTGGCTTTGGACCGTATCAGAACTCTCCAATAATTTGTAATAAAACAAATTTATATGAAACAAAATATTATTTGCATTTGTCTGAATTTGAAATGTGAGCAGGGAGAATGTTGGCTTTTGCACTGGTACCCTCATTTTTCGCAAAACCCTGATAGTGGCTTCTGGCACTCAACCAGTTAACTGGTAGAGAGCTAAATTATTTTTGGTCATCAGAATTTGTTCACATGTCTTTGCCTTATTGCATCTCATGGGAGAGCGCCAACAAGCTCTCTCCCATAAACTGTAACAAGACAAATCCTCACAGACTAAATAATGTGGCATTAAGGATAATATAAAGCACATCCACCGAGTATGAAGATTTCATGTTGCCGTACCAGCACTTCATGGTAACGTCAAATATGGGCTTCCAGCACTTTACCAGTTAAACTTCTTAAATAGTTGAGCACGAAAGATGCAAATCAGATATAAGGGATGAATGGATAGCCATGTTGTCAACCAACCAAAACTGTAAAACATTTTCTATAAAACTGACGCCTATTTTCTTCTTTATTCGATAACATCAAGAGATATTAATTTACGTTGATACGTGAGTCCAGTACCGGGGTGGTGGAGCCAGGGGGGGGAGGGGCACAGGGGCACGTGCTCCTCTACTTTTTTCCACAGATATGTTTTGCAGTTACACAATGAGTTAAAATGGGCGCATGCATACGTGTTAATATACAGGCATTCCTGTAACATTATTTGCAAATCCAAACAATATTTAGCCACAGAATCCCACTTTCGGTCGCTTCGGTCCGTTTCTTCTACTTCAACCATCGAAGGCTGGCCTTCGGGTTGGAAGATGGTTGAAGTAGAAGAAACGGATAGGACAGTGGCCACAAAGCGGCAAATTCATGTAAACGAGAGACTATAGCGAGTCATGGCACATTTACCGATATGCGATTGTTACCTTTCTCACAGGTCGAACCATGGTAGCATTGTAAACTTGTGCCCCTCCACTTTTATCGAGCTTCCGCCGCCCCTGATCCAGTGGGTTTGTTGATCAACGTATTTATAAGAGTGTTTTGTGAAAAGGTTTGCTGTGTGCGTTTATTGGCGAGAATACGAAAGCTTACGTCGACACAACACCCCCATTGTTATTTATTTATTTATTTATTTATTTATTTATTTATTTAATTAATTATTGGGGTTCAATGACACCTTCGACAGCCAGGGTCGCCTCGTGCAGGATCCCATGTGGAATTCAGGCGTTCTTACCGAGATTAGATAATCTAAGGGAAATAACTCCAAAAGTATTTTTTTATTTATTACAAATTCCTCCTGCTTCACTTTCTTATTACAAAAATCGTTTTGAACAGAAACCATTTTTCTCTATTTTGAGCGATTACCAGGTGATGACCGAAATATTCATACAAAACAAAATAAAGACCGTGTTTGTGAAAATATAAGTGTTTTGTGCAGAGCATTTAACAAACAGGAAACACAGAAAATAGGCGAACTGAATCACACGACTCGTGCGTTTCAAAATCTCACCCTTGTGATACGATCGAAACTACAGTGAGATGAACGTCGACGCCGTCTCTTTTTTGTCTTATTTTGAAATCTGGTTGAAAAATCATGAAATTTTTACTTCATCTCCGAATAATGACTATTACAGTAAACAACCTCCACCTCTACCCTCTGCTTTTACCACTAGTTGTGGCCAATTTCCCCTATAGAAGTGGCGTAACGCCGATATTACGAGGTTAGGGCCTCTACTAAGGCCCCCAACAATTGCACGTTTTTAGGGGACCCCAACAATCCCAACATGTCGGGAAAATCACTGTTAGGGGGGTCTCAAAACAGTGTTCAAGCTGAAGCATTGGGGTTGGGTGATTCAATGCCAGCTTGCATGAAGAATCGGCGAGATTCTCAGAAACCAATTACGGGGTTGTGTACGTGGCACATGACAACATGAGACAGTAGTTCAAATGACGAAACAATTTTAATTTTAATTAATTTACAAATGTGGATGGATTCAGTACAAGCTGTTACATCAAACCGCCAAAGCAGTATCCGAAATA
The DNA here is from genome assembly GCA_031216915.1 of Pictodentalium vernedei. Lineage (NCBI taxonomy): Eukaryota > Metazoa > Mollusca > Scaphopoda > Dentaliida > Dentaliidae > Pictodentalium > Pictodentalium vernedei. The sequence continues at coordinate 271,980,697 of CM062288.1, forward strand.
AACCAATGCCAACATGACTCCTTCTCGGTTAAGGTGGGGAACAAATACAGAACGAATACAGAAACGAACAAAAGGACGAACGAAAATCATCATCAGAAAATTTTAATTAATGAAGCACCAGGTTGTGCGTGGTGCTTCATTAATTGAATTGTTGACTATTACTCCTATAATTAGTGTTTGTGGTGTCTAATATTATTTCGTCGGCGGAAATATTTCCCACCCATGCAAAGTGACCAGCCATGGTGGCTGTACTGTAACCACTAACCATAACTAGAGCTTCTTAAGCTAGTCAGGGCCGGACGGATAGTATACTGAATTTATTTATTAGTGTTTAAGGTCACATATTATTTCTGCACAGTGGCTAATCATGACCTCGACAGTTTTACGGGTAGGGGAAGCCGGAGTACACGGAGAGAACAACCGAGCAACGGCGAGCAACTATCAGTTCTCAACATACTAACTCCAAGCAGGCAAGGTTAGCATTGACGGAAGACAAGTGCACCATCGACGTGCAGTACGCGTTAGTACACAACGCCACCGTGCTCCCACGTGGGCAATGGGGTGAAGTGTCTTGCCCAAGGACACAGCGCGGTTGCCGCAGAATGGATTCGAACCGAGGACCTCTCAGCTTGCAGCCTGCACATCTGCCTACTGAACCACCGCGCCCCCTATTATACTGAATAACTGTACCCAGTCAGTGTGCTAGAATATAACATTATAATCAACTGAATAATTGCAGTATGTGGCCCAAGGCCCCCAATATTACTGTTACGCCACTGCTCTAGAGTACTCTCAACTGCCGCTACTTCTACTACCAAGTGGTAATACCAGTTGCTTCTACTCCTAGTACTATTACTATTGCTGCTGCTGCTGCTGCTGCTGCTGCTACTACTACAAAAGCATAGTGGCCCATTGGTTTGAACATTAGACTTAAGATTGAAGGGTCGCAGGTTCGATCCTGACTCGCGTCATCTGCATTGTGTCGTTTAAGCCCTCGTACATAAATTGTAACAAGGCAACACATGTGAACAAATTGTGTGGACCGAGAATAATTTGGCACTCTACCAGTTGATGCAAGTCATGCATAGAGAAAGGGTGTTTTCCTGACCACCGTTTGATTCCATAAAAGTATAGTATATTAAAAAATAAAATTCTTCCTCCACCCCCAATTTCAAAGAAAATCCTATGAGAGCCTAGGTATTTAATTTTTGTGGCCTTATTTTATTTCATTTCTCAGAAACCCAATACAATTTTAAATTACCACTTGAAAATTAAATCTGAGAAATTTGAAGCATATTCAAAGTAAATTCAAGTATTCACATAAAAAGGGAGCCAATTGCCTGGAGTTTAACCCTTTCACTGCCACGCCCACTTTAGCCATATATGGAGGACCTCAAAGTACGACAATATAATAATAATAATAATAATAATAATAATAATAATAATAAGGGAGTTTTATATAGCGTAAAATCACAAGCTGTGCTCTAAAACGCTGTACAACAAAATAAAAAATCGAGCTCTGGACCATCAAGCAATTTACGGAGTGAGAAAGAAGGGGGTCAAAAATTACATATCACCAAAAGCCTCTCTAAAACGATGAGATTTCAATTTTTTTTTTTTTTGGAATTGATCAAGATTTTCTGATGCCTGAACTTGATCAGGTAAAGAATTCCAAAGTGCATGTCCAGCGAATGAGAAAGCTCTGTTATTCACAAGAGCTGACCTAGAGAAGGGCATCTGAAGCTTAATTTGTTTGGAAGAACGTAAATTTCTTTCAGGTTTTTTAATTGTCAAAAGGTCTTGTAAATACTTTGGTGCCGAGCCATGAATGCATTTAAAGACAAATACCAAAATTTTGAAACTAATCCGCTGTCGTACAGGAAGCCAATGCAATTGTTTGAGTACTGGGGTTATATGATCGTAGCGTCTAGAGCCTGTGATGATATGTGCGAGTAGTTTAATAAGATTTATGACATACTAAAGACTCTATCATCTGATTAATTGTTGGAAAGGGCTCTCTGAGCCCTTTTCAACAATTGATCAGGCGGTAGGTCAGATCTGCGCAAACCAGAACGTACAGATAATCATCATAAAATAGGTGACAATAGTCGTCTTCGGCAGCGTTAGTGTTAATCACGACTTCATCAGTTCCAATGTCATACAAATGTCATACAAATACACAGCTGTGGGAATTTGTATTTGTTATAACAAATATATAGTTCATATTCGAACTGTCGATGTTGGAAATAATTTTGTTAAACAACAAAAAAATATTTATTTTCACTTTGAAACCATAGATTATGGCTATGGCTCGTGTATGCAGGCACGTGGTAACAATGAGTGTGGGGTGTGGGTGTGGGGATATTGATGGTCTCACCACCCCAATTCCGGTCGAAAACTTCAATAGTTGGAAACTTTGAAAAGTCCGTTGGAAATGTTCAACCCTGGTTGTGAGTAGAAATTTTGAAGTTCGAGTCGGAAAGCTTCAATTCAAAGGGTGCAACCGGACCTCCCAATTGTTGGAAAATGCGGTGCCCATTCAAGGGGAACGGGCCACTGTTAGGTTTCGATAGGTTGGCATCCATCTACCCAAACCTCATTCAAGAACCTTGGCCACATCTCTGCCTCGATGAAATGATCTCGATAAACTGGTACTCTGTGTGATCACATACTATGATTTTGAAAAAAGAGAAAAAGAAAAAGTAAAAGAAAGAAAGAAATGAAATTGGAATGGAACTTTGTATGTACCGTATATTCCTTAGACTGGAGGTGAAACCCACCAGGTTGACTGAGTCACCGCCAAGGTACTATTGAAATGGAGTAAAAAATTGGAAAACACTAAACTTATGGGGGAGTTCCTGCTTAGGAACAAGGAAAGGAAGGAGGAGAAGAAGAGATAGAGGGTCGCTACCTCCTCCCCACCTCGAAGTCCTTGCACCCGTGTCCACAGGCCCGCTCCTTCCCACAATGAGATTGAACAGAAGAATAGCACAAAAGAACTGCACAAAAATGCTAAGGAGTACGACCATTATCCCAAAAGCAAATGGGCTGAAGTTCGATAGCTGACGGAAACAAAAATATATATTAAAGAACTACACTCAGTTAACTGTTCTTTCTACTGCTTTTATTATAACAGTAATTGCCTAATGAACCCATTGCCACGTCCAGATTTATTATCGTTAAAACACGCCCATCATAGATATTAGAGTGTCTGCTGTAGAGTGATAACAGAATATGTAGTCATCTGTTAACCCTTTGAACTGGTAAGACCGATTTTTCAACCCAAGGCATAATTCCGTCCCATGTTTGTCTTATTATATGAGGTCTATACACGGGGCATTAATGATAACATAATAACTGCAGTCTGCAGCCAGAGGGCTGCAGATGGAAGTTATTATTTTATCCTCCGTATATATTGATATTGGACTGACCCATCGCCGTGTAAGTGTACAAAAAGGCGATACCATTCCAGGAAACGAGGGCTTAAAGGGTTAATTGACGCAGAGGCTTTCCATTGAACGCCCCGAAATATGATAACTGAACCCGAGATTGTGAAGACTCAATTATAGCAACCCGAGAAGTGTTTTATTCTGCAGGCAAGTCAATTCATAAAACTGAATAATTTGCCAGCAATGTGATGCTGAGCCATCCTTTTTAATCCAGTAAATGAGAATTCGTTTTTATCTTCCTATTCTGTTCACATCTGACACCGCTTCCGGGATTTCATAAATGACATTCAGAGCTTTTCAATGCCATAATAAAGTTTAATATAGCTATTGTCCGCAACCTGAATGAAGCATTAACCGAATTAATTGCTACATTAGTCTTAATCACAAAAGGATGAAGCCGCTGTTTTGCTGGACTGTGGTGGCTCATTGAATTTTAAATCGTAAGGTCGTACGGGTATTCGTATTCTTATCCAACCTGCGTCATCTGTTGTTGTGCCTTTGGTAGAGATGGACATACATGTCGAAAAAACGAACAGATACCGATATCATGGGGAGACCGAAAAACTGAACCGAGCCAAGGGCTGCGACGATATGCTTCCCTAACGATACGATGTGTATCACAATTCAGTGTGATTGATACGGTATGTATCATGATACACATGATCTCTCACGGCATGCAGCTATAGATGCCAGCTACGTTGGGGACTGCGTGGATTCAGTTCCAGTAGTTCACTTGTCAGGCCTTTGTATTACCCCAAATTCAAGCCGGTAAAGGGTATCCCCCAAATTAGGAGATAGCTACCAACAGCTTGTTGTAACATTCTAAAATGAAGATATTTGTTAAGAAATATTTTTGCACCATGCAAAATAGGTCTTAGAACGCGCTGTATCATATTCTATTTGTATGTGAAATTACTGATCATGTAGTTTCTCATATTTTGGGGACATTTTTTACTTAAATCCGGTGTACCCAAATTAGACCAATCTAAAGCCCTGTAAGTTGTTTTATATTTTTTGTATACACTGTTTAAACAATAGGTAAATTCTCAATGTGATAGCCAAAGACATTCAGTCATTTGAGGTTTTGCCTTTATGACCCATTTTCCAGTGCTTTTTTCCCTCTCACAAAATATGTTCTAAACATTTAATCCCTTATATCTTGTTTGACAGAGCTCAGTGAGCTCTGTCAAACAAGATATAATGGATTAGTCAAATAAATTTTAGTAAAATAGGGGAACTCGCCAAATTTGAGGCAAATGAATAATCCCCTTAATAGCATACATTTGTATTTATCACTGTCAATGTTGCTGTGGAAAAACGGGGTTTCTCGGTACCAGTTTTCAAAACCCAAGAAATTGTTTTTGCCTGACATTATTTATATTTATCGTATCGCGATACATAGTGAACAACAATACGTATTGAATCATGAGCAATGTATCGCGATTCAAGCGTATCACGATTAATCGTTGCAGCCCTAAACGAGCCCATCAATGAATACCGAAACTGTTTGAATTTGTTCATATTTTCCAACCTTCGCTATTTATTATCATAGTAGTTCCCTTGATAAAACTTCAGTGTACGCCTCATAAGGCAGCTAAATATCAAATATCATCCAATTCCATCCACTGAATAATGAGAAGATTTTTGTTTAATTTATGGGAACAGGCTTTCATCCCTTCCTTATAGTGGATAGTGGCAAGAGTGGCTTCATTAGCGAAGGCCCGTAACTCCGTCCGACACGGTGTGAAAAGTTGACGAAAATACCGTTAAGCTCTTACAAAGGCAAGCTGTGTTGCACGTCTCACAAGCTGAAGTCCACCAGATCTTTTGATTTACCTCCCAAGTGGTCATGTGTGAATCCATCGGCTGAGTTGTTGTTGTGGTATACTTCCCCTATGGTGTATTCTTATATTCGCCATTTAGGCTTTAACCCTTTGAACGCGTAAGACCGATTTTTCGGCCCAATGCATAATGGCGTCCCATTTTTTGATTACTATAAGAGGTCTATATACTGGGTATTGATGATAAAATAATAACTGCAGTCTGCAGCCAGTCGGCTGCAGGCTGCAGTTATTATTTTATCCTCCCTGTATATTGATAGTGGACTGACCCATCTCAGGGTAAGTGTACAGAAGGGCGATACCATTCCACGAAACGAGGGGGGGGGGGTTAAACCGTTAAAAGTTAAGCTGCTTTCACTTTTGCGGGTAATATCGTTGAGTCGTTGACATATGTCCATAAAAAGGATGGAAAGCACGACGACAGAATCGCTGCTTCTATTTCATGCGTTTCCCCTGTGTAAAACAGAGCCAGTGATTCCGTGTGACATCATTTTCGTGGAATATCCCCACAAGTTCATGCTTTGTTTACGCCCGAACGTTGTCTCCGAAAGCAATCAAAATATCACATTACAACAAAAGGAAAGCCAAATTAAGTTAGATCCGATTAAAATTATAAGAAGATACTATGTTTTTGAGACAAAAAATTACTTATTCAAGAATTGTTTTTGCAAGTGTCGTCTCCTTTTCGTGTTAGGTAAAGGGTTAAACAGTCAAAATATTAAAACTTATCTTACTGCCTTTCAAAACTCACATTATTCAAAAACGCATTTTGATTCTTTGTTCTCAGCATGGTAGGCCTACAGGGAGTCGAGCGATGGGTAACTTTAAAGAACAAGATAAAATTTTGAAAATTTGATACCAAAACATATAGGTGATGCATATAACATGCATGTTGTTTTGAGACGGCCATGGCCCTCTGAGGTCCGCCCGAGTTGAGTTTGAAAATGACGAGAGACGTAAATACCGGCGTGGACATCTGTGATAAACCATACAATTTAGAATTCATAAAAGGAATCTTGCGGAAAACGAAATCCAATTAACATCTCCCAGTGGATGGCATGGAAAGGCCTATAATACAGCAGTTCCCATCAGGGTGGAAAGACTGCGATGAAATGCTGGGGCAATCACCCTCCTGAACTTGAATTCGGTGGGGAATTAGTTGCCTTCTCTGGTTCTATATTGCAATTTTCCTAACTGCACGCCTGAAAATACCAAGTAGTAAAATGACACACTTGTTCTAATTTTACTCTGTGGAGCTATCTAATGGGAAAAACATCAAGTATTGATAGTTTGTTATTAATGAATACAAGAAGTCACACGGAAAACTAAACTATTTTCATTTTTAATGTCACATTTCGTCCCCTGAGTTCCAATGTGTTCTAGGTGTCTACTGGCACATAGAACACATTGGAACTCAGGGGACGATTTGTCAGAACATTTATCAATCATTAACAGAAGATAAATTAGATTCTTCACAGGTTAAAGCATTTTTACCATTGGAGGTTCGAACCAATAATTCTAAGTCCTCCCTGAATATTTTCCGCCACTAGCTAGTTTTAGGGGGAAATAGGTCATTACACGTTGAAAGCGGTTCGATAGAGGGGACTGAATTGGAAGGTCTGAGGGCACATCCTTTCTCCACCACACACACTCGTGTTCAACAGACACTGATCACACAATGAGTTTCAAAAACTGAACTTTGCAAATGTGGCAATATGCAGGCATTCTGGTGATATATGGTCTGATAAACAAATTTAGTTGCAAAAGGCTAATGAATTCCACATTCGGCCTATTCGACTATCCTATGGATTGAAAGAAGGTTTTCTAGTTGCATTACATATCAAGGGAGATGATAAAATCTTGAACTTCCAGCTGGGTTGAATCACTGAATCAATCCGCAAATATATAGTAGACGGGGGTAACAGCTCTTTCAGTGGTATTGAATATGTATCGGTTCCTTCATCGGCCCCTATCCACACAAACGTTTTAACACCTACCGCGATACACATTAAGGATATATGGCATTTCTCTGGATCGATTTTTTCATATTTTTTTCACCCTGTCGAATCATGTAAAGTCCAGCCAGGGACCATTGCTATGGGGTCTCTGATGAGGGGTGTCCTCCTCTAGATTTCCAATCTCACCCTCACCCCACCCCATCCCACCTCACCACCGGTGGGAAAAAAAATTCAACTACTACTACATAATTTCCAACAAGTGGGAAATATCCCATTAGACACCCATCCCAACCCCCTCTTGAGGCAAAAGTTTCCAGCTTTAGGTTTTAAGATAGAGAATTCCATTTGTACACCCACTTAACTGTACATTTAATATCCAACTGGGGCTCTAGGTAGTCCCAAATTCCAACTAAAAATCAATCTTTGGGGATCTTTACTACCGGCACTTTTCAATCAATTATTGGAGGACGAATGGTGTGGGCGTTGGACCCCCAGCCCCAACCCCCGTGGCAACGTCCCTGAGTCATGAAGGTTTGGGGCACACGACGTGCAATGAAGTTATAAATAACTTCTTTTTTTTTGTTGTTGTTGTTGTTGCAAATTTGACACTCTATGATGTGAGCAGTTTGTTTCGGTGGTCGACATTGACGTAGAAGTAGAGTAGTGTCAAGCGAGGACTTGTCCTAAAATGGGGGGGGGGGGGGGGTTGTCATGCAACTGTGTGAAAATGTTTAACAGAACCCGGGCACAATTCGGTCAAAGGGAAAGTGCCATTGGTTTCACTAAGTCGAACTGAACAATTTTATCTGCGTGTGTGAGTATGTGTTTGTCTGAATGCGTAAGAGTCCATGCGACAAAAAATATTCGATACATGAGTGTGCGTGTGACTATGTACGTACGTGGTCGCAGTGAAAGATTTTGTCTAACTAATGTTCATTTTTTCAGATCTAGGACTGCAAGAAGATGTCGCAGGAGCAACGTTTATGGCAGCTGGAAGTTCTGCGCCAGAGTTAGCCACCTCAGTCATTGGTAATTTAACTGATTTACCCTATGTGTATTCACTTATTCACAAGTTGGGCCGCGAGTAACTCCATCGATTTGGCTACAACAGTGAACACGGACCCACCATAATTCAACAGGGGTGGGGGACAAGAGATCCGTGTTTAGAACATCTCGGTATCTGTTTGTGAAGTTTATCGGAATATTTTAAGTTCTATCGGACCTGTATCCCTTCAATGCCATGGTTAAGTATGTCGGGCAGGTTTCACCCCTATTTACCGGCACTCACCCCGGACCTCGGAGGTGATGTCGTAGTCACATGATCCAGTTTTGTCGTGCTGCGTTGTCATGATAAGCCGCGTGAGTGGCCATGTTATGACGTCATTACCATGATGATACATGGTGTAAGTGGTTTCTATGGTGGCACGTAGTTGCTATGTAACTGAAAGGTCCTAATATAGTTGGGGTGTTTTGAGGGTGTGTTCATTTCAATGGGATTTCATCTAATTACCATAAACAATCCGTCAACCACATAAAAGTTACGAAGCGGATATTCTTTGGCTCGGATTCGTCCGGGAGCCTGGCGGTTTAAGAGCATGTAGTGCTTTTGGACCAAGAAGGCCCTAAAATCTATGTTCGATTGAACTGGACTATTATTACCGGAAACAATATGGCAATGGACAAAAAGTATCAAAATTGAATTTACTTGGCCCTGATTCTCTCCGAATTCTCGTCTTCCATCTGATCCGTCCCTATTATATCTACTCTTACCTCGGCAGTCTATCTAATCCAAGGTATCTATGATTCCAGCAGATCAGATCGCCCATTTACCTAAATACCGCACACTCGGTTTATACACAGGTGTCTCCCCTTTGGTGATACGTGTGGTATCTAAACAGTAGATTGAGCCGAAGACAAATGACAGCAACTGCATATTGGGGTAAATGCTGTCACGACTCTTCAACTCATCTTAGAAAAAGGGATTTTAAAATGTATAACCACAGCCAAATAGTAGAAAGGGATTCTGTGAAAGGGATTGTACCAGCAGTATTCTCTAGGCTCCTATATAGCAAATGGCTCCAGTCTTCAACTATTTGCAATTCCGTGGCTGGCTCCAGTTACCTATCGCTGTAATACTGTTGCTACGGGTTGCGGTTCATATCACTATCGTATTTGCAGCACCTCATTTGCCGCACCCTACTTGCAGCCCCCAATTTAGGCTCCCAGTCTCATACTTGACTGGATGCAGGCTCCCATTTTCCAGGTTAGGTCGAAAAATCGTACAAAAAGTCACATTTTCGAGCGATTGCTCTACAGCTAATTTGCTCATTACACTTCAAGTCGTCAGAGCATGGCCTGTTCCTGTCCCTGATCGGTTGACTTTTTGGCTCTTTTGAGAAAACTATCATTCCCGTTTCTCGACATCCCACGTTTTGTACCCCATCACCACACCTTGTTCCGAGATGAGTTGAAGAGTCGTAAGAGCATTTACTCCAAGGAGGAATTACTTTCGTTGCTCTTTAGGTCATTTCATGAAATTATTATCCACGTTTCTCGGCACCCCATTTACATCACCCCCTAATCTTACACCCCATTGGACGCCGGCACCCCTTTTTCGAGGTAAGTCCAGGGCTCGACAACTCAGAATTTTGATGGACCCATTTGAAGGTTGCCCCATCACATGTCCATTAACATTTTGTTCTTTTGCCCCAATTTGGGAGGTTTAACACTTTACCTCACATAGCTTTCCCCCAAGTATCCTGAACTTCATGATTAAAACCTTTGTTTCAAATTTTCAATAGAAGCATACAAATATGGATATCATTGGAACCAGCTGATTCAGCTGGTTCCAATGATATCCATATTGGTATGGATTTATTGAGAAATTGCCATGATGTTTGAGGTTGTGTAAGCCACACTTGGGCTAATTTTCTGGGCATTTTTCCATTTTGTTTGGTAAAGGCTTAACCTCTTGGTTAACCATTATAATTGGCAGATTTGAGGATGTGAATTTTGTTGAGAAATAAGTCATTATGATTTATAATAATTTATCTTTTATCATTTTTACATGTCTTCTTATGTCATTACCTTTCAATCAAATCTCCAATTATGAAACTATTTTTGGTTAACCTATAAACGGGTCTCCCTAAAAAAAATTTGCGTAACCCATAGGCAACCCGTCCTACAGATTGCCCCAATTGTCAAGCCCTGTAAGTCGAAAAGTCGAAACAGCAAGCAATCTGTATTCCACTGCTAGTAGTGGTGGAATCCAAGTATTGATAATGCTATGAATCGAATCAATAGTCTACCCCTCCCCCCTCCGCACCCCGCCCCCCCCCCCCCCCCCCCCCCCACCCCACCGGTGCCGATGTATTCATCGAGATTTCACCAGCAAAATGATTTCCGCCGGCGAACATTGTGTTTTTTAAACTTTCTTATTGGTAGAATTCTATTGTTTTGACGGAGAGGCCCAGTACTTTATTGCGTGTTTCGGGAAATGTTACTAAACTATTGACGAAAGACTGCAAAACCAGTCAAAATGTATTGAAACACCGCATAACTTCGACACAATTACCATTATTTTGGGTTCAGCTTGTACCGACACAGATTTGAGGTAATTTAAAGGTCTGTTACCCAGGTGTGTGGAGGATTTTATTTCAAGACACTACTCAAGACTCTTCGTATTTGAGGTTAACCACCGCTTTTTAAATGAAACAATACACTAAAACCACATTAACCCTTTACCCAACGAATCGCCCGCATCCGCCCGCGTAATATGCAAATTCAGCAGCTGAAAAAAAATTATTTTTCGAAAAATTTCAACAAAACCATATCATATGACCCCTCTTTGAAACGAGCTCGTCGAGCTCGTTCCAAAGAGGGGTCACATGATATGGTTTTGTTGAAATTTTTTGAAAAAATTTAAAAAATGATATTTAAAATAATAAATTTTGAAATCGTCTGCGTTGGGTAAATGGTTAAAGTCACAATGTAATCTTTAACAACCCTGGTAAGCCACAAACAATCTTTCAGAAGCACTGATTATTGCTAAGTCTGTTCGCCCAATGGTTCACGAAACTTGCATGTCAACACCAATTTCTACTTGTCATTACAATTCTCTTGTGATCCAAATGTGAATGATTGCACGTTTATTATTGTTCACCAAAAATCGACCCTGCACACTTTCTATTTGGATCTGCATATTTTGTATTTCAAATGAGTCTTCCAAAATTCACACTTCTGCTCAAAGTACAAAGTAATCTCTTGCAATATACTTTTTTCAAAATAAAGGCCGTGGCTAGAACTTCGGGCTGCAATTTAGTCCTCTCATATCAGGAAAAGTGTGTATTATTGAATAGAATGTGGCGAAATTCCACCCTGCATCGATTCGAATCTGCACTTTCTTCGAATTTTGGTCGGTCTTCTTGTCAGACGTCTTTACTTTTATCTGGACCCGTACGCTTATTTTGAATGTAAGAATAACACATGTAACGCATGGAAAACAAGTGTATAACTATACGGTATTGGTTTTGAGGTGTATAGTGGGTTTACAATATGACAAAGTGTCATACCGGCCTGGTATTATTTATTATTATTTATTGGTGTTTAAGGTCACATATTTATACACAATGTCTAATCATGACCGTGACAGTTTTACGGGTGGAGGAAGCCGGACTACCCGGAGAGAACCACCGAGCAACGGCGAGCAACTGTCAGCTCCCCAACATACGAACTCCACAGAAGCAGGGTGAGCATTGGTTGAAGACAAGTGCACCATCGACGTCCAGTACACCGTAGTACACAACGTGCCCCCACGCGGGCAATGGAGATGAAGTGTCTTGCCCAAGGACACAATGCGGTTGCCGCAGGTGGGATTCGAACCGAGGACCTCTCGGCTTGCAGCCTGCACCTCTACCTACTGAGCCACCGCCCCCACCCCCCCCCCCCCCCACCCCCCCCCCCTCACCCCCGTCCTGGTATACTTCTAATATATTGCACTGACCACTGAGAATGTCTTCTTTTTCTCCTTTGACAGGCGTTTTTATTGCAAAGAGCGATGTTGGTGTTGGCACTATAGTTGGGTCCGCTGTGTTCAATATCCTGGTTATTATAGGACTAGTTGGACTACTAGCTGGTATGGTAAGTAAATCCGAATATAAAACGCCTCTATACTGCTTTATTGCTCCCTGAACGCAATGTGCGTAATTCAATTTCCCTTGATGATAAACGGTGCTCTGTTATTATAACATTTATTTTTGGTACAATTTCCAAATTTTGTGTAGCGCAATATGTAAGAAGAAGTTCGAGGCTGCACAAACAAACGACTGTCTAGAGGAGATCTCTTTGCCGGCTCGTCACTACTCAAGGCAGCTTTCAATTGCAGGTCTATATAAAGATGTTTTTGTCAGTAGTCGACCTCACTTAAATCCAGATAACACTGGGTAGACCAATATGTGAAAGCACTGTTCTGCTACGGCTCTTTTACTAATACTAGCCATTCTTAAGAAGATGTTGAATGTGTTTTGTTTGATCTGTGAGGCCTTTTTGCCTTTGAATGACTCAAATTATTTTAAGAGACAGAGTCTTAGCTTTTAAGACTTGGCGAGTTAACTTGCTTAGCAAATCTATTATCAGCAGTTCATAGGTAACCCTAGTACCGGTGCTATTAGAAGTCAATGGAGGAAAGGTGCGACCCCCTCGAGTGGCATATTTTTGAGGCGGCAAAACATGTCAAAATATGCCAAAATATGTCAAGAGAGCCATGAAATCCATATATCAATATGCAACCAGCCATTAGAATCAAACGGATTTGCTCAGACCCGGTTGATAAAGAAACTGACTCCACTGATCTGAGGTCTCAACTGTTGAGCCGGAATTACAAGCGGGGCCAGTTGGCAGTTCTACCCTGACACGTGACGAACTAATGCCTTATCGAACAACAGTTATCTGTAAACAAACGCGTTTGCGGGGGTAATTTTTCGACATATTACCAGTTTTTTATTTAATTAACAGGGGTTTACTCCATAACCTATAGGCATTTAACAGGTCAAATTTGTATTGAATGTAAGGTTAATGGTTTGAGGTTTAAAACATATACTCAATCAGCAGGGTTAAGAGATATCCAACAATGGGCGTTTTCATAGTGCAAGTCTTCAGAAAGTGTACAGTATACTCCCACACTTCTCGACGCATTTGATGGCGTGAATCTTTGAGACGAAGACAAAGACAATTCTCACAGAAAAACCTACATATGGTACGTGGAGAGCGGATTGTAATAAAATCACTCGTGGAGTATAGTTATCACCCAAAGTATCACTTTCAAATTCTGTACATGTGGACAAAAAACACAAGCAATGTTTCAGCCAATGGTCCTCCGGGTTTAACCCGGAGGTCCATTGGCTGGAACTGTGCCTGTACTTGTTATGCTTTGCAACAAATTTGCAATTATTGCCTGAGTGGAACCTCCACTCCGCGGGTGATTTAGTAATAATACACTCTACGCGTACTGTATGGTATCCAATACTATCCGTATGTGTTAACTTGTCGTAACCAAAAATGCCGGGAGGAGAAGCACGCTGTACATTTCTTCATGATTATCAATAAATCTGATGAGATATAGCATTACGTTTCGGTGATTTTTCATCTCGTCATCATCACTGTTCATCTTTAGACGAGAGATTACATACCAATCGAAACATATTAAAACACTAAAGAAGACATTAGAATTGATACTGAGGGAGAAAAGTGGAAGGGGTATGGGTACAGAGGCGGCGGAGCCAGGGAGGCACAGGGGGCACGTGCCTCTCCACATTTTTCCACCGATATGTTTCGCAGTTACACAATGTGTTAAAATGGGTGCATGCATGCTTGTCAATATGTAGGCATACCTGTAAAATTATTTGCAAATCCAAACAATATTTAGCCAAAGAATCTCACTTTCGGTCTCTTCGGTCCGTTTCTTCTACTTCAACTATCTTCCAACCCGAAGGCTGGCCTTCGGGTTGGAAGATGGTTAAAAAAGAAGAAACGGACAGGACAGTGACCCGTCACAGCGGCATATTCATCTGAACGAGAGACTATAGCGGGGTGATGGTACTTTTATAGATATACGATTATAATCTTTCTCACACTGGGTCGAACCATGGTAGCATTGTAAATTTGTGCCTCTCCACTTTTATCGAGCTTCCGCCGCCTCTGTATGCGTATACTTGAACAATTCACTTGTATTCTAATTTATATGTTCATTTGGTGCAAAGCTTGTTTTCTCTGTTTCCTTAGGTTATTCAGCTGACCTGGTACCCTATGATGAGAGACTGTTTTTGTTATCTGTTAACGGTAGTGGCGCTGATAGTGGTAATTTCAGACAGCCAAGTGTACTGGTAAGTTTCAAGAACCCAGTTGATATCAATGCTCTTAACCTTTTACACAATAAAAGTAGAAGACGCCTGTGGCCTGCTGGTCAGACTGAAAAGACTCAGGCTCTGCAAAAGAGGGCCTTCATTCCTCCAAGGCCCCTCACAGATTTAAACCTTTTTTTCTTGAATGTGTATTTATTGTGTAAAGTTCGGCTTGATTTTCGAGGACTACTTCTCTTCCACGGAGCCATCCGATACACCTTGATGATCTAACTGCCCGCTCTGTACCTCAGCTGCAGAGGTGGTCGGTCACCATAACATACACCCAGTGTCTCGCTGGGCCGTTGCATGGCAGAGTACAATTGACCAATATTTCATATGTTCCAAAAAAACAGTTTGCTGCTAGTTTAGTGATCTGTGATTCGGACCAGATCTAGAGGTTAGTCATAGCGATGTCGCAATAAAAGGCCTGGCTGTCTGCCACGGTTCATCGCGGACGCTCTAGAGACTGTCATTGCCCGATAGTACCCAGCCGAGAATTGTGAATGTGTATATAAGAACCGCCGGAAAAGTTTTATGTCATGATTGGACAAATATGGGTCAGCACCCACCCCACCCCCAATATCTGAAGATAGTTACGGGTTTGACTACGCCTATGACAGCACCCGATGATGAATATTCATTAAAACTACATTTTGTTTCTCTAAATGACATGTCTGCGTTTTCTATCTTGCCATACATGTAATCTAACATTACCGATGTTACTGTTAGCTTGAGCGGTTGTAAATCTATTTATTTGTAACAAACCATTAATGCTTGTTCCCAAATAATTAAGTGCTATAGTCATCCACTTTAATGGGATTTGGACCCTCATTTAAAGGAACAACATGGGTCTTAAAGTGGGACAGCACGCCACTGGAAGGTGGCTGTACCTATGTATTTTTCGAAATAATTCAAAAACATTATTTTTTGTCTTCAAAATCAAAGTTTATGGCCTTTCGCTTGGCATCGGACTCTGTGGCAGGCCCGTCAATCTTGAAAATCAAGGAGTGCAAAACAGTTGCCCTCCTCAGATTGCTTGGGAGTGCAATTGAAATTTTCAATGCAAAAATGCCTTTTTGGTTATATTCACATCAAGGTATTAATATTGTAACTGAAATTGTACTACATACAGCTACATAGTGGAAACATGGGCAAACACACCTTCTCGTTATTCCAAATGTTGCATTCCTTTCTTATGTGACTGTCTTCTACACTCAAAATCTATTGAAATGCGACACAGAATGGGTCATGAATTATTGTGAATCAATGCAACATTAACAAATCGTCCCCTGAGTTCCAATGTGTTCTCTGTGCCAGTGGACACAGAGAACACATTGGAACTCAGGGGACGAAATTATAATACATTTTAAAGGCAGCCCCAAACAGGTCTGGCATTCCAGAAAATCAAGGGGTGCAAAGAATTGCCCTCCTCATTTTTTTCTAGGCGTGCAGTAGGCGTGCAGGCCTGCTATGGTGAATCATAAGCTGCAGTCTGAAACGCAGATGTGGGCAAAGGGAAAGAACAGTTGAATAATGGGTTCTATATATATGATGCTGAAACGCATATACGGCCGATTCCTTTGGTGAGGGGTTATCTGTATTGTTGTTTCAATTTATTACCTTCGTTAGAGATAAATTAAGCACCTTTGCTATCTCTCTGCACATTCACTGCAGCGGATTAGAATCTGTTTTGATATTGTTTGCAAGTTTAGACCCCTGAAAGGGGTGGGGGCAGAAACACTTATTATTTTCCACTGGCACTCACAATACCAATGCGGACTGATGGGGCAAGAGAAAGAGGGAAAGTAAACACATTTTTAAACATACCTACTTCTATTTTCCCCTTCCTTTTATTTATTTATTTATTTATTTATTTATTTATTTATTTATTTATTTATTTATTTATTTATTTATTTATTTATTTATTTATTGAGGATTTTCTAAGGGTGTGTTGAAACTGTTCAATTGATTGGAAGTATATCTAATTACAGAAAACGACCCGACAACTTCCAAAAGTTACCTCAGTTTATCCTGACAACCATCTTCGATGGCACATGGTTATTACAGGACCCAAAGCGTCCAGTGACCTAGTTATATATTCATATGTTGTGTTCGCGTATATGGGAGTGTATGTAATTACCAGAAAACCGACAACTACCTACAATTACCGAACAACACCGTTTTTACACTAATGGATTCCAAACCTGTTTGGCAGGCTCGAATTGTTCCAGAATACTCGGTCGGATTATCATTGCTACCATTGCAAGAACCTTAGGGTATTACATGGTGTGTGGTATCCTCCCATTGTATTTGAGTATATTTGTTTGCTCGAATTCTTTCAAAATCCTCAGGTGATGCCTATCCACTAGTATTCAGACCCATGCAACAACTTCCTGTTTGTGTTGCTCGAATTCTGCAAGAATCCTCGTTTTTCTGCCTGTTTCATGGCCCTGTTCTTGGCTAATAGAGCATCTGACCTAATCCTCGCTACTCTGTGCTGTTTGTGATCCTGTCCCGACCTCTACCTACAGTCCAAGTCTTAGAATGTTCGGGAAGATCGCTTTACTGCAACTAACTTGTCAATCGATGACTCTGTTATATTTAAGCCCGCCCACTTTAACTACATATTGTGGCGAATTAGTCTTTCATCGTATGATTGGCATGAAAAATCCCTCAAGCACGACTCACCTCAAGGCCCTCAAATCCTCATTTGGGTATTGAAAGATCATTGGACATAGTGGTGATCTACTATCAGTCTTCGAGTTTGTCGTATGAGGCCATGGAAATCATGGGGAAATCCCTCCATGAGTTCCAACCTCACGTCCCTCATATCCTCACCCAGGTACTTGAGGATAGTTACAAGCTGATCTACATATCAGCTATCAGAGGATACTGACTTATGGCTTCCACGCCTTTGTCATATGAGGTCATGAACTCTTGAGTTCCAAATAAAAGTATTGGGCGGAAAAAAGTACAGGGTGGAAAATTGGAGGACTACAAATAGAAGTAGAGGGCAAAATAAAAGTACAGGGTGGAAAATCATGATAGAGTTCTGTTATTTTTGGAATACCCCTAACCCACACTAGACTGTAACTGTTTCCTGGGATTTAAAGCCCAGGTAACAGTCCTGTGTGAGTTAGGAGTCTGAAACAGGCTAAAGTACCCACAGTATGTCTCCAATAAGAAGCATTCACCTGACTCTGATGCTATTTTAATAAACATACAGGTCCGAATAAACTTCATACAGGATGGTAAACATTCCGAAAATTAATAAACATACGGGTACCGGTATGTTTATTTGAGACCCGAGAGTAAATTGCCTTGTCGTTTCCTGGATGAGAATATAAGAGCCTTGGGGTTAAACGTCATTGGGTGATTTCCTCGTGGCCTTACCTATCCCACACGATGGAAAAGGGGTCGTTTGTTATGTAGCGGTGCCGACAGTGGTGTGCCACAGTACGTTGCGTGGCCGTTTAGTACCGAGTGGAGGATATGGGGGGGGGGGGGGACCTCATTGAGGTATTTTCTTAGGGTTGTCACGGCCTCATGCCGACAAACGGGTAGAAGCCATAAACCAGAGTACTAGCTGATAAGTATCCTCCAATAGTAGATTATGACGTCGCATGTGTCATGGATGAGGATATGAGGGACCTGAGGTAAGGATTCATTGAGGGGTTTCCTCGTGTTTGCATACGAGAAGCGAGTAGAAGCCATCGGTCAGTATCCTCTGATAGGTAGATCACCGTGTCATTGGGGGTATTTCGTAGTGGCTTCCGTGGACTCACAGGGGCGGCGGTAGGATTTTCAAAGTACGGGGGCTGGATCGGGCGATGGATGGTCGTGGATATGACGGAACAATCCACCAGAACATACACCCACCTTATCAAATGCAATCTAGGTTCTCGGGAACCACGTGTCGTCATAGAAAACCAAGGCGGTCTCCAGTTAATAAAATGGACAATGCAAGTACATGTCACCGTCACTGCGCCTCGTATGCGCACTGACACCGCCTATGACCATGGTGATGACGTCACAACATGAACACTCACGTGGTTCTCCATAACAACCAAAATGACGTCCCAGACCACGTGATTGATGACGTCTTATGAGAGATTGACACGAGAGGCATTAAGTGTGCAAGCTATATTGGGGGTGTTTAGTTTTAGTTTTTTCTTTTTGGTTTTTGTTGGTTTTTTTTGGAGGGGGGGGGGGGGGGAATTTATGCTTGTTTCAAAATTTTCAAACCTCCATTTGAAGCATACGTATATATACATATTATTTTTTGTGAAAACTGTGCCTTTAGATTAATGACAATGGTATCGGTAGTTTCGGAAAATTAATATGAAGAAAAATCATTTCGTGCAGTTTATCAAGTCGAGTCAACAGTCGCTCTCCAATAAGACATAAAATTCGATTGACATTTTTTTGTCTGGTAGGCTAACTGGCGAAGGAACACAAATAATATCCAGGGCCGTTTTCGTTCCTGCAGTTCTCAATGGTGTGCTGAGGTACCGTAGTTGAATTGAGAACGTCGATCGGACTAGGAATATTAGGAACATCGACTTTAAAAAATAATCTCAGGAATTATACAACCACCTCTCTCCCGCCCTCTCAGCAACCAAACAAGAGAGTAAGAATTTACAGTACCGGTACGTGGATAGTGTATTATCACTAAATTACCCGAAGAGTGGAGATTCCACCCAAGCAATAATTTCAAATTTGTTGTGAAGCATAACAAGCACAAGCAAAGTTCCAGCCAATGGACCTCCGGGTTATACCCGCGGGTCCATTGGGTGAAACATTGCTGGAGTTTTTTGTCCACTTGTACAGAATTTGAAAGTAATAGGCTACTTTGGGTGATAACTCCACTCCCTGGGTTTAGTTACAATCCACCCTGCACGTACTGTACGTGCTATATACACTGTACTTGGCAGTTTGGGTCAAGCTGTCACTGCTTCCTCGTGGTAGTGACAGTGGTACCGTTCATGCGGTTACTATAAGTATTTTCCGAAACATACTTGGCGAAAGACTGTATCGCGTATCTCCTGTTCTGTTTGTTATTCAGTTATAATCAACCACTCAAATTAAAGAATAGATGAAGGAGACAATTTTCGCATTACAACCTTATCGGTGGGTCTTCATTTTCCCTTGATTTCACTCAAAAGCTCACCGTTGCTGTCATTTTACGCCAGCAGCCGACATGTCTGTTTACCAATGACGTAACGGATAGTATAATCTATTTTTACCTGAGGGTTTCGAGGTTGTTGCAAGGAGTTGTGTTTTGATGGATTTGGATACAGATCAAAACATAAATCTGAACCGTTCCACAACATCGGTACGTTTGTTGCGAAATTCGGGCCCAAGTGAAACTTACGATCACAAAGTGATGACCGTTTCTGTAAAATAAATAAAATACGTCGGAAAATAACTGTTGAGGCTTTCTAAATAAAATTTTGAAGTTCACCATGATAAATTTTGTAACAGGTTTAGAAACATTGTGCACGAAAGCAGACTTGTGATTTAATAATGTTTTTCTGCCGAAAATTCCTTTTCGATGAAAATTCTTTAGTAGAGTCGAAGTTTATCGCCGATTGGGGTGGGGATAAACCCCATATTTTTCAATATATGGGATTTATCCCCACCCCATTCGACGATAAAACACCGATTTCAACAGGTTTCTGATTGAAGACCAAAACACTGATTTCAACAGATTTCTGATTGAAGAACCAAATTATGTACCGTTTTTAGTTAGTTAGTTATTGGTGTTTAAAGCCACATATTTATGCACAATGGCTAATCATGACCACGACGTTTTTACGGACAGAGAAAGTCGGATTACCCGGAGAGAACCATCGAACAATGGCAAGCAACTCTCAGCTCCACAACATGGTAACTCCACACAAGCAGAGTTATAACATTGGTTGAAGACAGGTGCTCCATCCACGAGGAGCAGTAGGCCTTAGTACACAACGCCACCATGCCCCAACGTGGGCAGTGGGGTGAAGTGTCTTGCCCAAGGACACAACCCGGTTGCCGCAGGTGGGGTTCGAACAGAGTACCTCTCGGCTTGCAGCCTGCACCCTTCCAACTGAGCCACCGCGCCCAGATGTAACGTTTTTGCATTCAACGCGGATTACTTATCGAAAAATCAAGCTCTAAAGTATGTTGCTGTCAGAATACCGGCTTTTACTTCCATTTCGCCAAATTTACCAACATGAAACCTAAAACAACCCTCCCCCCCCCCCCCCCCCCCACCTCCACCACCTGAAGTCCACTCCGGCACTGTCCTGCCCTTGAACTGCGTATAATATAATTAAGTCAAGCGAATCGCATTGAAATCAAGTTTGGGGAAATGGGCAAACCATCTTTGGTTTATCGCATATATGTGTCTTGCAAGGAAAAAGATTCAAGACAGTATGGGGTTGAGATAGGTGGCGGCAGATCCTCGATCTGGCATCACTGACTGTGTACACGGTGCTCACAAAAAATGCACTCCACCTCTCCAAGTGACATATAGACACACGTTCCAATTTTTCTCTGCCAGTGAATTTATTGCCCATACTCTTTGAAGTCTGGGCAGAGCATATAACTTGAACTAAATTTTAAAAGATTAACATGGCTATTCAGGACGTGTCATGTTTCGACACCCCTCCCCTCCCCCACCCGTCCGAACCAGTTCAATAACATTGAACTTGGACTTCGCCAAAATAATTCGCGTTCGTTTTTTACATATGTTTTGGGTCGTCGGCCTTTAATACCATTCAAATAATCGTTAGAAAAAAAATTGTAACATACTTCGAGAGGGTAGGTTAATTTTAGGCTTGTAAAACTTACCGTAAGTAGTTTTCAGTGTGCGTGGATTATCTCTCTTCCACGTTACTAAGAGGAAAAGTTACAACGTCTCAGTTATAGCTCAAAGTTTTAACTTTACAAACAAAATCTTCAAATATGAAGAAATAAAGAATATATAAATCGAATGCAAAGTCACAGGGCGGAGGCAGGGGGTGAGATATTCCGTCATGGCCTGCGTGTATCTTTTCATCTTCCACCAGTCTTGGGAGCCAGAAATAAGCTTTTTAAAAGCTAATGTTTTTTTTTTATATTTAGAGAGGGGAAACACACGAGATTTTATCCTATCGGGTGGGGTAAAATGTAGGGAGAAAGTTAAACGGCTACACCAGAACTGACACATATCATTAATTAACGGGAGGTCATTTGAATTTGTTCCAAGAACCATGTGCGCATGAGACGATGGGGGGGGGGGGGTGGTTGCCACCCCTCTTGGTCACAGGGAATTCAGCTATAATCATTGTTACATGTATGTCGTAAAAACGTCACGTTTCTCGATGACGTGCGCGTTCGTTGTCGCGGGAGTGGGGCTCCCCCCCCCCCAAAAAAAATAAAATCAACGTCTAGAAATTTCGAATTTCGAATCACTATTTAACTAACAGCTGGAACCTTCACATATTATGGTAGAAATCGTGAAATACCTCTTGGAATGCAACGCAAACAGACAAAATTACATCCTGTGCAGGAGGTGGGAAGTAAATTCAAGAGGGGCAAAGTTTGGATCGGAGGTAGGGGTTGTCTAAAACAACTGTTTTTTTCAGCCTAGTATCTATATTTTTTTTTTCAACCCCACCTCCTTCTCTAGTCTAAGTTGAGTTTTAACAGTTATTTCAAATTGAGCACCAGTCTTTCTCAAATTTGTTCAATCTGCCTGAATCTGCGCCAAATTTCATCCACTATGCCTGAAACGAGCAGATGAGGAGGCAAATATTCTAATCTATTTTACTAGTGTAGCATCAACTTACAGTGGATAAGTCGTCATAAGTGGCAATTACAGAAACCGAAAGTTGGAACTCGCGAGGCGGAGAATATTTTGCTCCACCCAAATGGGAGTGGTCTGTTTGAGTGGGTTCAGGGGGCGGCCATAGGCGCCCCACCCACCCCTCCCCCCCCCCCCCAAAAAAAAAAAATACGTGAAACGGTAAAACAATTGAGAGAAGAGAAGGAAGTATGCCAAAAAAGAAGGCGGACTGTTTTTATATGGGCCTACGAGCCTCATCGTTCGGACGCCGAACACCGACATTTTCTGTCCGATGCCGATTGGATTCGCGGCAGCAAATTCAGTTTCGTACGCAACCGCACACATGTGCCGATGTCAATGAGTTCCTAAATCAGTTTTCTCTCTGACAAACGCTTCCGGTAAAAATAACACATCGGACCCCAGATCTATTGCCGCAACTGCAAACAAGTGCGCTTAGCTTCACTTACAAGCCACACGGAACGCGCTGCGTGACACAGACCAATATGCCCAGGTTTTGAATTTGAATTCGAGTGTGAAACAAAGTTACAGGTATCACGGAACAAAATATTGTCCCACATGCGACAATAGTAACGTTCAGGCGAAAAAATATGATCGCACCACTTCAATTTTGCCATTCAAATATCTTTGTCAAGTATAGCCCTTCAGACATTTTTTTCTCACCCGAGAACAAGGGTCATGCAACAAATAAGAGAGAAAAACTGACACGAAAGGAAGTACAGGTCACGTGCATTTTTCAGGCAATTCCCTACAAAAACACACAAAAAGTAAATTGTATTTTTTAGGTTTAAGAGTCATCAAATCACCCTCTTTTTATCAGGCATATTCAACAATAGTGCAAGATGTCAATAGAATGTTTCAAACCTTTATTGAAACAATATATTTTCCAAAGGCTGTTTATTTTTAGCGATTGTGTTGCGAAGTTGGCCCACAGAAGTTAAGCAAGCTCGAAAGAAGAGCTATAGTTCTTCCATGGAAATTATAGAAATAACAGGACAGTTTTCTATTAGTTTGAATGGGACTCATATTATTGCTGTTAATTTTCCTCAGAGCCGATCTTCGTAGAATTGGATAAACTAATAAGAAATACTCCGACTAACACTCGACCGACTGACCTACACTCAGTGGGAGAGCTGATCAGAGATAACGCCGGTAGTCGAGTTTTAGTTGATAAATATCACGGGCGGAAATCTCCGAATTGGTACTATTTGAACTGTCATAGCTGTCATCAACCCATAAATCACACTCCCAGAACAAACGGGCATCACATAATGCAAAAGCTGCAGAACTGTAAATTCTATCACACAATTCCCCCGGTCAACAGAACCCCGGCGGAATGTGTTTGTGGAACAACCACTCGATAGATTGCATGCAGATTGCCGACAGTCTGCATGGCAGTACAAGCGTCTAACAATGGTGACTGCCACGTCACGGGAACTTTCCCTAACTATTCCGCTGACTGGTAGTCGCGTGATCAGGTTTGGCATCAAAAATCCAGTGGATATAAGCACTGATTCCTGGATGTTTGGGAAGTTGTCTCTGGACTCCCGACGAGCAAGTACCTACCTACAAGAAGTAAGATGGATGCCGCCACTGTTGCTTTCAGGTATGAACTTTGACTGAACATTGTGAATTTTACTTTATACCAGAGAAAACGATTGGCAGTTGAGTTTTATTTGTTAATAAAAATCGTAGATAACTGGTAAACTGGTCTTCGTTGTGCTGAACACGACTGGCTCGTGAGGTAACCAACCTGAACCCAGAATCTGGAGCCTGTGTCTGGTATCGTCTGGTAAGGAATCACAAAACGCCACGGGCTGATGGGACTTCGCGGTTGGTGGGGCTCCGTAGTTCTCTCAGTAATCACAACGCTTGGAGTCAGAATTTACGATCGCATTCCGTAACAATTGCATCATTTCCGAGTGCAACCTTTCAAGGCGGGTAACTCTAATTCAAGGTAGGTAACTCTAATTCAAATTTTTAGTTCCCTGATACCTGTTGAGAGTATCTATATTTAATAATAGAGGTTCCTCATTCTTATAAAAACCGATGCCAGATCCACTGTGTGCCGCGACAGATTACGCGGCCGCGCGATGACAGCTATTGAGTCATCGGGGATTAAATGACTTGACGTGGACACTGTAGACTGAAGATTTTGCAGCGCTAAAGGCAAGGAAGATATCACACAAAAAGTCAATCATCAATGACTGATCATGTCCAGTCTTTTCGCCGGCCATCAAATCTGTCGTAATTTTAGAAGTGATTGATATCTTGGGTGTTCGGTCACATCGTCTTTATCAACAATTATAAAAAATATAAACTTCATCACGCAGGACGCTAATGTTAACTGTATTTCTGAAAGTCTACCTTTATGATGTACTGTGCATTTATGTAACATCATCAGTACTAGATGTAGAGTCACGTGACCCAGTTACGTTAAGTTTGGTTGATGTGCTAGCCCGCGTGAGCGGTCATCTTGTGGCGTCATTTCATAGTGATACGTGGTCTTAGTGCGCATGCGCAACTCGTGTTGTTAGGGTGATACGCTGTTCCGTCGGGCATTTTGTATACTGGCTTTCCTCAAATACCTAAATGAGTCGAAGAAAGTATGTTCGAGTCACTCGAACGAGCAATTGTTCTATAGCTCATTTGCTCGATGGGATTCGAGTCGCTTGAGCAATGTTTTTTCAGTAATTCTTCGATGGATTCGTGGCTATAAGAATCATATAGGCCTTCGTTATACACACTGAAGATAACTCTGCATACATGTTATGGGAAACCAAGCACTGGTGATTATAAGACTTGGACGAGGGAACGAACTAGAGCTAGTTTGGGCTAGACATACTGCTAGTGTTAGAGTAGTATCTGTAATAGGCACAAACATAGGGTTCTTGGAAAATCTGGACCAGTACTTTAGTGTAATAGAACATACTCTCGATCCTATAGCACTACGTGCTACTACTAAAACCCTAGATGGGGAGTACAAGTCCGTTACTGTTGTTTTGGGCGCATTTTGGTGATTTGGAGGGATTGTCGGCTTGTTTGTGGTAATTCTACAAAGTACAACTACTCTTATACAAAGGAACTTACCTGTTATTGAAAAAAGAAGGATTCATGAGGAATCCATATCAAATAGTCGTTTTGGGTGGTTTGGATGGATTGATGGGTCTTTCTGGGTAATCAGATTTACTCCTATTCAAACGAACAAACCCTCCGCACATACCCCCGTCTTGGTGTAGGTCATTCAGGCTCATAGCAACCACGTGCTACCTTAGAAACCAAGATGGCGGCCTCCATCAGACAAAAATGTCCGACAGAAGTAATGTCACCCTAACAACACGCACTGCGCATGCACACTAAGACCACGTGTCACTATGGAGATGACGTTACAAGACGGCCGCTTCTGCAGGCTACCATGACAATCTAACATGAGTTAAATTGGGTCACATTACTGTGCAATCACTTCTTAGGTCCCCTCACTAGGTCCCCACAATGTGGCAAATAAGGCCAAGTGGCCGAAAGCTCCAGTTACTGATTGATTTTATTATATAAAATGTCACACTATCTACCTACCCACTGAAAAATGTTGCAGGCTGAATGGGAACATAGCTTATTTAGTGGCCAAAAAGCCCTCGGGGATTGAAATCTTTTTTTCCAATTTTCCCGGGGATACTCCCCGCCGCCATCTATAATTCTATTAGCATCCCACCTTAGGTCTTGGGCATATATGACGCCCCTTCCTAAAGTATATCCAGAGGGGAAACACCTTTGAGCCGCCACTGGACCCAGTGGAAGTAACAGAGGTATGTAGAAATATTAGACAGTCGAGATAATAATTCATAGCTTAGGGTTTTTAAAAATTTCGTTATAATTAACTGCAGTAATGGTAGAAGTTTGTAGGGATTTATGCAAACGATGTATCGAACTCAGAAATAGAGACAACCAAAGGTAAAAAAAAAACCGTTAGAGAAAGAGTCATGGGGATTGTAACCAAAATTGGCGAGAGTAGGTCAAAAGAAAGAGGTCTTTGTGTGGCCTGCGTGACAAAGAGAAGACAGGTTTTGAAGAGTACCTTGAAAATGGCACCATTGTAAGGGGAGAGGTGGTCACTGTTGTTCAAGCTGAGGTCGCGGTCACTGGAGATTAGGGGGAATTGGGAAAGACGGTGGAAAAGGAGAGCCAAATGTGTAACTTGGGCGTAGTGGTGACCTTGGAATACGTTTTATTAGGAAGTCCAAAATCTCAATCTTCTAGATCAAAATTTACTGGGAGTAGTATAATGAGGACGTGGGATGGGAGAATAAAGGACGTGGTTAGTGGTTGACACAAATGCGATGGTTAGTATGCTTATTGGAGGGATTGTGAAGAATGGGGGTACAGAGTGTCTTCAAGCAGTTCGTCTCAGTATTGGGAGGAAAGATGCGTGGGAATCGGGAGGCAGTTGGAAGCACATGAGTAACCAAAACCTTCTCAACTGAGAACCACGGCAAATCAGCGGCCAGCCAAACTGTTATATATCGACCCACGTGAATAGTGTTAAAGCTTCATCCAGCTGTAGGGTTCGATCCTCTAATGCTTTGGGCACACAGGCCTTACATTACACGTATTTACTCCAGCTGAATCCCGAGAAGCATATAATGTTTTATTGCGGTTGACTGATACCAGACGAGACCGCTCGAACACATTCATTCAGGCACCTCTACAAAAGCGATCGTCTTTTCTTCCAATTACAAGGTTCGAAAGGTAGTCTGGGTTCTCTAGAAACCCTCAAGCGGATCAGATTTTTAAAAATGTTCCCGGGAGGGTTCCCTTAATCCCACCAGTAGGAGAAGACACGCTCACGAACATCCACACCAGGGCTACGCACTTGGTTACTTTTCGGGCAAAATCTTCCAAATTCTGCCTTTTTCTGTGCTACGTTTTGAAACCGAGTATTTAGCCTATGGTTCTCTAATAAATTTGTGGAAAATTGAGCAGTTACAAATGAGAGGATACATCTTCCCTCCCAACTATCTCATGGTTTTCTTGTTGTTTACCAGTGACTTCTAAACATTAAAAGCAATAACACCCCTCCCCCAACCCCACCCTTTCCTTGGCCCTGGAATCTATCCAACCTGGATTCACGATACACCTCCTTCTTTATTATTTGACGCAGAAATCAGAATCTTGTGTATGTGTGTGTTTGAGGTTAAAAAATCGCACTGGCACAGACATTTCATACTGAAACGTTTTTTTCTTTTAATATGCCGCCGAAAAATTGTTTTCATTTACTGAACCCTGATGGGTTTCAAACATGACAAAAAATTACATAAAATTGATTTAAACTAAGTGATGAGCTTAGGAACTGGTTAAACTGACTGGCAATAATTGATGTTATTCATTGATGGGCTCTAATTTAGTCCTTACAAGGATGTTACGCAAGCTTTTGTTTTTCTTATAGGTGATGACAGGTCGAAGATTCAAAGGTTCATTTAATTTAGCATTGGTAAAATTGAATTCATCTTTTAACATTTTTGCTATTTCGATATTCATTCTGTTGTACGTTAAAGTGAAAGGAATGATGGACCTCCTTTCGCATTCGCCCTCTGATATGTTCATACCAAATGGCCAGAGGGTTTGAAGCGTATTGATCCAAAACGCTTCACGTTTTTTTCTAAATTCATCCGTTTCTTCTAATGTGTCTTTAATTGGTGGTTGTTCAATAGGATGGATTTCGAAATCGTCCAAAGAATGGCCAGGAAGGTTAAAATGTTGTGCTACTGGGGCATCAGCATTATGTTTTATATCCTGTTTGTGTCTAGTAGCACGTTCTCGAAAAGGATTTTGACTTTGACCAACATACTGTTTCCGACATCGTTTACAAGTGATAAGGTAAATAATGTTTGGTGAATCACAATGGAGGGGGTTACGGATCTGATAATGATTTTTCGTTTGTTCGGAGGAAAATTCCTCTTTCTGATCAGGCATAAAAGTATGCAGTCTACAACGAGGCTTTTTGCAATTAAATACCGCGCCACTACCATTCTGCAACGGTCTGTTGTGTTCAATCTTCAGTGGTTCGAAATCGGTAGTTTCAGCTGGACTTTCGAGCTTTTTCAGGGTTTGGGATTTCAGGCTACGCAAGAGGCGCAGCGAGTACCCTCTCGATCTGAGGGCGCCAAATAGAGTAGAACAAGCCTCATTGAAATTTACCTTATCACTTGAATTGCGGTGGAAACGAATGAGTTGTGATTTGATGATACCTTTAAATGTATGTTGAGGATGAAATGATTTTGTGTGCAACAATTGATGTGAATCAGTTGGTTTAAAATACACTTTATAATCTAAATGACCGGACGCCTGAAATTGCTTGCCTTTATACACGGTCACATCGAGAAAATCAACAGAATTTTCACTGATAGTAGCTTTCAATTTAATATTTGGATCGTGATTGTTCAAAATTTCTAAAAATTCATCAAAATCTTCTTTTGAATGTTCCCAAATAATAAAAATGTCATCTAAGTACCTGAGATATACGAGAGGATGCTTTGCACATTTGCTTAAGGCATTTTCCTCCCATTCCGCTACATAAATGCTTGCAAAATTAGGACTGAATCTTTTGCCCATAGGACAACCCATTATTTGTAGAAAATATTCTCCATTGAATTGAAAGTCATTACCTTTTAAGCTCAGCTCTAAAAAGATCCAAAATTTGTTCATCCGGGCGTTTCGCATCCGGATATTTTTCAAATGCATTTTTAACTGATTTAACACCTTTATCAATATCAATGTTGGTATACATACTGTCGATATCCAAAGTAGCCAGAATTGCATTTTTCGATATTTTCAATTTCGAAATTTTTGACAGGAAATCCTGTGTATTTTTTAGATAGCTCGGATGTCTATTCGCTATAGGTTTAAGATGATAATCAATTAATTCCGAGATCGCATAAGATTCCGAATTACAATCTGATACAATTGGCCTCCCGGGTGGAGTTAAGTCATCCGTCCATGAAGAACGGTCCTTGTGGATCTTTGGTAGGATATAAAATTGTCTTGTTTGAGCACTGAGCTTAGCTGTTAAATATTTCAATTGTTTTTTGGTAATGTGACCTTCGTCGAGGAGAAATTTTAAGATCTTATTGAATTTTTCGATATTACTAGGCCAAATAAGTGAATCTATTTTCTTATAATGTTTAGTATTGCTGAGTTGTCTCATGGCTTCCTTTATATAATTATCCCGAGATAGAACAACTACCGACCCACCTTTGTCGGCTGGTTTAATTACTAATTTCTTATTTTTTCGAAGTTTCGTGAGGGCTCTCCGTTCACCAGCTGTTAAATTGTCTTTATCGGAGAGTATGTTCATGCTGAACACCTTTTGGATGATTCGTTTGCTAGCCTCAATAATTTCGGGATCTACTTCACTATCTGGAGGTGACCAACCAGATGATTCTGTAAAAGGAAGTTTCCGACCGCTGGAGTTTCTAAAGCGGTCGGCTAATTTCATTTGCCTAAGAAAATTACAGTTGTATGATGGTAAATTTGTTTGGTTATGAGTTTTAGGCTTTGGTGCTGGTACAAAAGTCAAACCGCGATCTAAAAGAGATTTCTCTTGGGTTGTTAGGTCATTGGTGCCAGACAGGTTAACCACATTAGTTCCTAATCCCACATCTGTTAGGCGGCTGTTACCTTTGCCTTTACTTAGTTTAAATTTAGGTGGTTCAACCAGTGATCGTACATAATATTGGCGGTTCTCGTGGTCCAATGGATTAAATCCTGAGCAACATCAAACTTCGCGTCATCAATTTTTGGTATCACGTTAACGTCCTTCACTTTCCGAATGGTTTCGTTGATGATGCTCAGGGTTCTCCTCTCAGCCTGAGGGAGTTTTTGCGAAAAGTTTAGTTCAGCGAAATAAATTTTTGCTGATCTAAACTTGACCCTGATATCGCTAAGCATATTCCGCAACTGCTTAACTACGAGATCAGAATTATCGTTTCGAGAATTCACGCCAATATTTAATAATATTTTTTGGGGACTGGACTGGCCCCTGTGCCCTTTAAACATAGAGCGCAGATGATTGAATTTGGCGCCGGGGTAACACTCCACCTGGATGTCCGGATGGGGATTTCGATCAATGCGTCCTAAATTTGAACTTCCAATCATAAGGATGTTTTTACAAACATCGGGGAGGCGCCAATTCCTTTTGTCAAAATTAACTCCGCTTTTATGCCGAAACTGGGAGAATTTAGAATCAAATGAGCGGCCCGAGTTGCGGCTCGGTGATTTGACTTTCTCTGAGTACGATATACCTGGTTGAACCACACTAGAGGCAGGAGAAGGGGCAGAAGAAACAGAAGCAGGAGAGGAAACAGAAGCAGGAGAAGAAACAGAAGGAGGAGGAGGAGTTCTAGTGAGAGCACTAGGAGAACCAGAGAAGAAAGGCTGAGGAGGAGTAGGAGGTAGAGGAACAAGACGAGGCGAGACAGCGTTACTCAATTTGCGAGCATCTTCAGTCACAATATGGACCGGAGATGTTTGCAAATTGAGGCGCTTACTCTGAGAGAAAGAAGAAGGAAAAGAAGAGGGAGAAGTGCTTTGCCTTGATCTTTTCTTATTTTGCTTTTCGCGTTGGGGTAGAGGGACAACACGGGCCGGAGTTTGCTTGCTCCCTCCCGTATTGTTCCTTACTCCAGACGCTGGGCGAAGTTCCGAAATGTAAGACTCATAGGCCGAAATCGTCTTATCTGTCAACTTATTTTTAAAGTTTTTTTGAGCCCAGATCAAGGCACGAGCCGAAGCGCTGTTGAAGTCTATTTTTTCGAGTCCAGGAGGTGGTCGCATAGCCAAAGTTATCTTAGACTTCAACTGGTTTAAATTTATCTTGTAATGCTCAACTAAAGCATTTAACGTTTGGTTGGCCCATCCCACACTAATCTGTCGAAAAACAGAAAAAAATGTGTGGGGTGGGAAGAGCCGGCTTTAGAAAGCCACCTAACTCATCTACTTTCTTCTCCAACTGTTTCGGGAAATCCCGGTTGGCCAAATGCTGCTCTAGGAGCCCAATATGGTGCATACACTGAATCACCTGGAAAAGGGCCTTGACCAATCTAGAATAGGCCTGGAACGATTGTTCCTGGCCTCTTCCAGACTGGGCAACTCTCTTTCCCTGATGCTTCTGTCTTTTTTGAGCCATTTGAAGAATAGGTAGATGAATTTAGAATGAAATTAAAATAAAGAAATGAAATAAATTAAAATGAAATCTAGATATTACCTATTAGAGAAGATACCTGGATTGGTTGTAGTCTTCAGCAAAGGTAGAAAATAATCCGTCTGTCTCGACGCGTTTCGCTTGTTTTTGCTTCTTCAAGGAGACTTTGAGGAAAATGATTCCAACTTGGGGAGGGCATGCCTGGTATATATCCATATGTGGGCTGGGGTGTTTTTCACAGCTTAGCACCTAATTAAACTCGGTGACAAGCTGACAAATGTCACTCATCTAGATAATTCTTTTCAACCTGAGGTGTCCCAAGTTTGTTTTCACAACTCAGTTTGTGTCGTCCAAACAAATTAGATGAAGCCCTATTGACCGGCTTTCACTGAATTTTAATTTTTAAATTTAAAATTAAAACAAGGTCTTTTAGGCCATATTTGGATGGGGGCAGTCCAAACCCAAGAAATCCGGACTCCTGTGCCAAACCGAAAGTAACGGGCCCCGGATTTCACACGGTGCTGTTTTCGCCTGTACCGGTGTCACTGTCACACAAACAATCAAAGCCTAAATGGAGGTCTGTAGCAACATACTGAGGGCAGTTGTCGGCAAGACATGACAAATTTGGAAAACTGGTGCGGCACGTATTAATAAAATAATTTACGTCACGACTGCAATACATGTATATTTTATTTATTCACTAATTCACTAACGCGTTTTGAACAAGACTTGAGTTTTATTTTGAACCATCATCACGACGAACTGATATTCCAACTTCGTTAAAACACGCCTTCTGCAAAGGCAAGCCCTGAAAATTCAAATTTACCTGTTCTCAAATGGACGGTCCCAGTTACGTCACTTGTGCATTGTTGCAAAATGGACGCTCTTCCGAAAATACACACAAATTCCCATAGAGAATTAAAAAAATCGTTCATATAATTTTCGGGCGAGCTAAAATCACAGAAACGTAACGACGGCGAAGTTAAATATATTACACGTAATCGGGAGCTGAAAACTAAAAGATATTTTCTTGATTTTGTATTATTCCAGAGTTTA
Source organism: Pictodentalium vernedei (assembly GCA_031216915.1). Lineage (NCBI taxonomy): Eukaryota > Metazoa > Mollusca > Scaphopoda > Dentaliida > Dentaliidae > Pictodentalium > Pictodentalium vernedei. The sequence goes on from CM062288.1 coordinate 272,013,419, forward strand.
TTTACCATTGGGGGTTATGGAAAGGACAATAGTACTACGGGTTAGCTGGATTTTTTATGCAATTATGGGGTTTTTGTTCAATTTGTCGTCTGCTTTTAATGACGCTAAAAATTATGCACACCTGGTTGAAAGAGCTCAACTGGCTCAGTGACCTCATAAACCATAATTCTTTTCAGAATGACTCAAATTAAAAAGAGAGGCCGTACTTACCTTTGGTCTTCTTACCAAACTTTTGAGAATGAAAAACGATTGTCCGTTTGTACCATGTACGTATTGTCTGTAGATGAATTAATCACTCTTGACGCTTGTTTATCTGGACTCGGCACTGTGGTACCTTGAAAGTTTTGTCACAGGTCTCTAAACAATCCAAACGACCAGCATGCTGGGAAGAAAAAAAAACAAGAAATATGGCAGCAAGTTCCAGTTTCTGAACATTTTGTACAGAAAAACCGTATTCAAGTGATTGTTTTTGTTGATGTGAAATCGAACAATTTTAAATGGTGGAACATGGATATTTGCACAGAGTCACTTTCAGCGTTGAATTTTGGTCGTCTGCAGTTTCAAAGGGGTTGCTTTCGCCAAAATGTCACAGTCAGTCCGAGACAATAGGATTTGAATTCAGTTTTTCAGTTTTTTTAAATATTTTTAATTGTTTTAGTTATCGAAAAGTTGTTTACAATGTTGTGGCGAATACAGGGAAGAATTAGCAGGTCATTGCGCATTGGTTGTAAGCAGGGGCGCGAGAACACCACTCCCAGCAGAGGCACGACTTCACGCCCTTGATCTGTGGGAGAAAAAAGGACCCATGTTGATTATCAAATAAAAGCAAATAGGCAGTAACTACCCATCTTTGTCGAAGAGGTTGGCAAAATAGAAAAATATGCTGCACAAAGGCATGTTAGGCGTACCGTGCATTAACCATTTGAACTCTCATTTCTTGAATATCATCGTAGGTAATAGCCTACTGACCACAGTGGTCTTTGCATTTGTCGAGAAGTTCGGTAATTATTTAATCCTACAGCCGCGTTGGGGCTGTAGGAGTAAAATTGTTGCTGATCCCCCTTAGCTATTTTTTGTTCGTATGTTGTAATATTATTGCTTGTTCATCCACAACCGAATTTTATTTCTGGGAAAAATTCTTGTTTACCAGGCTGAAAGGGTCGATCGCCGAGGAAAAACACCCGCAAATAGGCCTATATTCCGAAAAATACCAGATATAGCTACATTTTAAGTCTCAGTTTCAAACAGGCATGTTTCCACACAAGTCTGATCTCGACCTTTTTTAATTTTCTTGACCGCGCCGCATAAACTTGCCTCCATCGACCCTGGTTGCTAGCCATTCCAACTCTCAGAGTCAAAAGAGAAAAGCACCCGAACGAATACACAATCTGTTTGTTTGTTTAATGTTTGTTTGTTTTTTTTTTGTTTTGTTTTGTTTTGTTTTTTTTTTTTTGTTTTTGTTTTTTTTTTTTGGGGGGGGGGGGGGGGGTAACGACACTTCCAACAGCCAGGATCGTATCGAGGTCTCCAACTTACTTTTCGAATTGGTTGAAAACCAGTATAGCCTAACATCGACGGGGAGCGCGGTGGCTCAGTGGTTACGGCATTGAACTTCAAACCGGAAGGTCCACGTTTCAAGCCCCGCCAGGGGTAACTGCGTTGTGTTCTTGGACAAGGCACTTAATCTCGATTGCCCATGTACGTTCGGGAGTCTGACAGTTGCTCGCCGTTGCTCAGTGGTTTTCTCTGAGTACTCTGGCGACCTTCACCCGTAAAACTATCCGACACGTAGTGACCCTGGCTGTCGAAAGTATCGTTAAACTCCAGTAAAATAAATAAATAAAATCAATAAATAGTACCATCGGCGTGCTGTACGATTGAGTACAGGATGTCATCGTGCTCCCACTTGGACAATCAAGATTATGCGTCTTGCCAAGGGACACAACGCAGGTGTGGGTCAGGATCGAACCCTGGATCTTTCTATCTGTGCTACCGTATTCACACTTCCACAGTGGAACAAAATGAAATGCTAATGAACATGCGTACTTTTTCGATCTGCCATCGGGGGGGGGGGGGGACACAACATGTGGGGTGGGGGTAGGTGGGTGGGTAACCTGATGTCAAAAATTTTTTTTCCATATCGATTTTTATAGGTTAATTTTGTCCCAAAACAGCCTCACCATGAATTGCATCTATTTGCATAATAACCATAAGGCGTTCTGAGCAGTATATATGTATCCAATGACAGGAAACTTGGGTATTTGTCACTGGAACTCATGTGTAGACAGGGGTGGGTGTCTGTCGTGTGGACAATGGAAAAAAATACATGCATTTTTTCCAAACTGCGTCTATTTTGAAAGCGGTACATTGGTTTTTCATAATTTATGCAACCAGTTTCCACATTCAAACTCATGTAATACACAGAGATTGCAGAACAATGAGGATATCCGTGTATATTCCCTTTGTATGCTGTTGTGGGGTTACAATTGTTACTCTCATGCGTACCCTAACTGTCTTGAGCTAACTTGAGAGTTGTGGCAGCAACCCGGCCAAGTTCACCATTGTGAATTCCACCAGTGTCCTCCAGCATAGGAAATCTTTGATAAAGACAGTTATATGCCTTCAGTCTTTTGTAATCATAAGGAAATAAATAAAACTTTGATTGTTTATTGATTGGCATGAAAATTAAAGAAAAGGAAACAATAAAATCATCTACGGTATGTCGTCGCATCAATTTGCTGTTGATAAAATATCACTCAACTTGATTCAAGATCATAACAGAAATATCATTATTCAAACATTTATTACCTCTATTGGAATTACCTTATCAGATCTGGTGTCAACTTTAACTGGTAGAGTGCTAAAAAAAATTCCTTACCACACAGGACACAAGAGTGTTTTCATCGAACATTGCTCTGTCACATTTCATTGGATAGAGCCTCTGGGCACTATCCAGTCAAATGTGACAGAGCAATGTGTCTTGGCTTCCAGCACTCTACCAGTTAATTGTTTGAGTTATATCTGGTGACAGGTATTGAACATGCATTGATGGTATTGATCATGTACATCACATTACATATTATTGTGTTGACTTGCAAAACCATTTAGATTCCGTTCACCTGCAAAACATAAGCTTTTGATGTAGGAAGGGGTTGGGTGTCAAAAATTTGTCGCAAAAAAATGTATTTTTTTTCCGTCCCCTCCTGCTGCCATTACCTTTTCTTGCACATCAAAAAGAGGTGTAGATAAAGAGGCGTGGTGCGATAAACCCCCCCCCCCCCACACACACACACACACACACCCACCCACCCACACACATACCAAACGTTTTGTCGGAAAATGTAGGTTATGTCGGATTCATTTTCCTTACATAACTGTCCATTCCCGCTACTATGAGACAGAAAAGCTGTTGCTTTGAGCCCGAATCAACAAAATTACTACTATTGAACACCCATTTTGAATGTTCTTTTTTCCTCATTTTACGGGGTGAAATCATCTTATAGTATACCTTCCTCTAGTTTGTTTTCCAACATTTCAGCGAATTTATGGTGTTGTTCTACCAACGTGCCACAATCGATTGAACTTGCAATGGCAGTCACGGTTGTGAGTCTGTCGATGCACGCAGTGACGACAGCACCAACAACTTTCACCTCATGCCATTTTTGATCGGCTACTTTTTTCTAGTTAACCCTTTACCTAACGTAACGGTATCATATAGACTGTCAAGACGTACACAGCAAAACATACAGCTATCTTATAGCAGATGAGAATGAAGCCGTCAGATGGGACTGTATAGTATGTGACACCCCAAACTATAACTCATTATGCTATGGCTCCACAGCCATACAGACCAGTAACAGCTTCAGTTTACTGAGCCGAATGAATGACAGTGTGGAACAAACCATACCAAACCCGATACATTCATCAACACCGAAAAAAATCGGAGAAGCTAAACCAAAGGAAGTCTTCAGTCCAATGCGCATCTTAAATGTCAACTGTCAGTCAGTCAAAAACAAGCAACACCAAATACAAAACCTAATCGACAGTAGTAGACCCGAGATCATCATTGCTACTGAAACATGGCTGGATCCAACTATAACAAATAGCCAAATACTTCCACCAGGCTTTAATGTTTACCGAAAAGACAGAAAATCAAAAACTGGAGGCGGAGTGCTCATTGCTATAAGTGACAAATACCTAAGCTCAGAAATCCCGGAACTGGACACCAACTGTGAAATTATCTGGTGTAAAATCGAACAGAAAGGCAACAAAGATCTGTATGTCTGCTCTTATTATAACCCCAAAACATCGGATACTGAGAGCATAACGGAATTTTCAAACTCAGTAAATAGAGCTACAACAAACAACCCTTGCCTGCTGATAGGAGGTGACTTCAATCTACCAGGGTGGAACTGGACCAAAAAAACTCTCCGCCCTGGCACGCAACACTCTCAACAGCATTACCAACTTAGTGACATTTTAGACGACAACGGGCTAACACAGCTAGTAATGGAGCCAACCAGAAACAAAAACGTCCTGGACCTACTAATAACAAATCATCCCAGTAAAATATTAAGAGTAGAGGTAACACCCGGCATCTCTGACCATGACATCGTCTATGCCGAAATGAACACAAACCCAACCATTAACAAACAAAAACCTCGGAAAATACCCTTATACAGGAAAGCAAAATGGGACAGCTTAAAAGAAGACATGAGAACTGTAAACAGAGAAGTACAGAAGGAATGTGCAAATGGAGCCGGTATCAACAGGCTCTGGAACATCTTTAAAGAGGGACTAAACACCAGCACCCAAAGGCACATCCCACATAAAACCTGTAAAAGTAAAGATCGGCTACCATGGATTACCCAAGAAATTAAGTCATTAATAAGAGAAAGGGACAGACTGTACAAAGTCAAAAAAAACTCAAACCATCCAAAGGACATACTGAGATTTAAGGAACTAAAACAAGTCATCCAAAAGAAATCGAGACAAGCCTATTGGAACTACATCGAAGAAATCGTCACACCAGACAATCAAGGAGGCGAAAATCCAATCACAAAACGATTCTGGACATACATAAAACATAACAAAAGTGATAAAAGTGGAGTAGCTCCTCTCCGAAAAAATGGTAGATTAGAAACCGACCCTATCAGTAAGGCAAACATCCTAAACAACCAGTTCAGATCGGTGTTTTCACCGGCTTCAACTATCGATAGACAGGAATTCAAGAACCAAAATTACATGCATGACTCCGAAAAAACCTACCCAGACTGTGGTAACATCACCATCTCAGACAGAGGAGTGGAAAAACTCTTAAAAAATCTCAAACCACATAAAGCAGCCGGTCCAGACAACATAAAACCAATGGTGCTAAAGGAACTGGCGTCCGAAATATCCCCCATACTAACCACCATCTTTACCACCTCAATCAGGCTTGGTGAAATCCCAGACGACTGGAGATCGGCAATCATCACGCCGGCCTACAAAAAAGGACAAAAGTACATCCCAGCAAATTACAGACCAATCTCATTGACCTGTATCTGTTGCAAAATTATAGAACATATAGTCACAAGCCATATAATGAAGCATGCAGAGTCAAATAACATCCTGTACCCACTGCAACATGGCTTCAGAAAAAAACGTTCCTGCGAAACCCAGCTGCTTGAAGGTATCGGCGATCTATCCAAGAACCTCGAGGACGGCAAACAAACCGATTTGTTGATCCTCGACTTTTCTAAAGCATTCGACAAAGTCAGTCACAGCCTCCTCACCCACAAGCTCCACCATTATGGGATCAGAGGACCGATAAACACCTGGATAAGTGCATTCCTACGAGACAGAACACAGGTTGTCGCAGTCGATGGAGAAATTTCTGACAAGGCTAATGTAGAATCTGGAGTACCACAAGGATCAGTCTTAGGCCCTAGCTTATTCCTGTTCTACATTAATGATCTGCCTCACGACTTAGGCTCAACTGTACGCCTCTTTGCTGACGACACCATTGTATACCTGACAGTCTCTTCAAACTCAGATTGCTCCAAACTACAATCAGATCTAGACAAACTAGCGGAATGGGAGAGCAAATGGAAAATGGAATTCCACCCCGAGAAATGCACCGTCCTAACAGTTACTAACAAGAAAAAGCCAATAAACTGGAATTACTCTCTCCACGGACATGTCCTGGCACACGAAAATCCACCAAGTACTTGGGTTGTACCATCTCAAAGGATCTTAGCTGGAGCGACCATGTTAACAACATAACCAATAAAGCAAACCGAAGCCTAGGTTTTCTACAACGTAACCTCAACATTAAATCAAGAACAATAAAAGAGCAGGCCTATAAATCATTAATACGACCACAAGTGGAATATGCAACCACAGTATGGGATCCTTACACCAACAAATTAATTGAAAGGGTGGAGAAGGTGCAAAGGCGAGCTGCACGATACGTCACTGGTCGGCATAGAAATAGATCCAGCGTTACCACCATGCTGGAAGAGCTGAAATGGAAAAGCCTGCAAATAAGAAGAAAGGAGGCCAGATTAACAATGCTGTACAAGATCACAAACAATCTTGCAGCAACAGACAAAGATGCCTTCCTTAAACCCGCAACAAGGCGAAACCGCCATACACACATACTGGCCTATAAAATTCAACCAGCAACCAAAGATTCCAGAAAATGGTCCTTTTTCATTAATACTGTCAAGGATTGGAACAAACTGTCTTCTGAAATCGCAACGGCAGCTAAACTAACCTTGTATATAGGATTTTAACTAAAACAATTGAAACATAAAAAAAAAAAAAAAAAAAAAAAAAAAAAAAACATGCGCACACACACCTGCCAGAATATTCAACAAGTTGAATGTGGGCAGTATTCGGAAGAAGAAGAAGAAACCGGCCAGCGCTATTCTCAAAAATCGCCAATTAATTTTCATTATTTTTTTCATTTTTTTGTCTCAAAAACATAGGTTATGACCCCTCATTGGAACGAGCTCGTCGAGCTTGTTCCAATGAGGGGTCATAACCTATTTTTTTGAGACAAAAAATGAAAAAAGTTAGTTATTCAAGAATTTTTTTTGCATGTGTCGTCTGCTTTTCAGGTTAGGTAAAGGGTTAAAATCTATAGCCTTGTAAGATTAAATTTTAACGAATCTTTTTCCCTTGATTCTTTGTGGTACCATCGTAGGATAGAACACCAAACTTTCTTTTTCGCAAAAACAGTTGTACATATCAGCTGGGTGCGTTAAGCCTTTACCCAACGTAACGGCCAAAACCGGCCATCGCTGTTCACAAAGTTCACCATTCAATTTTCATTACTTTTTCATTTTTTGGTCACAAAAACATAGCTTATGACCCTCATTGGAACGAGCTTGTTAAGCTTGTTCCAATAAGGTGTCATAAACTATATTTCTGTATCCAAAAAAAAATGAAAAAAAAATTAGTTATTCAAAAATTTTGTTTGCAAGTGTCGTCTGCTTTTCGTGTTAGGTAAAGGGTTAATTATTCATCTATCTCGACTAGAAGACGGCACTTCTAAACAAATATGAAACGACTAAGAAAGTTAACTTTTTGCCTCCTACATGTAAATATGCCTTACAGCCTTCACTGTAACGAGCTCTCTGAGCTTGTTGCACTGAGGGGTGTAAGCATTTATTAAAGCAAGTATTGAAAAACAATAAAATTTGAATGTTGATTTTTGTGAAAAGTGCTGGTTGCGTATGGTCGTTCCATTATGTAAAGGGTTAAATTGCTAATAAATTTGTTTTTCTTGAAGGTACGAAGCCATGGTGATGCTCATTATGTATATCTTGTATATAATACTGATGTATTTCAACAGAATACTAGAAGATAAAGCAATAGACGCCCTGGCTAGGTTTCGCAGAAAACCAGGCTATAAAAACATAGATGACGAGAAGCAACATTTGCTTGCAAGCGAAACGTCAGGAACTTCTAATGACACTGAGAACAACAACTCTTTGCTGGATCCAGAAGGGAAGATTGAGTCCAGAATGAACAATGTGTCCAGTTCTGAAGCTGAAAGCATTTTTGGCTCTATTTCCGAGCAACAAAGCCCAAAAATAGAAGGTAAACTGTACGCTTGTGAATTTACAAAATAAATGTAACATTATAAAAAGGACTGGAAAAATAAACGTGGCATTTGCGAAACAGTTTAAACCCCACATTCACATGCAATTGGCAGCGATGTAGAGAGAATGGGTTGGAGCCTGCGACCAACCATCTAAAATTGTCGGAAAAATTTAGGCTTGCTCGCTCTACCTTTAAAAAAGTAATTTAGACACAGGCAGTGGGGTCCATTTAAGTATATACTTCTCAATCGAAAGCCCAGGGAGCGCGGTGGCTCAGTAGGTAGAGGTGCAGGCTGCAAGCCGAGAGGTCCTCCGTTCGAATCCCACCTGCGGCAACCGCGTTGTGTCCTTGGGCAATACGCTTCATCTCCATTGCCCGCGTGGGGGCACGATGACGCCGTGTACTAAGGCGTACTGCACGTCGATGGTGCGCATGTCTTCAACCAATCTAACCCTGCCTGTGCTGCAGTGTGGAGTTACGATGTTGGGGAGCTGGCAGCTGCTCGTCGTTGCTCGGTGGTTCTCTCCGGGTACTCCGGCTTCCTCCACCCGTAAAAATGTCACGGTCGTGATTAGCCATTGTGCATAAGTATGTGACCTTAAACACCAATAAATAAATAAATAAATCGAAAGCCCTCTTTAGTGCCATGTAGTTTTTTAACCGTGATCAGACTGTTTATCATAAATGTAACTTGTGTTATTGATTGCATATTGTTTTCAGACAAAATCTGAAATAAGGTTGCAATTGACTGAAAAATTCAGAGACAACTCCAACCTCCGTTTGCTTCACTGATCTCTTGGGTTTTAGTACTAAAAGTGTGAGAACTCAAGACATTTCAATCTTTTTCTGGTAGTGCTCTTTGAGCCCCGTCAAACGAGAAATTAATTAGATTAAACACTCATGGGCGAATATTACAATATGGGTAAAATGATCTATTATTTTATCTTGGCGGAATTTCGGATACATATTTCCTTTAATTTGTTTCATTTTCGTCTTTTCTGAGAGAAGTTAAGAATAATGATTAATGGAATATAAAAGAAAAGTCCATTACATTAATCTGCCCCAAACCGATCTGGAAAAAAAAGTTTGAAACTTTTTTTTAACCCTTTCAACCCTATCGGCCGCTTTTCCGGTCAGGAACAAGCGTCATACCTTGATTAAATAGGATGGATGCTAAGTGCATGTGTGTGGTAAACCAATCAATATTTTCAACGCGCAGCCCCAAGGCTGTGCGTTGAAATTATTGATTGGTCTACCCCCAAATAATGAACATGGACTCTTCCAGTTGCTGTCATTGAACTAATATAAAAGAAACCACCAGCGTTCAAAGGGTTAAAAACTGAACTACTTTTTTCTTTTGTAAATTGTTATCTGCGTTTAGAGAAACTATAACAGATTGTAAAAATATTATCTCCTGTTATCTAAAGAATTGGCACTGGCACCTCATATAATTGATATAGAAAGTTGTTTTTTATGTTTGTTTTTTTTTTTGGGGGGGGGGGTTCGGTTTGTTTGGGGGGGGTTTTTTGCCAATTCCATTGCTAGCATTTGTCTCTCTTATATTAAATATTTTGGCCGATAGGTGGCCCGTGACACGTCACATTGGTCAGAAAGTTGTTACTGTCCTCCATTTGAAAAATGAATGGTGAATCCATTTGTATCCATAAAAATAAAAAGCACTCTTTTTCTCTTAGATACTGAATAGAGTATTGTTTTCGATTGCTCAAATTGGGACTCAACTACTTGAGTCCGGTTGGAACGTTGAGAAGTCTGACAACTACTTACTTCTCTCCGGGTATTCCAGCTTCCTTCGTAAGCTTAGATGTCCAGCCTAAAAGCGAAAAACAACAGGAGATCGCAGGAGGCCTAGTCTCCCACTCTCAGTTGGCGTACAATCCGTAAAAACGATTCCCTTTCTTAACTATTGATCTTTAGTCCGTTCTCTGCCATGAACCTGCCTGCCAATGGAACTGGCTTGATCACGACAATGTTCGCGTAGTGTATATTCTCCCCTCCCCTGAAAAAAGAAAAAATTGAAAACTCAAAAGCATGACTCACACAAGTAGAGTTTCGGTTAATGCAGAGGCGGTGGAATTGGTGGGGCACAGGGGACACGTGCCCCTCCTTTTTTCCACAGACATGTTACGTGGTTCCACAGTGAGTTAAAATGCAAACTTGTCAGTATATACACACGTTCCTGATATATACTATTTGCAAATCCAAACAACATTTGGTAAAAAAATCCCACCTTCGATCGCTTCGGTCCGTTTCTTCTACCTTAATCATCATCTTCCAACCCGAAGGAAAGCCTTCGGGTTGGAAGATGATTAAAGTTGCAAAAATGGACCGGACCGTGACCACACCGCGACATGCTCATTATGGTGTGGCATGGGACATTTAGCGATACACAATGGGCAGATCCACGGTAGCCTTGAAAACGGTGCCCCTCCACTTTTATCGAGCTTCCGCCACGCCTGGGTTAACCCTTTACCTAACGTAACGGTCAAAACCGGCCAGCGCTATTCTCAAAAATCGCCAATTGATTTTCATTATTTTTTTCATTTTTTTGTCTCAAAAACATAGGTTATGACCCCTCGTTGGAACGAGCTCGTCATAACCTATGTTTTTGAGACAAAAAATGAAAAAATTTAGTTATTCAAGAATTATTTTTGCAAGTGTCGTCTGCTTTTCAGGTTAGGTAAAGGGTTAATGAACTCTGAGGTCGATTATCCGAATCTTTGCTTTAAATTAACTTTATCTGTTTCTGTTGTCGTCGATCACTTCAAATTATCGTGACATGAATTATTTATTCACTTTCTTCTAGAATGCCCAAAGTATCAGTCTAAAAGAATGAGATTCAATGGGAGTATAATGGGGAAGTGGGATGGGAGAATGAAGGACATATGGTTAGGGGGGAGACCCAAAGGAGAGGGTTAATATGCTAATCGGAGAGATTGGGAAGAATGGGGCAAGGGATGTCATCAAGCAGTTCGTCTCCGAGTGTTGGGAGGAGAGGAGAAGCGCGGGAATAGGGAGGCAGTTGGGAGTTCAGGGGTAACCATGGCCTTCTCGTCCGAGAACCGCGACAAATCAGCGGCTGGCCAAAGTGTCATTATCATTATGAATTATTTATATAGAATGTAAATAAGCCAAACGTTCTTCTTTTTCTTTTGCAGACAACGATGAAACGCACCCAGAATCACCTTGGGCCATACCACGTGGTTGTCTGGCCAGAGTATTTTGGGTGCTCATGCTTCCAATAAAGATACTGTTGTTTTTCACCGTACCAAATTGCCGGAATCCCGGAATATGGAAACGCTTATATCCAGTCACGTTTATTATGTCTATAGTATGGATTAGTGGATTTTCGTATGTTATGGTATGGATGATCATAATTGCAGGTATATTTATTTATTTATTTATTTATTTATTTATTGATGTTTAAGGTCACATACTTATGCACAATCGCTAATCCTGAAATCGCTAATCCTGATCGTGACAGTTTTACTGGTGGAGGAAGCCGGACTACCCGGAAAGAACCAGGGAGCAACTGTCATGCAGCTCCTCAACATTCTAACTCTGTTCAAGCTCCGCTCAAGCAGGTTTACAGCGATTAAAGACATGTGCACCATCGACGTGCAGTACGCCTTAGTACACGGCGTCTTCGTGCCCCCATGTAGGCAACCGGGATAAAGTGCCTTGCCCAAGGACACAACGCGGATAGACCCGGACACGGATCGAACTCGGAACCTCTAGCATAGAAGTCCAACATTCTACCACTGAGCCACCGCGCTCCCAGGTATATTGATTGTTCAGTCAGCTTGCGTTTTCAGTTTGGGGTCACACTCCAAATATACGCAAGTCAATTCATACATTCTCAAGTTCCAACCCACTGCCTGGCCACATTGGCTGGGAGGGGTCGCCTCGCCCACTTTTCCTGGAAATTGTTAATCTTATAAACATTCATGCATGAAATCTCAACAAAACATGGTTCATTTTCACTCACACTGATATTTGTTCGGTCACTTGCTCTCGTTATTCTTTCGCTTTTGAATCTGGAAAATTCCTGAAAAATTGAGTAACCGAAGGCTGTTAGCGCTCATCTTATAATCTTTGTAAAACTCAAAGAAAATGACGTACCCGCAGGGGCGTAAATCCTGGGGGAGGGGTGTTACACTCCCCCAAAATATTCAGATCTTCTGATCGCAGGGCAGGTTACCACGGTCTGCGGCCCACGCAACTACTGCCCTGTCAAGGAATTATTTGCCAGAATGTTGCCGTGCTCAACAGAATAGAGCTGAACAGCTTGGGCACGCTGGGTACCTGATATATCATGGTCTTCCCCACTTCCATCTCAGTTCAAATGCCCTGCTGCCTATGCAGAAGGAGGCCAGGGGGTCCTTGTAAACTCAACAATTCTATTTAGAATATATTCATTTATCTTCCTGCGTGGTGTGCCCTGCCCTACAGGGCACCTGATATCACGTGATATGTACTGTTGAAAGCACTTGAAAAGGTGATATCTGTATATACAGGGCAATATGCGCTGACATTAGGACAGAATGACGATACCCCCCCCCCCCCCTCCCCCCCAATATTTTTCGCTACCGTACCCGGGATTAAATAAATCCGAAAACAAAAACGAATTCGTCAAAAATGTGAGTGTCTTATTCATTTATTTATTTGTTGGTGTTTACGGTCACATACTTATCCACAATGGCTAGTCGTGACCATGACAGGTTTACGGTTGGAGGAAGCCGGAGTACCCGGAGAGAACCACCGAACAGCGACGAGCAACTGTCGGATCCACAACATTCTAACTCTATTCAAGCTCCGCTCAAGCAGGGTTACAGCGGTTGAAGATATGTGCACCATCGACGTGCAGTACGCCTTAGTACACGGCGTCATCGTGTCCCCATGTAGGCATCCGGGATAAAGTGCCCTGCCCAAGGACACAGCGCGGACGGGGATCGAACTCGGGACCTCTAGCACAGAAGTCCAACAGTCTACCACTGAGCCACCGTGCTCCCATGTGAGTGTCTTTCATTTCGTTGTTTAAGGACTTCGGTTATCCAGTTTTTCAGAAATTTTGCATATTTAAAAATCGGCATACAAAAGCGAACAGAAAGTCCGAGATTAAATTCCAGATGGTTCACAGGTTGTTGCCTTGACATTTATACCACTCTCTCGCGCAGAATTCCAAATTTGAATTTCTGTTTTTAAAAAATTTTCTTTTGAACACAATATCAACAAAATGAGGAGCGGAATTCAAAATTGAAAAGAAAAATTATCTGCGTTTATACTGTAGATTGACAAACAAGAGTGTTACGCAGCTTATAATTTTACACATCAATCAAAATTTGAAGATTTAAAAATTTCAAAATCTTGAAATTTGAATCTGTCACCAAATATTTTAAAATATGCACTTACACACTAAAAACTAAAGTGTTAAAACTGACACTTTCAAGGTGTTAAACCCATTCTAACTCTTAGGGTTTGATTTTAACACTCAAAGTGCAATGCTTTGAGCACTTGGACATTACAATCATCAGACATCTGAAACTTGAATGGATGGCACTTCCCATGTGTCTAGCATTGGTGGTTCTTCCAGAATCGTCCATAATTTGATTTGCGCTTGGTGGGTACATAATTAAAAGGACACAACGCAGACGCAGATAACGCGGATCAGGCTCGAGAGTTCGAGCCTGATCCGCGTCATCTGCGTTGTTTCCTTTTAAGTGTCGCGACATTACACTTGTCAAGTGGTATTATTGTCAACACCTGTCAAGTTCTGGGATACCTACACTTGAACAAAGTGCTAGTTCAGCACTTAGTAGGTGTTAAATACAGCACTTCAAGTGCAGTTTTTAACACTTTAGTTTTTAGCGTGTAATAATGTAAATATCTCTCTCTCTCTCTCTCTCTCTCTCTCTCTCTCTCTCTCTCTCTCTCTCTCTCTCTCTCTCTCTCTCTGTTGGGTTCAAAAGAAAAATTATTTTTAAAGTTGGAATTCAGATTGAAATTTGGAATTCGGGGTGAAATACTGCTATCAACGTCGCATTAAATATATGTAGACCACGTGGAATTTAATTTCGGACCTTCTGTTTGCATTTTGGTGCTGATTTTGAAATCGGTGAAATGCCGGGAAAATTGGGAAATCAAAATCCTCAAACAAGCAAAGCGAGTGTCGGACTGTTTGTCCGAAATCTATTTTAAGCACGTGATATCATTAAGTCGTGACGTAGGCAAGGGGCTCATTCCAACTCTCGACATTGCAACCGGACTCGCTGTCCCTGAAAATCCGTTGCTCGAATTAGTTCGCTTCAGTTCAACAAGCCCTGTTAAGACAAATGTCGTTTTGTTACTTTTTCTTTAATTTTCCGTGTTCTTTATGGATTTAATGTGTGGTAAGGTTATTTTCGAAAGTAGCGTATATAGCAGGGGGTGGTGATGATAGCTTTGCCCACCCACTCCCACTCACCCAAAAGATTCCTGTAAAAATCGACTTGCATTATTTATTTATTTATTTATTTATTTATTTATTTATTTATTTATTTATTTATTTATGTTTAAGGTCATATACTTATGCACAATGGCTAATCCTGACAGTGACTGTTACGGCTGAAGGAAGCCGGAGTACCCGGAGAGAACCACCAAGCCTCGACGAGCAACTATCAGCTCCTCAACATTCTAACTCTGTTCAAGCTCCGCTCAAGCAGGCTACAGCGGTTGAAGACATGTGCACCATCGACGTGCAGTACGCCTTAGTACACGGCGTCATCGTACCCCCAAGTAGGCAACCGGGATAAGGCGCCTTGCCCAAGGACACAACGCGGGTCGTCCTGGACGGGGATCCAACTCGAGACCTCTAGCACAGAAGCCCAACAGTCTACCACTGAGCCACCGTGCTCCCATCGACTTGCATTGGTCTCCACTAATACAGATAACATGCCACATTTGATATAAATTGATGTTTTATTGCGCTTCAAAATATACTCAAATTGTACAATTGGGGCGTATTTTTCAAAAATCGAGCGAAGGACACCCCCTCTCATACACTCCTCCTCTCGGGCTTTCAGTCTACTTTATAAGCCAATATCATATCACGCTGGAACCTCCCAAGAGCCTCTGCCACCAAATACAAGTTTCCGGCTGTTTGCCTGTTTTTGATCGCGGTTTAACTGGTCGAGTGCCCGAAGCCGCCCATATTTTGGCTTTATTCTGAAGTGCCAGTATCGGTACTTTAATTTAAAGGCTTCATATTCTGTGGATGCGCTTCATATTATTTTTGAAATGATGTTATTTTGTCTGTTAGGATTTGCCTTGTTACAATTTATAGGTGAGTGCCAACTGGCCTACTGGCACTCTCCCATAAATTGTAACAAGGTAAAGATGCACAAACAAATTTTAAGGACCCAAAATAATTTAACACTCTACTAAGTGAACGTTGGCGGTTCAGCTTTAACCCTTTGTACACGTAAGACCGATATTTCGGTCCAAGGAATAATTTCGTGCCATTTTTGTCTTATTATAAGAGGTCTATACACGGGACATTGATGATAAAATATTAACTGCAGTCTGCAGCCGGACGGCTGCAGACTGCAGTTATTTTTTTTATCCTCCCTGTATATTGATATTGAATTGACTCGTCTCATTGCAATTGTACACAAAGGCGATACCATTCCAGGAAGCAAGGGTTCAAAGGGTTAAGATTTAGAAGTGTTCGTGTATTGTAAGCTTTCTTTTTTTCAGGGGATGCCCTTGGAATTCCGGATACAGTGATGGGTCTAACTCTGCTTGCAGCTGGAACCAGTATTCCCGATTGTTTATCTAGCATCTTCGTTGCCCGTGATGGTGAGTACAGATTGTATTTCCACGAGGGGAAAAGCATTCTCCTTGTAAACTTTACTATTGAAATGAGGACAAAAAGTCCCGGATGCCTTGGTAAAATCATTTGTAGAAGTATGAACACTCTGGGGTGTCTTAAACATTTTTTTTTCTGTTCTAATGATCTTCCCAATCAGCAAAAGAGGAGCCAGGTGATGGGTTTTGAATTTTCAATAAACGTATTTTCAGTTGGGGTGATGGTATTTCGGCTTCGAGTTCGAGATGTTTGAATTTGTTTCTCGGCGATTCAATTCCTCCTTCAGACATGAATGTAACTTTACCGGACTGTGCAAGGCATCAGGGATGAAAAAAACCCCAGAAAACATCCAACCGTTGTATTGACTGTCAAAGAGCTTCTAAGGGTTTGTAACTTGGTGTGTTCTCTAAAACTTCTCTATCACAAACACCAGGGGCCCGGTTGATTCACTCTCGGCACAGCACAAACTGTGACGGAACAGGGATTCCCCACAATCAACCACGAACAGAACATGTGACGGGACTGTGCCGACCGGCACAAATTTACACCTCCTCGCGCGGTGGTGCAAGATTTGTGCCGTGACGTCATTCGACAAAATGTCTGACAGACAGACGATGTTTCAATGCGAAGAATGCCAATTATTATTCACGGATATGAATTTTGTGTTTACTTTCGCTTCCAACTGAGCTGTCCTGGTTGATTCACCGGTATAAGTGACGTCATAACTTTGTTACAATTTGTGCTGTGCCGAGAGTGAATCAACCGGGCCCCAGGAGAATACTTTTAATGATTCTTGAGAGATTATTTTCCGGGTGTGCCAATATGCACACCTGTCCAAAATATACTGTTGATCTTGTCGGTCAAGATTAGAACTTGCCCCCACCCAACTCCAAAAAAAAAAATTAATTGCTTAATCTTTCACATCTGATGTAAAAAAGGGGTGAGTGAAACCCGGTATAAGCTGGAGCTGTAAATGTAGCGTGGAAATGCTATTTGTATTTTGAAACTGATGTTCAGGACTTTTAAAGGACTCTGTTAACTGGTTGAAGGCTAGATTATTTTCGGTGGCCTGAATTTGTTATGCAAATTTATTGTATTACAAATTATTGGAGAGTGCCCTCAGGCACTCTCCAACAATTTGTAATAAAACAAATTTACATAAACAAAATATTATTTGCATTTGACTGAATCTGAAACATGAGTAAGGAAAATGTTGGCTTTTGCTCTGGTTCCCTCATTTTTCTGAAAGCCCTGATAGTGGCTTCCAGCACTCAACCAGTTAATGAACGTTTTGGAGGTAATTCTCATCTTTAGGCAGAATTGAATAAAACTCATTGCGGATACAGTGGAGTCCACTTAACTGCATATTTCTTAATTGAATACCCCTGTTAATTGAATATAACTTCCAAACACAAAAAAAATCCGTACCTTCAGTACACATTTGATCTATTAATTGCATATAGGTTTTTGAGTGGACTCCTGTTCAAGAAATAAAACATCTTGTAATGTGCGAGAAATTACCGTGAAATTCTCATTGATTAAAAATCTTTTGGGCCTCAATATATTCAATACAAGCATTTAATTATACTGACGGAAAAAAATGAAACGGAGGGTCAGTTTTCGTAAAAAAGATTTTTATCCGTACACCAAATGTAATAAAATTTGACGCAGTTTTCTCGGTGTCCTGTCTGGAGAGTCTTTGTTCAAAATTCGGTCAACCATGACCACATGCGACGCTGCATGCTTTCAACAGATTTTTCGACAAAGTGTGTATCCGGGGCACTCCCACATGCTATGGGCTTGAAAACCATACCAAATCGAAGGTTTGAACAGTGCACATCGATTGCACAACATTTCATTTCAACTCGATTGAAACCAAAATGCCGCGAATGCCCGAAGTTGATAAGGGTATGGTTATTGCTCTAGGTATGCAGGGCCAATCGCAACGTCTTGTCGCCCAACAATTTGGTGTCCATGAGTCAACGATAGCTCATTTAGTTGGGTGTCTCAGGGCCACAGGAAGATTAGCTGACCGTCTCAGGAGCGGAAGTCCTGACGTTATGTCGCCACGTCAAGATTGAGGCATTCGTCTCTCACACCTCCGCACCCGATTACAGACGGCGAGTCACGTTGTAGGCACTCATGGTCCTCATGGTCACCGAATGTTTGCAAGAACAGTTAGGAATCGGTTGCGGGAGTTCAATTTAAGGTCACGACGTCCCTATGTTGGTCCGCAACTTACTCCCAGTCGACGAAGACGTCGATTTCAATGGCTGTGGTCACATGCACCAAATCGGTTTCACTTGGCTCACTGGAGATGTGTGTTATTTACTGACGAATCTCGGTTCACGCTTTACAGGTTAGATGGTCGACAACGTTGCTATCGACGTCGAGGTGAGCGATATTCTGACGCGTGCGTTAAGGAAAACCACAGATTTGGTGGAGGATCTGTTATGAGTTTTTTGGGGGGAGGGGAACTCTCATCGCGTGAAAACACCTCTCGTGGTCATCTTTGAGCTCTGTCAAACAAGATATAATGCAATCAATGTTCAGTCTCTCTCTAGTGTACAGGATATTATTACCCTTTCAAAATTATACAAGCTTTCTGATTGGTCAGTAACCAATGCATCCAGTACGGTACATTTAACTAAAATGGGGCGTACAAAGTTCAACGGGGTGTGTATGATAATATCACGTGCCAGCTAAGAGGGGTGTCCAGACATTCTATGGTACACTTCGCCGATTTTCTTTTCACCCAACACCTCAAATATTTTTGGCAGTAATAATAAACATTCAGACTCACAAACAAAATGAGAACAATATTGTTTCATGAAAATATTCCGGAAACTTGAAATAAATCTTTTGTTCATAACCCCCAGTGTCCGATTTTACTGTCGAGAAGAGGGGGATTCTGTTGTGGTGTTTCTACGCTACAGATCTGTTGTGGTTTCGATAAATATGCAACCTATCCCGTATATGAATTGTTTCTTCGGTGAAACATATTAAAGCACTTCTACAAGTTTGAAGAAAGTGTCCTCGATTTTCCAAGACACACAACGCACTTCTTTATCGAATGGAACACCTTTGAAACCAACACTGTTTCCCACAATAATAACGACGCGCCATTTCTCAATGTCCTTGAATTGAAGTCTCCCAAATGTTTGAGTTCAATTGAAGGGAAATAACTCTAAATCGTTCTTGTTCAGTAATGAATAAACAAAGATATGTTTCTTTCAGTTTCTCTAATTATTACTTTTATTAAGGTTTTCGTCACTGAAATACAGTTCGGGGATTATAAAATAAAACAAAACTTGACACACAGAAGGGGCAGGATAATAAATTCCTCACACGGTGTTTCAGCCTCAGGAAATACGGATCTCAGAAGGGTAGTGCAATCCTGTACACTTTGCTGAAACACCGTGTAAGTAATAATGGTCAAGTCCCTGTTAAATGAATATTCCTGTTAACTGAATAATTGTCATTGGCAAAGTGACTTTTCAATTAACCCTTTGTGACTTTAATTATCCTGACGTTCAAACGTCACTGGGAATTCATTTTCTTCAAACGTCGGAAAGTACAAATAACAAGATATTTTTCACATTAGTGATTATCTGGTTGAGGGCTAGATTACTTTTGATGGTCTGAATTTGTTATTCAAAACTTGTTTTATTACAAATTATTGGAGAGTGACCACAGGCACTCTCTAAAAATTTGTAATAAAACAAATTTATATAAACAATATATTTGTGTTTGACTGAATATGAAATATAAGTTTGTTTTCTTCTGGGAAGCGACTGGAAACGTCCAAATAGAACATGTCGCCTCCTGAAGATGCTAATAACTATCTGTATCCTATTGCATTCATTACACTTGTATATAACTGCATTTTTCGAATAAAATTATGTTCTGTTCTGTTCTAAGCAAAAAAGTGTTGGTTTTTGCTCTGGTATCCTCCTTTTTTAAAACCCTGATTGTGGCTTCTAGCACTCAACCAGTTAAGAAGTCCTGACAGCAAGATTATATTAGTATTTTAAGCCGCGATAACATTTGGCTCAACGGTTGTCACTGAGCACTATTCGGGAGAAAATATTAATTGAGGTTCAAACTTTAAAAAACCGAAAAATAATAACAAAACAAATGACCACAAAGTATCAACGCACTGTTTGATTTCGTGCGTCATAAAACGTACAAAAGTATCAACGCACTGTTTGATTTCTTACGTCATAAGACGAATGAAATTACAAAGGGTTAACATAGCTCCACTGCACTATTTAGAAAAGGTTATTGTTGATAGTGGGTCTAGTGTTCGACTATGAAATTTAAGATCTCATTTAAGTCTTGCGGATTTCCTACCCTGTCGTCTCTAATTACTTACGCATTTTATCACAATTTTGAATATAGTAGATCCTTTGTGTTATCAGTGGCTTTGTTGGATGTTTTTTTCTAGAAATGGGCAAAATCATAAATATCCACCAGAAATTAACAATGCACAGCATCGCATCGAGTCACATGAGGAATTGCACATTGTTAATCTCTGTCGGAAACCTCTCTAAAGAGGGTGTCTCCTCAATTGGAAGATTTTGATGTTTAAAAATGGACGTCGAAAAGACGTATAGTCGCCATGATTCTATCAGTTATTGTTAACGTGAATGGATTATCTGGTGAGTGTCCACCAAGCTGCGGCGTCGCTAAAAGCGGTTTAAGGAGGTGAAACCCCCAATATTTTTTTTTACACCTGACATGTTCGTCAGGATTGAACTCTACGATGTCGATTCACTCTTGCCATTAACTATGTACTTTCTTGAGAGATCTGACGCATGGATTTGTGTCACAGACACAGTTGGTCGTGCAAATCGCGGCCTGTAGTACCCCATTCCTGTTGTTGGGGTCCACAATGGCCAATTTAGGGGAGCGGGTAAAAATATGTTGCGCCACGATAACTACCTGTGAATTTTATTTATTAGCAATAAATCTCCAGGAAGTCATGAGTTTTTTAACTCGTTTATCGACTGTCTAATATTCCAACTACATCATCATCAAGGTATGGCTTCAACATTGTTTGAATAATAGTAGTCGAGACTTGAGCCATTACAGTCGGGATAAATCGGGTTTACACCTCTCCCAATTGGCCATCTTCGTGACGCCCCTGTTGCCACCCCACCTCTCGGTGTAACATTAGATTTTCCTTGTTTTCATTACAAACTCGGCGGAAAATTTACTGTAACCATTCAAGTGAATTAGGTGTCTAAAGGTTTCAAGCACGAACAGGTTGTAAAAGGTCATACTTGATTAGTTGCCATTTATAAGAAATATTGAATGGTTATAGAGATTAGTTTTCAATTATTTATATTTGTTCTATTGCTTTATTACAGGATACGGCGATATGGCAGTATCAAATTCCATAGGAAGTAATATATTTGATATATTGATATGTTTAGGATTGCCGTGGTTACTCGATACAGTTGCCATTAACACCGGAAGCGTCCTACAGATAAACAGTTCCGGTCTTGTCTACTCTTCCATCACACTGCTGTCAACCATTGTATTCATTGTAGTCGCCATTAACGTGTCCAAGTGGGCGCTTGATAAAAGAATTGGAATTGTTCTCATTTTCGTTTATGTGATTGTAATTACTCTGTCTTGTCTTTATGAACTTAATATATTTGGTGATTTCAACCCACCGTCTTGCCCCAGATGATTATAGAGAACGTTCGCGACTTCAGTAATGAATAACAGTTGTTAAGATGTCGTACATTTTGGAGAGACTCGTGTGACGTCACGCCCTTAAGCCACAAATCAAGTTTTGTAAAGAATTCGACACTGTTATAACCTGGAACAAGAGTAGCCCTTAACCGGTGCATCGCCCGTGTTTAGATTCCCTGGTTTGGAATATTTCAGTCGGTCGGAAAAGCGAACCTGTGGTTCGCTTTTCCGACCAACTGATATATTCCAGACTGGAAACAGCCGAGTTTTAGCTCTGGAAACAGCCGATTATAACCTTTAAGCTCGATGTTGAATCCATTTCATATTTATGCTTATTTTTTATACTTTGGAAATATTTACAGTTTAACCCTTTACCCAACGAATCGGCCGCATCCGCCCGCGTAATATGCAAATTCAGCAGTTAAAATATATATTATTTTTCAAAATATTTTAACAAAACCATGTCATGTGACCCCTCGTTGGAACGAGCTCGTCAAGCTCGTTCCAACGAGGGTTCACATGATATGGTTTTGTTGAAATTTTTTGAAAAATTTGAAAAAATGATATTTAAAATAATAAATTTTGATATCGTCTGCGTTGGGTAAAGGGTTAAACTATATTCCAGACGAGTATATCTAATACCATAAATATTCATTTTCTTTGAATCAACGTAAGGAATATTGACCAATCGAAACTGGATTTGACTGAATTTTTATTGACATTACCATCAGGAATGGAGACCTCCCACAGTCGTGTAGGTTTATGATTACTCTCCGTAGTTTCTTTCACCGTGGGTGTAAACCCTTTGATACTTTTGTACATGTTATTGCGTACAAAATCGTTTGATTAATTTAACACTTTGATACTTCTGTATGTGTTATTACGTATGAAATCAAACAGCACGTTGATACTTTGTGGTCATTTGTTTTGATTTTATTTTTCGATTTTTTAAAGTTTCAACCTCAAATTCCTATTTTCGCCAGAATAGTTCTCAGTGACAACCGCTGAACCAAATGTTATCGCAGCTTAAAATACTAACATAATCCTTCTGTCAAGACTTCTTAACTGGTTGAGTGCTAGAAGCCACTATCAGAGCTTTCAAAAAATGAGGATACCAGAGCAGACAACACTTTCCTTGCTTATATTTCATATTCAGTCAAATACAAATAATATTTTGTTTATATGAATTTGTTTTATTGCGAATTATTGGAGAGTGCCTATGGAATAGAAGGGACACGCTATAGGACTCTCTTCATACTTTAACCGAAGCATGTTGCTTCGCCTGCTTCTGTTGAATTTTCCTGACCAAATCAAAAAAAAACTTCATTACCAAGACCAAATATACCCTTCGCTCTTGTCAACAGAAAATACCATATATATACATATTTTGTATTAATTTTAGAGCTGTGGTTTTTGGATTGTTCACATTCGGTTTTCATTCGATTTTAGGTTAAATAAAACTCAGTTTCGATACAATTTTCCTATGTTTTAGGAACATATAGTAAATAAGACTTCAGGGTCTTTAACATAGAAAAAATCCCAAATAGTTTATACGACATCATTCACCACAAAAAGCCCTGTCTGTTTCTATCTCCAATGAGTTCAGCTTAACCTTAGATCTTTCGTATAGGTTTAGTTGCTAGGCCTATTGATTCATAAGAATATAAAATAGGTAACAAATGAATGAAGTTTATCTAATCTATGTTGTGTTCTCACTCTCATATTTTCTCCCTTATTGAATCATCCGGTGGACGCCCGGTGGACGCCCGGTGGTCGTCTGGTGGACGTGTCAATAAGGGAGAAAATGTAACAATGAAAACACGGAGTATTCGCTCATTGCGGAATAGATTAAGAGACGAGAATTCATATATCATCTTGTCCAGTTCTCTCCCAGTATTATTTATTTATTTATTGGTGTTTAAGGTCACATACTTATGCACAATGGCTAATCACGATCGTGACAGTTTTACGAGTGGAGGAAGCCGGAGTACCCGGAGAGAACCACCGAACAACGACGAGCAGCTGCCAGCTCCCCAACATCGTAACTCCGCACTGCAGCACAGGCAGGGTTAGATTGGTTGAAGACATGCGCGCCATCGACGTGCAGTACGCCTTAGTACACGGCGTCATCGTGCTCCATGTGGACAATCGGGGTTAAGTGCCTTGCCCAAGGACACAACGCGGGAGTCCGAATCGATCGCTCAGACGGTTACCCATCCGAGGACAAACCGGGCTCGACGTTGTCTCTCCCAGTAAGATAGTTTGATCAATTTTTGCACAAACACTGTAAAATCGTTCAGTCGGTGTTTGATGGGTCTTTTGGTTCGGCAGGCCTGGCATTCTTTAGGAGTGCATGAGTGCTGCACGCCTACTGCAGGCCTAGAAAAAATTGAGGAGAGCAATTGTTTGCACTCCTTGATTTTCTGGAATGCCAGACCTGTTTGGGACTGCCTTTAACATCTATTATCATCCTCTGAGTTCCAATGTGTTCTGGCACAGAGAACACATTGGAACTCGGGGGACGATTTGTCAATGTTGTATTGATTCGCAATAATTCATGGCCCATTCTGTGTGGCATTTTGATACATTTTGAGTGTAGAAGACGGCCACAAAAGAATTGAATGCAACATTTTTAACAATGAGAAGATGTGTGTGCCAATTGTTCCACCATGTAGCTGAATATAGAACAATTTTTCAGTCACAATATTAATACCTTGAAGTGAATATAACCAAAATAGCATACACTTTTTTGCATTGAAAATTTCAGATGCAATTGCACTCCCAAGCAATCTGAGGAGGGCAATTGTTTTGCACTCCTTGATTTTCTGGATTGCCAGGCCTGGTTCGGGCATCCGGTTTGCTTCAAAAACCGGAAACGAACCGGAAAACCAACAACTGCTCAGCTTTAATTCGCTTTCTTATCAATGTTTCTTCATGGTTCCAAACTTTGTTGAATTATTCATAAAATCAAACCATTACTGTTGTATAACTTAGCAGATTAAGAGTTGTAGAGTGTTGTTATAGACATTTTGTTAACAAATATCAGAAACCATACATTGTTGGGTGCACTTGTTGAGTCGGGCGAAGCCTGGAAATACTTTTTTCTTCATTCATTCATTCATTCAGATCTGTAAAACTGAACAAGTTACATCTTTTTCATAAATTCTAAGGATGACTTTTCTGATATGTTTTATTATTAACTTGTTAATTGTATGTGTGGAGCTAATCAAAATCATGTCGTGTTATTAATATTTGAAAATTCCCTGTAGAAGAGCTTTTTAATCAGTGATAAAGCATAAATTTGCTGAATCCTAACAAAAATATATATGGGTGTTGTTTTGAAATGTAGGTTCACATAACCTCATTTTCAGTTTCAAGAACTTGTTTCTGTCATTAAGTCAGTCACATGTGAATTTAATGGTTGTCACCTTGACATGCTGCTTATTTGCAGGCGTGAGTCTGACAAAGAAACGTGGTGACGACTTTCACCGAGACAGACTACAGATGGACAGAAAGTGCTTCCTGTAAAACTAGATGTTTCTTTTCAAATATTTGTTGGAGTGTATTGTTGGCTTAGAGGATTTTATAGCACAGTCTCAGAGATGTGCAATTAGAGCATGTTTTAAGAGAAATAAAATTAATAGGAAACGTATTCGTGTTTTGTGTGAAGACTTTCTGAATTTCTGGATTTTTAGGCTTGAAGTCAACCAAAACCTTCAAACAGTGGAGCAGCAAACATGGGACGGAGGACCACAGAGGGCCCTATCTTATCTGATCTTACCCCCCCCCCCCCCCCCCCCCCACACACACACACACACACTTTCGTCGTGCTGGAGTCATCGCGTTCCACATTTTCATACAGCTACCGAAAGTAAAGAGAACCAAGTAATCATGAGAACTTCATCTAAAAGGTGTTAGACTCCGTTTTTAGCGGTGTGTAATGGTCCATTGGTTTATGTATTGGACTCCTGATTGCCAGGTGGAGTTGCCGTGAGTTCGATTCTTGGTGGGGGATCAGAAACCGAAATTGCAAATTCGTCCAAGACATGATTGTGTTCTTCAAAAACATACACACGGGTCCGTGTCCATCTTCGTCTAAGGCCAGTCACAGAATTTTTGTCGTACTGTAGCCAGGGCTTTCCACACTTTCATGCTGCTGCAAAGGGAAAGTGAACAAAGTAATCGTGAGAACTTCATCTAAGAAGTCAGATTCAAGCCATCGTTTTGGATGGTGAGCAATGGTCTGGTGGTTTAGGTATTACACTCCTGATTGCGAGGCGGAGTTGTCGTGTGTTTGGTTCCCAGTGGTGGATCAGAAACCAACTTTCTAAATTCCTCTAAAACATGACTGTGTTCAAACAGCACACACACATGTCCGTTTCAGTCTTCGTCTTTGGCCAACCACGGCACTTTTGTCATACTGTAGCTTGCGCGTTCACCACTCAGGGGCGGCGGAACGATTTTCAAGGTATGTGGTGTGGGGGGGGGGGCTGGATCGGGCGATAGATGTTCGTCGGTATGACGTCCAACCATGGTTCTGCCCACCGTACGAAAATTTTAAATTCCAAGATCCCAAAACTCCCATTTCCATGCATCTGAGCAGATATTTTGAGATTTTGCAGATGTATTTGAAAGATTTCACACTTTGAGAGCTGTTAAAAAGTCTGTAAAGCATACAGGTGAGGTCTATTCATCAGCTTTGGTCGTAACGACCAAAGCTGATAAATAGACCTCACCTTCATGCTTTACCAGACGTTAACAGCAATTATACCATCTGTGGATTATCTTGTCTGGGGTGGATTTGGTACTTGTATGTCTGTAAGATTGCGATCTATGTCAGGTAACCGATTTTTCAACAGACTGTATACATTTTAGCGTTTGCTGCCACTTACTGCAAAAAATTATCCGAAATCCATCGAAACTGAACCAGTACGAGAAACATAACTGGCGAAAATATGGGAGAGGCTTTGGATCCGCCCCTTGTTTCATCAGTCATTGGTTGTGTTAAAATATATGCATACAAATAAAGATGGCCATGCAAAAATAGTGGGTGGCCTGAAGAGTCGCGCCTGCCATACACCTACAACACCAATGAATGGTTTTCGGGCGGCAATTGCGAGTGAGGAGAGTGTCAGATTGAATAACCCATTTGAAGCCCTGTATATGTTTTTGAAATTGTCGAGCTCTCACGCCACTAGTGAAATTTTGTAAGAAAACCGACGGTGTTATGGGTTGTTTCTTTACCCATTTTCCGGAGAGTTTGTGCGCAGACTACCCTTGCCTTGATGTGATGTTCCTTTATTCACACAGAAATACAAATAGTCTTTTGTGCTCCAGGTACAGATATTACGATCAATAAGTTTTTAATTCGCCTTGAAAACATAAAGATATTAACAAAATTGGTGGAGCTATGCGCGGTAATTATAAAGCTAGATTTGATTCATAATTATTTAGTAAAGAAACATGTCTAATGGTACTGGTAATGTCATTGAAGTTTCGGTCAAATAAAATGGATGCAAAGTAAATGAATGTTAATAGCACTTGTCATGTTCAATCTGCTGAAATATTCAAGTTGGTCTGAAAAGTGAACAAACGATTCGCTTTTCTGATAAACTGAATTATTCCAGCAGATCGAATCTGAAAATAGACCGTGGACTATTCAAGACCCAGATTGATTCCACGCCATGACAGCGTCAGATCCGTTTCATAATTTGACTGGTGTTTTGCAAAGTTGACAAATGGTGTCTGACAACGGCAGAGAAGTCCAAGAGGCGGGAAATTTTGGCGCACTTTCTTACCGAGAGACCGCGTTATTCGGAGCCCAGCTATATCGATATATAAGTGTTAGTTGATAGAAATCTCTCATGTGGCCATCACATGCTGATAAATTACAGGGGCGTCTCACCCGTTGGGAGTGGTCCGGAATGGGTCCGGGGGGGGGGGCCTGATGAGACTCAAACAGGAGGTGAAACGGTAAAACAATTCAGTTTCGTACGCATTCGCATACATGTGCCGATGTCATTGCGTTTCCTATGTTAATTTCTCTCCGACAAACGCATCAGGTAAAAAGAACGTATCGGACCCTAGGACCCTAGATTTGTTGCCGCAACCGCAAACATGTGCTACTAGCTTTACTTACAAGCCACGCGGGACGTGCTGCGTGATGTAGGCCTATATGTCCAAGTTTTGAATTTGAATTCGAGATTGAAACAATGTCACAGAGATTCTCTACAGGTAAATAACAGATAGTCCGGTATATATACTATTCAAAAAAAGTAGGAGATATTTGATAAAAGTGAGATATTCGAAGAAATATATTTATATCTTCATCAAAAAGACAGTTGGGGCATTGCACTGTGACATCTGATGAATGATTTCAGCGATAGTTGGGTGTCTGACAAGCACACAGTCCACGCACTGTGCTGTAGATGACATTGACGGTCAGTCAGAGAATTTACCACATTCAGTCCAAGACCTCAATTCCTTGTAAATCCTCCTCGGTTCGCGAGACTAGCGCGGATCCGACGCGGCATACACCTCACCAAACGTCCAATATTAGACTGACCGATGTTGTTCCATCATTCTTTCTGCAGTGCAGCGGCGAGTTCCAGTACATTGGTAGGAGGTTGTAAGCGTTGTCGTCGGCGCCTGCCAAGCATATCACAGACGTGTTCGATTGGTGAAGGGTCTGCACTTCGTGCTGGCCAAGGCAGGGTAGTGATGTTCTGCTCCTGGGGGAAATTTGTAGTGACACGGGACATGTGTGCACTTGCATCGTCATCTTGGAAAGTGAATTGGCGATTGTGACGTCACATGTCACGGTAATACTGCCATTGGATGACATGTAATGCTGTTCTGCTTGTCATGGTTATGCCTCCCCTCACCATAACCGACCACCACCAAAACAATCGTGCTGCCTGACGGTTACGTCATAGTATTGTTCGTGCCGCCGCCGCCGCCGCCGCCGCTACACTCTTTTTCGCTTGTCGTGGAAGTCGAGAGTGAACCTCGATTCATCGGAAAACATGATGTTGCTCCACCGATGATTATCCCAGCGCTGTCGTGCTCCACGCAAATTTAGCCTTGCTGCGGTGTGACGTTCAGTCAAACGTGGAATTATTCGAGGTCGTCGAGCGTACAAATTCCAGCTGTGTAGGCGATTTCGGATAGTCTGTCCATTGACTTGCAGATCTGTCGCTCGGTGCAGTTACTGTCCAATTTGTGAGGCACTTTGACGGCGGTCACGTAATGCTGTGGTTCGGATGAAACGATCCTGGTTAGCAGTTGTATCCCTTGGATGACCTGACCGATGTCTATCATCAACATTGCCTGTCTGACAGTAGCGTGACCACAACCTGCTGATCACCGATTGAGTAACGTTGAGAATTGGAGCCACTGCAATCTGCCTGTTGCCAGCTTTCAACATGCCAAAAGCATCACGTGTCAGTCTTCGCATACCTCAAAAGTTACGTTTCGACCAGAAACTATTCATGAAGGAGTTTATACCAAGAAAAGAACGATGAGACCTCCGAAAAAGCCCGTCCAGTACAAATGAAAATTTCAAAATGTACCCCATAGACATTAACGCGACACTCGTGCGAAAAACCTGCACGAAGTTTTTGTGGGCCTGTGAAATTCATGATCCACACAAAACAATCACGCGTATCCAATACCATTTCCGAAAATATCAACATCAGACTGGATATCCCCTACTTTTTTGAATAGTACAGATAGGCCTAATATATTTTGTACATATATAATTTACTCTTGAATCATAGAAATAAATTCCTTCATCATCAATTTATTATTTATGTGACGTCTTCTATGCATGATGTAGAATTATGCAGATGAGACGATGTTACTAAACGGGAAAGGGAGTGTTATCCCCAGATCCACGAGTGTTTAAAAATCTACGGAACGCCAGTTCAACAACAATTCGGGATAGCTGGACAATTCCTTTATTTTGCGACTAACGTCGAGCTGTCATTTTCGGCAATATTCAGCGAGTTGATGCATGTTTGGTGTATATTTTGGTCGCATGTGCTGAGAAATCGAACACATATATATTAATTCTTGCCAAGAATAAATATATATATATGTTCGATTTCACAGCGCATGTTAAATTCCTTGCGTCAGGTGATCAAGGAATTAATAGAAGTGAAGTGTCATTTGACATTCAATTTAGGTTTCGGGATTTGTTGCATCGCTGGTGTTTAATGCTACGACGGCGGTTTCATGTCTGACATTGTCGTGTCCAGAAAATTTACCGATGTACCAGTGTGCGCGCTTAAACTCAAGCCGCCTCGTCAAACAAATATCGAATTTATAAATAAGTGCCTATTCCATTTGGAGAGGTAGGGACTATCATTCCACGTGTAAGAGAAGCACTCGATATATCTTGTGTTTTCGGCCATTTCGTCATTATCAGCCATAAGAAAAATAGAGACAGCATCATGCAGGACGCCAACGTTAATTGTATTTCAGGAAATCTACCTGCATGGTGGAGTCTGCATTAATATAACATCGTTGATAAAGGCTAAGAGGCAGAACGCTCCAGATATTGACTAATTTCATTATATTGAAAAACCCATAATACCTAGCCACACACTGAAAAATGTGGGCTGGGTGAATTCAAACATATAGTTTATTTAATGGCCAAAACAACCCAAGATTCGCTCTCAGGGCATTGATTTTTTTAATTTTCCCGGACCCCCACTAAAGGCGAGGGACACTCCCTCCTATAACAACTCCAACAATAGGAGTGGGACACTCCCTCCTATAACCACTCCCACCTCAGATCTGCGGTATTCGGATATGACCCCGGCCTTTTGGCGGACCCTTACTTGAATATATCCCGGGGACAGACACTCTTGAGCCGCCACTGTTGGTAGAATTATTTGCAGTCTTCCATCTCTCTTAAGATGGCTGCATTTTCCAAGCTGTAAGCACAATATGGTTTCTGGTCCTGGAAAGCATGAAGTAGGAGATGCTCTGAAACCAGTTTTCATCATCGCCTCGAGCTCGATCGACGGGGGGGGGGGGGGGGAGAAGCGTCACCGTTTCTTCCCTCTTCGTCGTTTTCTCCTCTTCCAGAAACTCCTTCAAGCACCGGGTGACCTAATGCTTGCAGCCTTGCATGGTTGAAAGACTCTTCTTTTTTTCTTAACGTTAGTAGGCCGTCTCTCCAAGTACCATATTCTGGAGCTGAAGTTGGCTCATTTACCCTCGGGTGAGACCTACAGTTGGGGAGGGGTTCTCCCTTAAGAGAACGCTAACGTCCTTCACCTGGATAATTCAGGTGAGTGCGCGAGACCATTCAGTCACAGCAGTGTTCTCTGTACTTCCGCAGGTAACTTCATTTAGAAAGCGTTAATTAATTCGTGTTGCTAGCTTGGTGTCCAAAGTGAGAATGACGCCACACATGGCTTGTCGACTCCCCCGTGGTTTATTCCCGTGTGTCCCACTTTCTGAATTTAACACCTACTGATTGCTATTCCCGATTCACCCACTTTCCTTAAGACAACATGTTACAGTTCAAGATGCGGTCGCTGGAGCTTAGTGGAAAAACTGAGAAAGACAATGAAAAGGAGTGCCAAATGTGTAATTTAGGCACAGTGGAGACCCTGAAACTCTTTCTATTAGAATGTCCGAAATACAGTCTAACAAAATAAGCGATACACCGGGATTATGATGGGGAAGTGGTATGGGAGAATGAAGGACCTGTGGTTAGTGTGTGACAAAAGGAGAGGGTTAGTATGTTTTTCGGAGAGATTGGGAAGAATGGGGTACGGGATGTCATCAAGCAGGTCGACTCAGAGTGATGGGGAGAGAAGAGGCGTTGGGATAAAGAGGTATTTGGCAGAACAGGCGTAATCAACGCCTTCTCACCTGAGAACCATGACAAATCAGCGGCTGACCAAAGAGTCATTTTATCATCTAGGTATCGTGATTCAATTAAGTTGCATAAGTACAGTTATCATAATATTTGCATTTTTTATCATAAATATCAGTATAAAGATGCGTATTTTATCAAACTTTAGGTCTGTCCTTTTATTTTGAACGTTATTGTTGTGCAGCTATCTATACTATATTTTAGAATGTCTGTCTGTCTGTCTGTCTGTCTGTCTGTCTGTCTGTCTGTCTGTCTGTCTGTCTGTCTGTCTGTCTGTCTGTCTGTCTGTCTGTCTGTCTGTCTGTCTGTCTGTCTGTCTGTCTGTCTGTCTGTGTCTCTGTTTGTCTGTCTGTCCGCTATAGAAATGAATATGGGGCCATCCCGAGTGCCCAAAATGGGTCTACTAGGGGTACTTTTTTATGGCGGAGGTCCTCGTCAGGTTTAAAAAAGGGTGCGGGGTGGGGGTAGGGGCAGGGAGGGGCACCGAAAATTATGACCAAATTTTTTTTCCCCGATATAGATCTTCAAAGGGGTCTGCTTAGGGTAACTTTTTATCAGGAATCTAATGGTGTTTAAAAAAGTGACGGGGGTGAGGGTGGGAGTGGGGTGTGGAGGGGCCAAATTGATGGATTTCACCGATATAGGTCCTCAAAGGGGTCTACTAAGTGTAACTTTTTACCAGAAATCATCTAATGATGGGTGTTAAAAAGTGACGGGATCGAAGGCCCCCGCCCGGAAGGCGGGGGCAGAGTGTGCCGCCCATAGGGCGGGCTGGGTCGTAAAATACGCGGCCCCTATTTTGGGGGTACTTTTCACATGACCACTACATTTCCCCAAGCAACGCCGGGTAACCCTGCTAGTCTTAAATAAACAGGAGCGCGATGGCTCAGTGGCAGACTGTTGGACTTCTATGCCAGGGGTCCCGAGTTCGTTCCCCGTCCAGGACGACCCGCGTTGTGTCCTTGGCAAGGCACTCTGTCCCAGTTGCCTACATGGGGGCACGATGACGCTGTGTACTAAGGCGTGCTGCACGTCGATGGTGCACATGTCTTCAACCGATGTAACCCTGCTTGAGCCGAGCTTGAACAGAGTTAGAATGTTGAGGAGCTGACAGTTGCTCGTCGATGCTCGGTGGTTCTCTCCGGGTACTCCGGCTTCCTCCACCCGTAAAACTGTCACGGTCACGATTAGCCATTGTACATAAGTATGTGACCTTAATCACCAATAAATAAATAAATATCTTAAATAAATAATGTGACATTAACTGACATGACATAACATAACACAACATTTATTAGCATAAAACATCCTATACAGGACAGTATGCGATAATCTACAAGTAACATGAACAAAAGTAGTACTCAAAACATTACAATTTCATCCACCAATTTTCCATGATCAAAGTACTACATATGTTTTTTTTATTAATTTGATACGCAAAAGATCGTGGAGACGTGAACTAGAATTTCCAATACACATCACTAAGCATATCATAATCGTCTGGCGAAAAAATCCCGGATCTCGCTGCAGATTTTATGGCATAAAATGGGAGTTCTATTTTCAAATATTAATTTGAATTTCTCAAATATACTCAGATCAATAAAACCGTCAATCTCACTGTTGAAACAAGACAAATAGTTCTGACCGAAGCTCTGAATAATGTGTACATTCCATAAGAAAATGGTATTCGTTTTCTATTTTCCCAGAGTTAGCTTCACAGTGAGTACATATCCTGTCGATAATAGACTTCGGTGGTTGATAATGTCACACGGGACTCCTCCTAAACCATCGTTAAGGTGTGGATTTTTCAAATTCACCTTGAAGCAAGTGGTATTCCTCCACGGAAATGATAAAGGAGAGAAATATTGACTACATTATATCTACATTTTGTCCCTTTAATGCATTAAGGTACCATCTGCAATGCTAAAGCATTGCAGATGGTACCTTGATACACAGAAGAGACGATTTTTAAATCAGCTGTGACAATTTGTATATATTTATGTTTGTCATTATCAATATATATTTTATCATATTAGATGTGTTATTTTCATTGTAAATTTTGTTGACTAAAATGAAATGAACTATTAAGTCATCACCTTTGATCGGAGAATTAGTTAGCAGTTCCCCATCGTCCGACTGTATTTCCTTACTTAAATTAAGAAATTGGGACAAACGGGATGTCACCCTCCCCAATATAGATTTCTTTTAAATTTGGAATGACAGCGCTTATTGAATGACATTATCACATTCAAATTGTATTAACCCTTTACCTAACATGAAAAGCAGACGACACTTGCAAAAAAAAATCTTGAATAACTAATTTTTTTCATTTTTTGTCTCAAAAACATAGGTTATGACGAGGTCTCATAACCTACGTTTTTGAGACAAAAAAATTAAAATATTTTGAAAATTAATTGGCGATTTTTGAGAAAAAGCGCTGGTCGGTTTTGGCCGTTACGTTGGGTAAAGGGTTAATGAAACATTGAATGACATTATCACATTCAAATTGTATTAATGCATTCCGCGTAGCACACCGTTAATTCATTAACGCTTCATTGTGGACCTGAAAAATGTAATATACATCAAGCCAAACATATATTAACAACGAATTTCACCACCTGGCCTATGTGAGAATGACGCTACTCTGGACTGTGTCGACCCTCTTTCATCGATTCTTCTCGAATTTGGAATGACGTGCGCATTGAATGGCATTATTGTATTCGATAGGTGTTAATGAATTCAGTGTGTCACACAGTTAAATCATCAACGCTTCATTAAGGACGTGAAAAATTAATACACTACATTTCAAGCCAAACATTTAACTATGCATTTCACCAACTGACCAATGTTGTTCGCACTGCTTTGTGAAGTAGGAAGTTAACCTGTTAAGCAATTGATATAACAGTAGAAGTGGGTGGTATACCGAAAATATCTTATAAAACATCCAATAAAGAAATTGTAGAAATAGCGAACCGAAGGAGGAAGAATATGCCGACAACTCGGTACTTTAAAA
This sequence comes from Pictodentalium vernedei, assembly GCA_031216915.1. NCBI lineage: Eukaryota > Metazoa > Mollusca > Scaphopoda > Dentaliida > Dentaliidae > Pictodentalium > Pictodentalium vernedei. The sequence goes on from CM062288.1 coordinate 272,047,982, forward strand.
TACCTGCTACGAATATACACAATATGAAGAAAGCACCAGAGTTTCCGGTATGCTGATTCTCTCCCAACATGGCCAATTTATAGCCCAACAAGTAGCCAGAATAAGGCTACGATAGCCATAATAGCTTGGAATTTTCTGAATAAAATTATACAAATTTGGATGTCATGGGAAACGGCTCAATGCGTCGGTTCCTTTGACATCCATATTTGTTATCAACATTAGTGATATAATTTTTTAAAATATCTCAATTTCATTTCGTTGTGTTTAGTAAGGGTTTATGTGTGAAATACCAACTGTTGGTGCATTGAAGCTATTCTTATGTCGGTACCGATGCCGATAACGCACCTAAAATTTCAATACCGCTCATCTCTAAATGACAGACAACACTTGCAAAACAAATCTTGAATAACTCGAGATCTTCCCTTCTCGTCTTTTTCTGCCTTGATAATGAAGAAGAAATATTAGTCAGTGGGGATTATATCTAAAAAACACAAGACTTCTCGAAAATTTATTAGTGAATAATTAAAATATACATGTATTAGTCGTGACGTAGTTTATTCAATTAACCCTTTCAACCAGGTGTGCATATATTTTTGCGTGAAAAAAAAAATGGATAGTGGAAGAGCAGACGATATAAAGAGCAAAAAAATGAAGCGAGGCACGGTAATAATTTAAATTTAATCAAGCAGCTCGAAAGTCCAAAGAGGTGTTGGATTAAATTATTACTGAACCTCCCAACAAACTAGAATGGTTTCGCTCTTTGCACTGTTGACAGTCGTGACTGAAATGATACCTTCCGAAAGATCCATGGTTTGATCCACGGTTTGATCCCAGCCAGCGTTAACTGCGTTGTGTCCTTCGGCAAGGTACTTAATCCCAATTGCCCACGTGAGGGTACGGTGGTGCTGTGTACTAAGGCATACTGCACGTCCGTAGTACACTTGTAATCAACTAATCCTAACCCTGCGTGTGGGGAGTTAGTACTTTGGGGAGTCTCGCAGTTGCTCGCCGAAGCTCGTACGTTCTCTTCGGGTACTCCAGCTTCCTCCACCCGTAAAACTGCCCGACAAGGTGACCCTGGTTGTCGAAAGTGTCGTTAAACCCTAATAAATAAATAAATTTTCTCAGTTGTACTCACGTAACAGTGTATTTGCATAGCACATTTGCTAGAGCCTTGCGAAGCTTCGAAGTTCGATTCGAAATCGTCGCAATGATTCGATTCGATTCGAATCGTGCTGATTCCGAAACTTTCTAATCGAGATGTTATAAAAATCCTATGAAGTGTCTCCCTTTGAACTTTTCTTCTATCATCAGATTTCTTGAGCAAGAGATCTGTTGATAGAAGAGTCAAACTGGTTCCGCTTCCAAAACTACTTTAGACCCGTCCTGGAATATTCTGCCTTTTTGATTGACTTGTTGCGTTCTGAAGAACATGTAATAAAAATGGAGTAAGGAATGTACGCAAGAACATGATACAACTAATGCAAATCGAGATCTAACTCCTTTGGTGCTTGCTTAGAAAACTGAAAACGATTGACAGTTATTAACCGCTACTTTGTGGTTCTCATTGTGGCCCTCGCCTTCGACATCATGTGATCCTTGTGGTTTAAATTGTTAAACCCCCTAAAGAAACAAATTATAACTGGTAAATAAATAAATAAATAAATAAATAAATAAATAAATAAATAAATAAATAAATAAATAAATAAATCCGTTTGATACTGATCCTGCTGCCATTAATGGTGGTATATTGCAGAAACAGTTCAGTTTGACGGCAATTAATCTTAACACAAACACTCAGGTACAAATGTTACTATATCTGCTTTCATGGACAAAGCGACGGGGGGGGGGGGGGGGGGGGGGTGCCCCCCACCCCAATCCTGGCCAAAATTTCCTATAGTTGGAAATTAGGAGGGCAAGTCATGAGTGGTTGGAAATTCCATCTATCTGGAGTGGTACTGATGTCTTCTTTACTTCCCAAAATTGCAACTCGGTTTCAAATCGGCAAAAATTCCAACTGTTACTATTTAAAACTACAGTGTACGCAATATCGAGCTTTATAAGTATGCATGACATCAGTTGGTGCGAGGTTTCTATCGTTATAAAAATCCTCGAAATGCACTTCAAGAAAATCGCATCATGTAAAATCGTTATCCTGAGTTAATTCCATCATTCACAGTTACAAAATGATGAAACATATACAATTTATCATTCCTCCATAAGATCTGATTTAATGTTAGGAGAGTGTGAAATGCTCGAAGTTCTCAGCTTGAGGATTGTTTAGCACGTATTCCGTTCCCAGAATAATACCAACTAATAAGAACCTGATAATTCCATTATAAATGTGTTAATATTTCAGTTACTAGAATCAATTTTATGCCCCCTTTCGTGGCTTCATTTTCAGATTTTTTCTCGGTAATGAATTTCCAACTGGGGGAGGGACCGGGAGGGGGAAATCCCCTCCCAGTCCCTCCCCCAGTCCCTCCCCCAGTTGGAAATTCACTACCCTATACCCCCCCCCCCCCCCCACACCACCACCAATCGGAAACCTTTGTCCACGTCCTTTTCTGCTTTGGCTGATGCGTCTGCTGTTGCTACTGTTGTTTCTGCTGAGGGAATACGGTGCAACTGTTACCTCAAAACTCGCCAAGACCCACATAAAAAACATCCAACTGCCCAACAAGCCCAAGCCAGCGCCCTCTGGGTTCGTGTGGCATTCCGCGCTCGCTTCGACTTTCCAATTACCTTATTGCTTGAGCTGGCGAATTTTGAAAACTTTGGAACCCAGGTTAAACTCAATCGCGGAGAAGCTCCTTAACGGATTGCAATAGTGCCATCTAATCGAAGAACGAAACGAGTGTCGCTTTGTTTTCTGAAACGGGGCCTCATATATTTCTATGTTAAATTGTTAATCACTTCACCAAACACCTGCTCCACTTCAGTACAACACCCCTATCTGTTTTATTACCGTTTTGAAGATGTCTTGATGATGAAAATTTGGCGTTAAAATTTCCATTCAATTTTGTTCATGTCGACTGTGATCCGAATCCGGGAAAAAGTCACCAAAAAATAACCGAATCCGGTCCGGTTCCGGGAAAACGTCTGTCCTCTTGTCACGCCCACATTTATAATAACTGTCGAGTTTTGTCATAGCTCCCACTTTTGCAATAAAATCGCCAGTTTCTGTCATAGCCTACCACCTTTGTAATAAAATCAGGTTGAGTTTTGTAATAAAAATCGACAGGTTTTATGATAAAAAATCATGCCATTTTTGCATAGAAATCCACACGTTTTTAACACATTTCTGTTAAAACCTTAATACAGCTAACCCACCTAATGCCTCACACCATGGTGTTGTTGCCAGCAATAGTGCGCGAGTCTTGGTCACAGGTTATTATTGTATGTGTGTGGTTGTCTGCTACGGTAGTGTAGTATGGCCGGTATTTACTCCGGTTTGGGGAACTGTTAGCTCTTGGTACTACTTACTCACCTTACGTCTTTTACTATTATTATTTATTTATTTATTTATTGGTGTTTAAGGTCACATACTTATGCACAATGGCTAATCGTGACCGTTGTCTTTTACTGTTCTTTGGTTGCGATGCAGAGTACGTAATGGTATGCCATTCGGGGTTGTGTGGTATTTTTGGTTATCTGGATTGGTAGCATAGTATAGGTGGTCTATACCCATTTTATTACACATTAGTCTTGGGACATCCATTAACCCATCTAGAACCATATACTGTACCACCCGTACGTTTATGCTAATTCTTTGCACTTCAATTGTTCTGGAGTGTGCGATAGTGTTGCAGAAGACTCCAAGTGGTGTCATACATTTTGATGGAGTGGTAATTGAGGTTTTTTGGTCATGGTGATAGTGCAGCAGTGATTGTTGTACTTTTCTATGAAATCCCCAAATACAGCAACACTAAACCATGCGGAGGGGGCGCGGTGGCTCAGTTGGTAGAGGTGCAGACTGCAAGCCGAGAGGTCCTCGGTTTGAATCCCACCTGCGGCAACCGCGTTGTGTCCTTGGGCAAGACACTTCACCCCCATTGCCCACGTGGGGGCACGGTGACGCTGTGTACTAAGGCGTACTGCACGTCGATGGTGCACCTGTCTTCAACCAATGCTAACCCTGCTTGTGTGGAGTTGGTATGTTGGGGAGCTGACAGTTGCTCGCCGTTGCTCGGTGGTTCTCTCCGGGTACTCCGGCTTCCTCCACCCGTAAAACTGGTCACGGTCATGGTTAGCCATTGTGCAGAAATATGTGACCTTAAACACCAATAAATGAATAAATGAAACCATGTGGAAAATGGAAATCCATTCCTCCGCACATATGTGCGGAACAGAAATCGTTGACAGACTATTTTTAAATAGAAGCGAAATTTCACTGGAATTTTCTACAAATCGTGCGACGCAATTACAGTTTTGAATCGATAACGATAGCTGAAATTCGTCCCCTAAGTTCCAGTGTGTTCTATGTGCCAGTAGGCACATAGAACACATTGGAACTCAGGAGACGAAATAGTAACACAGGTTCCCCTCGCAAATTTGGTTGGCGATAAAATTTGTTCTTTTTGTTGATAGTGTTGTCAAATGAATTGCTGAGTGTCCTTCTAATAATTGATTTTTTATAAAGTGAAGGCGTGGAATAAACACAGAACGACACATGTGTGTGATGGGTTAATCTATATGGCACTTGTGCCATCGCGGAAGGATAAAATTCGGGGCCTGCGGCCTCTCGTTCTATCCTTCCGCGCTGGCACCCAAGCCATATTGATTAACCCATTCACACGCGTGTATCGTTCTGTGTGTGTATCTCAATGAAAATTATGTTATAGAAAAACATCTTGTTCAAAAAAAATTAAGATGAAACAAAGCGAAATCTACAATAATAGTATATAAAATAACAAAGAGAACAACTTGTAAGCTTCGAGCTTTTATGAGTCGTCTCCTGTAGTAGTTGATAGTGTGGTAGTTGTTGCTGTTGTAATTTAGATTGTTGGTGTAAAAATTGTTGGTATACTTGTTGATGGTTGATGTTGTGTGTTTAGTGGTAGATCAGGTTGTGGTTTTGTGATGTGGTTGGGTGTAGAACCACTTCCCAAAAGTCCCCCAAAATTCTCATACCACAACTGTCTTCAGTACACAAAAGTTCCAAAACCACTATCTTCTTGAATCCTGTAGCCTATGAGCTACAAGGACCTTGAAAGCTGCTATGAGCCGTATAAGAGCTAAGAAATGAGAAGGAATCTTCTACTCTATAGCGTAAATTCAGCGTCTATAGTGGCTGGTTATATGAACCGTCGAATGATGAGTCACTGAGGGCGAAATACGTTACTTCATCCGTGAAGTAGAATACGATAGAATTCTGCCAGGTGGTATTCAAGCTGAGAAGGACTTAAGGGGTAAGACGTGTGGAAACAGAAAAATTTGTTAGTTACCGCGAGCTTTGGGTGGGTCCTAAGAATCAGTAATGTCGATCGACTGTGGTTTGTAACCATGAAGAATTTGACAGACTTTCGTTTGTTTCTATCAATGTCCGTTATACCCACCAGGCTATACATACACAGAACGGCACACACGCGTGTGAATGGGTTAATCGATATGGCACGGGTGCCAGCGCGGAAGGATAGAACGAGAGGCCGCATGCCTCGAGATTTATCCTTCCGCGATGGCAAAAGTGCCATATCGATTAACCCATTCACACACGCATGTCGTTCTGTATTTATTAGACGCATTCACGTCCAGAAAAATGAAAGTGTCAATGACACTGTAACTTAACTTGTGTGTTGTGTTTGATGAAAAGGATAATGTTCAATGTTTATGAACGGATTATGAAATAAGACAAGAATAGTGATAATTGGGAATATGTTCATTTCTGTTCCCTGTATGCTATGTTTATGATAAAAATAATATGAGGTGCACACTGCACTAAAGAGCTGAGGGTTGGATTAATATGATCTCACAGTTAATGTATGTGGCCCTCACAGTTAACGTACATCAACAAAAGTTACCAAGTTACAGTAAAATTATTCCAAAACGAGTCATCCTATCAAGTTACATTAAAATCCCTTCATAAATATGGCCTGTAGACTGTGCTAAAGGTTTTCGGGCTTCGGGCCCCTGTAGCCGTCAGTTTCCCAATTGCGCCCAAAGGGGACGTTCTCATCTAGACTTTATATGAAGTCAACCTACCAAGTTACAATGAAATCCCTTAATAAATATGACCTGTAGACTGTGCTAAAGGTTTTTGGGCTTTGGGCTCTGGCAGCCATCATGGTTGAATGATCCCAACCAAAAGGGGACATTCTCATCTGGGCATCATCTGGAGTGATCCTACAAAGTTACAATGAAATCCCTTCATAAATATGACCTGTAGACTGTGCCCAAGGTTTTTGGGCTTCTGGCCCCCGAAGCCGTCACAGCTGTCCAATCACGACCAAAAGGGGGCTCTAGCAGCCATCATGGTTGAATGATCGCAACCAAAAGGGGACATTCTCATCTGGGCATCATCTGGAGTGATCCTACAAAGTTACAATGAAATCCCTTCATAAATATGACCTGTAGACTGTGCTCAAGGTTTTCGGGCTTCGGGCCCCTGTAGCCATTCAGTTTCCCAATTGCGTCCAAAGAGGACGTTCTCATCTAGACATTACATGAAGTCAACCTACCAAGTTACAATGAAATCCCTTAATAAATATGACCTGTAGACTGCTAAAGATTTTTGGGCTTTGGGCTCTGGCAGCCATCATGGTTGAATGATCGCAACCAAAAGGGGACATTCTCATCTGGGCATCATCTGGAGTGATCCTACAAAGTTACAATGAAATCCCTTCATAAATATGACCTGTAGACTGTGCTCAAGATTTTCGAGCTTCAGGCACATGTAGCCATCACAGTCGACCAACCACGACCAAAAGGGGATGTCATCATCTACGCATTATATGGAGTCAACCTAACAAGTTACAATGAAATCCTTCCAAAAATACGACCTACAGACATGCTAAAGTTTTTTGGGCTCGGGCAACCATCAAGGCTGAATGATCATGACCAAAAGGGTGCGTTCTCATTTGGACACTATTTGGAGTCATCCTACCAAGCTACAATGAAATTCCTTCATAATTATGAGCAGTAGACTGTTCTAAAGGTTTTCGGGCTTTGGGCCCCTGAAGCCGCCACAGTTGCCCAATCATGTCCAAAAGGGGACGTTCTCATCTAGACATTTTATGAAGTCAACCTACCAAGTTACAATGAAATCCCTTCATAAATATGGCCTGTAGACTGTGCTTGAGGTTTTCGGGCTTCGGGCAGCCATCATGGTTGAATGATCGCAACCAAAGGGGACAATCTCATCTGGGCATCATCTGGAGTGATCCTGCGAAGTTACAATGAAATCCCTTCATAAATATGACCTGTAGACTGTGCTCAAGGTTTTTGGGCTTCGGGCACATGTAGCCATCACAATTGACCAATCACGACCAAAAGGGGATGTCATCATCTAGGCATTATAGGGAGTCAACCTAACAGGTTACAATGAAATCCTTCTATAAATATAACCTTTTGCCTATGCTAAAGGTTTTTGGGCTCGGGCACCCATCAAGGCTGAATGATCGCGATCAAAATGGGACGTTCTCATCTAGACATTATTTGGAGTCATCCTACCAAGTTACAATGAAATCCCCTCATAAATATGACCTGTAGACTGTGCTAAAGGTTTTCAGGCTTCGGGCACCTTTAGCTGTCACAGTTGCCCAATCATGTCCAAAAGGGGACGTTCTCATCTAGACATTATATGAAGTTAACCAACCAAATTACAATGAAATCCCTTCATAAATATAACCTGTAGACTGTGCTAAAGGCTTTTAGGGCTTCGGGCAGCCATCATGGCTGAATGATCGCAACCATAGGGGACAATTTCATCTGGGCATCATCTGGAGTGATCCTAAGAAGTTACAATGAAATCCCTTCATGTAGCCAAATCACGACCAAAAGGGGATGCCATCATCTAGGCATTATATGGAGTCAACCTAACAGGTTACAATGAAATCCTTCCATAAATATGACCTTTTGCCTATGCTAAAGGTTTTTGGGCTCGGGCACCCATAAAGGCTGCATGATCGCGATCAAAATGGGACGTTCTCATCTAGACATTATTTGGAGTCATCCAACCAAGTTACAATGAAATCCCTTAATAAATATGACCTCTAGACTGTGCTAAAGGTTTTCGGGCTTTGGGCCCCTTTAGCCGGCACAGTTGCCCAATCACGTCCAAAAGAGGACTTTCTCATCTGGACATTGTATGAAGTCAACCCACCAAGTTACAATGAAATTCCTCAATAAATATGACCTGTAGACTGTGCTAAAGGTTTTCGGGTTTTGGGACGTTCTCATCTAGACATCATAAGGAGTCATCCTACCAAATTACAATGAAATCCCTCCACATTAAACATGACCAACAGACTATGCTAAAAGTTTTTGGGTTTTGGGCTTGGGCAGCCATCACGGTCGATAGATCATGCCCAAAAGGGGACGTTCTCATCTAGGCATTATACAGAGGCATTCTACCAAGTTACAATGAAATCCCTTCATAAATACGACCTGTAGACTGTGCTAATGGTTTTCAGGTTTTGGGCTCGGGCAGCCATACCGGTTGCCCGATAGCGACCAAAAGGTACGTTCTCATCTAGACATGACCCCAAACCTGCATATGAAATTTCGTGACGATCAGACAAGAACTGCGGGGTGTAGCCCGTGCTAAAGGAAAATGTGAACAGACATCACAGACTCACAGACTAACAGACTTCCGCACGCGTGATGGCAGTAGCTTATCTTGACTATGTCAAGTTAAGCTAATGATACAAAAAAAATGTTAATAGCTCACTTATTTAAAACTTTAGAAAAAATACAGTTGCAACAGATTTTCCTAATAAGCCCTTCATGACAGGCGGCTAGCTTTCAAAATTCAATGTGAAAAGCATGGAAAATAAGAAGTTACAATGAAATCCCTTCATAAATATGACCTGTGGACTGTGCTTAAGGTGTTCGGGCTTCGGGCACTTGCAGCCATCGCAACTGGCCAATCACGACCAAAAGGGGATTTCATCATCTAGGCAATATTTGGAGTCAACCTAACAGGTTACAATGAAATCCTTCCATAAATATGACCTTTTGCCTATGCTAAAGGTTTTTGGGCTCGGGCACCCATTAAGGCTGCATGATCGCGATCAAAATGGGACGTTCTCATCTAGACATTATTTGGAGTCATCCTACCAAGTTACGATGAAATCCCTTAATAAATATGACCTCTAGACTGTGCTAAAGGTTTTCGGGCTTTGGGCCCCTTTAGCCGGCACAGTTGCCCAATCACGTCCAAAAGAGGACTTTCTCATCTGGACATTGTATGAAGTCAACCCACCAAGTTACAATGAAATTCCTCAATAAATATGACCTATAGACTGTGCTAAGGGTTTTCGGGTTTTGGGCTCGGGCAGTCACGGTTGCCAGATCATGCCCAAATCGAGAAATCCTCTTCTAGACATCATAAGGAGTCATCCTACCAAGTTACAATGAAATCCCTCCACATTAAACATGACCTGCAGTCTGTGCTAAAAGTTTTTGGGTTTTGGGCTTGGGCAGCCATCACGGTCGATAGATCATGCCCAAAAGGGGACGTTCTCATCTAGGCATTATACAGAGGCATTCTACCAAGTTACAATGAAATCCCTTCATAAATACGACCTGTAGACTGTGCTAATGGTTTTCGGGTTTTGGGCTCGGGCAGCCATACCGGTTGCCCGATTGCGACCAAAAGGGGACGTTATCATCTAGACATGACCCCAAACCTGCATATGAAATTTCGTGACGATCAGACAAGAACTGCGGGGTGTAGCCCGTGCTAAAGGAAAATGTGAACAGACGTCACAGACTCACAGACTCACAGACTAACAGACTTCCGCACGCGTGATGGCAATAGCTTATCTTGACTATGTCAAGTTAAGCTAACAATTATTAGAAGGACACCTAGCAATTCATTTGATAACACTATCAACAAAAAGAACAAATTTTATCGCCAACCAAATTTGCGAGGGGAACCCGTGTTACTATTCCGTCTCCTTAGTTCCAATGTATTGTGTGTGCCCACTGGCACATAGAACATATTGGAACTCAGGAGACGATTTTAGCTATCAAATTGTAACTGCGGTGCTGGATTTGGAAAAATTTCGGTGAAATTTTGCTTCTTTATAAAAAATAGTCCGTCAATGAGTTCAGTTCCGCACATGTGTGCAGAACGGATTTTCATTTTCCGCATGGTTTAGTGTTGCTGTACATGGAGATTTCAAAGAACAGGTGTGTAATAAAAAGATATACCATATTCAACACCGTTTTGTGCAGTAACACCTTAACAACAACTAGTTTGTATCCATTAAACATACAGAATACCCTGCATGGGTGTCGAGTTTGTGGTTCATTTCAACGATTCACCGATAATGAGTCATATTTTACATCGAGGACGTATTTTTGTTTCAAACAAGATTTTAAATATTTTCCGAGATACCCTTTTCTTAGACACAGATTCCAGCATCACAAAAACACTTTGTAATCTGTTGCCCGTTCCTGGATGTGGTCAGGGCATCCGTGTTTGGTCGTATATCCGTTCGGAATTGCAAAAATCCCTTATAAAAAAGTACCATGGTAAACCATGGTAAATCCCAAAATACCCTGGTAATAGTATTAGGATATTTGGGGATTTACCATGGTTTACCATGGTACTTTTTTATAAGGGAACAGAATACTTCAACTGATCAGCTGGAAGGATATAGATTTTTAAACGTGCATCACGAAAATATGTGGGCGTATCTAAGAAAATCCTCCAGAATGAGATATTGAAGTGGGGAAATAATCCTTAACAAGTACAACACCATGGGATGGTTAATCTCTAGCCACCTAAGTTCAACAAGGGAAATAACTCACAGACAAATACTTGGATATAGCTGATTTGCAATCCCATCAATGATAGAGAACGCAGTGAGCTCTATAGGTAACAGACATGCGTATGTAGAGAAATCCGCAATTTCCAATGAATCGGTATAGTTAACAAACAGAAAATTCTGTCTTCCGGTTTTCCCATCGTGGGCAGCTATCTTTTCGTTCGATATTGAATTCTAGGATAGTTGAAAATAAAAATAGCAAGAAAAAAAATGAAAACGCAGGTGTGTTGGCCACGTCAATCTTTCTGAATAACGACCTTTGGGCGGGAATTTCGTCTTTCGCACCCTTCGAAAAACCATGCGTTGATGTTCTGTTTTGACATTTGAAGGCGGGATTTGGACCTCTATTATTTAGTCAGCTGATTCAATTTACCGAATCAGCGTCTTCGACGAAGAAAATTGGTTTGTCGTCTGCAAAACAACAACATTGTCAACAAAGCAGGAATTATCATTATTTTAAAATAGTTTACTGGTTAGTTTATTCTTAAATTATGGGTTTCAGTGCTAACTGAAATATTTATTTTTACTTTTTCTTCAGTCGAACGTCGTATCTTGTAATTATATTTATTTTTCTATTCGTGAAAAGAAAATGTTGCCGCAAGTGAAATCCACTGAAAGTTGTGAAACTGAACATGATCCTGTTTCTGCCGAGAGTCCTACACCCAATGTAATTTACCCCAATTCTATTTGTATTACAGGCCTAACCAGCGGCACAGTCGGTAACAGGGATTCCAAAACTGGGATGAGGCATTTACCAGCCTCTTCGACAATTCATGACCACTGTTATTTAAAAAAAAAATCCCCATTACGAGGGCAGGAATTGGAAAAAAGTCAGAACTAAACTGATGACCATACCTACTGTAAGACTGGCACTACCGTAGACACCAGTTATAGATGCCAAGGGTAAATGTATGCTATGAATCAGGAATAAATAGTAAAGATATGTACTAGACTGAAATGATAGAAAAGAATGGATGGGCAACAGCATGTGAAGTTAAAAAATGCATCAGAACTCTTTAATCTTGATTTAACAATTTCAGAGAACGCAGTGAGCTCTCACATGCGTATGTTGAGAAACCCGCAATTTCCAATAAATCGGTACATCTGACGAAGTGAAATTTGTGTCTTCCGGTTTGCCCGTCGGGGGGGGGGGGGGGGGCATTTTTTCATTCGATATTGAATTCTGGGATAGTTGAAAAAAATAGCAAAAAAAAAACAAGAGAACGCACCGTGTGTCTGCCGTGTCAATCTTTCTGAATAAATGACGGTATTATTTCTTTTAACTTGAACACTGGCTTCCTAGAATTCAGTATTAGGCCTAAACTGATTTTTGTTAGTTGAAAATTTTAAAATCCTACTTTTGACCACGAATCTTTTCTCTTTAGGTTTAGTTCAATGACACTGAGTCGCAAAATTCGCCAAATTCATTTAAAGTTGGATGTTTATGATATTTGCTGATTATGCGGTTTAGTCTTATCTTTGCATTTCCCATTAACCCTTTTGCTAACACGAAAAGGAGACGACACTTGCAAATTAAATTCTTTAAGCACTATTTTTCTGGCGTCAAAAACATAGCTTATGACCCCTCATTGGAACGTACTCGTTCCAATAAGGAGTCATAGGCTATGTTTTTGTGACAAAAAAATGAAATGGTAATAAAAATTGCCGTGAATGGAGAATTTTGTGAATTGCTCTGGCCGGTTTTGGCCGTTACATTGGGTAAAGTTGGAAGAGAGTGACAAATTATTTTATGGTGTGTATTTGCTTCTTTTTTATTTAAATTAAACATTAGGCTCTTATTCCGACATTACGTTGATTTTCTCGGACCTGTGGCAAAGTCAGTGAAAGTATCGTTGCGTAAATGGGTCGAACCGGTCGATCGAATTCCTCCAGCGAAACTTTTAAGCCGCCCATGAAAACAAGCTAGTCAGCTGTGGATTAGAGTAGTCAGTGAATGCTGTACGCCTATAATGCAGTTTTATTCATTAGCGCTGTATCTAAATGGCATAAAAGGCAAATACAAGTTTGATGATAAAGCTTAATCGATTTCGGTTATTAGTCTATTACTATAGAAACGATGGACGGACTCGCGCACCTGTCATCAGAAGCTGATTTGACTTTATGTGACATTATTGATCTTCAACCAATCGTATCAGGGGACACCTGTTTGCCCGTCCACAAGACACAGGAAGTAAAATTAAGGTTGACGAACTGACATTGACGTAAACAATAAGGAATCTCTGGGGTGGAAAATCACAACAACAGAAAGGATTTTACACACCCTAATGATTTGAGGAGGGATTTTTGAAAAGATTCTGTAATCAAATTATTGCGACAGTGTTACTGGCATGTGTGATGATGTTATTAAATCGATTTAGAACTTAGAAGTGGCGTTTAAAATAGGTCTACCATGGAATAAAGTATTTTATTACCGTGCGACTGACACACTGGACAACTGAAGTAACAGTAGGTGTGAAATCGTTTATCCGATCAGGTATTTTTGAAGTTTGCGTGAATGCCGACACACGACGATGAATTAACACGCTGACAGTCTTTCGGATTATTCAACAACAGAAGGATATGTTTGACCAGGTAAGTCGCACGAGGCAAAAGAGTTGTCCAGACGTCTCATTTCTAAAACAAAAATGTGTTATCCCGAAGAATACAGTACTTGTCAGAATAAGGAAACTTAAGAAACAATTTTGCCAACTTCCATATACCTCATTTCATTTCTTGTAAAGCTACCCCGAAAACCTTTTGAGAGACGAAATTAGAGTTTGATCATGCATGGAGCAACTGACACCTGTCAGTGGTGGCGCGGCAGGGTTGGATGTGGGGATACTCCTCCCCTTCCCTCCCCCCTTCCCTCCCCCATCAAACTTCAAATTGTTATCTGACTGTTCTTTTTCCACCCAATATCACACCCGCAAACAGCACACAACAATACACATCATGTCAGGTGTTGTAGAAAAGCTCCGATATCACTCACAGGGCATTCAAATATGAAAATGTTTTATGGGGAGACCCTCCAGACCCCCCCCCCCCCCCCGCTCCCCCCACAAACGGGAGGGGAACATCCCCTCCCCTGTTCCAACTCAGGCCTTTGGGAGATGCCTTTGGCATCTCGACCTTGAACCTCTCCTATTTTACTTACCCCCCCCCTCCTCCAATTGAAAACCTGGCGCTGCACTGACTTCTGAAGGGAAGAGGTGGTCTGGTAGTACTTGTTGAGCCAAAACAAGATGTACATTTAGCCGTGTAGGCCCATTGCGTTTCCGGTATCCCATGATATCCCCCCAACTCCACTACCCAGTTATCCAGGGTGGGAGAAGGAGGAGGGGAATAAACTAGTTTATCATCCCCAACCCTGCACAAATACCCCCCCCCCCCCCCCCCAAAAAAAAAAAAAAAAAAAAAATCCCTTCATTTTTAAAAAAATCATCATTTTCTTTTCAGAGATTGTTTTTCATGTAAGAGCTTTTTGTAGAAGAAAATCAGCAAGTGCACAATGAGAAATTCTTTTCTCTCACCTTGTTACAAATATAAACAAGCCAAGACCAATACCGGGTCTGGACCTGCATCGCTGCATGCAATTGAATCGGCAAACAGGAAGTGGCTGCACGGCAGATCTGAAAATTGCATACATGATACAACTGATCATTATCAGGCTCCAGATGAAATATAAAATCAATCCCTTGCATAGAAGCCGAGAAAAGTTTGACGAAAAATTTCAATGTTCAGTGGGTACAGTAAAACATCAAAGTATCGGCAAACAGGAAGTGGCTGCACGGCAGATCTGAAAATTGCTTACACGATACAACTCCTCATTATGAAGCAGCAGACCAAAATATAACATCAATCCCTTGCATAGAAGCCGAGAAAACCTTGACGGAAAATTTCAATGTTCAGTGGGTACAGTAAAATTTCAAAGTATTGGCAAACAGGAAGTGGCTGCACGGTAGATCTGAAAATTGCGTACACGATACAACTCATCATTATGAAGCAGCAGACCAAATATAAAATCATTCCCTTTCATAGAAGCCAAGAAAACTTTGACGGAAAAAGTGTTTTGGACGGACTGACCGATGGAGTCGAGCGGTTACTAGACCTGTTTCGCCGCTGGCGACGCAGGTAAAAATAAAAAAGCTATTTTGTTTTGCACAAAACACTAAAATGCGTATTTCAGGCATATTGACAGCATGGGAGATATTCTATTGAGAGAATTTTATGTGGAGTGAGGGGGTGGGGGTGGGGGAAGGAGTTGATATTGTGATCTTCATATAGTTACCCCCACTTGGGCATCTGGGTCATGAAAAATTTGTTTCCTCAAATCATTCTTATTTCGATTGTACACAGTACATATCCTACAGCATATTGATGATGCTGGTACATGTAGGTGAGATATTTTGTACAATCTAGAAACATGTAAGAATTTTTTGTAAAAAGAATTTCCAAGACATTGATGGAGGTGGGGGGGGGGGGGGGGGGGGGGGGGGCGCTGGTGACACACAGGCCAAGATATCTTCTCCTAACCCTTGAACAAAAAAAAGTTTTTCTTAACGAAGTATCTCTCCAAGTCTCACAATATGCAGTATATGGATTTGGTGGAATCTGGATAACACCCTTTTTAAGAAATTTTTTTTTTTATGACTCATGGCTCAGATGCCTAGATGGAGGACTGAGGGGGGAGGAGGTATTCAAAAGCCACAATACCATCATCCTTGCCATTGAACAGCACAGGATACCTCTCTGGGTCTCATCACCAGTATAGAGTACATGTATATGGGCTATGTAAATATAAAAAAGAATGTTTTGAGGAAAAACATTTTTCATACCTCAGCTGCACAGGCCCTTGTTGAAAAAAAATCTCAGTAGAATACCCCTGGTTCATCAATATGCAGTACATGGGCTGAGTAAAATCTAATCTAAATAGATTATTTTGAGAAAAAATAATTTTCATGACTCAGATGCCCAGGTAAGTGAGGGAGATGCACAGGCCAGAATATCTACTCCACCACCCCAACACCTCCAATATGAGATATTTGTTCTACATGTTTGTATAAAACCAGTCCAGTGCTTCTGTCATTATTTACTAGTACAGATTTGTGTATCATAATTGTACAGTGGAGACCACTTAATTGGATATTTGTTAATTGAATATGATTTACCACACATCCTGTACAAATTTACACTATTAATTTAATTACAGGTTTCAGAGTAAACTCCTGTTATTTGAATAAAAATTCTTCTAAACTACAAGCAAATTTCCCATGTTTATAACCTCATTTGGTCTCAGTTCATCCAATGTACATGTAAGTTGGGTCTGGCAAACCTGAAATTGTGGGTCGAATGAATCTCGAATCAAATCGGACATCAGATTTTAAATCAAATCGAATTTCAAATCGAATCTTACCACTTTTCAAGCTGTGGCTATTGCACCTTCTTACAACCATAAATATTGTTTGTATCTACATGTACTCAAGTCTTGTGTTCATTGGCAACTCATGCAAATCAAGCAAAAAAAGCAGAATGTTCCACAATGGAATCAATGTAATTTCAAAAGTGGAACCTTCTACAGAAGACCCGATGATAGAAGACGAGTACAAGAGGAGACTCTTTGAAGGATTTTGAGAACATCTCGATGATTTGAATAATTTCAAATTAGCATGATTGAAATCAAATTGAATGGAATCATGGGCACAATTACTTCACAGGGCCCTAAATGTAAGCATATGGGAGTGCAGTGGCTCCATGCTTTCTCTTGTGTTCCTAATAAACATTCATGTACGTTTATTAATTTTGGGGAATTTTTCCACCCTGTATGCACCTTATTTGGGCCTGTATGTTTATTAAAATTGCCCTTCTAATGCAGGCCTAAAAATAAGCCAACTGACATTTTCAGAATGAGGTCCCCAGAGGGTGAATTTGATCATGCTATCCCATACAGTGGGCCAATTTATCCCTGGGTACCTCATTCTGTTTAGGTTTGAGACCCTGATTCCGAGTGAGGTTCACAGAGGGTAAATTTAGTGATGCTACCCTGCTGTGCAGGGTAGCATCATTAAATTCACCCTCTGGGGACCTCATTTTGCAGATGACAGTCTGCTTATTTTCTGGCTTGTTCTGATGGAGAAGATCTTCAAATCAGTGAATCTTGACTAGATTGTGTGATAGTCTTTTGTTTAGCACAGTGTAATCATTATTATAATCATGATGCCTAAATGCCTATTACAGCTAAAACTAGAAGTCCTGGCATGAACTGTGCACTTATCTAGGCTTAATTGTGCACTATTGCCATATCGAATGGCATCCAAAGCACGGCAGGTTCTCCTGGTTACTCATTGCAAACACAGGCAATGTTTCTGCCAATGGACCTCCGGGTTACCCGGAGGTCCATTGGCTGAAACATTGCTTGTGCATAGGCCATATGTAGAGAATTTAATAGCTTTACTATGATCACAACGTGTAGATTAGCGCGCAGATCGACATGCTATTTGTGCCCATTTCATGACAGGACTTCTAGTTTAAACTGTAGTTTTCTTGAATAAAACTAACTGCAATACTAAAAAATAAGTTGTCAGTTAGATAAAATTAACTAGCATTACTACCCCACCCTCTCAATGGATTTCCACCTTGTACTATTATTTGGGTCTGTACTTTTATTTAATTTTGATAAATGTTCCACCCCGTACTTTTATTCCCACCTGTACTTTTATTTGGAACACAAGAGTAGAGCATTGAACTTCAAACCAAAATGTCCATGGTTCGATGCTGATGAGTGGTAACTGTGCTGTGTCCTTAGTAAGGCTTTTAATCCTGATTGCCTGCGTGGGAGCATGGTGGTGCTGTGTACTGAAGAGTTTCAAATGAATTCTTTCAACACAGAAAGAATTTTCCTAACTTGCATTTCCAGTTGGGAGAAGATATGAAGATAATAATACTTTTCCCCATCTCCAAAATCTTTTTACATCAAAATATCTCCCCGAATGTTAGGGCAGGGCAGTTTTGGGGATTTCTCATTTGGTTTAGGTTTTTGCAGCAAACTGGAAAACCCAACTGCAAGTCCCAGCCAAAAAAAACTGCCAAATGTTTTTACTGTGTTTGTGCATAAACTGATCAAATTATCTTACTGGGAGGGAACTGGTCTAGTTAAGATTAGATAAACTTTATTCATTTGTTACACAGATTTAAGGATTTTTTCTGATGGAATAGGCTTAGTGACTGATCTTATAGAAACCCTAAGAATGACGAAAGAGAAGTTTGGCTGAAGCCAGTGGAGATAAATAGGATACAGTTAAAACTAGAAGTCCTGTCACGAATAGTGCACTTATGTAGGCTTAATTGCGCGTTGAAATTGCGCGCAATTGCCATATTGAATGGCATCCAAAGCATGGCCGGTTCTCCTGGTTACTCATAGCAAACACATGCAATGTTTCTGCCAATGGACCTCCGGGTTACCCGGAGGTCCATTGGCTGAAACATTGCTTGTGCTCAGGCCATATGTACAGAATTTGATAGCTTTACTTGGGCCATAACGCGTACATTAACGCACACATCAACATGCTATTTGTGTGCATTTCATGACAGGACTTACAGTTTTAACTGTAGGTAGACAGCAATCAGAATGTTTTTATTTTTAATTTATTTCTTTCTTATTTTAAAAAATCAAGCAATACATACTGTTTGTGCCAGTGTGTTGTCCTCACAAAACAACTATGCATGTGTATTTAATCGAATGAATTGGCTTTGGCATTCAATAGGGTCATTGTAGTTTCAATCTCTGTGTATGACTGTATATGTACTTTCGATTTCTCGCAAATTTTAAATGAAGACACTCCCCCCACATTTCCCAGGTAAAAATATGAAATCGGATGAACGTTTTGAATAGTGCCAGCGAATCACGATGTTTCTCTTGATTCAAATCTCGAATTGAATCAAGCAAAAGGTTCAAATTGAATCTTGAATCGAATCCACTTTTCCATTGTTACGATACTACATGTACGACCTACTGATGCTGTTTATCTCTGTTGTAAACTGATATTAGAAAATTGATGGGTATCACAAAGGTGGTCGAAGAAAAAGCTATTTATCGTCCTTTGAGTGCAACAGGGTGCCATCTGCAATGCCGAAGCATTACAGATGGCACCTTGGTGCACTTAAGGGATGGTATATTGTGCAACGAGCTGTAGCACATTCGCCACTATCACTTCATATGTCACTTGTATGAATTTGCCGACTGAATTTGTGCTACTGTACCTGCTTAGACTGGATACATTAAATCTTATTCATAACAAAACCAGGCCTTGAAATGTTCCAAAATTTCTACCTGTCACACATGACAGGTGGGATTTTTTTCTTACCTGTCGCTTCAAATTTTCACCTGAACACTGGAAGCTTGTGTGAATTTATGAATATGTGTATACAGACACAGTACTGTGAAAAGTTGTGTTTAAAATGTATACTACATGTATGTTGTGCTATACCATTCATCAGTGAACAAATACTGTTGGCTTATCCCTGATCTTGATGCTTCGATTTCAGAATCAAATCATTCACTGGTATTTAACCCATTATCTAACACTAGTTTGCAGACGACAGCTCTAGGGCCGGGGGAAAATAATTAATTTGTTCAGGGAACCCGACCAACCATATTTTTTACCGCCAACTCTAATTGTTTTCCCCAAATCGGTAAAAAATCCCAACAAATTCTGGTGCAAAACACACAAAAATTGAGGAAAAAAAATTGTTGACCGACCAACCCTATTTTTTTCCAGCATGTTCCCTGACAATATAAATTATTTTTCCTTGGCCTAATAGTTTTTTAAAAAAAAAAAATCCTTTTTTTCTCCCAAACCACAGCTCATGATCCAATGAGGGATCATTGATCATAGGCTACGGTTTTGGAGAGAAAAATTAATAAATAGAATGTTGATTTTTGTATATTAATATGGAGTCGGTTTTGGCTGATTTGTTAGGTGAAGGGTAACTGGCCTGTCATATGTGACAGGTATGATTTATTTTTACTTGTCTCCACCCAATGTCTGGCTGTCAGTGACAGGTGGACAGGTGTACATTTCGAGCCCTGCTGCTGGGTGAGTTGTTATCTCCAGAAAGTCGACAATAAAGAATTGTATGAAATCCAAATCTCTCCAGGATTCAGTTTTTTCGACATAAGTGAGGCAGTTTTGAATCGAATCAGTGACAAGATTCGAAAGTGAATGGAATGTTTGCCGGACCCTAGTTTTGAATCCTTGCTTTTCAGAGAGAGTACCTTTTGTTAAAAGACACTTTGCCAAAAATGTTTTCCTGTAAAAAATAAAGGAGAAAATAATATCTCTAACATTTGTGTCAACTGTGGATCTCTCTCTCATGACTTCAGATGTTGTTGTCTAATACATGTACATGTACATTAAGAAAAAAAATTAGTGAACTTCGCAAAAAACAAACTTCATATTGAAACTGATTGAGTGCAAGAAGCCACTATCAAGGCTCTACTGAAAAGTGCTGAAAGTCACTATAGTGGCTTTACAATGTTTGCACTAATTTGTTGTTGGGTCAGCAGTACAAGAAAAATATTATATAAAATTAATATAAATTAAAAATAACTGGCACCCTCCAATAAACTGAAACAAAACAATTATTTATGAGCAATATCTTGCCATACTATTTGCTGGTAATGTGATATCTTTTAAAAAAATACTCATGTTACAAATGATCATTGAAAAGTAATTTAGCACTTTACCAGTTGAATATAAAATATTCCATGTGCAAATTTACTGTCTAATATTTTATGGTGACCAGTTTATTTTTTGGCAGTGTATCCAAAGATCCAGTGAAACATCCAAAAGCATGGCAAAGCATCACCTTTTTCACCTTGATCAAGGTTAGAATTTTGTGAGAATTGGAGAATCTGATTTTCGTAATGATTCTTGCAAATTCATTTCTGAATTGTAGAATAGAATGGGCTTCACGTCATTTTGATTCTCGCAAAATTTAAAAAAAGTTGTCCCCAGCTGATGTCCAAACATTCAGCGAATAGATCAATATATTTTTCCACTGAAGAGTCCATATCCCAGTGTTTTCACTTTCAGGTACTTTTCAAATGTTAATACACATGTACAGTGAAGCCCTGTATGTTAACTAAATACCCACCTTGTTTGTGAGCAGGGACGCATCAAGGAATTTTGCGAGGACACCTGTTTTTCAATTGAGGATGTCCCTAAATAAATTGAGATGTCTTCATAGATATGATTAGACAGACCGCTGCATGTGTCTTGAAGTGCTTGCATGTGTATAGATTTCTACAAATATTGGAAATAATTGCTTCAAACTGGTAGATTTTAAAGTTGAATGATATTTTCCTGCAGGAATTTTGGGGCATTTGGGCTCCAGAATTTGGGTGCCCATGCCTGGAACGGGTATCAAATCTGCTCTGGATCTATCCCTGTCTGTGTAAAATATTCAGTTAACAGTCTTGAGCATTAAATTAATAGAAATTTGGTCATTGTTTTGTTATTCTAGTGTTAAAATTAGTGCTCAAACGACTAGTGAATTCCAAAGTCGACTAGTCAATACCCAAAAGTCAAGTCGACTTCGACTAGTCATTGGTGATAACTTGTCTCCTTATAACAGTGTTGGTGTTCCAGTAGAGTGCTGAAGGTCCAAATTTGGCTTCACTTGAGCATTCATATACAGCAACTTACTGGAACATTATTCTGTTAATGTGCTTCTAATTATGCTAAGAGTGAAATTATATAGTCTTATTTAATTTGCCTTGTTGCGATTTATGGGAGAGTACCTATAGGCACTCTCCCATAAATTGCAACAAGGCAAATTAATAACATATCCTGATAGCCCAAAATAATTCAGCACTCTACGAGTACCAGTTAACACAAACTACTGTCACTACTATTAGATGGCAATAGATGAATACATTGATTGCCCAATATTGCTGTTCAAACTGTCTGACAGTGACACAGAAGGGATACTATTTACCTGAAAGCTTGAACTCCTGCATTTAGTCGACTAATCGTTTGAGTACTAGTTAAAATGAGCATTTGTTCTTTTAAATCTTGTTTTACAGAGCTCATGGAGCTCTGTTGAGCAAGATATAATAGATTAAATATGTACATTTGATGTACCAGGGTCAAAGAGATTGATAAACATTGGGAATTGAGTGGTTGTCAGAGTAATTCTTCGATAGGGGATATGGCAGCTCAGTAGGTGGAGGTGCAGGCAGGAAACCAAGAGGTCCTGAGTTTGAATCCCACCTGCAGCAACCACATTGTGCCCTTGGGCAAGACACTTCACCCCATTGCCCATGTGGGGACACGGTGGCATAATGTACTGAGGCATACTTCAAGTCGATGGTGCACTTGTCTTCAACCAATGCTAACCCTGCATGTGTGGCGTTAGTATGTTGGGGAGTCTGACAGTTGTTCAACCGTTGCTTGATGGGTCTCTCCAGGTACACTGGCTTCCTCCACCCGTAAAACTGTTGTGGTCATGATTAGCCATTGTGCTGAAATCTGTGACCTTAAACACCAATAAATAAATAAATTCTTCGATATATTACAAGTTTTTTTTGTTGTTATTGGAGTTTAGCAACACCATCAACGGCTAGGGTCACATCATATTGACAGTTTTATGGATGGAGGAAGCCAGAGTATCCAGAAAGAACAACTGAGCATCGGCTAGCATCTCTCAGACTCGCCCACTTACCAGCTCTGCTGAGTTCACAGCAGTTGAAGGTAAGTGCACCATTGATGTGCAGTATGCCTTAGTACACACTGCCACCATGCTCCCTCCCCCCCCCCTCCCCAAATTTGCAATTGGGATTAAGTGCCTTGTCCAAGGACACAATGCAGTTACCCTTGATCAGGATCAAACCGTTGACTTATTGGTTTAAAACTCGATGCTCTAACTACTGATATATTACACAATTTTTAGAAGAGTTCTTGTGATTATTATCCATCCATCCATCCATCCATCCATCTATCTGGTCAGAACTTCACATTTTCGACTTTTCAAAAACCACCTGACCAAATTTAACCAAATGCCAGATGCATGTTCCTCATCATATGTCAATTCAAGTTTGTTCAAATTATGTTTCCGGGCCCATGGGGACCCCCTCAGGGGGCATAACTTTGTTAGTATTTCTAAAAAATAGTAAAAAATCTTCTTCAGAACCACCAATCAGAATCTTTTGATATTTGGTATACAGCATCCAAAAGAGGGTCAGATTCAAATTTGTTCAAATCAAGATCCAGGGTTCATATTTGGGCTCCCTATGAGAGCACAAAGTTTTTCTTTGATTATTATTTTAACCACTGAATTACCCTTGTTTATTGACCTTTTTGGCTTTACTTCATCCAATACTCCATGCGCTCAGTCAGACAAGATATAATAGAATAAATTATTGACAACTTTGTTACCAAATACATATAAAATGAATGCTCCTGTCAGTTGAATAATTTTCACTCACAAAGGCTATTCAATTAACATGGTTGCAGTATTTAATGAATCGGTTAATGTATTTCTTGCATTTTGTAGGTATAATGACTACAGTTGATACCAATGGATCATTCAAGAATAGGACTGAAAATGGAGGTACAGTGCATTTTGGTCGCAAGAGTAGCAAGGTTACACCAGTCCATTTACAACCACCGACACCAAACTCATCGAAAAGAAAATCAGCATGGGAGAGAGCACAGGAAAAGTATGAAGAAGAAAAGAAGAGACAGAAAAACGTTAACCAGGCATCTGCTTTGAAACTAGACTACAACATATATAGTGCTCCAGAAACCATTTGCAGCTTGAAATTTCTCAGTCTCCTCTTCAAGTCAAGACGACTGAAAAATAATAAACTTGAACAACTTTATCAACGATATTTTTTCAAGTTGAACCAGAACAACTTGTGTGTAATGATGGGACTGATATGTGTGGTGTGTGTGCTTCTCATCACATTCCATTACACAGGTGGATCCACTGTTGCTGCTCGTGGTGTTGTGCTGGGCATGTTAATTGTGATTTTCCTTGTAGCCGAGGTACTTTGCAACCTTCAGTCTTTCCAAGAGCAGCTGATAAGCATGCTGTGCCTCATTACAGTAACTTCTCTGTGTGGAATCTTGGTGCTTATAACACTGGACAGCTCACTATCAGGTGCTTCGGATGGGGTGTGGTGCACTATATACTTTGTGTATTTAACATACTCATTATTACCAGTTAGGACTAGGTATGCAGTATTAAGTGGTTCACTAATGTGTGTAGTTCATGTGATATGTACAGTTGGTGTTAGTAACAATGAAGTTTACCTTTGGAAACAGGTGAGTTGCACATCATTTAACCCTTCAGGCCTTCATCTAGAGGTGAAACTAGAAGTCCTGTGACTGTATTGTGCACTATTTTGAAGTAATAGTAAGCTTTGTAAGTGCACTTTTTTTTCCCTATCAAACTGCACCATTAGTGTAACTCAATTCCTGTAGAAAGCAGCATGCCCGACTCTATCATTAACATCATTCCTAAACTGTACTGTGATATAAGTAGATGCAATGACATAAATAGATATTAAAATTGTACTGTATATATAGAGTGAAGAAATGAGATTACTACCTAATTGCAAAGCCATATATTCTTCACTCAAAAAGTATTTATAATTGTTCATGACAGCACAAGAAACATTTGCAAACATTCATCACATGGACCACCGGGTGTAACCCCGGTGGTTCATGTAATGAAAGTTTGCAAGTTCTTTGTGAGTTTTGTCCTCAGATGTTGTAAATAATTTCTAGGTGAAAAATCTTTCCCACGGCGATTTAGTAGTACAGTAGAACCTGTCTTGAGAGGCAGAGCAAAAGTGGTCTGTCAAGACAGGTGGTTTCTCATTACAGTTTTGAGGTTTTCACTAGTCAGTGAATGACCAACTAGGGAATACTTGTTGCAGAAATGGAGAAGAATTGATTGCTTAACTTTTTTTATTATTGTTTTATTTTAATTCAGTTTTAATACAAGTACAAGGGCATTGTTTAATAACAATAACAATTTAATTGAACGCTGATTAACATAATTTTCAGACAATCTACAGTGAAAGATATTTGTCATACAGGTATATGCTTTCAGATATTAAGGTTTTGGGGGACAATTGTCCTGGCTGACAATTTCACTGTTGGGCAAATGTCCTGTTACATTTTTTAACTATTTTTTTCTGTACACACTGCATTGATCTTAACTGGCAGAGTGTTGGAAGCCACTATATGGGCTTTCGAAACAATGAGGGTACCAGAACAAAAGCCATCTTTTTCCTTGTTCATGTTTCCTCTTCAATCTAACACAAATATTTTGTTTATATAAATTTGTTTTAAAACAAATTTTGAATACCAAATTCAGGCCACCCCCAAAAATCTAACCCTCAACCAGTTTATTGATTCTAATACTCTGAAATTGCCAAAAATTGACTTTCCGAACTATCAAAACATGTGAAAAACTTTTTTGCCACAGTTTTGCAGTCTCTCAAGACAGGTGGTCTCTCAGGACAGTGGTCTCTGAAGACAGGTTTTTCTGTAATTCACCCTCCACATACTAGAGCTGTGCGGTTAACCGAAAATTTGTTTCGCTTTCGGTTTTGTTATTAAAACCGAAACCCAGACCAAAGCAATTACAGAAAACTGGTTGTCCCGGTTTCAAAATTACATGTTAAAAATCTCTAATCAGGTCATCACTTCTCAGAATAAAGAGAGAAACAATATAAAGTTACCTTTATTTTGATATCCCTCTTTTTGGTACAGCTACACAAGTAATTGGTATCACATTCGAACTTCGAGTGCTGCATTTACCAGAATACCGTGAAAATAGGTGACAAAATTGACTTCTCATGCATTGGTTTTTTTCTTGAGTTGAATAAAGTCATTAACAGTGTGTTAAAGACAATGTTTTACTACGACACACATATAATTTTACAACAGACACGAGGCAAGAAATCATTTTCTTAAACTTGAAATTCTTGAGATAATTTACACAAATACAGTTAAAACTAGAAGTCCTGTCATCAATTGCGTGCAAAAACCTCGCCATTTAGCGCGTTTATCGGCGCGTTAGGTCATATGGAAAGGCTACCAAATTCTCTACACAGCCTATGCACAAGTAATGGTTCAGCCACTGGACCTCCGGGTTTAACCCAGAGGACCATTAGCTGAAACATTGCTTGTGTTCTCTGTGAGTCATGGCAAGACTCTGTGGTAATTTGGGTATTTTCAATAGAAAAATTGCGCGCAATTGTTGTGCGAAATTGTGTCAAGATGAGCGTGCAATTCATAGACAAAACTACATGTATGTTTCAATGAGTCGTTTTGTATTCAATGAGTCAGATGTGCGTAGGAAGAAAACGTCGAGACCGAAGGTCGAGACGTTTTCTTTCTACACACATCTGACGAATTGAATACAAAACAACTCATTGAAACATACATGTGGTTTTGTATTTATTACATGACCCAAGCACCTACTGACCTAATTTTCTTTTCTATCAACGGTGGTAAACACCATGCACTTTATGTAGTCGCATTGCATAAAAAAGTCCTGGTTTGAACAGGGTGGTGTGCAATACGGAATTCCGTATTGCACAACCGTATTGCATAAGAGAGACTGCATGGGCATGTAATAAATGACAGGACTTCTAGTTTTAACTGTACATTGCACTCAGGGAATCAGAGTGTATTACACAATGCTTTGTCAAAGAAATGGAGTCCCCCTCCCGACAATGATGGGTGCATGAATTAATACCTGTTGTGCTTTATTCCCAGTTTATTGAATTAATATGTCAAGACTCTTTAGGATTAAATTAATATTTCCAGCAGCAATTTAATGATAAATCACCATTCAGTATTCACCTACTATAGTTTTATCAGTTGAGTTGAGTAAATTACAGTTTCAAGCAATTAGGCAGAGAGTGCTGATAAATTTTATTGAATTAATATGTCAAGACTCTTTAGGATTAAATTAATATTTCCAGCAGCAATTTAATGATAAATCACCATTCAGTATTCACCTACTATAGTTTTATCAGTTGAGTTGAGTAAATTACAGTTTCAAGCAATTAGGCAGAGAGTGCTGATAAATTCTGTGATAAGCACCCCCCCCCCCCCCCCCCCCCCACGCTCCCTCCTCCAAATACACCTTTTAAAAATGTCGAGAGATACTGATGATGAAAGCACGAGCGATGATACAGGATGGGGAGGGGGAAATTCCAGACTTCTATGAATATTCAGTGACCATGAGTTACAGCTATTCACCGCACAATTCTTGAAGTGATTATTTTATTACGTCAGGTTAATTTAATAAAGTTATTACTTCAAGAATCATACAGTCCAAAATTACAACTGTTGATCAGATCTACATTCATGATACAGCCCCTCCCCCTCTTTTAACTGTTGGGATAGGAGTCAGAACAACAAGTACAAGTTCATACTATCCCTGGACAAGTTGTCCCTGCTGCTATCAAAGATTGAATTTGACTTGGGATATCTCGACAAAGTGTCATGCTCTATTTTATTTTATAAATGAGTCAATTACAAGTTTTTTATTTGAAGCAAATTTATATACTGCAAAATAATCTTCTTATAAGCAGTCTGCATCGCTATGTTTGTACAGTGAAAACCGAGACCATAAACCAAGGTTTAAAAAAAAAGAACTGACACCGAAACCGACCTGAATTTTCAATACCACATACTGTAATATCAATATTTTCTTTATGTTTGATTGGTTCACTTTGTGTTTTCACTACCGACCTCACTAATAGCGCATTGTATTTTGAATTGTACAGCACAAATGCTCTTGTGTATTTCAGACTACTTCATTCTTCTGCAGTAAGGAGCACATTAACTAACAAGTATTTCTATGGTAATTGTGACAGGACTTCTAATTTCAACTGTAACAAACTGACCAAATCTGTCTGGCAGTCATTTGCTGCCATGTCTGTGGATGTTCAAACTCACAATCACTCTTGAGTAATCAATTGATTGCTTCCAGAAAATGCAAAAAATACAATTATTATCTCTGAACAAGTCACAGACCAAATTTTGTCCTCTCTTTATTAAATTTCTCCTCTATCAAAATGAACCTGGACAAAATTCTATCATTTCTTAAAGTAATCCACCTTTTTAATAAATTTTAAAATTGTTTTTATTCTTTTATAATTACATTGTTAATGTAGTTGTACGTTTTGGGTCCAAATACTCAATTCCCATTCGTCAGCTGGATGAAAACGTTATGACCAAATGTAATTCATTTTCCAATGAATACATTTGGCCGAACTTTGATTCACATTTACGATAGAGCGCAGTTGACAGAATGTAATTCGGGCGCTGTTTGGGCGGGTTTTTAACTTTTAGCACCTATCGCAGTGATCAACTCTGCTGCTGTTTCTTTGGTGACATTTCCCAACTGTGGCATAAAGTCTGTTACTAAAATACTTGTTTCCACTTCTAAAGTTGTGAAAACTCAAGAGATGTGCGCTTTGTCTTTTATTCGTTCGTACATGTTTTATTTCGTCTTTCTGCTTTGTTGTTTGGTAAAAAGTAGTTTAAACAGTTACGGAATGTAATTATAAGAATTGAATGCAGTTTTTATAATCTTTATTGGAGTATGAACGTGTGGGAATGGGTACAAATTGTATGAATCACTCATTACTATTCAAAGATCTCTCCTTGACAAATAAATAATTCAGGAGGAACAGGCAAATCACTGATATGTTTAAATAGCCTGACTGGTTTCTTCCCTTGTGCAATTCATCAGAGGCAATATTCTTTTCCAGTGTGGCTCCTCCTTTATATACCTCTATGTTGATGTCATAAAATGTACCAATCAGGTGTTTTATACCTGGCAGGTACGCATTATGTACCCATCTGATACATAATATGTACCTGTTGGGCACACACTATCATCAATTTTCAGATGAATACACAATGTATTTTGTGGTCTATAGGGTATATAATACGGTTTTATAATCACAGAACTAGTATTTTTCTCAGGCAGAAAGTGAGGCACAGGTATCAATGGGCTGAAATTTTATCAATAAAACATTGTGAATTCAAGTCTGCCGGAAGGAATACAAACAAAATAGCCATTGGATATTCAATCAGAGCTTAAAATCTGTGCGAGAATGATAATCAATTCTCGAAAATGATTCTCGCAAAGATTTTGAATTGTCAAAGATTTTGAATTGTCCTTAAAGGATTGGAAAATTTGACTTATTTTTTGTTACTCATTTTTAGGTAACACTTTGACTTTGCAGTGGTGTCTTGTGAAGTCTTGGCTGCATGTAGAAGCAGCCAAGACTTCCCTAGAAACCACTTCCAAGGTATCATAACTTCCATCATCAAGAAAACTTAAATGTAAAGCCTGTACGTTGGAACATGTGTTGCACATGAAATATAAGAAACTCAGCAAAATGGGAACTGGTCTCTTAATGGTTAAACTCCACTAAATACAGTTGAAACAAGACGTCCTGTCACAATTAGTGCAGAAAATACTTGTTATAGTTAATGCACTCCTTACTCAAGCCAGAAAATAAGCAGACTGTCATCTGCAAAATGAGGTCCTCTGAGGTGAATTTGGTGATGCTACCTAGCACAGCAGGGTAGCATCACTAAATTTACCCTCTTTGAACCTCAATCTGAATCAGGGTCTCAAACCTAAGCAGAAAGAGGTACCCAGAGGATAAATTGGCCCACTGTATGGGATATCATCAAATTCACCCACTGGGAACCTCATTCTGCAAATGTCAGACTGCTTATATTTTTATACTGTACCAATGACCCAGACATAGCTGGTGCTAACTCTTAAAATATAGGGCCAAACACAAATTTTGCCCCCCAATCCCCAAAATTTGCATCTAAAACTAAAGAAAACATGTCCTGAAAGGCCCTCCACACCTCGCCCCCACTGCGCATGCGCAGTGTCAAGGACGTTCCGAAATTGGCGCCATTTATCATTCTAAGTTTGGCCCTTCATCAGTTAACATCTGACTGATCTTTGTGCTTTTAAATCTCAGTTTAAATGATGCCAGACACATAAATATTAGTGAAATGGTGATTCTAAGGAGGATAGAAAAGGAGGAGAGGAAAAGAATGTGTGACAGAATATTATCAGGGCTGTAACTTAAAATTTTTTAATGAAATTATGTTAAGTTACCTATTTTCAAGGCAGCAGCCATTTTGTTGTCATTCTGATTATTTAGTTACACTGTTTTTTCAAGTGTTTTTCCTCTCTCCCTGTCCTTTAAGTTCCCCCTTGCTATTCTCCCATGCTTTTGGCATAGTTTCTGTAATTATTATTACTAAAATTTCTTGGGAGTTTTAGCTTAATAACAGAATGAATTCTGTTCTTTCCCCATGTTTACGTCTTCACCTACGGGTGTTTAGGCGTTGTGTTCTGCATCTACCATCTGATGTTCTGCAGTTTCTTCCCTGGAAGTCTCTGTTTTGCATCAGATGGTGTATTTTTGGTAACTGATTTCGGGCCTGCGTGCCTGGAGTCTTATTTTAGTGTTTTTACACTCATTGTTTACATTTACAACAGCCCTCTGTGTGAGGGGGGGATTTCTAAATAATAATATCTTTATGTTATTTTAATCATATCTAGATACATTATTATTGTTCGTAAGTGTTGAATAAATTGTTTAAAATATTTTTAAAATTTTTGTCCACACTTAGGCTTGGGATCCATTGGGGCTCAACGTTACTTTTCAGAAACTTGGGCTGTTCTGAAAAAATATTTTTTCAAAATATTTTGATTTCAATTATTTTTTCTATATTAATGGATCATATTATTATTATGTATTTGATTGCCAGGGGTTAGTGCGAGTACCAGGACTTGTTTTCTTTTCTCATTGAAAGGATATTGATCAATTGTTTTAGGAGGAAGTCTTCCTCTGACCTTATTATCATTCTATATGTGGTCAGTGTACTCGCATTAACTCCTGTTCTGTATCGTATGATTTCGATGACAATATGGGAAGCGTATGTCACGGTATGTTGTTGGGGATTTGGACACTCCGGTCCTTTCCCCGCAGGGTCACTCTACTTTATCAATTTCTATTTCAGACGATCAAGATTAGGGTGATGTATCTGTGATGTCTTCCAACAGTGTGCCTCCGTCGTCACAATTAATGAAGGGCTAGCGGAAAAGTGCTCATGTAATACGCCAATTGCCTAAGAGGACCCTAGTAGGTTCGACGGCCTTTGACGTCCGCTAGCTCGCCCGGTGTAGCGTCCATTCACCGAATGGTTCGGCAGCCGGGTTCGTCCGTTGCGGTCTAGAAGGAATTTTGGGGTGATGCGAGCACTATAAAATTAACTTAATGCACACCCAGTGACGGCGGATCGGAGGGAGAACGGAGGAAGCCTTTTTAGTCCGGTTCATAGCTCGTTCCGGTCCATCCGGACGGCAAGCGAGAGAGGCCCCTCTCTCGTTCAACAACATCTGGCCCCAGATGTTGTGGTACAAATGTGTCGTTAGCGGAGCATACGTCCGTCGCTCGGGACGCTCCGTTGTATAGGCAGTCCGCTGAGACTGCTAAGGCTTCCTCTTCTCATCAGCGCACACGACCGCACCTTGGCTGCGTGACCGCCGATATATTACCAGCTTCGCCGATCAAGGATTCTTCGGCGACCAGGTCACACCATCCGGCAGCCAGGGATTCGAGACCGATGGACTCCGGACGTTCGCATAGGAAGTATGCGGGAGCCATCTGATGCGGAGCTGCCCTCGGCGAAGCACCGATAGACTGCGCCTCCGCAGGTCTCGACGCCGGACATTCTTGTGCACATAGCACAGCTTATCGCAGCATCCCAGCAGCCGACAGAAACGGTGTCGGATCGAGAATTATCCGACAGCGCTGGGTCGGTAGCCGGGGACTCGAGGCCTGCAGACTCCGGACGTTCGCATAGGAAGTGTGCGGGAGTCAACGTACACGGAGCTTCCAGCGGCAATGCATCGTAAGTCCGCTACTGCACAGGCCTCGGGAACGGACGTGCTTTCCTTAATAGCACAGTTTATCGCAGCATCCCAGCATCAACTGAATCTGTCGCATATATTTTATCCGACGATGCTGGGTCGGGACGCTCCGCGGAAGCGGGTACGGACGTCCGAAAGTTTCATCCGGTCCGACGGGATACCGAAAGGGATTCGGTGGATTTCAAGCTTTCCCTTTCGGAACAACATATGCTGCGATGCCGGATAAGAAACTGATAGCGTCGGTGGACTTAGAAATTTTTGGTTCGGTTCAGGGACATCGTCCCTCAGTTCCGACATAGTCCAATAATGTCACACAAACTTTCGAATTATTGAACGACGCTATATATATTATTATTTTATGCTTGCTATCCAAGCATTTCTGGTTTCTTGTTCGAAGAGTTATGGAGATGTCTTTCAAAAGTGTGCCTCTGTCGTCATAGTTAATGAAGAGTTAGCGGCAATAAGTGCTCATGGAATATGTCTATCGCTTACGGAATGACATTCGCTAGCTCACCCGGTGTAGCATACATTCATCGAATGGTTCGGCTGCCGGGTTCGTCCGTTGCGGTCTAGGAAGGAGATTTGGGTGATGCGAGCACTTTAATTACTTTAGTACTCACCCAGTGACGGCAGATTGAGGACAGATCGGAGGAAGCCAACAACATAGGGGACCGCATGTTGTGGTTCAGATATTTTACATTCGGAGCATATGTCCGTTGCTCGGGACGCTCCGTTATATTGACAGTCCGAGAGACTGTCTTTAATGCTTCCTCATCCTCACAGCAGGGCACACGACCGCACATTGGCTACGTGACCTCGAGTATCCGATCAGTTTCGGCATTCAGTGATTCCACAGCGAATAGGTCGCGCCATCCGGTAGCCAAGGGACACGAGGCCTATACACTCCGTTCGCTCGCATATTGGAAGTATGCACGGGGTAACGATCTCGGAGCTTCCTGCGGCAATGCATCGTAAGACCGCTGCTCCTCAGGCCTCGGTGACGGACGTGCTATCCGAGTTAGCACAGTTGTTTCGCAGCATCCCAGCAATTGACGGTTTCTCGGTCGAATCAGGAATTATCCGACGGCGCTGGGTCGGTGCGGTCCGCGGTTGCATCAAGCTACGGACGACCGAACGCTTTATAGGGTCCGACAGGATGGCGAAAGGGATTCGATAGATTTCGAGTTTTCCCTTTAGTAGTATCGGAAGATGCCTTTCATATCTTCTGGCATTTCTTCCAGTGATTATTTTTCGGACTTCATTGCTGCGATCTTGGATAAGAGACTTATAGCGTCATTGGACTCGGATTTTTCGATCGGTACAGGGACTTTGTCCCTGACTTACCGACGCAGTCCAATATTGTCATTACAACATGTGTTTTATTTTTCGACGCTATATATTATATATATATATACAAGCCTGCTACTAAGCATGATAGTTTAGTTTCTTGTCCGCGTGGCTCATTTCTGCCATTTTATCTTTTTTACATATAGTTTATTTTGGCAGAGCAGGGCATACTGAGAGTTCATATGCGTCTAGACGGTGTGATTAAAGACTGCATATATTCTTTTTCGCCGTTTATGTCTTTTCCAATTTCAATATTGGGAACGACATTATGTATAGTAGACTTAACTTAGACGCTTTATTATACGTAATCCGCCTTACTGAGGCGTTATCATTACGTCTTCAAGAAAAGATTTACGGGATATTATTCTCAATGTAATTTCTTTTGAGGGCAGTATTTTGTTCACGTATAACTCCGCCCTTCAGTGGCTGATTGGAGTTGGTTAGACGTGATGCAGCCCTAGCTACATCCACGCGTGGATAGTAGGTTAAGAACTCTCTCAGAGTCGCTTCGTTCTCGGAGGAGCTTCTCTTCGACGGCAACTTTCCGGCAATCCATGAATTGCTTGGTTTATACATTCTCTTGTCTATCTAGTGTTACAAGAGATTCAGACTGGGGCAAACATTCGGTGGTTGACTCAGAGAGTGCCGCCGCAGTTGCCGGACCCTAGTGTGGCTGTTATGACGGTTGCCAGTCTAACAGATTGGGATATATACTGATCCCTACGGATTCGAAGTGCCAGGGTCTTTGGGTTCCGCAGTCTTTTAGCTATCAGTTTAACTTCCGCGGAATAATGTTTTTTAGGCTTGCTTTATGTCATTGCATGAACATTATTCAGAAATGCATGCCCAAATTCCTGTCCTTTAATTCGACAGTAGTGGCGTATCTCCGGAACCAGGGAGGCACTCTTTCGTTTCCGTTATTCAATTTAATGGAAAGAATCCGTCTGTTGGTTATTGTACACCAAGTTCAGTTTTGGTCCGTCATATTCGGGGTCGTCTGATTGTTTTATCGCACTCCCGTTCTCTTACGGGTCGCTTGTTGCTGTCAGAATGGACTCTCAACAAACAAGTATTTAATCAGATTTGCTATCTATGGGAGCGCCCAATGATGTTTTATTATGACACAGCTTGCTAATCAATTGCAGACGTATGTGTTGGCTTGTCCAGATCTCTGAGCTAATACTGTCAACGCTCTATTGATCTATAGGACGCAATGATAGGATACGCGTATCCTCCGGCGCTGTTGTTTTAGCAGGTATTGCTAAGATAAACAACCACAATACATTTCTGTTGATAGCATCTCTATCTTCACAGAGATCATGAGTAATTTTCTCTCTTGTCTACTGTGGATCTTAACGTGAAATCTTCCTCTATGTGAGGATCTTTTTTCACTGGGTAAATCGTGTCATCTTTATCACAACCAGCAAGGTCGCAACCTTCATGTATTCCGTTGTGTGGTCCGTATTGCATTGTAAGCACTGTACTGGACGAGCTTTGGACGCGATTTCTTACTATAGGAGATCCTCTTCTTCGCTATTCTATGCGACTAAAGTGGAGGCTCTTCCGTCGTGGTGTAGGGATCATTATGTTCATATGGTTGATCCCTCCATACTACGCATTGCTAGTTTTTAGTATACTTGTTTCACAAGATCTACTGCAGCCTGTTGTTATTTAGGTTATAGGTTTATGTTACCTCATACCTATGCACTCTACGATAGTTTACAATTGAGTCTTTTGTCTCTTTATCTAAGTCAGTTAGTAACTTTTTGATAAATAGACTTAGAATCTTTAGATTAAATTCCTATACGGATTTTAACTTCGGTTCTTATTTAGCTAAGTAATCATTTGAGCCTCTGGAAACAGTAGTTTTCAAATTCTGACCTTTTAGACAGTAATTCTGTTGGTTTCTCTTTTACTGTAGAGTCAGTGAGTTTCATGCACTATCGATGGATGATTTTCACTTTCATAGTTTCGGAATCAATACTTCCGTTACTATTTAGGTTGGATTGTTGCATAAGAGTTAGGCTCCTATTATCCGGAACCTATTATTTTAAGGACCTTCCGTCTTCGTATGGGCATAGGCCTTTACTCTTTCCGGATACAGTTTATGTATTTATAAACAGATATCTGTTTATTACAAGGGCGTAAGCTTCTTCTGTCTTTGATGTCTAGTAGAAGGACGTTACGCTCCATTTTATTGTTAATCGATTCTATTAACTAGCGTACTGCTTATGGTATATCATTGGCTTAGCAGTTGTGCTTAAGATTTCGGCTCTTGAAGTAAGAGTTCTTCTACTTCTTGGGCTTACATTAATAGTGTTGCTATTATAGATTTTTGAAGGCTGCTCATTGCGCTCAGCCATCCATTCATGAATTTTATCTCAGAAATATCGAGTCCATTTCTGGAGGCCTCTATTGTTAGGTCTATTATCTACTGCTCAGAATGTCATTCACTTAACAGTTGCTACTATAGCTAGGTAGGCTGTCTGTTTCGGCAGTGTCTCCGTTCGGCTGCCCTCTTCGCTCTGGGCTATTTGACCCAGGGCAAGAAAAGGGGGGGGGAGGGTGTTCCCTTGGGTCACCTGTTTTTACTATGAAAACAAGGGGATACCTCCTCCGGAGTTAGTAATTCTGAGCTGTTATTGGGATGGTTGTTTAGTGAGAAGTTTAAGTTTATAAAATTCATTCAAGTCTTAGTTTTTAAAGTATAGCTTTTGAATATTGCATATGTCAACGGACATGATTATGCAATTCTCACACACTTTTAGGAGTATAAGAGTCTCTATTCTCTAGACTTACTTTATTATTGGCTTACTTTAAAAATTATTAGTATAAGGATTATTGGATATTAATAGAGTACATGGATGTATGAAGCTCAATTTTTGGAAGGTGTTGTATCTTTCTAATTTATCATAAATAAGAAAGATACATGTAAGGCCTATTACTTCTTTTCCCTACAGGGGATGACTCTATTTTATTTTATTGAGCGTATTCCTTTTTGCTCTATGTCCTTGGCCCTCCAGCCTTTTTACTATTCAGCTATGTCTGGGTCATTGGTACAGTATAAAAATGTTAAAAAATTTATAGTAATTTATATATTTTTTATACTTACCAATGACCCAGACGGGGATGGCCCTCCCAGGAGTTGGGAACTCTTGCCTCCCCGCTGAGTACATAGCGCTTACCAGGCACTGGTTATTAGAATGATAAATGGCGCCAATTTCGGAACGTCCTTGACACTGCGCATGCGCAGTGGGGGCGAGGTGTGGAGGGCCTTTCAGGACATGTTTTCTTTAGTTTTAGATGCAAATTTTGGGGATTGGGGGGCAAAATTTGTGTTTGGCCCTATATTTTAAGAGTTAGCACCAGCTATGTCTGGGTCATTGGTAAGTATAAAAAATATATAAATTACTATAAATTTTTTAACTTTCAGGCTTGGTCCATTGGCATTGCTTGTGCACAGGCCATATGGACAGAATTTGATTGCCTTACTATGGTCATAACGCGTAGATTAACGTGCAGATCGAATGCTATTTGTGCACATTTCATAACAGGACTTCTAGTTTTAACTGTATAACAGTACTCTCAAATTCTAAATTGTTTAACTGGTTGAGTGCTAGAAGCCACTATCATAGCTCTATATTGAAAAGTGTTGAAAGCCACTTTTGTGGCTTTGCACTGTATACACCATGGCTTGCTCTCCTTCTCGGCAGTAAGAAAAGTTATTTACAATATACTGTTTCATTACAATTATTGGAGAGTGCCTTTTGGCACTCTCCAATAAATTATAACCAAACAATTATCTTTGAACAAAATATTGCACAAGTTACATGTACAGTTGAAACTAGAAGTCCTGTGACAGTAATTGTGCCCTATTTTGAAGTAATACCTTTGTCCTTGTCAAACTGCACAATTAAAAAAAACAGCATGCCAAACTCTGAACACTTCTATACTAGTAAATAGAGATCATTAACATCATTCCTAAACTCTACTGCGATACATGTACATGTAATGATGTAAACAGATATTAAAATTCAACTGAATATACAGAATGGAGACAGTGGATTACAACTTAATCGCAGAGCCATATTTTCTCCACATGAAATGTATTTATGATTGTTCATAACAGCACAAAAAACACTTGCAAACTTTCATCACATGGACCATGGGTTCAACTCGGAGTTCCATGTGATGAAAGTTTGCAAGTGCGACTTGTGTTTTGTCCCCAAAAGTTGTAAATAATTACTAAGTGAAAAATGTATCCCACGGCGATTTAGTAGTAATCCACCCTCCTCATACTGTAGTCTCAATATTTTCTTTCTATTTTATCGCTTTAGTGCGTGATTTCACTAGCGCCAGTGCCCCAGTGCGCTTGTGTATTTCAGACTACTTCATTCATCTGCAGTAAGAAGCGGATCAACTAACAAGTATTTTCTGTGATAATTGTGACAGGACTTCCAGTTTCAACTGTTGGCTCCTCTTGCTCCAGTAGCATAGTATCTCTGGAAAAAATAGTCATGCTACAGTATGGCTGCCGTTATCTAGTCACTTTCACGGGTGGGCAATATTTCCACGGATGCAATCATATTACATGTAGATTCCAACCACTCATTATAGGAATAATCATCAAAAACTGATTAATGAAGCATCAGGTACAACCCTGTTCATTGATTAATATTTTGCTGATGATGAATTCGTGTAGGCATCACTGACCAGGCATGGATTACGACCTGTCCATGGTGGCTGTACTGTCCAAATCACCTTTGAAAATTAATTTAGCACTCTACCAGTTAAGAAGTGGAAACATTATTACAGCAGGAGTTTGTCAGAATCAAAACTGATTCTCGAAAATCTGGAACAAATTTTAAGGATTGTCAGTGGTAACTTTTTTTTTTTCTTTTTCGACAGGTCAGATTCTTCAGTGTTGTAGGGAGGCAAGTGAACAGAGAATTTTATCTGAAACCTGACTGTCCACTTTTGTAGTTGTAAAACTGTAGATCTTAAATTCCTACAGTTTTCTTCATTATCAACAATACATTATAAGTTATCTCCGCCAACATGTATGGTATATGGAGATTTAATACCTGGAGGTCGGTTTTTAAACACTGAGCTGCAGGCGAGGTGTTTAAATGAGACATCCAGGTATATTAATTCTCCATATACCATACATGTTGACGGAGATAACGGTTTTGTCCCGTTTGAAACACAATAGAAACAAAGTGGAGAAAAATTTGTGGATGCATCTCTCATGCTCCATAATCAGCATGAACATTGTTTTGTTTTTACAAACGCAGAAGACAACAGATAGAGTTACATCCCTTGGGGTTATTAAGGAAATGAGTAAACAGTATTTTGTTTGCATATCGTCCTACCGGCACATAGAATACATTAGAACTGAGGGGACGATATTTGCTCTTATTCATTTAATCTCTAGTTGTTTCATTTAATTATTCGACTATTTAATTTATAACAGCAAAATATGATCGAAATTGTTGGAAATCTGATGATATATGTGACTATTTTCAGGTTTTTTGTTCGATTTTTATATCGAGGTGAGCAGAAGCGAAACGCTTTCATTTAAACCATATACCCCCGATGTTTTGCGTGCGCTTGTACCCTTGATGTTACACACTCTAATATACCTTGGATGTTGGGTGCACCCTTTGCCATGGCTTTTTGTCCAAGGCATTCTGACCAATCAAAAGACAGAATTTATTGGGATATTGGGACAAGGACATTTATGTGTAGAGTCACTTTTCATATATGTGGGTGAATTATAGGTTCAATGCATGTATGTCTTGTAAAGAGGAAATAATGTAATCTTTTTCTCATCTTCAATGAGGTAATGACAATATTTCTGCTGTGACAAATGAATTCAATAATTTGTTGACAACTGTGGAAATCAAAGTAATTTCACACAGGAAGCAATATATTAATTTATTGGTGAAAAAAACTAACAGAATGAGTGATTGATCAGATTTCATATGCTGACACCATGCCATTTGCCGATAAAAATGTTTTTGATTCAGACTGAGAGAAAACTTATTGTCTCTCTAGTCACTCAACCAATCCCAATTTTCACTGCCATCCTTAACTAAAAATTAGCTTTTATTCCCCCACAAAAAGCTTGGAGGGAAATAACTATGACATTGTACACCTGTCTGCCCATCTGCAGATGGAGCTGGTTTCTGCCAGTGGAGGTACAACTTGAAATTGATTTCTTTAGATATTTGTGAGGTAGCTGTATTAGGGTGTTTTTTGTGGGGATGAGCCAACCCTAGTGACCACCTCTACATGTAGTTTTACAGTTGAAACTAGAAGTCCTGTGACTGTATTGTGCACTATTTTGAAGTAATGGCACACTTAGTAAGTGCACTTTTGTCCCTATCAAACTGCACCATCAGCATAACTCAATTCCGGTGGTCCATGTGATGAAAGTTTGCAAGTGCTTCTTGTGTTGTGTCCTCAGAAGTTGAAAATAATTTTTAAGTGAAAAATCTATCCCACAGTGATTTAGTAGAAGTCCACCCTTCACATACTGTAGTCTCAATATTTTCTTCCTGTTGTTCGGTTGAGTTCATGATTTCACTACCGACCTCACTAAATAACGCATTATATTTTGCATTGCACAGCACAAATACTCTATTCTAATAAATAGAGATCATAAACATCATTACTAAACTCTACTGTGATACATGTAGATGTAACATATTAAACTTCAACTACATATACAGAATGAAGAGAGTGGATTACTACTTATGCAGGGCCATATGTTCTCCACCCAAAGAGTATTTATAATTGTTCATAACAGCACAAGAAACACTTGCAAACTTTCATCACATGGACCACCAGGTGCATGAAAGTTTGCAAGAAGTCCTTGTATTTTTTCCTCAGAAGTTGTGAATAATTTTTAAATGAAAAATCTATCCATTGGCGATTTAGTAGTAATCCACCTTCCACATACATGTACATGTACTGTAGTCTCAATATCTTCTTTCTGTTTGATCAGTTCAGTTCGTGATTTCACTACCGTCCTCACTAATAGCATATTATATTTTGCATTGCACAGTGCAAACACTCTTGTGTATTTCAGATTACTTCATTCTTCTGCAGTGAGGAATGCATTAATGAACAAGCATTTTCTGCACTAATTGTGACAGGACTTCTTGTTTCAACTGTACTTTTAACTCTAAGACATCTAAAAAAAAGTATCTTTTTGGCACATTTCAGTCATGCGTTATAATGCAAATGATCATCCAATGTACAGAGCAGTTAGTTGAGGGTTAGGGGTAGCATGAGAGAGGAATCCATTTCAGAAGATACAGTTAAAACTAGAAGTCCTGTCATGAAATGCGCACAAATAGTTGATCTGCACGTTAATCTATGCGTTATGACCATAGTACAGTTAAAACCAGAAGTCCTGTCATGAAATGCGCACAAATAGCACGTGGATATGCGCGTTAATGTGCGCGTTATAGCCCAAGTAAAGCTATCAAATTCTGCACATATGGCCTGTGCACAAGCAATGTTTCAGCCAATGGACCTCCGGGTAACCCGGAGGTCCATTGGCAGAAACATTGCATGTGTTTGCTATGAGTAACCAGGAGAACCTGCCGTGCTTTGGATGCCATCGATATGGCAATTGCGCGCAATTCCAACGCGCAATTAAGCGTACATAAGCACACAGTTCGTGACAGGACTTCTAGTTTTAACTGTAAGCCTATCAAATTCTGTACATATGGCCTGTGCACAAGCAATGTTTCATCCAATGGACCTCCGAGTAAGCCAGAGGTCCATTGGCAGAAACATTGCCTGTGTTTCCTATGAGTAACTGGGTGAACCTGCCGTGCTTTGGATGCCATTCAATATGGCAGTTGCACGCAGTTCCTGCACACAATTAAGCCTAGATAAGCGCACAGTTTGTGACATGACTTCTAGTTTTAACTGTAGTATCCAGAGGAATTTTTTTTAAATGGGAGGTCAGTGGGGCTCTTTTCGATGGCTTCTTATCACATCACAGGATCTCAGTGTTTTCAAACTCAGATATATTCTCAATTTTGTAGTAATTGGAAACATGCACATATGCTATTAGCACCTCATTAACATATTTTTTGGCCATTTTTCAACTTGAATATCGTATTTCGGCATAATTTTCACAATTCCAAAGTTCCCAACCCAAAATCTTCCATTCTCAGTCCCCATTCAAACAAAAATTTAATTCACAATTGGTGTGCTGAACTGGGCAGTCAAATTTTGCTCAAAAACCCTCAGAAAATCTT
This sequence comes from Pictodentalium vernedei, assembly GCA_031216915.1. Taxonomy (NCBI): domain Eukaryota; kingdom Metazoa; phylum Mollusca; class Scaphopoda; order Dentaliida; family Dentaliidae; genus Pictodentalium; species Pictodentalium vernedei. The sequence continues at coordinate 272,089,608 of CM062288.1, forward strand.
TGGAAAACCAATAATTGCCAACCTACAGTACGGCTGCTGTGGACTGGTCACTTTCCATGGGTGGGCAATATTTCCGCAGACACAATAATATCAGATTCCAGACTCTAATTATGGGAATAATCATCAAAAATTTAATTAATGAAGCAATGTACCCGGTGCTTCATTAATTAAAATTTTGCTGCTGATGTGTTTTATTACCCGGTAAATGCATGCGTGGACATTACTGCCTATGCGGGGATTACGACCAGTCCACGGTGACTGTACTCCATCATAGTCTAGAAAACACAGCTGAATTCAAGGGCAATTACAGATTCTTCTTTAACAGTATGTTTAATAGAGACTGTATTGACCATTATTTCATGATGTTGTTTCTTATAAAATCTAACATGTAATATACATGTACATACTCTTCTGTATTGATGTTCCCAGTTCAGTTTGAAGATAATGCATGTAAAAGGCTTATTTAATTCCATGGTTACGGCATTTAATTGTACAAAAATACTGTTTGAGGTTTTCACATGGTACATGTAACTTTACTTTCCTTTGGCAGGCTTGGCTTTTTGTTAAAACCAGGGTGGCAAAATCAATTTTCTGGGAGCTACAGAGGTGTCAAAACCAGGGGGGCACAGGGAACATGTGTCCCTCCACTTTTTTCCACAGACAACTTGCGCAGTTACACAATGATTTAAAATTAGCGCATGCAAACGCGTCTGTATATGGACAATCTTGTAAAATATTATTTGCAAATCCAAACAACATTTGGCCAAAGAATCCCACCTTCAGTCGCTTCGGCCCATATCTTCTAAATCACCCATCTTCCAACCCGAAGACTAGCTTCGGGTTGGAAGATGATTGAAGTAGAAGAAATGGACAGAACAGTGACCACACCACAGCATGCTCATCTAAACGAAAGACTCTAGTATGTCACTGTACATTTACTGATATACGATTGTAACTTTTCCCCTATGGGACCGAACTATGTTAGCCTTGAAAAGTGGTGCCCCTCCACTTTTATCAAGCCTCTACTGCCTCTGTGGAGCTACTTGTACGAAGGTGAACAAATTGCTCTCCTAAGCCAATGAATGCCAATAAACTGCTGTTGAACCTGTGTTCCTTTTTTACAATCCCCTCTACCCTAGTGTGTTCCGATTGAGCATGAAGTTCTGCCTGGATTCCAGGTAGAATCCAGAAGTTCTGCTTGGATTCCAGGTAGATTAAATGTCTGTATTGGATGTACTGGTGCCAAATAGGTCTATAAACAAAGAAAAACTAGGGAGAGTCAGGGTAATTTCTCTACCGGTTGCAAGATTTTTTATTCAATTAACAGGAGTTTACTCTGTAACCTGTATTCAGTATGGTAAATGGTTTTGTGATGGGAAATTATATTCATTTAAAAGGGTTATTCAGTTAAGAGATATCCAATTAAGTGGGCTTCACTATATCAGCGAATCTGTCAAGTCAGATACCGAATACTGAACCGATATTGAGGTACACCACCATAAAAATACCGAAACCAAACTCAAAACTCTAATACCACCTATCTCTATACTACTTGCTACCATTTAAAGTGAAGCATGCTATTGTTGATTGTCGTTATTGGAAAAATGTATTCACAAAAAACATTAACAGACTTCTGCACACCGTTCAATTTGCTGATGCACAGTACACGTGTAAATAGGGATTCCATAAATATTACCAGATTTTTTTAATATTTTTTTTGTAGCAATAATCAAATTTAATTCAGTTTGGTACAATACAGTTAAAACTAGAAGTCCTGTCACGAACTGTGCGCTTATCTAGGCTTAATTGCGCATAGGAATTGCGCACAGTTGCCATATCGAATGGCATTCAAAGCACGGCAGATTCTCTTGGTTACTCATCGCAAACACAGGCAGTGTTTCTGCCAATGGACCTCCAGGCTACCTGGAGGTCCATTGATTGAAACATTGCTTGTGCACAGGCCATATGTACAGAATTTGATAACCTTACTATGGTCATAACGCATAGATTATGCGCAGATCGACATGCTATTTGTGCGCATTTCATGACAGGACTTCTAATTTTAACTGTACATGTTCATGAAAGGCACTTCAAGGAGCAGTCACAAGTCAATCAGATGATTCTGCATGCAATGCATGAGCAAAGAGACTGTTTACTTTTAAATTCTGAGAAAGTGAAGTTTAATTAGATTGAAGTTTTGGAATGCAACAATTCTTTGTACATTGGAACCCTGTTAATTAAATAGCTACAGTTAAAACTAGAAGTCCTGTCATGATCTGTGTGTTTATCTAGGCTTAATTGCGCATAGGAATTGTGCGCAATTGCCATATCGAATGGCATCCAAAGCACGGCAGGTTCACCTGGTTACTCATAGTAAACACAGGCAATGTTTCTGCCAATGGACCTCCGGGTTACCCGCAGGTCCATTGGCTGAAACATTGCTTGTACACAGGCCATATGTACAGAATTTGATAGTCTTACTATGGTCATACCACATAGATTAACGCGCAGATCGACGTGCTATTTGTGCGCATTTCATGACAGGACTTCTAGTTTTAACTGTACTTTGACAATGAAAATTATTCAATTAACAGGGGTATTCAATTAACAGGGATTGTGTCACATTCCTGTACTCTAGAGATAAACTAAGCATTTATTCTATTATTGTTCTCCATGATTAAATGCCTGTTTTGGATGTACCAAGGCCAAATATGTCTGTAAACAAAGGAAAACTGGGGAGAGTCAGTGCAATTTCTTGAAAGGTTAACAGATTTTTTATTCAATTAACAGGAATTTACTCTATAACCTCTATTCAATTAACAGGTCAAATTTGTACCAGTGGTATGGTAAATGGTTCTGTGTTGTTCATTTAAGTGATATCCAATTAAGTGGGCTCCACTGTATATTGTTCACATTTCTAAGCACTCATTCTTATTATTTGTCCCATCTCCCACAAACAGATTTTAACTCTTTACCCAGAGCACATGATATCAGAATTTATTATTTTAAGTTTGTTCCCCAAATTCATGTACAGTGGAGCCCACTTAATTGGATATGTCTTAACTGAATAACTCTGTTAATTGAATATAATTTCCCAACTCAAAACCATTTACCATACCTCCCATACAAATTTGACCTGTTAATTGAATATAGGTTGTAGAGTAAACTCCTGTTAATTGAATAAAAAATTGTAACCTATCGAGAAATTGCCCTGACTCTCCCCAGTGTTTCTTTGTTTATAGACCTATTTGGCCTCAGTACATCCAATACAGGCATTTAATCTATTATATCTTGTTTGAAAGAGCTCTGTCAAACAAGATATAATAGAATAAATGCTACATATGTAAGGTTATCTGCAGAATACAGGAAAATGACACAATCCCTGTTAATTGAATACTCCTGTTGATTGAATAATTACATGTATACCCCCACTTTCGAAGAAAATGGGGGTATACTGGATTACATGCATCCATCTGTCCATCCATCCGTCCGCCCGGACTCACACACGGATGCACAGACGGACGAGAATATTCATAACTTAAGTAAATTATTATTTTCTATAATATTTGTTGGTCATAGGTATGCTTTTTTTTTTACTTGTTCACTTAGAAATTGTGTCTGTCCGAGCCAAATTTTGTCTGTTCACCCTGTATCTCGGGTATCGAATGTTCTGTTGCATTGAAATTTGCCGTGAACAATGCTTATGGTATAGGCTTTAAAAAAAGGATTCAACAATATTTCTCACATTCTCCTTTTTAGAGTTATCCCCCTTTTTTGACTTAGAAATTGTAGGAAATAGACATTATTTGTCTGTTCAGCCTATATCTCAGGTATGGGTTATCGGATTTCAGTGAAATATGGCATGCAGTTTGCCTGTGACAAAGGCTTCTGCCTCATTGCATAAAACTTCCAAACACCAAACAATTTACCATACATTTTAACTTAGAAATTGTTGGAAACTTTCGAAGAAAATGGGGGGGGGGGGGGGGGAAGGGTGTATACTGGATTGGGGTTATCGGATTTCAGTAAAATATGGCATGCAGTTTGCCTATGACAAAGGCTCCTGCCTCATTGTATAAAACTTTCAAACACCAAACAATTTACCATACCTTTTGACTTAGAAATTGTGGAAAACTTTCGAAGAAAATGGGCGGGGGGGGGGGGGGGGGGGGGGTATACTGGATTGCATCCGTCTGTCTGTGCATCCATCTGTCAGTCCGTACAAGAATATTCATAAATAATATTTGTTGGTCATAGGTATGCCCACACTAGGCGGTACACCATGTGGGGGTATGCACCGGAAGACAGTCCAGCTCTTGTTTTAATTGCCAAAGTGGTTATTCATTTACATGTAGCAGGGTTCCGCTGTAATTCCAAAAATTTCAACAAATCCATATCATGTGACCCCTCATTGGAATGGACGCGTTCGAATGAGAGGTCACACAATATGGTTTTGTTGAATTTTTTTCTATTACAGAATTTGTATATTTTACTTGGGTAGGGGCAGCCTATTTGTTAATTACAGGGTTAATTGCTCGCTAGGTGGAGCCAAGACGTGCTGTTGTCCACTTGCAAAAAATAAAAATTATGGTTGCAATGATATGTAAGAGCAACAGTTTGCCTGAAAATTGAAAGACTGGCATAAGTGATGCATGGAGATGTTCAGTGTAATTTTTAATATGTTCCCCATCATGCAAATTCTGTGATCCCACATGTAATTGGGCATTGCATTCAATTTGATTCAACATCACTGATGTTGGGAAACACTCATATTTGTAGGGCAATTTATCAGCGGGGGGGGGGGGGGGGGGGGGGGGGGGGGGGGGGGGGGGGGGGGGGGGGGGGGGGGGGGGGGGGGGGGGGGGTGCGGTGGCTCAGTAGGTTCAAATCCCACCTGCGGCAACCGCGTTGTGTCCTTGGGCAAGACACTTCACCCCCCATTGCCCATGTAGGGGCACGATGACACCGTGTACTAAGGCGTACTGCACGTCGATAGATCAACCAATCTAACCCTGCATGTGCTGCAGTGCGGCGTTACGATGTTGGGGAGCTGGCAGCTGCTCGTCGTTGCTCGGTGGTTCTCTCCGGGTACTCCGGCTTCCTCCACCCGTAAAACTGCCACGGTCATGATTAGCCATTATGCATAAATATGTGACCTTAAACATCAATCAATAAATATTCAACATTATCACATAAAAATCATTGTTCAACAATTTAAAATACAGCTTATGGAATTCAAAATGCTTTGAGAGACGTACATCTGGAGATGATGTGTTGTGGGGGGGGGGGGTGAGGGCAGGGTAGAGGGTCATTGGATAACTTCTTGTTATCGTTATGCAAACATGGGTCCCCCTCCACCCCACCTCACCTCACCACATATCTTAAGATAGCTATTGACCTGCATGCTGTATCATGTGTCTTAGGTTTTCTCGGGAGCTCTGCTTATTATATTTGTAGGGCAAACCTTGAAAACATGTATCCGGTAAAAATATTTTTAGAACATCATTAAAGCTGTATAACAAGTAATTAACCCTTTACGTAACATGAAAAGCAGACGACATTTGCAAAAATACATTCTTGAATAACTAATGTTTTCATTTTTTGTCTCAAAAACATAGGTTATGACTCCTCATTGGAATGAGCTCGATGAGCTTTGTTTTTGAGACAAAAAATGAAAAAATAATGAAAATTAATTGGCGATTTTTGAGAATAGCGCTCGTTGGTTTTGGCCATTGCGTTGAGTAAAGGGTTAAACCACTGAATCAGTAGCTTGTCAAGGTTAGAAACAATTGAAATGAAAGTGCATGTACATGTATATTGTTTTTCTACAATCATGTGTATGTCTTTGTGCAATGACACTGTCAAATGTGATCAATGGTACAAAATGGGCCAGTCATTATTTTTCATCCACCTCCATTGTTACAACCATGTGTCTTTCAGTGCATTTGTGTCTGTTATCACATATTGCTGTGCTGCACAGGTTCAACCACTTGTCTTTCACCAAACACTCCAACACTATAGCAGTAAATCTTCTATCACCCCTGGAAAGTACATGTCCATGTACATACAGTTAAAACTAAAAGTCATGTCATAATTAGCGCATAAAATGCTCGTTTGTTAATGTGCTCCTAACTGCAGAAGAATAATGTAGTCTGAAATACACAAGAGCGTTTGCATTGTGCAATGCAAAATATAATGGCGCTATTAGCGAGGTCGGTAGTGAAATCACAAACTGAACCAATCAAACAGAAAGAAAATATACATATCGAGACTACAGTATGTGAAGGGTGAATTACTACTAAATCGCCGTGGGATACAATTAGATTTTTCACTTTGAAATTATTTACAACTCCTGAGGATAAAACACAAGAAGCACTTGCAAACTTTCATCACATGGACCACTGGCTGCACAGAATGAAGAGAGTGGATTACTACTTAATCGCAGAGCCATATATTCTCCACTCGAAAAGTATTTATAATTGTTCATAACAGCACAGAAACCCTTGCAAACTTTCATCACATGGACCAAAGAGTGCAACCAAGTGGTCCATGTGATGAAAGTTTGCAAGCGCTTCTTGTGTTTTGTCCTCAGAAGTTGTAACTAATTTCCAAGTGAAAAATCTATCCCACAGCTATTTAGTAGTAATCCATCCTCCACATACTGCAACCTCAATATTTTCTTTCTGTTTGATCGGTTCAGTTCGTGATGTCACTACCAACCTTGCTAATAGCGCATTATATTTTGCATTGCACAGCGCAAACGCTCTTGTGTATTTCAGACTACTTCATTCTTCTGCAGTAAGGCGCGTTAACTAATGAACATTTTCTGCACTACATGTAATTGTGACAGGACTTCTAGTTCCTATCATCACAAAAGCAGTCTTTTTCGAGATCAGATTGTGATCCGATCAATACACACACCTGTGAGTCGAGATTTCATAAACAGAATCCTTCAAAATCGAGACTGCATCAAGAAAAACATGCATAATAGCATCTCAGATTTTAGGTTCATGCCAGTTCACGCACCTCTTTTTTGACAGGTATGATACTATGGTGTTGCGAGGGGCAAAGCAAACAGAGAATTTTGGCCAGATCGCAACCCAGTCGTGGTCTGGTCGAAATGCTCTCCAATTTTGTGATCACACTACTGTGCCAACCCACAGTCAATTCTCATGTGTGTAAAAAAATATAAAGAATTCTAGGACTGCGGCTAAAAAAAAAATTAAGGTTTTGGTTCTCAGAGAATTTACAGTCAATGATAAGTGAACATCACTATATATATTCATTGTGTACATGTTGCAATATGAGGTGAGAGTTAAACTTCATCATACACATGCATTGACATCTTGCATCAAACTACAGTACAATCAGTATGGACTGGTCATAATCAAAGTGTGTGCAGTGTTCCGGTGTGATAATATTAATGATACTGGTAACAGAAAGAAATCTGAGATCAGCAACAATAACTATGAATTTAATTATTATGAAATTGAATTAAAAAAATATATATATATGAAAATGATACAAAAATCTTTTACACTGATTGGTTTACAGAAAATAAAAACAGTGGTACTTATCAATTATTGAATTAGTCCAAAATACAGTTTGACAGAATCCAGTAATCCAGTGGTGAAGAATCTTGTGAAGAAATTTTCCAGCTGGTAGTATTAAATCCAAGAATGCGCCTTCAGAAACAGTGTCCCGCAGATTTTCAATACAATATTCCGTAAAGGTGTAGAATAGGGGACTTTTCGTTTTTTTTTAAAAAATAACCATTTTCTCGCTATTTTTTTTCGGTTTTCTTAAGTAAACTATATTTTGAACAAAATGACTCAAAATTAGGTACCTCTATCATGTTTTAACATGTAAGAGAATAGATTTTAAATCCCGTTGAATTGCGAGTTTCTCAGTTGCCATTTGTTTCATCCGCTGAAAATTTCGCAGCATTTGTTGTTTTCATTCGTTGTTACCAGTGACGTCACAGGGGAGAAATCATTCTACACGATATAGTAGGTGCGCTTCACTTGTGTGCGTGTAAGCAGGTGCGCTTCGCTTGTGTGCTTGCTCCTTGATTTATGGTCAGTTCAGTTAGGTCCAGGGTGAGCTCATCGGTAAGCTAACCCTGGCCCTCACTAGACTGACCCTAAAATTTGATCTAGGGTCAGTTTAGTGAGTGGGCAGGGTTTGTCAGCCGACATTTCAATTACTAAACTCTCCCCCTATGATAGCGATAATTGAATGGAGTGATTACAGTGAGTTCGACGGTGCTGTCGCAATAAAATCGCTAATATTTCTTGAAAAAAACGATAAAAGTATCTGATTTTGTGTAATTTTGTTCAAAATATAGTTTACTTTAAGAAAACAGAGAACAAATAGCGAGAAAAGCGTTATTTAAAAAAAAAAAACGAAAAGTCCCCTATTCTACACCTTTACCCAATATTCACTTAGAAATTTCAGCAGTCTCCAATAAAATATAATAAAATGTTCAGCAACATTCAAATGGAGTAAAAATCAAATAAATATTGGCGCCACAGGTAATTTCCAAATAATCCAGTAGAATCCTGGTTTTTCACAAAAATATGTTCTGCTTCACAGAAAGTATAAATTCTCTTTTACAAGATGAATAAATTCTCTTCAAAATTCTCTTTTGGAATCATTTTTCCAAATTCACAAAGAAGCACTGCTTCTATAATAAATGCAATGTTCTGCAACGATAATAATCTCCAATGTCTTTTTGAAATGAGTTTATCTGAAATGGGATTTTCTGAAAATGAACTCTTTCTGAAAATGAGTCTTTCTGAAAATGAGTCTTTGAGTTGTGTTGACAAACCTTTATATATAGTACTCAGAGAGAATTTTCTCCAATATTCTGTTTTCTATCAGTTTCTAGGTGATTCTGTCTTAATTGATGTAAACAAGGTTCTTGACCTACTTAAACAATTAAACAATCAACAGCTATATGTACAATGATCTAAAAATAGTTTCTGCATAACATTAGAATCGGCTTTCAGAAAAATATCCATTACGTTGAATTATCAACTGAGGACATATCAATTTTGATATAATATGGGGGCTATGACAGCAGTGATGTCCACAGTAATAATTGCCAGGTAATAAAAGTCATCATCAGCAAACTTTTAATTAATGATTATTCCTGAAAATTAGTATTTGGAATCTAATATTGCATCCGTAGAAATATTGCCCACCCATGGAAGTAACCAGTCCACAGCGGCCATACTGTAAAGGCAATGCAGATTTTGTAGGCACCAAAAGTGCTATGGAAAGCAACATATGCATAAATTGTCTCAAACAGAGTCTGTTATTTGCATTGTGTCATTTCATAGCACAGATGGCATTGAAAGTACTGTTATCGCTGGTAAAATTATTCAGTGTGAGAGATTATAATACGATTCTCTGTAATAAGGAGGTGGTTGTTTCTTTTCATGCAGATAAACTTTTCTGGAGTATGTACAAACATTGATTGATCCTTCTGATTTTCATTTGTTTAACCCTTTACCTAACATGAAAAGCAGACGACACTTGCAAAAAAAAATCTTGAATAACTATTTTTTTTTATTTTTTGTCTCAAAAACATAGGTTATGACCCCTCGTTGGAACGAGCTCGACGAGCTCGTTCCAATGCGGGGTCATAACCTATGTTTTTGAGACAAAAAATGAAAATATAATGAAAATTAATTGGCGATTTTTTAGAATAGCGCTGGCCAGTTTTGGCCGTTACGTTAGGTAAAGGGTTAACATCCAAGATCAACAGAAAATGTGTCCATTTTACACATGGAATCCTTAGATTGGGTGATTATTACAAAATCATCCAAAGAGTGGAGTTACCGCCAGACAGTAATTTAAATTATTTGAAAAAGCATATAGGAACATGAACAGTTGAAACTAGAAGTGCTGTGGCTGTAATTGTGCACTATTTTTAAGTAAAAGCACGCTTAGTAAGTGCACCTTTGTCCATATCAAAATGCACCCTTAGTGTAACTAAAGTCCTGTAGAAAAACAGCGTTCCTAAATCTGTACAATTCTATACTAATAAATAGAGATCATAAACATCATTACTAAACTACTGTGATACATACAGATGTAATAACGTAAATAGATATTAAACTTTGACTGCATATACAAAATGAGGAGAGTGGATTACTACTTATGCAGGGCCATATGTTCTCCACTTGAAGAGTATTTATAATTGTTCATAACAGCACTAGAAACACTTGCAAACTTTCATCACGTGGACCACCAGGTGCATGAAAGTTTGCAAGTGGTCCTTGTGTTTTTTCCTCAGAAGTTGTGAATAATTTTTAAATGAAAAATCTTTTCCATGGTGATTTAGTAGTAATCCACCTTCCACGTACATGTACTGTAGTCTCAATATTTTCTCTCAATACCAACACGCTAATAGCGCATTATATTTTGCATTGCACATTGCACATGCTCTTGTGTATTTCAGATTACTTCATATTTGTGCAGAGTGAATTACTACTTAATTGCAGAGTCATATAATCTCCACTCGTAAAGTATTTATAATTGTTCATAACATCACAAGAAACACTTGCAAACTTTCATCACATGAACCACTGGGTACAACCCGGTGGTCCATGTGATGAAAGTTTGCAAGTGCTTCTTGTGTTTTGTCCTTAGAAGTTGTAAATAATTTGTAAGTGAAAAATCTATCCCACGGCGATTTAGTAGTAATCCACCCTCCACATATTCATACTGTAGTCTCAATATTTTCTTTCTGTTTGATCGATTCAGTTCATGATGTCACTACCGACCTCGCTAATACCACATTATATTTTGCATTGCACAGTGCAAAAGCTCTTGTGTATTTCAGACGACTTCATTCTCCTTCAGTAAGGAATGCATTAACTAACGAGCATTTTCTATCTAATTGTGACAGGACTTCTAGTTTCAACTGTACCAGCAAGCTTTAGCTGATTGATCGGTGGGCTGAATTCAGTTTATCATACATTAACATCTAACTCTTTACCCAGCACTCAATTTTTATGATTATTTTGTTCAAAGTTTTCAAAAAATTTGAACTGACCTATATCATGTGACCCCCTCATAGAAACAAGCTTGACGAGCTCATTCCATATGTTTTGAAAAAAAAAATGTTTCAACTGCTTAATTTGTAAATTATGCAGGCAGATGTAAAGGGCTAAATGCAGCTGGAATACAGTTGAAACTAGAAGTCCTGTCACAATTGGCGCTGAAAATGCTCGTTAGTTAATGCGCTCCTTACAGCAGAAGAATGAACTAGTCTGAAATACACAAGAGCTTCTGTGTTGTGCAGTGCAAAATATAATGTGCTATTAGCGAGGTTGGTAGTGAAATCACAAACTTAACCAATCAAAACAACCTGGTGGTCCATGTTAAAAAAGTTTGCAAGTGTTTCTTGTCCTGTTATGAACAATTAATCCACAGCTACCTAATATTTCTTTTGTTCTCTGTCATGAAAACAAGCCCTATAAAATCACACCAAGTACGGTTTTGATGAGAACAGCTCAGTAAAACAGTACCAATATCTGGATATTGGGATGGTTTTGAAACAGTCCCAATAACTAGATATTTGTACGATTGTCACGGTACTGTAATCATAACCATTCAAAAGTAAAGATGCTGTAAAGAAGGTGTGAAAAACTTTCTAACACATGAATTATCGACAAGCTTTTCTTGACAGAGCTACTGAATTGAGTGTGCATCGTGTCCAAATTATAATGTACTTTTTAATTTTTTGTTGCTTTTAATAACCAACAGCCCTGGTAACCTAAAAAGGACTCCTGTGGAAACCTGGGAGTGAAGCAGTGCTTGTTTGCTGTGGTAAACAAGTTCAGTTTTACTGGTAAAATAGGACCTGGTCACCAGTGCCCGGGGTAGAAGTCCCCTAAAATGGGCAGCATGGGTGTAAACGATTGGCTAAACTTGACTTTACACCTTTTTTGCAGTCACCATTAGCCATAGCTGCAGAAAAGTGACCTTAAACACCAGTAAATAAATAAATAACCTAAAAAAAACGCCCTTTTCAAATATTAAGACGGCAATCAGGCACCGCCACCCCTGAGGGAAAGCGAACCTCTTCTTCAGATAAAAAAAATAATTATTCTTCCAAATGCTTTAAAAATGAACGATTATTAAATTTATCTGCCACACTTTCGATGAGGGATTGAATAAGTGTTCCACCCTTGAGCTGAGACATTATATTAGCGGGAGAACAAATTACGTCATGATGTGAGTTCACTCGAAGCCATAGATCTGTTCACAATATCTGAACTCCTGATGCATGTCATAACTTCAATAGACTTTCTAGTAAGCAAACAATGGGTTATGCCCATTTTGTTTTTCGGGGGTAGAGCAAGCAAAAAGTGTTTTAAAATGTGGTTTTACTCGTGTCAAACTTTCTAAAATATAATTTTTTGGACTTTTGTTAACATTGAGGGGCTGCGGATTAAATCACATATACCACTATTTTGTGTACTATATGGGTAAATAATTGTACAGTTGTGCAGATGTCCTCCAATATTTGGACTCGGCTTCGCCTCGTCCAAAATATCTCCAGACACCTGCACAACTGTACAATTATTTACCCATATAGTACACAAAATAGTGATATATCTATTACTTATAAATAGTGGAGAATATATGGATGTCTCTGTAATTATAAGAACAGTACAGCCGCCGTGGACTGGTCACTTTCCACGGGTATGCAATATTTCCATGGACATAATAATATTAGATTCCAAACACTAATTATAGGAATAATCTTCAAAAATGTAATTAATGAAACACGGGGTGCAGTACGGTACTTCATTAATTAATAAAATTTTGCTGATGATGATTTTTATTACCAGGTGAACACATGCGTGGAAATCTCTGCCCATGTGTGGATTATGACCGGTTCATGGCGACTGTACTGTAGCAGTCCACTCTCTTCTAGATCATTCTGTATAAGCAGTTGAATTTTAATATCTATTTATGTCATTACATTCCATGTATCACAGTATTCATTTGTTTATTGGTTGCTTTGCACCATATCAGCAGCTAGCTATGTATCAAGGTAGAGTTTAGGAATGATGTTAATGATCTCTATTTACTTGTACAGAATTGTACAAGGATGGGCATGCTGTTTATACAGTTTTTCTACAGGAATTGAGTTATGCTAATGGTGCAGTTTGACAGGGACAAAGGTGCACTTACTCAGCTTATTACTTCAAAATAATGCACAATACAGTAACAGAACTTCTAGTTTCAACCGTATGTGAGTCCACCAGCTGCATGTAATTTGTGTTTTATGAGTTTAACCCTCTACACTCTTATGACAAAACCCTACAAGATGTTGGTAAAGAAATCCAGGGAAAACATGCATTTTTTAAGGTTAAGGCTTGGTTTCTTCAATACCCTTATTGCTTACATAAATAATCCACTATGAATCCCACTTGCAATAAGTAAAGTTATGTTTATCTCTCGTGTATCGTTTGGGTGCTTTATGGGCTCGAAAACAGCCCATTTCATCCAAATATTGATGATTGGCAGCCTGTGTAGGGTTAACATATTCATTGTCCAATATCTCTTGTATATGAATGGTCATATCACAGACAGGTCTAACAGTGATGGATGTTTCAACAAAAAATCTACAATACACGCTTTGAGAAAGTGCCTGTAAACCCTAATTTTGACAGTTTTTTTGTCAATTCTGGCGAAATAAGGGTTAAATCTAAAATTCTGCTTTGGTACATTTTTAGATTTTCTGCCTCTCTATGCATATGCAAAATTGTGTGAAAATCGGTTCGAAAATGGCTTTTGAATCGTACAGTCAAAATGTGTGGTAAAAAACAACTCAACTAACTTGAGAAGGCTTCTTAGTTTCCCAGTGTCAAGCCGAAGGTCTATTTGAAGGTAAATTACGCATGGTGTTTACTGAGAAATGCCACAAACATGAATATAATAGATTTCAAGCTTTAAGTGCATGAGCATATGGAATTCGCCACAAAAAAGCAATCACCGTCGACAGTGTCATACATGTATGACACTGTCAACGCTGATTGCTTTTCTATGGCAAACTCTGTGGGTTTTTAAAAAATAGTGTTTATCTGTTGCATTGTTTGATTCAAAGGTAAGCTCTAATATATATTGCAAGCATCAGGGAAACCTGGCCAAAGTACATGTATATATTATGGAAACACTTCAAAACTTTGGAAAAAGTTTCAAACTACACATAATTTGGGTGCAATTATCTTATTTGGGCACAGCATTTACCGTCGTTTGGTGGGAAGAATTTAAAGGCCTGGTAGCCAATTAACACAAAGCTGTCCTCATGATAAATCGTTAATGTAATGGTGATTACCAGTAGGCATCTTTTGTCTTACAACCCTTCTTGTGATGTGTGTCAAACTTACACAGGGAAACGTTCTTTGAGGGCACTTAAGGATTTGAGGAAAATACTACTGGCCAGGTAAATGGGACCATAAAAGCTAGGGCAACCCTATCCCCCTTGCAGAATCCCTGCCAGTACTATACAAATACATGGAAAGTAGGATTACTGCATGAACTGAAGAAAACTGATCCGAACATGTTCACCAATACAGTTCCCTCAAGGAATACATTCTGCCACAAATCACTGACTGAATTTAACATGTAAAATTGCTGTATTGGAATGATAAAGTTTGACTGATGACTTGGGAACTTGGGTCAATGTGTCACATGCACATTACATTTTCATCAGATGATTGAAATAGACCTTATACTTTTACAGTGTTATTGTTATAGCTTACATATAGAGATCTGTTTTGATATTGATCAAGGAGACAACCATAGCTCCATGTAGCTATTACATCATAGAACTCTTATTGGTTGCCATCTCATTTTTTCAGTTAGTATAGTCATTAGAGGATGCATATTATGCTTTACTTCTTCGTGTATACAAATTATGTTTTCACATAATGTCATATTACTGTTAGAGAAAATATAGATTTATAGTGTGTGGATGATGTTTAATGACATTTTCACATCACACTGAGTCTGATTTAATGGTGAATATCATACTGAACTGTTCTGTAGAATTTGTTCTGTTGTTTGGTACACAGCCACCCAGTTGGTGCCTAGAGATTTTCATACATGTATACATTTATATGCTAGACAAGGGGCCAATATTATAAAACTTTTACAATCAAGCCAGAAAATAAGCAGTCTTTCAACTGCAAAATGAGTCCTTAGAGGGTGAATTTAGTGATGCTACCCTGTAGCATCACTAAATTTACCCTCTGTGAACCTCAATCTGAATCACGGTCTCAAAACTATACAGAAAGAGGTACCCAGAGGATAAATTGGCCCACTGTATGGGCTAGCATCATCAAATTCACCCGCAGGGGACCTCATTCTGCAAATGTCAGACTGCTTATTTTCAGGTCTGTTTACAATTGTAGTTTCTAGAATTGTATTTTCTAGTTATGACTTTAAGTGGGTTAAAATGAACCATTAGCATTTTCAAAGATTGGCAATTTTCCAATTGGCAAATTGCCATATCTCTTAAAATGCTAATGATTCATTTCAGTCAGTTATATTAATAAGTAGAAAATATAATTCTAGAAAATACAATTGTAAACATTTTTATAGTATTGGCTCCAGGACAAATTTAACTTCAATGATACAGTTGAAACTAGAAGTCCTGTCATGAAATGCGCACAAATAGCATGCTGATCTGTGCGTTAATCTACGCGTTACGACCATAGTAAGACTATCAAATTTTGTACATATGGCCTGTGCACAAGCAATGTTTCAGCCAATGGACCTCCGGGTAACCCGGAGGTCCATTGGCAGAAACATTGCCTGTGTTTGCTATGAGTAATCGGGAGAACCTGCCATGCTTTGGGTGCCATTCGATATGGCAGTTGCGCGCAATTCCTTCGCGCAATTAAGCCTAGATAAGCGCACAATTCAGGACAGGACTTCTAGTTTTAACTGTCGAGGTTAAAAAATTCTTCAAATTGTTCTGGCCTCGTCCATCTAGTACTTTTATTTTCTATTCGCCCAGAGAAAATGCTACTTGCTAAGTTGCTAACATATATGATAAAATTTTGCAATAAACATTTTGAGCATTGAGAAGCACTGAAACTTGAAATAAAGACATGCACTTGTCAATTTTGGCACCTGATTTGGATGATTTTGCAACTTTTACATGACAATAATTGTGTGTTAGCTTTTTGGCACCTGTCTTATCGATGGATTTTCAGGTCTTTGCAGTATGTGTATGTGTGTGTATATATATATATATATAGCCAAATGTTATGGTTAAAAGAGTTGAAAGTGTAGATCAGTAACTATGTCCACTACCACAATATGCTTAACGAATTTAAATCCCAAAGCTATTATCACTTGACTGATTTCATTTCAGCCGACTGGAGTTTTCGATTGAGCATTGCTTGGAAATAATAACAAACTGTGCGTATGAATTGACATGGTTGTGGCAGAAATGGGATATAGCCAAGGCAGTGTGTATCCACCCATCTGTCTGTCCAGTTGTCTTTGTCTATCCATTGATTTAGTTAGCTTCTGCTTTCAATTTAAAATTCTGTGATCGTTCAAATCCATACTCATTATGTAGATTGAGTATGATGATAGAATGAATCCTGTTTGTTTCGGGACCATTATGCTAAATTTCAAGGTCATACAGTTAAAATTAGAAGTCTTGTCACGATCTGTGCGCTTATCTGGGCTTAATTGTGCGTAGAAATTGCACGCAATTGCCATATCGAATGGCATCCAAAGCACGGCAGGTTCACCTGGTTACTCACCGCAAACACAGGCAATGTTTCTGCCAATGGACCTCCGGGTTACCCGGAGGTCCATTGGCTGAAACATTGCTTGTGCACAAGCCATATGTACAGAATTTGATAGTCTTACTATGGTAATAACGCGTAGATTAACGCGCAGATCGACGTACTATTTGTGTGCATTCCATGACAGGACTTCTAGTTTTAACTGTAGTCTCCTTGAATTTGAAATAGTTTTCTTCCTGATAACTAAAGATATCATTGACCAGTGCGGTGTAAACATGTAGATGTGATGATGGGAGGAAGAATCCCATTTATTTTCAGGATCATTGTGCAAAAGGTCAAAATCACAGTAATTTTCAGCTCTTGAGTATTTTTAAAATATTTTTCATCAAATCAAGTCATGGCTGCTATAAAGCAACCATAGCAGCAGCCATGACTCGATGAAAAATTCATCCAAATTTAACTTGTGAAATCATTGATGAAAAAATCCATTCAATTTACCTGAAAGAAATTTGATTAAATGAGCCCAAATCAGTGGTAAGAGGCAGCAGTATCTGCCAGCAGCATGCAAGGATGTGGGGGCACAGCGCCACTCAGTTTACTAAGGCATACTGCACGTCTTTGATGCACTTGTCTTCAACCAATACTAACGTTGCTTGTGGAGAGTTAGAACGTTGGGGAGTCTGACAGTTGCTTGCAGCTGCTCGGTGGTTCTCTCTGGATACTCCAGCTTCCTCCAGCCATAAAACTTTGACAAGAGGTAAGGTAACCCTTGCTGTCAAAAAAGTGTCATTAAACTCCAATAGAAAAAAGCATGAAATTGATTTCCATTCCATTAGTAAATATATATATTTATGTCTTCTTCATGGGGTCATTGCATCCAATCTTAAGGTCACAGTGACTTGAAATTGAAATTAATTTCCATCCCGAAGTACAGTTAAAACTAGAAATCCTGTCATGAAATGCGCACAAATAGCACGTCGATCTGCGCGTTAATCTACGCGTTATTACCATAGTACGAGTATCAAATTCTGTACATATGGACTGGCACAAGCAATGTTTCAGCCAATGAACCTCTGGGTAACCCGAAGGTCCATTGTCAGAAACATTGCCTGTGTTTGCTATGAGTAATCAGGTGAACCTGCTTTGGATGCCATTCGATATGGCAATTGTGCACAATTCCTACGCGCAATTAAGCCTAGATAAGCGCACAGATCGTGACAGGACTTCTAGTTTTAACTGTAAAGATACCCATGACAGATTTCAACTGCACTTGATATGTTCAGTACAGTCTGGTCATAATCCATGCATTGAGAGTGATGCCCATGCATGTGTTTACCAGGTAATAAAATTCATTATCAGCAAAATTTTAATTATTGAAGCACCAGGTTGTACCCGGTGCTTCATTAATTAATTTTTAGCTCAACTTTGACGAAGTCAAATTTGAGCTATTGTCATGGCCTGTCATCCGTCGTCCGTCTGTCCGTCTGACCGTCTGTCCGTCTGTCCATCCGTACGTCAACAATTGGCTATGGCTCGGGCTAGAGGTCGTATTTATGAACCGATCTTTACGAAACTTCTTGTGTACCTTTGTTATGACCCTGGGACGGGAACGAGTGTTTTTAGGTGTGGTCCGAAATTCAAGATGGCTGCCAGTGGCCATTTTGTACCGATGATGCAAAAATCAGTTTTTTGTACAGAACTTCTGTATGAAAGTTCTGATTTGAATAAAGTTTTGTATAAATGTTTAGTACCATGGGATACATCACATATAATACGGGTTTTTTTCTCGGGCGTAAATTATGCAAATTAGACTGACTTTGATTTATTTAGTGTTACTTTCAGAGCTGTAAGTGCCAAGCTGCTATGGCTCGGGCTAGAGGCCGTATTTATGAACCGATCTTTACGAAACTTCTTGGGTACCTTTGTTATGAACGTGGGACGAGAACGAGTGTTTTTGGGTGCGGTCCGAAATTCAAGATGGCTGCCAGCCGCCATTTTGTACCGACGATGCAGAAATCTGTTTTTTGTACAGAACTTCCATATGAAAGCTCTGATTTGAATAATTTTTTGTATGAATGTTTAGTACCATGGGATACATCACATATAATACGGGTTTTTTTCTCGTACATAAATTGTGCAAATTAGACTAATTTTGATGTTTTTTGGGGTTACTTTCAGCACTGTAAGTGCAAATGCCAATACGGCTCGGGCTAGAGGCCGTATTTATGAACCGATCTTTACGAAACTTCTTGGGTACCTTTGGTATCACCATGGGACGAGAACGAGTGTTTTTGGGTCTGGTCCGAAATTCAAGATGGCCGATGGCAGCCATTTTGTACAAAATTAGGTGCAATCAAATTTTTGCACAGAACTTCCATATGAAAGCCCTGATTTGAATAATTATTTTGTGTGAATGTTTAGTACCATGGGATGCATCACATATAATACAGGTTTTTTTCTCGTGCAGAAATTATGCAAATTAGATGAACTTTGATTTTTTCAGTGCGACTTACACACAGTAAGTACACATGTCAATACGGCTCAGACTAGAGTCTGTATTTATGAACTGATCTTCACGAAATGTCTTGGGTACCTTTGTTATCACCTTGGGACGAGAACGAGTGTTTCTGGGTGCAGTCTAAAATTCAAGATGGCTGCCAGTGGCCATTTTGTACCGAAATTAGGTCTAATCAGTTTTTTGTACACATCTTCTATACAGCTCAGACTAAAGGCCATATTTATGAACCAATCTTTACGAAACTTCTTGGGTACCTTTGTTATCACCGTGGGATGAGAGCGAGTGTTTTTGGGTGTGGTCCGAAATTCAAGATGGCCACCAGCAGCCATTTTGTACCAAAATTAGTGCAATCAGTCTTTTGTATAGAACTTCTGTATGAAAGTTCTGATTTGAATAAATTTTTGTATGAATGTTTAGTAACATGGAATACATCACATATTGTAAGGGTTTTTTTTTCGTGCTGAAATTATGCAAATTAGATGAACTTTGATTTATTCAGTGCTACTTACACAATGTAAGCACACATGTCAATACGGCTCAGGGTAGAGGCTGTATTTATGAACCGATCTTCACAAAACTTCTTGGGTACCTTTGTTATCTCCTTGGGATGAGAATGAGTGTTTCTGGGTACGGTCCAAAATTCAAGATGGCTGCCAGTGGCCATTTTGTACCGAAATTAGGTCCAATCAGTTTTTTGTCACAAGTTCTATACAGCTCGTATTTATGAACTGATCTTCACAAAACTTCTTGAGTACTTTTGTTTTCACCTTGGGACAGGAACGAGTGTGTTTTGGGGTGCCTTTGTTATCACTGTGCTATGAGAACAAATATTTTGGGGTTCAGTCAGACCCACTCTGGGACTCAAAAGATTTTTTCTAGTTCAGCATCTGACTGTCACCCACCTTTACAATACTTTACCTATACATTTGTTACTGGCAACGGTCAGTATTCATGTACAGACCATTACAATACTTTATATGTACCTTTGTTATCAGGTCATTACCTAGATGTTTGTCATTGCTGTGTCACATACTATACATGTACATGTCTTTGTCTTGACAAGTTGAGCTACAGTGTCATTGACACTTTCATTTGATGATTATTTGATTATGATTATTCCTATATTTAATGTTTTGGATCATATATTATTGTGGCAGTGGAGATATTGCCCCCCCCCCCCCGTGGAAAGTGCCGAGTCCACTACTGTAGGGTAGGCATGATGAGCTCCCTGGGAACCCTGTGTAGTGTAGCAGTGTTTGGTTACTGTGGTAAACAAGTTTTCTGTTACAGGTAAAATAGGATCTGGTAGCTTGCTTGCCAGACTGTCGGCCTACCTACCTGCCTGCCTGCCTGTCTACCTGCCTGCCTGCTCATTCAAAAATTGTCTCTCTTCATCCATTGTGCAAAAATAATTGTACAAAGTTGCAAAAGAACAAAGGAAAAAGTGGCTTTATGACTAAGGGTCAAGTTTTAGTAGCGTGGTCGATGTTGGTCAGAATTAATAACTATGACTGAACCTTTGAAGTGAAGATGTTGAAGAAGATGTTAAAAAAAATTACAAAACTGCAGTTTTGATAGCATACATGTTTGTTTGGCAAAGGCAGTTTCAGTTTTCACTGTGAAAAAATTTAAATATTTTTGTTGTTTTCAAAAATTTTAAGAGTTTTATTCTGCAGTTTACTTGAACACATGACAGCAGGAATTATTTTACTATGTCCACTCCTGCACATACTTTTATCAGTTATTATTTGTGTTAATTTGGTGTAATTCATAGGTGTGGTTACTCTCTATCAAGGCATTTTTGGAGGAATGTTTAGTTGGAACATCTGTCCTCATGGCTGCCTCTATATTAACCACTAAAATATATTTGGAGGATATATATTCTACATTTGAAACTAAAAGTTCTGTCACAATTAGTGCAGAAAATGCTTGTTACTTAACGCATTCCTCACTGCAGAAGAATGAAGTCGTCTGAAATACACAAGCGTGTTTGCAATGTGCAATACAAAATATAATGCGCTATTAGCGAGGTCGGTAGTGACATCACGAACTGAACTGATCAAACAGAAAGAAAATATTGAGACTACAGTATGTGGAGGGTGGATTACTACTAAATCACCGTGTAATAGATATTTTATTTAGAAATTATTTACAACTTCTGAGGACAAAACACAAGAAGCACTTGCAAACTTTCATCACATGGACTACCGGGTTGGACCTTGTGTTCCATGTGATCAAAGTTTGCAAGTATTTCGGGTAATGTTACAAAGAATTACAAATACTTTTCAAGTGGAGTATATATGTATCTGCAATTAAGTAGTACTTCACTCTCTGCATTCTGTACATGCAGTCAAATTTTAATACCGATTTCTGTCATTACATCTGCATATATCACAGTAGAGTTTAGTAATAATTTTATTGATCTCTATTTACTAGTACAGTGGAACCCTGTTAATTGAATAGCTACTTTGCCAATGAAAATTATTCAATTAACAGGAGTATTTAATTAACAGAGATTATGTCACTTTCCTGTATTCTAGAGATAAACTTAACATTTATTCTATTATATCATGTTTGACCGAGCTCCATGAGCTCTGTCAAACAAGATATAATAGATTAAATGTCTCTGTTGGATGTACTGAGGCCAAATAGGTCTATAAACAAAGGAAAACTGGGGGGAATGAGGGTAATTTCTTGACAGGTTACAAGATTTTTTATTCAATTAACAGGAGTTTACTCTATAATCTATATTCAATTAACAGGTCCAATTTGTACTAGAGGTATGGTAAATGGTTTTGTGTTGGGAAATTATAGTCAATTAATAGGGTTCTTCAGTTAAGAGATATCCAATTAAATGGGCTCCACTGTATAGAATTGTACAGAGCTGAGCACACTGTTTTTGTACAGGAATTGAGTTATGCTAAAGGTGCAGTTTGATAGGGACAAAAGCACACAAGTTTACTAAGCACATTTTTACTTCAAAATAGTGCGCAATACCGTTACAGGGCTTCTAGTTTCAACTGTAGCTTCTACTGGTCACCATTTAACCCTTTACCCAACATAACGGCCAAAACCGGCCAGTGCTATTTATAAATATCGCCAATTAATTTTCATTATTTTTTTCATTTTTTGTCTCAAAAACATAGGTTATGGCCCGTCTTTGGAACAAGCTTGTCGAGCTCGTTCCAAAGAGGGGTCATAACCTATGTTTTTGAGACAAAAAATGAAAAAAATTAGTTATTCAAGAAATTTGTTTGCAAGTGTCGTCTGCTTTTCATGTTAGGTAAAGGTTTAAGGGTATGTGCTTTGTGACTGAGAAATTGAAATGAATTGTGACTGGATCTTTATCCACTTACCTCCTAAATGTGTTATAGTATCAAACCTGTCAAAAAGAAAATTTGAGAGCATTGAATCCCACATTCTATTTTCATTAATATTTCTTCATTTAGTCTCGACTTATACTTTTATTTTAGAAGTTTCATGCCACTGGAGTTATTATGTCTCAAGCTGATCACTATGTAATCAAAAAAAGTCAACTTTTGTGTGATCACAATACTGTACATATGTATAATTAATATCCTTCGTGCCCTGTAAGAACCCCCGGGAGGTGGGGCAGTGCTTGTTTCCTGTGATGAACTGTTCAACAAATTCTGCTCTACTGGTAAAATAGGACCGGGTAACCCATGCCTCAGGTGGTGGGCCTCTAAAGTGGGCAGCATAGGTATAAACAATTGGCAAAACTTGAATTCATCCCTATGTTATGAGATAGCCATAGATGCTGAAAATGAACTTAAACACCAATAAATAAAAAGTGTTTTCTTTGCAGCATTTAACATGAGAAAGAGTTGACATTCATTTGAAAGCTACTTATCACGGACATCTCTCATCTGTTTCCAGAGGCAAAATGATTTACCATTTGGGTTTTTGTTCCATCCAGTGAATTTCATGGCTGATTGTCAAAACACTCTGTGCATACATTTGTATGCACCTGTATGATGAATTGAATAATCAGTTAATCACAAGAGTATACGAAATTAAACCCATTCTGGCAAATTGAGTATTTTTCTTAATTGAACATTTTACACTAACAAAGCGGTTATATTCATGAGTTGGGATTCTCATGTACAATACTGTCATTACAACAACAAACAGCCTCAATCAATAAACAATCATTAAAAAATTGCTAGAGTTCGTACAGGTCCCTGATAGTGTTTAAAAGTAATAAAATTTGAAAACTGAAATTCAGGGTATACAGTGGAACCCACTTAATTGGATATTTCTTAATTGAATAATCCAGGGAGTGCGGTGGCTTAGTGGTAGACTGTTGAACTTCTATGCTAGAGGTCCCAGGTTCGATTCCCATCTGGGAAGACCTGCATTGTGTCCTTGGGCAAGTCACTTTATCCCAATTGTCTACATGGGGACACGATGACGCCGTGTACTAAGGAGCACGTCGATGGTGCACAAGTCTTCAACCGCTGTACCCCTGCTTGAGCAGAGCTTGAACAGAGCTAGAATGTTGAGAAGCTGACAGTTGCTTGTCAATGCTCGGTGGTTCTCTCTGGGTACTCCAGCTTCCTCCACCTGTAAAACTGTCACGGTAACGATTAGCCATTGTGCATAAGTATGTGACCTTAAACACCAATAAATAAATAAATTGAATAATCCTGTTATTAATAGTCCGCCACAGTTTCACCGTGAAGGGGTCTCTTGGATTGCACTCCGTCTGTCTGTTCATCTGTCCGTCCATCCATCCATCCTTCTGTCCTGTTACCACCTGTATCTCAGAGCTGCTTTGGCACTTTTGTTTCAAATTTTCAGATTTGGTGGGGCATTAGGAAATGATTTGATGCATGTCACTTTTTTCCCCCGAAAAAAATTCAACCGACTGGTGGCCATTTTTGTTGGAAATTGCATATAATTCATTATACACTCAGAACTTCTGAACGACATTTCCGATTTCAATAATTTTTGGTATGGAGGTCTAGCTGTAAAAGATAAATAATATATCATAAGGGTATTTTTTGCGTGCATAAATTATGCAAATTAGCCTAGCCTTACTTAACCTTTTTTAGCTCACCTGAGTGAAGCTCAAGGGGAGCTTTACTAATCACTTTCCGTCCATCATCTGTCCATCCGGCGTTAACTTTACATTATCGACTTCTTCTCACAAACTACTCAACCAAATTGAACCAAATCTGGTGTGCATGCTCCCTATCATATGTCAATTCAAGTTTGTTCAAATCAAGTTGACCCGCCCCTTGGTAGGGCTACGCCCAAAAAGTGAACCTAAATCTTAAAAAATCTTCTTCTCATGAACCAGCTGTAGCAGAGACTTGATATTAGATGTGCAGCTAGGGGCTATATTTGCCATCGTTATGAGAGGGGCAAGAATTTTTGCCCCGCCCAAAATTTCTATTTTCCAAACTGAGAGGCTGATTTGAACCAAATTTGTCATGAGGTTTTATTGGGATATAAGTAGTTAATTTATGCCAAAAAATATTTTCCTGTCTCCCCATGGGAACCGCAGGAGCTAAAAATAGAAAAAAATTAAAACGCCCATATCTCCGAAACTACACGGCACTGAGAATTCTTATTAGGTGTGAGGCTTCCTTACGACCAACAGAATGGAATGGTAAAAAAATTGCTATCGGTTTTATCATGGGGTACTTTTTGGGGACTTTGAAAAAGTGCGGACTCAGCATTTTTTAACACTATGGGTAATGGGAAAAACATTTTAGACTACTTATCTCCCAAACCACTGCTCCAAAAGCTTTCATATTTCACATACAACATCTTTGGAAGATTTTTTCACATGTTTATTGAAATCAATTCCCTGGGTCCATATTTGGGCTCTCTATGGGAGCCCCAAATGTTTAAATTAGTGCAATATGAGGGATATTCTTAAAAAATCTTCTTCTTCAGATCTACCAACAAGAATCTTTTGACATCTGGTATGCAGCATCCTTAGGGGGTGAGATTCAAGTTTGTTCAAGCCAAGTCGCTGGGTTCATATTTAGGCTGAAAATTTGGGGTCCCGGTCTGGACTCGGAAATTTTGGACCAAAATCCAGAAATGATTTTTTGGGGGGGTTTTATGAGTTTCGGACAATTATAAGACAAATTTTTTTTTTTTTACACTAAAAATTTGGGGGCCGGGTGGGCTTTGAAAATTTTTGACCAAAATCTGGAAATTAGTTTTTTTTGTTTTATGCATTTTGGTCAATTTTAAGACAAAAAATGTTTGTTTTTTTTACACTGAAAATTTGGGGTCCGGGTGGGACTTGGAAAATTTAGGACCAAAATCCGGAAATTATTTTTTTTTTATTTTTATGCGTTTTGGTCAACTTTAAGAAGAAAAAAAAAATTTAATCTGAAAATATTTTGTTTGGGGTTTCGAAAATTTCCGACCCAAAAATTCTGTTTTTTATGCGTTTTTCTCAATTTTAGGTCGTAAAAATGCAGGAACTGAAAATCCTGTGTATTGTGTGGGAACAATCGCTTCATCTAGCTGATATATGCTTTTCTTAGGAGGGGCGTATGCAGCTTATTCAATTCAAGTCCCTGGTTTTGATATTTAGACTACCATATCAGGTGAGCGCCCTCAGGCCCCCTGGGGCCTCTTGTTTCGGTTAATATTTTTGTGCGTATTATGTTGTGTACTATTATCACCTGTATCTCAGAGATGCTTTGATGCTTTTGTTTCAAATTTTCAGATTTGATGGGGCATTAGGAAAATTGCTGCAGCTCAATTTTTTCCCAAAAAAATTCAAGATGTCTGACTGGCGACCATTTTTGTTGGAAATTGCATGTAATTCGTTATATGCTCAGAACATCTGAATGACATTTCGATTTCAGTAATTTTTGGTATGGATGTCTAGAAGCATAAGATAAATAACATCATATGGGTATTTTTCAAATTAGCCTTGCTTAACCTTTTTTTCGGGTAATATTTTTGTGCGTATTATGTTGTGTACTATTACCCCTATATCTCAGAGATGCTTTCATGCTTTTGTTTCAAATTTTCAGATTTGAAGGGAATTTATTTATTGGGGTTTTATGGTCACATACTTATGCAGAATGGCTAATCGTGACTGTGACAGTTTTACTGGTGGAGGAAGCCGGAGTACCCGGAGAGAACCACTGAGAATTGACTAGCAACTGTCAGCTCCTCAACATTCTAACTCTTTTCAAGCTCCACTCAAACAGGGTTACAGCAGTTGAAGACATGTGCACCATTGACATGCAGTTCGCCTTAGTATATGTAGGCAACCAGGATGAAGTCCTTGCCCAAGGACACAACACTGGTCGGCCAGGACGGGGATTGAACTTGGGACCTCCAGCATAGAAGTCCAACAGTCTACCACTGAGTCACTGCATTCCCGATTTGAAGGGAAGGGACATAAGATAAATAACATATTAAACAGGTTTTTTTCTTGTGCATAAATTATGCAAGTTAGTCTTACTTAACTTTTTTACAGGTATTTGGATGCTTCCAGTAAAACCACAGAAATATGGGGGAAAATTGGGTCTAGTTTGTTGAGTTGTTCCTTTGATATCCATATTTGTTTGGGTTTTATTGAGGAAATATTAGTATATTTCACAGAAATCCACGTACCGTGGGGGACAGTTGTTCGGTAACTAGTGATCAGCGTTGCACTCGTTTTCCTTGTTTAAATATAACTTCCAAACACTTCACAGTTAGCGCAGAAAATGCTCGTTAGTTAATGCACTCCTTACTGCAGAAGAATGAAGTAGTCTGAAATACACAAGAGCGTTTGCAAAATACAATGCGCTATTACCGAGATCGGTAGGGAAATCACAAACTGAACTGATCAAACAGAAAGAAAATATTGAGATTACAGTATGTGGAGGGTGGATTACTACCAAATCGCCGTGGGATGGATTTTTCACTTAGTAATTATTTACAACTTCTGAGGGCAAACCCCAGTGGTCCATTTGATGTAAGTTTGCAAGTGCTTCTTGTGCTGGTATGAGCAGTTGTAAATACTTTTCAAGTGGAGAATATATGATTCTGAGATTAAGTGGTAATCCACTTCCTTCATTCTGTATATGCAGTTGAATTTTAATATCTGTTTACGTCATTACATATATCCCAGTAGAGGTTTGAGAAATGATGTTGATGATCTCTATTTACTAGTGCAGTGGAGCCCACTTAATTGGATATCTCTTAATTGTATAACCCTGTTAATTGAATATAGTTTCCCAACACAAAACCATTTACCATATCTCCAGTATAAATTTGACCTGTTAATTGAATATAGGTTCTAAAGTGAACTTCTGTTAATTGAATAAAAAATCTTGTAACATGTCGAGAAATTACCCGGATTCTCCCTAGTTTTCCTTTGTTGTAGACCTATTTGGCCTCAGTACATCCAATACAGGCATTTAATCTATTACATCTTGTTTGACAGAGCTCATGGAGCTCTGTCAAACAGGATATAATAGAATAAATGCTAAGTTTGTCTCAGGAGTACTGGAAACTGACACAATCCCTGTTAAATCAATACTCCTGTTAATTTAATAATTTTCATTGGCAAAGTGGCTATTCAATTAACAGGGTTCCACTTATAGAATTGTCAACAGTTGGGCATGCTGTCATTCTACAGGAATTGAGTTACACTAATGGTGCAGTTTGACTTTAAAATAGAGTGTGAAGTACAATCACGGGACTCATAGTTTCACACGGTATGCATGTGTTGAATATTGTCATGGAAGTGGAATTATTCAGTCTATAAAGATTTGCCTTGCTTTACAATTTACAAAGCAACGACAAGTTCCGATGACCAAAATTAATTTAGCACTTCACCTATTAAGAGGGGAGGGATTGTTTTGTTCACTATTCACACACATTTGTATGTTTCATTCATTGACAGATATTTTCTTTTCTTTTGTCAGTTAGTAGCAAATATTTTGCTGTTCTTTGCTGTAAATATTGCTGGTGTGTTTACATACTATCCAACAGAGATTGCTCAAAGAAAGGCTTTCCTTGAAACCAGAAGATGTATTGAAGTTCGACTTGCTATACAAATGGAGAATGAAGAACAGGTAAGAAATAAAGTGGTACTGAGGATGGTGGCCTGATGTCAACTAGTTCTATATTGCACTCACAGCTTTAAGGAAAAGTTGTCAGAAAGTCGCTATGGGCATATTTTAACTCTTTGAGAATTTGATTATCCTGATGTTCAAACGTCACTGGGAATTCAGTTTTTTCAATGTTTTTCAAAATGCGGCGTCAAACATCGGAAAGTGCAAATAATAAGATATTTTTCCCTATAGTGATTATCTGGTTGAAGGCTAGATTATTTTTTTGTGTCTGAATTTGTTATTCAAAACTCTCCAATAATTTGTAATAAAACAGATTTATATAAACAAAATATTATTTGTGCTTGACTGAATATGAAATATAAGCAAGGAAAGTGTTCGTTTTTGTTCTGGTATCCTCATTTTTTGAAAGCCCTGATAGTGGCTTCGAGCACTCAACCAATTAAGAAGTCTTGACAGCAGGATTCGTATTTTAAGCTACCATAACATTTGGTTCAATGGTTGTCACTGAGTGCTATTCAGGAGAAAATAGGAATTGAGGCTAAAACTTTCAAAAATCGAAAAATAATAACAAAACAAATGACCAGAAAGTATCAACTCGCTGTTTGATTTTGTATGTCATAAGACGTACAAGAGTATTAAAGGGTTAAAGGGAGAGTGATGAGGGTCGAAAGGGGCTTGCTCCCCAAAACTGTCCCTGCATGCCTTCGGCACGCGAAACCATTCTGTCCGGGAGAGTGATTTCTTAAAAAAAACAACAACAACTGTTGAGAGGAGCTTCTGTCCAATCCCTGTAGTGACTTGACTTGTAAAGATGATTTGATACTAGTTCCACCCATCCCAGCAGAGGGACATGAGCCAATACTTTTATTTCACCCAATCCCCAGAACCCCAGGAAATGGAATAGTGCTTGTTTACTGTGGTAAGCAGGCTCTGTTACTGGTAGAATAGGACCTGGTAACCAAGTCCTCTGAAGTGGCTAGCATAGGTAAAAATTATTGGTTTAAATTGCCTCTTTACTTGTGTTTTGATCATGATGTAACCACAGATGCTGAAAGTATATCAAACACCAATCAATAAATAATTTCCTCAACCAGAAGAAACTTGACCCAACAAGTAAATTTGCAGGTCTGTAGTTCATGAACTGCAGTTCTACTATTTAGGTTGTGATGTCTTCATTCAGGAAAGTGTATAGGAAGATGCCCTGAACTAAACTTTCAGGCCACTAGTCAACTTCTCTAAGGAATTTGACGCTGCAATGTGCTATTTGTTTACCCATTTTTCAAGGGGTTTGCAAACAAACAACTGTTGATCCAGTGCAATGTCCCTTTACCCACAAAAATATACATATATTCTGTCATGCTCCAGTTATAGATATTCCAATCTGTGAGTATTTAATTGACCTTGAAATCATCTGGTAGAGTGCTGGAAGCCCATATTTAGGCTTTACTGCTAAGTGTAGGTACTGTAACTTCAAGGCCCCATATGGAGGTGTGGTGGCTCAGTAGATAAAGGTGCAGGCTGAGAGGTCCTCGGTTCGAATCCCACCTATGACAACTGCGTTGTGTCCTTGGGCAAGACACTTCACCCCCATTGCCCATGTAGGGGCATGGTGGCATTGTGTACTGAGGCATCCTGCACGTCAGTGGTGCATTCGTCTTCAATCAGTGCTAACCTGCTTGTGTGAAGTTAGTATGTTTGGGAAGCCTGACAGTTGCTCGCCATTTCTTGGTGGTTCTCTCCCGCTACTCCGGCTTCCTCCACTCATAAAACTGTCTGATATGAGGTGACCCTGGCTGTCAAAAGTGTTGTTAAACCCCACTAAATAAATAAATAAATAAATAAAGGCCTCATTTTCAGTGGTTATGTTTCACATTATCTTTGAAGTGAAATTATTTAGTATGTATGGATTTGCCTTGTAATAATTTATGGGGGAGTGCCTAGGCAAAGACATCAGGTCTGGCATTCTTTAGGAGTGCTGGAGTGCTGAACGCCTAGAAAAAATTGAGGAGGGCAATTTTTTGCACCCCCTTGATTTTCTGGAATGCCAAGCCTGTTTGGGACTGCCTTTAAAATCTATTATTATTTCATCCCCTGAGTTCCAATGTGTTCTCTGTGCCATCAGGCACAGAGAACACATTGGAACTCAGGGGACAATTTGTCAATGTTGCACTGATTCGCAATAATTCAACACCCATACTATGTAGCTGTTCGATACATTTTGAGTGTAGAAGAGTCACATAAGAATTGAATGCAACATTTTGAATAATGAGAAGATGTGTGTTCCAATTTTTCTACTATGTAACGGAATGTAATACAATTTTTCAGTCACAATATTAATACCTTGAAATGAATATAACCAAAATAGCATAAAAGTTTTTGCATTGAAAATTGCAGGTGCAATTGCACTCCCAAGCAATCTGAGGAGGGCGACTGTTTTGCACTCCTTGGTTTTCTAGATTGCCAGGCCTGAGACATGTGAAAAGATTTTGGTGACCAAAATTATTTTTATACTCGACCAGTTAAGATATCAACACAGTTGGTGGAACTACAGTTAAAACTAGAAGTCCTGTCATGAACTGTGCGCTTATCTAGGCTTAATTGCACGCAACTGCCATATCAAATGGCATCCAAAGCACGACAAGTTCTCCTGGTTACTCGTAGCAAATGCGGGCAAAATTTCTGCCAGTGGACCTCCAGGTTACCCGGAGGTCCATTGGCTGAAACATTGCTTGTGCACAGACCATATGTACAGAATTTGATAGC
This sequence comes from Pictodentalium vernedei, assembly GCA_031216915.1. NCBI lineage: Eukaryota > Metazoa > Mollusca > Scaphopoda > Dentaliida > Dentaliidae > Pictodentalium > Pictodentalium vernedei. The sequence continues at coordinate 272,120,750 of CM062288.1, forward strand.
CTTACTATATGGTCATAACGCGCATAGATTAACACTCTTATTGACATGCTATTTGCACGCATTTCATGACCGGACTTCTAGTTTTAATTGTAAGGGATGAAATCATAAGACTGTAGCTGTGGTGAGTCTTCATTCAAAATGCTAATGTCATCAAGATTTGGACAAACCAAGTCTGGATTGAGAAAAATTTCTTGTTTTGATTCAAAGAAAATGAATGTTTATGTTATTTCTAATTTCGATCAGATGGGATATTTCAGTTGTTCAGAAAAGTGAATTGTTCAAGTTTGCTATTCAGGTTTGTTTTTCCAACCAACTGAAATATTCTGTCTGATTGAACCTGAAAATAGGCAATGGACTATTTAACCCTCTGCAGACTGATGTCGAAAATCCAAAATTTCAACATGAATTTTTTTCCCATAATGCAACATGGAAGTTAACCAATTTAATCTTGTTTGAAAGAGCTCATTGATCTCTGTCTAACAGGTTTGATTTGGTTAAATTTCTTGTTGCATTATGGGAAGATTTTACGGTTTGAAATATTCTCATTTTGACATCAGAGTGTAGAGGGTTAAGGGATAGACTGATTCCAGGTCATCAGATTCATTTAGGAATTTGACTGGTGGCTTGATAGCTAGGTCATGACCCACTTTGTGGCCAAATATCAAATGACTCTGTGTGTTGTAAGTATCAATAGCCTGAGGATTGTTTCAATAGGTGGACTCTGTGTTGAAGCTTTGAATTATATGTATATCAGCTGAAACTTTGTGGGGTTTTTTCATCAGACTATGTCAAGTATGAGCTATTGGAATTGGTGTTGATCCATCGTTCATCTGTTTGTCCGTCTGTACATCCATCCATACATAATTCCGTTAGCACGCCCTACAGGCCATATCCCGATCAAATTCATATTTCATACATGGCTTTTGGGTAATGTCTAGATGGGAACCATCAAATCTTTCTGAATTTTTCCGAATAATGTTGAAAAACATGGCCGCCAGTGGCCATCTTGAATTTGGCATATAAATTGTCAGCAATTCCATTAGCGCACCCTAGAGGCTGCGGCTCTCGCCCAATCTTTTTCAGATTCATATGTAGCTTTGGTGTAATGTCTAGATGGGAGCTATCAAATATTTCTGGATTTTGTTGAAAAACATGGTTGCCAGCAGCCCTCTTGTGTTTGGTTTTTAAATTGTCAACAATTCCATTAGTATACCGCACAGTCCGCATCCCTCACCTAATCTGTTTCATATTTCATATGTAGCTATGGTGTGATGTTTAGATGGGAGCTAGCCAATTTTTCGGAATTTCTTTGAAAAACATGGCTGCCAGTGGCCATCTTGGATTTGGCATATAAATTGTCAATAATTCCACTAGCACACCCTACAGGCTGCACCTCTCACGTGATCTTTTTCAAATTTAATATGTAGTTTTTGTGTGATGTCTAGATGGGAGCTATCAATTTTTTCTGAATTTTATTGAAAAGCATGGCAGCCAGTGGTCATCTTGGATTGACATATAAATTGTGATCAATTCCTTTTGCACACACACCCCATGCATCTCTCGCTCAGTCTTTTTCAATTCTAATATGTGGCTTTAGGGTGATGTCTACATGGGGGAATCATGTTTTTTTTTAAATTTCATCAAACAACATGGCCGTCAACTGGCCATCTCAGATTGTGCAATTAAATAATGTCCACAATTCCTGTAGCACATTCTACAGTTTGTTATTTAGTTCCGACTCTTCCTGGTGAAGTTGAGCTGTAGTGTCATTGACACTTTCATTTTAACCAAAATGGACTTCAAAGTTTTGTGACGTTTTTGTTTATCATTTAGGGCTGTCATGATTAATCGATTTTCGATTGGTCATGCCAAAATCAATTAGTATTTGTCGTTGTCGAAGAATCAGTAAATTTTACCCCATTTTAGACATTTAATAATAAAAAAAATTGATGAAAAAACTATTGTTTCTAAAGGTAAAAGGTCAAGAACGTCGACGTTAAACCTCAAGAAGCTGTTAGAAGCATTTGCCTTTTAGGTACATACAAAGCTTTGATATTCTGAACTTTTGAACCGTCAGTGTAATAATCAAGATCGGTTGGCAGTTGTGAACTTGCAAAGTTCGCAACTGATGACCGGTCTTGATTATTACACCGACGATTCAACAGTTCAGATCCTCAAAGCTTTGATTGTACCTGAAAGAGGATCGTCTTCGTTGTCTACTTGAGGTAGGTCAACTGACTAGCACTTCATTTTTAACGACTTCAAAGAGAGGGAGGGAGGTTGGGGGGGAGGAGGTAATCTAAATACGATTATTATCGATTATATGTGATGATTAATCGATTCCTAAATTCAAAAAATCGTGACATCCCTATTTTTATTCAATAATATTTTAGAGATAGCTCAGAATGAAATGTTCCATTCAATGCATTTATAATATCTGGATCATACTACGTGAAGATGTGAGCATGGGTTTTGTGGGTTTGTTTTGAATATGATTGTCACTGGTCAATCAAGTTGAAATGGCTGCATACTTGATGTCAGATTTGATGCTTTCAGAGGGGTGTCATATTTGATAGTAGTTCTTACTGATTGGTCTTGTTTTATTTCAGGAGCGACTGCTTCTTTCTGTGCTTCCTCGCCATGTAGCAATGGAGATGAAAACAGATATAGCAGGGAAACCTCAAGACACCATGTTCCATAAAATTTATATTCAGAGACACAAGGATGTTAGGTAAGAAAATTTGGTTTATGCTGACAAGATCTTCTGTTTCTCAGGTCTAACCATGTATTGTTTTGAAAATACATGCTACCTGTTTATCAGCTCTGCAAATTTTGAAAATTGTTGACTGGCAGAGTGTGAGAAGGCCATATTTGAGCTTTGTTCTGAAGTGCAAGTACTGCAACTTAAAGGTTTCTTATTATGTGGATGTAATTCATATTATTTTTAAAGATCTGGCCTGATTTGTATGATAAAATTCCATGTGAGGGATGATTTTGGGTGGGCCATTTCAGTCCTGTTCAAAATCAAGTTTCTACTCCCATGGGAGGAGAGGTGCAAAAATCCTTCTAGGGTTTTTTCCAAAAACTTTCCATGAACTGATGGATGAACTGATTGGATATTTTTACTTTTTGAGGAATTTGTGTTTTCTTTTTTATTGGGATTTAGTAACACTTTTGACAGCTTAATCATACCATTTCAAGCAATTTTATGGGTGAAGGAAAGCAGAGTACCCATTGAGAGCCACAGAGCATCAGCGAGTAGCTATTAATCTCCCCAATTTAACTAATTCAGTACCAGGAGGGTTAGAATTGTTTGAAGGCAAGTGTACTAGAGACATGCTGTATATGTATGGATTTGCAGAGTTACAAATTATGGGAGACTGCCTTAATTTTTACTAGGCTTTGACATGTGAACAAATTTCATTGACCCAAAATAATTTAGCACTCTGCCAGTAAAGTATATCAGTGTTGTAACACTTTCGGTTGTCTGAATTTGTTCATATGGATTTATTATAATTATCACTTGACCATTGGAATTCTTGGAAATACCATTTTGTTCTAGAATTGAATTTTGAATTGAATCCTTGAAAAAATCATGAATCAATTCGAACATCAAATCGAATATTAGTCAGATATGTTTTCTCCTGTTTAGAGACTTTCAGTATCAAAGCACAGGCCCTCAAAACTCTTGATTATAATGAACAAAACCAAAAAAATATGGATACATGTGAAACTTATTTAATAAAAGAATCATTTCACCAATACCCATATTTTTCTGTTTTGTTCATCACAATCTGTGCTTCATGATCAAATTTATGAGTATTGGAGAAGAAACATAAGCTCTTCATTTTTAGCTCACTTGACCAAGTCAGGGTGAATTATACTGATCGCTGTTTGTCCATCATCCAGCATAGAGCTGGTGTTTGATTCTGCTTCTCCAAAACTGTTAGACCGATTCCAATAAAATTTTGTGTGGCTGATGACTGGGGATGGGGTGGAGAGGGGGAGCAATTTAGTTTGGTTAAAATCAGTATACTGCTCTCCCCACATTGGAAGGTGGTGGGGAAAAATTGCCTCAGGTTTTTATTAAAACATCTTATCTGATAGATGTGGTAAATGTATATTTGGTATTCAGCTTTCTTTTGAGGTGTACACTAAAGTTTGTTTAAGGAAAATTTGAGGGGGAAATATTTTCAGTTGTTCTGGGAGGGGCGAGATTTTTGGCACTGCCTAAAATTTTTGTATTCAGAATCAATGCCACATTTGGTATGCGGTATTATTGGGTCATAAGTATATCATTCATGCCAAAAAACCCATTTTTCACCAACCCCGTGGAAACCCAGAACGCCGGACATAATCCCATCAGACAAAATCCCATCCGGACAAAATGCCAGCTGACAAAACACCAGCGGACATAATCCCATACATGGACGGACAAAATCCCATTTGGGTTTAAAAAATAAAAAACACAATTTTTTGTCCAATTGGATTCAAGGACTTTTATTTCATAATATCAATAATATTAACATTAACAACAAAATTAATATAAGTATTGTAACTATGTTCCTTAAAGTAACTAGTGATTTCTCGTAGCAATACCAGCGACAATAAGTATAAAGAACAATCAACAGCTATAGGTTAAGCCAGGTGTGTTTATACTAATTTATGATAAAAAAATATGCAATACTATGACACTTATAATAATCAGGCCTCAAATCAAGCAGTCTGACATTTGCAAAATGAGGTTCCCAGAGGGTGAATTTGATGATGTTAGCCTTACAGTCGGCCAATTTATCCTCCAGGTACCTCTTTTTGTTTAGTTTTGAGACCCTGATTCAGATTTAGGTTCACAGAGGGTAAATTTAGTGATGCTACCCTGCTGTGCAGGATAGCATCACTAAATTCACCATCTGGGGGTCTTCATTTTTCAGATGACAGTCTGCTTATTTTCTGGCTTGATAATAATGAAGGCTGAATAGACGTGCAGTATGTTTTGATGAGATTAAAAATTGATAACAGTTCAACCATAATTGGCCACAACGGTTCTATTTATGCTTTAATTGTGCCTTAATTCTACATTAGTTTTAACTGTACAAAAATGCTTTTTACCATTGAAAATACCAGTAAGTAACATTAGTTATTGGAAAGCTCTGAACTGCTTGACGAACTGCAGTTTCAAAATCAGTTACGATAACCTGTGGATCTAAATCAAAACCCCGATCTACACACTGACTTTGTATTGCTTGCAACATTTGCTCATATATGGCCTGTGTTTTGCCAGGCAATAACACATAAACACACGAAACAGTATCACTTCTATACTGGACTTCATATCTGATATGATTGCTCTGAATGAATGGAAAGTTTCTGCACGCCGAAGGTGCACAGGGATGATGTGGGATTGAAGTCCCTTGCAACCCTAATAATTTTATTTGCTTTATAACTTTATTTGCTTAAAAATCCACGAGAGTCGGGAGCGAGAGCCAATAATCTTATTAAGTTTGAGTGTGCAACTGGCAGTAGGATAGTGGGTTGAGACCCCCAAGAACCTCAAACTGGCAAATGGCTAGGAATTTGCATAATTACAAGAGTTCTGCTCCGTGTTTGCTAAGAGAAGTGGGCAAATTTATGGTAATACTGAAACAGCAGTTTGGTGGTTATTTTAGAAAAAAGAAAAAGAAACCCAAACAGTCGCTGGTTTGGGAGCAGCCCCAGCATATTATCCTTAAAGGTTACACAAGGAAAAAAATCCACCAATATGTGTTTTTGAAAGCTGGGAGTCATCCATCAGCCTATAAGGGAGAGTGGTTGCTGGGTATTGGCCATCTGGTCTGCCTTCAGGGGGAACAGCTGTCTGGGTGATTGGAGGGGAAAAAAAACAAAAACACACACACACACCCTCTCACAGACACACACCCGAAAGCCCTTAAAAGAGCTGTTAAATCTTTATTCAAATGTTTATTTATATAAAGTGTACACTCGTCCCCAGCTAGACAAGCTTGTTTTAATCCTTGCCTGGTGTTTGGTGGTTTCGTGTGTATGTTAACAGAAAGGTAGGTTGCACCAATTCCTCCTATGCTTCGCCTACCTTTTCCGTGCATCTTCTTGATAAGAATGTTGCAAGAAAATTTGAGAATGTTCAATCAGAAAAGTTATAGGTAGAGAGAAAGATAGGTATCCGCTATTGTATATTGTGACTGTTGTGATTGTTGCTATGGATGGGGTGAGGTGTGGGTTTCTTCGGAGCCCACTCCTCATGCGCAGAGTTGCAAGGCAATCCTCACAGACTCAATCCTAAAGATCTCAATGAGTAGTGATGCAGTTCTCACTGACTCCACTCATTCTATTGAGTAATTTTAATTTACTGTGGCTTATTTTGTTTTTCTGTTATGGGATCGGTGTTCATTCAGCATCACCATTGATTCCACTATCCTGGAGTATGTGGAGGGTTTTGTTATATAGGTCTTATTGAATGCATTTCAATCGCACTTCAGCAGAGTTGCAAGGCAGTCCTCACAGACTCTATCCTAAAGTTCTCAATGAGTAGCGAGGCAATCTTCACTGACTCCACGCAATTTAGTTACATTGTATAATTATTTTTTTTTTTTATTTTCTGGAAACTTATTTTGTTTTTCTGTTAAGGGATCGGTGTTCGTTCAGCTCAGCCATTAATTCACTATCTTGGAGTCTGTTGAGGGTTTTGTTTTGTAGGTCTTTTAATCACGTATCAATAGTTTCTATTTTTGCTAGCTTTGTTCTGTCCAATGGATTTGTGTTATATATGTTTGCTAAAAAAACAAGCGGGTTAACACAAAGCGAGTAGCCGGAATGATGGAAGTTTCAGTGATGAACAAGAGGTTTAAAACAAAGTGAGAAGTTTGAGAACTGCTAAAACAACAACCAAAACAGAGTTTTTTGTAGGCATTCATACCAAAATATATTTATAGAATTATATTACTATTTGTGTGAAAAAAATATAGCCGGCATGATTGAAGTTTGAATGAAAAGATAGATGGACAGGCAGTTTAAAACAAAGTGAGAAGTTTGAGAACTTGCTAAAACAACAACCAAAACACTGTTTTTTGTAAAACAAAAATATTGCCTGGCATTTTGTCCGCTTTTGCCAGAAAAAAATACTACCTGGGATTTTGTCTGCTTTTTTTGTGAAAAAATATTGCCTGGTATTTTGTCCGCCCGTGTCTGGAATTTTGTCCGTTGGGATTCCGTCCGGGTGAAAAGTCTAAGATTTTGTCCAGATGGGATTTTGTCCGATGGGATTTTCTCCGGCACCGCAAACCCAGGAGCTAAACAAAGAATATTTTTTGAAATACCCATTTTTTCACACCACATTGGGCAGATAATTGTTATTTGGTATGCAGCATCCATAGGACAAGAGGGATTGAATAAGCAAAAAGTGTCTTGTCATTTGTGTCCCAGGGTAGCATATGAGAGGAATCTGAAAAATGTTGAGTCAGCACCATCAGAATCTTTTGATATTTGATATACAACATCCTTAGGGGGATCAGATGCACGTTTGTTCAAATCAAGTCCCTGTGTTCATATTATACTGAAATTTAAGTTAGTGCAGTATGAGGAAAATTCTTTCAAACAGGTCCACCAGTCAAAATATAAAGGATATCTAGTGTTTTTGAGTGGCTACTGAAAATTATCTAATGAGTGACCAAGACAAATGTTTATTTTTCTTGGGTGCTTGTGCAAGCAAAATTTACCATTCGTCTCGGTCACAAGTGAGATAATTTTCAGAATCCACTCAAAAACACTAGATTTTCTTTTTATTATACGTTTTTATAAGAATCGAATGATTCCTATCAATAATTCCATTCGTTTTAACCTTGAATTGATACATGAAAGTAAACAGCTGATTGTGCATTGATACGCAGAAGTGATTTGAGGGATACTCGGTACAGGTAGTGTCTTGCGATCTGATTCAGCTGGTGGGTTTCATGCATCAATTCAAGGTGAATATGTGTTGAATTATTGCTGAAAAACACAAGATTTTCTTTTCATTATACGTTTTTAGAACAAAATTATCATTTCCAGCGATAATTTGACTCGTATTCATAAACCCCAAGAAACAAACAAACCCACCATTAGCAGCACTGACACTTGACCCTTTTCAGCTCAACTTTGACAAAGTCAAATTTGAGATTTTGTCATGGCCCGTCGGTCCACAATTCAATACATCTCGGACTAGAGGCTGTATTTATGAACCGATCTTCACGAAACCTCTTTGGTACCTTTGTTATCACCTTAGGACGAGGACGAGTGTTTTGGGTGCAATCCAAAATTCAAGGTGGCTGTCGGTGGCCATTTTGTACCAAAATTAGGTACAATCAGTTTTTGTACAGAACTTCTATTTTTATGAAGGTTCTGATTTGAAAATTTTTTTGAATGAATGTTTAGTAACATGGAATACATCACATATAATACGGGATTTTTTCTCGTGCAGAAATTATGCAAATTAGATGACCTTTGATTTATTCAGTGCTACTCATACACAGTAAGTACACATGTCAATATGGCTCGGGCTAGGGGCTGTATTTATGAACTGATCTTCACGAAACTTCTTGGGTACTTTTGTTATCACCTTGGGCCGAGAACGAGTGTTTTGGTACCTTTGTTATCACCTTAGGACGAGAACTAGATTGGTATCGATGAGAGAAAGAACCCTATTAATTTTGGACGTGCTTGGTCAAAGGTCAAGGTCACAGTGACCTTGAACATAATAAATTGTAAACAATTGGTTTCCGGATGATAACTTGACTACGGTTCAACCCATTCATGGAACTTCATATGTAGGTTGGCCTTCGTGAGAGGAAGAACCCTATTTATTTTGGACTCACTAGGTCAAAGATCTAGGTCACAGTGACCCTGAACATAGTAAATCAAAACAATTGGTTTCCAGATGATAACTTGATAATATTTCGACCCATGTTCAGGAAACTTCATAGTTAGGCTGGCATCAGTGAGAGGAAGAACCCTATTTATATTTCGACTTGCTAGGTGAAAGGTCAAGGTCACAGTGCCCTTCAACATAGTAAATCGTAAACAATTGGTTTCCGGACGATAACTTGATAATGGTGTGACCCACATTCATGAAATTTCATAGATAGGTTGGCCTAGGTAAGTGTAAGAGCCTTATTTAATTTAGACTCACTAGATCAAAGGCCAAGGTCACAGTGACCTTGAACATAATAAATCGTAAACAATTGGTTTTCAGATGATAATTTGACAATGGTTCCCCCTACGTTCATGAAACGTCATAGGTAGGTTGGCATTGGTGCAAGAAAGAGCCCCATTTATTTCGGAATCACTAGATCGAAGGTCAAGGTCACAGTGACCCTTCACATAGTAAATTGTAAACAATTAGTTTCCGGACGATAAGTTGATAATGATTAAACCCACTTTTGTGCTATGACAATTCGACATTGGATCGATGATCCTATCGGCATTTTTCTTGTTTACTAACATGGAATGCATCACATATAATACGGGGTTTTTGCTCGTTCATAAATTATGCAAATTAGATGAACTTTATTTATTCAGAGCTCCTTATTAACACAGTACACATGTCAATATGACTCGGGCTAGCGGCTGTATTTATGAACCGATCTTCACGAAACTTCTTGGGTACCTTTGTTATCACCTTGGAATGAGAACGAATGTTTTGGAGTGCAGTCCAAAATTCAAGATGGCTGCTGGTGGCCATTTTATACCGAAATTAGGTGTAATCAGTTTTTTGTACAGAACTTCTATATGAAGGTTCTGATTTGAATAAATTTTTGTATGAATGTTTAGTAACATGGAATACATCACATATAATATGGGGTTTTTGCTCGTGCATAAATTATGCAAATTAGATGAACGTTATTCAGTGCTCCTTATTAACACAGTACACATGTCAATATGACTTGGGCTAGAGGCTGTATTTATGAACCGATCTTCACGAAACTTCTTGGGTACCTTTGTTATCACCTTGGGATGAGAACAAGTTTTTTTGAGTGCATTCTGAAATTTCAGGATGGCCGCCGTCAGCCAGTTTGACAAACTTTGATATATTCAATGCTACTTATACACAGTAAGTGTACATTTCGATACGCCATCTGTCACCCACCTTTAAAATACTTTACATGTACATTTGTTACAGGCTACGGTCAGTATTTATGTACAGACCTTTACAATACTTTGCATGTACCTTTGTTATCAGGTCATTAGCTAGATGTGTGTCATTGCTGTGTCACATACTATACATGTACATATCTTATACAAATTGAACTACAATGTCATTGACACTTTCATTTAAATCACTGAACATATTTTCCGAAAAATGAAAAAGAAAAAATTTGAATTATTATTTTGACCCTTTTACCCAGTGCAAAAGATATCACCATTTTTTATTTTTATTTTTATTTTTTTTTTTAATTTTTAAAAAAATTCAACAAAACTTGTGATGCCTCTTTGTAATGCGCTCATTTTTTTCAACTGCTCAATTTGTAAATTAGCCTCCTGGTTATCATACTTTTATTATTGTCCGCAGTGCAGAAATGTTGGACTCAGAAATGGCCATCCCCAGTGCAAAAATGTTGGACTCAGAAATGGCCATCCATCCATCTGTTCATTGAGCCATCCACTCATCCACACTGATTTCTAAGTAATAAATATACATCAGTTTAATTAGAAGTCTGGTATGATCTTGAAAAGTTGAAGATCAGGTGCAAGTCCCAGTGAACCTAGCCACTCATAGATTAATTTTTTTTATAATTGACGGTGTTGGGAGACTTATGCATATGACTATTTCTTGCTTCTGCTAGTATTACATGTAGAGCCCATATCATGAGTTTTTCAAAAGTTTTATGTGAAGTCTTTCTAGTTTTACACATAATGGTCAGGTATTATCAATACTAAATAAGAGAAAATAGATTCAGTTTTTATTTCTAAACCTTTCAGCCAATACTGTTTAGTTTTTTTGCTGGATATATTTCTGGAAATATTGTGTTATGTGTATACCAAAATGTGAAGAAAGGGACACATCTGGTACAAGGCAGCAATTCATATTATATTCACATGTAGCAGCATGTTAATTGGTGTTAAGCTATTCCCATGCAGTGATCAGCTAATTTAATTTTTGCTGCCAGCTGCTGGCCTTTTTCTATTGGCGAGACCCAGCAGCATCAATTAGAGGAATGAGTAATTCATTTTGTCGCTACTGGAAAATACTAGTACCAATTATCCTGGAAGTTGATGTGATAATATTTAATTACACATGTAATTAAAATTTATCACCACCTGAGAAAGTGGTCTTGCAGAATGAACATTTTCAGCCAGGTTTCACAAGGGGCCTTGTATTTAACCCTTCAGGTCTTGGAGATTTTAAAAAATATTTTGCTACACTCTGACAGTCTACATACTGTGGCTTTGTAGTTGTTTTAGGCAGGCCAAAACACAATGTTAACTGCCCCAAAATTTAGAATTTAACTTGTGTTACCCCTGAGACAGCATGTTGGGGCACCTGTTCTGTTCCAGTAAAGTGATCAAACTCAGCATTAGGCCCTTAAGGGTTAATTTGACTAAGGGCAGTTCCAGGCCCTGAAATACTGGAAAATGGGCCAGCAGGCCTTGAAAATTCTTAGATATTCACAAAATAAAACTTCTTGAAGAAGAGCTGAGTCATAACTCCTTACTTTTATATGCCATACATTGTAGTTTGCGAAGAACAAAATTTCTAACGAGGACCCTTTGGTCATTACCCCCACCTCCTACTTCCCTTAAAGTCAAGTGGGAGAGGAGGGTAATGACCAAAGCCCTCCATGGAAACCTGGAAAGTGAAGCAGTGCTTTTTTACTGGTAAAATGGTGTCACCAATGCTTGGGTTGGAAGTCCTAGAAAATGGGCAATATGGGTATAACCCTTTACCCAAAGTAACGGCCAAAACTGGCCAGCGCCATTCTCAAAAATCGCCAATTAATTTTCATTATTTTTTCATTTTTTGTCTCAAAGACATAGGTTATGACCCCTCATTGAGCTCGTTCCAATGAGGGGTCATAATCTATGTTTTTGAGACAAAAAATATAAAAAATGAGTTATTCAAGAAGTGACATCTGGTTTTCATGTTAGGTAAAGGGTTAAATGATTGACTAAACTTGACATTATCTCCATTTTGTAGTCATTATTAGCCTTTGTGGAAAAATATGTGACCTTAAACATCAATAAATAAACAATGACCAGAGTTAGTACCAGTAAAGGTGTGGGCTTTGAAAATCCTTTGCTATTGTAGGGACTTGAAAAATGGTGAAATATGTTGAGAATAGGCCTTGCAGAGCCTTGAAATTTTGATAAGTCTTTGTCAGATATTTTTATCAACAGCTAATTAATTTTCTATGCCCCGTATAATCTTTGCCTCTTTAGTACTTTATATGCCACTGGTAGATGATACTCATGCTAGGACAGCGGTACTCTTGTCTCTATAATAGGGATAATTCTGCCTCTGATTAATAAAATTTATCCCTGTAAATTGAATCAATCACTTTTTGAATGATTTCCAGCCTTTAGTTGTTTAAATTTGTCATCAAATCCATTCATGGCTGCTTCGCAGCTGACAGCCTCATTATTTAAGGATAGCCATTGCTCCCACTCTCTGCAGCTCCTTCAAAACTAAATTATTCCTCTCCTAAAGCTATAATAAATAGCAAATAGTTCTCCTCAATTTGAGTTAAATATCAAATTGTTCATTTAGAATAAGTTACTATGGCCCTCTCTGGAATGCTTCAAGGAGGGCTGTTTTGGCCCCCTCTGTGATTTTCAATCTGCAGATGTCATGACTTAATTTTAAGAAAAAAATCTAGAAAATACTTGACAGATAAGAATCAAAGAGTGAGTCAGGTCTAAGCATTCATCAATATTTTCCTAAAAGTTCATCAGTGCTCAGTTACAAATGAATAGTGCAAAGTACAGTTGAAACTAGAAGTCATGTCACAATTTGCGCAGAAAATGCTCATTGGTTAATGCGTACCTTACTGCAGAAGAATGAAGTCATCTGAAATACACAAGAGCATTTGCACTATGCAGTGCAAAATATAATGCGCTATTAGCGAGGTTGGTAGTGAAATCACGAACTGAACTGATCAAACAGAAAGAGAATATTGAGACTACAGCATGGGGTGGGGGTGGGGTGGGGGGGGTAGATTTTCACTTAGAAATTATTTACAACTTCTTAGGACAAAACTTAAGAAACACTTGCAAACTTTCATCACACGGACCACTGGTTTGCACCCGGTGGTCCATGTGACGAAAGTTTGCAACTGTTTCTTGTGGTGTTTTGAACAATTATCAATACATTTTGAGTGGAGAATATATGGCCCTGCAATTAAGTAGTAATCCACTCACATTATTCTATTTTTGCAGTTGAATTTTAACATCTATTCAGTTTAAACATTATTTTATTTCGAAGTTAAACTGATACATCATAGTGTAATAACGTAATAATCAACACAAAAAACAGTGTAATTAATGAAACTGGATTCAGCAGCAAGCATGAATGCTTATGTAAGCTGTCTCCATAAAACAAATTGAACATTAATGTATATATATATATATGGCAAGTTGGTCATATAATGTATCAAATTAGGCTGAAAGACATAGTTACAGTTAAATCTAGAAGTCCTGTCATGAAATGCGCTCAAATAGGACATCGGTCTGCACTTTAATCTTTGCGTAATGACCATAGTAAGGCTATCAAATTCTGTACATATGGCATGTGCACAAGCCATGTTTCAGCCAATGGACCTCCGGGTAACCCAGAGGTCCATTGGCAGAAACATTATTGCCTGTGTTTGCTATGAGTAACCAGGAGAACCTGGCGTGCTTTGAATGCCATTCGATATGGCAATTGCGCTCAATTCTTACATGCAATTAAGCCTAGATAAGCGCACAATTCTTGACAGGACTTCTAGTTTTAACTGTAGATTTATGGAAAGAGTTCATACTAAAGAACAGACTAGGAAAGAGTTATCGGTAACGAGATCGCTAGTGAAGAGATATCTATTTACGTCATTACATGTACATTATCACAGTATAGTTTTGGAATGGTGTTAGTGAGCTCTGTTTACTAGTATAGAATTATACACTATTGGGCACACTGTTTTCTACAGGAATTGAGTTAGGCTTATGGTGCAGTTTGACAGGGACAAAAGTGCACTTACTCAGCATGCTATTACTTCAAAATAGTGCACAATACAGTCACAGGACTTCTAGATTCAACTGTATCTACCAGATGGGGAGTGTGGTGGCTCAGTAGGTAGAGGTGCAGGCTGCAAGCCGAGAGGTCCTCAGTTCGAATCCCACCTGCGGCAACCGCATTGTGTCCTTGGGCAAGACACTTCATCTCCATTGCCTGCGTGGGGGCACGGTGGTGATGTGTACTAAGGCGTACTGCACGTCGATGGTGCACTTGTCTTCAACCAATGCTAACCCTGCTTGTGTGGAGTTAGTATGTTGGGGAGCTGACAGTTGCTCGCCGTTGCTTGGTGGTTCTCTCCGGGTACTACGGCTTCCTCCACCCGTAAAACTGTCATGGTCATGATTAGCCATTGTGCATAAATATGTGACCTTAAACACCAATAAATAAATAAATAAATCTACCAGATTTAATACATTCTGAGGATCAAAATGGTTGGTGCAGCAAATATATACACGCTGAAAGAAGCTGACATTTTTGTTGTACTTTAGTAGGCACAGAGATATGTAATTAACAGGAAGTGGGTTATCTTCCTGTTATGTAGTCTATTAATTGAATAACATCGTGAGCTCTGTCAAATGAGGTATAATAGATTAAATGCAGATAATGGATGTATTGAGGACAGAAATCTCTATAAATGTGGTGAATTCAGTGGATGTCAAAGTAATTCTTTGACAGGTTACAATATTATTTTCAATTTACAATTAAGTGGACTCCACTGTCCATGTCAGGGACAGATCCAGGAATTTTTTGGGGACACCTGTTTTTCATTTGAGGATGTCCCCAAATAAAGACAGATGATTAGACCACTGCATGTGTCTTGAAGTGTTTTTTGTCAGCTGCATGTGTATAGATTTCCACTAAATATTGGAAATAATTGCTTTAAACTGGTAGATTTCATAGAGAGTAATTGCTTGACTGGACTGGTTACGTGAAATAATTCATGAGAGGTGAGGGACATTGTACAAACACGAGTGTGCGAATGCACACAAGGATTTTACAATAAAGTCCCTTACCTCGAATGGCCAAAACTGGCCAGCGCTATTCTCAAAAATCGCCATTTAATTTTCATTATTTTTTTCATTTTTTGTCTCTAAAACATAGGTTATGACCCCTCATTGGAACGAGCTCGTTCTAATGAGGGGTCACACCTATGTTTTTGAGACAAAAAAATGAAAAGAGTAGTTATTCAAGAATTTTTTTTTGCATGTATCGTCTGCTTTTCATGTTAGGTAAAGAGTTAAAGAAAACAAAAAACAATGAAGTCCCCATTATACCCATGGCAAAGCGTCTTTGTTTGCGTGCACGGATACATGGCCCAATTGTTGATTGCATAATTCACTCGTAAAGTTATCGTTTATAATCAAACCTGGAAATCCCAGTAAATCACACTTTGGAAAGTAATAAAAAGTTGAATGATATTTTCCTGCAGGAATTTGAGGATATTTGGGCTTCAGCGTTTAGGCATCCATACCAGTAACAGGTATCAGATCGGCTCTGGATCTGTCCCTGCATGTACAAGCAATATTCTGAGTTCAAGCAATGGTTTAAAAAAAGTTATGAAGGTACATTTGTAGGCAATGGGATGTGTACCTCCATTTGCTAGAATGTGAGCGACATTTTATTGATATTCCCATAACCTGTTTGAGATGGACTGGCCAGATTTGACAGGTCATCCAAGTGGTATGTTTGAGGCATGCTGATATATATATTTATTATATGACTATGTAATTTAACCGCTAAATATCACTACTGTTTGAGGATCTTTTCCTGGTCCCTGGAAAATCCACAGTGTCGAATCCGATTCTGTATCACAATAGTATGATAGACTATTTACAGGTGCACTGAAGTTCGCAAAATTTGCTGTTCCAGTTGCAGAGAGAACTTTACTCCAATGGGTGCACTCGAACAGTGGTCCGGGTTGACTGAAAGCTGACTGTTCACTTTGTTACGTGTTAATGCACATGGGGTGGGGGATTTCCCGGAAGTGTGCACTTGTTACAAAAATAATTGTAAACGAAAATAGTTCTTTTTTACTTTAATCCTATTTATCAAAAAAGGTTGGGTGAATTTTTAATGCTAGCGCTGGCATGCGTTGCTGAACTATAAGTCATATAATCAGGGCTCGCCTTGAGTAAAATGGTCGGGGCCTAAAAAAAGTGCCCCACATATTGAGGTCGGGGCCTTTTCGGGGCTGATTTTCCATTTTGTCCATTATTGTTAGTGCTTTTTTGTGGAAAATGTCGGGGCTTGAAAAAAAGCCCCCAGCAAGTGCTCCTCGGGGCTGATCTCGGGGCCTGGGCTGATCAGCCCCGACTCAAGGCAAGCCCTGTATAATAAACCTTTTATTGTTTCGTTGAGGATGTCAGAGCGCCAGATCAAACTCGCTGCCTGCGACAGCTTGTTTGATCCAGCGACTTGACCTCCTCAACTTGACATGATACTACCACCCAGATCACTTCAATGTAGCTATAATATGTATATATCTTTAATGCTCCGTGTGGTCTGAGAGGACTACAGTTGAAACTAGAAGTCCTGTCACAATTAGCACTCAAGATGCTAGTTGGTTAATGCGCTCCTTACTGAAGAAGAATGATGTAGTCTGAAATACATGAGAGTGTTTCGTGATGTGCAATGCAAAAAAATATAATGTGCTATTGGTGAGGTCAATAGTGAAATCATAAACTGAACCATACAAACTGAAAAAAACTATTGAGACTGCAGTAAGTGGAGGGAAGATTACCAGTAAATCACTGTGGGATAAATTTTTCACTTAGTAATTACTTACAATTTCTGGGGACAAAATACAAGAAGCACTTGCAAACTTTCATCAAATGGACCACTGGGTTGCTCCCAGTGGTCCATTTGATGGAAGTTTGCCAGAGTTTCTTGTGTTGTTATGAAAATTATAAATACTTTTCGAGTGGAGAATAAATGGTGCTGCGATTAAGTAGTAATCCACTCTCTTCATTCTGTATATGTAGTTGGATTTTAATATCTATTTACATCATTACATGTATCCCAGTAGAGGTTAGGACTGACGTTAATGATCTCTATTTACTAGTATAGAATTGTTGGGCATGCTGTTTTTCTGCAGGAATCCAGTTACATTAATGGGGCAGTTTGAGTCTGATAGAGACAACAAGTGCACTTACTCAGCACGCTATTAGTTCAAAATATTGCATAATACAGTGACAGGACTTCTAGTTTCAACTGTAACTCTATTCACTCAATACATAAGAAAGCTTTCAGAAGGATGTTATTGCTGATATTGAACACTTATTGTGACAATATAGTGTGGGCTACAAAACACATTGATGGATCTTGACGAAGCAATATATGCAATTTCGGATTCAAAATGGGAATTTGGTAGTGATTTAGAATTAGGTGCGTAGCTGGGGATCTATATTTGAGAAACCTAGCTTGATATATTGCTGATATAGAATGGTGCTCAGTGCTTATCGCCATAGGACTTCAATCTGAAAGGTCCATGGCTCGATCCCTGCCAGGAGTACCTATGTTGTGTCCTTGGGCAAGGCACTTAATCCTGATTGCCACGTGGGGGCACGATGGTACTGTGTGCTAAGGCGTACTGCACATCGATTGTGCACTTGTCTTCAACCATTGCTAATCCTGCTTGTGTTGAGAAAGTATGTTGGGGAGCTGACAGTTGCTCACCGTTGCTCAGTGGTTCTCTCTGGGTACTCCAGCTTCCTCCCCTCATAAAACTGTTGTGGTCATGATTAGCCATTGTGCAGAAATATGTGACCTTTAAACACCAAAAAATAAATATTACTTTTAAGAGAAGACTAAAAAATATTTTTAGTGTATAAATTACAGTAGAACCTGTCTTGAGAGACCACTGCTTTTGCCAAGCAAAAGTGGTCTCTCAAGACAGGTGGTCTCTCATTACAGGTTTGAGGTTTTTGCTAGTCAGTGAATGACCAACCAGAGAATATTTGTTGCAGAAATGAAGAAGAATTGATTTTTCAACATTTTTAGCTCATCTTGACAAAGTCAAGCTGAGCTAATCTCATTGCTTCCCATCCGTCGTCCGTCAACACCATGTTTTGGTCTTCTCCTCCAAAGCCACTGGACCAATTCAAGTGAAAGTTTGTGTGAGTGATGGTCCCAAAGGGGCATTTCATTTTTGTTCAACTCAGCATGCCCAGCCCCATAGGGAGGGAGTGGGAGAAAATGCTCCAAAATATTTTTAAAATCTTCTCAAGAACCAGTGTGTACGATGACTTGATATTTGCTATGGAGCTTCCATATGAGGTGTAGAATCAAGTTTGTTCAAACGAAGTTCGTGAAGTAATATTTGGCTTTGTAATGGGAGGGGTAAGATTTTTGGCCCCGCCCAAAATTTCTATTTTCTGAACCGATGGTCCGGTATGAACCAAATTTAGTTTGTGGTAGTATTGGGTCATAAGTACTTGACCCATGCAAAAACAAAAATTCCCGCATCCCCATAGGAACCCTGGGAGCTAAAAATAGAAATATTTTCAAACGCCCATATTTCCCAAACCCCACGGAACAGAGAGCTTTTATTTGATATGAAGTATCCTTATGACCAGTAGAATTGAATGGTTAAAAAACATTGTCATCGGTTATGTTAGGGTGTTCTGTAATGGGCATCAAAAAAATGCTGAGTCAGCATATTTGCAAAAATTTTAAAAAATCTTTTCTCCAGAACCAATCATCAGAATCTTTTGATATTTGGTATACAGCATTCATAGGGGGGTCAGATAAAAGTTTGTTGAAATAAAGCTCATTGGTTCATATTTGGGCTGTCTACAGGAGCCCGAAGTTTTAACATAGGGTAATAGGGGGAATATTCTTTAAAAATCTTCTTCTTCAGAACCACCAGTCAGAATCTTTTAATATTTGGTATACATCATTGTTATAAGGATCAGATTCTAGATTGTTCAAACCAAGTCCCTAGGTTAATATTTGGGCTTCCTATGGAAGCCCAAATTTTATCTTTGTTCAATATGGAGGGTAATTTAAAAAAATCTTCTCCTTCAGATCCATCAGTCAGAATGCTTTGATATTTGGTATGCAACATCTCTATGGGGGTCAGATTCAAGTTTGTTCAAATCAGATCCCTAGGTATATATTTGGGCTCACTATGGTAGCTCAAATTTTTACTTAGTGCAATATGAGAAAATTTCTTTAAAAATCTTCTTCTTCAGATCTACCAGTCGGAATGCTTTTATATTTGGTATACAACATCTCTAGGGGGGTCAGATTCCAGGTTGTTTAATTCGAGTGCCTAGGTTAATATTTGGGCTCCATATGGGAACATGAAATTTAACTTAGTACAATATGAGGGAATTTCTTCAAAAATCTTCTTCTTCAGATTCACTTGTCAGAATGCTTTCACATTTGGTATACAACATCTCTAGGGGGGTCAGATTCAAGTTTGTTCAAATCAGATCCATAGGTCAATATTTGGGCTCGCTATGGTAGCCCAAATTTTAACTTAGTGCAATTCGAAGAAATTTCTTTACAATTTCTCTTCTTCAGATCCAACAGTCAGAATACTTTCATATTCGGTACACAACATCTCTAGAGAAGTCAGATTTAACTGTGTTCAAATCAAGAGCCTGGGTTAATATTTGGGCTCTCTGTGGGAGCCGGAATTGGCCATTTTGCTGAAGAAATAAAAATTTTGTATTCAGTACCCTCTAAAGGTACTAAGATTAATCCACATAGGTTGTATCAAGGGGCTTCATAGGGGAGCTCTACATTTTACTTATGATCAGCTGAAGAAAAGGCATGATGCCTAGGTTATTTTTGTCACTCTTGAGGGACTCAAGGATTGATAGTGTAGCCTATGGAGATGGCTTGCTTAATGTAGACTCATTCTTGGACTGTGTTTAAATTGTGTTCTGTACAAGATGAACGCTTCAGGCCCCGTGGGGCCTCTTGTTTATTATCTTATTTTAATTCAGTTTAAATACAATTACAAAGGCATTGTTTAAAAAATTACAGTTAAAAGTGCATAAACTGAAAGACATTTGAAATTGATTTTGTGGTGTCTCAAAACGGGTGAAAAACCAAGATTTTGCCGCAGTTTTGCAGTCTCTCAAGACAGGTGGTCTCTCATGACAGGTCCATTACAGAGTGAAACCAATTGGTACATAGCCGCAGTGGTCTCTTTAGACAGGTGTTCTCTCAAGACAGGTTTTACTGTAATGTATAAATTGTTGATTAACTTGCCTAGAAATGGTTATGTGTGCATTTGCATAAAATAGCTACTTATTGTATAAGAAGATCCTTTGGTATTTCTGTCTTTGTTCTTTTTTGCGGGAGACAATTATTGTTTAGAACATAATTTTAACATGAAATTGACTGTTATATGAATTGAATGACACTGTGATGGCATAGCCGGAAACTAGGACAAGCATTCAAGGTAACAAGGTTTTCAGGAATATAAAATGGTTCATACAAATTTGATTAAGCTTTTATTTCAGTTTTATGCTACATTTATTTTCAATAATAAGTTATTGTCAACAAATTTTAAATGCATTCAGATACAATGCAAGGTCATGGAAAAATTCTGATTGAAATCTTAGCAAGTCAAGTCAAATTAACAGATGTTTTCAGTTAGAATTGTACACCTTTCTTTTCGTCTCATCACTTTCTTTGAAGTAGAAGCCATATATGATAAGGACTATAACAAACTATAATTAAACCTTTATTTATTTATTGGTGTTTAAGGTCACACACTTATGCACAATGGCTAATCGTGACCGTGAAAGTTTTACGGATGGAGGAAGCTGGTGTTCCTGGAGAGAATCACCAAGTATCGACGAGCAACTGTCAGCTCCTTAACATTCTAACTCTATTTAAGCTTCACTCAAGCAGGGTTATAGTGGTTGAAGACGTGCATCATCGATATGCAGTATGCCTTAGTACATGGAGTCATCGTGCCCTCATGTAGGCAACTGGGATAAAGTGCCTTGCCCAAGGACACAATGCAAATCGTCCCGGACGGGGATCGAACTTGGGACCTCTAGCATAGACATCCAACAGTCTACCACTGAGCCACTGCACTCCCAATTAACCCTTTATCAAATATACAGTATAGTGATCACAAACATGGCATATTTTCTCAATCTGATCACGATCTGGTCATGGCACGATTACCTCAGTAGCTTGCAAATCTCCAAAACAAATTTCTACAAAATCAAGACTGAATCGTGAAAAAATGCCGAAGTAAGTTATGCAACGTCGAGCCCGGGGAGTCCTCGGATGGGTGACCGTCTGAGCGATCGATTCAGATCAGACTCCCACGTTGTGTCTTTGGGCAAGACACTTCACCACGATTGTCCACATGGGGGGTACGATGATGCTATGTACTAAGGCATACTACACGTCGATGGTGTGCATGTCTTCAACCATCTAACTCTGCCTGTCCTGCAGTGTGGAGTTACGATGCTGGGGAGCTGGCAGCTGCTCGTTGTTGTTCAGTGGTTCTCTCCGGGTACTCTGATGACCTCCACCTGTAAAACTGTCGCCGACATGATATGACCTTGGCTGTTAATGTGTCGTTACACTTTAATAAATAAATAAATAATCATGAAAAAATGAAAAAGGAAATGTGTAAACATTGCATCTCAGAAACTATTTGTTTCTTAGATGCAACGTTTTCACATTTTCTTTTTAACAAATTGATACTACAGTGATACTGGAAAGCAAGCAGACAGAGACTTTCGGTCAGACTGTGACCCCAGGGCACATCTAGCCCTTGACTTGAAGGCTGGGAGGTCCATGGAGAAAAGGGCACCCAGATAAGCTTTCAGATCCCACAAAATACCGAGCAGGGGTGTTGTTTGTTAGGCATGCATCTTAGGAGTCATTGCATGGTGTCAGGAGATTTTGGTGTTTCAAATGGCCAGGGTTCTTACAATGTGATCTTCCTTTTCCTGCATTTTCCAGTTCTGCTGAGATCTGACCCATGTATTTTTGTTGATCGATGATTGGATCTCTAATGTTAAGGGCTTCTGCAGAGTTAAATTGCTTGGCAATTTCATCGAGATGACTTGATTCTGCCTTAATGGCTTTCAGGGTTGCCTGCTCATCTGGAATATTAGGAGTTTTGGAGTAGGTTGGGTTGAGAAAACACTGTTCAAATCAAGTTCCTGGGTTAATTTTTGGGCTGCTTATGGAAGCCCAAATTTTAACTTAGTAAAATATTAAACTTTTTAAAATCTTATTCACATCAACAAGTCAGAATCATTTGATTTTTGGTATTCAGAATCCGTGGAGGATCAGATATGAGGTCATTCAAATGAAGTATTATGGGTTTATATTTGGGCTCCCAATTTTAAATAATGTAATATAAGGAATATTCATTAACTCTCTGCACTCTGACGTCAAAATACCAAAGTTTTCAGCAGTAAATTTTTCCCACAATGCAACTCATGATTTAAAAAATTATATCTTGTTGGACAGAGCTCATTGAGCTCTGTCAAACAAGATATAATTTGTTAAATTTTTCATGCTGCATGGGCAATATGAAGTCAATGACGAAAACTTTGAAATACTACCAGAGTGCTAGGAGTTAAAAATCTTTATCTTTAAAATCTTTATCAGATCAACTGGTCCAGAATCGGTCAAACAGGATTAAATTCATAATTGCAATATGGGAAAAATGTTCAGCTTGACATTTTGTGATTTCAACATTAGTTGCAGAGGGTAAAACGTTAACTGCCTTTTGAACTTCCAGATCAGGTGCATGATTACAATTATCTTTCTAATAACGATATAGATTATACTCATTGTTTTGAAGTTAATTATTCCTTTTGTTCTTAAATATTGACACCTGATGGTTGAATTCTGACCTGTGCAATTATTACTAAGCAGCAGGTGTTCCAATCTGTTCTTTTCATCAGTTTGGTCATGTTTCAGAAACTGTATATTTTTTTACAGTAACATTAATGATTATGTCCCAGCCCTTCAAATGTAAGGCATGTCATAGTGCTTGCACCGCAACAATCCAAAAGGTTTGGTGTACTATTAATCATGCTAATTGGAAAATCTTTTTTTTCGTGTGAAGTGCTTTAACTTGTTTCTTTACAAAAAGAAGTTTGAGCCACCCTAGTTTTCCCAACTTTTTGCAAAAGTATATTTGGTTGATTGTTTTATGGAATGCAAGACATAAATTCCAATAGTTTCACACTTAAATGTTAACTTTGAAGTGGTCTATGTGCACCCTTGACCACCACAGCAGTCAATAAGTAGGCCAGGGGTAGTATTTTGAAAATCACCAGTTGACCAGCAACGTGTATTGCATGAGGTCTCTGTCCTTTTCATCATTACATCTGTTTATTTTGCAGCTTTATGTACTTGTGATCACCCTAAAGCATTTCTGTGACGTTGAAACAATAATGAAAAGGCATACACTACATGAAAGCTAATTCATTCATTGACAAATGAATGACCCTTTTGGAAAATATTTTTGAAGAATGTTTGTGGTATCACCTGCCACATGCATGAGTGGTCATTACCAAAAAAACTCATTTTTAGCTCAACTTTACAAAGTCAAGATAAGCTATTGTCATTACACATGCGGAAGTTAGTCGTGAGTCTGTTCACATTTTCCTTTAGCACAGGCTACACCCCATAGTTCTTGTCCGATCATCACGAAATTTGATATGCAGGTTTGAGGTCATGTCTAGATGAGAACGTCCCCTTTCAGTTGTGATCGGTTAACCTTGATGGCTACCCGAGCCCAAAACCCAAAAACCTTTAGCACAGTCTACAGGTCGTATTTATGAAGGGATTTCATTGTAACTTGGTAGGATGTCTCTGTATCAGGTCTAGATGAGAACTTTCCTTTTGGTCACGATCTGTCAACCGTGATGGCAGACCAAGCCCAAAACCCCAAAACTTGTAGCACAGCCAACAGGTTGAATTTAGTATGGAGGGATTTCATTGTAACTTGGTAGGATGACTCCGTATGATGTCTAGATGAGAACTTCCCCATTTGGTCGCGATCTGTCAACCGCGGTGGCTGCCCGAGCTCAAAACCCCAAAACCTTTAGCACAGTGTACAGGTCATATTTATGAAAGGATTTCATTGTAACTTGGTTGGATGACTCCACTTAATGTCTATATGAGAACGTCCTCTTTTGGTCGTGATCAGTCAACTGTGTCGGCTACAGGGGCCCAAAGCTCAAAGACCTTTAGCACTGTGTACATGTTGTATTTATGAAGGAATTTCATTGTAACTTGGTAGAAAGACTCCATATAATGTCTAGATGAGAATATCCCCCTTTGGTCGTGCCTGTTTAACTGTGATGGCTGCCTGAGCCAAAAACCTTTAGCACAGCCTACAGGTCGTATTTATGAAGGGATTTCATTGTAACTTTGTAGGATGAATCAGTATAATGTCTAGATGAGGATGTCCCTTTTTAGTTGCAATGGGTCAACCGTGATGGCTACACAGGCCCGAAGCCCGAAAACCTTCAGCACATTCTACAGGCCATATTTATGAAGGAATTTCATTGTAACTTGATAGGATGACTCATTTTGGAATAATTTCACTGTAACTTGGTAACTTTGGTTGACATACATCAACTGTGAGGACCACATTAACCCAACCCTCATTCTTTAGTACAGTCTACACTTCAAATTATTTTTATTGAAAACATAGCATACAGGGAACAGAAATTAACATATTCTCATTTATCACAATTCTTGTCTTATTTCATAATCCTTTCATAAACATTGAATATTATCCTTTTCATCAAACACAACACACAGTCAAGTTAAGCTACAGCCTCATTGACAATTTCGATACTTGTCATTATCAGGTCTATCCACCTCTTGAGTTGTAAACATGCTAGACACCTCTGCCTCATATTGAGAATGAGAGTACAAATTTCATCCTGGCCATTTTAATCCCATTTCTTAACAAGAATCTTACACAAAAGTTTCTAACCACCCCTCTAGTGAATATGCCAGTATAAATACCAGTTTGATATTGCCAGAGGATACATACTGTCTCATGAGCAGATACTATTCCACCCTGGGGCATTGTACAGACATACTAACCCTGTTTGTGTAGAATTAGTACAATGGGGAGTCTGACAGTTGCTTGTCATTGCTCGGTGGTTCTCTCCAGGTACTCTGGCTTCCTCCACCCTTAAAACTGTCCAACATGAGGTGACCCTGGTGATCGAAGGTGTTGTTAAACTCAAATAAATAAATAAATGCCTACCTAGTTAAATCTTGATAAACTGTAGGATTCTAAAAGACATATTTGAACAATAAATCTAAGGGCTACATGCCTAGTCTTTTTTTTAACACTTCTGGGCTTTGGAAATTAGGATTTTTACTGCACACTTCACCTACTTGTAAGTCTAGTGGCTCAGGAAGGCTTGGCTGCTGCTAGAGGCAGCTGAGACTTGATTAGAAACCAGTGACCCTGGTCAAGGTAATTTAAATTATGTCCACAGGGCCTCTTCTTGTTTGTAAGTTCAAGTACCTGGTCTGAGAGCATAGATTTTGTCAAGTTGGATAAAGAACTTTTCACAGATAACAGCTCCCAATGGATGGTATCAAAAAAAGGCCTCTGGTACAAGCTTTCTCATCAAAATGAAATAACTGTTATACTATGGGGCAGTCGCCCATGCAAACTTTTCCTACTTAGCATCTTGCTGTCGCTCTCCTGTGTTTTTCCAAATGACGGTTTTGTCCACTTGTGCTGTGGAAAGGGTTAAAGGGGGTTTACTTGTTTGTAGGTTAAGTCCAGCTGTACTGTGAATACTTGTAGTCATCTTGTTCTCATAGGTTGCATGTTCTCTAATATATTAGTGGAAAAATTAATTAACGATTAACTTATGTCAAGATAAATATATTTTCTGAATGTCAGATGTCAAGTAGAAATTGAAAATACAGATGGATTCTCCGGATGTAATTTAATTTTCTGAACTAGTAACAGAGAATATTAAAAAAAAATTTTTTAGCTGTTTTCTGAGTTGTGAAAATTTTTTTAATTGGGTTATTAAAAAAAATTAGTTTTTTTTCAGGCACAGTTCAAAAACAAATTTTGTCTGTTTTCAGAGATGTGAAAATTTTTTACTTACCGTGTAGTACGTTATTTCTCCCCCCCCCCTCCCTGTATATCTTCCCCTCCGGTTTATCTTCCCCCACCTGAATTTTTTTACCATTCCATTTAATCACAGATTTTTTTCTCAATTTCGCTTCCTTACCTGTGTGTGACATCCTGGTAGCTTATTCCAAAAAATTCAGGTTTTTTTCTGGCACCTCCTTTATCATTGAAAATTTATTTCATTATTACACATCCATTAAACTTTAAACCCTTGTATTTAACTGAACCATCGCTGTGACATAAATGTTTCTGTATTTATTTGATGATGATCACGCCAGAACATTTTTCCACACACTGTTTAGACCAGTTCCTTTCTAGTCAAGTCATTAGTTATTCGAAAAGTTTTATCAGTAATAGCCACCAAATGGTTAGGCATGAATGGACACTTGGTGAAGAGTAACAGCGATACCAATCGACAAATGTAATTTAGACTGGTTCCCTAGAGGTTGTTTTGATTTTTTATCTATCCGTTTGATCAGTACCGCTTGAAACAAAAATAATAGACTCTTCACCTTTGGGTTTGAACATCGGATTTAAAATTTGTTTCTTTAACCCTTTACCTAACATGAAAAGCAGACGACACTTGCAAAAAAAATTCTTGAATAACTAAATTTTTTCATTTTTTGTCTCAAAAACATAGGTTATGACCCCTCGTTGGAACGAGCTCGACGAGCTCGTTCCAACGAGGGGTCATAACCTATGTTTTTGAGACAAAAAATGAAAATATTTTGTAAATTAATTGGCGATTTTTGAGAATAGCGCTGGGCGGTTTTGGCCGTTACGTTGGGTAAAGGGTTAAATGAATTTTAATGATGGGGGTGTGTAAGAAACACAGAACGAAATGTGTGTTTGAATGGGTGGGTGGGTGTTTTACAGAACTCGTTGGAATGGGATAGTCACATTTTACTTGAGGCTACATCTCTTGTGAAATATGACTACTCCATTCCAACATGTTATGTAAAACACCCACTGATTCAAACATGCATTGCTTTCTGTATATGTAATTTTTTTTTCTCTTCCAAGTTCATTGTTAAGGAGTCGAATGTTTCATTTTTAATCCTTTACCCATCGCAGACGATATCAAAATGTATTATTTTAAATATCATTTTTTTAAATTTTTCAAAAAATTTCAACAAAACCATATCATGTGACCCCTCATTGGAATGAGCTTGATGAGGGGTCTCATGATATGGTTTTGTTGAATTTTTTGGAAAAATAATATTTTTTCAACTGCTGAATTTGCATATTACGCAGGCGGATGCGGGAGATTCAATAGGTAACGGGTTAAGGAGTCTAAAGTTGTGGTTTTTTTATCCTAAATATGTGGTACTTCTACATCTAGGCTGACTAATTTTTTCAAATGATGATTTAACATATGATGAAAACTTTGACATATTAAAGCAGATGTTGGGAGCATGATGGCTCAGTGGTTAGGGTATTAGACTTCAAACCAAAAGGTCCATGATTTGATCCTAACCAGCAGCAAATGTTTTGTGTTCTTGGACATGGCATATAATGCTGAATACCTACATGGTGGCACTGTGTACTGAGGCGAATGGTGCACTTACCTTCAATCAGTGCTAATCCTGATTGTTGCGGAGTTAGTATGTTGGGGAGTCTGCTCATGGTTCTCTTTGGGTACTCCACATTTCTCCACCCATAAAAGGTGACCCTGGCTGCCAAAAGTCGTTAAACTTCCATAAATAATTAATGAGTTTAAAGATTTTGCCCATTGAGGAAATTCACTGCTGGTTCACTGGTAATTCAATATAAATCTTGTTGAAGAGATCATTGTGTACTTGTAGGTCTCAAAATTTAATCTATGATCTTTTGTTAGACAGAGGGCTGTCAAAAAAAGATCTGCCATTGTTAGTTAAATTAGCAGCTGCATTATGGGAAAATTTTTGCTGAGAGCATTTGTTTTTCGACATCGGAATGCCAAAGGTAGATTTCTGAGACTATTGCAACTATTTCCGCACTGTTCTGCACTGTTTTATAGATTAAAGAAAAACAAGCCTATCTCTCTCATTATAAAATTGAGAAACTAGAAAAATACTATCCACCAATGACATGAAAACATTGTGGTTACCAAGCTCATCGCCTTCTTATCATGACCAATGCTGGGCAGTTTAGCTTGTCTGTACAACACTATGATTACAAAAGTGAACAGTGAATTACAAATGGGGCATGATCTGGCTGAGATTCTCTTGTCTTCTCTCCTGTCCACACTGTAAACAGGAGTGGACTGGGTCAAGAAAAGTTACTAGAAAATGCTCCAGGGGGACCTGACCTGGAGAAATTATTTTAACTAACAGAAGCTGCTTCCCTCCATCTGAGCGATCAATTGCAGTCCATATAGGGGACATTTCGATGGCATATTTATATCATCTTTGTCACTCATTCAAAAAAAGTGGTTGCAGGGTTGGTGGGGGAGTTGGACCCATCAAGCCAACCATAGTTCGACTCAATGGGAGAAAATTTTGATTTTTCAAATTGATGGAATGCTGTTTCCTTGCATCTGAGTGATCAAATGCAGACTAGACTGGGTATATCAAAATGTCTCTATGTGGACAAAGAGAGCATTTTAGTATATCGACTGTCTATGCAATCAGATCCCTTTCGTCGGTTGGTCATTTTCACAAAACTTCTTGCACCAACACGTGATGTGCTGCATCAGTTTTGGGGCCTAGGCCAACCCCCAATAGGGGGCCATTATGAATTTTCCTTGTGGACCATATGACTAGTCCACCTCCTACTGTAGAATCATACATGTCAAAAAGGATGTGAAAACTTGACATCTCCGATACTATATCTGATTGTTTTTCCTTTCACAATCAGTTTTATTATTTTTTCTCTATGAAATCTCAATCCATTTGTTTTGCGTAATTTGTGGTGATCTGTTTGAGAAGGAGACCACTTTTGTGATCACAGTCAGTCTTTTGATTTTGAGGCATGCTGTCGCTCTCATGTGCCATCGCACCCGCAATTTTTATTTTCTGCGAGTATAGTCAGCTGCGCACGTAGGTTCTGTCTTGCGAGCTATTAACCCTTCACCTAACAAATCGCCCGCATCTGCCCGCATAATATGCAAATTGAGCAGTTGAAAAAATTTAATTTTCAAAATATTTCAACAAAACCATATCATGTGACCCCTCATTGGACTGAGCTCATTGAGCTCGTTCCAGTGAGGGGTCACATGATATGGTTTTGTTGAAATACTTTGAAAAATTTTTAAAAATGATATTTAAAATAATAAATTTTGATATCGTCTGCGAAATTCAAATAATTTTATTTCCAAATTATTGAACACAGTATGTTGTTGGTTATGATTATTGTACAAGAATATAAAAAAAACCTGACAAGTACACATGTATACTCATATTGTGTGCTTCCTTCTTGTAATTAATAACGGGCGTATCATGCGCTCATGGAACAGCCGTTTATTTCCATTTGTTACATTAGAAACATAGCACTTGACACCCCTCTCAGCCCCATCAGTGAGCTAATCCTAATAGGGATAACAAGGTATATGTATGTTTAGTGCAAGGCACTTAACCACGATTGCCTGCATGCGGGCATGATGATGCAGTGTACTAAGGCGTACTGCACGTCAATGGTGCACATGTCTTCAACCAATCTAACCATGCCTGTGCCTTGGAGCAGGTGCAGAGTTCAGAGTTACGATGTTGGAGAGCTGACAGCTACTCGTCGTTGCTCAGTAGTTCTCTCTGGGTACTCCAGCTTTCTCCACCCGTAAAACTGTCACCGACATGATATGACCCTGGCTGTTAATGTGTCGTTAAACCCTAATAAATAAATTTTTGTGGTCAAAAATTGAAAACATAAAATTTGTATGGTGATTTCTTTTCAGAAGCCTGGTCAGCATTTTGCATTAATTACAGGTTTAGATTGCCCCCCATGTTTTAACTCTTAAAAGCCAGGAGTCGAGTTTTCTTGCCTGTGATGTAATACGGCAGGTAATCTGGCTGTGACGGTTCGGCTATCTTTGGGCTGGGGGACAATTAAACACTGAGCAGGTGTTTCTAGTCAAGTGTTGTCTGCATGAATAGGCAAACGGCACTTGACTGGAAGCACCTGCTTACTGTAAGTTTTCCGCGGTATGGCATGTTCAATAAATTTCTTCTGATTCCCCGGCTTCTAAGAGTTAACACAAGAAGGTCAAAAATGGAATTCAGTCGTTATTTCATTTTTAACTAATTGACATGAGAAACTGAAGTTGAAATACTTGCAAGAAGAATATTTCAGCATCTGCAACACAATCACATGAAATACCATGAGGTCGCAAAATTGATAAAACAAACAGCCAAGTGGCAGTGCATTACATTGGCAATTTTTAGCTGCGATGAGCAGCTCTATATGTGGCAATGTCGGTCTGTCTGTCGGTCGGTCGGTCTGTCTGTCACCAACGAGTTTAAAAAACACCATAACTCCTAAAATACTTGATGGAATGACACCATACTTGGTATGCAAGTGTATCTTCATGATGTCTACACCCTCTCAATAGTGCATGTCATTCGGATAATTTCTGTCACATTTATGGACTTGTCACCAATGAGTCTTTTTTGTCACCAACAAGTTTTAAAACATCATTGGCGTTGCACGAATCGTTGCAGCTTCGGCACTGTGACAGTGCATCTTGTTTTCAAAGGTACCATACTACCAGCAAATGGAGCCTCAGTTTTACAAGATTTTGTTTATAAATAATTGTTCTTTTACTATTTATTGGAGAGTGCCTCCTGGTAGTCGCCAATAAATTGTAACAAAACGATTCGATGTGAACATTTATTTGTCTACTTCTGCACAAACGACAAGATCATGCACACAGTGCACAGCCACTAAAGTGGCTTTCAGCACTTTTCAACAAAGCCATGTTGGTGGCTTCTAGCATTCAACCCGTTAATGTCCAAGTTGAACTGTCAGTTATCTTCCATATGTTTAAGTTTTCTGTATATCTTCCATGACTGCCAGAGTTTTCTAACAAAGTTTGCAAATCTTTCAACAAAATGTTTTGTTTTGTTACTTCCCCTCCTTCCCCACATTCAGCAGTACTAGAATGTTATGAGCTAATTGTTATGAGATATAACAATGACAGTGTAGGTTTTCTTCAAATAGATTTTTATCATTAACTTATATGAACCATGCATGTCATATTAGAACTATCATTGAACAAAATTTTTTGCCCAGAGTTGTAAAACTGTCTGAGCCTTTCATTTCAAAGAGAAGAGAGACAAGATTTACAAAAGCGATGCATTTCTTAATGAATTAGATAACATCAAATATTCAGATAAAAATCAGTGTTCTGAAATATTCTATTGATTCTCCATTCATCACTGTTGGTAGAAGTTGTTTGAGAAGTCTAGAGAGAAGCGCAGTCATAGGAATGTTTCATTACTGAACTCATGGTATAGAGATGAAATCCCCGTTGGAACCCCAGGAAGTGAGCAGTGCTTGTTTACTGCGGTAAACAAGCTCTGTTTTACTGATAAAATAGAACACATTCACCAATCAGGCCTGAAAATAAGCAGTCTGACATTTGCAGAATGAGGTCTCCAGAGGGTGAATTTGATGATGCTATCCCATACAGTGGGCGATTTTATCCTCTTGAGTACCTCTTTTTGTTTAGTTTTGCGACCCTGATTCAGATTGAGGTTCAAAAAGGGTAAATGCAGATGACAGTCTGCTTATTTTCTGATTTGTCACCAATGCCTGTGGTAGAAGTCCTCTAAACTGGACAACGTGGGTATAAATGATTGACTGGACTTGACTTTATATCCATGTTGCAATCAAAATTAGCCATTTGCAGAAATATGTGACCTTGAACACCAGTAAATAAATAGAGATTAAATCATTACATTTTCCACTTTTTGCATTCTGTAAACGGCCTAGATGTCCAAATCATAAATAAAATGTTAACCCTTTACCTAAATCGAAAGGCAGATGACACATGCAAATAAAATTCTTGAATGAGTAATTTTCAGCTTAACTTTACAAAGTCAAGATAAGCTATTGCCATCATTCGTGCGGAAGGCTGTGAGTCTGGACATCTGTTCACATATTCTTTGGCACAGATTCTTGTCCGATCATCATGAAATTTAATATGCAGGTTCAAGGTCATGTCTAGATGAGAATGTCTCCTTTTCATCACGATCGGTCAACCGTGGCAGCTGCAAGAGCCCGAAAACCTTTGGTACAGTCTACAGGTCATATTTATGAAGGGATTTCATTGTAACTTTGTAGGATGAAATTTTTTTGAAAATATTTGTTTAAACGGCTTAATTTATAAATTACACAGGGTGATTCTCTATCTAAAAGGTTAACCATTTCAATGTTCAATACACGAAGAAAGGATCACCAGTAAAGCACTTAAGGTTGGATTTTCATCCCGATTTGGCACACACTGTGAGAGATTTCAATACTTGGCCAATCAGTGTGTGGATACTTGTACACTTTACTTACAAATCTAATAGAACTGGTGAGGGGGGGGGGGGGTGGGTGGGGGGCATTGCGGTAACCGGTTCTCATCAGATCACCGAAGTTAAGCAATGTCGAGCCCGGTCAATCATTGGATGGGTGACCATCTGAGCAATCAATTCGGACTCCCGCATTGGGTCCTTGGGCAAGGCACTTAACCCCGATAGTCCACATGGGGGCACGATGATGCCATGTACTAAGGCGTACTGCACGTCGATGGTACGCATGTCTTCAACCAATCTAACCCTGCCTGTGCTGCAGTGTGGAGTTATGATGTTGGGGAGCTGGCAGCTGTTAATCATTGCTCGTGGTTCTCTCCAGGTACTCTGGCTTCCTCCACCCGTAAAACTGTCACGGTCATGATTAGCCATTGTGCATAAGTATATGACCTTAAACACCAATAAATAAATAATAAATAGAACTGTGAGAACACAACAAGCAAATGTTCAATAGTCTATCTGAGGGTGTATAAATTGAAAGTTTGCTCTTCTGAACTCAAAGAGTCAACTGGACAAGTAAGAAAGTGTATTTAGTGATGGCTACCATATACTGAATAGCCCTGTATACACTAAGTATTAATCCCTAAGGGATGTAATTCTAACTAAGATGACTACGTAGTGCAAAAAAACAGGTGCTGCAACATACAGTCTTAGAGGAAAGTTGCAGATTGCATTCAAAGTACCATGTCAATATTTTCCAGGTAAGTCTTGGCAGCCAATATAGGCAGCCAAGACTTGCCTAGAGACAGCTGCAAATCTTCTCCCGCAAACTTGTATTTTCGTTTTAAGCTTGTTGCAAGTTTGCTGCAAACTAAATAAGCTTGCAGAAAGTTACTTGATTAGCTATCGCAAGCTTATATTTTCCCTGCAAGATAAATAAGATTGCAGGAAATGTTTGCTCCTGCAAGCTTATATTCTCTCTGCAAGCTTGTTACAAGCTTGCTGTAATCTAAAATTTCTGTTAAGGGAAGCCACAGAATATAGACTGTCAAAAGTGTTGTAAAAGGGTATAAACTACACTTCAAAGATAATATGAATCACAGGCACTGAATACGAAGCCTTTACATTGTGGTACCTGCACTTCAGAATAAAGCCCAAATATGGGCTTCCAGCACACTACCAGTTAATGCCATTAGGAATTATAAAACTATCATTCATAAATCTACCAGTCTTTAAGGGTTAAATCATGAGAGAAAAAGCAACAGTCGACTTGTCCTTTTTCCAGCACATGAAATTATTTTAACCCTTAACCCAATGTAATGGTCAAAACCAGCCAGAGCTTTTCTCAAAAAATTAATTTTTGTTATTTTTTCTTTTTTGTTTCATAAACATAGGTTATGACCCCTCACTGGAACGAGCTCGTTCCAACGAGGAGTCATAACCTATGTTTTTGAGACCAAAAAATGAAAAATATTAGTTATTCAAGAATTTGTTTTGCAAGTGTCGTCTGCTTTTCATGTTAGGCAATGGGTTAACCTTGTACACTGATATCCAAATACTAAAAATTCAAGCAGATTGTCCTTGGTCCAACAAGATTGAATTGGTTAAATTCCAATTTGCATTATGGGAAGAATGTACTGCAAGAAATTATGATATTTTGACAGTGTTGATAGGGTAAAACTAAATGAATGGCAACCTAAAATCATTTTCTATGAATTTAAATCTGTGTACTGCATGCAGGGTTTGAATAAAAATTCCATATTTCCATTTTTGTTTCCCATCATGCAGCACTTATTGGATGAAACAGACTCGCAGTAAGTTACGAGAACCCCTGTTATTAACTGGTTGAGTGCTAGAAGCCACTATCATACTTTATTGAAAAGTGCTGGAAGCCACTTTTGTGGCTTTATACAGTATGCTTTAGCTTCATGTTTGCTTAGCAGTAGAAGAAAAAAAAATTATATAAAATTGTTTGGTTGCAATTTATAAATTGTTATAAAATTATTTAGGAACAAAATATTGCTAAACTAAGGGTATAGTTGGTCTCAGAATTGCGCACATTAGGGAAATGGTGTTCACTTTATGTTGAAAATGGTTTCTAAAGTAGTTTTCGATGAGGAATCTTATGGTGTGGTCATAAAATTGAAAAAAGGTGCCCAAATTAGGGTTTTAGGGGCCTGAACCCCAATTTTGGGGTTTTGGTATATTATGGCTTATAATTCTCAAATAAATGGCAATTCTGAAAACATGTGATGTGGTTTGTGTATTATTGGGGTCTTCTTGGGCAAGACACTTCACCCCCATTGCCCACGTGGGGGCACGTTGATGCTGTGTACAAAGGTGTACTGCACGTCGATAGTGCACCTGTCTTCAACCAATGCTAACCCTGCTTGTGTGGAGTTAGTATGTTGGGGAGCTGACAGTGTCTCGCCGTTGCTCGGTGGTTCTCTCCGGGTATTCCAGCTTCCTCCACCCGTAAAACTGTCGTGGTCATGATTAGCCATTGTGCAGAAATATGTGACCTTAAACAGCAATAAATATATATATTACATTTATTTAGGTTGATTGCTTATTGCAATATCATGTAAATTAAATTGCTATGGGTGTTACTAAATATTTTTAACCATGTTTGTCTTGTAGGGGGCTCCTAGGGTTATGGGGGCCATTCTGGAATGTTGCACATATTACTTATGAAAAATACTATCTTACACTAGGCCCTTCTCTGCATATTTGGAGGACATATTTCAACAGAATATGATGTTAGCATCTGCTATTAGGTGGAATAAATAGTTTGAATGATATTTGGAAACTATAAGTTCAGTTATCTATGTTGGGGCTCCCCACGGAAGCACGAAATTTGAAGAAAAAACTCAAACACAACTGCTTTTTTGCCACAAACAAGCATGAAATGGCTTTCAATTCACATAAACTTTTGTTACATTTCAGTACTGAGACCACTTATGAGAACTCACTATGAAAATATTAAAAAAAACTCCATTAAAGTGGTTTTGAGGCAGTAAAACAAGAGAAAATTGTCAAAAAATTTGAAGAAAAAACTCAATTTTGCCCATTTTTTGTTGTCGACGATCATAAAATTGTCTTTAGTCCTTGTAAATTTGTGTGATAATCGAGTGGTGAGGCCATGCATGAGAGTCGAATACAAACATACAGAGAAAACTTGATTGATATTGATACAGAGGCAGTAAAACAAGAGCAAATTGTCGTGAATTTCAACTAGAGTTTGTTGGCAACAAACATAAAATGGTCTGTATTCCTTGTAAACTTCTGTTATATTTATAAAATTAGGCCACTTTTGAGGATACACTAGTAAACATATAGAACTCCTTCAAAGGTGATTCAGATGCCGGAAAACGAGAAGAAATTTCACTTATTTATGTCTTCAATACAATTTATTTTATGCAGCTTTTAAGTTAGAATAAACTCATGTTCCCCACCTTCCTGTCACTATCATCTGTAGTGTTCATTAAAAACTGGAATGAGCTGCCCAGTTTCAGTCTTGGTACCTGCCGAAAATGTTGACACATTTGCCCCCCAGATTTGGTCTCCCACAATTTTTAGAGGGGCACATGCCCATTCTGGCCAGTAGGATATTTCTCTCCCCAACTGTACTACTGGAGTTGATGTCTCAGCTGTTATGGTGTACATTCCTATTGCACAGTTTTCCTTTAGCATGAGCAGGAGAGACTCTTTGTGTGCAGGTTAAAGATCCTTATGTAGTAATCAATAGAAATGAATCCCTGAAGTTGTTGCTATAGAAGTGCCAACACCCCTTTCATGGCAAAGAGCACATACTTATGCACGAGGGCTAATCATGACCATTACAGTTTTACGGGTGAAGGAAGCTGGAGTGCCCGGAGAGAACCACCGAGCAATGACAAGCAGCTGCCAGCTCCCCAACATCATAACTCCGCACTGCAGCACAGGCAGGGTTAGATTGGTTGAAGACATGCGGACCATCAAGGTGCAGTACACCTTAGTACATGGCGTCATCGTGTCCCCATGTGGCAATCGGGGTTAAGTGCCTTGCCCATGGAAACAATGCAGAAGTCAGAGTCGATCGCTCAGACGGTCACCCATCCAAGGACTAACCGGGCTCAACGTTGCTTAACAACGGTGATCTGACAAGAACCGGTTACAGCAACGCCACCGTGCCCCCTCTATCTTTACTAGTCAATCCATAAAACGGTCTGGAAAATAGTTTGAATTATTTATTTTAACCCCTTACACCAAGCCTGAAAATAAGGAGGCTGTCACCTGCAGAATGATGTCTCCAGAGGGTGAATTTGGTGATGCCATCCTGCACAGCAGGGTAGCATCACTAAATTTACCCTCTGTGAAGCTCAGTCTGAATCAAGGTCTCAGGCCTAAACAGAAAGAGGTACCCAGAGGAAATATTTTATGATTCTAGCCCACTATATAGGATAGCGTCAGCAAATTCACCCTCTGGGAAACTCCATCTGCAGATGACAGATTGCATATTTCCACACTATTTTGTGAAAAAAACAATGTTTACTGCCATTAAAATTTACTGTCCTGTAGTTGCAAATTTAAACAACTGCTGCTTGTTTGATAGTGCTCAGCAAGCTCTGTTAAGCAAGCTATAGTTGGTTAAATGGTTTGTCCCGCAAGTGCAAAATAGTATCGTTGAAGAGATTTCCTTGTGAAAAGTGGAGGTGCCTGAGAAACAAGTGTTTTTTTTTGATAGCGTGAACTATTATTTTTATTAATCCTTTACTTAACTGGTAGGGTGCTGAATTATTTTTGGCAATCAAAATTTGTTCACATGTCTTTGCCTTGCTACAATTTATGGGAGAGTGCCAGTGGGCACTCTCCAATAAATTGCAACAAGGCAAATCCTAACAGACTAAATAATATCACGTCAAAGATAATATGAAGCATATCCATTGAATTTGAAGCCTTTATGTGGCAGTACTTGCACTTGAGAATGAAGCCCAAATATGGGCTTCCAGCACTCTACCAGTTAACCTTAATAGAAGACATCACTTTCCAAAAAATGTGTTAAATTATTAAAATATTGAATTATTAAAATATTCATTTTTAGCCTCAAAGATATAGCTTGTGATATCACATTGGGACATGCTCCTTGAACTCATTCCAATAAGGGATCATGACCTCTGTTTTGTAGCCAAAAATGAAAAAATAATACAGTTTTCAGTTATAATTAGGTATTTAATTTATTATTGTAAGAGTCCACTTTGACTTTCCCACTTGTTACTATGCTCCTCCAACTGTTTCTATGGCTTACAGTTAACCACAGACCCTTACCCAGTGATATTTTTTTGATGTTTAGAGTGTTATTGCAATGTTAGACTTTTTGTAAGTATGGACTTAAAAAATTTCTGACCTCTTTTGCTATACATGAGCGAAGGCTAACACTGGTATGCTGTGGCTTTTATATTTCATCAATGTGCATCAATGTGAAATGACATTAACCCTTGGCTGGACATATTTTGGACTTTTTTAATGCAATGTTAGACTTTTTTGGAAGTTTGGACTTCTGACCTGTTTTGCTATACATGTACATGAGTGGAGGCTACCACCTTTATGCTGTGGCTTTTATATTTCATATATGTGTTAAATGCATCAACATAAGTCAGCATTAACCCTTGATTGGACATTTTTTGCAGATTTGTAGTAAGCCTAGGTTTATTGCATGCCATGCTTTGGTGAGCCAATGTGGATGGACACCCCCGTCATGTATCGTGTTGTAGGGTTCAAGCTGTTCGAGCTCTGTCCACATATAATAAAATAATTCAATCATCGCTATGTATAAAACATGGAGATACTGAAGAGAAATTTATCACTGGAATGAGGTTTATTCATTGTGTAGTAGGCCTTAGTCACAGTGGTGTTGTGTGAGACTTCCAGGGATGTTTTGACCTGCCTAGTTGAATAACAATGTAAAACAAAAGAAAATGATTCAGTTGAACTTTTATTCCTCTACTCAACATAACAAGACACATAAAATGTTTCTCATTTACACACTAGGGTTCTCAGCCAATACCATTTCCACTGGTTCAATTTCACACGTAATGATGGTACTCAACACTAACAAACCTATTGCAGCTTATTGGATTTTGGTATCGCCAAATAAACTCATTTCTGGACCCCCCTCCCCCCCCCCCCCCCCCCCCCCAGGAATGCCCAGACTGGAAAAAACCTGTGAATGATGATGGTTATGTGGGGATTACCTGAATTGTGATACTGTGAGCACAAACTACAGGTTACAAAAAATTAATACAATGATAAAATAATACAACAAAAATTAAATTTTTTCTTCAAATCTTTTTGACAATTTTCTCTTGTTTTACTGCCTCTAAACCCCTTTTAATGGAGTTTTTTTTTTAAATTTTCATAGTGAGTTCTCATAAGTGGTCTCAGTACTGAAATGTAACACAAGTTTATGTGAATTGAAAGCCATTTCATGCTTGTTTGTGGCCAAAAAACAGTTGAGTTTGAGTTTTTTCTTCAAATTTCGTGCTCCCGTGGGGAGCCCCAACATAGATAACTGAACTTATAGGTTCCAAATATCATTCAAACTATTTATTCCACCTAATAGCAGATGCTAACATCACATTCTTTTGAAATATGTCATTCAAATATGCAGAGAAGGGCCTAGTGTAAGATGGTATTTTTCATAAGTAATATGTGCAACATTCCAGAACAACCCTCACAACCCTAGGAACCCCCTACAAGACTGAAATATGGTTAAAAATATGTAGTAACACCCAAAGCAATTTAATTTACATGATATTTCAATAAGCAATCAGCCTAAATAAATTTAAAGCTAATACTATAGATACAACCATATTGTGTGGACCATATGGCCCATGACCCCTATTTAGGGTTCAACTGAGGTCTCTAACCCCTGCACACTGATGTTGAAATATCTAAAGTTCAGGGTGCAAATATTTCCCATAATGCAACTAGAAATTTAACCAATTCAATCTTGTTTGACAGAGCCCAATGAGCTCTTGTCAAACAAGATTGAATTGGTTAAATTCCCAGTTGCATTATGGGAAAAATGGCTACTTCAGATCTGGATATTTTGACATCAGTGTGCAGGGAGTTAATGATCAAACCATGATGTTATTGTAACCAAACTATGCAGAAGACCCCAGTAATACATAAACCACATCACTTGTTTTGAGAATTGCCATTTATTTGAGAATTATAAGCCATAATATACCAAAAACCCCAAATTGGGGTTCAGGTCCCTAAAACCCTAATTTGGGCACCTTTTTTCAATTTTCTGACCACACCATCAGATTCCTTATTGAATATTACTCTAGAAACCTTTTTCAGCATAAAGTGAACACTTGCTATTTCCCTAATGTGGGCAATTCTGAGACCGACTTGTACTCTTGCTGGTAGTAGGTTTCTCTGGGAAAAAATCACCTTTGGAAACTATTTTAGCACTTAACCAGTTAACAAAGAGCAGCATTTATCTGCCATTTTGCCAAACACAGATATGCATTAAGCCTCGTTCATGGCAGTTAAAAAGAAAATGGCACTGACATTTCCCCCTGTGGGAGCCCAAGCATGTGGAGGAGTGGTTTTTACTGTGGTAAACAAGTTCTGTTTTAAAGGTAAAATACGACCTGGTAACCTTTGCCAGGGATGGAAGTCCTCTCAAGTGGGTAACATTTTGTTTTGCAGTCATTTTCTAGCTATAGAAAGATCCCTGAAAGAGCCCTTGAATACATGTATCAATAATATACTTAAATTTATCACAGGTCTATTGTTATTTTTGCTCAAAAGATGTATATTTCTTACAAGAACTCTTTGTTTGACAATGCGTTTACATCAGTATGAAGTATATCATAGGTCATTACATTATACATACCTGTGTCAAGTCATATTCTTAAAATATTGATTCAATGTTTTCCTTTTTCTTTTCTTTTCATATGCACATAGCATGTTTTTGTTTGGGATTTAACCTTCCTCATGCATTTTCTACATAGTCTGTAGTGTTATACCAGAACTGCTGTACAGGAATTTTGTTAACCAGTACCTGCAATGTCAGTGATAAAAAAAGACAGATTCAGCATGCTGAAGTCTAGGTCCTCCAATAGGGCCATGGTTTGGGGTTTTGTGATATATACTCACAGTATATACCAAAAGTATATACCAAAACATCACCCGAAAA
This sequence comes from Pictodentalium vernedei, assembly GCA_031216915.1. Lineage (NCBI taxonomy): Eukaryota > Metazoa > Mollusca > Scaphopoda > Dentaliida > Dentaliidae > Pictodentalium > Pictodentalium vernedei. The sequence goes on from CM062288.1 coordinate 272,161,753, forward strand.
AACAGATTTGTGCATTTGAAAGAACGTTGTATTTTATAAATGGGTTGTCCATCCGCCCATCTGTCCATCCATCCAGACTGACTTCTGTCCAGAGTGTTCCTCAGCCATATGTTGTCCAAACTTTGCACATAAGTTAACCACCATGAGAACCTATACAAGTGTGGTTTTGAGCAAGCCTGAAAATAAGCAAATAAAAATTTGCCTTCTGTGAACCTCAGTCTGAATCAAGGTCTCAAGCCAAAATAGAAAAACGTACCTAGAGGATAAATTGGCCCACTGTATGGGATAGCATCAGCAAATTCACCCTCTGGGGACCCCATTTTGCAAATGACAGGTTGCTTATTTTCAGGCTTGGTTTTGAGTTTGATTGGATTTTCTTAACCAGAGTTATAGTACAGTCTGACTTAGAAATTATACAGTCTATGGACACATTTTTGTTTGGAGCATTTCACAGCCATTTGATGTTCAATCTTTTTCAAACTTGGCACAAAAGTTAACCACTATGAGAACCTACGCAAACATGATTTTAAGTGTGATTGAAGTTTCCATACCAGAGTTATGGTACAGTCTGACTTACAAATTATACGGTCTCTGGACACATTGTTGTGTGGGACATTTCTCGGCTATTTGTTGTCTGATCTTTTTCGAACTAAGCACCAAATTTAACCACCAGAAGAATCTGTGCAAGTGTGGTTTTGAGTATAAATACAGTTTTAAGTTCGAATCGGGGTTTGGTACGATGTTATTGGTTGGATGAAAACAGTAGTTATGTAGTATTCAAAAAAGGATACTGAGGGCGTATTATACAATGCTTTGCAGTGCTTTTGTTTTTAGATTATTGGAACAACAGTTTACAAGCTATAAAATTGTCGTATATAGCCATGCTTAAGTGGAGGATGATTTCGATCAAGCTGCTTCCCCAACTCACGCCACAAAGAAGTGTCATTTTTGTAACATACATGTGCAGATTTGTCTATTTTTAGTAGTTTCATCTAAGAAACTCTATGAAAGTGCTACAATCTTCTGGGTAATACAAATTGGTGGCTTTAACAGAGATGAATGGAGCATCAACAGAATAATTCTAACGCCACGCAAAGTAGATCTTCTGATTCTCAGGCCATTATTTGTAATATTGCATGCGGGCGAGCGTTTTTTTTATTTTATTAGCTCACCGAAGGAAGCTTAACTTATCACTTGCCGTCCGTCATCATGAACATTTTTCAAACGACTTCTCTGAAATCACTGGTCCGATTTTCACGAAACTTCATGTGGATGTTCATTACTATATGGCAATTCATGTTTGTTCAAATGAAATGGCCACGTCCCTTGGGGGCTCTGTACGGGGCATAAATCTGATAGCACCGTATGAATTATAGAAAAATTATTAAAAAATCATCTTCTCCAGAACCAGTGGGCAGAATATTTTGATACTTGGTATGCAGCATCTTGGTATGGGTCTGATTCAAGTTTGTTCAAATCAAGTCCCTCGACCAATATTGGGGCTCACTAGGGGGGTGGGAATTTTTACTTAGTGCAATTTAAGAAAAATTCTTTAAAAATCTTCTTCTCCAGAACCAATGGGCAGAATCTTTTGATATTTGGTATGCAGCATCTTGATATGGGTCTGATTCAAGTTTGTTCAAATCGAGTCCCTTGATCAATATTGGGGCTCCCAATAGGGGCACGAATTTTTCCTTAGTGCAATTTAAGGAAGAATCTTCTTCTCCAGAACCAGTGGGCAGAATCTTTTGAGATTTGGTATACAGCATCTTGGTATGGGTCTGATTCAAGTTTGTTCAAATCGAGTCCCTTGATCAATTTTGAGGCTCACTATGGGGACCTGAATTTTTACTTAGTGCAATTTAAGGAAAACAATTTAAAAATATCTTTCTCCAGAACCAATGGGCAGGATCTTTTGATATTTGGTATACAGCATCTTGGTATGGGTCTGATTCATTAAGTTTGTTCAAATTGAATCCCTCGATCAATATTGGGGCTCATTAAAGGAGTGTGATTTTCACTTAGTGCAATTTAAGAAAAAATATTTAGCAATCTTCTTCACATGAACCAGTGGGCAGAATCTTCAGATTGTTGGTATGCAGCATCTTGGTATGGGTTGGATTCACGTTTTGTTCAAATTGAGTCTTTTGATCAATATTGGGGCTCGTTATGGGGGCATGAATGTTTACTTTGTGCAATTCAAGGAAAATTCTTTAAAAATCTTCTTCAGAACCATCATGCAGAATCTTTTGATACTTGATCAGCAGCATTGTCAGTCCTGTTGATGTTTTAGCTCCACAGAGAGTATAGATTTACTCTGTAGAACCTTAAGATTAGCTTTGGATAAAATTTGTGTCTTAACAGTATGGAACATTCGGTGAGCAAAGGCCTCCTGGGGCCTCTTGTTTTTTTATTTCTGTAATTATTTCTTTGCCATCAGAAGTTTATGTTCTTGGTGTATGTTTTAGGCCTCATAATCTACAGAATAGCATAAGTGGTGGTGTATTTTGTCCCTTGAGTGCAAGAAGGCTTTGCAATGCTAAAGCATTGCAAAGCCTTCTTACACTCAGGGGACTAATTTATCAGTTTTATTAACTTGGGTAAAATATCTGACATAAACCATTTAATTTTTATTTTTTTTAAGTTTATATTGGTTATAAAAAGAGGGCATGCGGCAGCCAAAAGGACCACGTGGGAGGGCCTGAAAAACAGATTTTTTTATTTTTTCAGGCCTAACCACTGATTGTTAAGAGCATATTTGTTATTTATTTGATCAACACATGCATCTGTCCTGTAAGTCATACTCTTTGTCCTTTGAAGTGGGATTTTTACACAGTTTTGTAATTGCCTTTTTATACAAATAATTTTTATTGGATGGGTTGTGAAGTCAGTTATATAATTGGGTTTTTTTTATACAAATGATTGTTCTGCTGTAACATCCATATATATTCTGCTATAGCATCTATATATAGTTCATATAAATTAATAACATAGAGAGTAATCGCTTGACTGGACTTGTTACATGAAATAATTCATGAGAGGTGAGGGACGTTGTACAAACATGAGTGCGCGAATGCACACGAGTATTTTACAAAAAAGTCCATTGCTTCGAATGAATTATTTCACGTAACCAGTCCAGTCAAGCGGTTACTCTGTTTATTACTTTTCATTATTAACGATAATTATATTATTTAACCCTTTACTCAACGTAACGGCCAAAACCGGCCAGTGCTATTCTCAAAAATCGCCAATTTTTTGGTCCCTAAAACATAGGTTATGACCCCTCATCGGAATGAGCTCATTGAGCGTGATCCAATGAAGGATAATAACCTAGGTGTTTGAGACAAAAAATGAAAAAAATTAGTTATTCGAGAATTGTTTTTGCAAGTGTTATTGGCTTTTCATGTTAGGTAAAGGGTTAAAAAGGACAAAACAATGAAGTCCCCATTACACCCACGGCAAAGCGTCTTCATTTGTGCGCATGGATTCATGACACAATTGTTGATTGCATAATTCACTTATGATGTTATCGTTTATAATCAAACCCGGAAATCTCACTAAATCACACTTTGGAAAGTAATAAAAATCTTTTCTTTCCTAGGTGGTCACCTAATCCTGGACATCTGCCAAGTACCCTACCCTTTCCTCCTTCAACACGCCTGGACATGTTGTTACAAAAGATCTTATACAGTTAATGAGGGTTGAAAGGAGCCTGCCCCACAACGTCCCTGCAAGGCACGTGAAACCATTTCATCTGCTCTCCTATGAAAATAGACTGCTTTAATACTTGAACAGCTTCCACTGTACAGGTGAATCTTGGGTATATTGGGCCTGGCAGGAATTTTCTCAGATTGGGACAAACACAACATATTAAAAAACCATCACAGTGGTGGGTGTAACACCCAATGAATACTTGTGATTTCTGGAAAGAAAAAAAAACACTAGACAAAACTAACAGCCTTTCAGATCAAGGACCTCTGATCCATGTGCTGACATGTTGTTAGTTGTTTAGCTCATCAGTGCAAAGCTCAAGGGGAACCTGAGTAGGGCTGCACGGTATACCGGTAAACCAGTAATTACCGGTATTGAGAATGATACTGGATGAATACCGGTATTGTTTTAAAAGTACCGGTATATCGTAAGAAACGGTATTGGATCAAATTATCGAAGCTGAAGTCAATATATTATAAGGGAAAAACTGACAATTCCTGTGATAAAGTACATGTCAACCAATCTTCATTCGATCAGTGAAAACACAGTTTGCAGCATGCTTGAGCTGCATAAGTTACAAGTAAGTATACACGAACCAGCAATTTGAAACTGAAACTGAAAGTTGAATATTTCGGGATTGTGTCGAATTCAGGGAATGAATACTTTTGACACATTTGTGTATGTATTCTCACGTTTCTCCGTGTAAATAATGAAATTATTCACAAAATCATTATAGGGAGTGTTTGTTTTATTTATTCTATTCCTCTCAAAAACAGATAAAACCTAAAGCCATGTTTATCAACATTTCCATCAACACTCTCATTGTGAACTTTGAACTTATGAATATTGATAAGCTGTTCAATGGCAATGAAGGCGTGGGTTGGATGTCCCTGTCACTTTTTGACCCAGTTTTAAAACGACAACCAGCAATCTAAAACTTAACTATTTTTTTGTAATTTCAAATTTTTTTTTACAGATGTTATTCCAGAAATCAATAATGAATTCAAATAAAAGTATTTATATCTTAACCCTTTAAGAACTGTGCTAACCTCACATCACATCAGGTGAAGTTTTGGAGGTATGAACATGCACAGTTCAGAAACAAAGGGAAAGGGAAGACTGCGCAATAATAATCTGTTCAGAAATTAATAATTGCCACTCACATGGACATTAATTACTAACACAAACACACCATTGACCATATCTATCAATACTTAAAATACAATAGGTCATAAGAAGAACCAAACAATGGGGAGGAAAATGCATCATGCGAAATGCTAGCACTCCATAAAACAGCTGTATTAATTAATATTCATGAACAAAGGAAAAATAAACACTACAGTCAGCTGCAATGTCGAATTCTGGGATATTCTTCTCGAACAGAAAAGTCATGGTACGTTACTGTTTTCCCTCATGTCTGAGCTGTCTCTGTGATGTGATGTTAAACCAAAATAAAATAACGCTGTGCTTTCTTAAAGATATTGTGTTCAGCTGAACATTAGGGACAGAGTACAGTAAATTTTATTCAATTGTTATCCGCCCCAAATTTAACTGTGTTGACTGTTGTCAACTGTTTATGAACTCAGTTCCCCAGAACATCGCCCAAGTTTTTCAGCGTCTGAACTGGTCTATGATATACCGGTATATTGCGGTATTTTTTTCAATACCGATACCGGTATTGAAATTTGAATACCGTGCAGCCCTAAACCTGAGTGATCGCTTTCTGTTCGTCGCCTGTCATCTGTCTGTCTTTTCGTCAGCACGGGGTGAACTTTACTTGATCGACTTATCATAAACCACTGGGCCAAATTGAACCAAATTTGATATGCATGTTCCATACCACATGTCATTTCAAGTTTGTTCAACTAAAATTACTATGCTCAAGGGGTGTAATTCAGTTAGCATGTCACAATTTTTTTTTAATTAAAAAATGTTCTTCTCCAGAACTACCTATCAGAATCTTTTGATACTTGGTATATAACATCCTTAGAGAGGTCAGGATTCAGGTTTGTTGGAAACAAATGAACAATTTTCAAGCCCGACCCTATTATCATTTTAAGAGCTTCAAAAACATGTACACTGTGAAAGGCCCTTCATTTTAACCCTTCACTTTACCCAATTAGCAAACAACATTTGAAAAAAATAATTCTTGAATAACTAAAAACTTTAACTCATGGGTTTATATTTGGGCTCTCTATGGGAACCTAAATTTAACTTTGTGCAATATGAGGAAATGTATTTAAAAATCTTCTTCAGATCTACCAATCAAAATCTCTTAATATGTGGTATACTGCATCTTTATGGTGGTCAGCTTGAAGTTTGTTCAGTTAAAGTCCCTGGAGTCATATTTGGGCTTACTGTGGTAGCAAAATTTTAACTTTATATAATGTGAGGAATATTCTTTAAAAATCTTCATCAGATCCATCAGTCAGAATCTTTTGATATTTGGTCTGTAGCATTCTTAGTGGGGAGATTAAAGTTGTTCAAATCACGTCCCTGGGCTTATTTTTGGGCTCCCCGTGGGAACCCAAAATTTTACTTGGTCCAGTATGACAAAATTTGTTTTAAAATCCTCTTCTTCAGATCTACGAGTTCTTTTGATGATTGGTATAGAGCATCCTCAGATGGGTCAGATTCAAGTTTGTTCAAATCAAGTCCCTAGCGGCATATTCGGCCTACCCATTGGGACTTGAACTTAACTTAATGCAATTTAAGGAGTACTCTTTAAAAATCTTTTTCTTCATATCTACAAATCAGAATCTTTTGATATCTGATATTCAGTTTCCTTAGGAGGTTCAGATTCAAATTTAATCAAATCAAGTCATTGGGGTCATATATGAGCTCCATGTGGGAGCTGAAATTTTAACGTGGTGCAATATGAGAAATATTCTTTGAAAACCTCCTTCTTCAGACATGTCAGTCAAAATCTTTTGTTATTTGTTTTGCCGTACTGGGGTCAGATTCTAGTTTTGTTCAAATCAAGTCTCTTGGGTCATATTTGTGCTCGCTGTGGAATTCCTAACACTTTAAAAAATCAGATTTTTTTGTCACACAGTACATGTATTGACATCCTTAGTGTGGTGAGATTCAAGTTTGTTCAGATCAGTTCCCTGGGCTCATACTTGGGCTCCCCTATGGGAGCCTGAATTTTAACTTAGTTCAGCATGAGGAATATTCTTGAAAGATATTCTTCTTCAGTTTCACCAGGCAGAATCTTTTGATATTTGGTATATAGCATTACTAAAACTCCTAGATTAAAGTTTGTTGTAAGTGTTTCCTTTGTCTGATTTTGGTGCGTACCAGAGGGTTTTGAAATTTAACACAGAATCGAATAAAGAATTTACTATTTGTTTACTTGAACTTTTCCAGTGCATAACAGAGTTGGTAAACTTTAGTTAGATATAAATGTGAGTGCATAAGATTAACATTTGGTTTCCATGAGTCCTCTTCAGGCCCAGGGGGTGGTGAGGAGGGTTTGTTGGTCAAAATGTTTGGTTTTTGCTTGAGAACATGGGATTTTGTGATATATGCATCAATTTGGGCACTAAAAAATTACTGTTCCTGATAGTCTTCAGTACCATCCAATAAAAATGATTTGCATAAAAAGGCAGTTATAAAACTGTGTAAAAATCCCACTTCAAACCCAAAGAGTATAATTTATAGGACAGATGCATGTGTTGATCAAATAGATAACAAATATGCACTTAATAATCGATGGTTAGAATTATTCTATTGATATTCCATTCATCTCTGTTAGAGCCAATAATATGAGGCACCCAGCAGATTGTAGCACTTTCATGACGTTTCTTTTATGAAGCTGCTAAAAATACTGAAGACTCAGAACTTGTACCAATCAAGCTTTGAAATACTGGCAATACTGGTACTGGCACCACTTGACACCCCTACAATGTACAGTTAAAACTAGAAGTCCTGTCATAAAATGCGCACAAACAGCACGTTGATATGCGCGTTAATGTGTGCGTTATGGCCCAAGTAAAGCCAACAAATTCTGTACATATGGCCTATGCACAAGCAATGTTTCAGCCAATGGACCTCCGGGTAACCCGGAGGTCCATTGGCAGAAACAATGCATGTGTTTGCTATGAGTAACCAGGAGAACCTGCCGTGCTTTGGATGCCATTCGATATGCCAATTGCGCGCAATTCCAACGCGCAATTAAGCCTACATAAGCGCACTATTCGTGACAGGACTTCTAGTTTTAACTGTATAAAATCTGTAATAAAAATGACGAATATGGTGGCCATGTATTTAAGTATTAAATCAGTTTTATTCAATTATTTTTCGGTTTGTTCAATGTTTTTTTTTAAACATTAAACCTTTATCTAACAAAATGTCTGTAGCTGCCTGTATAATTTAAGCAGTTGAAAAAACATTCTTTTTTTTAATTTTCAACAGAACCATATCATGTGACCTTTCATTGGAACAAGGTTATTGAGTTCGTTTCAGTGAGGCAGGGATTTGATATTGTTTTGTTGAAATTTTGAGAAAAAAAATAATTAAAATAATATATTTTGAAATCATATGCATTGGATAAAGGGGTAAACCTTCTAGGAATGGACAATAAAGGACAAAAGTGTTAAATCTGTTTTTTAATGCATTTCTTCACTATAGAGTGGAAACCTGTTAATTGAATAGCCACTTTGCCAATGAAAAGTATTCAATTAACAGGAGTAATCAATTGACAGGGATTGTGTAACTCTCCTGTATCTTAGAGATAAACTTAGCATTTATTCTATTATATCTTGTTTGACAGAGCTCCATGAGCTCTGGCAAACAAGATATAATAGATTAAATGCCTGTATTGGATGTACTGAGGCCAAATAGGTCTATAAATAGAGGAAACTTGGGGAGAGTCAGCGCAATTTCTCAACAGGTTACAAGATTTTTAGCTCAACTTTGGCGAAGCCAAATTTGAACTTTTGTCATGGCCCGTTGTCCGTCTGTCCGTACGTCAACAATTAGATACAGCTCGGGCTAGAGGCCGTATTTATGAACCGATCTTTACGAAACTTATTGGGTACCTTTGTTATGACTGTGGGACGAGAACGAGTGTTTTTGGGTGCGGTCCAAAATTCAAGATGGCTGCCAGCCACCATTTTGTACCGACGATTCAGAAATCTGTTTTTTGTACAGAACTTCTATATGAAAGTTCTGATTTGAATAATTTTTTGTATGAATGTTTAGTACCATGAGATACATTACATATCATACGGGTTTTTTTCTCGTGCTTAAATTATGCAAATTAGCCTAACTTCGATTTATTTAGTGTTACTTTCAGCACTGTCAGTGCAAATGCCAATACGGCTCGGGCTGGAGGCCGCATTTATGAACCGATCTTTACGAAACTTCTTGGGTACCTTTGTTATCACCGTGGGACGAGAACGAGTGTTTTTGGGTGCGGTCCAAAATTCAAGATGGCCACCAGCAGCCATTTTGTACAAAATTAGGTGCAATCAGATTTTTGCACAGAACTCCCATATGAAAGCACCGATTTGAAAAATCTTTTGTGTGAATGTTTAATACCATGGGATACATCACATATAATACAGGTTTTTTTCTCGTGCAGAAATTATGCAAATTAGATGAACTTTGAATTTTTCAGTGCTACTTACACACAGTAAGTACACATGTCAATACGGCTCGGGCTAGAGGCTGTATTTATCAACCGATCTTCAGGAAACTTCTTGGGTACCTCTGTTATCACCTTGGGACGAGAACAAGTGTTTCTGAGTGCAGTCCAAAATTCAAGATGGCTACCAGTAGCCATTTTGTACCGAAATTAGGTTTAATCAGTTTTTTGTACACAACTTCTATATGGCTCAGACTAGAGGCCGTATTTATGAACCGATCTTTACGAAACTTCTTGGATACCTTTGTTATCACAGTGGGATGAGAACGAGTGTTTTTGGGTGTCGTCCAAAATTCAAGATGGTCACCAGCAGCCATTTTGTACCAAAATTAGTGCAATCAGTCTTTTGTACAGATTTGATTTGAATAAATTTTTGTATGAATGTTTAGCAAAATGGAATACATCACATACAGTACAGGCTTTTTTTCTCGTGCAGAAATTATGCAAATTAGATGAATTTTGATTTATTTAGTGTTACTTATACACTGTAAGTTCACATGTCAATACGGCTCGGGCTAGAGGCTGTATTTATCAACTGATCTTCACGAAACTTCTTGGGTACCTTTGTTATCACCTTGGGACAAGAACGAGTGTTTCTGAGTGCAGTCCAAAATTCAAGATGGCTGCCAGTGGCCATTTTGTACCAAAATTAGGTCCAATCAGTTTTTTGTCACAACTTCTATACAGCTCGTATTTATGAACTGATATTCACGAAACTTCTTGGGTACCTTTGTTTTTGCCTTGGGAAAGGAAAGAGTGTGTTTTGGGGTGCCTTTGTTATCACTGTGCTATGAGAATAAATATTTTGGGGTTCAGTCAGACCCACTCTGAGACTCAAAGATTTCTTTTCTAGTTTAGCATCTGACTGTCACCCACCTAACTTTACGTATACATTTGTTACAGGCTGTGGTCAGTATTTATGTACAGACCGTTACAATACTTTATATGTACCTTTGTTATCAGGTCATTACCTAGATGTTTGTCATTGCTGTGTCACATACTATACATGTACATGTCTTGACAAGTTGAGCTACAGTATCATTGACACTTTCATTTATTCAGTTAACAGTAATTTACTCTATAATCTATATTCAATTAACAGGTCGAAATTGTACTGAAGGTATGGTAAATCATTTCGTGTTGGGAAATTATATTCATTTAACAGGGTTATTCAGTTAAGAGATATCCAATTAAGTGGTCTGCACTGTATTTAAAATTTAAACAATCAAGGAAAGGTATTTGGGCACAGATTAATCAGATTTTTCAACCTGTAGCTTTCTCGACAAATGTTCTTTGAAATTGAAAATATTCATTGAAAATCTACCTGTAGTGTTAGTAAAATTCTCTGTAACCTCTCAACTACACACTTTGAAGTTAAAAAACACAGGCAAGAATATTAAATCTCAGATGATATTTTCACACATTTTTCTTGATTCACCCTTGATTTCACAAAAGCCACTATATCATGAATGGATTAGCTACAGTTGGAACACGAAGTGCTGTCACAATTAGTGCAGAAAATGCTTGTTAGTTAATGCTCTCCTTAATGCACTCCTTACTGCAGAAGAATGAAGTAGTTTGAAATGCACAAGGACGTTAGAGCTGTGCATTGCAAAATATAATGCACTATTAGTGAGGTCGGTAGTGAAATCAGGAACTTAACCGATCAAACAAAAAGAAAATATTGAGACTACAGTGTGTGGAGTGTGGATTATGACTAAATGGGATAGATTTTTCACTTAGAAAAAGAAATTACTTACCACTACTGAGGACAAAACACAAGAAGCACTTGCAAACTTTCATCACATGGACCAAGTCTGCAGGTGTTTCGTGTGCTTTATGAACAATTATAAATACTTTTGAGTGGAGAATATATGGTTCTTTCTTAACTAGTAATCAAATTTTAATATCTAATTACGTGATTACATGTATCGCAGTAGAGTTTAGGAATGATGTTATTGATCTCTATTTAGTACAGTGGAACCCTGTTAATTGAATAGCCAATTTGCCAGTGAAAATTATTCAATTAGCAGGAGTATTCAATTAACAGGGATTGTGTCATTTTCCTGTATTCTGAGTTAAACTTAGCATTTATTCTATTATATATTGTTTGACAGAGCTCCATGAGCTCTGTCAAACAAGATATAATAGATTAAATGCCTGTATTGGATGTACTGAGGCCAAATAGGTCTATAACCAAAGGAAAACTGAGGAGAGTCAGGTCAATTTCTCGACATATTACAAGATTTTTTATTCAATTAACAGGAGTTTACTCTATAACCTATATTCAATTAACAGGTCAAATTTGAACTGGAGGTATGGTAAATGGTTTTGTGTTGGGAAATTACTCTCAATTAACAGGGATATACAATTAAGAGATATCCAATTAAGTGGGCTCTACTGTAGTTTTGAATTGTACAGAGTTGGGCACGATGCTTTTTCTACAGGAATTGAATTGCACTAATGGTGCAGTTTGACAGGGACAAAAGTGCGCTTACTCAGTCAGCGTGCTGTTACTTCAAAATAGCACACAATACAGTCACAGTATTTCTAGTTTCAACTGTATCTATCTGATCATGAAAATGCCAACTTTTGTGATCACAGTCTGTAGGATTGGTTTTCCCTTGGGAACCCCGCAAAGTGGAGAATTGGTTGTGTATTGTGGTAAACAAGTTCTGCTTCAGCTTCACAGGTAAAATGGGACCTTGAACCAATGTCTGGCATCGAAGTCCTCTAAAGTGGCAAGCATAGATATAAATTATTGACTAAGGCCTAAAAAAATTAAAAATTTGTTTCTCAGGCTCTCCCGCATGGTCCTTTTTGCTGCCGCATGATCTCTTTTTATAACCAATGTGAACTTTAACAAAATAAAAGATTTAATGGTTTATGTCTGATATTTTACTCAAGTTAAAAAAATGATAAATTTGTCCCTTGAGTGCAAGAAGGCTTTGCAATGCTTTAGCATTGCAAAGCCTTCTTGCTCTCAAGAGATGAGATACACTATAACCCATGCTATTCCGTAGATTATGAGGCCTAAAACATAAACCAAGAACATGAACTTTGATGGCAAAGAAATAATTACAGAAATAAAAAATAAAATAAAAAAAGGCTCGCCCACATGCAGTTTTATAAATAATGGCCTGAGAAACAGAAGATCTGCTTTGTTTGGCCTAAAACTTGAGATTGTAGTTAAAACTTGTTCCCAAGTGGGAACCCCAGAGGTGGAGTAGTGCTTGCCCATGTTTATTGCAGTCTTCAAAGTGTGAAGCATATGTATGGTGTTGTGGTAACTGGTTCTCGTCAGATCACCGAAGTTAAGCAACATCGAGCCCGGTTAGTCCTTGGATGGGTGACCGTCTGAGTGATCGATTTGGACTCCCGCATTGTGTCCTTGGGCAAGGCACTTCACCCAATTGTCGACATGGGGGCACGATGACGCCATGTACTATGGCATACTGCACGTCAATGCCTTCAACCAATCTAACCCTGCCTGTGCTGCAGTGTGGAGGGGAGCTGGCAGGTGCTTGTCGTTGCTCGGTGGTTCTCTCCGGGTACTCCGGCTTCCTCCACCCTTAAAACTGTCACCGACTCAATATGACCATGGCTGTTAAAGTGTCGTTAAACCCTAATAAAAAAATAAATGAAGCATAGGTGTAAATTATTGGCTAAACTTGACCACATTCCTGTGTTGCAGTGATGATATAGCCATAGATGCTGAACATTGCCTTAACCCTTTGAACTCTCGTGGTATCTTCCATGCCAGTTCAGTGGAAGAACTTTGAAGAGTCCATATTCATTATTTGAGGTAGATCTCTCAATATTTTCAATGTGCAGCCTCGGGGCTGCACGTTGAAAATATTGATGGGTCTATCCCACACATTTACTGAACAGCCATCCTATATAATGACGTTATGACGTATCATGTTCCTGGCCTGAAAAACATGGTTGCTAGGGTTCCAAGGGTTAAACACCACAAAAGAGTCTCAAGCAGTGGTTACACAAGTAATGAGATTTACAGTATTTGCATTTTTTTATGCCCCCCGACTTAGGGTGGGTTGCATATAGTGATTGAAGTGTGCATGTGTCCGTCTGTGTGTCTGTCTGTCTGTCTGTCCATGTAAGTGTGTGTCCGAGCCAATAACTCAAAAACGGTTAGGGCCACAGTCATCAAACTTCACACAATTATAAAGGACCATGGGAGGATGTGTCACACACCATAGCCAGGTTCGTACCTTCAAGGTCAAGGTCACATTTCAAGGTCACACTAAAAATTGGTCAACATTTGTGTCTCAGCCATAACTCAGAAACGAATCATAGTACAATTATTAAACTTTTTACAAATGTTAAGGACAGCCAGAAGATGTGTCGCGTATAATAGTTTCCGCCGCATCTGCAAGGAGGTCACAATTGACCTTCATATGTTCAGGGTCACAAATTGTGTCTCAAGCATAACTCCAAAACTATTAGGGCTACAATCATCTAACATCACTCAATTATAAAGGACAACAGGTGGATGTGTGTCACACACCACAGCCAGGTCTGTAAGGTCAAGGTCAAGGTCACATTTCAAGGTCACACTGAACACGGTTAGGGCCACAGTCATCAAACTTCACACAATTATAAAGGACCATGGGAGGATGTGCCACACATCATAGCCGGGTTCGTACCTTCAAGATCAAGGTCACATTTCAAGGTCACACTAAAAATCGGTCAATATTCATGTCTCAGCCATAACTCAGAAACGAATCTTAGTACAATTGTTAAACTTGTTACAAATGTTAAGGACAGTCAGAAGGTGTGTCGAGTATAATAGTTTCCACCGCATCTGCAAGGTGAAGGTCACAAGGGGTGGGGGGGGGCATGTGTTACCTTAGTAACATTCTTCTTGTTTTTTCTGTTTCAGTATTCTGTTTGCTGACATTTGTGGTTTCACTTCACTGTCGTCCCAGTGCACTGCTCAAGAACTGGTGAAACTTCTAAATGAACTTTTTGCCAGATTCGATCGATTAGCTGCTGACAATCATTGTCTGAGAATCAAAATATTAGGAGACTGTTACTACTGTGTGAGTGGTATTCCAGAGCCAAGACTTGATCATGCCTTCTGCTGTGTGGAAATGGGTCTTGATATGATTGATGCCATCTCGTAAGTAATAGCAATTTTCTTATAGCATTCATTATAGTAGGGTTTACAGAGGTTTTGCAATTAGAGCTGGGTAGTATTGAAATTTTAAATTCAGTAGTAGAGTCAATATCAGCTTTACTTTTTGGGGAAGTGATTTTTTACTCTGGTATCATTACAGTATTTGGTATTGATACGATACTGATACCCAACAATGTTTTCATTTTTGGAATTCACTTTAAAAAGATTTCCACAATCCAGTCTAAATATTCCGTTAGTTTCTTGAACCTTGCACTCCAGGTAACTTGTAACCATCTAACCCTGTGCATTTATACAGCCTTAGTGAATATTTTCATCTATTTTACCAAGTTTTTAAACTGGAAAGTGTGACTAACCTGGGTTAGTCACACTTTCTGGTTATAAAAATTTTCATTATTAACTGAGTAGCTAACCCTATGCACTGTACAGCCTTAGTGGTATCACTGAACTAAATATATATTGAATTAGAAATACCCACCTTGAAATGTTGCACTTGGAAGTGATGTAATCTCTAAAAATAAACAGCCTTGGGAACATAAATTGTATCAATAAACGTTTGATGCATTCTATTGACATCTTGCATTATTGATGAATATTCCAGATAAAAACAAGGGTGATTTGATGACTTTTGATCCTAAAAAATACAATTTACATTTGGTGTGTTTTTGTAGGAATTCCCTGAAAAATTTGTGCACGTGACTGGTACTTCCCTTACTGTCAATATTTCTCTCTTATTTGTTGCATGACCCCTTGTTTTGGGGTCAGAAAAAGCTGTCTGAAGAGCTATACTTGACAAAGATATTTGAATGCCTAAATTAAAGTGATGCGATCATATTTTGTTTGCCTGAATGTTATGATGGTCACCTATGGGAAAATATTTAGTTCTGTGATACAGTGGATCCCACTTAATTGGATATCTCTTAATTGTATTTCCCTGTTAATTGAATATAATTTTCCAACACAAAACCATTTACCATACCTCCAGTACAAATTTGACCTGTTAATTGAATATAGGTTATAGAGTAAACTCCTGTTAATTGAATAAAATATCTTGTAACATGTCGAGAAATTACCCCGACTCTCCCCAGTTTTCCTTTGTTTATAGACCTATTTGGCCTCAGTACATCCAATGTAGGCATTTAATCTATTATATCTTGTTTGACAGAGCTCACGGAGCTCTGTCAAACAAGATATAATAGAATAAATGCTAAGTTTATCTCTAGAATACAGGAAAGTGACACAATCCCTGTTAATTGAATACTCCTGTTAATTGAATAATTTTCATTGGCAAAGTGGCTATTCAATTAACAGGGTTCAACTGTACCTAGTGTAAATTCAAATATAATGGATAAAACCAGCCAGTACTATTCTCCACAAAAATGCATTTAAACCCCTCCTTGGAATGGATTGTGGACAGTTTTTTTTTAGTGAATTTTTGTGTCGCCGCCCCACTTCGTGGGGAGCGATATATGGGGATTACTTTTGTCGTCTTGCGTCGTCCGCGTCGTCCTTTCTCTTATCCGCCACTCCTCTTTAACCTATGAATGGATTTTGATGAAACTTTCAGTGATTCTGTATCACATAATAGCATTGTGCACCTCCTATTTTATTTTTTGATCGGGGAGCGACATATAGGGATTACTTTTGTCATCTTGCGTCGTCCGCGTCGTCGTCCGCGTCACACTTTCTCTTATCCGCCACTCCTCTTTAACTTATGAATGGATTTTGATGAAACTTTCAGTGATTCTTTATCACATAATGGCATTGAGCACCTCTTATTTTGTTTTTTGATCCACTGTATTTTTTCCAGAGTTATGCCCCTTTTCCACTTAGAATTCTGTCTGAAACGCCAGGCGACACACGTCTTCCATGGAAGACTCACATCTAAGTTTTTTTTTAAACATTTTATTTCGACATCAAAATGGGTTGGTAAAGAGGCTAAGCCTATTTGAATACCTCATCGTTTCATTGAAGAACTTTCAAACAATAATGGTGCTTGAATTATTTATTTATTGGTGTTTGAGGTCATATATTTCTACACAATGGCAAATCATGACATGACAGTTTTACAGGTGGTGGAAGCCGGAGTACTCTGAAAGAACCACCGAGCAACAGTGAGCAACTGTCAGCTCCCCAACATACTAACTCCACACAAGCAGGGTTAGCATTGGTTGATGACAAGCACACCATCGATGTGCAGTATACCTTAGTACACATCACCGTGAATGGGGGTGAAGTATCTTGCCCAAGGACACAACGTGGTTGCCACAGGTGGGATTTGAACCGAGGACGTCTTGGCTTGCAGCTTGCACCTCTACCTACTGAGCCACCATGTCCTCTTTTAGTGAATTCCAAAAATGAAATACCAATATTGAATGGTACTCAGAATGCTAATATTTCAACTGTCAATTAACTCATAATGATGATGATACGATATGGTAAAAGTAATGAATTATTTGTCAGAGCCTCTGAAAAATGATTGTTTGATGTAACTGGGGTGGGGGTGGGGTGGGGGGGGATTTTCTCGCAGCTATTTAATTACATTAAATGATAAGTGGCAATTATATGTAATCCACATTCTCTTCTTGTTAGTTACTATGCCCCGTCCTCCGAAGGAGGTTCGGAGAGCATATAGTTGAGGTCTCCATCCTAACCTATGTTCCAACATTTTGCATTGTAACTCAAGAGTACCTGTTGTCAGATTTTGATGTTCTTTGAATGCTGAGAGATCAGCATGTAGGAAAGGATATCCTCATATTGTGGGCTTTGTTTACTCATTCCTATCAGAATCAGAATGGCCCTTGTTAGACTTAGAAATGTGTCCCTAACTGGTTGAGTGTTAGAAGCCAATGTCAGGGCTTTCAGAAATGAGGGTACCAGAGCAAAAGCCAATATTTTCCGTGCTCAAGTTTAATATTCAGTGAGATGCAGATAATATTTTCATCATAAATTTGTGTTATTTCAACTCATTGCCAGTGGGCATTTTGAATTACAAGTTCAAACCACCCAAAATAATCTAGCCCTCAACCAGTTAAGAATATCTGTCATTTTTACACAAGTATCAGTTTCCAGATTTTGTCATTTTAACTCAAGTATCATTTGTCAGGTTTTGATACCCTTTGATGTGGTGAGAGACCAGCATAGAGAAAAAGATATCCATATAGTGTTTTATCCATGCATTCTTACCAGTGTTAGGTGTGCGTTGGCTCAGTGGTAGACTTTTGGACTTCAATGCTGGAGGTCCCGAGTTAGATCCCCATCTGGGACGACTGCATTGTGTCCTTGGGCAAGGCACTTTATCCCAGTTGCCTACATGGGGGCATGATGACGGTGTGTACTAAAGCGTACTGCACATCAATGGTGCATGTCTTCCACTGCTTTAACTTTGCTTGAGCATAGCTTGAACAGAGTTAGAATGTTGAGGAGCTGACAGTTGCACATTGCTGCTCGGTGGTTCTCTCCGGGTACTCTGGCTTCTTCCACCCGTAAAAACTGTCAATGGGAATAATTTTTGTTGAATGACAGCAGAAAACTGATTAATTTTGTTATTACCCATGTTGAATGGGTATGCAGGGGGAGTTTAACAGAGTTAGTTTGCATTTGTGTTCATTTCTTTTTTCAAAATTGCAGACATTTGTGCTATTTTGAGGGGGCACAGTGGCTCAGTAGGTGGAGCTGCAAGCCAAGAGGTCCTTGGTTCGAATCCCACCTGTGGCGGCTTCTTTGTGTCCTTGAGCACCCCCATGCTTACACTGCTTTTGTAGAGTTAGTATGTTGGGGAGCTGACAGTTGCTTGTCATTGCTTGGTGGTTCTCTCCAGGTACTCTGGCTTCCTCTACCCTTAAAACTGTCATAGTCATGATTAGCCATTGTGCAGAAATATGTGACCTTAAACACGAATAAAATAAAATAAATAAATAAATGCTATCTTGAGAAATGCTACTACTCGAATGAGCAGCATGTGCTATTGGTATGGCAGGAGAGGGGAATTGCAATGCTTTACATGGTGCTATTTTCTTATTTTGGATTAATGTTATGTTTGAACTATTGTTTGCTAAAGGTGGGAGTATTTTTCAGTTCCAAACTTATGGTATTATGAGATTTCCTAAGTACAGTAGATCAGTATCATCATGATACCGATACTATTCTGTATATTAGTATACTCCCCAGTTCTATTGCAGTTGAATCTCTTTTCAAGTAAGTCCAGCAATTGATCCTCATTTCAGATAATTCCAGGCCCTTGAGGGAAAAAGATTGTTTGTCCAAGAAGAATTTTGGAACTCCCCACCATATTCCCAGTATCTTGATTCTGATCAAAACAAGGAGTTTTGATGCTGTGGCATGAATTTCTTTTAATGCCATTTAAATGAGAAGAGATTAACTCTTTTTTGCCTGCCGAGTATTTTTTTGACTTTCTCTTAAAATCAAGTCACGGCTGCTTCAAAGCAGCCATGGCTTGATTTTGATGAATACTTATTAGAGTGTAGCATCAAGAAATCAGTTTTATGGGGGTACATTTTGCCAGGATTATACCAGTGCTAAGGCAAGGTATTTTTGGGCACCACCTGCAGCAGGCTTAGAGTTTAAATTCTCTTTATATGTTCATTTGGGAGCATGGTGGCTCAGTGGTTACGGCATTGAACTTCAAACCGAGAGGTCCATAGTTCGATCACCACCAGGGGTAACTGCATTGTGTCCTTGGGCAAGGCACTTAATCCTGATTGCCCACGTGGAGGCACGGTGTTGCTGTGTACTAAGGCGTACTACATGTCGATAGTTAGCCAATGCTAACCCTGCTTATATGGAGTTAGTATGTTGGGAGTCTGGCAGTTGCTCGCTGTTACTCGGTGGTTCTCTCCAGGTACTCTGGTTTCCTCCACCTGTAAAACTGTCCAACACAAGGTGACCCTGGCTGTCGAAACTCCAATAAATAAATAAATATAAATGTGTTCAATGGAAACTACATTATTCAGTTGTCTAGAATATCAGTTTCTTCTTTACTATGAATACCACCAATCGGATCTTGTTTGACTATGCACCTTGTGTTTATGCAATTAAATAAGGTAAAAACTTATTTTTTAATTTCTTATCAACTTTAGCAGCAGCAAAATGGTGTGGTTGAATGCAATCAGATTTCTGTGAGCTGAACCTGCTCCTCTATTATTTGAATAGAAACCAGTAAAGTATCTGGTTTCAATGATGGAACATGTTAACCCTTTACCCAACATAATGACCACAACCAACCAGCACTATTCACAAAAATGGCCAATTAATTTTCATTATTTTTTCATTTTTTGTCTCAAAAACATAGATTATGACCCCTTTTTGGAACGAGCTCATCGAGATCTTTCCAATAAGGGGGCATAACTTATGTTTTTGAGACAAAAAATGAAAAAAATTAGTTATTCAAGAATTTTGTTTGTAAGTATCGTCTTCTTTTTGTGTTAGGTAAAGGGTTAAACAGGTCATTGAGTGAAAAGTTGTAGGATAATTGCAGGAATAATTTTAGCTAATTTTTCTTCATCAAGAACAAAAAAGATGGCATTTCTTGGAAAGCTCTGACAATCCCTGGATGGCATGAGTCTTGCTTTTCTATCACAGCTCCCTTGGAGCCAACTGATGAATCCATAGAGTTAAATTCTAATTTGGACACACCACACATGACCAGGTCTAGAGGCACAGTGTGCAAAATTTCCAAAATGACTCTAACTGACTGACCATTCACGATCAGATGGCTAACTGAGCGCTTGGCTATGTAAAAATTCTTGGGAAACTGCTTTTTTATCATTAACAAGTACTCATATATTGCATAGAATTGCAGGCTTGTCATTTTGAGATAGGCGATTGCCCTGAGCCACAGTTGCCTGCCTGAGTTCAAAATTACGCCTAACCCCGCTTTCTGCGGCCCCTTAATTCAGTTGAAGGCACTTCAAAATCGGCCCTCTCAAACGGCAATTTTCACAGATTGAAGGAGGTAAGAAAGCGCAATTTGTGAAGTTCATAGTGTGTCGTCGATGCAGTCATCCAGAGACACTAAGTAACTTTCCAAATACGAGCGAGAGGTCTGCCAATTTCAAAGTTGTATATGTTATTACATTGTACACCAGACTGTGACAACTCCCGTGTCACACGCGATTACAGGACGACATATCATCCCCAAGTCAGTTCGACCCCCAATGATTCGGTTGGGATGTTTCATCCCAAAATCAAAACACGGACGATTCGTCCCCCAAATCTGATTGATTCGCACTAAGTTATCAGCATCTGGCAGTGAGCACAGTGCACTGGCTTGTACAGTCATCATGTAATGTATAGATGCGGACTTGGTTATTTGGATGCAAGATAACTATAACACTCACTGTTTGTGAGTGTCATGGGTAACCTGGTATCTTGCATCCAAATATTCAAGCCTGCATCTATACATTACGTGATGACGTACATAATAATTACACAAACCATGTACCTTAAAATGATATTCGTTGTTCACCCAGCAGGTTGAAAGAAAATGGCTACCGCAAACCATAAATGACCTCCTGGGGTAAGTTTAAGCGAACCCAAAATGGCCCTCCTAGGGTGATTTGAGGGAACCATAATGGCCCTCCTGCAATTTTCAAAATGACAAGCCTGGAATTGAAATATATATAGCCTCTCATGGCAAAAGTCTAAAAATCTATCAAGACATAAGAAAGTCTGCTTAATTGGTAGAGCACTAGAAGCCCATATTTGTGCTTTATTCTGAACTGCAGGTACCTAAAGTTAAATCCTTCATATTCTGTAGATGTCTTTCATATTATGTTGTAAGTAAAATTACTTCATCTTCATTGATTTACATTGTTATAATTTATGGGAGAGTGCCTATAGGCACTCTCCCATGAATTGTAACAGGACAAAAATGTGTGAACAAATCGTGAGGCTGAGAAAAAATTTAGCACTTAACTACTCAGACTTCACCATTCAAGATGCAGCTTTTGGCTAACCGGTCATCGGTTAGCGTAGATTTAAATTTGCGTAACCGCCAAGCAAACGAAACAAGCTTTCTTGTCAAATTTTGCAGACTGGAGGCAGACTGGAGGCAGACTAGCATACCATGAAACCTGGAGATTTTCTAGTGGGCCAATTTCACCCAGCAGTTGGTCAGATTTGAAAGTTCTCTGTAAAATGATTCAATAAAATGTGAGGAGAGTGTGTATTTACTCTTAACCTCCTGAGTATTTTCAAAATATTTTTCATCAGATCTGGTCATGGCTGCTGTAAAGCAGCCATGACTAGATTTGATGAAAAATTTATCTAAATTTAACTCAAGAAATCATTGGTGAAAAAATCCATTCAATTTACTGAAGGAAAAATTGATCAAATGAACCCAAATTATCCTCATTGCAGTGGCAAGAGAAATTATATCCTGGGCGGGAATAACCACCAACAGTATACAAGGAGTTAAGTGACGCTGACATTTTTGTTCACTGGTTAAATAACCACTGGCATGGTGAGGTGGGGTGGGGTGGGTGGTACGGAAGTTTGGAACTGATAGTATTTTGGTTTACTGGTTGATAAACCCCTTCCCCTCACATTCCACCACCTCCCTGACACCTCCCCCTACTATTGTATTAGAAGGCCATTTTGATACTTGAGTTATCACAAGAGAGACATTTTAAAGGCTAACATCCAGGTGGGTGTACCTCTAATGTTGGGTCAGTTGGTTTGCATTTTGGCCTACAAGATGAGCTACAGTGGACCATTTGATATAATTGTTTTCCTGAGGCCAGTTTTCAAGCCATCTACCTCTGAGCAGACCTAGCCTAATTCAAACTAATGGCTTGTTATTCAGAAATTCCACAATCTAACCAATAAGCTACATGTTTTTTGAGAGTATTGAATCACACAGTAATTAGTCACTAAACAATTCTCTGTATGAAGAATAAAAATTGATTAGACTGGTTAACCGCTAATGAGAATTATGTTGTGTTAATTTTGCCTCATTGATTCTGGTGTAACCCTTGACCTAAGAAACAAATTGGTGCCATCCATTTGTACAGTACATGATAACAAAATGTGCTCTTTTTTTTCAATTAAATGATGATTTGTATGCGACACACTTACATCAGTGGGCCAAGATTTCATCAATAATGCAGGCCTGAAGGAAGAAACACAAACAAAAACATCATCTGATATTCAATTTTGTTCCTTTTTAGCTTAACTTGACAAAGTCAACATAAGCTATTGCCATCTCGCATGCAGAAGTCAGTGAGTCTGTCAGCCTATGAGTCTGTTCACATTTTCTTTAGCACAGTCCACTCCCTGTAGTTCTTGTCTGATCATAACAAAATTTCACATGCAGTTTCGAGGTCATGTCTAGATGAGAACGTCCTCTTGGTTGTAATCGGTCAACCGTGATGGCCACGCGAGACTGCGACCCAAAAAACTTTAGCACAGTGTACAGGTATTTATGAAGGGATTTCATTGTAACTTGGTAGAATGACTCTGTATAATGTCTAGATGAGAAAATCCCCTTTTGGTTGTGATCGGTTAACTGTGATGGGTACGCAAGCCAAAAACCATTAGCACAGTCCGCAGGTCGTATTTATGAAGGGATTTCATTGTAACTTGGTAGGATGACTCTGTATAAGGTCTAGATGAGACTGTCCCCTTTTGGTTGTGATTGGTCAACAATGGTGGCTGTGCAGGCCGAAACCCTGCAAACCTTTAGCACAGTCTACAGGTCATATTTATGAAGGGGTTTTATTGTAGCTTTGTAGGATGACTCCGTATAATGTCTGGATGAGAACATCCTATTTTGGTCGGTTCAGTCAACGGTGACGGCTGCAGGGGCATGTTACCTTGATTCTTTAGCACAGTCTACAGGTTGCATTTATGAAGGGATTTCATTGCAAATTTGTTGAATGACTCAGTATAATGTCTTGATGAGAATGTCCTATTTTGGCCGTGATCAGTCAACAGTGAGGGCCAGACATGCAAGTGACCTAGCTTTGTTTAGCACAGTCTACGGTTCATATTTATGAAACGATTTCATTGTAACTTGGAAGGATAACTCGGTATGATGACGAGATGAGACTGTTCTATTTTGGTCATGATCGGTCAGCCGTTAATGCCACCTTGTCATGTGACCTATATTCCTTTACCACTGTCTACAGGTTGTTTTTATGAAGGGATTTTATTGTAATTTGGTAAGATAACTTGGTATGATATTCAGATGAGACTCTACTATTTTGGTCATGATCGGTCAACCGTGACTGTGGAACCATCACATGACCCCGATTCCTTTAGCAAAGTCTACAAGTTATATTTATGAAGAGATTTCATTGTAACTTAGTAGGATGACTTGTTTTGGAATGATTTTACTGTAACTTTAGTTGATATACATTAACTGGGAGGGCAACATTAACCCAGGCCTCAATTCTTTAGTACAGTCTGCACTTTAAATTATTCTAATTGAAAACATAGTTCTCAATTATCACAATTCTTGTCTTATTTCATAATCCTTTCATAAACTTTGAACACATTATCCTTTTCATCAAACACAACCTACAGTCAAGTTAAGCTACAATGTCATTGACACTTTCCTCATTTTTGACTGATGAGATTCTACACTTCTGATGGGAGGTAAGCAGGCAGAGAATTTTTTGACCAGATTGCTGCTGGGTTGCGATTCCGTCAAAATTCTTTCTCCACTTTTATAATCAAAGTACTGTACTGTACTGTCCTTAACCCTTTACCTAACATGAAAGGCAGACGTCACTTGCAAACAAAGTTATAGAAGAACTAATGTTTTCATTTTTTTGCATCAAAAACATAGCTTATGACCCTTCATGGAATGAGCTCAGTGAGCTCATTCCAATGAGGAGTCATAAGCTATGTTTTTGAAACAAAATATAAAAATAATAATTCTAATTGAACAGTGATTATTGTGAATAGTGCTGGCCAGTTTTGGTCGCTGTGTTAACCTGCTGAGTATTTTCTTGAATATTTTCATGAAATCCAGTGGGAGCGCGGTGGCTCAGTGGTAGACTGTTGGACTTCTGTGCTAGAGGTCCCCAGTTCGATCCCCATCCAGGACGACCCGCTTTGTGTCCTTGGGCAAGGCACTTTATCCCAGTTGCCTATGTGGGGGCACCATGATGCCGTGTACTAAGGCATACTGCATGTCAATGGTGCACATGTCTTCAACTGCTGTAACCCTGCTTGAGCGGAGCTTGAACAGAGTTAGAATGTTGAGGAACTGACAGTTGCTCGTCGATGCTCGGTGGTTCTCTCCGGGTACTCCGGCTTCCTCAACCCATAAAACTGTCCCGGTCATGATTAGCCATTGTGAATAAGTATGTGACCTTAAACACCAATAAATAAATAAATAAATCATGAAATCCAGTCATGGCTGCTGTTTGATAAAAAAGTTTGAACAAATAAAGCCCAGCTACTATTTGTGATATGGGATTGGTGTTCTTTACAGGTTTCATTTTGTTTATCAGAAGCTGAATTATATGCATTATATTGACAAGAGTGTTACTAGTATTGGCTGTTGCATGCTCTCTTTTTTTTGTCAATAGACATTTTAAAAAAATTAAATGGTTTATGTCAGATAAGTTACCAAAGTTAATTCCAACACGAGGTGAACCTGGCTGTCAAAAGTGTTGTTAAACCCCAATAAATAAATAAATACCAAAGTGGATAAAATACATGACTGCCCTTGTTATTTATTTGGAAATTATGAGTCCTTAAACATAAAACAAACCTTGTATATGAATCTCTGAAGCAAGCCTGAAAATTAGCAGACTGTCATCTGCAAAATGAGGTCCCCAGAGGGTGAATTTGGTGATGCTATCCTGCACAGCAGGGTAGCATCACAACATTTACCCTATGTGAACCTCAGACTGAATCAAGGTCTCAAGCTAAAACAGAACAATGTACCTAGAGGATTAATTGGCCCACAAATTCATCCTTTGGGGACCCCATTTTTCAAATGACAGACTGCTTACATTCAGGCTTGCTCTGAAGGTAAAGAAATAATAATTAGAAAAATATTGAATAAGGAGAAACTTTATGTGGCCTAATATATTCTTCACGTGAGTTTGTTGGTGTACTACCTCTCTCAAAGAGTTGAGAGGTGTATACTGGATTAAATGCATCGGTCAGTGTGTTCGTCTGTCTCTGCCTCCATCCATCAATAATCAACATGCTATAACATCACTGATAGTTGTTGGATGGTAATGAAATTTAGTATGTATTTCCTCCATCATATGCCAAATACAAGAAGTCCAATCGAACAATGCCAGAGGATTCCATCCAAGATTTATGCTCCATTGTTCATTGAAAACGGTATGTAGATGCCTTCTGGCACTATGGCGAAATACACCACCAACCATGCTGTTCTGTAGATTAGGTGGCCAAACCAAGAACATGAACTTTTAATGGCAAATAAAAAATAAAATAAACAAATGCCCACCCACATGCAATTTTACAAAAAAATGGTCTGAGAAACAGAAGATCTACTTTGTGGGGCCTAATGTATTTATTATGCCAGCCTCTGAAGTGTTTTCAAACTGTACAGTGCAATAGAACCCTGGTAATTGAATAACCACTTTGCTAACGGAATATATTGGATGTTCAGGGGAGCGCTGTGTCTCAGTGGCAGACTGTTGGACTTCTATGCTAGAGGTCTCGAGTTCGATTCCCATCTGGGATGACCCACGTTGTGTCCTTGGGCAAGGCACTTTGTCCCGGTTGCCTACATGGGAGCACGATGACGCTGTGTACTAAGGCATACTGCACGTCGATGGTGCACATGTCTTCCACCGCTGTAACCCAGCTTGAGTGGAGCTTAAACAGTTAGAATGTTGAGGAGCTGACAGTTGCTCATCGATGCTCAGTGGTTCTCTCCAGGTACTCCAGTTTCCTCCACCCGTAAAACTGTCATGGTCACGATTAGCCATTGTGCATAAGTATGTGACCTTAAACACCAATAAATAAATCAATAATTGGATGTTCGAAGGCTAGATAGGTCTATTAACATTGGAAATTCAGTGAATGTCAGAATAATTCTTTCATAAATTATAAGTTCTGTTATTTAATTAACAGGAGTTTACTCTATAACCTTTTTGCAGTTAAGGCCCACAAAGTAGATTGTCTGTTTCTCAGGCCATGTTTTGTAAAATTGCATGTGGACAGGCATTTTTTTATTTTATTTTTTATTTTTGTAATTACTTCTTAACCATCAAAAGTTCATATTCTTGTGTTCTTTATGTTTTAGCCCTCATCATCTATTGAATACCATGGGCAATTGTGTATTTCGTCCATTGAGTGCAAGAAGGCTTTGCAGTGCCTTGCTGCACTCATGCCACAAATTTATCATTTTTAACTTGGGGAAAAATATCAGACGTAAACTATTTTATTTTTATTTTTTAAGTTTGCATTGTTATTGGTTATAAAAAGAGAGCATGCGGCAGCCAAAATGGCCATGTGGGAGGGCCTGATAAACAGATTCTTAACTTTCTTAGGCCTAACCAGTCAAATGTATACTAAAGGTTTGATAAATGGTTTGGTGTTTGTGATTTATACACACTTGACAGGATTATTCAATTAAGAAATGTCCAATTAACTCTCTGCACTCTGATGTCAAAATTCCAACGTTTTCAGCAGCTGAGAATTTTAAAAAGTTATATCTTGTTTGACAGAGCTCATTGAGCTCTGTCAAACAAGATATAATTTGTTAAATTGTTCATGCTGAATGAGCAATATAGAGTCAATGATGAAAAATCTGAAATACAAGAGTGCTAGGAGTTAACCCTTTACCCAATGCAGACGATATCAAAATGTACTATTTTGAATATTTTTAAAAAATTTTGAAACAATTTCAACCAACCCATATCATGTGACCCCTCATTGGAACGAACTCAATGAGCTCATTCCAAAGAGGGGTCGCATGATATGGTTTTGTTGAAATTTTTGGAAAAATAATATTTTTTCAGTTGCTGAATTTGCATATTACCTGCTTGGATGTGGCTGATTCATTGGATATACGGTTAAGTGAGCTCCACTGTAAGTTACTCTCACAGTAATTTAATGTACTTATAACTTTGTGGTTGCGCTTTCTGGTTTGAATATTGTTATTTTGTACATACTTAAAGCTTGTTTACAATGTGATGGTGAAATATGTCTGCCAGCAAAAGTAAGTCAGTTGAATGACCTCTTGTCATTAGTGCAAATTAACTTCAGGGTTTGATGACATGTCATATTCTTGCATTTATCATCTTTCATTGTCAAATTACCACAAGGTCAGTTCACTGAAGGTGAAGACACACACATTGGAAACATTTTTCTCACAAATTCTTTGATATTATATTTCTATAAGCCATTGGTTGTTGCAGTTTTTAGATGATTGGTTGAGAGGTTTTGAGTTAAGAGCTGGGTTTGGGATGCAGATGAGATCAGCTCCCTGTCATTAGGATTAAATATAGCTAAGGCCCAAAAGAAAGATGTTTTGAATCTAAGGCAATCCCTCACTGAAATTGAAACCCCTCATTGGCTATTCTTATTTCCCTGCAGTGTCTTCCTTCCAATATTAGAACAAAATTGGGTGATTCAGAGACTATTTCCAAGGAATTTGGGACTCTAAAATCTGAAGAGCATAACAAAAGATGCAAAACATTTTTTTTTTTTAAATTAAATGGGTTTATTCGTATAATTAATTTATTAATTATACACTTTCTATATTTTCTGTTTGTAAAAAGACAAGTGGAAAGCCTCTCAATCCATACTCATTTCAGGCAAGAAAAAAATTAAAAATAAAACACTTCCTCCCTCACTGATTTGAAAAAATATTATTTTATTTTGTGTGAATTTGTTTTGTGTGGCCTAACAAGTGATTTATAATAAGTGGAATAGTGCGGAGGAACAATTTCTGTGTAAAAATTGAAGTTTCACTATTAGCTGCCAAGCTATGATGTCAGTGTGTCCATCTACCCTTGTGTCCATCCATCCTTGTGTCTTTCTGTACATCCATCCTTCTGTCCATCCATCTCTTAGGGTCCAGACAATCATGATTTTTTGCTCAAATTAAATCTCAAATCTAATCAGGCAAAAGGTTTGAAACCAAATCAAATCGAATCCAAATCCCAATTAGAGTTGCCATGATTATTTGTTTTAATAATCGGTAATCAACAGTCAATCGATTAATTCTATCATATACCATGTGGGGATTTTTCTTGAAACTATCTACAAAATATTCACTTACTGTTAGTTAGTTACTAAATATTTAGAAATATATGACTATCGTTTCCAAGGAACCAGATTGCCTTATATTATACAATGCCTATCTACAACTCCCTTTAAAAAGTTATCATTTGTTGTCCTCAATGTGGAACACATACTAAGGCAGGGAAGAAATTCTTAGAATTTCTTCCTTGCCTTAGTGTGTATTCTACAAATTCAGTTATACTAAATCCACGTTACAAACAATATCTAATACTGCATTCAAAATATTTTACATTGTTTACAGACTTATGCTTACAATTGAGTGTACTTGTAGAAATCGTGGACCAGTCGTGATTGTCAGTCATGCGCACTTGGGCAGTAGTACACATGGCTCTCACTTAGAGTCACGTGTACAACCGAAGTGCATGTGACTGGTAATTTTACTGTGACCTGATTCAGTGAAGTACAACCTTCACATTTTCAGTATGAACTGATGATTGCTGCAAGTACGCTTAATTGTAAGTGTTACGTGCCATTTAACTTGTATATCCTGTAAAGGGGCATCTAGAGAGATTAGGAATACACATTGTGGTTGTTTCTCATTTTTATATTGAATGGTAACATTATTGTTATTTTACATTAACAATTGAACAATTACAGAAGATAATGAAATGTTGTTTATGTATCAACAGAAATTGCCTGGAATGCTCCAGGAGCTGTTGCTATTGTCATCCAATTACCCACAATCGACCAATTGTGGTGGCCAATTCTGATCATCGGTTGAATACCAGTTTCCCATGTGAATCCACTATCAATATGCGTACCAGACTATTTTGTATCATCAAACCATAACTACAAGTAGATGTACCTGTCCCTTGTTTCAGAAAGGTTGAGCAATTTACTTACATTGTTTTCCATGCAGAAAGTACTTGATGCTAAATGTACTTTCATTAATAATAGAAGTAGATGTTGGGTTGTGGTGGCTCAGTAGGTAGAGGTGCAGGCTGTCAGCTGAGAGGTCCTTGGTTCCAATCCCACCGGGAGCAACCAGGTTGTGTCCTTGGGTGAGACACTTCACCCCCATTGCCCATGTGGGGGGCAGGGTGGCGCTGTGTACTGAGGCGTACTGCACATTGATGGTGCACCTGTCTTCAACCAATGCTAACGCTGCTTGTGTAGAGGCAATATGTTGGGAAGCTGACAATTGCTCGCCATTGCTCGATGGTTCTGTCCATGTACTCTGGCTTCCGCCACCCTAAAACTGTCATGATCATGATTAGCTATTGTGCAGAAATATGTGACCTTAAATGCCAATAAATAAATAAATAGAACAAGATGTACAGGATGGTTCGGACCCATGGCCTTTCAAGTTAGCTATGGCTTTGAATGGATCATTACCGCATTGAGTTTTGACCTCCTGTACACGTGTTCTTAATATTCCAGTGGTGACAACTCATTCCACAGTTATCTCAGCAACCGGACTAAATTCAAATGAAAATTAACCAGGTGTCACCAAGGTCATTGAAGAAAAAGTCATACTTGTCCTTTGAGGGGAAGAAGATGCCCTTAACATTGCAGATGACACCTTTTTTTAGTGATCACTTTCTGTCCATCATCCATCCATCATCTCTGACTGGTGTGAACTTTATTATTGACTTCTCCTCATAAACTACTGGGCCGAATTGAATCATATTTGATATGCATGTTCCTTATCATATGTCAATTCAAGTTTGTTCAAATACAGTTGCCACGCCCACAGGGGGGCACCACAACGGGCATTACTCTGATAGCACCCATAAATTGTTTTCAAAATTTTTTTCTCCAGAACTATCAATTAGAATCTTTTGATATTTGGTATACAGCATCTCTGAGGGGTGGGTGGGGAGTGTGTGTATGTGTGTGTGTGTGGGGGGGGGGGGTGGTAATTTCAGATTTAAGTTTGTTTAAATCGAGTCCCTTGGTTAATATTTGGGCTGCCTATGGGAGCTGGAATTTGAGGCATTTTTTCTTTTAACTGGTAGAGTGCTAAATTATTTTTGGTCCTCAAACTTTGTTCACATGTCTTTGCCTTGTTACAATTTAGGAGAGCGTGCCAATAGGCACTCTCTCCTAAATTATGACAAGGCAAAGCCTTACAGACTAAATAATTTCACTTTTAAAGATATATGATACATATCCACAGAATATGAAGCCTTAAAGTCATGGTACCTGCACTTCTGAACAAAGCCTAAATATTGGCTTCCAGCACTCTACCAGTTAAATCTTCTTCAGATCCACAAGTCTGAAAGCTTTCATATTTGGTATACAATATCCTAGGAGGGTCAGATTCAATTTTGTTCACATTGGGTCCCTGGGTTAATATTGGGGCTCTCTATTGGAGCCCAAAGTTTACCTTAGTGCAATATGAGGAAATTTCTTTAAAAATCTTCTTCCTCAAATGAACCAGTCAGAATCCTTTCATATTTGGTATACAACATCTATAGGGGAGTCAGATTCAAGTTTGTTCAAATCGAGCCCCTGGATTATTAAATAGATCTCCCTATGGAAGTCTGAGTTTTAACTTAGTGCAATATGGGGGGATTTCTTTAAAAATCTTCTTCTTCAGATCCACCAGTCAGAATCTTTTCATATTAGTTATGTGACATCTCAAGTGGTGTCAGATTCAAATTTGTTCAAATCGATTGCCTGGCTTAATACTTGGGCTCCCGATGGGAGCCCAAAGACTAACTTAGTGCATTATGAGGAATATTCTTTAAAAATCTCCTTCTTCATATCCACCAGTCAGGATCCTTTCATATTTGGTACACTGCATTTCTAAGGGGGTTAGATTTAAGTTTGCTCAAATCGTGCTCCAGGGTTAATACTTGGTCTCTCCATTGGAGCCCATGGTTTAACTTGTTGCGATGTGAGGGAATTTCTTTAACAATCTTCTTTTTCAGATCCACCAGTCAAAATCCTCTCATATTTGGAATATAGTATCTCAGAGGGGGTGGGGGGTGGGGAGTGTGCAGGGGAGCAGAGGGGTGGGGGAGGGTGATATTCAAGAGATTAAAGTTTATTCAAATTGAGTCAGACTTACTCATTATGCAGAAATATGTGCCCTTAACTGGTAGAGTGCTACATTTTACTTGACCACAGATTTCATTTCATCATATGTTGCTCTGTTACATTTGATTGGATAATGCCAATGAAATGTTAAAGGGCAACAAAATCTTATTCTTGCTTTGTCAAAAAGAAACCACCACTAATAGAGTGAAGATATTCTGCTTACAACCTGTGGTATTTTATAAAGCCCAAATATGGGCTTCCAGTACTCCACCAGTTAAACACCAATAAATAAATAAATATGCTCACAAAATGATGTTTGTGTGATTTTAGGGAAAGCCACGTAATGTGTCATATCTTTTTATTTGTTTAGAAGTTTGGTTTTGTGGCTGTTTTATAGTGCCTGTCAAATGTTTTGTGTCCTTTTTAGCTTTGTGACTATAAGGGTGAAGTTATTTTACGTTAAAGGTAGTGCTGGGAAATAACTGGGAATGGTTAGGTAAAAGATTAAGGATCAGGGCTTGTTACTGGTGCCACCCATGTTGTAAGTATTTCATGTAATTTGAATGATAGTGGTTGGAAACTTATAAACAACAAATTTTCCTTCTACATATATTTTTTTGCCATGGGCTATTTTGACTGTAATAGCAAGTTTACAACCTTTGATCTGTTTGATGTTGATTTCCATGTAACTTTATTCATCCTCGTGTGTTAAATAGGCGATCCACAAAAAAACTTTCTGGTTTTGATCAGGCATTGTTATCTATCATTTGCTGGCATCATTGTCACATCATGAGTGCAATTATCAGTACAAAGATTGAGTGGTTTATGATTTATAATTCCCTTTTTATCCCATAAACGGACGTTTATTTGAACAATAAAAGTCTTGGATAAATTTTTGCTTTATTCACCTACTAGCAGCTGCTAGTAGGGTGATAACTTTTCCCTGTAGGTTTAACAGTGAAAGAATTTATTCCCATAGTAGAGATGGACTTGTTGACCTCTGACCTCTACCGCACTTGTGTTGTCATGACGTGTTTTACATTTGTGGAAGACATAATGAAACATTGACTGTCGCTGATATGTTTAGTTTTAGAATATATGACACATTTCAACTCTGTCTAATAATAAAACGAAAAACAATTAACAAAGAAAACTCAAAGTAAATCAATCAAAACCAAGCGTTGAAAAGCATACAATTTCGATTGTGAAAGGTGGGGGCATGATGAGTGATGTTTCATTTTCCAAATTAGGAAAGTGTAAATAAACAAATGCATGTGTTGGGGGTGAGATGGCGTCGCGGTAACCGGTTCTCGTCAGATCACCGAAGTTAAGCAACGTCGAGCGCGGTTGGTAGTTGGATGGGTGACCATTTCAGCTACTGATTCGTGCTCCCGAGTTGTGTCCTTGGCCAAGGCACTTAACCCCGATTGCCTTCATGGGGGCACGATGACACTGTGTACTAAGGCGTACTGCACGTCGATGGTGCGCATGTCTTCAACCAATCTAACCCTGCCTGTGCTGCAGTGCAGAGTTCAGAGTTACGATGTTGGAGAGCTGACAGTTGCTCGGTGGTTCTCTCCGGGTTCTCTGGCTTCCTCCACCCATAAAACTGTCACCGACATGATATGACCCTGGCTGTTAATGTGTCATTAAACCCTATTAAAAAATTTTAAAAAAAAATGCATGTGTCGTCTGCTTTGTTTATAAAACTCGAGTTGAATCAATGACAAAAAAAACACTAGTAAACAACGAAAATAAGAAAGATAAACATTGTTCATTTAATAAAGTATTTTTGCAAGTTTAGCCCAACTTTGTAGGGGAATTAATTTTAGACAGGAATGTATCACTGTGCCTTGTTTATTTTGGCAGTTTTGCTTGTCGATCGAATTAGACCAATGTGCACCTCACTTCTTGCAGTGTTTTGTAGCGAGTAACAGCACGATTTCACCTTGACTGCCCTGTAAATGATTTATGAGATAAACAAAATAAACGTACAGTGTTTTCACGTAAAAGAAGAAATTTATCCCACTTGTAGGATTAAGAATGAAACCGACTCGCTAGAGGCTCGTCGGTTTCATTCTTAATCCTACTCATAAAATAAATTCTTTACTTGAAAACACTATACGTTTATTCTATATTTATATGCATTACATTTATTATGTTACTATCTCAGATCTGTAGTTCACTGAGTTTTTTTCATTACCACCAGCCAAAGTGACTCAGGGAAGACAATAGACTTGGAAATACTTCAGTTTTAGAATTGAATGAATTGAAGGTAACCCAACACCTAACAGGAATAGAAGAAGTCAGCATGAGGAAAAAAATTCTTGAATATCAAAAAAAAATTGCCATTTTTTTTTGACTCAATAACCTAAACTTATGAACCCTTCTTTGAAACTAGCAAGATATTGAGCAAGTTCCAGTGAGTGGTCATAAGCAATGTTTTTACGCAAAAGTTTGTAAAAATTGAACAATTTTGGGGCATTTTGTTATGTGAAGGGTTAGCCCTTTACCCAATGCATAGAGTATCATTTTATTTTTTCAACATTTTCAAAAAATTGCAACAAAGCCATATCATGTGACCCCCTCATTGAAATGAGCTCACTGAGCTTGCTCCAATGAGGGGCCACATGATAAGGTTTTGAACAAATTGCGTGAGTGAAAAATAATACTTTCAGGTCCATATGAACGAGATAATTCCCAATAAGCACTCATGAAAAATAAAACTTTCAAATCCACACTCATGAGATAATTCCTGATATGCACTAAAACAGTGTAGATATCCTCTATATTACTTCTCCGTTTTCTCACCTTATTACCGTTTTTTATTTACAATACATATTAATTAGTGCTTCATAACACCTTCTGTTATCACCGAAACGATCTGTAGCCAAACGGAAAACTCTTAGACTCGTTTCATAAATAGACTATGACCAAGACACTCATTCCATATCCTCTGTGTATTCTCCTTCGCTGCTTAACCCTGTAGACAGTAAGTTAAAAAAAAACACTTTTGTATGATGGAGCCCTGAGAGTCCTCCAAAGTGGGCAGCCTAAATAATAACAACTGGCTAAACTTGGTCATATTTTTCTGTTGGGTCATGGACCTACCATTGTTGCTGAAAGTAACTTTAAATACTAACAAATTATAATAAATAAGAAATATCTGGTAGCAGTACTCCCTCCACTATGTTTCCACAGACTGAATGAGTGATCCTTTGGATGTTGTTGATGATTTATCAAATGAGTGACCAAGTACCAAAACATTCTGGCCATACTTTGGTTTTTACAATATTTATTTATTTCAAGTTATATTAGCAGCATTGGTTATATTTTGTAAGACTCTAAGCATGTGGTTGGTAAATTGTTTTAAGTTGGTGTATCTCAATCAGTCATGCATTCACCTGTAAGTTGTCAAAAGACTTATTTTATAAACAAAATACCATTAGAAGATAAGGTAACTTAATATTAACAAATGTTACACTGTGAAGGCTTTGGTATCTATTCATTGATCTGAACTAAAAATCTGAACCTCAACAGTTGGAGTCAATTTTCTCTATACATAATAAGGTTTGTTCTGTACTTTGAAAACCACTGCCAGGCTACCTTGAATGTAACTTGAAAGATAACCCCCATTTTTTTAGGGCATTTCTTTTAAGCTTACAGGATGCAGAAGGTGGTGTGGTACCTGGCCACAAGGTGGGTGATCTTCAGCACACATGCACATTGGAACTCTGGAAAGTTTAGTAGTCCTTGTTTACTGTTGTAAACAAGTTTTATTTCTCTGGTAGCTTTGAATCTGGTCACCAAGGTCTGGGTTGTAGTCTTCTAAAATGGGTATCATTTGAATAAATGATTGGTTAACTGGTAGAGGACTCAAAGCCCATATTTGGGATTTATTCTGAAGTAACGGTACTGCAATTTAAAGGCTTCATATTCTGTGGATGTCCTTCATATTATCTTTGAAGTGATATTATTTTATCTGTTAGGATTTGGGAGCGTGGTGGTTCAGTGGTAGTTGCCTGCATGGTGGTACAATAATGTCATGTACTAAGGTGTACTGCATGTCGATGGTGCACATATCTCCAACCGCTGTAACCCTGCTTGAGTTGACCTTGAACAGAGTTAGAATGTTGAGGAGCTGACAGTTGCTCATCGATGCTCGGTGGTTCTCTCTGTGTACTCCGGCTTCCTCCACCCTTAAAACTGTCATGATCATGATTAGCCATTGTGCATAAGTATGTGACCTTAAACACCAATAAATAAATAAATCTGTTCGGATTTGCCTTGCTACAATTTATGGGAGAGTGCCAGTAGGCACTCTCCCATAAATTGTAACAAGGCAAACATGCACAAAGAAATTTTAAGGACCAACAATAATTTTGCACGCCACCAGTTAAAGTTTACCCTTAACATTTGTTGCAGTCACAGCTATTGGTGCAGAAAGCAATCTTAAACACCAATTTATTTACTATTTATTGGGATTTAACAACACTTTCAATATAACAATAACATGACTTTGGATTCATGTGCTTGTGTTCGACACCTTAGAATGTCCCAAATGTGCTACATTGGATTCAGATCAGGACTCATTGTAGACCAAGAAATAATAGTCAA
This sequence comes from Pictodentalium vernedei, assembly GCA_031216915.1. Classification (NCBI taxonomy): domain Eukaryota; kingdom Metazoa; phylum Mollusca; class Scaphopoda; order Dentaliida; family Dentaliidae; genus Pictodentalium; species Pictodentalium vernedei. The sequence continues at coordinate 272,198,139 of CM062288.1, forward strand.
TGCAATGCTCTGAATGAAAAATGCTAAACACCAAGCCAAATGTTTTCCTTGGTGGTGATCTCTTGGTAAAGGATGTTTGATGACCCTTCTCGACCTAAATATGGCTTTTCTCATGCGTTCCTGACCATTCTCGTGCAGATTTGTCAATTTGGTAGGCACAGACTCTTCAGAACAGTACTTGAGGAGAATGGCTGTCGTTGCCTCAGCCTGAGAAGTACCCTGTTTTCACCTTGTAATGTCACAGGGGGTCATTCAGACTGTGAACAGTCCTTAATCTCATTGGTTTGCATGTGCTTCCTCATCAAACAACTGGTGACTCTGTAATGGATGTTGAATTGACAACCAATGTCTTTAACTGGTTGAGTGCAGGAAGCCCATTTTGGGGCTTCATCATGAAGTTTGGGCACCAGAGCTAAAAGGCGTCATATTCTGTGGATGTACTTCAGTTAAGTTTTGATGTGATATTATTAAGTCTGGGTGGATTTGCCCTGTTACAATTAATGGGAGAGTGCCTAGGCACTCTCCCATTAATTATAACAAGGCAATAACATGTGAACAAAATTTTGACAACCAAAAAACTTAGCACGCTACCAGTTAAAGGACATATCGGTGGAATGCATACCAATAATTTGCCATCTTTGTATATGTCATCCTTCTTCATGTCATGGTGACAGATAGTGATTGAACATTGAAAAAATAGGCACTACAAATACCCAATTCTGAGTCATGCACAAACTGTATTTTGGAAAATTCTTGGGTTGCATTTGTGCATGTGATTTACAGGACCTGTTTGTGGTACACATTCAATCATACATGTTCACAACCATTTGTTTGATCATCAGTATAATCATGCATATAACCAGCAACAGACTTTCAATGAACAGTGGCATGTTATCATTCATTATATTTGGGGTGCTTAACTTTTTTCTTTGTATATATTTTACCATTAAATCTATTGAAAAGAGACACTAAAGTAGGTCCTGGCATTATTTCAAAACTGAACCAAGCAACATTGCAGCTCATGGACCACCAGATATTATTCACCTGGTCATCCATGAACTGCAACTTTGCTTATTGGATCCTAAAGTTTCTTCCACTGGAAGGGCAAGTAAGTGTGTAGGTAGGTACATGTTCATTCACTATATGGGAGGGTACTGAAATCACTTCTGCATACTGCATACTTTACATTAAATTGAATTTTAATGGTATAGGGTTAGTATATTTTCACCAGGATGAGATGAGCTGTATTCTGATTTGGTGACCTGTTATCATTCCATCTGCACTGTGATTGATTTTGCTCCTAGAAATCTGTGTGTATGCGTGTCACTCACTTTTCCTACCCCGTTCATTGAAGCAACAACAAACTTGTGTACACACCTCAAAACACAGAGGATTTCATAGGTGGGGCCTTATGCATAGAATGGGATGAAAATGGGTAAAAATATGTGTTCTGGTTCTAGAAATCTCTAATTGTCTCCCTTGATTTGCAGTGGGCTACTTTTCCATCCACAGTTGGGTGTGCCAGCTGGTACAGTAAATTTCCGGACAAAATTATTTATCCCCCAAGACCTTGGACTGCTTAGCTCTTTGCACTTCTGTCTGTACATTTTTGGCCAGTTTGCAATTACCAGCTAGAGGTGCAGTGGAGCCCACTTAATTGGATATCTCTTAACTGAATAACCCTGTTAAATGAATATAATTTCCCAACACAAAAGCATTTACCATATCTCCAGTACAAATTTGACCTGTTAATTGAATGTAAGTTATAGTGTAATAAACTCTTGTTAATTGAATAAAAAATCTTGTAACCTGTTATGAAATTACCCTGACTCTATATATTACTGGTTTTAAGTGATTATTAGGTTGTGGCGAGAAGAAAAGAAAACTTTTTAATGTTTTCTTCTCTTGTTTTTGTTTTTCTGTCCTAGCTAACAACAAAAACATATTTCCACCAATTTAAGTGAAAACATCTTGACAAAATACAAATCTGTATTGAGGGTAGCAACCACAAATGCAATCATTGAATTTAGAAAAAGAAAGTATGAGGGATTATGTCATGCATAAGCAGCATAACACAGGAACACAATACCATGACGTCATGAATTTCATTCATAAAAAATCTACTCATAGATGCTGAATGGTTGTCAGGTCAAGAAATGGTTGTCAGGTCAAGTAAATGGAGAATATTGTAAGATAAATTATTATTATCACCAAGTGGGTTTCCAATATGGTGGATTGAAGTCTCGACCCCCACCTTTGGGTCATATATGAACTCGCCCTGACCTACTTGATGATATATGTTCAGAGACGAGCTCTCGACTTCAATACACCATCTCAAAACCCACATTGTGGTACAGTGGAACCCTGTTAATTGAATAGCCACTTTGCCATTGAAAATTATTCAATTAACAGGAGTATTCAGTTAACAGGGATTGTGTCACTTTCCTGTTTCTTATCAACCTACCTCAATTGTTTACAACAGGCTTGCACTACAGTGGAAGAACCTAACTCGGATAAAATACTCTCTATTTTAATCTTTCCCAAGATTTGGGAAAGAAAAGTGGTGTAAAAACACCACGAAAAAATAAGCTAAAACTGGGCCGAGCGCCATCGGCGCACACCCAGTATGGGATGCTCTTCCATAGTACAAATCCATGACTTCCGTCACAGTGCGCAATGCATCAATTCGCCATTCTTTTTCTATCCGAAGCACGAGCAAGATATGTGTTTCCGCCATATGCATTATGAAACAGTGATAATTCAACTCGTGGATAATGGTTTTCCTGTGACTGGAATTATGGATCTGAAAATCGTATAATAACAGGACTGTGTTTTATATATTCTCGTTTATATTTTCAACCACATTCTCATTGTTTATTAATTACTATTCCGTTTTCGCGAATGTTTTGCAACATTGTGTCATCGCGATTCGACAATGAATTTTTTCGGTTGATAAAAAATTTTATTGGAGTAGGTGTCGGCCGTCTGGGTTCTGCCACCTTCTCTCGTAGTTGAGTTTGTTCTTCTACTTTCTGTTTCTGTTGAGTTCACCTTTTTCTTCTACTGCTCTCACCTCTGTTCTTTCCAGTTCGGTTCCTTTAGGGCAATTCCTTTTGCCCTCGCCATTGGTGCGTTCTCGTGTCCGTTTCGTCCGCACACGCGGGTGGTGTGGAATGCAGTCGTTTCGGGAGCCCCCCGACTCGATCACGTCTGATGTGAGTTTACCCCCTCTGTGGGGGATTTGCAGCTCCTCCCGCACCTGGGGGGGGGGGGGGGGGGGGGGGGGGGGCACTGTCATTTCGGGGGGGGGGGGGGGCACTGTCATTTCGGGGCCCCCCGACTCGACCACGTCTGGTGTGAGTTTAACCCCCTCTGTGGGGGATGTGCAGCTCCTCCCACTCCCGTGTGGGGTGGTGAACACTTTCGTTTCGGGTCGCCCGATTCGACCACGTCTGATGAGAATTGCTCCTCTTCCATGGGGGATGTGCAGCTCCTCCCGCACCAGCGGGGGGTGGGGACCGCTTTCGTTTCGGGGCTTCCCGATTCGACCATGTCTGGTGAGAGTTATTCCCCTTCTGTGGGGAATGTGCAGTGTTTTACCGTGGTGGATACTGCGGGAGCTGTTGGTTTTTCTGGTGTAGAGATGCCTGGTTCCGGGACTATGCGCCCTCTCCAGTCGACATCTGAGGCTGTCACTAGGGTTGTGACTCCTCCTTTGGAGGCCGAGCTTGGTGGCTCTCTCCGCTTTTCCGCCAGTTCCAACAGCTCCCGTCGTATCTGCTGCTACTGCTGTTCCGTCTACAACGTCATTGGGCACCGTTTTTAGCCGGCCTCGGCTTCTCCCTGCCAGGGTCTGCAGGGATGTCTGTAGTGTGGTTGTGGGGTTTCGGCCTCAGCCTTCCCAGATTTCCACTCGGCGAAGTCAAATGGGGCTGCCGACTGAACCCCATACTGTGTCCTCTCAGCCAGTAGTTTTATACCTGCAGTGGTCTGCTGTGGTGTCTGGTTGTGTAGACGTGGGGGTATCGGCCTCAGCCTTCCCTGACTTCAACTCGGCGAAGTTGGAAGTGGCTGCCAGCCGGACCCTCTCCTGTGGTCTCTGCGCCGTCGAGCACCACAGTTGTCATTGGATTCGGTTGTTCTTAGTGGGACACTATGAACTCCGTGGCGTTTCCATCCCTCATTCTGGCCACACGACCAGTTTTGGGGGTCCAACGTCTTTTGTGCAGCCTGGACCTTCTGCCCTGCAGAGGTCAGCGGTGACTCTCATGAGTTCCTGCTATGTTGATCCTCGGGGTGTGTCACACCCCTATACACGTCTGGCTTCAGACGTTTTCGGCTGCCGCCCGTTATCCCACGTCGGGTCTTTTGGAGGATTGTGACCCTTCGCTGGTTCAGAGGGTCAGCGGTGAAGCCACTTTGCCGGTTCGTTCCCCTGTCGAACCGGCCAGTACGGGCAGTGAGCTTAGGGAGGCCCTCTCCTTACTCACTCAGGTTCTGTCAACGAGCCTTCCTGTTGCTTCCAGCGAGGCAGCGAGTGGTTTCCAGGCGCCTCCTATGGCGCCGCCTCCCGGGATTGGAAACAGGCCGCTTTCTGATCTCCTGGTGTTCCGACACCATGGGAGGCGTCGGCTGGTTTGCCCACGATGGGCTATGTGTCTTCCGACTCAGGGGAAGAGTCAGACATGCTTGATGTCGAGAGCCAGCAGTCTTCGGACTTGGGGGCAGCTCTTGATTTTGTGTTTGGGTTCCTTTCGGATCTCAAACCATCTAACCAGTCGACAGTGTCAGCCAGGCCGCGATCATCGGTCACGCGCCAACAGTCTACGGAGCAACCTGCTTCTGGGCGTTTTTGACCGTGCCCTTCGGTACAGTTGGTTGAAGCATTTTCAGCCTTGGACTCCAAGCTAAGTTCCAAGGCTATGAAGGCTCCGTTCTTCACCAGGGTTGACACCTTTTTGCCTCCGGCGCGTTATCGTTCCTACGATTCCGCCAATCCGTTGGTCTACCAGACCTTGACGGTTTTGGATCAGGACTCCAATTCCCTCGGGCTTTCCAAGTCCAAGTCTGCCGTCATTCCGATGACGACTCTGGAGTCCACATTGGGCTTATAGAGAGAGATGCTTGGTATGCTTTCTCTCTCCGATCACGTCGTCTCAGCTTTTGCTGCTTATCTGCCTTCAGATAAGATTGACGAGGTACAGGCTCCTTTGCGTGTGCTGTCCAAGGCGCTCATGCATCTTACTCACACGCATGCCTGTAACACGGCTAATCTGGAATTAGTTCGAAGGGACTCTGTCAGGACACAGGCCGATCCCTTCCTGAGGAGCAGTACGCTGCTCTTCGATCTGCTTTTTTGACAGGTCCGCAACTTTTCCATGATTCTGTGTTGACGGTCCGGGATGACGTCCTACGTCATTCCAACGATCAGCTGCTGTTTCTTCAGCTTGATCAGCCTTCTAGGGTAGGCACGGGCCGTTCCAAACCTAACAAGTACCCTCTGCTTCCTCTGCGAAGCTAAAGGGGCTGATCCTTCTGCCACCGCTTCTGCTTCTTACTCAAGGGGTAAGGGTAAGCGTCGGCAGTCTTGAGGGAACTCCCAGGATTCTTCATTCAGTAGAGGTGTTTTCTCCTCTCGCGAGCCTCGTCGGGGTTCGCAATGAAGGTCCTCACCTCGACTCGTCCCAGGTTGGAGGAAGGATAGCAGAGTTCGCAGACCGTGGGCCACCATCAAATCCGATCCTTGGATGTTAGATGTTGTTTGGTCCGGGCTGCGAATGTCCTTCCGACAGCACTCCACTCTGTCCGGGGTGCCTTTTCCAACCACAGTTCCTTCTGACATTTTACGTCGGGAACTTTTGTCCACGGAGATAGACAATCTCCTGACAAAGGGGGCGATTGAGGTCATCAAGAACATTAGGTCAGTGGGTTTCTATTCCCGCCTGTTCTTGGTGCTGAAGAAGGACGGCCGACTCCGACCGGTTCTCGATCTGAGTTTCCTGAACCAGTCTATCATTGCTCCCAAGTTCAGCATGGAGACTTTCAGGTCGGCCCTCCGTTCAATTCACCAGGGAGATTTCGCTTCCAGCTTCGACCTGCGAGACGCTTACTTTCACGTTCCGATTCATTGGGCGTTACGGAAGTATCTCAGGTTCATTTTTCTGGGGCGAGTTTACCAGTTCAAGGCCATGCCTTTCGGCCTCAACCTGGTTCCTTGGTCCTTCACCAGACTGATGTCGCATGTGATAGCTTTCCATCGCACACAGTCCAGGGTGACTACTTCGGCATATCTGGACGGTATCCTCCAGGGGCATTCTAATGCTGCCTTCCTGGAGTCGGATGTCGCCACTCTGTTGAGCTTGCTCAAGTCGCTACGTTTCAGAGTCAACGAGGAGAAGTCAGACCTGTTCCCTTCTCAGTCGTTTTATCATCTGGGGATGGCTTTCCGCACACAATTCAATTTGGTGGCGGTTCCCCAGGCCAGCTTTTGCTCCGACTCTGTCCCAGTCCACATCCATGACAGCTCGGAGTTTTCTCCGGCTAATCGGTCTCTGCTGTTCGGTGACGGATCTCATTCCTCTAGGTCGGCTGCATGTCAGACCTCCCCAACACTTTCTGCTCAGTCGTTGGAGGCCGAATGTAGATTTTCTGGATCTGGTGCTTCAGTTTCCAGACTATCTTTATCCTCACCTTCTCCTCTGGGCGGATGTCCAGTGGCTTTCGCAGAGTGTTCCGTTGGACTTACCCACGTCCGATCGCGTTCTGACGGCAGATGCCAGCGATCTCGGATGGGGTGCGACGTTGGATCCTCTAGGTCTTTCCATTCACGGGATGGTGGACCAGGATCATGCAGCTCTACACATCAACCAGAAGGAGCTTCTTGCTCTTCTTCTGCGTTTCAGGCAGTGGATCCCTCACCTGTCGAATCGCCAGGTCCTTCTGTTGTCCGACCATTCGACGGTGGTTGCTTACCTTCGGAATCAGGGCGGCACGCACTCTGTTCCAATGTACGAATTGGCTTGGGATCTTATACTGCTCGCTCAGGATGTCCATGCCGGGGTGGCTGTTCGTCACATTCCCGGTCGCCTGAACATCCTAGCCGACTCCCTGTCCCGTCGGGGCAGGGTCATTTCCACCAGGTGGATGCTCCACATGGCGGGTTCCATCGATCTCTTGTGACTAGTTGGAACCATCAGGTGGACACTTTCGTGTCCCCGTGTCCAGATGCTCTGGCTTTCGCCGTGGACGCTCTGGCCCTCCTTTGGGATGGTCTTGTCGGCTACACCTTCCTACCGGTTCCGATTCTGCCTCAGGTTTTCACCCAGATATGAACCTGCAGTCATCGAATCCTTTCGATCACACCCATCGCTTCGGTGGGTGTGGATCAATCTGCTCCGCTCTCTGTTAACGGCGGTTCCGGCATGTCTCCCTCTACCTCGCGACTTTCTTTGCCAAAGTCGCCCGGGAGGTTTTCAAGTTGACCCGACTTCATTGTGCCTTCGCACATGTCTTTTATCGGGTCCTGTCTCCTCCGTAGTGGTTTTTCGAGACACGCAGTGGAGTTGCTTTTCTTCAAGGAGGCACTCACTCCACTGGTTTAGCCTCTGTGGCTAAGTGGAAGGTTCTTCTGTCGATGGTGTGCGATCACTCTGTTGATTCTGTCACTCCTTCGATCACACTGCTTGCGGAGTTTTCTGGTATATGTTTGTTTCTGGGGGTCTCCAGCAATGTGTACTTGTCCATGCTTCGGAGACTTTTTTTTCCTATGTTATATCGCATTGTTTCAACACTCATCCTTGCCTCTCCAAGCTTGTTCAGCTCTTTTCCTTGAAAAGGCCTAGGACTTTGCAGTTTACTCCAAGATGGTCACTTTCTTGGGTGCTGCTCTGCTTGGGGGTGGGGGTTGGGGGGCGTTCACGCCTTTATCCTGGATGAATATGCGTTTTCCCACATGCCAGATCTCTCCTGCATCCATTTCTTGATGGACTTGTCTTGCTATTCGTGCAGCTTCCGCTCGTCTAGCTACTGGTGATTGTATTACCAATTGTTTTTTCTGCCACGAGATGCGTGAATTGTCTTCCTTTTTTTATAACTCTGTCATGTTGTCGGATGACTGATGTTATACTGGCAGCCTTCTGGAGAAATGCTACATTCTCCTTTTCTCTGCGACAGTTGCAGAAGCTGACAGAGACCCTTGGGGCCCTCTTTCTTCAGCTCAGGATGTTGTCTATCCAAGCTTTTCAGCTTTTTTCAGGGTCGGTTCCAGCTTTGTGCTGTTACTGCCTTTTCTGTCTGTGCGTCGCACTTCACCATACGCCTCATCTTTCATTGGCTTTTCTAATGTTTGTGATGCTATGGTTTGTTAGGCCTAGGGATCTCTTCCTCTATCCATGGTCCCAGTGCTATTGAGTTATGTGTGGGTTGGTTATGTGATTCCCTCCAGCCTTTTGTCTATTCAGCCTGTTGTAAACAATTGAGGTAGGTTGATAAGAAGTATAAATTTTATAGTAAATTTCCTTTCTTATTATACCTACCGAAATTGTTTACATGGAGGGCCTCCCGTCTTCTTATTCGGGTAAGAATCCTTCCTCCCCTCTGATCACATAACTCCTGTGTTGTTCGGAATCAAAAGAATGACCAATTGATGCATTGCGCACTGTGACGGAAGTCATGGATTTGTACTATGGAAGAGCGTCCCATACTGGGTGTGCGCCGATGGCGCTCGGCCCAGTTTTGGCTTATTTTTTCGTGGTGTTTTTACACCACTCTTCTTTCCCAAATCTTGGGAAAGATTAAAATAGAGTTAGGTTCTTCCACTGTAGTGCAAGCCTGTTGTAAACAATTTCGGTAGGTATAATAAGAAAGGAAATTTACTATAAAATTTATACATTCCAGAGATAAAGTTATAAATTCTTCTATTATATCTTGTTTGAGCTCCATGAGCTGAGGACAATGAGGTCTGTAAACAAAGGAAAACTGGGGAGAGTCTGAATAATTTCTCAACAGGTTACAAGAGTTTTTATTCAATTGACAGGGGTTTACTATATAACCTATATTCAATTAACAAGTGAAATTTGTACTGGAGGAGTGGTAAATGGTTTTGTGTTTGAAAATTATATTCAATTAACAGTGTTATTTAGTTAAGAGATATCCAATTAAGTGGGCTCCACTGTAATAACTTGTACATATTACTGGTTACAGTGAATTGTAGGATTACATAAGGCAATTTGTTTCAGTTTTTAAAAGTTAATTAATTTGCCAACATGGTTAGGATTTCTCTTGTCCTTGGACATGGGCACAAACACTGAACATTTTCCATGCTTGCCCACGCCCACCATGGGCACATGAAAAGTTCCCCATCCCTGCTAACTGTACTGTAGTATCAGCCCTTGACATTGATTTTTCAGTGATAGTATCAGCCCCTGACATTGATTTTTCAGTGACAGGATCAGCCCCCTGACATTGATTTTTCAGTGATAGTTTCAGCCCCCAGACATTGCTTTCTAGCTCCGCTGACAAAGTCAGCAGAGCTTTTCTTATACTGATTCGTCCGTTGTCTGTCTGTCTGTCCGTCCGTCCATCTGTCTGTCCGTCCGTCAACATTTTATTTGTCCGAGCCATAATTTCTAAACCGCTGAATATTTTTCCACCAAACTTCATAACAATATGTATTGTCAATAGACGGTGTGTCATCAATTATTCTGCGGTCTGTAAATCCGCAGGGTCAAGGTCACAGGTCACAGGATCAAGAAAATCTTAAGATATTTTTGATATTTGTTTGTCCAAGCCATAATTTCTGAACCGCTGAATATTTTTCGGCTAAAGTTTGTAACAATATTAGTATTAGAAAACATGCCCATGCGATCAGTGGCCCTCAGCGGAGCTCTCTAGGCGTGACAGGCCTCTTGTTTCAGTGATAGTATCAGCCCCTGACATTGATTTTTCAGTGATAGTACCAGCCCCTGACATTGCTTTTTCAGTGATAGTATCAGCCCCTGACATTAATTTTTTTTCAGTGATAGTGTCAGCCCCTGACATTGCTTTTTCAGTGATAGTATCAACCCCCGACATTGATTTTTCAGTGATAGTATCAGCCCCCTGACATTGATTTTTCAGTGTAGTATCAGCCCTGACATTGATTTTTCAGTGATAGTATCAGCCCCTGACATTGATTTTCAGTGATAGTATCAGCCCCTGACATTGCTTTTTCAGTGATAGTATCAGCCCCCAACATTGATTTTTCAGTGATAGTATCAGCACCCTGATATGAATTTTTCACAGATAGTATCAGCCCTTGACATTGAGTTTTCAGTAATAGTATCAGCTCTTGACATTGATTTTTAGAAAGCTTTTTTAAGAAACTTTATTGTCAATGACTGTTACAGATGTTACAGATTCCATTAACTGATATTCAGTATTTAACTTGGAGACAGCTAAATTAATTGTGTATGTCAAAACTTGTTCACATGTGTCTTGTTACAGTTTATGACAAGTGTGTGTAGGCAGTCTCTCATAAATTGTTACCAGGGAAATCTATACAGATGAAAAAATTTCACTTCATTGATAATGTGTAGCGCATCCACATGTATGAAACTTTCACGTTGGGGTATCTTCACTTAAGAATGCATCCCACATGCATGAAACTTTCACGTTGGGGTATCTTCACTTAAGAATGGATCCCCCATGTATGAAACTTTCACGTTGGGGTATCTTCACTTAAGAATGGATCCCCCATGTATGAAACTTTCATGTTGGGGTATCTTCACTTAACTGGTAGAATACTAAATTATTTTTGATCACCCAAATTTGTTCATGTGTCTTTGCCTTGTTACAGTTTATGGGAGAGTGCCTACAGGCACTCTCCCATAAATTGTAACAAGGAAAACCATACAGATAAAATAATTTCACTTAAAAGATAACATGAAGCATATTCACTAAATATGAAGCCGGGAGCACGGTGGCTCAGTAGGTAGAGGTGCAGGCTGCAAACCGAGAGGTCCTCGGTTCGAATCCCACCTGCGGCAACCGCGTTGTGTCCTTGGGCAAGACACTTCATCTCCATTGCCCGCGTGGGGGCACGATGACGCTGTGTACTAAGGCGTACTGCACGTCGATGGTGCGCATGTCTCCAACCAATCTAACGCGAGTTACGATGTTGGGGAGCTGGCAGCTGCTCGTCGTTGCTCGGTGGTTCTCTCCGGGTACTCCGGCTTCCTCCACCCGTAAAACTGTTACGGTCATGATTAGCCATTGTGCATAAATATGTGACCTTAAAACATCAATAAATAAATAAATAAATATGAAGCCTTCAAGATATGGTACCTACACTTCAGAGTAAAGCCCAAATATGGACTTCCAGCACTCGACCCGTTAAGAGTGGATCCCAAGCATGGGCTTCCAGCATTCAGCCTTTTAACTGTTGACCCTTTACCCAGCGTGACAGCCAAAACCGACCAGCACTATTCTAAAAAATCGCCAATTAATTTTCATTGGTTTTTTTTTCATTTTTTGTCTCAAAAACATAGGTTATGACCCCTCTTTGAAATGAGCTCATCGTGCTCATTCCAATGAGGGGCCATAACCTTTGTTTTTGAGACAACAAATGAAAATAATTAGTTTTTCAAGATTTTTATTTTTAAGTGTTGTGTGCTTTTCAAGTTAGGTAAAGGGTTAAAGTGCTAAATTGAATGTTGTGTCTTCAAAATTTGTTTACAGCTTTGCCTTGTTACAGTTTAAGGAAATTACAGGCAAATTTTACAAGGCAAAACTCAACAGACTATAAATAATTTCACTTCAGTGTTAATACGAAGCTCATCCATTGAATATGAAGTCTTTAAATTGTGGTACCTCACTTCAGAATAAAGCTCAAATATATTACTTAATCAGTTAAAAAGTTTTTTTGTGTTTTGTTTTTTATTTGTTTTTCTGTTAATTGTTACAGTACTGTGTGATTGCAAAGGTGGTGTTTTTTTCAAACTTTTTTACAGTCAGATCACGATATGGTCACAGTAATTTGGAACCCTTGTTCTGTACAAACCTGCTGATCTTGTTCACTTAATTTATCCATCAAAAACCACCTACTATACTACTAGTATGTAATTATGAGTCTGTTGACAGTACACTAGACAAATATATTGAGAATCTAAAGAACATTTAATTCTGAGCAGGTGATCTGTCCCGGCAGCATTCAGCTCACATTGATGTGAGTTAATTCATTACTTTTAACATTCTATAGTTGAAATGACCACAGTGAAGATGCAATTGTCTCCTGCTGAGCAATCCAAATGGGGTGTCTCCTGAACGTGCTAGCCAACATGCCCAAAATATATTGACCCATTCTTTTGTCTTTGTCTGAATGACAACAAGTGCACACTGAGGTGTTGTGTTCTCAAGTGTCAGGTAGAGTACTGGTGTGGACATGAAAAGCAGGTTGCTTCTAGGGCTGTCATGATTAATTGATTAATTGCCTGTCAATCAGTCATGGTGAAATCGATTAGTATTTTTCATTGTCAGATAATCGGTAAATTTTACCCCGTTTTAGACATTTAATACCTAAAAGAAAATTTGATGAAGAAACTATTGTTTCTAAAGGTTAAGAACGTTGATGTTAAACTGCAAGAATCCATTAGTAGCATTTGTCTTTTAGGTACATTCAAAGCTTTGATGTTCTGGACTTCTGAACCATCAGTGTAATAATCAAGACCAGTCGGCAGTTGAGAACTTCCGATGTTGTGACAGTATGTCTGTGATGTTCTTCCTTCGAAAGTTAGAACATTCACCTTTGAAATACCAATAAGGTTATTTCACTTGTATAACTAAAATATCTAAACTCATTCATTTAAACAGAGACATAACTCCTACCCTCCCCAGACACAGACACACACATAGAGAGTAACACTTGTTTCCATGTTTGGCTAGATTTGATCTGCAGTGCAAATTGCGACCACATATATCTTCAATCTTGTAGTGTATCCACTCCATTTGTATGACGTCAGAACATCCACCTACAAAATGTAATGGTATATGAGAAAGAATACTGAATCCGAAAGTACGGTTTTCTGAGAACAGCTTTTTTCATGCAAAAATTCTTGCCCCCTCAGTATTTCCCATGTCTGTTCTGACTAAAGAATCAGTGTCGCAAACCCAGTGCAAGATTTGTCTGTCGAACAATTATGTCCGCAAGAGCAGCAAGACAACTACATAAAATTGAGTTACTGCAACACAATACGTAGCCACCTTTGGGGTTACGAAACCTCTTTGAGTTTGTTTTCTCCTTGACCAACAATATTTCCCAGTATTTATTATCTGTGAGGCATTGGTTGTCGCAGAGGAAACCAACTGTGAGTTCAGGCTTTTTTTCCGGTATTGCGTACTGGTCAGTGTTTTCAATATCTTTAAAATGCATTTTTATTTCCTTCACCCAGAACATTGTTACTACCCAGAACATTGTTACTTGTTAGCCTTTTGTGATTGTTTACATTATGTTTTACATACCACCAATGACACACTTAATAGGTTAATCACCTTAATACATAAAATGTGCAATGTGAACTATGCCAGAAAGGATGCCAGGAGTCCAGCAGGCAATCACATTTTTCACAAACGAAACAAGGATTGTCTTCATTGTTTACTTGAGGTAGATCAACTGAATTGAACTTCATTTTTAATGACTTCAAAGAGAGAGGGATAGGGGGCCATCTAGGTATGATTAATCGATTATTATTGATTATTTGTGATAATTAATTGATTCCTAAATTTAAAAATTGTGACAGCCCTAGTTGCTTCCCGTTAATTCCAAACCACCAGCCTCCCATTGGTTCAAACGATGGACAGAATGTTTGGCCCTTGCAATTAAATATATCAAGCTCCATTACCCATTATTCATCACAAAATTGTTCTAAAGCAGGGTTTCTACTAGGCTGGTTTTAGGTCTGGTAACCATAACCATTCCCTTCTCCGATTGTGATTAGAAAAAATATGAATTAACGCCTTTATGCTGCTGGGGGATATTCCTGCCCAGCACAGTATAATTTGGGCACATTCAATCATATTCCCCCCCCCCCCCCCCCCCCCCCCTGCAAATTGAATGGATTTTTTCACCAGTGATTTCTCGCGTAATATTTAGATTAATTTTTTATCAAATCTAGTCAGCCATGACTAGATTTGATGATAAATATCTTCAAAATACTCCATGGCTTAAGAGTTAAGCATGTTTATGGTCACAGAATTAGTTATTATTTGTAGTGATATCATGGCCCAAAAAGTCAAATTTGTCCCCAGATAAAGTATTATTATGACATTTATTATAACATGTATCACTACCCCCCATGATTACATCTTTGAAATCTTGTTATGTTTAAACTCCCAATACATTGGTTCATGAGATGAAGCATATCAAGGAATAAACAGTTGACACCAAATCGTCATACATTGAAGGTGGAGAAGATCAAGGTAATCCAAAATCTCCACACAGTAATCTAAAAGCCTCATGTCAAGCCACTCTAGAATTCTGAGATTGGTTATTAATGCAATGATCAGAGTAATCAGTACATCAAAGCAATTTGGAAATAAGGTTTGCCCCGTGAAATATGTGCCCTCAATACGTAGATCTTAAATTAGTTACAGAAGTTTGTCAGTGAACATTCATATCCTTAGGCATTTTGTTTGGAACTTACCATGAAATCAACAAAAAAGACCCTGCCTTTACCACAAATTGGTCGAGACTACAACTGGGTGCTGTATCATACCAGACCCACTATTTTTTCCCTGACAGAAACCCTGTCTAAAGTTAATTCATGTGATCGTAGCCTGTTTGCTATTACTCTTTCTTTCAGGGGGTGACAGATAGACAGCCAATCTGGCTATGCTACCTCCTACAATCTATTACTTTTGTGAAATTTCTGTGCTTGTAGAGGGCACGGTGGCGTTGTGGTAACTGGTTCTCATCAGATCATCGAAGTTAAGCAACATCGAGCCCAGTTGGTCCTTGGATGGGTAACTGTCTGAGACATTGATTTGGACTCACGCGTTTTGTCCTTGGGCAAGGCACTTAACCCTGATTGTCCATATGGGGGTACGATGACGCTGTGTACTAAGGCGTACTGCACATCGATGGTGTGCATGTCTTCAACCAATCTAACCCTGCCTGTGCTGCAGTGAGGAGTTATGATGTTGGGGTCCTGGCAGCTGCTCGTCGTTGCTCGGTGGTTCTCTCTGGGTACTGTGGCTTCCTCTTCACGTTAAACTGTCACCGATGCGATATGACCTTGACTGTTAAAGTGTTGTTAATCCTTAATAAATAAATAATCTGTATTTGTAACCATTTTATGTACACTATGAATAAAAGAATCTGAATCTAAATCTTACATGTAGACCAGCAGATGTTGATAATAATTATAATAATAATTACAATCCAGCCAGCCACTGATTTGTCTTTATTCACATATAAGAAGATATCAATGACCCCTGTGCTCCCAAATGCCATGCCTCTCCTTCCAACAACTAGAGCCAAACTCTTTGATGATTTCCTGCACCCCATTCTTCCCAATTTCACTGATCAACATACTACTCCTCTACTTTGTATTATCCAACAATCACATGTCCTTTATACCTGTTGTGTGTCTGTTTATTGGGGTTTAACAACACTTTCAACAGCCAGGGTTGTATTCGACTGTTTTACAGGTGGAGGAAGGCAGAGTACCCAAACAGAAAAATGAGAAGCGGCGAGCAACTCCCCAACTTTATAACTCTGCACAATCAAATTTAGCAGCAGTTGAAGGCAAGTGCACCATCAATGTGCATTACTTCTTAGTACACAGCACCGCCATCCCCCTGGTAGGTATTCAGGATTAATTATCTTGTCAAAGAACCTTTTTACCTAAAAACTAATGAAAACAGCATCAAAAATGCATGTTTATGCATTTCTTTTGCTACAGGTGAAATTCTACATTGTTGAGCATTGGAAGGTGGACAGATAATTTCAACCAGATCAAGACTGAATTGTGGTCTGGTCTAATTTGTCCACTGTTATAATGACGGTGTTGTACCTATCAGTTGATGTGTTTGCCTGTAGAGGAAGATAGGCATAATGCATGGATTCCAGCTGTCTTGTGTGCATGTGTGCACAACACAGATTTTCATTTGGTCTACAGGAAAAGACAGTTCTCTGCTGAAACAGTATTGGGGGGATGGTAATTTAATGTGTAACACCTTGAAGCTTAAGTTGAGTCTTCTTGAATCTAATGTTTCTCTGCAGATGCTCTCATACTGGAAGTGGTGAACAGCAAAATTTGTATTACCTGGACAGTTGTTTCTAGTGAAGAATTGTCTACCTGACCAGGAAGATGCCAGTAGCAACTGCTATGAATCATTGTAAATTTTAATGTTCAACAAGCCCCACAAAGTATATCTTTGTTTCTCGGGCCATATTTTCTAAAATTGCACGTGGGCATCATTTTGTTATTTTATTTGTTATTTTTAGCTTAACTTGTCAAAGTCAAGATAAGCTATTGCCATCACGTGTGCAGAAATTTGTGAGTCTGTTCACATTTTCCTTTAGCACAGGCTACACCACGTAGTTCTTGTCCTCTCGTGACGAAAAATTTTGGATGCAGGTTTGAGGTCATGTCTAGATGAGAACGTCCCCTGCGATTTGTCAACCGTGATGGCTCCCCGAGGCCAAAACCTGAAAACCTTTAGCACAGTCTACATGTCGTATTTATGAAGGGATGTCAGTGTAACTTGGTAGGATGACTCTGTATAACGTCCAGATGAGAACGGCCCCTTTTGGTCATGATCTGTCAACCATGATGGCTCTTCAAGCCTAAAACATGAAAACTTTTAGCACAGTCTACAGGTTGTATTTAATATGGAGGGATTTCATTGTAACTTCGTAGGATGACTCTGTATAATGTCTAGATAAGAACGTCCCTTTCAGTCGCAATCAATCGACCATGACTGTGACAGGGGCCTGAAGCCCGAAAACCTTTAGTACAGTCTACAGGTTGTATTTATGAAGAGATTTCATTGTGACCTGGTAGAATGACCCAGTATAATGTCTAGATGAGAACATCCTATTTCGGCCGTGATTGGTTAACCATGATGGCCACATCAGCCTCAGTAGCATAACAGTGACCTAGATTTGTTTAGCACAGTCTACAGTTCATGTTTATGAAGTGATTTCATTTTAACTTGGAAGGATAACATGATACGATGTCCAGATGAGACTTTCCTATTTTGGTCACAATCAGTCAGCCGTTACCGCCACCTGGTCATGTGACCTGGATTCATTTAGTACTGTGTACAGATTCTTTTTATAAAGGGATTTAATTGTAGCTTGGTAGGATAACTTGGTATGATATCCAGATGATATATTTTTGGTCATGATCAGTCAACTGTGACTGTCAAGCTGTCATGTGACTAAGATTCCTTTAGCAAAGTCTATGAGTTATATTTATGAAAGGATTTCATTGTAACTTGATAGGATAACCCGCTTTGGAATAATTTCACTGTAACTTGGTGACTTGGTTGACATACATTAACTGTGCGTGAGGGCCACATTAACCCACCCTTCCATTCTTTAGTGCAGTCTACACCTCAAATTATTTTTATTGAAAGCATAGCATACAGGGAACAGAAATTAACATATTCTCAGTTATCACAATACTTGTCATATTTCATAATCTTTTCATAAACATTGAACATTATCCTTTTTGTCAAACACAACACACAGTCAAGCTAAGCTACAGTATCATTGACACTTTCATTGTAATTATTGCTTTGCCATCAAAAGTTTGTGTTCTTGCTTTATTTTATGGTTTTGACCTCATGATCATACAGAATAGCCTCATTCAGAATAGCATGGGTGGTGGTATATTTTGGCCCTTGCGTGAAAGAAGGCTTTGCAATGCTGAAGCATTGCAAAGCCTTGTTGAACTCCAGGGACAAATTTATCAATTTTATTTACTTGAGTAAAATATCCAACATACACCATTTAATTTTTATTTTTTCAAGTTTGCATTGGTTATAAAAGGAAAGCATGCGGTTGCCAAAAGGACCATGCAGTAGGGCCTGAGAAATAGATTTTTAACTTTTTTAGGCCTAAATTAATTGTTTTTTACAGGCATGTACCACTTAACTCTTAGCACTCTCGTGGTATTTCAAAATTTCCATCATTGATACATGTACCATATTGTCCACGTAGAATGAAAAATTTAACAAAATATATCTTGTTTGACAGAGCTCATTGAGCTCTGTCAAACAAGATATAATTTATTAAATTCTCAGTTGCATTATGGGAAAAATTTGCTGCTGAAAACTTTGGTATTTTGACATCAGAGTGCAGAGGGTTTATAAATGCAGGAATTAAAACTCAGACAAAAGAGAATTTGAGATGCATTTCACACACCTTTTGTTGAATTGATTAAATTATTTTTGTGCATGTAGTAGTGTTATGAAATAATTGCAGTAAAAAAATTGTAAAATGATAGACTGATGTGTGAGGATTGAAATGTCTGATGTCATCAGGTGTTTGTAGGATAGAGAATGGAGAAAATGAATAATGACATATTGTAAACTGTTATTTCTCGGCAATAAATGATTTATGTAGAAATGTTCGTTTACAAATCAATAGCTTGCTGCTCCCATAGAATTTATGATGTTTTCACGCAGGTAATGAGACATCTTTAACCAATATGATGCCATGCTCTACTCTAATATGGGTCAGAAACTTGACAGCATTCACATGGGTTCTAAAATACAAAGCTCTTCATTATTGCTGAATGATTCACCACTTTTATAATCATTTACCTTACAAATCGGCCGCATCTGCCCATAGTGCTGAAACAGTTAGTAAATTTTGTAACCAGTTAATAATTCAGCCAGCTAGAATCGTTCCGTTATCAGTTAACCATACACTGATGCATGGCAAGACATGGAGTTGGGTATGCATTGATGAAAGATAAAAAAAATACCTGGAAGAATTCTGGATTGTGCTGTAACTATCCCTGTCTGTGTACTCTGCATTGGTCATCAGTCGGAACATTTCCTTACATTTCCCTCTTGAAATATTTTAATTCATGCGGGATAGTCGATCATAGTTCATAGTTAATAAAGTGATCATTCGGACAAAATTTTGTCACAACAAAATTCCCACCATTATTGCATTGACTGTTTTATGTCAACTTCTGAGGGATTCCCCAAAGTACTTTCCACTTCATTTTTGACCAATTAAATAAATCTGTTTGTGTCATGATGTCAGACATGAACGAAATGATTATATTTTGAATAAGATAGGCTTTGAAAGATGTACTTCATTTATGAAGTTACAAACGAAATTCCCAAATATTTCAGCAAACAGGAGCAAGCCTGAAAATAATTTTATTGCGCTTCCAGACAAAATGTCAGACACCAAATGAATCATGTCTGTCATTTAAGAATGATATCTGACATATTACAAGATGGAGTTTGAGACTTTGAAATAGTGTGTTTTGGGTGTACATGTACTTTCATCTCAAAGCTGCACAGAATTCATCCAACCATACCTTGTTTGGCAGGGCTCATTGAGCCCTGCCAAACAAGGTATGACTGGTTTCATTCTGAATTGGAACTGAATTACCCTTCAGACATAATTTAGATACATGTATAGCTAGATCAGATCGTATTCATTCACGTGCTGTTAATACTGATGAGCTGTACAGTCACTTTCTTCACACTTCCCAACTTGCCAGGACCAGAAATCACAATAATCATTAATTTTAGGCTTGCTAGTTATGTACATGATTTCCAGCATGCATGATGCTCTGATTTTGGCATCAGACATTTTAACTGATGATTTCAAACCTCAGTTTGACATTAGCCTTTTTGTACCTGACATTGTCCTTGTCTGACCACTTATTTTCTGGTATGTACAGGAGATGGTTCTTTTAGGTACCTGCTTCATTTACTAACCCCAGCTAGGTCATGAAGTCAGTACATACTGGAACCACTTTATAAAAGACGCTCAATGATATATTCAAGCCAGGGGCATCTGAATATTCAAAAAAATAAATCTCACGACAAACAGTAGAACATCAGAAGAAAAAGGCAGCCAACAGTAACAAATTTTGACCCTTCCCCTTACCAGTTGACATTAACACTTTCGTCACTTTGTGATCAATCATCAAAGCTACATGTAATAGAAAGAGTTGTGTGATAAAAGATAAAACATAACAAAAAGTGATATTAAGGACAGTTTAATATTTGATGTTAAGTTATCTGCCATCCGAAATCCACAGGAAAGTTTTTGCTACGTTTGTGACATTGTTACCTTGTTTGAGTGGTGAACTTGTTAGGACAATTCTTACCAAAATACACCCATAACCATTCCCTTCCCAGTTAACCCTTTACCCAACGCTGATGATTTCAAAATTTATTATTTTAAATATCATTTTTTAAATCTTTTCAAAAAAATTCAACAAATCCATATCATATGAACCCTCTTTGGAAGGAGCTTGTTCCAAATAGGGGTCGCATGATATGGTTTTGTTGAAATTTTTCGAAAAATAATATTTTTTCAGCTGCTGAATTTGCATATCATGCGGGCGGATGCGGTCGATTTGTTGGGTAAGGGGTTAACCGAATAATCATTTCAGCACTAATCACCCATGTACTATACAAATTCAGCTGTAGAAAAGAAGTGAATTTCGGAACAGCCCGCGTTGTGTCCTTGGGCAAGGCACTTTATTCTGGTTGCCTACATTGGGGCACGATGATGCCGTGTACTAAGGCGTATCTCCTGTCGATGGTGCACATGTCTTCAGCCGCAGTAACCCTGCTTGAGCAGAGCTTAAACAGAGTTAGAATGTTGAGAGCTGGTAGTTGCTTGTCAATGCTCGGTGGTTCTCTCTGGGTACTCCGGCTTCCTCCACCCGTAAAACTGTCACAGTCGCGATTAGCCATTGTGTATAAGTATGTGACTTTAAACACTAATAAATAAATAATATAAATAAATAGAAAAAAAATTATTTTTCAAAAAATTTAAACAAAACCATATCATATGAGCTCCAATTGGAACTAGCTACAATTTAAAAAATAATATTTAAAATAATAAGTTTTGATATTGTCCATGTTAGGTAAAGGGTTAATGGTGTCTAAACTGGTTCAGATTCAGATACTTGATGTGTTATAAAATACTGGTACATCAGAATTTTCTAATACAGTGGAACCCTGTTATTTGAATAGCCACTTTACCAATGAAAATATTTACTTAACAGGAGTATTCAGTTAACAGGGATTGTGTAACTTTCCTGTATTCTGGAGATAAACTTACCATTTATTCTATTATATTTTGTTTGACAGAGCTCCATGAGGTTTCAAGATGGCTGACTGGTGGCCATATTGGATTTTTTTTTATTTAGAAAAATTGAATGCCCCTTTTCAGTCACCCACACTAGGCGGTATGCCATGGTGGGGGTATAATGGGCGACAGACCATCTCTAGTTGCAATAGTAAAGTTAACACTTACATTGCATGGCCATGG
Source organism: Pictodentalium vernedei (assembly GCA_031216915.1). Taxonomy (NCBI): domain Eukaryota; kingdom Metazoa; phylum Mollusca; class Scaphopoda; order Dentaliida; family Dentaliidae; genus Pictodentalium; species Pictodentalium vernedei. Next base: position 272,219,656 of record CM062288.1, read on the forward strand.
AAGCTTAAAGTGGCCTTGTACAGGGTTTGATGGATTAAAAAATAAAAATATATGAAATAAAAATAATTATTATATACTTTATAAATAACCACATTTCTATTGGCTGGATCTTACCACATGACTGGTACTCAAAAATCCATGTACACAGGTTTTCCAGTGAATATCAACTTTCTAAATACAGCTTTTTGAAATTTCCCTCTCTATAGTTCTATTGAATTCCAAATCAAATCAGACAGAGGATTTTGAACTGAATTGAATTCCAAATCGACTCAGAGAATTTTGAACGGAATTGATTCCAAATCAAATCAGGCAGAGTATTTTGAACTGAATTGAATTCCAAATCAAATCAGGAAGAGAATTTTGAACTGTATTGAATTCCAAATCAAATCAGGCAGAGTATTTTGAACTGAATTGAATTCCAAATCAAATCAGGCAGAGTATTTTGAACTGAATTGAATTCCAAATCAAATTAGGCAGAGTATCTTGAACTGAATTGAATTCCAAATCAAATCAGGTCGAGGATTCAAAATTGAATCGAATCCCAAATCAAATAATGAAGTCATTAACCTCCAGCTTTGAGAAACTTGTTGACATTCTGTGATACATTGTTTATTTTTATGTTATTCTGCAGATGATAACTATTTTATTGCTAATTAAAAGTATTTCTGGTTGATATAATTGAACTTTTAATTTACAAATAGAAGTTTCTTTGAGGATTGTGCATATAATAAAACAGTTATGGACTTCCGTGGTGGTAAATATGATGTGTTATGAACTGGAAAAACTTATATTGACCATAGCTGATGCCACGGTCAATATAAGTTTTTTTTAGGTTCATATCGCATCATATTCACCACCATTGTTCACTTGAATAGATATTGATACTTCAGTCTTTCATAAACAGATGTCCATATACAAGCCAGAAAAATAAGCAGACTGACATCTACAAAATGAGGTCCCCAGAGGATGAATTTAGTGATGCTACCCTGCACAGCAGGGTAGCATCACTAAATTTACCCCCTGTGTACATCAATCTGAATCAGGATCTCATAACTAAACAGAAAGATGTACCCAGAGGATAAATTTGCCCATGGGATAGCATCATCAAATTCACCCTCTGGGGACCTCATTCTGCAAATGTCAGACTGCTTATTCTCAGGCCTGTCCATATACAGAAGAATCCTCTTAATTGAATATCCATTTTGCCAGTGAAAATTATTCAATTATACAATAAACAGGGATTTGGTCAGTTTCCTGTGATCTGAAGGTAAACTGAGCATTTATTCTATTATATCTTGTTTGACAAAGCTCATAGAGCTCTGTCAAACAAGATATAATAGAATAAATGCCTGTATTGGATGTCGTGAGGCCAAAAAGGTTGATAAATAAGGGGAATTTGGTGCGTATCAGAGTAATTTTTTCGACATTTTACAAAAATTTATATACAATTAACAGGAGTTTACTCTCCAACCCATATGCAATTAACAGATCAAATTTGTACTGAAGGTATGGTAAATGGTTTTGTGTTTGAAATTATATTCAATTAACAGGGATATACAATTATGAGATATCCAATTAAGTGGGCTCCACTCTATATGCATTTCTACATGCCTTGACTTTTCCCTTCATGACTCTCTGCATCTTCCCAAACTGGATTTGAAATTCTAAAATTTGATTTTGTGAGTTACCAATTAACCCTTCCATTCTGTTATTCTGAAAATTCATCTCATCAAATATTGCTAAATTTTCCAGCAGTTGATCAATAAATATTAGTAGACATTCAGAAAGTACATATATACACATTTTGTGTTTTGGGGGTGTTTTGTTTGTTTTTTTCTCACCATGGTAACTTCTGCTGTCATTCTGTTATTCTAAAAATTCATCTCATCAAATATTGCTAAATCTTCCAGCAGTTGGTCAATAAATATTAGTAGACATTCAGAAAGTACATATATACACATTTTGTGTTTTGGGGGTGTTTTGTTTGTTTTTTTCTCACCATGGTAACTTCTGCTGTCATGAAGTGTATCATTGTTGAATAGCTGATTGTTAATTTTCAAGATATTACTAATATAGCAATGCAGACAGCTTAACTCTTTGATCTTTCATTCCCTGATCACTCATACATTAGGCCCCCACAAAGTAGATCTTCTGTTTCTAAGGCCATTTTTTTGTAAAATTGCATCTGGGGGGATGCTTTTTTATTTTATTTTAATTTATTTTTGTAATTATTTCTTTGCCACCAAAAGTTCATGTTCATGGTTTGTTTTATGTTTTAGGCCTCATAATCTATAGAATAGCATGGGTGGTGGTGTATTTCATCCCTTGAGAGCAAGAAGGCTTTGCAATGCTAAAGCATTGCAAAGACTTCTTGCACTGAAGGGACAAATTTATCTATTTACTTGGGTAAAATATGAAATTTTAACCATTTATTTTTTTAAGTTTGCATTTGTTATAAAAAGATAGCATGCGGCAGCCAAAATAACCATGCAGGAGGGCATGAGAAACAGATTTTTAACTTTTTTAGACCTTACCAGTACTTTTTCCTTTTGAGTCTAATAAAGCTTTTACTTTATTGAGAGACATGCAGATGGACTGCCTTCAAGGCGATGCCTCTTTTTCATGGTGCACTTTGTATGCATATTTTATATTGAAGTATTATTGATGGCATAGGGAGTGCTGTGTTAGAGTGCACAACAATATAGTTCCATAAAATATGGGAGTTTTTTTTTAACTTTACCTCGCCTAACATTATGTCCGAAAACTGTATTAATAATTTAAGATTTAATCTGTTTATGTGACAGAATTGTTAGATGAATGAATTATCATGATAATGTGCATGTTCTGTGATTTGATTCAGATTCTCGGTGGTGTCCAAAAATGGGATCACAACTTGCCGGCAGAGCCGGCTCATTAAGATCCCATTCTGGACACCACCTCGAATCTGATACAGATCACAGGACATGCACGTTATCATGATAATCTGTATGTATCACCCACAGTAACTTCTGCAAGCACATACTGTTTTTTACCTGCACTCTTTGAAAAAATTGATTACACATGTCAATGTCACCATTTTGATAGCAGTAATTACATGATAATTAAATCACACACGCAGAAAAATAAATTAGACGAGAACAATTTTTGATATTATGATATTTTTGTATGTGCCTGCCAAGCATTAAAGCTGAAAAATAAAACAAAGAAACACACAGCTTAAACACTTCTATAACCTTTGGTGGTTCTAATACAAGTGAAACACTGAATGGGGATTACGTCATGCATAGGTCAAGAATGTTTCTTGCATTTCATAATCTTTTTTACATAATTTGAGGTATGTTTTTTTTGTGGAATCTCACCCTTTGGTTTTCTTTGTGTATTTGTTTTAACCCTTTACCCAATGAATCGGCCACATCCGCCCACCTAATATACAAATTCAGCAGTTGAAAAATTATTATTTTTAAAAAAATGTCAACCAAACCATATCATGTGACCCCTCGTTGAAATGAGCTCGTCCCAACGAGGGGTCACATGATATGGTTTTGTTGAAATTTTTTGAAAAATTAAAAAAAATGCTATTTAAGATAATAAATTTTGATATCGTCTGCGTTGGGTAAAGTGTTAAATATTTAGCTTCATCTTGAACATTGCATGACAGAAAATTAACTTCAAGGAGGAAGTGGACTATTCGTGGACAATGCATGCTGTAAAGGATTAATTCTTATTTATCCCCCCCGAAATAGAAAAAAACATGAGGTTGTTTTTCTTGTACATATGTACTTGTCATCTGTAAATACTAGAATATGATGGGAATATATTGTTTTGAAACAGTTTATGATGTATCCACAGTCAATAAATTTAATTAATTGAAGTATTAGATAAAACAGTTTGATTAATGGAATGGGGCGCTTCCTGCTATTTATTACTGCTTTATCATGTGTTGCTCAAGGATATCAGTGATTCCATTTATTGAATTATAATGAAGGTTGTTGTGTACAGAAAGTCCTCAACGTACTTGTTGATAACCCTTTAACAAACCCAATGAGTAGACCACTTTCTCAATAAACTTTTTTGTTTTTCATATTTTTCCTCAAAAGCACTTGTCAGTTTGGGCTGTTAACCCATTACCCAACGCAGACGATTTCAAAATTTATTATTTTAAATATCATTTTTTAAATTTTTATAAAAAATTTCAACAAAACTAGATCATGTGACCCCTCGTTGGAATGAGCTCAATGAGCTCATTCCAAAGAGGGGTCACATGATATGGTTTTGTTGAAATTTTTCGAAAAATAATATTTTTTCAGCCGCTGAATTTGCATATTATGCAGGCGGATGTGGGCGATTCGTTGGGTAAAGGGTTAAGTTGAGTGAAGGGTTGAATAGGAGATTTATCTCCTCTCATTTCAACAGTGCTTTCCCCTTTTCATTTTACCTGCAGGGCAAATAATATTTCATGTACTTCCCTCTTTTTGTCTGCTCAAAGTTAGTTTATTCTCTTGACTTTATTCTTATGTTCCAATTATTATATAGCCATAGATACTGAAAGTGATATTGAACATCAGTAAACACTTAACAATGTTTACTACATGCAAAGAATGCAGCCATCTTGGATTTGGCGTATGAATTGTCAACAATTCCATTAGTACACCCTGCATATATACGCCGTATATACCTCTTACCCAATCTTTTTCAAATTTCATATGTAGATGTAGTTTTGGTGTGATCGATCCAGAGATCTGTGGTGTGAGAAACCAATTCACTTATCCAGGTTACCACTCACAGCCATTTTTAGACATTCAAGAAATTGTTTATTATTACAGTTGTCAACTTCTAGTTAACCCTTTACCCAACGTAACGGACAAAACCGGCCAGCGCTATTCACAAAAATCACTATTCAGTTTTAATTATTTTTTCATTTTTTGTCTCAAAAACATAGCTTATGACCCCTCATTGGAATGGGCTCTTTGAGCTCGTTCCAATGAGGGGTCATAAGCTATGTTTTTGACACACAAAAAATGAAAAAAATCAGTTATTCAAGAAGTTTATTTGCAAGTGTCGTCTGCCTTTCGTGTTAGGTAAAGGGTTAAGTAAGGTAAAGAGGTAACCTTCTACTTTATGAATTGGCTGCTGCTTCCCTCATGGGAGTGCGGTGGCTCAGTAGGTAGAGGTGCAGGCTGCAAGCCGAGAGGTCCTCGGTTCAAATCCCACCTGCAGCAACCGCGTTGTGTCCTTGGGCAAGACACTTCATCTCCATTGCCCACGTGGGGGCACGATGACGCCGTGTACTAAGGTGTACTGCGCGTCGATGGTACGCATGTCTTCAACCAATCTAACCCTGCCTGTGCTGCAGTGCGGAGTTACGATGTTTGGGAGCTGGCAGCTGCTCGTCGTTGCTCGGTGGTTCTCTCCGGGTACTCCGGCTTCCTCCACCCGTAAAACTGTCACGGTCATGATTAGCCATTGTGCATAAATATGTGACCTTAAAACATCAATAAATCAATAATTCTTCCCTCATAATTTACAAATTGAGCAGTTGAAAAAAAACATTTAAAAAAAATTAACAAAACCATATCATGTGACCCTTCATTGGAACAAGCTTATGGAGCCTGTTCAGATGAGAGAAGTGACCCCTCATTGGAAGAAGCTCGTTGAGCCTGTTCCATTTGGGAGTCACATGATATGATTTTGTTGAATTTTTGGAAAAATTCGGAAAAAAATCATTGTAATTATTAATTTTGATACTGTGTGCATTGGGTTTAGGGTTAAGCCATTAACTGGTTGAGTGCTAAAAGCCTGGTGACTACTGGAATGTGCTGAAAGCCCATTATACTAGCTTTACACTGCTTGCACTAATTTGTTGTTAGCTCAGCACTGGGAGAAAAATATTAATACAAAATTGTTTTGTTACAATTTTTGGAGAGTGCCATGTGGCAGTCTCCAAAAAATTGCAACAAAACAATTATGAACAACACCCTGCTCAAATAAGGCTCCTTTTGTAGTATATGTTGATTAATTGGAAGTTAAGCCTCGGGAGAGTAGAATTCTCATATGCAATGTTCCAGACCGGTTTCGACTGTGTTAGTCTCTTCAGTGGATTGATTTGCATTTGATTCTGATCCGGTGTGTAACCGCTTTATATACCATATGTTGGTGGATAAGATGTCTGTCTCTGGGCGGATATTTGGACCGCCTCCTATGGACAATTTCTTAGACTGAGAAAAATTTGCTCAGATGATAACAACTTTGAAAAACAAAGCCGTCTAATGAAAATGCATTATGAAGAAAGAGGGTATCCTGTTCACTTTCTAAACACTGCATATGATAAAGTACACAACAAGGGTAGAACTCAGTTACAGTACTTCCAACGAAAAGGAAAACAACCGCATCCCATTTGTTACCAACTACCACCCGACAGGCATAAACCTTTTCAGAAAAACAATACAAAAATACTGGTTCCTTCTCAACGAAAGTGACGATTGCCAACACTTTTCAAAAAACGCACCCCTCCTCGCTTTTAGACGGAACAAAAATCTAAAGGACCTACTAGTTAGAGCTAGAACTATTTATCCTCCCAGAAAACCTGGGATTTTGGGAAAAGTTACACACCAAACTGACCCCTGCACAGATAACAACTGCACCATTTGCAAGTTAATAGACACAAGAAAACACTTCAAAAAGCACACAAACAATATGCCGATACACCCTGAATGGGAAAGTTACATGCCGCCACAAAAATGTGGTGTATATGATTACATGTAAACAATGTCATACACAGTACATAGGCGAAACGAAATGAGAACTGCGTATCAGAATCAAAGAACACCTTTTTGATATCAAGAAAAAACTTGATAAACCGGTGGCCATCCATTACAACTCCACCAACCATACAGCGAACGAGCTCTCCCTCCGAGTCATTGAAATGATACAAGGAAACCCTGATAGCGAATCGAGCACCCGGACAAGAAAACAATGGGAAAAACACTTGATCTATACAATGCACACGCTACAACCACTCGGCCTCAACAGCCTTGACTAGGGCACTTTCATATTATACTCCTTTTGTAGTAGTTTGATATCTTTGAAAAAAATACTCATGTTACAAATGACTATTGAAATGTAATTTAGCACTCTACCAGATAACAAGTCATATTTGTACAAAAGACTTGTGAATGGTTTCACATTTGAAAGTTTTATGCAAATAACAGGGTTATTCTCAAAAGCAATATCCCATAAACCCTTTGCACTCTGATGTCAAAATTCCAAAATATTGAGCAAAATACAATAAGGAATTTAACCCTTTCGCGACTCATCCAAAACGGCTCCCAGCCTTGGGATTTTGGGGAAAATTTCAGGATCATCTTGTCCGTTAGATAAAGGTGCAAAAAGTCCCATTCATTTGGATTGTCAGATAATGCAAGATTTATCTTCCCAGCTTCAGAACATGGGATATCTAGTGGAACAAAATCTGTGCATTTTTCCCATTGAAAAATTGGACCAATTCTTCGACCACGCCCACCCCCTCGTATTCTGCCACTTCCCTGACCGGCACTTCTTTTTCTGCCACATCTCCTCCCACTGGCCAGTCCTATTCCAGACGTTGAAGGACTCTCTCCATCATCTGGATTATTACTGGCAACATCATCTGAACGTCCAGCACACATAGTAGTGTCGTGTGTCAGCTTGATTTGAACCAGACTGTATCCCAGAATCCTGTTCCATGTCACTATCATTAGAGTCATATTCGTCTGTGGAATCACTATTATTCTAGTGCAATTGGCGCTAAAACTGTAGCCAAGCAACTAAATAACTCGTAATTCATTCGGGCATGGAAATTACTTCTGTTCTGTGGACTGATAGAGATAGTTTACATGGACTGCTCAGATAAGAGTAACCGCATTACTATGCCTTTGGCGCACCGCATACCAACAGGTTTGTAGTGTCAGTTTACCGTCGGCGCTCTGTGCTCCGATGAGGCGCAAAAGGGTTAATCAATTCAATCTTGTATGACAGGTGCAATGAGCTCTATCAAACAAATTGGCTAAATTTGTAGTGACATTATGGAAAAAAAATACAGGTTGAAATTTTAATATTTCAACATCATTGGGCAGAGGGTTATGTAGGACCCCCATTTGTTTTATATATTTTTTACACATGTTTTTGTTTTTAAATTTAGATATTTTGCTCATCAAACACATCACACAATCAATCATTTTTTTCAGCAGCTAATGATTGATTGCCTTGTAAACATTCTAAAATTAAATTTCGGTCACACAAAATATATTTTCAAAAGGTCTATAAGGTAAAATGTTAATCCTGTAATTTATGCAATTAAATCCCAATGTCTTTTGGATATCTGAGGGGCATTCAGTATTTCATATTTTTCTGTATTGTTCAATGTATGTCCCCATGTGGGACCTTGTGAAGTGGAGCAGTGCTTGTTTCCAATGGTAGACATATTCTGCTTTACAGGCACTAGAATATTCTGCTTTACAGGCACAAGAGCACGTAGATATCAGTACCTGGCATGCAGTTCCTACAAGCTGTCAACACTGACTAAACTTCAGTTTTATTCTTGTATTATTGTGCATGTCAGTATATTGGTGGATCCCCTGTGGTAACAAATATTTAAAATAAAATTTAAGAACTGTTAATAATAAATTGATTGAAAAGCAAGGTAAATTCAATCAACTTTGACGATGTGTCCAGCTGTCAATCAAGCATTGTTTGCGATAGAAAGTATTCTTTTTCTCCATTTTAAGTGACAAAGTCGATTGTTTATTAAGAGCATTGTATAAATAAAACAAATAGGTACTGGGGTGGTAATCAGATTTGAACCACTCGTAGAATAAGGGTTTTAACCACTTGGCAGAGCCTCGTGGTTAAAACCCTCGTCCTACTTGTGGTTTAAACCTGATTACTGGCCCTAGTACCTACTTATTCTATATGTTATCTTGTCAAACAATTATCCTGACAAACCCCATACTGCCTGGCTTTATACATCTCTTTAGCCCTGTGCCTTCCAATATTAGCATTTAATCTATATTAGTAAGGATCACCCCCTACTCATGGACATATTTGTACATAAGAGGTAAATGTTCCCTGTGGGAACCCTGGTAAAATAGGACCCAGTCACCAATGCTTGAGAGGTGCAAACCCTCTCTAAAATGGACAACAGGGCTTATTAACACTCACCCCTGGTCTTGAGTTGATACTCATGTTGTGGTCATGATTAGCCATTGTGCAAAAATATGTGACCTTAAATACCAATAAATAAATAAATAAAAGGTACATGTGTATCCTTTTCATGTTTGTTAATGTATTAAGATTTAATGACACTTTCAACAACAGGGGTCATGAAGCTGTTGTACCCAGAGTGAACCACTGAGCAACAGTAAGTAACTGTCAGACTCTGGAATTTACTACCCCAGTACAAGCAGGGTTAGCATTGGAAGAAAGAAAGTGTACTGCATACATATAGAATATACCCATAGTAACTTGGTGTACCAAATGTCACCACTAGTGGTGAAGTGGTGTTAACCATGAGCCATCTGTGAGTGGTTAACACCACTTCACCACGAGGACATTTGGTACACCAAGCTACTTTGAGTATATTTTACTTATACCATGATCATCAGATTATTAAGAGTCGGTATTATTTTTTTCTCGAAGTTACTGAGCAACAGCCATACATACATGCGAATCTGTTTTTGTTTACATGAGCATCAGTGGGTGGAATTTCTGCTGTCATTTTTATCACCGAAACGAAATAGAAAAAGAAACGGAGGCCTTTTTCATTTTGATAATATAATAATATACTAATTCGAGTTATGTATGCTTTATTAACATGAGACAATGCATGTTTGTTAATTTTTGGTGTCTTATGGGGTAAACTCATTTAAAAACGTAATAAATAATTGCCACTTTCATTTCACTCTTCCCGAGGCGACGTGCAATAAATTTAAACAAGTTCGCATTCAGGTCGACGTCACCAAAGGTCAACTTGGATGTATTTCCACTGTAGGTGTAAATTTTAACTATTGAAATTCCATTGCTGGCATGTTCACCACAGTTGGCGTGTAAAGCTAAAATTTATGTCATAGGCTTTTCATATATAGTAGAATAGGTAATCATGGTATAAATTGAGCATATTAACCATGAACATACATGTACAGCATGTTGATACTTGACCGATACTAACCCTGCTTGTGCCAATAAATTGGCAAGTCTTAACAGTTTCTCACCATTACACAGCGGTTATCTCCTGGTACTCTGGCTTCTTCCAGCCATGATACTGTCTGACATGACCCAGTTTGTTGAAAGAGTTTTCAATCCCTAGTGAACAAATAAACATAAAAATGTACACATTTACCTTTTATATACAAACATGTAGATAGGTATAGGAGTGATCTTCAGCAAATTTTGAGTAGTATATAATATATTGACAGAGTTCCATTATCTCTATCAAATTTCCACTATAAGTGTGAATGTGCATCTCTTTATATTCCTCGGACACCCACCCACCCACCCACCTGCCTAGAACCCACCCACCAGCCGGACACCCACCTACCCACCTGACAGACATCCACCTACCCAAAAACCCAACTGCTCACCCACCTGCCTGAATGCCTGCCCTGCCCTGCATAACATGAGCACAGAGAATTTTAAGGGTGACATTGCAATATGATGTCACTGCTCACTCTTTAAACTGAGCAACCCAACTGCTCACCCACCTGCCTGAATGCCTGCCCTGCCCTGCATAACATGAGCACAGAGAATTTTAAGGGTGACATTGCAATATGATGTCACTGCTCACTCTTTAAACTGAGCAATGCCTGACATATTCACTCTCACACATTCTCAGTGATATCCTGCTGTAACTTGGCAACTAAGGATAATTTTGTATCGGGAGGAACATGGGCTGAGTGAATGTTATGTGTGACATCAGGTGATGATGTCACTGCTCACCCATTAACCCAAGCAGTGCTGTTACATTCACTGGTAAGATATGAAAGGATAAGTATTTTCCAACAATGCAACTGGGAATTTATAAACAATTCAGTCTTGTTTGACAGATTTCAATGAGCTTTGTCAAACAAGATTGAATTGTTTAAGTTCCTAATTGCATAATGGGTAAAATTGGTAGCTTCAAATTTTCACATCAGTGTGAAGAGGGTTAAGTATTTCAACATGAGAGATGGCGTTTCCAGTCCAGAATCACAATATATATCATAACTGCATTAAGTAGGACGGCTACTAAGGGAACGTGTGTGGTAGAACAATTAATATTTTCAATGTGCAGCCTAAAGGCAGCACTTTGAAAATATTAATTGCTCTACCCCCAAATAATGGATATGGACTCTCCCAATTTCTGCCATTTAACTGGCATGGAAGATACCACAAGTGTTCAAAGGGTTTACGAGCAATAATCTAAGAATAATCCAAGTTTAAAGAATCAATGAAATCAAATGTAGAAGAACCGAGTCATGTCTGGTTTCTTTCTGTCCTACATTTCCTAATTAAGTTACTGAAAGTCTTTTCAAGTATAAAGTCTCTGATGACAAAAATTGATACTAAATACAAAAAGGTCATGAACATAAATCGTATGACTTAAATACACTATAGAACAGTGGTACTAAAAAAAACTTCCCCAGCATTAAGTAATCATGGTGCATGATTCATACAGTTAGTTCATGTTATCCCTTTGTAGTAGTTTGCAAGCCGTTTAATTATCCCAAATTAGCAACAGTGAATGCTGTGCCCAAACAAGGGTAATTGCGGCAACTTATAATGAGTTTAACCCTTAACTCCTTGCATGCTGCTGGCGAATATTCCTGCCCAGGACATGATTTCTCTTGCCACTAACATAAGTATCATTTGGGCATATTTAATCATAATTTCCCTCTGTAAATGGCATGGATTTTTAAATCATTGATGTCTTGAGCTAAATTTAGTTGAATTTTTTATAAAATCTAGTCATGGCTGCTTTACAGAAGCCGTGACTAGACTTGATGAAAAATATCTTGAAAATATCCAGCAGGTTAAGAGTTAAGGTCCTAATTCTGACTTTGATCATTTTTTCTGCAACAGAACAGGTGCCCCAACATGCAGTATCAGGGTTAACTCACAAATTATATTCTAAGTGCCCTGAAAGTTGTTGTTAGACAAGTCTTGGCTGCCTATGTAGGCTGCCAAGACTTTCCTAAAAACAACTACAAAGCCACAGGATGTAGACTGTCCAAAGTGTAGCAAAAATATAGAAAAATCTCCAGGCCTTTAACTGGTTGACTGCTAGCAGCCACTATCAGGGCTTTTAAAAAAATGAGGGTACCAGTGCAAAAGCCAACATTTTCCTTCCTCTGGTTCCATATTTAGTCAAACGCAAATAATATTTTATTGATACGAATCTGTTCAATTACAAATTATTGGATAGTGTCTGTTGGACACTCTCCAATAATATGTAATAAAACAAATTTTGATGAATAAATTCGGACCCCCAAAAATAATATAGCCCTCAACCAGTTAAGAGTTAAAACAATTTACTGCATGTAAGTTCTGCAGTGTTTCATACATACATTGGTCATGTCTTCCATGTAGAATAGTTCATGTCCAATAAAAGACTGTGGGTTTGTTTAAAAAAACACAAAAAATGCAAAGCAATTTGCATTGACAGTGTCGATGCTGGTTGTTTTTCTCTGGTGTACTGTTGGAGTAAACATTCACTTGAGGTGGGAAACCAAGAACAATGAGGAAGACCCTTTACCCAATGCAGACGATTTCAAAATTTATTATTTTAAATATCATTTTTTAAATTTTTTCAAAAAATTTCAACAACAAAATCATATCATGTGACCCCTCTTTGGAACGAGATCGGTTTTGTTGAAATTTCTTGAAAAATAATATTTTTTCAGCTGCTGAATTTGCATATTATGTGGGCGGATGCAGGTGATTCGTTGGGTAAGAAGGTGAAAATGCCGGCATTTTTCTCTTCTACCAGGGTTCGTGCCTGCCATTGTACCCAAATTAGACCAAAATAAAGGACTGCTATTCTTGGCTGTACTAAGAAAGGACACAACAAGGATTCATGTCTACCATTGTGCCCAAAGTAGACCAAAATAAAGGACTGCTATTCTTGGCTGTACTAAGAAAGGATGCAACAAGGATTCATGTCTGCCATTGTGCCCAAATTAGACCAAAATAAAGGACTGCTACTCTTAGCTGTACCAAGAAAGGACACATCAAGGATTCATGTCTGCCGTTGTGCCCAAATTAGACCAAAATAAAGGACTGCTATTCTTGGCTATACTAAGAAAGGACACAACAAGGGTGGAGTACAGAGGACTACAATCAATGACCCAAAGTGGAGTTCTTCCTGTATTTCAAAAGAGCGAAATATGCGTGTGAAATACAGGAAAAACTCCACCAAGGGTCATTGATTCCTGTTCCCCTGTACTCTACCCGAGATGTATTCTGTAACTATATCATGATTAAACTTGAATTAAGTGAATGAAGCTAATATGTTTTTAAAGAAAAATATCACCTTTGGCAGTCTGATAACTTTCTTGCTTGTCACTGTTTTGTGTCAAAGCATTTCATTCAACAAGTCATTACGTCACTCAGATGCATAATGTCCAACCTGATGCATTCTTACATGATATTCAGATTCCATGTTTGGTGTCTCTAGCACATTTCCCAACATCTGTATTGTATCATATGCACTGCAATCTTGTTATATCCAACATGAGGTCACCCTGGCTGTCGAAAGCGTTATTAATCCCAATAAATAAATAAATCATGGTTTAATGATCATAATTACAATTAAAATCTATGCCGTTTGTAGTATCATTGGATTTGGATTTACTTGGCAATGAATTACTAATATGTTAGCCCTAGCTAGCAAAGCCACTTTCTGAATTCACAAAACATGTCAGTATTGTGTTCCTGAGACAAGTAGGTTGAAAGAGTACATATCAAGTACTCACAATAAAAAATTGACGACCTCATTCCAATATACAGTTGAAACTAGAAGTCCTGTGACTGTATTGTGTACTATTTTGAAGTAATAGCATTCTAAGTAAGTGCACTTTTGTCCTTATCAAACCGAACCATTATCGAAACTCAATTCCTGTAGAAAAACAACATGTCCAAATCTGTACAATTCTGTACTAGTAAATAGAGGTCATTAACATCATTCATAAACTCTACTGCGATACATGTACATGTAATGACGTAAATAGGATATTAAAATTTGACTGCATGTGCAGAATGAGGAGAATGGATTATTACTTAATGGCAGAGCCATATATTCTCCACTCGAAAAGTATTTATAATTGTTCATAACAGCACAAGACATACTTGCAAACTCTCATCACAAAGCCCATCGGGTGCAACCCAGTGGTCCATGTGATGAAAGTTTGCAAGTGCTTCTTGTGTTTTGTCCTCAGAGGTTGTAAATAAGTTCTGTGTGAAAAATTTATTCCACAGAGATTTAGTAGTAATCTACCCTCCACATACTGTACTTTCAATACTTTCTGTTTGATCGGTTCAGTTTGTGATTTCCCTATCAACCTCACTAATAGTGCATTTTATTTTGCATTGCACAGAACAAACATTCTTGTGTATTTCAGACTACTTCAGTCTTCTTTTATAAGGAGCATATTGACTAACAAGCATTTTCTGTGCTAATTGTGGCAGGATTTCTAGTTTCAACTGTAAGGTATGCATTGGAGGCAAAAATTGAAGAAATAATACATTTTGAATGGCACCAACAGTTTTGTGGCTGCCATCCTCCAAACCTTGGTTCCCAGCACAGGCTTTAGGACCCACTAGAGTGGTGTACAATTTCTATGACAAATGTTATAAATTTATGTGTGGGTGTACATGAAGTAGCATCACTTTGTTGGGCAGCACCAAGCCGGAAAATAAGCAGTCTCTCATTTGCAAAATGAGGTCCCCAGAGGGTGAACATTTTGATGCTATCTCATACAATGACCAAATTTATCATCTTGGTACCTCTTTCTGTTTAGGTTTGAGACCTTGATTGAGAATGAGGTCCACAAAGAGTAAATTTAGTGATGCTACCCTGTTGTGCACCCTTTGCGGACCTCATTTTGCAAATGACAGTCTGCTTATTTTCAGGCTTGGGCAGCACACACAGTAGAAGGTACATGTAGATTTTGATTCATTCATTGAATCCAAGAAATATTTTAAAATGTTATCCGTTGCTATGCGTGGCATGGAATAGCAAATGATTATCACGGACCTCGACAATTCAAGAATTTGAATAACCTAACAACAGGTTGCCCATTCCACACTAATTAACCTTTTAATTGGTTGCCCAAAAAGTTTTGGCTAACCTTTGGATTTAACAATTTTTCTATGCAGTCAATTCACTGAGATTGTGTTGAACAATGATAATAGCTGCTACATGTTTTTACTCTGCATGTTTTTATCACTGGTATTGTTTTGACTATAAAAAGCTGATGCTGATGTACCTGTAATCAGATCATGTGTTACACTGTTCATTTCCCATGTGGGTATGACCTATACTGTGTTAAAAGCAAGATTTTATGGGTTAAAGTTGAAATATTGTTACCAAACTTTGGATATAATATCACGATTGCCATAACTGAGTTGTGAAAATATGTAGCCAGTGTTTAACCCTTTACCTGACATGAAAAGCAGATGACACTTGCCAAAAAAATTCTTGAACAACTAATTTTTTTCATTTTTTGCCTCAAAAACATAGGTTATGACCCCTCATTGGAACGTGCTCGTTCCAAAGAGGGGTCATTACCTATGTTTTTGAGACAAAAAATAAAAAAATAATCAAAATTAATTAGCGATTTTTGTGAATCGCTCTGGCCGGTTTTGGCCGTTGTGTTGGGTAAAGGGTTAATAAGCTGAACCAACTTTATCGAGCATGGATGGGAATGTCTGTAAGTGCTAACAAAAATTTATCCTGGTTAACCGAAGTTCTGTTTGCCTGTTTATTATTTTGCATAACCGATGAGCGAATGGTACAGTCATTCATCCCAATTGTCGAGACCTGTTATTAAATACATCTTATCATTTTCTCATCCAAATTTAAAGGGTGAAAGCTATTGCATTTTCAGTTGATAATATCATGAAGATGTGTGTTAATTGTATTCACAGATCTGGTTAAATTTGGACTTAAATTAATATCAATTATTGGAAAGGTCTCTTACAGAGAGCTTTCCAGTAAATGTTAATAAGGTAAGAATTTAGGCTATAAGCACAGGTAGGCCTGAGATGTGGCATAGAAGTTATGATATATCCTGCTGCTGATATTTAGAAGCACTAGAAAAACTGTACTTTAGTTTGAAATATAAAATGTGTCTTGGGTGCACGAGTATGATAGAGCACCTCAAAAATGAAGCACTGGTTTGAACCAATACAGTGGAACCCACTTAATTGGATATCTCTTAATTGTATATCCCTGTTAATTGAATATAATTTTCAAATACCATACCTTCAGTACAAATTTGATCTGTTAATTGCATATGGGTTGTAGAGTAAACTCCTGTTAATTGTATATAAATTTTTGTAATATATTGGAAAAATTACTGTGACACGCACCAAATTCCCCTTATTTATCAACCTTTTTGGCCTCACTACATCCAATACAGGCATTTATTCTATTATACCTTGTTTGACAGAGCTCTATGAGCTCTGTCAAACAAGATATAATAGAATAAATGCTCAGTTTACCTCCAGAACACAGGAAACTGACCAAATCCCTGTTAATTGTATACTCCTGTTAATTGAATAATTTTCACTGGCAAAATGGATATTCAATTAAGAGGATTCTACTGTACTTCATTTTTGAGGTGCTCTATCATGCTCATATCATAAATGAAATTCCCTGCCCTTCAAAGTTCTTTCTAAACAATATAGATAATTACTCAACTCAATATTCAAGCACTTTTAACAGCCCACACAAACCTTGAGAAACTGTAAATAATTGTTGAGTAGAAAATCTAGTACCACAGTGTTTTAGACATAGTCCACTCTCAGGGAACTGTGAAAAGCATTCAGATGAAAGTTGTTTGTTAGAATATTCATGGAGAGACATTGATTGGCAGAACTTATTCTTACAAACAAATGCTACTTTCTCATGTAGCAAATTTACAGGTGGTAAATAATTCATAACTCTTCATTTTATAGTTGCTGTAATCAATTCGTTTTTGTTAGATTTGTATCTTCTAATATGAAATTTTATTAGATAAGTTTTCAGAAGTATTTGCAACAAATCCTCTTATACAAACTGAAAATGCAATGAATTATAGTTTATTTATCCCATAAATGGCTGTTTATTTGAACAATAAAAGCCTTGGATGAATTTTTGCTTTATTCACCTAGTGGGGTGATAAAGTTTCCCCATAGGTTTAACACTGAAAGAATTTATTTCCATTGTAGAGATGGACTTGTTGACCTCTGACCTCTACTGCATTCGTGAAGCATAATTAACAGTTCAACTGTTGTTTTCTTTAAACATTTTTGAAAGTATTATGCAATGCCAGTAGAAAACACTACACATTGTTCATTTAATGAAGTATTTTTGCAAGTTTATTTCAGTTTGTAGGGGAATTATTTTTAGACAAAAATGTATCGCTGCGCATTTTTTTTTTTTGGCAATTTTGCTTGTCATCGAATTGAACCTATTTGCTCCTCACTTCTCGCTGTGTTTTGTAGTGAGTAACAGCACGATTTGGTTTTGACAGTTATGTAAAAAATTTATGAGATAAACAAAATAAATGAATAGTGTTTTCAAGTAAAAAATTTATTCTACTTGTTGAATTAAGAATGAAGTAAAAAATTTATTCTACTTGTTGAATTAAGAATAAAACCAATTCGTCAGAAGCTCGTCAGTTTCATTCTTAATCCTACTCAGAATAAATGTTTTACTTGAAAACACTATACGTTTATATTTACATAATTATATGGACACTCTTGGGAGCATGGTGGCTCAGTAGGTAGAGGTGCAGGCTGCAAGCCGAGAGGTCCTCGGTTTGAATCCTAACTGCGGCAACCACATTGTGTCCTTGGGCAAGACACTTCACCCCCATTGCCCATGTGGGGGCACTGTGGCATTGTGTACTAAGATGTACTGCACGTCGATGGTGCACCTGTCTTCAACCAATGCTAACCCTGCTTATGTGGAGTTAGTATGTTAGGGAGCTGACAATTACTCGGTGGTTCTCTCTGGGTACTCCAGCTTCTTCCACCCATAAAACTGTCATGGTCATGATTAGCCATTGCGTAGAAATATGTGACCTTAAACACCAATGGATGGAGTTCATTTGTTTGTTTTTCCATTAGTTCACCCATTAGTTTTTCTGTTTGTTCTTCCATTCATCCATCACCCACCCCCTCAGACATGTACTTAGTTATGTTGTTTGCACCCAATCAACCCCATGGGATGTGTGATCCATTGGGCGATATTTTGGAGGGTTTACCCCATGGTGAGTGCCTTTTGGGAAGGAACCCCTGGGGGATAAACAAGCTCCGTTTTACTGGTAAAATAGGACCCAGTCACTAATGCTTGGGGTGCAAGTCCTCTAAAATAGGCAACATGGGGCATGACTGACTTTGACTTTATCTCCACGTTGTGGTCATGATTAGCCATTATGCAGAAGTATGTGACTTTAAACACCAATAAATAAATAAATAAATATAATTTTGGGTAGGAGAGGGTGACCTTTATTTTATTTTTATTTTTTTTTTTTTCTACTTTAAATGGTATTTGAAGGATGTTGAGTGGTTTTATACACAAAAATAACCCTTTTACCCCTAATGATGTGTGGGTGGGGGTCCCTTGGATGTGGCATAGTATCCATCTGCACACCGCGCATCTCTCGACTTTGCACCTGTGAGATATTTTTGCACCTCTTGTACAATCTTTTGTTTCTTTTGTCAAGATTCCATTCATGTTAGAGAAGATAGCTGAATGAGAAAATATTAACCCCCTACACTCTGATGTCAAAATACCAATATTTCAAGTAGCCATTATTCCCATAATGCAACTAGAAATTTAATAAATTCAGTCCTGTTTGACAGAGTTCAATGAACGCTGTCAAACAAGACTGAATTGATTAAATTTCTAGTTGCATCATGGGAAAAATTAGCAGCCTGAAATTTTGAGATTTTGACATCAGTGTGCAGGGGGTTAAGATTGAAAGTCAAAGGCTGATATAACTTTCTGGGGTAACATGTCATCAGCTCTAGCTAACATGTTATTAGCCTGTTACTGAAGGCTGACATAAAATCAAACAAGTAAAAGTTTATTTATTAATTAAACTATTAAATTTCAAAACCACATGAGTGCCAGTCATGCAGATACTAGGTCAAAATATTAATTTAATTCACATGTAACCGTCTACCAACAGGTCATTACTACCCTCCTATTAGAGAGGGGCATTATTGGAATTTTAAGTTTGGTATAGAATTCAGTATTATTAGTGGGAAAAACCACAGTATCAGTTTGGTATTTGGTATCTGACTTAACAGAGATTTTCTTAGAGTATCAAATGGGAATTCACACCAGCAAAATACAGGGTAAGTTGTTCTTGTATCATTGAACCAAAGCACCACAAATGCCACTGCCAATGAGCTCCACATTTTATGACTTGTTCCAAACACATCTTTACCTTTAAAGACCCAGGCTTTTGCTACCTCAGAGAATGCGCCCTTAACATGCCATCATAAGGAGGTCCTGCTTACAATAGACAAATCATCTGAGCAGTTATTTCCTGTCAAGCTTTGGCTGCCACAACAGGCAGCCAAGACTTGACTAGAAGTCACTGCTAAGCAAGCCAAGCAGACTGTCGTCTGCAAAATGAGGTTCCCAGAGGGTAAATTTGGTGATGCTACCCATTTACCCTCAGTGAACCTCACTCTGAATCCGGGTTTCAAGCCTAAACAGAAAGAGGTACCCAGAGGATAAATTGGCCTAATGTATGGGACAGCATTAGCAAATTCACCCTCTGGGGACCTCATTCTGCAAATGACAGAATGCTTATTTTCAGGCTTGCTGCTAAGCAACAGGTCGCATACTGGTTGTAGTCTAGTGGGAATACAGAACAAATTGCCTTTAAGGGTTAACAAAACTAAAAATAAAATAGTCTGTCATTTCTTTCAGCTGCTATCAAACCTGAACAAGGTCTTTTAAATAGCAAATGCAGGAAAATTTGATTTCGGTATTCAATGATTGGTTTCGTTTGGTTTTTCGTTACCCTCATAATATCAGTATCGGTTCAGTTTTTGGTATATTTCCCATCTCTACCTCCTGTGTTAAACTCCTATACTGAATAAGCCTAGAGTTAAACTAGGCCACACATTCAAAGGCACAGGATGAAAATACTGTCAATTTGAACAAATGAAATGTGGTTATACCCTTCCTTATTCACATTGACAATATTGCAATTCTGTCCTGTTTGGGTAATTAGTTTGACTGGTAGAGTATAAATTAATTTTTGTCATCAAAATTTGTTGACTTGTCTTTGCCTTGTAACAATTTATGGGAGAGTTTGAATCACCTCCACACTGACACTAAAGAATAAAGCCCAAATATGGACTTCCAGCACTCTACCAGTTAATATTCTGGACATTTCTGACTGTATGTGTGTTTGTCACAGTTCAATATAATTCTCGAGTTACAAATAGAAACAATTCTGGGATGAGCAATTTTTAAGCCGATTTGCAGTATTTGGAACTTTCAAGCATTCAGAATTTTCTTACTGATCAATATATCTCCATTTGATTACAGGAAAAAATAGCTTATTGCAGTGATATGTTTTCTGAATATTATTTAATTACTAGTAGGCATGAGTTTAAATCGACTGTTTCGAAATATAAAGAAATACAGAGCGAAGTGTAAACAATTTTGTTACTAATCGGAACACGCTTGCATTAGTCAAGCCTGGAAATAAGCAATCTGTCATTTGCGGAATTAGAAGCCTTGAGGTTGAATTTGCTGATTCTATTCCATACAGTGGGCTAGAATTCCCAACTTATCCTCTGGGCACCTGTTTCTGTTTATGCCTGAGACCTTGATTCTGATTAAAGTTCATAGAGAGTAATTCATAATGCTACCCTGCTGTGCAGGGTAGCATCACCAAATTCTTCCTCTGGGGACCTAATTCTGAAAATGACTGTGTAATTATTTAACCCTTAACCCAACGTAACGGCCAAAACCGGCCAGTGCTATTCACAAAATTCACCATTTAATTTTTATTACTTATTCATTTTTTGTCACAAAAACAAAGCTTATGACCATTCATTGGAATGAGCTAATTCCAATGAGGGGGTCATAAGCTATGTTTTTGATGCAAAAAATAAAAAAAAATAGTGCTTCAAGAATTATATTTGCAAGTGTCGTCTGCTTTTCATGTTAGGTAAAGGGTTAAGGAAAAATCACACATGATAACTGCCCTGCAACTTAATTGTATCAACCGAGTTTAAACACTTATCAGCCGAGTTCAGGCATATATCAGCCTAAGATGACTTTCGTATCAAGGAAGTCGGATATCATGAGACTGGAGAAAAAATCTTTGTATGTAATTAACAACTATGAATGTTTAATGTAGATAATAAATTAGTCTCTGTAATAATCTATCCAACTAAGGCTTACCTGAGAACCTCCTTCTGATCAGTGTCTTCCACTTGGGAGCTCAGGAATTGTTCTGTTTTACTTGTACACAGTATCTGTAAGTGTAACATCTGGAGTGTGATTCATCTAAATTGTCCAACATTATTATAAATTATTACTTTCCAAAGTGTGATTTACTGGGATTTCCGGGTTTGATTATAAACGATAACTTCACAAGTGAATTATGCAATCAACAACTGGGTCATGTATCCGTACGCACAAACGAAGATGCTTTGCCGTGGGTGTAATGGGGACTTCATTGTTGTTTTGGGGGTTTTTTAATCCTTTACCTAACATGAAAAGCAGACAACACTTTTCAAAAACAAATTCTTGAATAATTATTATTTTCATATTTTGTCTCTAAAACAAGGTTATGACCCCTCATTGGAATGATCTCGATGAGCTCATTCCAATGAGGGGTCATAACCTATGTTTTAGAGACAAAAAATGAAAAAAATAATGAAAATTAATTGGCGATTTTTACTATAGAGCTGGCCGACTTTTGCCTGTTACGTTAGGTAAAGGGTTAAATAATATAATTATCGTTAAAAATGAAAAGCAATAAACAGAGTAATCGCTTGACTGGACTGGTTACATGAAATAATTCATTTGAGGCGAGGGCCTATATTGTAAAACACGAGTGCGAGTCGTGTTTGTACAACGTCCCTCACCTCTCATGAATTATTTCATGTAACCAGTCCAGTCAAGCGATTACTCTCTATTTATTCTCTAAATTTTACTTTATGCTTCTGTCATGATCACGATATTACCATAGATGTTGAAAGAGACCTTAATTAAATACCAGTAAATAAACATCGATATTGATTTGCAGAAGATTAATTGACATTTTTTGTAGCGGAATTTTGAAAACTTAGTCTGGCAGATCCCTATGTTGGAACCCTGTGAAGTGAAGAAGTTATGCTTTACTGTTAAAATCATACCAGATCCAATGCCTCTGGTGGAAGTCCTCTAAAGTGGGCAGCATTATAGGTATAAACGATTGGCTAATCTTGACTTTATACCAGTATTGCAGTCATGATACAGCCAAAGATGCTGAATGTGACCTTCAACATCAATAAATAAACTGGCAGATTCATTGAGTGTCACTTACAGAACTGTGATTACAAAAGTGGACATAATTTCGACCAGATCATGATCCAATTGAAATTATCTGCCCACTCTCTTCATTGCAGCACTGTGAACCCTACATGTCAACAAAAAATATGTAAACTTTGATTTTGAGATACTATTTTCAGTTGGGGGTGCAGTGGCATTGCGGTAACTGGTTCTTGTCAGATCACCAAAGTTAAGCAATGTCGAGACTGGTTAGTCCTTGGATGGGTGACCGTCTGAGCGATCGATTCGGACGCCCATGTTGTGTCCTTGGGCAAGGCACTTAACCGTGATTGTCCACATGAGGGCACGATGACAGCATGTACTAAGGCTACTGCATGTCGATGGTGCTCATGTCTTCAACCAATCTAACCCCGCCTGTGCTGCACTGCAGAGTTACGATGTTGGGGAGCTGGCAGCTGCTCGTTGTTGCTCAGTGGTTCAGAGTTAGTGAGTCAGAGAGTCTTAGAGTTTCTAGCCACTGCTTGATGGTTCTCTACACATACTCTGGCTTCTTCACATGTAAAACTGTCCGACACAATACAACTCTTGCCATTGAAAGTGTTATTAAACCCCAGTTAACAAGCAAACAAACTGGTGATTTCCAGTGAGGTCTTGGCTTCCTACATTGGCAGTTGATTAAAAATTACTACAGAGGTAATTTGACTTTTGTTCAACAGAATTACCGATGACCATATCTCTGGAGCTCCCCTTGGGCGTTATAAAATGTTGGAAATAGTCAGTAAGAGTTAAACAAGGGTACAACAGAAAAATATTACCTTTAAAACGTAATCCTTTAACCAATGTAATGGCCAAAACCGTCCACTGCTATTCCCAAAAATCGCCAATTAATTTTCATTATTTTTTCATTTTTTGTCTCAAAAACATAGGTTATGACCCCTCGTTGGAACGGGCTCATCGAGCTCGTTCCAAAGAGGGGTCATAACTGATGTTTTTTAGAAAAAAAATTAGTTACTCAATAATTTTTTCTGCAAGTGTCGTCTGCTTTTCATTTTAGGTAAAGGGTTAAACAAATTATCAAAATTATTTTAATTCCTTATTTTTTTTGTAGGCTTGTTAGAGGTGTCCTTGCTGTTGAAGTTGATATGAGGGTCGGTGTGCACACAGGTAGTGTGCATTGCGGTGTGCTTGGTTTGCGTAAATGGCAGTTTGATGTGTGGTCCAATGATGTTACTTTGGCTAATAAAATGGAAGCGGGTGGTAAGCCAGGGTATGTATAGAATTCCTATCATGCTTATTAGATGTTTCAAAGCCACGAAATGCTCTGTTGGAAATAAATGCTGATACTTTGATGAAGATTTATTATTTGGATGTGCTTCAGTGTCTGTTAGGAGCAAATGCCATTCTATTAACATTGAACTATATAGTAGGGCCCTGCAATTACTCGAATTTCAAGTCGGAATGCAAAATCGACACGACTCATCTACAATTTGTGAGCTGATTCGGTCCCGATAAATGACTGATTTTTCATTGTGAATTCTTTCTTTAAACGATGCAATAATCCAGTTTGGCCATGAAAGAAATAGGAAAATATGTTACAAAACATTATTTTATTCGTATCACTGTTAAATGATATCAACACTATTTACTGACTTATCATCTCAGCCTTAGTAAATGTGGCATTTTACATAAGTCGTAACAGGATTCCAAACGTTAAATCCCACTCTGTTAAGAAGAAATAGTGTTGTCTGTTTTATATGAATTGACTTGAAAAATGATTTGACCTTCCAGTTTTAAACTAGGATCGAATCGAGAATCGACTTGAACTAAAATATCCAACTCTCAGGGCCCTACTATATAGCTACATTTTCTAAGAGTGTGCCTTTCTAAAATTGTTAAAAATGACTATGAGATATCTTATCTTTCACAATTAATGAAGGTCTCAACAACAGTCACAATGTCACTTCCAATGAGCTAAACATTGGCATTCTTTTGCCAACACAGATCATACCTATAGTAATATTGTGACTTGTTCCAAACACACCTAAACCTTTAAACCTTACTGCAGGTTTTTGCAATCTCTGAGCATGTGCCCTCAACATTATAAGTTATTGTGATGAATTGACAGTAACATGGTCTGAGGTTTGCGGCACGGGGGGCTTAAGTTCAAACGAGACACAAAGCATCAAGGTTGAACATACGCTCCAAGCCGCAAACCTCAGACCATGTTGCTGTCAATTTATCACAACAATGTATATGTTCCAAGACGATCCTTTCCACAGCCCAAAACCTACATTGTGAAACACGAGATGCTTATTTACTGAATTTGTGATCATTTGTTCAAGGCAACTTTTAAGGATCACAAGTTTAGTAAATAAACCTTTGTATACCACACTACAGCAATGAATAATTAATCAATAAATCAATAATCAATAAATCAATAATCAATAAATCCAATAAACTCATTCCATCTCAGTTCAGATCATAAATTTGTTTGTAATTTAAACACTTCATTCGGAACACTCGGCTACACGTGTGAAAAATCCAGAAAAATCAAACAGCTTTCTATTCACACCATTGATGAAACAATTACAAAATGGGCATCTTCAGTTCAAATATTTCGCATTGTGATGTCAAATGGTAACATTTACTACTGGAGCCATAAACATAAAAGAAGAAACTATGCCAGCTCTCATCCAATCAGAGGACAAGGATGTTACTCTTATTGATATCATCATTAGGAGGTCCTGCTGACAATAGACAACTCACCTGGGCAGTGATTTCTGGACAAGTCTTGGCTGCCTCTTAAGGCAGCCAAGACTTGACTGAAAACAACTGTTTAGCAACTGGACATGTACAGATTGTAGTCTAGTGGGAATTCAGATGAACTGCCCAGCTCCAAGAAAATCTGTGAAATCTTTCATGAAAATGAACATTTCAGCTGCTATCCAGCCTCAACAAGGCCTTCTAAATAGTGAGTCTTTATTGGTGACTATGGTAAAATTTGAAAATGCAGATGTTTCAGAATTCAGTGATTATTTCTGTTCAGTTTTTGGTATCCCCATGATAATGGTATCAGTTTGGTTTTGTGGAATATTGTCCATCTATATATGGTCTTTTTGTGTATTTATATCCAACCTATGTATATATATATATTATATTATGGTTTGGAAAGTGAGTAACTAACCGCTATCCCAGTGGGAACTCCGGGAAGTGAAGCAGTGCCTGTTCTCTGCAGTAAACAGGCTCTATTTGACTGGTAAAATAGGACCAGTCAACAATGCTTGGGAGGTGAAAACCCTCTCTAGAATGGGCAACATGGCTTATTAACGTTCACCCCTGGTCTTGAGTTGATACTCATGTTGTGGTCATGATTAGCCTTTGTGCCAAAATATGTGACCTTAAATGCCAGTAAATAAATAACTAACTAACCGCTAACTAAAATGCCTTTAATGCAGCTAGCAAGACGATCAATCAAGGTCTCAACAACTGTCACAATGATTAATCAAGGTCTTAACAACAGTCACAAAGTCAGAAAGATCATGGACTAAGACATTTTAATGTCTTCTAAAACCAATCCAACATTTTTCCTCATAAATAGGTTCAATGTCAAGCTGATTATTGATGAAGACATTTGGTCTCCCAAAATAATCTTTCACTATCACTTAAACCTTTGAAAAACAACAGTCACCCCATCTGAATGACTATATTTTTTTTATATTTTACTTTGACAAAATAATTCATGGTATCTCATAGTTACAGTTGAAACTAGAAGTCCTGTGACTGTATTGTGCACTATTTTGAAGTAATAGAGCGCTTATTAAGTGCGCCTTTGTCCATATCAAACCGCACCATTAGCGTAACTCAATTCCCGTAGAAAAACAGCGTGCCCAACTCTGTACAATTCTATACTAGTAAATAGAAATCATTAACATCATTCCTGAACTCTAATGCGATACATGTAAATGTAATGATGTAAATAGATATTAAAATGTTACTGCATATACAGAATGAAGAGAGTGGGTTATTACTTAACTTACTTAATTACCACTCGAAAAGTATTTATAATTGTTCATACCACCACAAGAAACACTTGCAAACTTTCATCACATGGACCCCTGGGTGAAACCCAGTGGTCCATGTGATGAAAGTTTGCAAGTTCTTCTTGTGTTTTGTCCTCAGAAGTTGTAGATAATTACTAAGTGAAAAATCCCTTATTCTTACAAATGTGTGTAACTAAGGTTAATCCACATAGTTTGTATCAAGGGGCTCCATAGAGGATCTCCACATTTTACATTATGATCAACCGAAGAAAAGGCATGATGCTCGGACTATTTTTGTCACTCTTGAGGGGCTCCAGGATTGACAATGTATCTTATGGAGATGGATTGCTTAATGTACAGTCATTCTTGGACTCGGTTTATATCATGTTCTGTTCAAGGTGAGCGCTTCAGGCCACGTGGGTCTTTTTGTTTTATATATATTTTAATTGTAATCCCAAATGAGTAATAATTCAATTGCACCATCAAGACATGCAGGTGAAACTAGAAGTCCTGTGACTGTGTTGTGCACTATTTTGAAGTAATAGAGCACTTGTTAAGTGCACCTTTGTCCATATCAAACCACACCATTAGTGTAACTCAATTCCTGTAGAAAAACAGCTTGCCCAACTCTGTACAATCCTATACTAGTTAATAGAGACTATTAGCATCATTCCTGAACTCTACTGCGATGCATGTAGATGTAATGATGTAAATAGATATTAAAATTTGACTGTACATAGAGAATGAAGTGAGTGGATTATTACATAATCGCAGAGCCATGTATTCTCACTCTGAATGTGTTTATAATTGTTCATAATTTCCAAGTGAAAAATCTATTCCACGGCGATTTAGTAGTAATCCACCCTCCACATACTGTAGGCTCAATTTTTTCCTACTGTTTGATCGGTTCAGTTCGTGATTTCACTACCGACCTCCCTGATAGTGCATTATATTTTGCATTGCTCAGTGCAAACACTCATTTTAGTCTACTTCATTATTCTGCAGTAAGCAGTGTGTTAACTAAAGAGCATTTTCTGTGCTAATTGTAACAGAACCTCTGTTTTCTACTGTATATTTGGGTCATCTCTGGGAACCCCAGGAAGTTGAGCACTGCTTGTTTATTGTAGAGAATAAGTTCTGTTTATAGGTAAAATAAGACGTGGTAATCGATACCTGGGGTGAAAGTCCTCTGAAGTGGGCATCATCGTTATAAATGGTTGGCAAAAATTTACTTTTACTTCTCTTGTGGTCATGATGTAGCTATATATGCTGGAAGTGACTTTTAACACCAATAATTGATTGTAATATCTTTAGCTTATTCTGATGAGCTGTCTTCACCCTTTACCCAACGTAAGAGCCAAAACCGGTCAGCGCTATTCTAAAAAAACACCAATTAATTTTCAATATATTTTCAATTTTATCTCAAAAACATAGGTTATGACCCCTCGTTGGAATGAGCTCATCGAGCTCATTGCAACAAGTGGTCATAACCTATGTTTTTGTGACAAAAAATTAAAAAAATGAGTTATTCAAGAATTTTTTTGCAAGTGTTGTCTGCTTTTCATGTTAGGTAAAGCGTTAAGCTATGGTTTTCTTGAATTTCTAAAGTGAATACATCTTGTTTTGCTAACAGAGTCAAAGACAGGGTTTGTGCACCCCTGCAGGAAAAAAATCCAGGAATGGATCAAGGGACTTTTAACTCTTAACCTACCAAGTATTTTCAAGATATTTTTCATCAAATCTAGTCACGGCAGCTATGAAGTAGCCATTACTAGATTTGATGAAAATTTGATTTTTAATTTAGTATAACACAAGAAATCATTGGTGAAAAAAGCCATTCAACTTATGGGAGAAAATATGATTAAATGTGCCCAAATTATATTGATTTCAATGTCAAGAGAAACCCTGTGCTGGGCAGGAATATCCGCCAAGAGCATGCAAAGAGTTAAAGACAATTTTCAAGCACTTTCTGGGGCCTCTGTCTGAAAATATTTTTCCGTATCACTACTGTTAGTATGTGTCACCGATCTGTATACAACTGGATTGCTGGAACACTCTTTGGCCATGCATAAAAAGGTGTCTCACAACCTTGGGTGGAGGAAGGCTTGTAAACAATACTCAACAAACAAAAAATGTTATTGAAGGATTTCAATTTTCTGATGACTCGCAATCAGCAAACATTTTGTAAAGAATATTTGATTTGAAAAATGAATATGTTGATAATGTGCAATACAAATTGAATATTTACAACATGTTTCAGTAATTATTGTCAAAAACGAGTGCTAAGATTGAAAAGTTAACACAAAATAACCTGTTTCATGCAAGGCTTTTGTTTGGTGTGTAAGCCATTACACTGTGACTACAAGAACACATACTGCATCCTGATCCTAACAGTATGAATGTCTATATTCCAAATCATACCTTGAGTACGCACTATTGTGTTCTGTTACCTCTATCACAAGCACTCAATGCTCTTAGATGGATATTGGAGAGAGAGAGAGAGAGAGAGAGAGAAAGATCCACTGTGGTTCATGTTATTATCTTGTGAGGATACACCACCTCCAGAATGCTTATATCAATTTTACTTGTATTAATTATCCCCCATCAAAAATATTTGGGAGGTATATAGCTGCGACTCTGTCCATCTGTCTGTCCATCCATCTAGATGAGAGGGAGAACCCTATAATTCTGGGATAATTGTGCAGTCAATAATAATGGTCAAGATTACAGTGACCATGAACTCGAATTTTTTATCAGAGTTGGTTTCTGTTCTGTAACTAAAGTTCTGCTTGGCTGACTGAAACCAAACATGGCATGTGGGTTTAGCATGATGAGAGGAAGAACTGCATTTATTTTGAGGCCATAATGCCAGAGGCCAAGGTCACAGTGACCTTGAACTTGGAACATTTACAAGAGCTGGCTTCTCCAATTAAAATTTTGATTGCCCAATCAAAACTAAATTTGGCTTATGGGTTGAGCATGATGAAAGGAAGAACCCTATTTATTTGGGGGGTTATTGTGTCAAAGGTAAATGACCTTGAATTTAAAGTTTATGTCAGAGTTGGTTTTCAGTCTCTAATTAAAATGTTGTTTGCCTGATCGAAGCCAAACTTGGCATGTGGATCAGACATAATGAGAGGAAGAACCCTATGTATGCTTTAGGTCATTGTGCCATAGGTCAAGGTCACAGTGACCTTGAAATTAATTTTTTTCAGTCAGAGCTGGTTTTGGCTCTCTTAATTATTGAAATTATGCATTCTGGATCAAAACCTAACATGGCATGTGAGTTGAGCATGATGAGAGGAAGAACTCTACATATTTTTTGGTCATTGTGCCAAACTTGGAATTAAAATTTTATCGATCCCAATCGAAACCAAACTTGGCATGCCATCAGATACAGGTAATCTTATCTTTATTATTTGAGTAAAAACTACCATCGGTGGCTATGTTAATTTAATGTAATATATTACCAAGGTTACTGCATCAGGATACTTTTTTCTTTTTCTTTTTTTTTTTTTTGGGGGGGGGGGGGGGGGGTGGGGATTGACAACCCCTCTTGGCTACCTCTAGTTCTAGGTATCCATTACTTTACCCCATGTTATATGGGAACAAGTTCAGAAGTAAATCAGTAAATCAGCTGCCATCATAAGGGGGGAGGGGTGGAGGGCAGATTGAGTTGCAACATTTCCTGTTAACATTCCAGCAATTCACTTGTATAGAGATCCATGGTACAGTGGAATCCTGTTAATTGAATAGCCACTTTGCCATTGAAAATTATTCAATTAACAGGAGTATTCAGTTAACAGGGATTGTCACTTTACTGTAATCGAGAGACAAACTTAGCATTTATTCTATTATATCTTGTTTGACATGAGCTCTGTCAAACAAGATATAATAGATTAAATGCCTGTATTGGATGTACAGATGCCAAATAGGTCTATAAACAAAGGAAAACTGGGGAGAGTCAGGGTAACTTCTCGACAGGTTACAAGATATTTTATTCAATTAACAGGAGTTTACTCTATAACCTATATTCAATTAAAAGGTGAAATTTGTACTGGAGGTATCATAAATGGTTTTGTGTTGGGAAATTATTTTCAATTAACAGGGATATACAATTAAGAGATATCCAATTAAGTGGACTCCACTGTACACATACTATAAAGTTTGTTAATGTGATCTTATATTTTAGGAGAGTTCACATCACTCAGGAGACATTGGACTGCTTACATGGAGAATATTCTGTCGAACCTGGTAATGGAGGAGATCGAAGTGCTTACCTTCGTGACAATAAAATTGAAACCTACTTTATCAAAGAAAAGGTTTGTGCTAAAGAGAAGTGTACTTGAAATGCAAAAGCAAACTAAATATTTCGGGGCATTTTTATTGAAAGCAATTGAATGAGAAGCAAAAGTCAACAAAATTAGCCAAATTTCTTTTGCTTGATATCTACATGAAAGTATCATAGTTACTATTGGTATCTACATGAAAGTATTGTCTCATTGGCACCTTATTTGTTGGATAAAATGATGCAATACAAAAAATATAATGATATATCCTTTTTTAGCTCAACTTGATGAAGTTCAGCTGAGCTATTGCTGTCACTTCTCGTCTGTCGGTGTACATACGTACGTATGTCCATAGTAACGTACGTACTTACATCCACAATTTCATTTGGCAAACCACACAGGTCGCATTTATGATCGGAAACTTGGTATGTTTGTAAGGATGACCCCTAGATGGGAACTATTGATCTTCTTCCATTTCCCTCAAAAATTGTTGCCATTGGCATCAACCTTTGAACTTTATTTAGTTAGGTATCAGTATTTCCGTTTGGCACACCTTGCAGAGTACATTTATGATCGGACCACTTTGAATCATGGTATGCTTGTAAGGGTGACCTCTAGATGGGAACTATTGATCATCTTCAATTTCCATCAAAAAATGTTGCTGCTAGCAATAACCTTTGAACTTAGTTTAGTAAGGCATCAATATATTCCTTTGGCACACGCTGCAGAGCACATTTATGATTGGATCGCTTTGAAACTTATTATGCTTGTTTGGGGTGATCTCTAGATGGGAATTATCGATTTTCTTCCATTTCTGTCAAAAAAGTTGCCGTTGCAATGACCGTTGATGAACTTAGTGCAATTATGTATCAGTATTTCCCTTTGGCACAAACTGCAGGGCACATTTATGATTGGATCGCTTTGGTACACCCAGGGCACATTTATGCTTAATGACTTTGAAACTTGGTATGCTTGATTGGGCTGACCTCTAGATGGGAGCTATCAGTTTTCTTCCCTTTCTGTCAAAAAAAAATGCCATTGGCAACAACCTTTGAACTTAGTTTAGTTAAACATCAGTATTTCCCTTTGGTACACACGGCACATTTATGATCGGATTGTTTTGAAACTTGGTATGCTTATTTAGGGTGACCTCTAGATAGGAGCTGTCGAGTTTCTTCCATTTCTGTTAAAAAACATTGCTGTTGGCATTAACTTGGCGTCAACCTTTGAACTTAATTTAGTCAGGCATCAATATATTGCTCTGGCATATCCTACAGGGTGCATTTATGATCGGATCACTTTGAAACTTGGTGTGCATGTTCGGGGTGACCTTTATTGATTTTCTTTCATTTCCATAAAACATTATTGTTGTTAGCGACAGCCTTTGAACTTAGTGCCTTTATGCAGCAACTTATCCCTTTTGCACTTTCTACAGGGCATATTTATGAATTTTCAGAAAAAAAAAACATTGCCACTAGCAATGACCTTCAAACTTAGTGCATTTGTGCATTAACATCTTCCTTTGGCACACCTCAGAGGGCGCATTCATTATCAGGTTGTTTTGAAACTTGGTATACTTATTCAGGGTGACCAAGATAGAAGCTATCGATTTTCTTTTCATTTCCATCAAAAACTGTTGTTGGTGTTGGCAACCACCTTTGAATTTTTTGCATCAACATTCTTCTTTGATATGTCCTACAGGGCACATTTATCATAGGATTGTTTTTGAACTTGATTATGCGCATTAGGCGAGACCTCTAGATAAGAGCTATCGATTATCATTAATTTCTGTGAAAAACATTGCAGTTTACAATGACCTTCAAATTTACTGCATTTGTGTTCAACATTCTTCCTTTAGCCAGCCTTACAGTTTACATTTAAAAATGCATAGATTGCTCTGACGTTGTGCACACACAATGCTGTTATGTTGAAGTTTCACCAAATAACTCTGAAACCAATGATCTTCAATTTTGCCATTTCACTTATAACTTATGAATTTCAAGTTTGTCAAGTTGAACTACAGTGTCGTTGACACTTGTATTTTAATGTTGTATTATTTTTTTTTTCTGCTCATACTGCCTCCCTCCCCTCTCCCTATAATCCATTAGATTTACATATAGCTGAAAATTCAAGGTCCTAAATTGGAAAAAGTTGGATATTTCAGATAGGAAGCTAGTGGAGTTTTTCCAAACATGTCTAGAATTTGGCCAAAATATTGAGTTTTTAGATTGAAAAGTTGTGAAGTCCTCCAAATATTAAGTGAAAATTAGTAAAAATCCCCCAAGTAGAGCATCAGTTGATTAGAATTTAAAGTCAAATGGTGTGTTCAAATGGATTTCTGAATCTTAAAACCTGCAGTTGGAAAGTTATGAAATTTGAGATGATTGCTAATGGAATTTTACACGTGTTAGAATTTATGTAGTGGTAGTTGAAATTTTGCCCGGGGGGAGGAGGAATGCAATTGGAAATCTAACATGGATATACCCACTCCCCATCTGAGACCCCTCAGCAACACCTCTCAACAAAGGCAACAAGCCAGAGCCACCAGACTGTTCAGCTACACATCAGATAAAATGGTTGAGTGGTAATCGGTTCATAACCCTTTTTCACACTTGGTACATCACTAGTATTGAAGACAAATAGGTTTATAAATGTGGGGAATTTAGTGGTTGTTAATCCTTTACCCAATGAATCAGCCACATCTGCCTGCTTAATATGTAAATTCAGCAGTTGAAAAAATATTATTTATCAAAACATTTCAACAAAACCATATCATGTGACTCCTCTTTTGAACGATCTCGTTGAGCTCATTCCATTGAGGGGTAATATGATATGATTTGGTTGAAATGTTTTTAAAAATTTTTAAGAAAGATAATTAAAATAATAAATTTTGATATCGTCTGCTTTGGGTAAAGGATTAAGGTAATTCTTCAACAGATTAGGCCTAACAAGTTATAATCTGTTTCTCAGGCCTAACCGCATGGTCCTTTTTGCCTCCGCATGCTCTCTTTTTATAACCAGTGCCAACCTAAAAAATAAAAATTGAATGGTTTATGTCTGATATTTTTATGAAAGTTAATAAAATTGATAAATTTGTCCCTAGAGTGCAACAAAAGCATTGCAAAGCCTTCTTACACCCAAGGGATGAAATACACAACCAACCAGGCTATTCTGTAGATTATGAAACCAAAAACTTAAAACAAACCAAGAACATGAACTTTCAATGGCAAAGAAATAATTACAAAAATAAAAAAGCAAATAAAAAACCTGCCAGCATGCAATTTTACAAAAAAATGGCTTGAGAAACAGAAGAACTACTTTGTGGGGCCTTACTAGATTTTTTATTCAAGGAACAGGACTTACTCTATAACCTATATGCATATACTTTGCACTGAAGGTATAGTGAATAGTTTGGGGTTTGAAAGTTATATTTAATTAACTAAGTTTTTCAATTAAGAGATATATGATTAAGTGGGATCCACTGTATTGGCAGCCAAAAAATTGTGGACAGTTTATTAGTTCATATTAGGATTGTAATCAAGCCTGAAAATAAGCAGTCTGTCATTTTCAGAATGAGGTCCCCAGAGGGTGAATTTGCTGATCCTTTCCCATACAGTGGGCTAGAATTCCCCAAATTTATCCTGGGTACCTCTTTCTGTTTAGGCCTGAGACCTTTATTATACCCCACGCAACGGAATTGCAGGGGTATAATGTTTTTGACTGGTCCGTCAGTCCATCAGTCCGTCAGTCAGTCCTACTTGTTTTCCGGACTTTTTTTCTACAGGCTTCCAGATTTTGAGCTGATTTTTGGTATGTGAGTCTAACATGGTGGCCTACAGATCAAGTTTGCATTTTGTTCCGCTCCACTGATTTTTACTCAAATTACGGCC
The DNA here is from genome assembly GCA_031216915.1 of Pictodentalium vernedei. NCBI lineage: Eukaryota > Metazoa > Mollusca > Scaphopoda > Dentaliida > Dentaliidae > Pictodentalium > Pictodentalium vernedei. The sequence goes on from CM062288.1 coordinate 272,254,622, forward strand.
CTTGGACTCTGAAAAATTCATCAAAATTACAGTTTTCCGGACTTTTTTTCTACACGCTTCCAGATATTGAGCTGATTTTTAGCTCAACTTTGGCGAAGCCAAATTTGAGCTTTTGTCATGGCCCGTCGTCCGTCTGTCCATCTGTCTGTCTGTCCGTACGTCAACAATTGGATACGGCTCGGGCTAGAGGCCGTATTTATGAACCGATCTTTACGAAACTTCTTGGGTACCATTGTTATGACCGTGGGACGAGAACGAGTGTTTTGGGGTGCGATCCGAAATTCAAGATGGCTGCTAGCCGCCATTTTGTACCGATGATGCAGAAATCTGTTTTTTGTACAGAACTTCCATATGAAAGCTCTGATTTGAATAATTTTTTGTATGAATGTTTAGTACCATGGGATACATCACATATAATATGGGTTTTTTTCTCGTGCGTAAATTGTGCAAATTAGACTAATTTTGATGTTTTTTGGTGTTACTTTCAGCACTGTAAGTGCAAATGCCAATACGGCTCGGGCTAGAGGCCGTATTTATGAACCGATCTTTACGAAACTTCTTGGGTACCTTTGGTATACCGTGGGACGAGAACGAGTGTTTTTGGGTCCGGTCCGAAATTCAAGATCGCCGATGGCAGCCATTTTGTACAAAATTAGGTGCAATCAGATTTTTGCACAGAACTTCCATATGAAAGCGCTGATTTGAATAATTTTTTGTGTGAATGTTTAGTACCATGGGATACATCACATATAATACAGGTTTTTTTCTCATGCAGAAATTATGCAAATTAGATGAACTTTGATTTTTTCAATGCGACTTACACACAGTAAGAACATATGTCAATACGGCTCAGAATAGAGTCTGTATTTATGAACTGATCTTCACGAAATGTCTTGGGTACCTTTGTTATCACCGTGGGATGAGAACGAGTGTTTCTGGGTGCAATCTAAAATTCAAGATGGCTGCCAGTGGCCATTTTGTACCGAAATTAGGTCTAATCAGTTTTTGTACACAACTTCTATACAGCTCAGACTAGAGGCCATATTTATGAACCAATCTTTACGAAACTTCTTGGGTACCTTTGTTATCACAGTGGGATGAGAGCGAGTGTTTTTGGGTGTGGTCCGAAATTCAAGATGGCCACCAGCAGCCATTTTGTACCAAAATTAGTGCAATCAGTCTTTTGTACAGAACTTCTGTATGAAAGTTCTGATTTGAATAAATTTTTGTATGAATGTTTAATAACATGAAATACATCACATATTGTAAGGGGTTTTTTTTCGTGCAGAAATTATGCAAATTAGATGAACTTTGATTTATTCAGTGCTACTTACACAATGTAAGCACACATGTCAATACGGCTCAGGGTAGAGGCTGTATTTATGAACCGATCTTCACAAAACTTCTTGGGTACCTTTGTTATCACCTTGGGACAAGAATGAGTATTTCTGGGTATGGTCCAAAATTCAAGATGGCTGCCAGTGGCCATTTTGTACCGTAATTAGGTCCAATCAGTTTTTTGTCACAAGTTCTATACAGCTCGAATTTATGAACTGATCTTCACAAAACTTCTTGGGTACCTTTGTTTTCACCTAGGGACAGGAAGGAGTGTGTTTTGGGGTGCCTTTGTTATCACTGTGCTATGAGAACAAATATTTTGGGGTTCAGTCAGACCCACTCTGGGACTCAAAGATTTTTTTCTAGTCTAGCATCTGACTGTCACCCACCTTTACAATACTTTACCTATACATTTGTTACAGACAACGGTCAGTATTTATGTACAGACCGTTGCAATACTGTATATGTACCTTTGTTATCAGGTCATTACCTAGATGTTTGTCATTGCTGTTACATACTATACAACATGTACATGTCTTTGTCTTGACAAGTTGAGCTACAGTGTCATTGACACTTTCATTGGTATGTTAGTCTGACATGGTGGCCCACAATTCAAGTTTGCATTTTGTTCCGCTCCACTGATTTTTACCGAAATTACGGCCCTTGAACTTTGAAAAGTTCATCAAAATTACAGTTTTGCGGACATTTTTCCTACACACTTCCAGATATTGAGCTGATTTTTGGTATGTTAGTCTAACATGGTGGCCTAAAGAACAAGTTTGCGTTTTGTTCCGCTCCACTGATTTTTACCGAAATTACGGCCCTTGGACTTTGAAAAATGCATCAAAATTACAGTTTCCCGGACTTTTTTTCTACATGCTTCCAGATATTGTGCTGATTTTTGGTATGTTAGTCTAACATGGTGGCCTACAGAACAAGTTTGGGTTTTGTTCCGCTCCACTGATTTTTACCAAAATTACGGCCCCATAGACTTTGAAAAGTTCATCAAAATTACAGTTTTCCGGGCTTTTTCTCTACATGCTTCCAGATATTGAGCTGATTTTTGGTATGTTTGTCTAACATGGTGGCCTACAGATCAAATGTGCATTTTGTTCTGCTCCACTGATTTTTACCGAAATTACGGCCCTTGGACTCTGAAAAATTCATCAAAATTACAGTTTTCCGGACTTTTTTTCTACACACTTCCAGATATTGAGCTGATTTTTGGTATGTTAGTCTAACATGGTGGCCTACAGAACAAGTTTAGGTTTTGTTCCGCTCCACTGATTTTTACCAAAATTACGGCCCCATAGACTTTGAAAAGTTCATCAAAATTACAGTTTTCCGGGCTTTTTCTCTACATGCTTCCAGATATTGAGCTGATTTTTGGTATGTTTGTCTAACATGGTGGCCTACAGATCAAGTTTGCATATTGTTCTGCTCCACTGATTTTTACCGAAATTACGGCCCTTCGACTTTGAAAAGTTCATCAAAATTACAGTTTTCCGGACTTTTTTTCTACACGCTTTCAGATATTATCAAAATTACAGCCCATTTTAGTATGTGAGTCTACCACAATGACTTACAGATCAGGTTTGCGTTTCATTCTGCTCGGCTGATTTTTGTGGAAATTACAGGCTCTGGACTCTGAAAAATACATGTAACAGATTTCCGGGTCGTTTTCCTAAAAATTACAGATTTCCGAGCCTGAAATATCGGGGCACATGAGGTATGTGAGCGTGCTCGCTAAAGTTCTATATTTCAGACTGACGTTCACAGATAGTAAATTTGGTGATGCTACCCTGCTGAGCAGGGTAGCATCACCAAATTCACCCTCTGGCAGTGTTCACCCTGGCTCAATATCGTAATGTGCCAAAACTGAATATTTTGTGTGCCAAATGAGAATTTTTTGTGCCAAATGAGATTTTTTTGTGCCATGTGTATTTTATGTGGAAGAATTATAAATTAATTTTTGTCATATTTTATTCAAGAAACCTCAAAAGCATAAAATTACATAAAATCAAATAGAACATAAAACACATTTTTATATAGAAACTTGCACCTCGACGATTACACGGTAACTGATTGAAATGTGAATTGAAACCTTTGTCATTTTATTACTGTGTTAATCTTTGATTTTGGTTAATGGGGAAAGTACCACCAACAAATAGAGACAATTGATAATCTGGTCTATTATTCACTAGTGTAGAAACAATACACAACTTCTTAATCCGAGGTCACCAGTAAAAAACAATTGGAGAGTGACTGGTCATTGTCTACAGAAACATACAACACAGCATACATAATTAGATGCGAACCACACTTCACTCGGAGCCCAGAGTTAGGACTTGTCAGCTAGATGGACAAAAATCAAGAATTTACCAGGTTCGTGCTTTTGCTTTTGAATTGGTGTGCCAAATTTTTGTGCCAAACGCTTACATTTATGTGCCAGACTTTTTAGCACATGCCAGCATGAATGCTGCTCTCTGGGGACCTCATTTTACAGATGACCATCTGCTTATTTCTAGGCTTGAATGTAACAAGAAGAGTAATATTTTTCCAGATGTGTGTTTGGCGATTGAAGTGGTTATCCTGCAGTTTATTATGGCTGGCTTTGTTTCATGAAACTACGTACCATATTAATTTTAGATTGCTTTCATTTTATTTACAGATTATCAGCACTCCTGTTGCAACTCCACGCTCTGCTCAAGAAAATAATAATGAGAAATCTCCCAAACCTAAAAAGCGAAAATTTGGATTTGATGATCCCAATGCAGCTATTCATCTCAAGTGAGTACCAAATTTATGGCTTTACCTGCTGAGTATTTTTAAACTATTTTTCATCAGATGCAGTTATGGCTGATTCGCAGCAGCCATGACTAGGTTTGATGAAAAATTCATGAAAATTTAACTCAAGAAATCAATGGTCCAAGGGATGATACAGTTTGCTGGGGAACTTTTTTGTTAACCCTTTATCCAACGAATCGCCCGCATCCGCCCGCGTAATATGTAAATTCAGCATTTGAAAAAATATTATTTTTCAAAAAATTTCAACAAAACCATATCATGTGATCCCTCGTTGGAACGAGCTCGTTGAGCTCGTTCCAACAAGGAGTCACATGATATGGTTTTGTTGAAATTTTTTTAAAAATTTGAAAAAATGATATTTAAAATAATAAATTTTGATATCGTCTGCGTTGGGTAAAGGGTTAACCCTTTACCCAGCATAATGGCCTAAACCAGCCAGCGCAATTTACAGAAATCGTCATTCAATTTTTATTACTTTTTTAATTTTTGTCTCAAAAACATAGCTTATGACCCCTCATTGGAACGAGCTCGTCATAAGGGGTCATAAGTTATGTTTTTGAGACAAAAACTAAAAATATTTAGTTACTCAATACATGTAATTTTTTTGCAAGTGTCGTATGCCTTTCATGTTAGGTGAAGGGTTAAATGTGATCAACATTTACATTTAGTTATTTTAGCAGCACAAGATTTCTGGTCTTGGGCAGGAATGTCCACCAGCAGCAGGCAAGTTAATATTCTTTTTCTGTTCCGTAACAATAATATGATCAAACTCTTCATCTTTTATTGGGGGGGTGGGTGGGGGTGGGGGGGGGGGGGAGGTAGTGGGCACAGTAGCTCAGTAAGTAGAGGTGCAGGCTACAAGCCAAGAGGTCCTCAATTCGAATCCCACATGCGGCAACCCCATTGTGTCCTTGGGCAAGACACTTAATCCCGATTTCTCATAGGGCATGGTGGCGTTGTGTATTAAGGCTTACTGCATGTCGATGGTGCACTTGCTAATCCTGCTTGTGTGGAGTTAGTACGTTGGGGAGTCTGACAGTTGCTCACCATTGCTCAGTGGTTCTCTCCGGGTACTCTGGCTTCCTCCACCCATAAAACTGTCTGGCACGAGGTGACTCTGTCTTTAGAAAGTGTTGTTAAACCCAAATAAATAAATAATATTCTTCTTCTGTTATGCAACACTAATATGATCAAGCTCCTCATCTTTTAAGGATCCAGAGATGTGTGGGAACACCCAATGTGCACCCCCCTCCCCCACCCCCCCCACTCCCCCCCCCCCCCCCCCCATTATTTGTAACTCATTTTTTCACAGTGCCAAGACCAGAGGTCTCAGTATTATCACAGATAATATAATACTATGCGCCACCTATACAGCTAGAACTCCTTCATGGGTCTTCTCTGAGCTGTTATAAATGTGATTACCTTTTTCAAAATTTAAAAGTCTATACAAAATTGCTGATTACCCAGTATTTTAGCTGGAAAACATTGCAGCCTTCTGCAGAGAAGCCACAGGAGAGAAACACTGACCTTTCATTTTCCAAAAGCTTCACCTGGGAGGCCCTTAGTTAGTGCTGAGGAGAGTGGAATGCCACCTCTTATGCTTACCCCTACACATGTCAGATGATGCTTTGCTTCATGCCCGATGATTTAAATGTGTTCCACCCCCAAACACACCCAGACCCAGTACTTGAATTAAGTGGTGAAGTATCTAAAATATACTTTTCTGTCTGTAGTCAATTTAGAGCTGTACCCTTGAATTTGGTGTTACCATTAAATGAAACATTATTGACTTGGGTCAATTATTCCTTCCTTTCTTTATGCGAGTGATGAAGATGTACTTGTCCTATTGCTCGTGTTGTTTTGAAGTGTCATAGTTACATGATGTGAATACTTCTAATTGATAATCGGTTTTCTTGACAAGTGCTTGTCAAAAACTGAAAAATGTAAAAAATTTGATACTTTTTATTATTACCTGCGTCACCATCAGCGAAGCAGGTCTAGTAACCGCTCGACTCCGTCCGTCAGTCCGTCCATCCGCCCATCCGTCCGAAACACTTTTTCCTTCAATGGCTTCTATGAAAGTGAATGATTTTATATTTGGTCTGCTGCTTCATAATGATGAGTTGTAGCGTGTAAGCAATTTTCAGATCTGCCGTGCAGCCACTTCCTGTTTGCCGATACTTTGAAATTTTACTGTACCCACTGAACATTGAAATTTTCCGCCAAGGGTTTCTCGGCTTCTATGCAAGGGATTGATTTTATATTTGGTCTGCTGCTTCATAATGATGAGTTGTATCGTGTAAGCAATTTTTAGATCTGCCGTGCAGCCACTTCCTGTTTGCCGATACTTTGAAGTTTTACTGTACCCAATGAACATTGAAATTTTTCATCAAACTTTTCTCGGCTTCTATGCAAGGGATTGATTTTATATTTCATCTGGAGCCTGATAATGATCAGTTGTATCATGTATGCAATTTTCAGATGTGCCGTGCAGCCACTTCCTGTTTGCTGATTCAATTGCATGCAGCGACGCAGGTCCAGACCCGGTATTGGTCTTGGCTTGTTTCTTCTTGACCTATTTGATGCAGAATCAATCAAAATGTCATCCAGTCCTAGTAATTCATCCTAGTTTCCTCGGCATAAAAACTGTGGAAAACTGGTGCTTCTACGCCAATTGCTGTGAAGCCTGTTCGATTGTGTAAAATTCATCAGGGGGCAGAGCATAGTCTCAGTTGCCATGTATATATAGTATGTGGTGAAGTGAAAACTTTCAAGTAACTTTAACATGTGAAAGTAGTTCAAGATACATGCATATACAATCACAATCAATGTGCAGAATCTTTCACTCAATTAGATAATGCCAATATCATGAACCATGTGAATGCCAAGAAATAATCTTGGAAGTAAGCAGGTGACTTGCTCAATATGTATAGCACGAGTGAAAATAAGATGCACCATAACCACAATATTTGCTATACAGGTCTTTTGCGATAATATCACAAGTGAGTTCAAAAAATGGCCCGATTTTTCGTTATGGAGTATTATGCCTTAATTAAATAATTTTTATGAATTCTGAACTTGTTAGCATTATAACTTGAACAAAGGTTCCAGATTTGACAACCGGGATATGATTGATAACTGGGTTATAGGCATGCATCACTCCGACGGCCAACTCAACTCGACGCCTGATGCACACCTCTTGTTATTTTTTGCTTTGTAATGTTTTTTTGCGATTGAAACGTTGAAATATCACATAGAAGATCAACATAATGTGTGGATGTGCATCACATAATTTTCCTGTAGCTTAATGGTTCTACAGCAGTAATAGTGTTGGAAAATCTTGTGGAGTGAACTTAACTTTTACATTTCTCAATAAGCTGTGTGCAGGAAGCGCATTTTTATGCACTATTCCTAAGTGCAGGTACCACAACTTGAAGGTTTCATATTTTGAGGATGTGGTTCATCTTATCTTTGAAGTGAATTTATTTCATCTGTATGAATTTGCCCTGTTACAGTTTAGGGGAGAGTGTCTATAAATTAAAACAAGGCAAAGACATGGTTCAGCTTCAAATGGAGATGTGTGTGATAGGGCTGTCACGATTAATCGATTGTCGATCGGTCAAGCCGAAATCGTTCAGTATTTTTTGTTGTCAACGAATCGCTAAATTTTACCCTGTTTTGGACATTTAATAATTAAAAAAAAAAATTGGATGAAAAAACAAGTGTTGCTAAAGGTAAAAGGTCAAGAACATTGATGTTAAACCTCAAGAAGCCGTTAGAAGCATTTATCTTTCAGGTACATTAGAGCTTTGATGTTCTGAACTTTTAAACCATCACTGTAATAATCAAGACTGGTCGGCAGTTGTGAACTTGCAAAGTTCGCAATGGACGACCGGTCTAGATTATTACACTGACAGTTCAAAAGTTCAGAACATCAAAGCTTTGAATGTACCTAAAAGAGGATCGTCTCTGTTGTTTACTAGAGGTTGGTCAGCTAATCTAATTTGAACTTCATCTTTAACGACTTCAAAGAGAGAGAGGGGGGGGGGGGGTCATCTAGGTACGATTAATCGATTATTATCAATTATTAGCGAGGATTAATCAATTCCTAAATTAAAAAATCATGACAGCCCAAGTGTGTGACACAAGTAGCTGTTGCTTGGTGTATTCATCATGATTTCACAACATGTGTTACATGAAACATTTATATTTTGTAGACTTGGGATTGGTAATCCACAGCATGTAAAAAATCCTGAAAATGAAGTTGATGAGTACCTTGGAAGGGCAATAGATGCCCGTAGTATTGATCGACTGAGGTCAGAACATGTGCGAAGTTTTTTCCTGACATTTAGAAAACGAGAACTTGAAGAACAGGTACGCCATTTAAATACTACCAAAATGCCTGGGGACTTTTAATACATTCTTGATAAGTTTGACAGTCTATGTCCTGTGACTGATTTAGTTTAAAAGTTCATTGACTCTTGTGATCTAGTTGTGACCTCAATCAGTTTTTGTGCCATAGAATGGGTTACCTCAGCACCACTGTATGGGTAAATTAACAAATTATAACAGATACACTCTAGAAGGGATCTATAAGCAGTCAAGATATGAACAGAATCTGCTGCAAAACAATAAGATTTTGTCATTATGGTTCAAAAATTGTGCGAACATGTCCTGGTTATTAAGAATTAACTGAAACCTATCAATAATATATGTATGCCAATACAACTTGGGAGTATCAGAGACCCAGAAACATTTCATTTTAGACTGTCCCAAATATTTGCCTAGCAGAAGAAGACTTCTTGGGAAACAAATGGAAAAATGGGATGAAAATATGAAGGATAAGAGGATGAGGAATGACATGAGGGAAAGGGTTGATTTTGTAGTTGGGGAAATCAAGAAAGTGCCATTTGGGAGGTGGGGGGGGGGGGGGGGGGGCAGATTTAAAAAACAGTTTTTGACTGAGTGCTGGGAGATTAGGATTGAAAGTGGGAGAGGAAACTTTACTCTTGCTGAATATTGACACCATATCATCCCTTGAGTGCAACAAGTGCAGTGCAGAGTTACGATGTTGGGGAACTGGCAGCTGCTCGTCGTTGCCCGGCGGTTCTCTCTGTGCTCTCCGGCTTCCTCCATCCGTAAAACTGTCACTGACACAATATGACCTTGGCTGTTCATGTGTGGTTACACCCTAATAAATAAATAAATAAATAAATAAATAAATAAATAAATAAATAAATAATGTCATAGCATCTGGTAAACAACCAAAATTCAATTTGATAAAGATTTCAAAACAAGTCTAGTTTGTGGAGATTATGACAAGAAAAGTCCAAAACAAGTTATGATGGGTGCAGGGCTTTATAGGTGAAAGCTTCCAAAAGTTTGCGAGTTCAAATACTACGCACATGACTTATGATGGTGATTAGTTTGGGGCACTAGGAGTGTAGTGAGGGGCTCATTGATGGCTACTATAAATTATCTCCACCAACATGTATGGCATATGGAGATTTAATACCTGGATGTTGGTTTTGAAACACCGAGCCACAGGCGAGGTGTTTAAATGAGATATCCAGGTATTAAATATCCATATGCCATACATGTTGACAGAGATAACCTTTTTGTATCTTTTGAAACACAATTGAAACATAGTGGAGAAAAATTTCTCACGCTCCGTAAAAAGTTAGACCAAATTTGTGACTAATTATTTTTTTTTTACAAATGCAGAAGACAACAGTTACATCCTTTGGGTCATTAAGTAAACAAGTAAACAGTATTTTGTTGGCATATCATCCCCTGAGTTCCAATATGTTCTATGCACCTACTGGCACATAGAACACATTGGTACACAGGGGACGAATTATTTGCTCTTATTTTATTTTTCTCAAGTTGTTTCATTTTAATTATTTGACTATTTAATTGATAACGACAAAATATGACCAAATTGTCAGAAATCTGATGATATATGTGACTATTTTCATGTTTTTTGGTTTGATCTTTATGTCGAGACGAGCAAACGTGGAAAGCTTTCATTTAAACCATATACGCCAGATCTTTCGCATGTGCTTATACCCTGGATGTTGCATGCTCTCATATACCTTGGATGTTGGATGCACCCTTTGCCATGGCTATTTGTTCCAGTGGGGAGGGGGGTGGACTTATAATTGCCCAATGATGTTGACATGATTTACATGACAGTCCTAAATACAAATACGTATGCATTTCTGCAAGCTTTTCATTTGTTCCTGCGAGCTTTTGAAACAAGGAGCCCAGAATTATCGCGATTAGCTATAACCATTACCTAGGACTCAGCGAAGCTTCGAGATTCGGTTCAATTTGAAATTGGTTGCCTGATTCGTTTCCTTTTGAATCTTGTCTCAGGAAGATAGCTTGGTATGTAATCATAACTAATAGTTTTATATGCAAGAGTTCATGAAGGCATAGTCCTAACTACAATCCTCTCATCATTACCTCTTCCTCCCACTTCCCTTATAGGGAAGTGGGAGGAGGGGGAAATGACCAGAGGTCCTAGTTAAGACTAGTGAAGGCAGGGCCTTGAAAATCCTTGAACTTGGCTATTGTAGAGCCTTGAGAAATGCTGGAATATATCGAACTTGAATATCCTTGAATTGTATCAGTCCTTGTCTGCAGGAACCCTGTTTCTGCTACATTATCATAAATAGCATCTGCATTCATGCCACTACCCTTGATAGTTCCAGAGTCACTGGTCACCACCACTGTTGAAAGCAAAATTAAAGTTTCCAAACAATGCTGACGATGAGCAGTTGCTAGAAGCTAGCCCCGTGAAGTGCCTAGTACCAGTAATTCTCACATCCTTTTCTTCTTTTTTTTTTTTGCTTTAATCCTTGTCATAACATTCCAACTACATGATCCAGGTATGCCTTCAATGAAGACATGCCTTGATGATGTAATTGGAAAATTTTATCAGATGGGACTTGAGCCACCAAAATCGAAAAAAATCAGGTTTACAGACTCCCACCCCCAATCGGTCATCTTCAAGATGACCCTGATTTGAATCAAGGTTTGATTCAATTTCAAATAATAGATCCGATTTGATTTGAATCAAAGATGTAGGATTTGCAGGGTCCTGCCATATGCAATGTCACGGAAAAGCCATTTCAATCTGCCATTACAAACTGCCATTTGCTTACTGACTGCCATGGCTGATGGTTGGATGTGTCCAACTCACATCTCACCAAACTAGCAACCACATTTGACAGTTTCATGTCTTTGTGAAGGTCTTTGAATATGTCAGTTATTGGGCAACAGTACTCTGCCCTACTACATTTGTACTTCTCTGCAAGACAAAGAATTCTGGAAACATGTAACATCCTCCCAGGATTTATGTCCTTCATGAAAATTAATGTTTACTAATTAGATTTTTTTTCTATTTCAGTATTCTCAAGTTCGAGATTCAATGTTCATGTCTCATTTACTGTGTGTCCTGTTGATATTGTTATTTCTTAACTGTGTACAGCTTGTTATTATTCCAAGGTGAGTGGTGGTGACTGAAGTTAGATGAATAGTAGCAGGATGGAATGTTGATTCTGTCTTATGTCTTTGTTGACACACCATCCAAAATTGATCTTCAAGAGTGCATCCAACAGTGTACCAACCAGTTACTGATAGAGCTAGTCTGATAATGGCAAAAAGTAGCTCTTAGCTTATTGCAGCTGTCTTCTCTTTACCAGATGAGTCGGCTGCATCCAACCACTTCATATACAAATTGTGCAGTTGAAAAAAACAAAATCATATCCTGTGACCCCTAATATGCCCCCGACTTGAAAAGTCAAAGAGAGATCTAGTGGAGACCTTTGTCTGTCCGTCCGTCAATTCGTCTCTCCATCTGTTTGCCCATCCGTACCAACATTTTCCCTTGTATCTCAGCCACTGCTAAACCAATTTGAATGATATTTGGTGTTGTGATAGAGAATCATGGGGAAACGAAACCTGTGTAGCATAAGTTTCTTCTACACATTTTTTCTAGAGTTCTGGTCCTTTTCACTCTTTCAACTTAGAAAAATTTTTGTGGTCCAAAACCTTAGCAGTGCTTTGCAATGCAGGCTTCTTGTTGGAATGTTATCATCAACCTCATTCCAATGACAGGGTCACATCATATGGTTTTGTTGCAGTGTTCTGCAATATTTTGGAAAAAATAATTAAAATAATGAATTTTGATATTGTGTACCTTAGGTAAAGGGTTAATGAAGCTATATTACAAATTATCATATTTTTTAATAATAAACATTGAGGTCAATGGATATAATTAGTGGTGATACTGTTAGGGAATCCTGTACCAGGTTAATCATTTAGTTATGACCATTCCATGACCAACTAACCAGCTGTTAGATGGAAACTGAGAATATACAGATGCTATGTTGAACTTCGATGCTGTTTGTTAGGTCTTTGATAAAAATATTTTGTATTTATGGATTCAGATAATGAAAAAACTGTGAATGTAACGTGTGTAAATTTTGCTGAAAAATACTCAGACTTGACAGAATGAAACTTGAGCAGACCTTGCATAAAGCACTCAGGCCTGATGATTGGAATATTTTAAGCAAGATTTGCATTTCTTCTGTCTGAATCCCTGCATTGTACAGGGTTAGTCACACTTTCTTCTTATTAAATCTTTTCATTATTAACCCTTTACCCAACATAACGGCCCAAACCGGCCAAGGCTATTCTAAAAAATTACCAATTAATTTTCATTATTTTTTTCATTTTTAGCTCAACTTTGGTGAAGCCAAATTTGAGGTATTGTCATGGCCCGTCGTCCATCTGCCCATCTGTCATGCCGTACACATGGCCCATATTTTTTAACCGATCTTTACAAAACTTCTTGGGTACCTTTGTTATCACTGTGGGATGAGAACGAGTGTTTTTGGGTATGCAGAACTTACATAGGAAAGCGCTGATTTGAATAAATTTTTGTGTGAATGTTTAGTACCATGGGATACATCACATATAATATGGATTTTTTTCTTGTGCATAAATTATGCCAATTAGACTAACTTTGATCCATTTAATGTTACTTTCAGCTTTGTAACTGCAAATGCCAATACGGCTTGGGCTAGAGGCTGTATTTATGAACCGATCTTTACGAAACTTCTTGGGTACCTTTGTTATCACCGTGGGACGAGAACGAGTGGTTTTGGGTGCAGTCCAAAATTCAAGATGGCCACAAGCAGCCATTTTGTACTTTAGTTAGTGCAATCAGTTTTTTGTACAGAACTTCTGTATGAAAGCTCTGATTTGAATAAATTTTTGTATGAATGTTTAGTAACATATGGAATACATCACATATAATACAGGTTTTTTTCTCGAGCAGAAATTAGGCAAATTAGATGATCTTTGATTTATTCAGTACTACTTATACACTGTAAGTGCACATGTCAATACAGCTAGGGCTGGAGGCTGTATTTATGAACTGATCTTCACGAAACTTTTTGGGTACCTTTGTTATCACCTTGGGACGAGAACGAGTGTTTTGGGGTGCGGTTCAAAATTCAAGATGGCTGCTGGCAGCCATTTTGTACCGAAATTAGTGCAATCTGTTTTTTGTACAGAACTTCTGTATGAAAGTTCTGATTTAAATAAATTTCTGTATGAATGCTTAGTAACAAGGAATACATCACATATAATACAGGTTTATTTCTCGAGCAGAAATTATGCAAATTAGATGAACTTTGATTTATTCAGTGCTACTTATACACAATAAGGGCACATGTCAATACAGCTCGGGCTAGAGTCTGTATTTATGTTCTGATCTTCACGAAACTTCTTGGGGTACCTTTGTTCTCACCTTGTGACAGGAACGAGTGTTTTGGGGTGCCTTTGTTATCACTTTGCTATGAGAACAAATATTTTTGGATTCAGTCAGACCCATTCTGGGACTCAAAGATTTCTTTTCTAGTTTATCATCTAACTGTCACCCCACTTTTACAATACTTTACCTGTATATTTGTTACAGGCTACGGTCAGCATTGATGTTCAGACCGTTACAATACTTTACATGTACCTTTGTTATCAGGTCAATATCTAGATGTTGGTCATTGCTCTGTCACATACTATACATGTACATACATGTCTTAAACAAGTTGAGCTACAGTGTCATTGACACTTTCATTTTGTCTCAAAAACATTGGTTATGACCCCTCATTGGAACGAGCTCATCAAGCTCGTTCCAGTGAGGGGTCATAACCTGTTTTCATGACAAAAAATGAAAAAAAATAGTTATTCAAGAATTGTTTTTGCAAATGTCATCTGCTTGTCATGTTAGGTAAAGGGTTAAGAGAGTAACTAACCTTGTAGACTTACAGTTTTCATGTCAATCTCACCTATATCAACTCTTTACCCAATGTAATGGCCAAAACCAGCCAGTATTATTCTCAAAAAGCATTCAAGCTCAGCGTATGTCCTTTCATGAAAATTGATTGTGGAAAGTTGTTTAGTGAATTCCAAAAATGTAAACATATTCTATTTTCTATTATTAGCTTGTTAGCTTACCTGATTGAAAGTCAGGGTGAGCTTTAGTGATCACTTTTCGTCCATTGACATCATCGGGTTTTTGCTTCTCATCCAAATCCACTGGACCAATTTCAGTTAAATTTGAGGTGACTGTTTGACATCATCGGGAAAATGCTCCCAACTTTTAAAAAAATGTTTCTGTCATGAACTGGTGAGGACAATGACTAGATATTTGATACTGAGCTTCCTTTTCAGGTGTAGAATCAAGTTTGTTCAAACGATGTCCGTGGAACAATATTTGCCTTTGTAATGGGAGGGGTAAGATTTTTGGCCCCGCCCAAAATATATATTTTCTGAACATATATCATGCATTCAAGCTTTGATTTCAATTTTTGTTTCACAGGTTGGGAGGTTAATATTTCCTTTTTTTTTTCTTCAGATCTGCTGTTATTGGTGTGATATTTTCAGTTTCTTTTATCATTATTTTGGTCATATTGTTATTGTTTGCATCAGAATATCTTAAGGTAAGTGTTGCATAATACAGATAATTATAATAAGTAGAGCTATTTATTTATTTCTGGGGTTTTAATGAAACTTTCAACAGCCAGGATCACCTCATGTTGGACAGTTTTATGAGTGGAGGACCATGAGATGTTAACCCTTTATCTAACGTAACGGCAAAAACTTGTCAAGCTCATTCAAAAGAGGATCATAACCTTTGTTTTTGAGACAAAAAATTAGTTATTTAGAAATTTTGTTTCCAAGTGTCGTCTGCTTTTCATGTTAGGTAAAGGGTTAACAACATCCTACCAAGTGTCTCCTCTTGAACCCTTCTTCTATCATTAGTGTCTCCTCCTGAACCCTTCTTCTATCATCAGGTCCCCTGAATTTATTTATTTATTTATTTATTTATTTATTTATTTATTGGGCTTTAATTACACTTTTGACAGCCACGGTCACCTCATGTTGGACAGTTTTATGAGTGGAGGAAACCAGAGTACCTGGAGAAAACCACTGTGCAATGGCAAGTAACAGTCAAGACACCACAACATACTAACTCCGCACAAGCAAGGTGATCATTGGTTGAAGACAAGTGCACCATCGATGTGCAGTATGCCTTGGTACACAGTACCTCCATTCAGCCACATGGGCAATCAGGAGTAGGTGCCTTGCCCAAGGACACAATGCAGTTACCCCTTGACTTTTCGGTTTTAAGGCCAATGCCATAACCACTCGCAGTGTTTTAAATTATTCTTCAAAGGTGATTTGTAACATGAGTATATTTTTCCAAGCTCATTCGTAATACTGCAGATATAATGAAGCTGTGTATCCCGCTTAATTGGATATCTCTTAATTTAATATTGTATTAATTGAGTATAACTTTCAAGTACCACATTATCTTCAGTACAAATGTTACTTCTTAATTGCATATAAGTTATAGAATAATCTTCTGTTAATTGTATTGAATAAAAAATGTTGTAAACTATCAAAGAATTAGATCTGTAGTTTTCCATTGTCCAAATTAGGGATGTCAGTATAATAACATGAAGAGCACTCATTCCACAGAGCTTTTGTCCATTGGCCTTTATCAGTGCAATCAGATTAGAAAGAAATTTACATCTTCACATGTAAATACGTCAAGGACGTCCCGAAATTGGCGCCATTAATCATTCTTTGTTTGGCCCTTCATCAGTTAACATCTGTCTGATCTTTGTGCTTGTAAATCTCAGTTTAAATGATGCCAGACACATAAATATTAGAGAAATGGTGATTCTAAGGAGGATATAGAAGGAGGAGAGGAAAAATAAGTGACAGAAAATAATCAGGGCTGTAACTTAAATTTTTTTAATGAAATTATGTTAAGTTACCTATTTTCGAGGCAAGAGCCTGTTGTTGTCATTCTTGTTATCAAGTTACACTGCTTGTTCAGTGTCTTCCTCTCTCCCTTTCCTTTAAGTCCCCCCTAGCTATTCTCCCATGCTTTTGGCATATTTTCTGTAATATTATTACTAAAATTTCTTGGGAGTTTTAGCTGGATAACAGAATGAATTCTGTTCTTTTCCCCATGTTTACGTCTTCACCTATGGGTGGTTAGGCGTAGTGTTCTGCATCTAACATCTGATGTTCTGCAGTTTCTTCCCTGGAAGTCTCTGTTTTGCATCAGATAGTGTATTATTGGTAACTGATTTCAGGCCAGGGCTATCAGTGCCTGAAGTCTTATTTCTGGTGTTTTTACACTTCTTGTTTACATTGACAACAGCCCTCTGTGTGAGGGGGGATTTCTTGAAAATAATATCTTGATGTTAGTTTAATCATTACTAGATACATTATTATTGTCCGTAAGTGTTGCATTAATTGTTTAAAATATTTAAAAAAATTTTGCCCACACTTAGGCTTGGGATCCATTGGGGCTCAACGTTTCTTTTCAGAAACTTGGGCTTTTCTGAAAAAATATTTTTTCAAAATTTTTTGATTTCAATTATTTTTTTCTATGTTAATGGATCATGTTATTATGTATTTTGATTGTCAGGGGTTGGTGCGAGTACTAGGACTTTGTTTTCTTTTCACATTGAAAGGATATTGTTCAATTGTATTAAGAGGAAATCTTCCTCTGACTTTCATAATCATTGTATAATGTAGTCAGTGTACTCTCACTAACTCCTGTTCCGTATGTGTTAATTTCGATGACAACATGGGAAGCGTGTGTCACGGTATGTTAGTGGGGAAATGGCCATTCCGGTCCTTTCCCCGCAGGGGCACTCTAGTTTATCAATCTCTATTTCAGACGATCAAGAACAGGGTGATGTATCCATGATGTCTTCCAAAAGTGTGCCTCCGTCGTCACAATTAATGAAGAGCTAGCGGAAAAGTGCTCATGAAAATACGCCAATTGCCTAAGAGGTCCCTAGTAGGATCGACGGCCTTTGACATCCGCTAGCTCGCCCGGTGTAGCGTCCATTCATCGAATGGTTCGGCAGCCGGGTTCGTCCGTTGCGGTCCAGAAGGAGTTTTGGGTGATGCGAGCACTATAAATCAACCAAATGCACACCCAGTGACGGCGGATTAGAGGAAAGAACGGAGGAAGCCTTTTAGTCCGGTTCCTAGCTCGTCCAGGTCCATCCGGACTGCGAGCGAGAGAGGCCCCTCTCTCGTACAACAACATCTGGCCCCAGATGTTGTGGTACAAAATATTTCGCATTCGGAGCATACGTCCGTCGCTCAGGACGCTCCGTTAGATAGACAGCCCGGAGAGACTGTCAATAAGGCTTCCTCATCCTCATGGTAGCGCACACGACCGCTCTTGGCTACGTGACCTCGGATATCCAGTCAACTTCGCCAATCAGAGAATCCTCAGCGACCAGGTCACGCCATCCGATAGCCAGGGACACGAGGCCTGGAGACTCCGGACGTTCACATAAAGTATGCGGGAGTCAACGTACACGGAGCTTCCAGCGGCAAAGCATCGTAAGACCGCTACTGCACAAGCCTCGGTGACGGACGTGCTATCCCAAATAGCACAACTTATCGCAGCATCCCAGCAACGACAGAATCTCTGTCGCATCATGTAATATCCGACGACGCTGGGTCGGGATGCTCCGCGGAAGCATCAGGTACGGACGTCCGAAAATTTCATATGGTCCAACGGGATGCCGAAAGGGATTCGGAGGATTTCGAGCTTTCCCTTTCGGAACAACATAAGCTGCTGTATATGTCATCCGACTTCATCTTCTAGAGGTTCTTTGTCGGACCAGAATGCTGCGATGCCGGATAAGAAACTGATAGCGTCGGTGGACACAGAAATTTTTGGTTCGGTTCAGGGACATCATCCTTCAGTTCTGACACAGTCCAATAATGTCTCAGAAACTTTCAATTTATTAAACGACGTTATATATATTTTTTATATGCTTGCTATTTACAAGCATGTCTGGTTTCTTGTTCGCAAAATTACTGAGATGTCTTTCAAAAGTGTGCCTCTGTCGTCATAGTTAATGAAGAGCTAGCGGCAATTAGTGCTCATGGAATATGTCAATCGCCTAAGAGGTCCCTAGTAGGATCGATGGAGTTGACATTCGCTAGCTCACCCGGTGTAGCGTCCATTCATCGAATGGTTCGGCAGTCGGGTTCGTCCGTTACGGTCTAGGAAGGAGATTTGGGTGATGCGAGCACTATAATAGACTTTAGTGACGACGGATTAGAGGAGAGATCGGAGGAAGCCTATTAGTCCGGTTCCTAGCTCGTCCGGTCCATCCGGGCGGCGAGCGAGAGAGAGGTCCCTCTTTCGTACAACAACATATGGGACCGGATGTTGTGGTACAGACATTTCGCATTCGGAGCATATGTCCGCCGCTCGGGACGCTCCGTTATATAGACAGTCCGAGTGACTGTCGATAATGCTTCCTCATCCTCACAGCAGCGCACACGACCGCACATTGGCTACGTGACCTCGAGTATCCGGCCAGCTTCGTCATTCAGTTATTCCACGGCAAACAGGTCACGCCATCCGGTAGCCAAGGGACACGAGGCCTGTACACTCCGGTCGCTCGCATAATAGAAGTATGCACAGGGTAACGAACACGGAGCTTCCAGCGGCAAGGCATCGTAAGACCACTTCTCCACAGGCCTCAGTGACGGACGTGCTATCCAAAATAGCACAGCTTATCGCAGCATTCCAGCAAACGACAGATTCTCGGTCAGATCAGGAATAATCCAACGGCGGTGGGTCGGTGCGCTCCGCTGTTGCATCAGGTACGGACGACCGAACACTTCATAGGGTCCGACAGGATGGCGAAAGGGATTCGGACGATTTTGAGCTTTCCCTTTCGGAACAACAGAAGCTGCCATACATTTCTTCCGGCATTATCTTCCAGAGGTTGTTCCGTCGGACTACATTGCTGCGATGCTGGATAAGAGACTAATAGCGTCATTGGACACGGAGTTTTGGATCGGTTCAGGGACATTGTCCCTGAGTTGCCGACGCAGTCCAATAATGTCATTAGAACATTCGAATTATTGAACGACGCAATATATAAGCTTGCTACCAAACATGCTAGTCTAGTTTCTTGTCCGCAATGCTCTATTCTGCCTTTTATCAATTCTAGGAAAATAAATTTTTATTGGCAGAACTGGGCATACCGAGAGTTTCTATGCGTCTGAAGACTGGGAATTATCTTTTTCGCCGTCTATGTCAATTCCAACCACGACGTTGGAAACGACAATAATGTATAAGAGACTTAACTTAGACGTTTTATCATACGTAGACCACCTTACTGAGGCGTTATCATTACGTCTTCAAGAGAAAGAATTCCAGGATATGATCCTCAATGAGATTTCTTTCAAGGGCAGTAGTTTTTCCACATATAACTCCGCCCTTCAGTGGCAACCTGGAGTTGGTTAGACGTGACGCAGCCCTAGCTACATCCACGCGCGTGGATAGTAAGGTGAAGAACTCTCTCAGAGTCGCTTCGGTCTCGGAGAAGCTTCTCTTCGACGGCAACCTTTCAGCAATCTTTGAATTGCTCGATATACACGTTTTCTTGTCAATCAAGTGTAACAAGAGATTCAGACGTGGGCAAACATTCGGTGGTTGACTCAGTGAGTTCCACTGTAGTTGCCGGATCCGAGTTTTTCGATTATGACGGATGCCAGTCAAACAGGTTGGGACACAATATTGATCCCAATGGATTCGAAGTGCCAGGGTCTTTGGGTTCCGCAGTTTTTAGGCAAGCACTTAACTTCCAAGAAATAATATTATTTTGGCTTGCACTACGTCATTGGATGAACATTATTCAGAAATGCATGCCCAAATCCTGTCCGATAATACGACAGTAGTTGCATATATCCGGAACCAGGGAGGCACTCATTCGGTTCTGTTATTGATTTTAACGGAAAGAATCCTTCTGTTTGTTATAGAACACCAAGTTCTGTTTCGGTCCGTCATATTCTCGGTCGTCGGATCGTATTAGCAGACTCCCTTTCACGTAAGGGTCGTTTGTTGCCGTCAGAATGGACTCTCAACAAACAGGTATTCAATCAGATTTGCTACCAATGGGAGCGCCCAGTGATAAATTTATTTGCGACACAACTCTCCAATCAATTGCAGACGTATGTGTCACCGTGTCCGCTCTATCGATCTAGTAGGACGGGATGATAGGGTATGCATATCCTCCAGCGTTGTTGATTCAGCAAGTATTGCTAGGATTATACATTCACAATACAATTCTGTTGGTAGCATCTCTGTCTCCACAGAGACGGTGGATAAATTTACTTAGATGTCTGCTGTGGGACTTACCGCGGAAACTTCCTCCACGAGAGGATCTTTTTTCGCTGGGGAAATCGTGTCAACTTCATCACAACCCGCAAGGTCTCAACCTTCACGTATTCCGTTGTGCGGTCCTTCTTGCATGGCAAGCATTGTACAGGACGAGCAGTGGACGCGATTTCTAACTGTAGGAGGTCCTCCTCTTCGCTATACTATGCGGCTAAAGTGGAGGGTCTTCCGTCGTTTGTGTAGGGATCTTTATGTTGATATTTTTGATCCCTCCATACCAGACATTGCAAACTTTCTAGTATACTTGTTTGACGAGATCAACTGCAGCCAGTTACTTTTAAAGGTTATAGGTCTATGTTATCTGATTCCTATGCACACCATGATAGTTTACAATTGAGCCTAGTGTCTCTTTATCTAAGTTAGTTTGAAACTTTTCGATAATAGACCTAGAATCCTTAGATTAATTCCTATACAGAATTTAGCTTGGGTTCTTATTAACTAAAGCAACCATTTGAACCTCTTGAGACAGTAGTTTCAAATTCTGGCCTTTTAAGGCAGCAATTCTCTTAGTCTTCTCTTCTGCTGAAGAGTCAGTGAGCTTCATGCACTATCGGTGGACGATTCTCACTTTCGTAGTATCGGAAACTCTATTACCTTTACTACTAATGTTGTATTTTTGGTTAAGAATCAGGCTCCTAATAATTTCTGGAACCTATTGTTTTTAAGGTCCTTCCGTCTTCGAACGGGCATAGGCCTTTACTCTGTCCGGATAGACCTTTATGTATTTATTAACAGATCTCAGTTTATCAGTAAGGACGTAAAGCTTCTTCTGGCTCTGATGTCTAATAGAAAGGTCATTACGGTCCATTCTATTATTTAATGCATTCAATTAACTATCGGTACTGCTTAGGATAATCTATCCTTAACTCAGCAGTCTGTGCTTAAGATTTCGGCTCATGAAGTAAGAGCTCTTCTACATCTTGGGCTTACGTAAATAGTATTGCTATTATAGATTTAAAGTAGGCTGCATATTGGTCTCAGCCATCCACATTCACGAATTTTTATCTCAGAAATATCAAGTCCATTTCTGGAGGCCTGCATTATTTAGGTCCATTATCGGCTGCTCAGAATGTCGATCACTTAACAATTGCAACTATAGGTATGTAGGCTTTATGTTCTGGCAGTGACTCAGTCCTGCTGCCCTCTTCGCTCTGGGCTATTTGACCCAGGGCAAGAAAAAGGGGGGGGGGGGGAGGGTGTTCCCTTGGGTTACCTGTTTTATTATGAAAACAAGGGGATACCTCCTCCGGAGTCAGTAATTCTGAGCTGTTACTGGGATGGTTTCTTAAGTGAAAAGTTATGTTTTAAAATTCATTCATGTCATAGTTTTAAAGTATAGCATTTGAATATGTCACGTGCCAAACGGGTGTTATTATACTATCCTCGGACACTTTTAAAAGAGTATAAAGAGTCTCAATTCTCTGGACTAACTTTATTTATTGGCTTACTTTAAAAATGATTAGTATAAGAATTATACTGGATATTAATAGAGAATGTGGATGTTATGATGCTCAATTATAGAAGGTATTGTGTCTTTCTAATTTATCATAAATAAGAAAGATACATGTGAAGCCTATTTCTCCTTTTCTCCTCCAGGAGATGACTCTATTTTATATAGTTGAGCTTATTGGATTTTCCTCTATGTCCTGGGCTCTCCAGCCTTTTTACTATTCAGCTATGTCTGGGTCATTGGTACAGTATAAAAATCTTTAAAAATTTATAGTAATTTATATATTTTTTATGCTTACCAATGACCCAGACGGGGATGGCCCTCCCAGGAGTTGGGAACTCATACCTCCCCGCTGAGGGCATAGTGCTTACCAGGCACTGATGGTAAGAATGATTAATGGTGCCAATTTCGGGACGTCCTTGACACTGCGCATGCGCAGTAGAGGTGAAGTATGGAGGGCCATTCAGGACATGATTTCTTTGGTTTTAGATGCAAATTTTGGGGATTGGGGGGCAAAATTTGTGTTTGGCCCTATATTTTTAAGAGTTAGCACCAGCTATGTCTGGGTCATTGGTAAGTATAAAAAAAATATAAATTACTATAAATATTTTAAGTTTTCAATAAAATTCAATAAAACCATATTGTAACCCCTCGTTGGAACAAGCTCATCGACCTCATTCCAACGAGGGGTCACATGATATGGTTTTGTTGAAATTTTTTAAAAATAATAAATTTTGATATCATCTGCATTGGGTAAGGGGTTAACCCTTTAGTGCTTTACCTAACAAATCAGCTGCGTACACCATGTAATTTACAAATTGAATAGTTGAAGAAAAAAAACTTTAAAACTCATTCTGCAAAACCATATCATGTGACACCTCATTGCAACAAGCTCCTTGATATGGCTTTTTTGAAATGTTATTAAATGTTTGGAAAAAAAATTAAAATGACAAATTTTGATATCATGCACATTGTGTAAGGGGGTTCTCTTTCATTGTAACAACTAGTACTGAAATGCTTAACCAGATAATCAATTTGAAACCGGTTATCCGAAATATCGATAGTGATTGTCGTTCCATGTTTAAAACATATTAACTCTGCCACTTCTCCTTTGTGATATATTACACATCGAAGCAGCGCTTTATATATTGAGAAATAATCGACTTTGGTGTTCAAGTCTTCGTTAATGATTAGGAGTTTCCATGATTAATAAGCTATCGCTGAAACTATTCTGTAGTGTGTACACAAACAAACGTTGTTATGTACTCGACAATGTTCGTTTGTATACACACCATGGAATAGTTTGAGAATACTGCTTTCCAATTTCGATAGTTTTTATCCCATATTCGGTGAAATAATGGCCTCGGATAACCGGATATTATCCGGTTACAGCTCTCGGTTAGTCGGTTATGAAAATGAGCCAACCGTTTCAGCCCTAGTAACAACTTACCAGCATGGCTGTCATTTATATTGTCATCCTAAGTCAGGGACTGTGCTTATTTACAAGGAGGGAGTCTGAAACTTAAATTCACAAGCACAGCCATTTCATGTGACACATTTAATTTGACGAAAATTTTGCAAGCATTTTCATCACATTAATTTTGTTGCAAATCACATAAAGCCATAAAAAAAGAACCTCTGTTTCTCAGGCCCGCGCGCATGGTAATTTTTGGTGCGCATGCAACCTTTTTATGACACCAAAAAATCTTTTAAAAAAAATTTGTGATATTGTGCTCATTTCGGTAAATCGATATCGATGCGTTCACAAATTTTAAATTAACACACTTCAAGCTTTTTCTACATCATACTTTAATAAAGTGGGTGGGTTTTAGCAATATTCACGACAGAAAGTGTTTTATTCTGTAAAAGGTAAGTTATAATAACAGCAAGAAGGAAGGTGTCTTTCAGTCTGACAACAAACAGTCACAAAGGGGAATGGTCGATTCGCACCACGTTTGATTTGCACCAACCCTCAGAAAGTCTGCAAAGTCAGGTGCTATGTTGAATGGAACACAGTCTTCTGGCATTTATTTTTAGTAACATTTGTATTGTAAATGGCCGTCATTGGGAATTTGTGTACTGTTATTTGAAACCGTTACAAGTTTCCCAGTTAATTTAAATAAATGCATTTGAGATGCAGGATAATTGGATAACTAATAGTAACCATTGCTTGATATAAAAGTAACAGTCATAGTTGAAAATAAATCGCATATAGGCAGGTATGTGCAGTCGAATTGGTTAATAAAAACACGCAAACATTCGTTTTGTATTTTATTTTCAGATTTCTGAAAAATATGATTTATGGGTGAACTGCCCGTTCAAATGGGTTGTAATAATTTTGAATATAATGGGGGAAAAATTGTGATTCACGATTTTATTAGGCAGGTTGTGAAAGGATTTTTTTTTTTGGTAAAATAAATCTGTGAAAGTTGGCACTTCGACATTTGATTAATTTGTCCCAGAGACGTTTCATCCCGAGACGTTTTACCCATGAGGCATTTCATCCTGTGTCATAATTTTCACGTTTCACTGAAAAAAACAAACATTCAAACCCCACTTCATTTATGACCCAACACCCCTACGGTGAATAACCAATATATTTGCAAAATTTTGTGTGGTCCACCAGGCATTTGGGTGGGGGCCGAATTACCACAAACAACCTCTCGGGGAGAAAGTAAAAAGAAAAAAAAAAAGACCGCCCGCCCACATGCTTTTTAGGAAAAAATGGCCTGAGAAACAGACGATCAACTTTGTATGGCCTAAGTAGATGAGAAGTACAATAAAATTTACCTTTTTATTCTTTTTCTTTTATGATTGCAGTGTACTCCAAAAAGTATCCGAGCCATTATAACAAAAATAGCTGTCAAAAAAAGTTTGAGTCAGATTGTTGCTGTCTTCTCAGTTTTAGTTGTTTTTGCCTCAATATTTATTCCAATGGTAAGTACTTCACAGATTAACTCATTGCTTGCTGCTGGTGGATATTTCAGCCCAGGATGAGATATCTCTTTCCACTAAAATAAGTATAATATGGGTATTTTATGCAAATTTCCCCTGTAAATTGAATCAACATATTTGACCAATGAGTTAAATTTTTACAGTTTTTTTTATCACATCTAGTCGATATCCTAGGTTCATGTTTGGGAACCTGAAGTTTATAGTTTGTAAACAAGTGAGCATCTCTTCCTAACCCATTACCTAATACATTGGATGAGTTGTGTTAACAACTGACACCTGTGGTTTGGCGATGGTCGGTGTGCATCCAGGTGGGCATCCGGGTGTCTAGGCATCCTAGCACTGTTGGCTCAATAACTTGTCAGTCTCTCAACATACTAGCTCCTTGCAAGCAGGATTAGCATTGGTTGAAGACAAGTGTACCATCAACATACAGTATGCCTTAGTGGCAATCAGGATGAAATGCTTTGCTCAAGGACACAATGCAGTCACCCCTAGTGGGGTCAAACTGTAGACCTTTTGGTTTGAAGTTCAGTGCCTTAATCACTGAGCCACTGCGATCCCTTCCAATTAATAAAATCTGATGAAAGCTTTTTTTTAAATTTTCTATTAGCTTTTGCATATCAGTTTTCTTCAGAACCACTGACCCACATCCAACCAAACTGGTAAAAAATTATCAATTCGTTAATTGGAAGTTTCTTAGTACCCAAATAGCCTAAAATTCTTTAGTATTCTTATTAACCCTTTACCCAACGTAATGGCCAAAACCGGCCAGCGCTATTCACAAAAATCGCCAATTTTCATTATTTTTTTTATTTTTTGTCTCAAAAACATAGGTTATGACCCCTCTTTGGAATGAGCTCATTCCAATGAGGGGTCATAACCTATGTTTTTGAGACAAAAAATGAAAAAAATTAGTTATTTAAGAAATTTTTTTTGCATGTGTCATCTGCTTTTCATGTTAGGTAAAGGATTAACCACCTCCAGTTACAATGCTTTGAGATTTGATATGCATCTTCCTTTAGTGATGATGATTCAAGTTTATCCAAAGAATGTTTCTCCGGCAGAATTTGGGCCCATGCCAGGAGGAGAAAATCATTTGTCGTGCCCCCAATTTTTTTTTCCAAAACCAGTTGGCTAATTTCAATCAAATTTGGTATTGTGAAAATTAATTGCCGACATTTTAGAATAGCACTGGCCGGTTTTGTCCGTTATGTTGGGTAAAGGGTTAAATGGAGACCTTAAAGTGGCATCAAGCTTTCAGACAGACCTTATAATTCTGAAAAGATGCATTTTTAATGTGAGCTCTTATGTCTTTTTTAATTACAGTTTTTCTTGGATAATCATAGCCTCACCACTTGCCTTTCTGAAATCTATGGGATTCCAGAGTCTTTAGTCAACTCAACTGTGATATTATGGTCAAATATATCTATGGCATCAGAGACGTCCATATGTAATCCAGATTTACCCACAACACATTTTCCAGAGGTTTGAACTATTTTTTTTATATTTTATTTTACCAATTCTCTAAAAATCAAGAAATATCCTCCAGAATATTTGTAAAACTGCACACTGAAGTGTATTATTTATTTTTCTTCTTGTACCCCTTACCCAGCATTAACCCTTTGAATGGTGGTGGTATCTTCCGTATCAGTACAATGACAACAACTGTAAGTGTCCCTATTCATTATTTAGGGGTAGACCAATTAATATTTTCAAGTTGCAGCCTTGTGGCTGCACATTGAAAATATTAATTGGTCTACCACACACATGCACTTAGCATCCATCCTATTTAATGAAAGTATGACGTATCATGTTCCTGGACAAAAAAGTGGCCGCTCTTTTCAAAGGGTTAATAGCAGATGACACTTGAAAAAAGAAACCTTTATTGAACAACTAAAAATTTCCAATTTTGCCTCAGAAACACGGCTTTTAACCCTCATTGGAATGAGTTCGATGAGCTCAATCTATTGAAGGGTCATAAGCTATATATTTTTATACTTGAACCAATGGCCCAGATTTAGCTGGTGCAAATTAAAAAACCCCAACCCTCAAAATTTGCATACAAATCCGAAAATTAAAAGTCCTATCTAGTCCTCCATACTTTAGTCCTGCGCATGCACAGTAACCAGGAAGGTACCGAAATTGGCGCCGAGCATCATTCTTTTGTTTGGCCCAAGTCAGTAAACATCTCAAGTGACATCTGTGCTTTAAATCTCATTTTTGAAGATGCCAGACACAAATCAATGATGGTTATGGTGGATTCGAGACTATATAACAGGATGCTGTAAGTGAACAATTGTTGTTTTTGATGTTCAGGGCTGCAACTTGAAATATTTATACAAAATTATTCATGTTTCCCATTTTCGGGATATGTGCCTGAACATCGTCATTCTTGCTAATGATTACACTGTTGTTTGTTAAATGTTCCTTCCCTGTCCATTTCCTGAAACCTCCTGTTAGACAACCCAAGCCATTTTGGATGTTTTTATTGAAATTTTTTATTAAATTTCTTGGGAGTTTAACATTCATTTAAGCAGTAAACAACACAGTAGTATGAATTATATTTTTTCTTCTATTTATTTAAATGAACTGTACATATATACAAGTAAACATTCAAACATTTTGGCCCTTTGAGGTGATTCATTGAACTAGTATCTAGTTGCAAAGTCTACCATGGGTGAAGATTAGTGTTGCAGCCTAGGTGACTGAAATGAATTGGGGACACATGGCCCTCTGTACCTGAGAACACAAAGTATTTTCAGCATCGCAACCGCCAGCCAGATCATGCAGCAGGCCGAGCCACAGTGAGGCATATGTCAAAAACAAAATATAAAGTACCCAAGAGAAACAGAAAATGTTGACAAGGCAGAAAGAGCAAGGAAGAAGGGGTATTGGTGGGGCTGGTGGGTGGTTACTGAACAGACTGAACAGAATGTCTGTTCATTTCAAAGAAACGAGCGAGACTGATTTGGTC
Source organism: Pictodentalium vernedei (assembly GCA_031216915.1). NCBI lineage: Eukaryota > Metazoa > Mollusca > Scaphopoda > Dentaliida > Dentaliidae > Pictodentalium > Pictodentalium vernedei. Next base: position 272,282,963 of record CM062288.1, read on the forward strand.
TACCTGGGACTTGGTATATAGAAGCAAGTTTTGCAATTCCCATTTCCATATTTGGTCATACCTCTTTGTAGTTTTCCTGGAAACGTTTAGCTAGAATACCCATGTCACAACTCTGGAATGTCACCAGTAACACATGACAATGGATGGATTGTTCAGGTCTGCAGAAAAATATCATTCTGCAGCCTGCAAGTCTGAGTCAGCTTGGAGGCAACAAATGGTAATTTTCAACAACCAAGGAAAGCCCAGTATTAACATTAAAATATCTGCACAGAACTTAGTTAAATTTATAGAAATGGCTCTTGAGGCTATACATGGTATAAAGCAACTCAGCTGCTTGTACCTAGCCTGGTATACATGGAAACCATACAAGATCAGTTTAATTAGCGAAAGATATTCTTGTTTCAGCTTAAACTTCCATTAATACAAATTGTATTATTTCTTAATTTAAGCAGTAAACAACACAGTAGTATGAATTATATTTTTTCTTCTATTTATTTAAATGAATTGTACATATATACATGTAAACATTCAAACATTTTGGCCCTTTGAGGTGATTCAGTCTGCTTCACAATACAGCGTAGAATTAGGAGAGCACCACAATGTGATGGTATCATCAGGTGTGACTGAGGTATGAATACTGCAGTGTCACACAAAGACATGTTATTGAATTAGTACCTAGTTGCAAAGTCCACCATGGGTGAAGATTAGTATTGCAGCCTAGGTGACTGAAATGAATTGGCAAGACGATGCTGAGGGAACACAAAGTATTTTCAGCATCGCAACCGCCAAAGAAGGATTATGAAACAAACCGAATCTCCCCAAAGAATGAAGAGGGGGAAAGGAACAGGGAAGGAGAGAGGAACCGGTCGGGCACCCGGTGCCAGAAGAAAACCAAGAAAGAATGTCAGAAGCACGTCCGGGGAATGGGCACACCCCCACACATGGAAAAGTCAGTAGGTGCTGAAAGAAAGGAACAGAACTGAGTCCAGAAACTGCAGGAGGGCAGCGTCCAGGAGCCAACAAGCACGCCAGCACAAGGTCAACAATGACATGCACAGGTGGCCCGCTGCGCAAACCCGACGGTTCCGAACAGCAAGAGGGTCGATGTCGGGGTAATCTGACAAGTACCATCGTGAAAGTGTTAATCGAAGGACCCTGAACACAAGTGGCTGCAAAGCCTGTGAGGGACACGACGTGCATGCCCGCACAGGACACGACCTGTACTTGACAGTAGCCAGGCACACATAGCCCTCTGTGCACACATGACACAGGGTCCTGGAATATGCAGGGGCGAGAGTAACAATAATATATACCCCCAACCGAAACGCAAGCGAGTGGTCGTAAACATGGGCTGCCACGACGAAGTGGGTGCACATGCCTGCCCAGAACACCACATGTCCAGGATAACGGTCATGTACACATGTACCTGCATGACATTGACACCCTGAACATGAATATAATGGGAGTAACAATCTGAGGACCATCGCCCTAGTGTCTTGATCAGGTGGTCTTCAACATGAGCGGCTGCTGCAGAAGTGGCGGCGCCTATTCTAAATGAGTGGCCATTGTAGTGGGAATCGAGGAGGCCCCTAAGGGAAAGGAGTGCTTTCAACGACTGGATAAAAAGAGTGCGATTGAGGGGAGATCCATTTGAAAGACAAAAAAGAGGTGCATCGGGTTGGAAGGAAGTTGATGGTTTGAGCTCAAAATAAGCCAGGAGACTGTGGATGGGACAAACATCATGCCCTGTCCAATAGAGCTGAATGGTAACACTTTTACGGAAGGGGTCACACTTTGAGGCCTTCAAGTGAAGCAAAAGGACTTGATCTGTCAAACGATATTGGATGTCACCCACACAGAGACTACAGGCTGGGTTGAAATGCAGACTATTGGGTTGTAAATTCGCTACATCTAAGAAAACCAAAAAATGCGATGCAGCAAGCAGCTTCCATTAAGGAGTCAAAGTAGGGATTGCGAAAACCCCTGCGGAGAGCATGACATATCTGTCGCAAAATGCTAAAAGTAATAGGCAAACGACGGGTGGTAGAGGGTTTCTGTAAATGCTTAATACCACGCAGAAACATCTGCAATCGTGCGAGCTGCGAATCATCAGTGCGGGTAAATGGGGCAGGGATGCAAAAATGGAGGCAGAAATAGCGGATGCCAGAAAGGTACAATTTTATAGTATGATAAGAAGAGACTTAACACCATGACCATAGGCTGCATATGTCAGAAGGACGTCTCCGGAAACTTCTGAAGGAAATCCGCTGGGTGAAAGGGGTATCTTGTACGAGGTACAGAAGTCTTGAAAATGATGTAAAGCTGATGTATAAGTGTGTAGAGTGTTGTCGCTGACAGAAGCCTGCCACACCACCATCCTGATCAGGTTCAATTGAGGATCACTGCTGAAAATTCTGAAGTGTGACGGGTCTCTGTGCAGCTTCTGGAGCCAGATGGTGGAATGCCTGGAAATGAGAAATAATATCAGCGATAACATTCTGCTTACTGGGGACATGTTCTGCATAAAACATGAAATTGTTAGTTGCTGCACACCATGTTAACCGGCAGTTTAATTTCATAATAAAAGTTTGGTGGTAACAGCTTCGACCCTTTCGTAAAATATGTACCGTTGCCATATTGTCACAATGAAAAACAATACGTTTTCTACTCCACAACTGTCTCCACAGAACGGTTGCCACCACAATGGGATATAATTTGAGCAAGGTCATAGGAAAACTTATCCTGACAGTGGCAGAGCTCGGAGAGAAACTCAGATGACCACTTCCCCTGAAACCAAGTGCCCAGGAAATAGCCACCATAGCCCAACGAGGAGGCCGCATCTGTATACAGATGAAAGTCTGGTGCATGGGTGAAAGCATTCTCAAGAAATAAAGAAACTCCATTCCATCCAGTGAGAAATTCTCTCTACATATTCAGCTCACGTCGACAGCTATGATTGAGGTATACAAAGTGGTGCAGTTTCTTGGCTTTAACAGACAGCGTTAACAAATGCGATATGAATGACCTACCTGAAATAATGACTCTACAAGCATAATTCAAATGACGAAGAAGACTCAGCAATTGAACCTCCTTGCACTTGGACCGTGCAATAAAGCCGGAGATGATCGTTTAAATGCAGTGTATTTTCTCGAAAGGAAGGCGGGCCTCCATATTGTCAGAGTCAAGAATGATGCCAAGAAATTCCAGAGAAGTGGCTGGGCCAAGTGTTTTGTAAGCCAGCAATGGGAATATTGAGTTTACGAAAAATCATAGTCAACAAAGCCATAGTCCGGAGAGGCTCACCATCCGAGGGATCTATGGTCAGAAAATCATCAAGTAAATGCAGAATATGTGGAATATTGTAATTGTGTTGTGCAATCCAACATATCGCAGTAGATAGTTGGTCGAAGATTTGGGGACTGGAACGACTAAAAACTAGGCGAACAAAAAAATACTACTGGTCCTTCCAGTGTATCCCATAGAGATTCCGCAGGGATGGGAGTATAGGCAACAATTTAAAAGCGGTTCTGCACATCCAGGCCCTGGGACCCAATTGGCAGATTAATTTAATGGCATCATCAACCCGAACATAGGAGAGGGAAAAAGACTGCTTGTCAATAAGGTCATTCATGCTTGGTGTGGTCACATTATCAAGAGGAGCCGAGAGGTCAACAATTAATTGTTTTTTGTGAGAATATTTTCCCTCAGCTATGCCGATGGAGCTAACGCGGTATGTTGGAAAGGGGAGGGGAGCTGTACGGGCCTAAGAGGTAACCCTTTTCTAGTTCCGTCTGAATAAGAGAATCAACAACGGAAGGTTGGTTGAGGGCAGATCTGAGATTCTTACATTCAAAGCAAGTGGAAGGGATACTGCTAAGTCCAGTGTGGAAACCATTGGAGAATCCATCTAGGAGATAGTGTACAAACCTTCGATCTCGATGCATACATAATTCATGGGAAAGTTGTGCAATATTGATAGGAGTAGTTGCCGAACTGAAATCCGTTTGTAATAGTTGCTTGGAGTTGTGAGGGATCGACGCCGGATTTTCTCGAGTGCAATCCACATCTGAGAAAGCTGGAGTGTCGCTAGAACATTGATTTGAAAGGGAGACATCGGTTAGCACATGAAAATTGTCATGTGGTGAACTTGAGGCCAATTGTTGTGAAGTCCCCAACACTGGAATAGCAGTCGAACTGGGGGAAAGAGTTTGAAATGTCACACCAGCACTGGACCCTGGCACCCCATCTGTAGCCATCTTGTCAATAAATGTATTGCAAGACTGAGAACAGTGGAGGGTCAAGTCATCCTGTGAGAGTGGTACATGTACCTGTAGTCATTTTGGATTACCAGTCCCTTTGCAGTTGACAGAAGAATGTCCCCCTTTACATTATAAACATATATGTACCAAATTGCATGATAGTCGACTACATCCTTTTGTTGCGTTGTAATTATTACAAATCTCCTTTCCATTGTGTGTCACCCGCTGTCGACCCTGGGCATCCAAAGTATTTTTGGAAGACCTCCTAGTATTCAACCGGGAGGGCCTTGAAAAATAAGGTGTATCAACCCGGGGGCAAAACTCAGTGGCATGGTCTTCTAGGTTGCAAATCCGACAGCGTAACATTTGATGGCCAGCAAATATAGTACTAAAGAGCTTGGTATCCCGCTTACTCCAATCTACTTTCTTTTTATTGTATAACAATTGATTGGCGGCCTGAGCTGCGAAAGCTTTGTGATATGAGTAAAAAAGTGTACCCCCAAATTGTTGAGCCATTTCAACAATTTCATTTTCGTAAGCATCAAGCTCCACATGCTGTGTCGGGTAATGTTCACACATGACAGATTTATATGTCGTTAACGCTGTTAAAAATTCACCAAGGGACAGTTGTCTGAACAACCTAGGGTCAGGACGTAAATTAACTTGTCCGTCACTTGTGTTGATCAGACGCTGTTCAATACCGTAATGTGGTATCAACAAACATGCTAAATTAACATTTTTCCGGATAAAATTTGACTACGAAAAGATGGTGACACAGTGTCTATTTTTTGTAAAGAATTTGGGTCCGCATCTTGAGAAGCCAGAAGTGAAGAAACTGGCGTCGATGTTTCGGTCGATGTTGAATTTGAAACAGGAAACTCAGAATCCACAAGGAAAGTGTCACGAAAAGCCGTCGCAGATAACAATGGAGGTGATTGAGATGCCGGTTTTGTTGAGGCACATGTTTCCAGAATAATAGGAGAGCGATCCGCCATGTTTTCCAAATTCAAGGCTTGTTGGAAAGAAGAAACCGATTCCTGTAATTTTGACAAAGATTCCTGAAGGTGTGTAATGGAAGTTCATTGTGGTAATTCTCTACTTGGCCTTGACACGTCGGTGGAAACAGCATTTCCGGATGCTGTAAAGGAAGGAATTAACTGCTCAACAGCGGACAGTTCATCGATATTTGTGGGAGTTATCGACTTACCAGATACATTATCCAAATATAACTGGACAAGAAGTGATTTCTTCAAGCCTGTGGGTACCACAAAGTCATGGTTTAACAATTGTGTTCGTATTTCGGTCGTTGTCCAAATTTCCAGAATTGTGTTATCCCAACTTTGTGAGGTAGTTCATCTTTTTGTAGAATCTGACACACTCCTGTTGGTATTTTTTGAACTGTCTGATACTTGTGTTTGTGAACGTGTCACAAGCTCCGAATATGGAAGCTGACGTTTCCGTGTTTTGGGTCATTTTATCAGACCCATAATGTAACCGTAACTTGAAAGTCCTGCAAACTTGAACGAAAAACGTCCCCTACACATAATATCCACAGAACGAACAGTCGCTTAAATTGTCAACAGGCGATGTTGCCGACGCCCCACACACAAACGTAAACAGAGTGAAACCGAAAGTACATGTTTGAAAATTGTAGACTGTTGTTTAATCGTGAAACGATTGACAATGCGAATTACTGAACAGACTTAACAGAATGTCTGTGCATTTCAAAGAAACGAGTGAGACTGATTTGGTCTAGCTGGAACTTGGTATATACAAGCAAGTTTTGCACTTCCCATTTCCATATTTGGTCATACCTCTTTGTAGTTTTTCTGGAAACGTTTAGCTAGAATAACCATGTCACAACTCTGGAATGTCACCAGTAACACATGACAATCGATGGATTGTTCAGGTCTGCAGAAAAATACCATTCAGCAGCCTGCAAGTCTGAGTCAGCTTGGAGGCAACAACCAAGGAAAGCCCAGTATTTTTGTGCAGGTTTGTTTAGTTAGTTTCTGTTTTTAGCTCTTGACGTTGTTTTCTGTGTAACAACATTTTGAATACATATTATATCAGTATTTAGTATAGCACAGTTATTTTATTTCTATTAGTATACATATTATTACTTATTCCAGTAGTTTAGCTTTATTTATGTAGTGCTTGTTCACACTTAGGCTTTATCAGGATGCCCTTGGGCTCATGAGGTTCTCTTGGAGTACTTAGGCTTCATTCCAAAAAATTTTCAAAATTTTTTTATATTTATATTTATTACGAAAATGTTTTTGATTGTCTATGTCATGCATCCTTGTTATGTATAATTTTTATTGTATGTCTTAGGAGTGCAGCAAACTTAGGTTTTTGACTTTGAAATTTCTAAAATGACAACTTTTTGTTCCAAGAGTAAGTCCAGGAAGTCTTCCGCAGATTTACATGCTTGTCTTGCCTGTAGTCGCTGCACTCCTTCTGATACTTGTGCTGCTTGTGAAGATTGGGATGCGATACATTTGAAGCGTGGTGAGCAGTGAAGTTTCAATATCGGAATTTTCTCTACAGGCTAATTCTTGTCTTTCAGTTTCTTTTTCAGGGGAACAAGAACATGGTGATGCTATTTCAACACCCATCTTTAACATGCTGCCATTGTCGCGCTCTGATGAGCAAACAGAGCTAGCTGCCAAAGTGCTCATGAATATTAAGCAAGTGATAAGGCCTCTAGTTAGTGCTCTTAATCCTTTGCTGGCAGCTTGCTTGACCAGTGAAGCGGTTCCCCAGTTAGTGGGAGCTGGGTATGCCTGTAACGGTAAAGGAGAGTGTAGACGTGGGTCGAGCGAGAACCTCAAAATCAAAAGATCATCTAGCAATGACAGCAAAGGGGAAGAAGCCTGCAAGTTTCTCAATGGGATGCTCGGCGAGATCTGGGGTCATATTGTGAGCTGGAGAACCCTCTCCGTCCTGTCAGCAGTCAGGGCCGACTGTTTCCATTGCGAGAAACTTCACTGAGTCAGAGCACCCATCCTCGCTTGCGGTTCGGGATACTCCTTCCACACTGCAGCCGGGGTCGACGACAATTATGGCTTCTCCCTCTTCATCGGCAAAGCATGTTAGACCGGACGCTAGCTGTCCGAATTTGGATGTTTCTGCTGCTTTGTGGAGACATTCCCAGTCTACGCCACCAAAGTCAGTCTAACCTGTAGCTAGTGGTTTGAGGCTTGCACATACGGGACATGCGTCGAAAAGATCTGGAGCCAGGTCTCGCCAGGTCTCCATCCCACGAGCAGCATGCAGCGAAAAAACAGAAGACCACTTCTCCGCAAGCCTCGGTTATGGACCTGCTGTCGCAGCTTATCACAGCATCCCAGCAGTCACAGGTTGGCCATCCACAGACTCCTGTAGTGAACTGTCGGACGGTGCTGGGTCAGTCCAGTCATCAGTTCATTCAGATGGAAATGACTGCAATTCTCAGATGGATTAGTCGGATGGCGAGAGGGCTGTGGAGGATGATTCTCCATCCCTCACGGAATAGCACATGGAGACTATGAATTTCATTCATCAGTTCTTCCCGGATCTTGTTCCATCTGATCAACAGGCTGCGTCAGCTAGGAGGAAACTGCTATCTTCTCTGGATAGGGGTACCTTGCGGAGGAAAGAGGAAGTTCTTTCCTTCCTGGGTCAGTCTGCTCAGGTGTCGGAGGCCTTTGGCCTACTTGACAACGCCATCTTTGGCCTAGCAAATACTAAAAAGAAAGGTAGTTTCTTATCTTCAACATCTCTGCAATTACCATTTCCTGGACCACGTTATTTGAAAACGGTAGATGTTCAGAGAGCTCCTCTGCATTTGGATGATCAGGCTTTGGATTTAGATATTCCATTGCCTGCTTCATTCACTGTCCGTTCCGATGTTCTGGAATCTTCTATTGATTCCAGTCATACAGTTCTGGATGCAATGTCTTACGCAGATCATATCACTAGGGCTCTGCCTCATCATCTCGGTGGAAAGGCGTTTGACAACATTACTCCGTCACTCAGAGTCCTTTTTAGGGCAGTTATGTATGCCACGTATCACTCCGCCCTTTCAGTGGCTAATATGGAGTTGGTTAGACGTGATGGAGCCTTAGCATAGTCCACCTTGATTGACAATCGAGTGAAAACCTCTCGCAGAGTTGCGCCTGTCTCTGTTCATACTTTGTTCATTGTGTATGAGAAAGCTACCAAAAAGTCCACTAACACTTTGTTAAGGTCAGTTTCGCAGCAGCAGTCGACTGCTAGAAGTGTAGGCGAAGAGACTCCTTTTTGCAGTCGTCGAAGAGGGGCTGCTAATGAGGTTCTCAGAAACCCTTGTACGGTAATTCAGGACACCATCAATCTAGTGACTCTGGTAAGGGGCATAAGTCTTACAAGGACTTTAAGTCTGATGCCTCTAAGCTGACGGCACGAGGAGGTTCCCCGGGAGGATGTTCCTTCTCTTCCCGGAAGATGCGTAAGTCCTACAAATGATGCTCCAGACCTCTATTGCTCTCCAGCTGGCTGAAAATTATCAAACTTTGCAGCAAACTGGATAGAAATAATGAAAGATCCGTGGGTAAGGAATGTAGTCAAAAAGGGTCTTCGGCTATAATTCCAGTCAAAGCCTACCGGTACACTTACAAGAAGTCTGCATTGGACAAATCTTCCAGCTAATTCTTCAAAGAGAGAGTCTCTTCTTTCAGAAGTTCAATCTCAAAAAAGAAAGCAATAGAGGTTGTAGAGAATCCCAATTCTCCTGAATTCTACAGTCAGATCCTTGTGCCGAAGCCAGACGGCTTTTTTCAACCGGTTATAGACTTGAGCTGGATAAACAAATTGATAATAGCTCCAAAGTTTTACGTGGAAACTATTCAGTCGGTAAGAGCGAGCATTCGAGTGAACGACTTTGTGGCAAGCATAGATCAAAAGGATGTGTACTTTTATGTCTTGGTCGATCCGGCATTCAGAAAGTATCTGCGTTTTGCCGTTCAAGGGAAGGTTTACCAGTTCAGAGCAGTGTGTTTCAGTCAGAACCTGGCTCCTTGGGTGTTCGCTTGGATAATGAACTTGGTCATTTCTGAGCTCATTTGGCAGTAATAACGTCGGCTTACTTGGATGACATTCTTCAAAGATACGGCGAGAGAAGCACACTTCAGAATGATGTGCAGAGTCTGTTTCTGTTATTCTATGTCTCATTTTCATTGTAAACAAAAATAAGTCAGATTTGACTCCGTCGAGGTCCTTCATTGGATGTTGGTTCATCTTCCAATATCCAGGGCAAAGCTGGTCAGTTATTATGCTCGCTTTCTCCTAAACTCTCTCACAGTATCAACAAGGGAGTTTATGAGATTGATGGGACTGTGCGGAGCCACTGCAGAACTGATTCTGCTTGATCACCTACACACGCGTCCTCTCCAGGTTTTCTTCATTCAGAACTGAAGTGTTAAGACAAATTCGCTTGAAAACCAGATTGTTTTAACGGACCTAGTAAAACAAAAGATTCAGACTTGTACAGACCTTCAACGGTTGACTCAGGGAGTTCCGCTTCAAGTACCAGATCCGGTCTTCACTATTGTGGCAGGCACCAGTCAGTGGGGTTGGGGTGCCTCCCTGATTTCCACAGATCTAAAGTTTCAGGGTCTTTGGGACTTTTGGTTCCTGGAAAAACACATAAACATCAAAGAGATGATGTTCATTTGGCTAGCCCTAAAACATTGGATTGTTTACGTAGCGAACGTCCATGTTCAGATTTTGTCAGACAATTCCAGAGTAGTGGCTTATCTCAGGAATCAGGGCGACACTCATTCCATTCCTCTATTCGAATTGACTGAGAAAATTCTCATATTTGCTCTGGATCAGCACGTTCTTATCTCAGTCCGTCATATTCCGGGTCGTCTGAACATAGTGGCAGACTCGCTCTCAAGGAAAGGTCGCCTGTTGCTCATAGAGTGGACTCTCAACAGACGTGTCTTCAGGCAGATTTGCTACCAGTGGGATCGTCCCATGATAGATCTTTTTGCCACAAACCTGAACAATCAGCTTCCGATAGACACTATCTATCTCATGGAATGGAATAGTAGGCTATGCATTTCCTCCAACTCCTCTTATTCAGAAGATTCTGTTGAAAATCAAACATCCCGTAGCAAGATTCTACTGGTAGCATCTCTGTTAACTCAGAAACCTTGGATCATTCTCATCAGGTGTCTGTTGTGGGACATCCCTCTGAAGCTTCCTCCACTCAAGGATATTCTGTTTCTGAGGAAATCCCACAAACTGCATCACAATCCAGAAGAACTAAACCTCCATATTGTACGATCCTTCTTGCACGTGAAGCAGTTTTCAGGACAAGCAGTGGACGCAACTTCTAACTGTAGGAGGACCTCCTCTTCATTTAACTATGCGGCTAAGTGGAGAGTCTTCTTCCATAGGTGTGCAGATCATTTGGTGGATATTTATAATCCATCTATACGTCAAGATTGCCAATTGTTTGGTCTACCTTTTTGATGACTTAAAACTGCAGCCTGTTACTATTAAGGGCTGTAGGTCTGTTTTATCAGACACATATGCGCATCATGATCTTTTGACTATTGGATCAGTTCTTTCTTTATCCAAGCTAGTTAGAAATTTCTCTATCAATAGACCTAGAAGCCTAAGATTATTTCCTAAATGGAATTTAGCTTGGGTTCTCCTGAAGTTACAGGAAGCTCCTTTTGAGCTGTTAGATGAGATGGAATTTAAATATCTAACTTTTAAAATGACTGTTCTCTTAGCCTTTGCCTTTGCTAGAAGCATGGGTGGATACTGGGGGGGGGGGGGGATCTAGGATGGATTTCCACCCCCCTTTGATATTTGAAAGAACCTCTTTTGAAATTATCTTTACACGAGGAGTTCTCGTGACAAGATACCATCATATAAACGATTGGTACAATGTATGGTCTGTAGTCTGTACCTCAAAGAGGTACAGACTACAGACCATACATTGTACCAATCGTAGTCAACATAAATCTTGATTCATCAACGAAAATAGTCTGATACATGTTATTTGGGTGAAATATCATCACCATAAGAGTTCATGCGATGAATGACTGGCTAGTCATACGCCAAGGGTGCTTGGAAATATAATGTTCACAAATTTCCTGTTTTGAAACAGGTAACTCAAACCTGTGCATTGCGGTAACGGCGAGGTCCGATAAACACTCGGTTGTCATCCTGCTTCGCAGCCACGTATGAATCCTCCAGATGCAGTACACAAGGAAATGCATCCAGAATGCATCTCCCCCAAGATGAGAGGGGGGATACCCCCCTGTTGAGCTCACCCCTCAACTCGCGCCTGCAGTGCTCAGTTCGTGGCTCCACCACTCAATTTTCCACCCCCCTTTTTTTAATCCTGGATCTGCCACTGAGAAGAGTTGGTGAACTTCTTATCAGTGGAAGATTCCCATTTCCATAGTGTGGGTAATACTACTACTCTTGGGAGCGCGGTGGCTCAGTAGGTAGAGGACCAGGCTGCAAGCCGAGCGGTCCTCGGTTCAAATCCCACCTGCGGCAACCGCGTTGTGTCCTTGGGCAAGACACTTCATCTCCACTGCCCGCGTGGGGGCACGATGACGACGTGTACTAAGGTGTACTGCACGTCGATGGTACGCATGTCTTCAACCAATCTAACTCTGCATGTGCTGCAGTGCGGAGTTACGATGTTGGGGAGCTGGCAGCTGCTCGTCGTTGCTCGGTGGTTCTCTTCGGGTACTCCGGCTTCCTCCACCCATAAAACTGTCACGGTCATGATTAGCCATTGTGCACAAATATGTGACCTTAAACATCAATAAAATAAATAAAATAAACTACTACTCTTACTATGGAGGTGGGATTCGTGGCTAAAAACCAGATTCCAGATAGGCGGCCGGAGCCTGTTGTTATTAAGTCTTTACCGTCTTCGGACAACCACAGACCAGTGTTGTGTCAGGAAGATCGATGTATATTTATAAACTTCGTTCTAGCTTTGTTAGAAAAGGATGAAAGAGATTTTTTCTTTCTCTTATTCCTAACAGAAAAGATATTTCTGTACATTCGGTTACCAGGTGGATTCAATTAGCAATACATATTGCTTATGAGAATCTTTCTTAAGATCAGCGTTCTGTAAATAACATATCAGTGTATGAAGTTAGAGAGTTGTCTTCTTCTTGGAGTTATTGCAATAGTATTGCCATTACTGATTTAATGAAAGAAGCTTACTGGACGCAACCATCTACTTTTACTAAGTTTTTTCTTCTTTCTGTCACACAGAATGCTGTCCATTAATATAACATCTTTTAGATTTGTTAGGCAGTCCGCTTGTGCACTGATGCCTTTTCGTTCTGAGGATTCTTCCTTCAAAACAAGGGGAAGGGAGGGGGGGGGGGTTTCCTTAGTATCATCTGGCTTTATAGTGAAAAGCAAGGGAATGCCACCCCCAAGGACAGTAGTCAGGCATTGGTGCTGGGTGGTTTTAATGTGTGGATCAGTGTGAAGCAACAATATTGTCTCATTATGTATTGTTCTTTTGAAGTGTAGCTCAAGTGTTTATATACAATCCTCGGAACCTTTTAACTCTGTATGAAGCATCTCATTCTCTGAACTAGCTTTATAATTGGTTTCCTTCACCGAATTAACATGAGGGTTATGCTGGCATTAAATGGAGAATTTATTATATATTACTCCTTTAAATTGTTGGTGTTATGTCTTTCTCTTTTTCTTAAAAGAGAAAGACATGTAATTCCTCATTTATCTCCTATTCTTCTGTAGGAGTCCTCCTTTCAGTTGGAGTAATAAAGCTATTGTGTTTCCCTTAAATGTCCTTGGCCCTCCAGCCTTTTTACCATTCAGCTAAGTATGGGCCATTGGTTCTAGTATAAAAATATGAAAAATTTGAAGTAATTTGTATATTTTTTATACTTACCAATGGCCCAGATGGGGATGGCCCTCCCATGAGTGGGCACTCATACCTCCCTGCTGATTTATAACATTTAGCAGGCACAACTAGAAAGAATGTTTGGATTTGTATGCAAATTTTGGGAGGTTCAAAATTTGTGTTTGTCCTTGGATACTGAGTTTGCACCAGCTAAGTCTGGGCCATTGATAAGTATAAAAAATATACAAATTACTTTAAATTTTTCATTTTTGAGTCCAAAAAAATGAGAAAAACGATGACCATTTGGTTGTCTTTATAAATTTTCAGTAGATTAGAACCCACAAGAAACCTGTGATTACAGTAGTATCACTGTGGACTGGTCACAGTTTATGTGTGGGCAGTGATATCCATGCATGCCTTTACCAGGTAAAAAAAAAATCATAATCAGCAAAATTTTAATTAATGAAGCACCGGGTTGTACACAGTGCTTCATTAATTAAATTTTTGAAGATTATTCCTATAATTAGTGCTTGGAATCTAATAGTATTGTGTGGAAATAGTGTCATCTCATGGAAAGTGACCAGTCCATGATGGCCACACTGTACTATCTTTTTGGTTTTATTGGTACAGTAGGTCCTGGTAACCGATAGCTGGAATGTAAAGTATTCAACACAAGCCAAACCGATGGGCTAATCTTGAGTTTAGACCTATGATCAAGCCTGAATATAAGCAACCTGTCATTTGCAAAACGGAGTCCCCAGAGGGTGAATTTGCTGATGCTATCTCATACACTGGGCCAATTTATCCTCGAGGTACGTATTTCTGTTTTGGCTTGGGACCTTGATTCAGACTGAGGTTCACAGAGGGTAAATTTTGTGCAGCGGACCTCATTTTGCAGATGACAGTCTACTTATTTTCAGGCTTGCCTATGATGTGTTCCCAATCTAGCCCTAGATGCTGAAAATGACATGAACATAAGTTAATTACAACATTTGCTATTCTTTTAATAGGTTATTTCTTTTTCAATGCATATGCTATTTATAGATGTCATTTATATGGTGAATTCTTTTTCCAATACAGTTTTTGGTTACCAGTTTTGACTTAACACTTTATCAAACATGAACCGAACATGCCACTGGGAAAAAGACTTTTAATAATTAAAAGCTATCTTTTTTGCCACAAAACAGAGTTTTTGACCCCTCAGTGGAACAAGCTCAATGAAAGGTCAAAAGCTATCTTTTTTTTAGGAAAAAAATTGAAATTATGCCGATTCTTGTTCATTGAACAGACCAGTTTTTTGGCTGTTACATATGATAAAAGTTTAATCCATTACCCAAAGAAGACGATATCAAAATTAATTATTTTAAATATTATTTTTTCAAATTTTTCAAAAAATCTCAACAAAACCATATCATTGAAATGATTTTGTTGAAATTTTTTGAATAATAATTTTTTCCAACTTCTGAATTTGTATATTACAAGGGCAGATACGGCCATTTCATTAGGTAAAGGTTTAACTTCATAAGATACAGCCTGTGTTTAGTAGCTTTCCATGCAGTACAGTACTAAATCTTCTTTGTTTTAATTTCAGTATTTCACATTCTGTGTGGTATTATCGATGATTGCCAGTTCAATATTTCTACAAGCCAGTAGTGTTCTTAAGCTGGTGCTACTAACCTTAATTTCTGTGCTTTATATTGTGGTAATTGAAGTTTGCTTCTCCACCCTCTTCAACAATCGTGACTATATTCTCAGGGCTAGTGCCGGGTGAGTATTTCAACCAATACAATAATTTGTAAGAAAATAATTTCTGAATGAAAATTTATGTCAAGTCCGATTTTTTTGCCAAGGTAGAAAATCCAGTCTCAATGAACTATGGTAGTTGTATGATGCATTTAAATTCAAATACAATCTCTCTTGCACAATTAACCTTCAAAGACATAATTCAGATAACTCACAACAGGTGCAAATCCAATAAAATAGGAATTTTTGGAGACAATATCAAGGTAATATAGGCAGCCATGACTTGATTAGAAACCACTGCCAAGGGTTCTGTATGTTGTATAATTTGTATGTTGTAAATTTGTTGAAAATTGTCCAGGCATGGTCGTGGCTATCCCAATATTACAAATTCATCATTCAGTTTTGGTTTTTTTTGCACTCAATCCAGTGAAGAGTTATGAGCTATATTTTGGTGTTGGGGAGCATAGACCCATCTTCCACACCCACATTCTGCCACCTCTGTCTGAGGTCCATTAGTTGAAAATTTGCTTCTGCGTCTTGTCTTTTTTTAATTATAATTTGGGAGTTATTCTCTATGTGAAGACTCTGTTATGTGGGTGTTTCATTAGTGAACCTGTCTCATAGCAAATGAAACATTAATACTCCAAAAAAGTTTCTCAGGCCCTCCCGCACGGTCTTTTTGGCTGCCGTATGCTCTCTTTTTATTGCCATTGCAAACTTAAAAAAATAAAAATTAAATGGTTTATGTCTCATATTTTACCAAACTTAATAAAATTGATAAATATTGCACCCAAAGGACGAAATTCTCCACCATCCATGCTATTCTGTAGATTATGAGGCCTAAACATAAAACAAACCATGAACATGAATTTTTGATGGCAAAGAAATAATTACAAAAATAAAAAATTAAATAAAAAACCACCCACCCACATGCAGTTTTACAAAAAAAGGCCTGAGAAACAGAAGATCTACTTTATGAGGCCTTATAGGTTAAGTTTATCAAACATAGGGCAGGTATATTACAAAAATATTTCTAACTTTCAGTTTTTATTTAAATTTCTTTCTCATTTTGTAGAAAGGGCATTTATGAGTCAGGCTCAGGCATTGCATTGAAGTGGGAGACCATAGCAGTATTGATACTGTATACAATATCACTGTTTATACACGCACAGCAGGTGGAATACACAGCTCGACTAGATTTTCTTTGGAAAATTGAGGTGAGCGACTGATATTACATGCTAAATTTTTAAGCTCCAAGGTCTTTCAGGATCTTTGTTCTTATGCCCTTCATCATTCAATCTGTTTTTCTCCCATCTGACCATTTTTTAGAACCATGGTTTACTGGTAGAGCGCTGAATTAGCTTTGGTCATCAACATTTGTTCATCTCTCTTTGCCTTGTTACAGTTTATGAGAGAGTGCCTATAGGCACTCTCTCATAAATTATAACAAGGCAAATCCTAACGACAAAATTATTTAACTTCAAAGGCAATATAAAGCTCATCCACCAAAAATGATGCATTTAACTTAAAGCACCTGCACTAAAGAATTCCAACACTCTACCAGTTAACAAAGCAACAGCACAAATTTTGTTACATTAACCCTTGACCTAACATAATAGCCAGAGCTGTTGCTCAGTTATTTACAAAAATCACCATTCAAACTTTAACCTTTTTTTAAAATTTTTGTTTCCAAAACATACCTCATGACCCCTCATCTTTCTCATTGAGCCCATTACAGTGAGTGGTGACAAGCTTTGTTTTTCAGGCCACAAATTAATATATTCACTTATTCAAAAATTCCGGTCATGATTAGCAATTGTGCATAAATATGTGACCTTAAACACCAATAAATAAATAAATAAATAATATATTCAAAAATTGTTATTGCAAGTATTGTCCAGTCATGTTGGGTAAAGGGTCCACTTATTCATACCTAAACAGGGATTCACAATTTGAAAATCCAAGATACCCTCCACAAAGGTTATCCCAGAAAAATTTGCATAACCTTTTAGAGCCAAGATAAACCCAATCCGACTGTACTCTCTTTTGTCGGTGTGGGTTTTTTTTAACTGGTAAAGCGCTGAATTATTTCTGGTCATCACAGTTTGTTTACTTGTCTTTGACTTTTTTCTGTTTATATCAAGAGGCACTCTCCCTTAAATTGTGACAAGATAAATCCACACAGACTTAATAATTTCATTCAAAAAGCCGTTTAGTTGTGGCATTTTCACTTCAAAATAAAGACTAAATATGGGCCTCCAGCCCCACACCAGTTAATGAATACAAAAATATAATGCCTATATTTAGCATTGTTCCGTTGATCTTCCCTCTCTTAATAAATTGTGATGACTCCACCACCTTCTCTTTCAGCCTTCATTGATCAAGTATATAACTGGTCAGGTGTATAACTTGGGTCTTCAAAATACTCCACCCGAAAGGTAAATGAGAGCATAATCTCTTAAATTCAGAGTAATCCCCAACTACTGACCAACAATAAATATTAAACCCCAAAAAACCTTAAAAAGAAAAATAGAAAGAGAACATTCGTCTGTCGGAAAGGGTTTAGGATAAACTTATTTAAAACTCTTTTAATTTTAACTAAATGATTTTAGAGGAGCAAGAAAATGCTATCCTAGAAAAATTGGGGCAACCTTTGAACTAACTTAATGCAGGGTTATCCAATTTGTGCATCCCTAACAAAAGCCCATAGTTGTGTAGAATTATTAAGTGTTGGTGTAATAATAGAGTAAAAATATTCTGAGCATGTTTTTCAAACCCTGTGAGAGGCAAATGAGATATTTTCATACCCTCTCCCCCAACACATACTCACCCAGCCCCAACTAATGAAGATACAAGCTTTGAAGTTAGTAAGAATGACCATAACTGTCTGTCTGTCCACAATATTGTCATTACATCCTCTCTTACAGTTCTCAATCGATTTTTAGGAAACTTGGAGTATATTAACAGTTTGATGGATACATGTGCATGAAGTGACCAGCTGCAGTCCAACAATTTTTATTCAAATGTTATAACCTTTGACACTTAGCCCAAAACATTGTCATCAGACACTTCCTAATGCATTTTGACCAAACCTGAATACACCAATAGTGCAATTGGTATATGTGCTTGAAGTAGCGATGAAGTTCACTGTCAGATGATTGCATCAGGAGTTATGATCTCTTGGCAATGTGTTGAGGGTGGTTAGTGGAACATTCCTTTTGATAATTGTCTGGCTTTGATATTTGTAGCCATATTGATTTTGATTTTCATCTGCAGAATGACTTTACTGATTGGTCTCATTTCTTGGAGATCTGTTGAGGATATGTTCCAATAAAACTAAAATCCTCCTCCTCTGATTGGACAAGAGCTCGCTTTGTATATTCTATGTTTACAGCTCAAGTGACAAATGTTATCGAGTGACGTCACAGTGTGAAATATTTGCAATGACGTCGCCCGTTTCAAAACTGCTTCATCAACGGAGTGATCAGGAAGCCGCTTCATTTTTCTGGATGTTTCACATGTGCAGCAGACAGTGTTCCGGATGAAGTGGTGTTTAAATTACAAACCGATTTACAAATTGAACTAAGATGGAATGAGTTTATTGTTTATTTATCCAGTGCCGTTGTGGATACACAAGAGGTTTATTTACTAAACCTGTGATCGTTAAAAGTTGCCTTGAACAAGGCAACTTTTAATGATCACAAGTTTAGTAAATTAGCCTCTCGTTGACGATGTAGGTTTTGGGCTATGGGTAGTGTCTATTGGAACATATACGTTATTGCGATGAATTGACAGTAACATGGTCTGAGGTTTGCAGCTTGGAGCATATGTTCAACCTCGACGCTTCACGTCTCGATTGAACATAAGCTCCGAGCTGTAAACCTCAGACCATGGTTACCGTCAATTCATCACAATAACTTATAGTGTTGATAATGGGTAGTGGACAGTTCCTTTCGATGACTAGCTTGTTGAATTTTAGTGCTCATTAAATTTGTTGGTTCTGAAAATTCTGAAAGTGGTGCATGAGTGGGTGGAATATGCTGTCAGTGGTAATGCTGGAGGGGCTTCACTTTGGTCTTGTTTTAGGACTCTGCAATAAACTGTAATATAGTTCTCTACCAGTATACATAACAATTCCAAGTAATTGGATATTTCTTAATTGAATAACTCTGTTGTTTGCATATTACTCCAGAAAACCAAACCACTTCCCATACCTTCTCTAAAAATTTGACCTATTATTTGCATATAGGTTATAGAGTAAACTCTTGTTCATTTAATAAAAAACTACTGAACTACCAAAGAATTACTGTGACAGTCACTGAATTCACCAGGTTTATTGTCCTCAATACAGTACAGTGGAACCCTGGTAATAGACTAACACCTTTGTCAGTGAGAATTATTCAATTATCAGGGATTTGGTCACTATTCTGTATTCTAAAGATAAACTGAGCTTTTATTCTATTATATCTTGTTTGACAGTGCTCATGGAGCTCTGTCAAACAAAATTATAATGGATTAAATGCCCACATTGGATGCACTAAGTCCAAATAGGTTTATAAACAATGGGAATTCAGTGATAGTCACAGTAAGTTATCAACATATCACAAAGTTTTTAATCCAATTAACAGGAGTTTGCTCGATAACCTATATGCAATTAAAAGATCAAATTTGTACTTGGGGTATTGTAAATGGTTTTGTGTTTGAAATTTATATTGTCAACAGGATTATTCAATAAAGAGATGTGCAATTAAGTGTGTTCTGCTGTACCATGATTGGTCTTCAAACTGAAAGGTCTACGGTTGGATCCCAACCAGGGGTAACAGTGTTGATGCCTTGGACAAGGAACTTAATCCTGATTGCCCATGTGGGAGCACGGTGGTTCTGTGCACTAAAGTGTATTGCATGCCAATGGTGCACTAGTCTTCAACCAATGCTAACCCTGCTTGTGTGGACTTAGTATGTTGGGGAGTCTGACCATTGCTCGCTGCTGGTCAGTTGTTCTCTCTGGGTATTCTGGCTTCCTCCACCCATTAAACTGTCTGACACAAGGTGACCCTGGCTGTTGAAAGTGTTGTTAAACCCCAATAAATAAATAATAATAAGGCCTGAAAAAATAAAAAATCTGTTTCTCAGGCCCTCCCGCATGGTCCTTTTCGCTGCCGCATGCTCTCTTTTTATAACCAATTTAAACTTAAAATATTAAAAATTAAATGTTTTATCTCTGATATTTTACCCAAGTTGAAAAAATTGATGAATTTGTCCCTTGAGTGCAAGAAGGCTTTGCAATGCTTTAGCATTGCAAAGCCTTCTTGCACTCAAGGGATGAAATACACCACCACTCATGCTATTCTGTAGATTATGAGGCCTAAAACTTGAACCAAGAACATTAACTTTTGATGGCAAAGAAGAAATTACTGAAATAAAAAATAAAAT
The DNA here is from genome assembly GCA_031216915.1 of Pictodentalium vernedei. Classification (NCBI taxonomy): domain Eukaryota; kingdom Metazoa; phylum Mollusca; class Scaphopoda; order Dentaliida; family Dentaliidae; genus Pictodentalium; species Pictodentalium vernedei. The sequence goes on from CM062288.1 coordinate 272,303,282, forward strand.
AAAAAAACGCTCGCCTGCATGCAATTTCACAAATAATGGCCTGAGAAACAGAAGATCTATTTTGTATGGCCTAATAATAATATACCCATTTATATAGCGCCAAAATTATAGTTCTATGGATAAAGAACCATATTCTAAGGCACTGTACATGTTACTGAGCTAGTGCAAATATACAAACAGAACATCTATTTTACAGTCCAGAATATCACTTTCAGGCTTTTTGAAATAGATATGTTTTGAGATCTTTCATTAAAATGTTGACATTTGACAGTCTTTTTAGATGATCAGCTAAATTATTCCACAAGTGAGAACCACCAAATGAGAATGACCTATCTCCAAATGTCTTACACCTATTTTTTGGAACATGTAGTATCATTTTACCATCAGACCTCAGGTTGTATTGACGCACATTTTTGGTATTACTGAGTTCTAAGTAGGCTGGTGACATGTTATTTTGTGCCTTGAAAACTAATAATAAAGTTTTGAAAATTATTCTGTACTTTACTGACAGCCAGTGCAGATCCAACAAAACAGGAGTGATGTGTTGAGATCTACATACCACTCGGGCTGTACTAGCATTGTGGAAGGTTGAACAATAAGGCATTACTAAAATCCAAATGTGAAGTTACAAAGGCATGAACTAGAGTTTTTGGCTCACCAACATTAGTTGTGTGAGCCTATGGCATAGCCCTCATGTCGGCGTCGGCATCAGCGTCGGCGTCCGCTCTCAAATATTTTGAACTTTTGTGTACAGGTTTTGATTTTTTGGCTTTTTAAATTTTTTTTTAGTTTCTGCATATTGCTATGGTGGTTCACTATAACATTTAACTCTTTTCCAGCGTATTTTGTCTTAATTTTAACCCTTTGAATCAAATTTTAGACTTATTTTGATGTTTGCGTGCAGGTTTTGATGGGTTTTTTTTTCCTTTCTTCCAAGTGGAGATTTACCTTGCAGCATATGTCCATGCTTTCTATTGTATGTAAACATGCATCTTAGGGCGATGTTTGTATTATTTAACCCTTTTCCTGCTGAATTACTTCAATTTTGGACTTTTATGTACAGCTTTTGGACTTAGGGTTACAGCTTCTTACTTTTATGTACAGGTTGTGATAAAAAAAAACAATTTCAAGTGAGGTTGACCTCACTGCATATTGCAGTGGTGGTTATTATAACACTGATATCTTTCCAGTGCATTTTTAATAAATTTTTAACCCTTTGAATAGATTTTTAGACTTATTTTGACGTTTGCGTGCAGGTTTTCATGGTTTTTTTTTTTTTCCTTTCTTCCAAGTGTAGAGTTTCTGCATATTGCTATGGTGATTCACTATAACATTTAACTCTCTTCCAGGGTATTTTGTCTTAATTTTAACCCTTTGAATCAAATTTTAGACTTATTTTGATGTTTGCGTGCAGGTTTTGATGTTTTTTTTTTCCTTTCTTCCAAGTGGAGATTTACCTTGCAGCATATGTCCATGCTTTCTATTGTATGTAAACATGCATCTTAGGGCTATGTTTGTATTATTTAACCCTTTTCCTGCTGAATTACTTCAATTTTGGACTTTTATGTACAGCTTTTGGACTTAGGCTTACAGCTTCTTACTTTTATGTACAGGTTGTGATAAAAAAAAACAATTTCAAGTGAGGTTGACCTCACTGCATATTGCAGTGGTGGTTATTATAACATTGATATCTTTCCAGCGCATTTTTTAAAAAGTTTTAACCCTTTGAATAGATTTTTAGACTTATTTTGACATTTGCTTGCAGGTTTTCATGTATTTTTTTTCCTTTCTTCTAAGTGTAGATTTACCTTGTAGCATATGTCCATGCTTTCTATTGTATGTAAACATGCATCTTAGGGTTACGTTGTATTCTTTAACCCTTTTCCTGCTTAATTACTTCAATTTTGGACTTCTTTTGTTTACAGGTTTGGATTTTTGTGCTTTTAAAAAAATGTTTTTCTTCTTTGCATATTGCACGATAACATTTAACTCTTTTCCAGGGTATTTCGTCTTAATTTTAACCCTTTGAATCAAATTTTGGACTTATTTTGATGTTTGTGTGCAGGTTTTGATGTTTTTTTACTTTTATGTGCAGGTTTTGAGGTTTTTCTTTCTTTTCTTTCAAGTGGTGACTTACCTTGTAGCATATTGCCATGGTTCCTATTTTATGTTAGGATGCTTCTTGGGGCTATTATTATATTATTTAACCCTTTAGCTGCTTATTTACTTTAATTTTGGACTTTTGTGTGCAGGTTTTGTACTTTTGTGTGCAGGTTTTGATATTTTTTTTTAAGTGGAGTTTTACCTCTCTGGCATATTGCCATGGTGGTTACTGTAACATTTTCTGGGTATTTTTCTAAATTTTAACCCTTTGAAACAAATGTGATACTTTTATGTGCAGGTTTTGAGGTTTGTCTTTCTTTTCTTCCAAGTGGATATTTTTCAAGTAGACTTTCACCTTACTGGCATATTGCCATTGTGGTTACTGTGACAGGGTATTTTTCTCAATTTTAACCCCTTGAAACAAATGTGATACTTTTTTTACTTTTATGTGCAGGTTTTGAGGTTTGTCTTTCTTTTTTTCAAAGTGGAGACTTACCTTGTAGCATATTGCCATGGTTCCTATTTTATGTTAGCATGCTTGTTAAGGGTTATTATTATATTATTTAACCCTTTAGCTGCTTATTTTCTTTAATTTTGGACGTTTGTGTGCAAGTTTTGAACTTTTTTTTTTTACTCCAGCCACCCCTTTGCATTGGCCACCTGTTGGTGAGCCATGGGGTACTGATACCCCCTCTAGTTGTTAAGTCTTTTGTAAGGAACTGTCTTAATTGTTAATTTTTGTATAGACCACTGAAAGCCTTGTTGAACGTATTTGTAACATGTTTGTCCATAGACATATTTGAGTCAAAGAAGGCACCAAGATTATGTACACTGTCACTTGCTATGGTGGTGGAATCTCCTACCTTCACTGAGTTGATGTCAATTTCAGTGAGTTGCTGAGGTGAACCAATTGCTAGGAAGCTTATCATCATTTATCATTAATTTGTTTGAAATCATCATCAGTCCAAATGTCCGAAATACATGATTCAATAATTTCTAGATCTTTAGTTTGATCCTTGGTTGATGGTCAAAAAGAGAAATAGACCTCTGTGTCAACAGCATAACCATGAATGCCAGGCAGGTGTGATTCAGTGATGGCAAACATTTCTGAAATGTAGAATCAAAACAGAGCAGGACTAAGGCAACTGCCCTGTGGGACTCCACAGTCTTTTGATGGGTTACCATTTATTGATACACGCTGTTGTATAAACGATGTACTATGAAAACATGATAACTATGATAACAAAACTAGATATAGAATTTTGTGCTGGGAACTCGATCTGTCCGAAATTCTCTGTTCGCTTACCTCCCAACAGTTCTGTAGAATCTCTCTTTTAAAAAATAAACAAACTAAAGTACATAGAATCTCAGCTTTTATTCTTATTCATTTTCTTGATTCATTCTCGATTTTGCAGACTTTTATTTCTAAAATCTCAAGCCACTTGAGTACAGTGGAACCCTGTTAATTGAATAGTCACTTTGCCAATGAAAATTATTCAATTGACAGGGATTGTGTCACTTTCCTGTATTTTAGAGATAAACTTAGCATTTATTCTGTTATATCTTGTTTGACAGAGCTCCATGAGTTATAATAGATTGAATACCTGTATTGGATGTACTCATGCCAAATAGGTCTATAAACTGGGGAGAATTGGGGCAATTTCTCGACAGGTTACAAGATTTTAGCTTAACTTGACAAAGTCAAGATAAGCTATTGCCATCACGCGTGCGGATGTCTGTTAGTCTGTGAGTCCATTCACATTTTCCTTTAGCACAGGCTACACCCCATAGTTCTTGTCTGATCATCATGAAATTTCATATGCAGGTTTGGGGTCATGTCTAGATGAGAACATCCCCTTTTCGTCGCGATCAGTCAACTGGTATGGCTGCCCGAGCCCAAAACCGAAAACCATTAGCACAGTCTACAGGTCGTATTTATGAATGGATTTCATTGTATAATGTCTAGATGAGAACATCCCCTTTTGGTCATGTTCTGTCAACCATGATGGCTGCCAAAGCCCAAAACCCAAAAACTTTTAGCACGGTCTGCAGGTCATATTTAATATGGAGGGATTTCATTGTAACTTAGTAGGATGACTCTGTATGATGTCTAGATGAGAACTTCCCCATTTGGTCGCGATCTGTCAACCTGCCGACTGCCCGAGCCCAAAACCCGAAAACATTTAGCACAGTCTACAGGTCATATTTGTGGAGGGATTTCATTGTAACTTGGTAGGTTGACTTCATATAATATCTAGATGAGAACATCCCCGTTTGGATTCAATTGGGCAACTGTGACAGCTACAGGGGCCCAAAAACCATTAGCACAGTCTACAGGTCATATTTATGAAGGGATTTCATTGTAACGTGGTAGGATGACTCCAAATAATGTCTAGAGGAGAACGTCCCCTTTTGGTCGCAATCATTCAGCCTTTATAGCTGCCCGAGCCCAAAACCTTTAGCATAGTCTATAGATTGTATTTATGGAAGGATTTCATTGTAACTTGTTAGGTTGACGCCATATAATGCTTAGATGATGACATCCCTTTTGGTCGTGATTGGTCAACTGTGATGGCTACAGGGGCCTGAAGCCCGAAAACCTTGAGCACAGTCTACAGGTCATATTTATGAAGGGATTTCATTGTACCTTTGTAGGATCACTCCAGATCATGCCCAGATGGGAACGTCCCCTTTTGGTTGCGATCATTCAACCATGATGGCTGCCCAAGCCCAAAACCTGAAAACCTTTAGCACAGTCTACAGGTCATATTTATGGAGGGATTTCATTGTAACTTGGTAGATTTATATTTATTATACCACCCACTTGAAAAGTGGGCGGTATATAGCATTCATGGTGTCCGTACTTCCGCACGTCCGTACGTCCGTGACGCTTTGGGGGTACACATCTGCTATCCGCTACTCCTCTTAAACCAGTGGGTGGATTTCATTGAAACTTACAGGCATTCTTTTCTATACATTATAGATGTGCACCTCCTATTTTGCTTTCAGGTATTTTTATTTTTTACTCTTTCCCAAAGGGCGAAATGAACTTAGCCAAATTGTTGTGATGCTTTAAGGGGGGTACACTCCTGCTATCCGCTACTCCTCTTATACCAGTGGGCGAATTTCATTGAAACTCTCAGACATTCTTTTATATACATTATAGATGTGCACCTTCTATTCTGCTTTCAGGTATTTTTATTTTTTCATCTTGCATGCTCTTTGTAATATTTACCCTTTCTCATATTGAAAATTGCTCTCATGTTTTCGGAGAACATACAGATGTGCTGTGTATATTAAATACTTTTTTACTGTCGTGAAATGTTTCTTGGTTGGAGTGGGTGGTATCTTTAGTGAGCAGTGCTCACAGTAATTCTAGTTTATTTATTTATTTATTGGTGTTTAAGGTCACATATTTCTGCACAATGGCTAAACATGACCACGACAGTTTTACGAGTGGAGGAAGCCGGAGTACCCAGAGAGAACCACCGAGCAACGGCGAGCAGCTGTCAGCTCCCCATCATGCTAACTCCACACAAGCAGGGTTAGCATTGGTTGAAGACAGGTGCACCATCGATGTGCAGTACGCCTTAGTACACAGCGTCACCGTGCCCCCACGTGGGCAATGGGGGTGAAATGTCTTGCCAAAGGACACAACACGGTTGCCGCAGGTGGGATTCGAACCGAGGACCTCTCGGCTTGCAGCCTGCACCTCTACCAACTGAGCCACCACGCCCCCAACTTGGTAGATTGACTTCATACAATGTCTACATGAAAACGTCCCCTTTTGGACGCAATTGGGCAACTGTGATGGCTGCAGGGGCCTGAAGCCCGAAAACCTTTAGCACAGTCTACAAGTCATATTTATGAAGGGATTTCATTGTTACTTGGTAGGATGACTCCAAATAATGTCTAGATGAGAATGTCCCCTTTTGGTCGCGATCAATCAGCCTTGATGGCTGCCCGAGCCCAAAATCCCAAAACCTTTAGCATAGTCTATAGGTCGTATTTATGGAAGGATTTCATTATAACTTGTTATGTTGACTCCATATAATGTCTAGATGATGACATTCCCTTTTGGTTGTGATTGGTCAACTGGGCCACAGGGGCACGAAGCTCAAAAACCTTGAGCACAGTTTACAGCTCATATTTATGAAGGGATTTCATTGTAGTTTCAAAGGATCACTCCAGATGATGCCCATATGACAATGTCCCCTTTTGGTTGCAGTCATTCAACCATGATGGCTGCCGGAGCCCAAAACCTGAACAACTTTAGTACAGACTACGGGTCATATTTGTGAAGGGATTTCATTGTAATTTAGTAGAATGACTCAGTATAATTTCGAGATGAGGACGTCCACTTTTAGTTGCAATCGGTCATCCGTCATGGCTACACAAGCCTGAAGCCCGAAAACCTTTACCACAGTCTACAGGCCATATTTATGAAGGGATTTCAATGTAACTTGACAGGATGACTCATTTTGGAATAAATCCACTGTAACTTGAAAACTTTCATTGACATACGTTAACTGTGAGGGCTACATACATTAACTGTGAGGTCCACATTAACCCACCCCTCAGCTCTACAGTACAGTCTACACCTCATATTATTTTTATTGAAAACATAGCATACAGGGAACAGAAATTAACATATTTTTATACTGTACCAATGACCCAGACATAGCTGGTGCTAACTCTTAAAAATCTAGGGCCAAACACAAATTTTGCCCCCCAATCCCCAAAATTTGCATCTAAAACCAAAGAAATCATGTCCTGAATGGCCCTCCATACTTCGCCACTACTGCGCATGCGCAGTGTCAAGGACGTCCCGAAATTGGCGCCATTAATTATTCTTTGTTTGGCCCTTCATCAGTTAACATCTGACTGATCTTTGTGCTTGTAAATCTCAGTTTAAATGATGCCAGACACATAAATATTAGAGAAATGGTGATTCTAAGGAGGATATAGAAGGAGGAGAGGAAAAATGAGTGACAGAAAATAATCAGGGCTGTAACTTAAAATTTTTTAATGAAATTATGTTAAGTTACCTATTTTCGAGGCAAGGGCCTGTTGTGGTCATTCTTGCTATAAAGTTACACTGCTTGTTCAGTGTTTTCCTCTCTCCCTTTCCTTTAAGTACCCCCTTGCTATTCTCCCATGCTTTTGGCATATTTTCTGTAATATTATTACTAAAATTTCTTGGGAGTTTTAGCTTGATAACAGAATGAATTCTGTTCTTTTCCCCATGTTTACGTCTTCACCCATGGGTGGTTAGGCGTAGTGTTCTGCATCTACCATCTGATGTTCTGCAGTTTCTTCCCTGGAAGTCTCTGTTTTGCATCAGATAGTGTATTATTGGTAACTGATTTCGGGCCAGGGTTATCAGTGCCTGGAGTCATGTTTCTAGTGTTTTTACACTTCTTGTTTACATTGACAACAGCCTCTCTGTGAGGGGGATTTCTTGAAAATAATATCTTGATGTTAGTTTAATCATAACTAGATACGTTATTATTGTTCGTAAGTGTTGCATTAATTTTTTAAAATATTTTTAAAATTTTTGTCCACACTTAGGCTTGGGATCCATTGGGGCTCAACGTTACTTTTCAGACACTTGGGCTTTTCTGAAAAAATATTTTTTCAAAAAATTTTTTTGATTTCAATTATTTTTTCTATGTTAATGGATCATGTTATTATGTATTTTGATTTTCAGGGGTTGGTGCGAGTACTGGGACTTTGTATTCTTTCACAATGAAAGGATATTGTTCAATTGTAATAAGAGGAAATCTTCCTCTGACTTTCATAATCATTGTATAAATGTAGTCAGTGTACTCGCACTAACTCCTGTTTAGTATGTGTTAATTTCGATGACAACATGGGAAGCGTGTGTCACGGTATGTTAGCGGGGAAATGGCCATGCCGGTCCTTTCCCCGCAGGGTCACTCTAGTTTATCAATCTCTATTTCAGACAATCAAGAACAGGGTGATATTTCTGTGATGTCTTCCAAAAGTGTGCCTCCGTCGTCACAATTAATGAAGAGCTAGCGGCAAAGTGCTCATGGAAATACGTCAATTACCTAAGACGTCCCTAGTAGGATCGACGGCCTTTGACGTCTGCTAGCTCGCCCGGTGTAGCGTCCATTCATCGAATGGTTCGGCAGCCGGGTTCGTCCGTTGCGGTCCAGAAAGGAGTTTTGGGTGATGCGAGCACTATAAATCAACCAAGTGCACACCCAGTGACGGCGGATTAGAGGAGAGAACGGAGGAAACCTATTAGTCCGGTTCCTAGCTCGTCCAGGTCCATCCGGGCTGCGAGTGAGAGAGGCCCCTCTCTCGTACAACAACATCTGGCCCCAGATGTTGTGGTACAAAATGTTTTGCATTCGGAGCATACGTCCGCCGCTTGGGACGCTCCGTTATATAGACAGTCCGGAGAAACTTTCAATAAGGTTTCCTCATCCTCATGGTAGTGCACACGACCGCACCTTGGCTACGTGACCTCGGATATCCAGTCAACTTTGCCAATCAGAGAATCCTCGGCGACCAGGTCACGCCATCCGGTAGCCAGGGACACGAGGCCTGCAGACTCCAGACGTTTGCATAAGAAAGTATGCGGGAGTCAATGTACACGGAGCTTCCGGCGGCAAAGCATCGTAAGACCGCTACTGCACAGGCCTCGGTGACGGACGTGCTATCCCAAATAGCACAACTTACGGCAGCATCCCAGCAACGACAGAATCTCTGTCGCATCATGTAATATCCGACGACGCTGGGTCGGGACGCTCCGCTGAAGCATCAAGTACGGACGTCCGAAAACTTCATACGGTCCGACAGGATGGCGAAAGGGATTCGGAGGAGTTCGGGCTTTCCCTTTCAGAACAACATAAGCTGCAGTATATGTCATCCGGCTTTATCTTCTAGAGGTTGTTTCGTCGGACCAGAATGCTGCGATGCCGGATAAGAAACTGATATCGTCGGTGGACACAAGAATTTTTGGATCGGTTCTGGGACATTGTCCCTCAGTTCTGACACAGTCCAATAATGTCACAGGAACTTTCGAATTATTGAACGACGCTACATATATATATATTTGCTTGCTATTAACAAGCAAGTTTGGTTTCTTGTTCGCAAAGTTACTGAGATGTCTTTCAAAAGGGTGCCTCTGTCGTCATAGTTAAATGAAGAGCTAGTGGCAATAAGTGCTCATGGAATACGTCAATCGCCTAAGAGGTCCCTAGTAGGATCGACGGCGTTGACATTCGCTAGCTCACCCGGTGTAGCATCCATTCATCGAATGGTTCGGCAGCCGGGTGCGTCCGTTGCGGTCTAGGAAGGAGATTGGGGTGATGCGAGCACTATAATAGACAATAGTACACACCCGGTGACGACGGATTAGAGGAGAGATTGGAGGAAGCCTGTTAGTCCGGTTCCTAGCTCGTCCAGGTCCGTCCGGGCTGCGAGCGAGAGAGGTCCCTCTCTCGTACAACAACATCTGGGTCCGGATGTTGTGGTACAGACGTTTCGCATTCGGAGCATATGTCCACCACTCGGGACACTCCGTTATATAGACAGTCCGAGAGACTGTCGATAATGCTTCCTCATCCTCACAGCAGCGCACACGACCGCACCTTGGCTACGTGACCTCGAGTATCTGGCCAGCTTCGTCATTCAGTGATCCACGGCGAACAGGTCACGCCATCCGGTAGCCAGGGGACACGAGACCTGTACACTCCGGTCGCTCGCATAATAGAAGTATGCACGGGGTAACGAACACAGAGCTTCCAGTGGCAAGGCATCGTAAGACCGCTTCTCCACAGGCCTCAGTGACGGACGTGCTATCCAAAATAGCACAGCTTATCGCAGCTTCCCAGCAATCGACAGAATCTCTGTCGAATCAGGTATAATCCATCGGCGCTGGGTCGGTTCGCTCCGCTGTTGCATCAGGTACGGAAGACCGAACACTTCATAGGGTCCGACAGGATGGCGAAAGGGATTCGGACGATTTCAAGCTTTCCCTTTCGGAACAACAGAAGCTGCCATACATTTCTTCCGGCATTATCTTCCAGAGGTTGTTCCGTCGGACTAGAATGCTGCGATGCTGGATAAGAGACTAATAGCATCATTGGACACAGAGTTTTTGATTGGTTCAGGGACATCGTCCCTGAGTTGCCGACACAGTCCAATAATGTCATTAGAACATTCAAATTATTGAACGACGCTATATATAAGCTTGCTACCAAAACATGCTAGTCTAGTTTCTTGTCCGCAAATGCTCTAAATCTGCCTTTCATCAATTCTAGGAATAAATTTGTAATGGCAGGACAGGGCATACTGAGAGTTCCTCTGCGTCTAGACGACGAGGTGGAAGACTGGGAATTGTCTTTTTCGCCGTCTATGTCAATTCCAACCACGATGTTGGAAACGACAATGATGTCTAATGGACTTAACTTAGACGCTTTATCATTCATAGACCACCTTACTGAGGCGTTATCATTACGTCTTCAAGAGAAAGAATTCCAGGATATGATTCTTAATGAGATTTCTTTCAAGGGTAGTAGTTTTTCCACGTATAACTCTGCCCTTCAGTGGCAACCTGGAGTTGGTTAGACGTGACGCATCCCTACCTACATCCACGCGCGTGGATAGTAAGGTGAAGAACTCTCTCAGAGTCGCTTTGGTCTCGGAGAAGCTTCTCTTCGACGGCAACCTTTCAGCAATCTATGAATTGCTCGATATACATTTTCTCTTGTCAATCAAGTGTAACAAGAGATTCAGACTTAGGCAAACATTCGGTGGTTGACTCGGAGAGTTCCACTGCAGTAGCCGGATCCGAGTTTTACGATTATGACGGATGCCAGTCAAACAGGTTGGGGTACAATATTGATCCCAACGGATTCGAAGTGCCAGGGTCTTTAGGTTCCGCAGTTTTTAGGCAAGCACTTAACTTCCAGGAAATGATGTTATTTTGGCTTGCACTACGTCATTGGATGAACATTATGCAGAAACGCATGTCCAAATCCTGTCCGATAATATGACAGTAGTTGCGTATATCCGGAACCAGGGAGGCACTCATTCGGTTCCATTATTGAATTTAACAGAAAGAATCCTTCTGTTTGTTCTAGAACACCAAGTTCTGTTTCGGACCGTCATATTCCGTGTCGTCTGATTGTATTAGCAGACTCCCTTTCACGTAAGGGTCGCTTGTTGCCGTCAGAATGGACTCAGATTTGCTACCAATGGGAGCGCCCAATGATAATTTATTTGCAACACAACTCACCAATCAATTGCAGACATATGTGTCTCCATGTCCGGATCCCCGAGCATATGTAGTTTACGCTCTATTGATCTAGTAGGACGGAATGATAGGATATGCGTATCCTCCAGCGCTGTTGATTCAGCAAGTATTGCTAAGATAATCATTATCAATACAATTCTGTGGGTAGCATCTCTGTCTCCACAGAGACCGTGGATAAATTTACTCAGGTGTCTGCTGTGGGACTTACCGCGAAAACTTCCTCCACGAGAGGATCTTCTTTTGCTGGGGAAATCGGGTCAACTTCTTCACAACCCGCAAGGTCTCAACCTTCACGTATTCCGTTGTGCGGTCCTTCTTGCACGGCAAGCATTGTACAGGACGAGCAGTGGACGCGATTTCTAACTGTAGGAGGACCTCCTCTTCGCTATACTATGCGGCTAAAGTGGAGGCTCTTCCGTCGTTGGTGTAGGGATCATTATGTTGATATTTTTGATCCCTCCATACCAGACATTGCAAACTTTCTGGTATACTTGCTTGACAAGATCAACTGCAGCCTGTTACTATTAAAGGTTATAGGTCTATGTTATCTGATACCTATGCACACCATGATAGTTTACAATTGAGTCTAATGTCTCTTTATCTAAGTTAGTTAGAAACATTCAATTTATAGACCTAGAATCCTTAGATTAATTCCTATACGGAATTTAGCTTGGGTTCTTATTAAACTAAAGTAACCATTTGAGCCTCTTGAGACAGTAGTTTTCAAATTCTGGCCCTTTAAGACAGCAATTCTCTTAGTCTTCTCTTCTGCGGAAGAGTCAGTGAGCTTCATGCACTATCGGTGGACGATTCTCACTTTCGTAGTATCGGAAACACTATTACCTTTACTACTAATGTTGGATTTTTCGTTAAGAATCAGGCTCCTAATAAATATCCAGAACCTATTGTTATTAAGGTCCTTCCGTCTTCGTACGGGCATAGGCCTTTACTCTGTCCGGTTAGAGCTTTATGTATTTATAAACAGATCTCAGTTTATCAGTAAGGACGTAAGCTTCTTCTGTCTTTGATGCCTAATAGAAAGACATTACGGTCCATTCTATTGCTAAATGGATTCAATTAACTATCGTTACTGCTTATGATAATCTATTGTTAACTCAGCAGTTTGTGCTTAAGATTTCGGCTCATGAAGTAAGAGCTCTTTCTACATCTTGGGCTTACGTAAATAGTGTCGCTATTATAGATTTAATGAAGGCTGCATATTGGTCTCAGCCATCCACATTCACGAATTTTTATCTCAGAAATATTGAGTCCATTTCCGGAGGCCTGCATTGTTTAGGTCCATTATCTGCTGCTCAGAATGTCGTTCACTTAACAGTTGCAGCTATAGCTATGTAGGCTTTCTGTTCCGGCAGTGACTCTGTCCTGCTGCCCTCTTCGCTCTGGGCTATTTGACCCAGGGCAAGGGGAAGGGGGGGGGGAGGGTGTTCCTTGGGTCACCTGTTTTATTATGAAAACAAGGGGCTACCTCCTCCTGAGTCAGTAATTCTGAGCTGTTACTGGGATGGTTTTAAAGTGAAAAGTTTATGTTTTAAAAATTCATTCATGTCATAGTTTTTAAAGTATAGCATTGGAATATATCATGTGTTAAACGGGTGTTATTATACAATCCTCGGACACTTTTAAAAGAGTATAAAGAGTCTCAATTCTCTGGACTAACTTTATTTATTGGCTTACTTTAAAAATTATTAGTATAAGGATTATACTGGATGTTAATAGAGAACATGGATGTTATGATGCTCAATTATGGAAGGTGTTGTGTCTTTCTAATTTATCATAATTAAGAAAGATACATGTAAGGCCTAATACTCCTTTTCCCCTTGAGGGGATGACTCTACTTTATATAGTTGAGCTTATTGGATTTTCCTCCATGTCCTAGGCCCTCCAGCCTTTTTACTATTCAGCTATGTCTGGGTCATTGGTACAGTATAAAAATGTTAAAAAATTTATAGTAATTTATATATTTTTTATACTTACCAATGACCCAGGCGGGGATGGCCCTCCCAGGAGTTGGGAACTCATACCTCCCCGCTGAGTACATAGCGCTTACCAGGCACTGATTGTAAGAATGATTAATGGCGCCAATTTCGGGACGTCCTTGACACTGCGCATGCGCAGTAGTGGCGAAGTATGGAGGGCCATTCAGGACATGATTACTTTGGTTTTTGAACCAAATTTTGGGGATTGGGGGGCAAAATTTGTGTTTGGCCCTAGATTTTTAAGAGTTAGCACCAGCTATGTCTGGGTCATTGGTAAGTATAAAAAATATATAAATTACTATAAATTTTTTAACATTCCCAATTATCACAATTCTTGTCTTATTTCATAATCCTTTCATAAACATTGAACATTATCCTTTTCATCAAACACAATGCACAGACAAGTTAAGCTACAGTGTCATTGACACCTTCATTTATTCAATTAACAGGAGCTTAACAGGTCAAATTTCTACTGCCTATATATAGTTTTGTATTGGGAAATTATGTTCAATTAACAGTGTTATTCGGTTAAGAGATATCCAATTAAGTGAGCTCCACTGTAATTGTATCAAGACCAGACTTCAATCGGATCAAGAAAGAGACCATGTTTGTGATCACAATACTATACTTTCAATATAAACATTAACCCTTTACCCAACATAACGTCTGAAACAAATTACTTTTCATTATATTTTTATTTTTTGCCTCAAAAACATAGTTTATGACTACCCTCTTTGGGACGAGCTCGTCAAGTTCATTCCAATGAGGGGGTCATAACCTATGTTTTTGCAACTAGTTATTCAAGAACTTTGTTTGCAAGTGTCCTCTGCTTTTCATGTTAGGTAAAGGGTTAATCCATTGTATCTTAGTTTATAGAGCCTGATGTTGAAACTTTTTTGTGAAGTTGATGAAAAATAGCTTTACATATTTATTGCAGGCACAAACAGAAATGGAAGAGGTGACGAATTTACGAGCATATAATTTGAAACTGGTTGCCAATATCTTGCCATTAAGCATAGCGGAACATTTTATAAAAAATCAGTTAAAAAAGGATGAGGTAACATTATAACCGTATACTGAAAATGTAATTTTCATATTTTACTTGAATGCCTTGAAAGTCCTGTAGTTTAAAATTCCCTTACCGAAGGCCTGAAAAATCCTGGAATATTGCAGGTGTGCACATGGGTCCTAGAATCTTGAATGTCATGGAATTTGGCATTTCTAAATTCCAGGCATGGAAAAATGAATGTTTTGTTAGGCCAGTCCTTGAAAATTCTGGAAAACCGGTCTAAATTCTAGGGGCACCACCATGCACCAATCGAAGGTCAATGTGTGTTTGTTATTTCTAGTCATGTATTCCTCTGATACTGTTTGAGTCGGTGACAGTGTACTGAAGTCTCCGGGGGCGTGGTGGCGATGCGGTAACCGGTTCTCGTCAGATCACCGAAATTAAGCAACATTGAGCCTGGTTAGGCCTCAGATGGGTGACCGTCTGAGCGATCAATTCGGACTCCCACTTTGTGTCCTTGGGCGTTGTCCACATGGGCATACGATGAAGCTGTGTACTAAGGCGTACTGCACATCGATGGTTCGCATGTCTTCAACCAATCTAACCCTGCCTGTGCTGCTGTGCGGAGTTACAATGTTGGGGAGCTGGCAGCTGCTTGTCATTGCTCGGTGGTTCTCTCTGGGTACCCCAGCTTCCTCCACCCGTAAAACTGTCACGGTCATGATTAGCCATTGTGCAAAAGTATATGATCTTTAACACCAATAAATACTGATGTCTCCAATTCTTGTTCCATGTGAATAGAATATACAAAATGCCAGGCAAGTATGCCATTTAAAGGAAGTGGCTGCAGGAAAAGAGTGTTGAGTGGCTTGAATATAACTTGAAAAATTACCATGGGGCAAATTGAGTCAAGCTGGTCATTATTGGATCGTACATGATCATTGTATGGGGGAATCTGTACTCCTAAGTTTTTAGGATTGCAGGAAATTTTTATCAGTATAAAAATAGTCAACAGGCATTTTACATGTATTCAGCTTCACCGATACAAATGTAGGTCCTGGAAATCTCTGTTGCAGGTCCTTGAAAGTCCTGTTAAGTCCTTGAATTTCAAGCTAAATTTGTGTTACGAACCCTGATATTGGAAAGTGCATGTGCTTGAGAAATGTATTTACGCAATTGTGAGAATCATTTTTGTAGTGTGAACTTATAAAATGTTTTATTTCTTTGTTTTTTTATGTATAATTGCATTATATTTTCCTCCTTTGAAATAAACCTGCTCCTGACACTGATCTTTGGGAGTTCCCCAAGTATTAGTGTTAGGTGCAGGTGCATAACTAGATGTAATCACCCACAAACACATTTCCCAAGTTTTTTTTTACCCTTTACCTAACATGAAAAGCAAACAACACTTGCAAAAATAATTCTTGCATAACTAATTTTTTTCATTTTTTGTCTCAAAAACATAGGTTATGACACCGCATTGGAACGAGCTCAACAAGCTCATTCCAATGTGGTCATAACCTATGTTTTGAGACAAAAAATGAAAAGAATAAAAAAAATTTTTGACAATTTTTGAGAATAGCGCTGGCTGGTTTTGGACATTAGTTGGGTGAAGGGTTAACTACATTCCACACCAACAAATATTTCAACAAGATCATTGAGGCATGCATTGATGATGTAGTTGGAATGTGTTATCAGTCAGGTTTTGGGGCATGACAGTTGGGACAAATTCGGTTTACACCCCCCACCCTCAATCAGTAATCATAAAATTGAGGGAAATTTGCTCGAGAAACAAGGAATTTTTTATGGGCCTAAAAACCCCAGAAAATTCTGTGTTTTTTCTCTCAAGGGTGTACAAATCCAGGTTTTTTTTATTTGGGATTTAAGTTTTGACAGCCACCTTGTGTCATACAATTTTACAGGTGGAGGAAGCTGGACTACCTGGAGAGAACCACTGAGCAATGACAAACAACTGTCCGACTCCCCAACCATACTAACTCCTCAAAGCTGGTGTAGCATTGGTTGAAGACACAGTGCCACCGTATGGGCAATCAGGAATAAGTGCCTTGCCCAAGGACAACAATGCAGTTAACCCTGGTGAGGATCAAACCTTGAACCTTTCAGTTTGAAGTCCAATGCCATTACCAGTGAGACGCCGTGCTCCCTACAACTCCAGATGAGGCATCCAGCAAATTGATGGCTTTCATCTACTAAAACGAATTGGGATCAAGTACTGCTCATGATTTATTTATTTATTGGTGTTTAACACCACTTTCAACAGCCAGGGTAATATTCTGTTATGCAGTTTTATGGGTGGAGGAAACCAGACTACCCAGAGAGAACCACCAAGCAGTAGTGAGTAACTGTTGGACTCCCCAGCATATTAATGCCACACCAGCAAGATTAGCAGTCGTTGATGGCATGCATACTATCAGTGTTTGGTAAATGGATGTATCTGACAAAATATATTTTGTCGGGCACAATCTTGTTGAAGCTGGACATTTTGTCAAATATTCGTCTTGAGATTATTGATTGTTGAGCAATATATGACGTTCAATACATGCTCTCTTATTTCCTAGACCTGAATGAGTTAACTGGTTTAGTGCTAGAAGTAACCATGATTTCACATGAAATTGTTCTGTTGCAAATTATTGAAGCGTTCCAATGGGCATTCTCCAATAAATGGTAATAAAACAATTATTTATGAAGAATATAAACTAATGCTCCCCCTACTGGTGGCATGGTATCTTTAACTGGTAGAGTGCTGGAAATCCATATTTGGGCTTTATTTTGAAGTGCAGGTACTGAAACTTAAAGAGTTCATATTCTGTGAATGTGCTTCATATTACCTTTGGCGTGAAACTTTTTAGTTTGTATAGTTTTGCCTTGTTGTAATTTATGGGAGAGTGCCTCTAGGCACTCATTTATGGGAGAGTGCCTCTAGGCACTCTCCCATAAACTGAAACAAGGCGATGACATGTGAGCATTTTTGACTTCCAAAAATAATATAGCACTCTATCAGTTTAAAGAAAAACACTTGTGTTACAAATCACTTTTGAAAAATAATTTGGCACTCTGCCAGTTAATATAGAGTCCTTGATTTGTGTTTATTTTTAGGATTTATACTCCCAGGATTGTGAAAATGCTGGTGTCATGTTTGCTTCTATTAGTAACTTCTCTGAGTTCTATGTGGAGCTTGAAGCTAACAACGAGGGTGTGGAGTGTCTGAGACTGCTAAATGAAATAATAGCTGATTTTGATCAGGTAAGTGTTGTATTTAAGTAGATTGAAAAACAGTTAGTTTTCAGTGTTTCAGTAAATTTAAAAACAATGATATATAAGGCCCCATAAAGTAGATCTGTTTCTTTGGGGTTTTTGGGGGGGGGGGGGGTTTGTTTGTAAAATTGCATGTGAGCGGGTATTTTTTTATTTACTTTTTTATTTTTATAATTATTTCGTTGCCATAAAAAATTCATGTTTTGGTGTGTTTTATGTTTTAGGCCTCATAATCTACAGAATAGCATGGGTGGTGGTGTATTTCAATCTGGAGTGCAAGAAAGCATCGCAAAGCCTTCTTGCACTCAAAGGACAAATTTATCAATGTTATTAACTTGGGTAAAATATTAGACATGAAGCATTTAATTTTTATGCCCCCCGACTATATAGTGATTGAAGTGTGTGTGTGTCTGTCCCTCTGTCAGTCAGTCTGTCCATCAGTCCATCCATCCATGTGTGTGTGTGTCTGAGCCAATAACTCGAAAACTGTTAGGCCCACAGTCATCAAACTGCACACAATTATAAAGGACCTTGGGAGGATGTGTCACATACCATAGCCGGGTTCGTACCTTCAAGGTCAAGGTCACATTTCAAGGTCACACTAAAAATCAATATTTTTATACTGTACCAATGACCCAGACATAGCTGGTGCTAACTCTTAAAAATCCATACTTTGCCCTTACGGCGCATGCGCAGTGTCAAGGACGTTCCTAAATTGGCGCCAATTATCATTCTTTGTTTGGCCCTTCATCAGTTAACATCTCACTGATCTTTGTGCTTGTAAATCTCAGTTTAAATGATGCCAGACACATAAATATTGGAGAAATGGTGATTCTAAGGAGGATATAGAAGGAGGAGAGGAAAAAGGAGTGACAGAAAATATTCAGGGCTGTAACTTAAAATTTTGTAATGAAATTATGTTAAGTTGCCTATTTTCGAGGCATGGGCCTGTTGTTGTCATTCTTGCTATGAAGTTGCACTGCTTATTCAGTGTTTCCTCTCTCCTTATCCTGTAAGTTCCCCCTTGCTATTCTCCCATGCTTTTGGCATATTTTTGAGTAAGATTACTACTAAAATTTCTTGGGAGAATTAGCTTGGTTACAGAATGAATTCTGTTATTTTCCCCATGTTTACGTTCTCACCCATGGGTGTTTAGACGTTGTGTTCTGCATCTACCATCTGATGTTCTGCAGATTCTTCTCTGGAAGTCTCTGTTTTGCATCAGATAGTGTGTATTGTTGATAACTGATTTCGGGCCTGTATTGTCAGTGCCTGGAGTCATGTTTTCTGGTGTTTATACACTTCTTGTTTACATTGGCAACAGTCTCTTTTGAGGGGGGCTTTTTGCCTTTGGAGTAGTTTATCTCATTACAAGATACATTATTATTATCCGTAAGTGTTGCATTAATTATTTAAAATAATTTTAAAATTTTTGACCACACTTACCCTTGGGATCCATTGGGGCTCAACGTTACTTTTCAGAAACTTGGGCTTTGCTGAAAAAATATTTTTCAAAAATTATTTTGAATTTCAATTGCTTTTTTCAATGTTAATGGATCATGTTATTATGTATCTTTGTTTTTAGGAGTTTGTGCGAGTACTAGGACTTGTTGTTGTCTTTTCACAATGAAAGGACATTGTTCAAATTGTAATAGGAAGAAATCTTCCTCTGACTTTCATGATCATTGTATTAATTGTAGTCAGTGTACTCGCACTAACTCCTGTTCAATATGTCAATATTGGGATGAAAAACATTGGAAACGTGTGTCACGGTATGTTGTTAGTGGAGAAAGGGCTATGCCGGTCCTTTCTCCGCAGAGTCACTCTAGTCTATCAGTTTCTATTTCAGAGGAACAAGAACAGGGTGATGTTTCCATGTTATCTTCCAAGAGTGCGCTTCCGTCGTCACAATTGAATGCAGAGCTAGCGGCAAAAGTGCTCATGGAGATACGACAGTTGCCTAAGAGTAGGATCGACGGCACTGTCGTTCGCTAGCTCGCCCGGTGTAGCGTCCATTCACCGAATGGTTCGGCAGCCGGGTTCGTCCGTTGCGGTCCAGGAGGAAATGTTGGGTGATGCAAGCACTATAAACATACAAGGTGCACACCCAGTGACGGCGGATAATAGGAGAGATCGGAGGAAGCCTTCTAGTCCGGTTGCTAGCTCGTCCAGGTCCAGCCGGGCCGCGAGCGAGAGAGGCCCCTCTCTCGTACAACAACATCTGGGACCAGATGTTGTGGTACAAAATGTGTCGCAAGCGGAGCACATGTCCGTCGCTCGGGACGCTCCATTGTATAGGCAGTCCGCGGAGACTGCTCAGGCTTCCTCATCCTCTCACCAGCGCACACGACCGCACCTTGGCTACGTGACCATGGATATTCTACCAGATTCGCCGATCAGGGATTCTTCAGCGACCAGGTCACGCCATCCGATAGCCAGGGACACGAGGCCGGTAGACTCTGGACGTTCGCATAGGAAGAGTATGCGGGAGTCAGTTGATGCAGAGCTTCCCGTGGCTAAGCAGCGAAAGACCGCTACTCCGCAGGCCTCGATGATGGACGTGCTGGCTCAGATAGCACAAATTATCGCAGCATCCCAGCAATCGACAGAATCGGTGTCGGATCGGGAATTATCCGACGGCGCTGGGTCGGTACGCTCCGCCGAAGCATCGGGTGCAGACGACCAGGAGCATCATGAGGTCCGACCGGATGGCGAAAGGGATACGGATGACTTGGAGCTATCCCTTTCGGAATAACATAAAGCTGCCATGGATTTCATCCGGCACTTCCTTCCTCAGGTTGTTCCGTCGGGCCAGACTGCTGCGGTACCGGACAAGAGACTGATAGCGTCATTGGACACTGAATTCTTCGAGCGGTTCAGAGACATCGTCCCTGAGTTTCCGTCTCAGTCCAATAATGTCACAAGAACATTTGAATTATTGAACGACGCTATCTTCAAGCTTGCTTCCAAAACAGGCAAAGCTGGTTTCTTGTCCTCCAATGCTCTTAACCTGCCTTTCATTAATGCAAGGAATAAATTCGATACGGCAGGACAGGTATTCCGAGAGTTCCTCTGCGTCTTGATGACGAGGCGGAAGACTTAGAATTGTCATTACCGTCGTCTACGTCCATTCCAACCGCGGTGTTGGATACGACAATTACGTCTAACAGGGCCAGTTTAGATGCTTTATCTTTCGCAGACCACCTTACAAAGGCGTTATCACTGCGTCTTCAAGGGAAAGAATTCCAGGATATACCATCCTCTTTAAGACTTCTTTCAAGGGCAGTAGCTTATTCCACGTATAACTCCGCCCTTTCAGTGGCAAACCTGGAGTTGGTTAGACGTGACGCAGCCCTAGCTACATCCACACGCGTGGATAGTAAGGTGAAGAACTCTCTCAGAGTCGCTTCTGTCTCCGGAGAACTTCTCTTCGACGGCAAGCTTTCTGCAATCTACGATAAAATTACGAAGAAAGCTTCGGATTCTCTGCTGTTTAAATCCGCTTCCAAAAAGTCGGATACGGCAGATAAGAGTAAGACAGGCACTTCTGGGACTAATGCGCCCAAGAGAGGTTCCTATAGAGGTTCCGGTGCGTCCTCTTGGTCTTATTCAAGAGACCGTCAAGGCAGCGACTCACGTGCGGGACGTCCTTCGGGCCGGGACAATCGGTCGGACGCCCCGAGGTCGACGGGACAAGGTGCGGGTCGTGGAGGACGTGGTTTCTCCTCCTGCAGGCCTCGCAGGTCCAGGAGGTGATGGCTTCAACCTCTGTCGTGTTCCGGTTGGCGGAAGGTTGTCGAGTTTTTTTAGAAGAGTGGGCGTCGATTACGGACGACCCTTGGGTGAGAGGGGTGATTTCAGAAAGTCTAAGAATATCCTTCAAACGAAAGCCTCCATTAACTCGAAGTCCAAAATGGACTCAACTTCCGTCAAATCCGCAGAAAAGAGATGCTCTGTTATCGGAGGTGCAGTCTCTTTTAATGAAGAACGCGGTAGAGGTCGTAGAAGACCAGGAAACACCGGAATTCTACAGCCATCTGTTTCTGGTTCCGAAACCAGACGGCTCGTTCCATCCAGTCATAAATTTTAGGCTGGATAAACAAGCTGATCGTCGCTCCAAAGTTCTATATGGAGACGATTTGATCGGTCAGAGCGAGTATTCGGGTGAACGATTATGCTACAAGCATAGATCTCAAAGATGCGTACTTTCATGTCATGGTACATCCGACATTCAGAAAGTATCTACGCTTCGCAGTCCTAGGACTGGTGTATCAATTCCGGGCGATGTGCTTCGGATTGAACCTAGCACCCTGGGCTTTCACTCGGGTAATGAACTCGGTAATGATGTATTTCCGAGCTCATTTGTCTGCGGTAACGTCGGCCTACCTGGGCGACATTCTTCAGAGGTACGGCAACAAGTTAACGCTTCAGAACGATGTGCAGAATCTGCTTCTATTGCTCTGACGTCTCGGTTTTGTTATAAACGAGGAGAAGTCGGATCTGGTGCCGTCCAAGTCATTCACTCATCTGGGAATGAGCTTCGAGACGCACAACAATCTCGTTCGTCTGCCGTTAGCCAGAGCGAAATTAGTCAGTTGTTACGCTCGCTATTGTCTTCATGCAGACAAAGTCACAGCGAGGGAGTTCATGAGACTGATAGGTCTGTGCGGAGCCGCTGCGGATCTCATTCCGATGGGGCGGTTACGCACTCATCCTCTCCAAATTTTCTTGACTCAGAATTGGAGTGTGAAGATTCATTCGCTCGACATAGACGTTCTCTTGTCAGATCAAGTGAAACAAGAGATTCAGACTTGGGCAAACATTCAGTGGTTAACTCAGGGAGTTCCGCTGCAGTTGCCGGATCCGAGTTTTACGATTATGACGGATGCCAATCAAACAGGTTGGGGTGCATCATTGATCCCGACGGATTCGAGATGCCAGGGTCTTTGGGATCCACAGTTCCTAAGCAAGCACATAAACATCAAGGAAATGATGTCAATTTGGCTTGTGTTACGTCATTGGATGGACATTATTCACAAAGCTCATGTCCAAATCCTGTCCGACAATACGACAGTAGTGGCGTATATACGGAACCAGGGAGGCACTCATTCCGTTCCGTTATTCAGTTTAACGGAAAGAATCCTTCTGTTTGCTCTAGAACATCAAGTTCTACTTTCGGTCCGTCATATACCGGGTCGTCTGAATGTACTAGCAGACTCCCTTTCACAGAAGGGTCGCTTGTTGCTGTCGGAGTGGACTCTCAACAAACAAGTATTCAATCAGATTTGCTACCAATGGGAACGGCCAATGATAGACTTATTTGCGACACATCTCAACAATCAGTTGCAGACGTATGTGTCACCGTGCCCGGATCCAAGAGCATTTGCAGTAGACGCTCTATCGATCTCATGGGACGGAATGATAGGATATGCGTATCCTCCAGCGCCGTTGATTCAGCAAGTATTGCTAAAAATAAAACAATCTCAATGCAAGATTCTGTTGGTAGCATCTCTGTCTCCACAGAGACCGTGGATAAATCTACTCAGGTGTCTGTTGTGGGACCTACCGCGAAAGCTTCCTCCATGGGAGGATCTTCTTTCGCAGGGGAAACTGCGTCAACTTCATCACAACCCGCAAGGTCTCAACCTTCACGTTTTTCCGTTGTGCGGTCCTTCTTGCATGGCAAGCACTTTACAGGACGAGCAGTGGACGCGATTTCTAACTGTAGGAGGACCTCCTCTTCGCTAAACTATGCGGCTAAGTGGAAGGTTTTTCGTCGTTGGTGTAGGGATCATTCTGTTGATATTTTTGATCCCTCCATACCAGACATTGAAAACTTTCTAGTATACTTGTTTGACGAGATCAAACTGCAGCCTGTTACTATTAAGGGTTATAGGTCTATGTTATCTGATACCTATGCACACCACGATAGTTTACAAATTGTATCTAATGTCTCTTTATCTAAGTTAGTTAGAAACTTCTCGATAAATAGACCCAGAACTCTTAGATTAATTCCTAAGTGGAATTTAGCTTGGGTTCTTCTTAAACTAAAGGAAAAGCCATTTGAGCCTCTTGGGACAGTAGATTTCAAATTCTTGTCTTATAAGACAGCTTTTCTCTTAGCTTTCTCTTCTGCTAGAAGAGTCAGTGAGCTTCATGCACTATCGGTGGACGATTCTCACTATCGTAGTGTCGGGAACACTATCACCATTCACTACTAATGTTGGATTTTTAGCTAAGAATCAGGCTCCTAATAAATATCCGGAACCTATTGTTATTAAGGCGCTGCCGTCTTCAGACGGGCGTAGGCCTTTACTCTGTCCTGTTAGAGCTTTACGTATTTATAAACAGAGATCTCAGTTTATCAGAAAGGGACGAAAACGTTTCTTTCTGTCTCTGATGCCTAATAGAAAGGACATTTCGGTCCATTCTATTGCTAGATGGATTCAATTAACTATCCGTACTGCTTATGAAAATTTATCTTCTTCTCAGCAGTCTGTGCTTAAGATTTCGGCTCATGAAGTAAGAGCTCTTTCTACATCTTGGGCTTACGCAAATAGTGTGGCTATTACAGATTTAATGAAGGCTGCTTATTGGTCTCAGCCATCCACATTCATGAATTTTTATCTCAGAAATATTGAGTCCATTTCTGGAGACCTGCATTGTTTAGGTTCGTTATCTGTTGCTCAGAATGTCGTCCACTAAACAGTTGCAACTATAGTTATGCAGGCTTTCTGTTCCGGCAGTGACTCCATCCTGCTGCCCTCTTCGCTCTGGGCTGTTTGACCCAGGGCAAGGGGAAGGGGGGGAGGGTGTTCCCTTAGGTCACCTGCTTTATAGTGAAAAGCAAGGGAATTCCACCTCCGGACTCAGTAATTCTGAGTCATTTCCGGGATGGTTTTAAAGTGTAATATTAATGTTAAAAATTCATTCATGTCATATTTTTAAAGTGTAGCTCGGTGTGAAGCATTTGTATATGTCAAGTGTCAAACGGGCGTTAATATACAATCCTCGGACACTTTTAAAGAATATAAAGAGTCTCAATTCTCTGGACTAACTTTATTTATTGGCTTACTTTAAAAATAATTAGTATAAAGGGTTATACTGGATGTTAATAGAGAACATGAATGTTATTGTGCTCAATTATGAAGGGTATTGTATCTTTCTAATTTATCATAAAATAAGAAAGATACATGTAAAGCCTAATACTCCTTTTCTCCTTGAGGGGTTGACTCTATATTATATAGTTGAGCTTATTGGATTTTCCTCTATGTCCTAGGCCCTCCAGCCTTTTTACTATTCAGCTATGTCTGGGTCATTGGTACAGTATAAAAATGTTAAAAAATTTATAGTAATGTATATATTTTTTATACTTAACAATGACCCAGACGGGGATGGCCCTCCCAGGAGTTGGGAACTCATACCTCCCCGCTGAGTACATAGCGCTGACCAGGCACTGCCTATAAGAATGATAATTGGCGCCAATTTCGGAACGTCCTTGACACTGCGCATGCGCAGTAAGGGCAAAGTATGGAGGTCCTTCAGGACATGATTTCTTTTGGTTTTAGATGCAAATTTTGGGGATTGGGGGGCAAAATTTGTGTTTGGCCCTAGATTTTTAAGAGTTAGCACCAGCTATGTCTGGGTCATTGGTAAGTATAAAAAATATATAAATTACTATAAATTTTTTAACATTCGTGTCTCGGCCATAACTCAGAAACGAATCAAAGTACAATTGTTAAACTTTTTACAAATGTTAAGGACAGTCAGAAGGTGTGTCACGTATAATAGTTTCCACCACATCTGCAAGGTGAAGGTCACAATTGACCTTCATATGTTCAGGGTCACAAATCATGTCTCAAGCGTAACTCGAAAACTATTAGGGTTACAGTCATCAAACTCCACACAATTATAAAGGACCATGGGAGGATGTGTCACACACTATAGCCGCGTTTGTACCTTCAAGGTCAAGGTCACATTTTAAGGTCACACTAAAAATCTGTCAATATTCATGTCTCGGCCATAACTCAGAAACGAATCATAGTACAATTGTTAAACTTTTTACAAATGTTAAGGACAGTCAGAAGGTGTGTCATGTATAATAGTTTCCACCGCATCTGCAAGGTGAAGGTCACAAGGGGAGGGGGGGGGGCATCTGTTTCCTTAGTAACATTCTTCTTCTTGTTTTTTAAGTTTGCATTGGTTATAAAAAGAGAGCATGTGGCGATAAAAATATCATGCAAGAGGGCTTGTGAAATGTTTTTTTAACTTTTTTAGA
The DNA here is from genome assembly GCA_031216915.1 of Pictodentalium vernedei. Taxonomy (NCBI): domain Eukaryota; kingdom Metazoa; phylum Mollusca; class Scaphopoda; order Dentaliida; family Dentaliidae; genus Pictodentalium; species Pictodentalium vernedei. The sequence goes on from CM062288.1 coordinate 272,329,237, forward strand.
CTATATAAAGATATAAAGAAATGCAAATTTTATACAAGACTAAATTAGCTAAACAGAATGCGAGACGGGGGGTGGGGTGGGGGGGGGGGGGAATCAGTAATTTTTCTGACGCAAAAAAAAATTTTTGTTATGGGGAAATTCGTTTTTTAAATGTCATCTTCGTGTTGTGTTGGGTGAAAGATTAATTAGTTGCTAGAGTGTTAGACTCATGTTGTGGTCAGAATTTTGTTTTCATTTGATTGTTTTGTTTATTAGAGATTATTATTATTATCTACAGGCACTCTCCATTGAATTTTAACAAAGTAAATTTATATGATCAAAATACTGTTCCCTGTTGACTGAGCTATATATAGAGCACATCTAAGGAATATTGCATACCTTTTTCTTCATTTTAGCGGAAGCCTCCTTCTTCTTATGAATTTTCATTTAACATAAAAATGCTAATTTTACTCTGTTTTGGTGTTAAACTTGGCATTTATTCTACTATATCTTACATCTTGTTTCACAGAGCTCTAGGAGCTCTGTGAAACAAAATATAATAGATTAAATGGCTATATTGAATGTACTGAGACAAAATTGGTCTATAAACAGGGGAATTCATTGGTTTTCAGAGTAATTTTTCCATAGACCACAATATTTTTTTCAATTAGGAGTTTATTCTGTTACCTATATGCAATTAACCCTTTACCTAACATGGAAAGCAGATGACACTTGCAAAATAAATTCTCGATTAACTAATTTTTTTCTTTTTTGTCTCAAAAACATAGGTTATGAACCATCGTTGGAACGAGCTCAACAAGCTTGTTTCAACAAGGGGTCATAACTTATGTTTTTGAGACAAAAAATGAAAAAATAATGAAAATTAATTGGCGATTTTTGAGAATAGCACTGGCCGTTTTTGGCCATTGCGTTGGGTAAAGGGTTAACAGGTGAGATATTTACTGAATGTATGACAAACAGGTATTCAGGTAGGAGATATCAAATTAATATTGTGGCCATTGTACCAGCACTTTTCAGAAGCATTTGGATTTCTTTTTATTTCATTCTTCAGATTTTGGAAGAAGAGAAATACAGCTGTTTGGAAAAGATAAAAACAATCGGATCGACATACATGACGGCATCTGGTCTGACACCTCAGACAAATTTCCAAGACATGAGCCATGTGACTGCTTTAGCTGACTACGCATTTCAGATAAAAGAACAGCTTCAGGCAATTAATAAACATTCCTTCAATAACTTCAAGTTGAGAGTTGGTAAGTAATTTTTAGTTCAATTCTGCATTAATAACATGGGTAGCTCAACTGAGCAGCAGGTGCTTAAAAATATAGGTTAACATTACCAGCCATTTATTAGCTCACCTGAGCGAAGCTCAAGGGGAGCTTTACTAATCACTTTCTGTCCGTCGTCCGGCGTCCGTCGTCCGTCGTCGTCCGTCCGGCGTTAACTTTACATTATCGACTTCTCCTCCTAAACCACTAGCCCAATTTTATTCAAATGTTGGCTAAATGTTTATTACCTAATGCCAATTCAGATTTGTTCAAATGAAGTTGCCCCTCCTCCTGGGTGGTGCCACACCCCCAAGGGGCACCAAAATCTTTGTAAATCTTCTTCTCATGAACCAGCAGTAGCAGAGACTTGATATTTGGTGTGCAGCTTCCTTTTGAGGTGTAGACTCAGATTTGTTCAAGAGAAGTTTGTGGGGCTATACTTGACGTTGTTATGAGAGGGGCAAAATTTTTTGCCCCGCCCAAAATTTCTATTTTCCAAACCGAGAGGCTGATTTGAACCAAATTTTATGTGAGGGCTTATTGGGTCATGAGTACTTGATTTATGCAAAAAAAATTTTTCCTGCAGCCCCGTGGGAACCGCAGGAGCTAAAAATAGAAAAAATTTAAAACGCCCATATCTCCAAAACTGCACGGCACTGAGAATTTTTATTTGGTGTGCAGCTTCCTTAGGACCAACAGAAAGGATTGGTAAAAAAAAATTGCCATCGGTTTTATCATAGAGTACAGTTTCGGGACTTTGAAAAAGTGCTGAGTCAGCACTTTTTAACACTGTAGGCAATGGGAAAAACATTAAAAAATCTTCTTCTCCAGATCCAGCAGGCAGAATCTTTTGATATTTGGTATGCAACATTGTAGGGTGGATCTGATTCAAGTTTGTTCAAATCGGCCCCCTGGGTTCATATTTGGGCTCAGTATAGGAGCCCGATTTCGAACTTAGTGCATTTCAGGCAAATTTCTTAAAAAATCTTCTTCTCCAGATCCAGCAGGCAGAATCTTTTGATATTTGGTATGCAACATTGTGGGGTGGATCTGATTCAAGTTTGTTCAAATCGGCCCCCTGGGTTTATATTTGGGCTCAGTATAGGAGCCCAAATTTGAACTTACTGCATTTCAGGCAAATTTCTTTGAAAATCTTCTTCTCCAGATCCAGCAGGCAGAATCTTTTGATATTTGGTATGCAACATTGTAGGGTGGATCTGATTCAAGTTTGTTCAAATCGGCTCCCTAGATTCATATTTGGGCTCACTATAGGAGCTCGAATTCGAATTTAGTGCATTTCAGGCAAATTTCTTCAAAAATCTTCTTCTCCAGATCCAGCAGGCAGAATCTTTTGATATTTGGTATGCAATGTTGCGGGGTAGATCTGATTCAAGTTTGTTCAAATCGGCCCCCTGGATACATATTTGGGCTTACTATAGAAGCCCGAATTCGAACTTAGTGCATTTCAGGCAAATTTCTTAAAAAATCTTCTTCTCCAGATCCAGCAGGCAGAATCTTTTGATATTTGGTATGCAACATTGTAGGGTGGATCTGATTCAAGTTTGTTCAAATCGGCCCCCTGGGTTCATATTTGGGCTCAGTATAGGAGCTCGATTTCGAACTTAGTGCATTTAGGCAAATTTCTTAAAAAATCTTCTTCTCCAGATCCAGAAGGCAGAATCTTTTGATATTTGGTATGCAACATTGTGGGGTGGATCTGATTCAAGTTTGTTCAAATCGGCTTCCTAGATTCATATTTGGGCTCACTATAGAAGCTCGAATTTGAACTTAGTGCATTTCATGCAAATTTCTTAAAAAATCTTCTTCTCCAGATCCAGCAGGCAGAATCTTTTCATATTTGGTAAGCAACATTGTGGGGTGGATCTGATTCAAGTTTGTTCAAATCGGCCCCCTGGGTTTATATTTGGGCTCAGTATAGGAGCCCAAATTTGAACTTAGTGCATTTCAAGCAAATTTATTAAAAAATCTTCTTCTCCAGATCCAGCAGGCAGAATCTTTTGATATTTGGTATGCAACATCGTGGGTTGGATCTGATTCAAGTTTGTTCAAATCGGCTTCCTAGATTCATATTTGGGCTCACTATAGAAGCTCGAATTCGAACTTAGTGCATTTCAGGCAAATTTCTTAAAAAATCATCTTCTCCAGATCCAGCAGGCAGAATCTTTTGATATTTGGTATGCAACATTGCGGGGTGGATCTGATTCAAGTTTGTTCAAATCGGCCCCCTGGATTCATATTTGGGCTCACTATAGAAGCTCGAATTCAAACTTAGTGCATTTCGGTCAAATTTATTCAAAAATCTTCTTCTCCAGATCCAGCAGGCAGAATCTTTTGATATTTGGTATGCAACATTGCGGGGTGGATCTGATTCAAGTTTGTTCAAATCGGCCCCCTGGATTCATATTTGGGCTTAATATAGAAGCCCGAATTCGCACTTAGTGCATTTCAGGCAAATTTCTTCAAAAATCTTCTTCTCCAGATCCAGCAGGCAGAATCTTTTGATATTTGGTATGCAACATTGCGGGGTGGATCTGATTCAAGTTTGTTCAAATCGGCCCCCTGGATTCATATTTGGGCTTAATATAGAAGCCCGAATTCGCACTTACTGCATTTCGGGCAAATTTATTAAAAAATCTTCTTCTCCAGATCCAGCAGGCAGAATCTTTTGATATTTGGTATGCAACATTGTGGGGTGGATCTGATTCAAGTTTGTTCAAATCGGCTTCCTAGTTTCATATTTGGGCTCACTATAGAAGCTCGAATTCGAACTTAGTGCATTTCAGGCAAATGTCTTAAAAAATCTTCTTCTCCAGATCCAGCTTCAGAATCTTTTCATATTTGGTAAGCAACATTGTGGGGTGGATCTGATTCAAGTTTGTTCAAATCGGCCCCCTGGGTTTATATTTGGTCTCCATATAGGAGCCCAAATTTTAACTTAGTGCGTTTCAGGCATATTTCTTAAAAAATCTTCTTCTCCAGATCCAGCAGGCAGAATCTTTTGATATTTGGTATGCAACATTGTAGGGTGGATCTGATTGTGATTCATGAACGTATTTATTTGTAAAGTTGATAGAATCTTAGACAAAATTTGCAGAAAAGATCTACTATAGAAGGGGTGGTATCCAGGGTGAACCGTTTACCCAAATCTAGCAGTACTAATGCATTATTCACACAAATCTTCGTTCAAATTTTATGACCCCTCATTGGAACACACGCATTCAGCTCATTCCAACAAAGGTCATATGCCATGTTTTCGAGACAAAGGAATAAAAATTTTAGTTATTCATGAAATTTTTAGGCAACTGTTGTCTGTTATTCACATTGCTTCATGAAATTTCAGTACTTTTAGAAGTTACCTCAGTAATCAAGGGTTAATTCCCCTTAATTAAATGTCGCCTCTAAAAAACAACCACTTTGCATATCTTACCTTTTTACCAGCATAACTGCCAAAACTTGTCAGCATTCTTCGCAAAAATCGCTATTCAAATTTTAATTTTTGTCTCTTAAACATACATGTACTTATCGCTTGTAAATACCCCATTGGAATGAGCTTTTTGAGCTCATTCCAATGAGAGGTCGCACACCATGCTTTTTGAGTCAAAAAAGCAATTTTTTTAGTTATTCCAGAATTTCGTACGTAAAACACAGCTTTATGACTTCACATTAAAATGAGCTCTCTAAGCTTGTTCCAATCAACATTCACGCACTATGTCTTTCACACAAAAAATAAAATTTTCCATTTATTCAGGAATTTTGTTTGCAAGAACACTCTTACCCCCCCCCCCCCCCCCCCACACACACACACACAAACACACACACACACACACACAAACACAGACACACACATCTAAAAGTTCGTCAGCAAAAAAACAGTTACTTCAATTTTTAAAAGCATTATAGGAACAACTTGCCTAATCAAATTTAAATACTTTTGCATCATTCTGTATCTAGAACAAACCATTTACCATATCTTTACGCAAAATTCTCCAGCATCATTCACAAAAAAACACCATTATTTATATATTCACTTTTCTGTCTCAAAAATATACCTGATCTTCCCATACCCCTATTGGAATAAGCTGTTTGAGCTTGTTCCAATGATGATAAAAAAAAATAAAATTTGTGAAAATTTTTGTTTTCTTGCATGCAAATATATACATGTAGCACATGGAAGATATCCACAGTTGGGGAGAGATGTCCAAGGCTATCTCTTCACATTCCTTGTTTGTGCTTCATGCTAAACCAGTTTGTCTGCAGAGATAAATTTGCTTTATTAAAAATCATTGGAGATTGGCCACACACCAATGATTTTAAATAAAACTAATTTTAGGTAACAAATGTTGAACTTCAAACAAAATCTATCACTCAACCAGTTAATGTTGATGAGGCATGACATGGTGAAGGTGACCTAAAATACTTCTTAGAGTCACTTTGTCAGGTGAGCGATTAAGGCCACGTGGGGCCTCTTGTTTATTTATTGGGGTTTAACAACACTTTCGACAGCCAGGGTCACCCCGTGTCAGACAGTTATATGGGGGGAGGAAGTCGGAGTACTCGAAGAGAACCACTGAACAATGGCGAGCAACTGCCAGACTCCCCAACATACTAACACTACACATGCAAGTTTAGCATTGGTTGAAAACAAGTGCATGATCGACGTGCAGTATGTCTTAGTACACAGTGCCACCGTTCCCCCATGTGGGCGATTGGGATGAAGTGCCTTGCCCAAAGACAGAATGCAGTTACCCCTGGCGGGGATCGAACTGTAGACCTTTCAGTTTGAAGTCCAGTTATATAACCACTGAACCACCACGCTCCAACATCACCAGCCAGAGTCACCTGTTAATTTAACCCTGTACCTAACATGAAAAGCAGACGACACTTGCAAAAAAAATTCTTGAATAACTAATTTTTTTCATTTTTTGTCTCAAAAACATAGGTTATGACCCCTCGTTGGAACGAGCTCGATGAGCTCATTCCAACAAGGGGTCATAACCTATGTTTTTGAGACAAAAAATGAAAAAAATAATGAAAATTAATTGTCGATTTTTTAGAATAGCGCTGGCCGGTTTTGGCCGTTACGTTAGGTAAAGGGTTAAGCGAGAGCTGTGCAAAGTTCTGAAATCCAATTCGTTTTGAGACAGTCCTGATGATTCATTTCGAGTCAGGCTGATTTGGAAATATTTGAATCACTGATCATGAGATGTTAACAACATCCTACCAAGTGTCTCCTCTTGAACCCTTCTATAATTAGGTCAGAAGAGTTCAAGAAAGTTCTTCTTCTGATGCTATTTTTGATTCAGGGAGCTCTGTGGCTCAGTGGTTACGTCAATTGGACTTCAAACAGAAGATTTAACCCTCTGCACCCTAATTGACTGACCTTGACTTTATCTCCATGTTGTGGTCATGATTAGCCATTGTGCAAAAGTATGTGACCTCAAACACCAATAAATAAATAAATAATAAATAAATAAATAACCCTCTGCACCCTGATATCAAATAATCAAAAATTTAAGCTGCACGTTTTTCCCACAAGGAATGTAACCAATTCAGTCTTGTTTGACAGAGCTCATTGAGCTTGAATTGGTTAAAGTCTTAGTTGCATTATGAGAGAAATTGACAGGTTCGAAATTGTTGTATATCAACATTTTGGTTTTTGGACATCAACACATAAGGGGTTAAACATACCAAAGAATATATAGCTTCTATCTCAGCCATAGCACCAAGAACTAATGGTGCATGACCACTGAAAGCAAGCTATTAATTAAGAGATTATTATTATCCCCGATGAGTCTGGAGGTGGGATGGGGAAATCTCACCCGAGGGGCAAGATATTTGAACCAGACCCGAGGCTTGTCGAGGGTCTGGTTCAAATATCTTGCCCCGAGGGTGAGATTTCCCCATTCCCACCTTCAGACTCATCAAGGATGATTTTTCTCCCCCCACCATGCAGCGATTATGTTAGCCAAAAGTAATTGGGGAGTCACATGCTCATTCAATCAACTCATTTTGTATTAGTTGTTTTGAGAAAGGGATGACACCATCGGAAAGAGCATGCACAAGTTATGTATATACCAAAGGTATATACCACAAAATGGATTAGGAACGGTGGCAGCTTGAGGGTTGAAGAGTTTTAGAGCATTGAACTTTGATCACACTGCCTTCCGATGACGTCAATATGAATTAGTTAGTAGCAAGAAACTTATACGATATGCATAACGTCATAATAACATTATAAATGTATAACGTCACGTGGGTGGGGTGGGATACATCTGTCTCTCCCTGCTATCTCACCCAGGACACATGTATGTTACACATGCAGTGGGGGAGAAAAACGTCTCTTGTTGAGTTAGCCATTCGAGGGGCAAGTTAACAAATGGTTTTCCATAGCCAAATTCCTGAATGTCTAATGAAACAAGAGACGTTTATCACCATTGTTTTTGCTGTCATTGTTAGAAGTGAAAAAATTCTCCAAACCTGTTTTATGTGAAGAAAAACAATAAAAAAAAAAATGTCATTTTTTTATCTCAGTCTATTTGCCATGATCAAATTTATAGAAAACAACTACGTGGTGCATTTGATCTGTGAAAGGAGTGGTTTAGTGCCATTGCGCATTCATAGCATGGTTACAGACAGGTTCTAATTGACCCTCTTCCACCAATTAGAACAGAGTGAGAGTGAATTTACCTGAGATTAGAGCACAGAGCCAACCAGCTCTCAGCCAGTCAAATTACGGGTTTAGAAAGAACAAGGTCAAATTTAACTGATGAATTACAACTGAAAATAGAATACGTTTTCATTTTTTGGAATTCACTAAAAAATAACCTTTCCACAGTCCATTCATAAGCTGAGTTTCAATTTTTTAAGAATATTTTGGGCTGGTTTTTGCCATCAGGTTGGGTAAAGAGTTGCTATAAGATGAGATTTATAATATGTCTGTACAGTGCATTTATGCAGGGTTATTTATTCCTATTACTAATGGAAACTATTTATGACCAGAAAGTGTGACTAATTGTGTTAGTCAAACTTTTCTGGTTATAAAATTTGGAAACTGCGGTGTCACACACTACAGTAGAACCTTTTTGAGAGTCCGCCCTTTGGGTCACACAAAAGTGGTCTCTCGAGTTAGGTGGTCTCTCATAACAGGTTTTAGGTTTTCTCAAGTCAGTGAATAACCAACCACAAAATTCAGAAATGGAGAAGAATGGATTTTTGTAATTACTTTGTAGTTGTTCTTTTTTATGAAGTTTTTGTAACAAATTGAAATGGACTGTTATAAAAATTATAAAAATAAATTAGTGTTGAAAATCTTCATTGAAGATTTTCAACACAAATTTATATTTTTATACTGTACCAATGACCCAGACTTAGCTGGTGCTAACTCCAACAAAACCAGGGCCAAACACAAATTTTGCCCCCCAATCCCCAAAATTTGCATCCAAAACAAAAAGAAATCATGTCCTAAAGGACCTCCATAGTACGCCTCTACTGCGCATGCGCAGTGACGCAGTCATCCCGAAATTGGCGCCAATTATCATTCTCTGTTTGGCCCTTCATCAGTCAACATCTCACTGATCTTTGTGCTTGTAAATCTCAGTTTAAAGGATGCCAGACACGTAATTTTTGGAGAAAATGTGATTCTAAGGAGGATAGAAGGAGGAGAGGAAAAAGAAGTGGCAAAAAATAATCAGGGCTGTACTTAAAATTTTTTGATGAAATTATGTTAAGTTGCCTATTTTCGAGGCATGGGCCTCTTGTTGTCATTCTTGCTAATTGTTGCACTGCTTATTCAGTGTTTCCTCTCCCCTAGCCTTCTAAAGTCCCCCCTGGCAATTCTCCCATGCTTTTGGCATATTTTTGAGAAGTTTCATTTCTAAAATTTCCTGGGAGAGTTGCTTGGTTACAGAATGTTTTCTGTTATTTTCCCCATAGTTACGTTTTCACCCATGGGTGTATAACGTTTGTGTTCTGCATCTTCCATCTGATGTTCTACAGATTCTCCCCTGGGAGGCTCTGTTTTGCATCAGATAGAGTGTAATTGATGACTGATTCCGGGCCAGTTTTTTCAGTGCCTGGAGTCATGTTTTCTGGTGTGTTTACACTATTTGTTTTCATTGGCAACAGCCTTTTTTGAGGGGGGCTGTTTGCCTTTGTGGTAGTTTATCTCATTATAAGATACATTTATATTATCCGAAAGTGTCTCATTAATTATTTTATATAATTTTAAAATTTTTGACCACACTTTGCCATCGGATCCATCGGGGCTCAACGTTACTTTTCAGCAACTTGGGCTTTTCTGAAAAAATATTTTTTCAAAATTATTTTGTTTTGCAATTGTTTTTTCATTTATTAATGGAACATGTTATTATGTATCTTTGTGTCAGGGGTTTTTGCGAGTAACTAGGACTTATTGTTGTTCTTTCACAATGAAGGGACATTGTTCAAATTGTAATAGGAAGAAATCTTCCTCTGACTTTCATGATCATTGTATTAATTGTAGTCAGTGTTCTCGCATTAATCCCTGTCCTATATGTGAACATTGGGATGAGAAACATTGGAAACGTGTGTCACGATATGTTGTTTCTGGAGAAAGAGCGATGCCGGCTCTTTCTCCACAAGGTCACTCTACTCTCTCAGTTTCTATTTCAGAGGAACCAGAACAGGGTGATGTTTCCATGTTATCTTCTTCAAGTGTGCGTCCGTCGTCACAAATGAATTCAGAGCTAGCGGCAAAAGTGCTCATGGAGATTAGACAAATGTCGTCCGCTAGCTCGCCCGGTGTAGCGTCCATTCACCGAATGGTTCGGCAGCCGGGTTCGTCCGATGCGGTCCAAGAGGAAATTTTGGGTGATGCGAGCACTATAAACATAATAGATGCACACCCAGTGACGGCGGATAGTAAACGAGAACGGAGGAAGCCTTTTAATCCGGTTCCTAGCTCGTCCAGGTCCAGCCGGGCCGCGAGCGAGAGAGGTCCCTCTCTCGTACAACAACATCTGGGACCAGATGTTGTTGTACAAAATGTGTCTTTAGCGGAGCATACGTCCGTCGCTCGGGACGCTCCGTTGTATAAGCAGTCCGCAGAGACTGTTAAGGCTTCCTCTTCTCGTCAGCGCACACGACCGCACCTTGGCTGCGTGACCGCCGATATTTTACCAGCTTCGCCGTTGAAGGATTCTTCGGTGACCAGGTCACACCATCCGGCAGCCAGGGATTCGAGACCGATGGACTCCGGACGTTCGCATAGGAAAAGTATGCGGGAGCCATCTGATGCGGAGCTGCCCTCGGCGAAGCAGCGAAAGACTGCGCCTCCGCAGGTCTCGACGTCGGACATTCTTGTGCAGATAGCACAGCTTATCGCAGCATCCCAGCAGCCGACAGGAACGGTGTCGGATCGAGAATTATCCGACGGCGCTGGGTCGGTACGCTCCGCCGAAGCATCGGGGGCGGACGACCGGGAACATCGGGAGGTCCGACCGGATGGTGAAAGGGATACGGATGAATTGGAGCTATCCCTTTCGGAACAACATAAAGCTGCCGTGGACTTCATCCGGCACTTTCTCCCTCAAGTTGTTCCGTCGGGCCAGACTGCTGCGCTTCCGGACAAGAGAATTATAGCGTCATTGGACTCTGAATTTCTTGAGCGGTTCAGGGACATCGCTCCCGAGTTTCCGTCGCAGTCCAATAATGTTGCAAGAACATTTGAATTATTGAACGACGCTATTTTTAAACTTGCTTCCAGGACGGGGAAAGCAGGTTTCTTGTCCGCAAATACTCTTAACCTGCCTTTCATTAATGCAAGGAATAAATTCGATACGGCAGGACAGGGTATACCGAGAGTTCCTCTGCGTATGGACGACGAGGCGGAAGACTTAGAGCTATCATTACCGTCGTCAGCTTCTATTCCAACTGCGGTGTTGGAAACAGCTATTGCGTCTAACAGAGCCAATTTAGATGCCTTATCTTACGCAGATCACCTTACTAAGGCGTTATCGCTGCGCCTTCAAGGGGAAGAGTTTCAGGATATACAATCCTCTTTAAGACTTCTTTCAAGGGCAGTAGCTTATTCCACGTGTAACTCCGCCCTTTCAGTGGCAAATCTGGAGTTGGTTAGACGTGACGCAGCCCTAGCTACATCCACACTAGTGGATTCTAAGGTGAAGAACTCTCTTAGAGTCGCTTCGGTCTCAGGAGAACTTCTCTTTGACGGCAAGCTTTCCGCTATTTATGATAAAATTAAAAAGAAAGCTAATGATTCTCTGTTGTTCAGATCGGCTCCTAAAAAGTCGGATACAGCAGACACGAATAAGACAGGCACTTCTGGGTCTAATGCGCCCAAGAGAGGTTCCTATAGAGGTTCCGGTGCGTCCTCTTGGTCTTATTCGAGAGACCATCAGGATAGCGACTCTCGTTCGGGACGTCCTTCAGGCCGGGACAATCGGTCGGACGCCCCGAGGTCGACGAGGCGAGGTGCGGGTCGTGGAAGACGTGGTTTCTCCTACCGCAGGCCCCGCAGGTCCAGGAGGTGATGGCTTAAACCTCTATCGCGTTCCGGTTGGCGGAAGGTTGTCGAGTTTTTCACAAGAGTGGGCGTCGATTACGGACGACTCTTGGGTGAGAGGAGTGACTTCGGAAGGTCTAAAGATATCCTTCAAACGAAAGCCTCCATTAACTCGAAGTCCAAAGTGGACTCATCTTCCGTCAAATCCACAGAAAAGAGACGCTCTGCTATCAGAGGTGCAGTCTCTTTTAATGAAGAACGCGGTAGAGGTCGTAGAAAACCAGGAATCTCTGGGATTCTACAGCCATCTGTTTCTGGTTCCGAAACCAGACGGCTCGTTCCGTCCAGTCATAGATTTGAGCTGGATAAACAAGCTGATCGTCGCTCCGAAGTTTTATATGGAGACGATTCGATCGGTCAGAGCGAGTATTCGGGTGAACGATTATGCAACGAGCATAGATCTCAAAGATGCGTACTTTCACGTCATGGTACATCCGACATTCCGAAAGTATCTACGCTTCGCAGTCCTAGGAGTGGTGTATCAATTCCGGGCGATGTGCTTCGGATTGAATCTAGCACCCTGGGCTTTCACTCGGGTAATGAACTCGGTAATGATCTACTTCCGAGCTCATTCGTCTGCGGTAACGTCGGCCTACCTGGACGACATTCTTCAGAGGTACGGCAACGAGTTAACGCTTCAGAACGATGTTCAGAATCTTCTTCTATTGCTCCGACGTCTCGGTTTTATAGTAAACGAGGAGAAGTCGGATCTGGTGCCGTCCAAGTCATTCACTCATCTGGGAATGAGCTTCGAGACGCACAACAATCTCGTTCGTCTGCCATTAACCAGAGCGAAATTAGTCAGTTGTTACGCTCGCTATTGTCTGCACGCAGACAAAGTCACGGGGAGAGAATTTATGAGACTGATAGGTCTGTGCGGAGCCGCCGCGGATCTCATTCCGATGGGGCGGCTACGCACACGTCCTCTTCAAATTTTCCTGACTCAGAATTGGAGTGTGAAAATTCATTCGCTCGATGTAGACGTTCTCTTGTCAGATCAAGTGAAACAAGAGATTCAGACTTGGGCAAACATTCAGTGGTTAACTCAAGGAGTTCCGCTGCAGTTGCCGGATCCGAGTTTTACCGTTATGACGGATGCCAGTCAAACAGGTTGGGGTGCATCATTAATCCCAACGGATTCGAGATGCCGGGGTCTTTGGGATCCGCAATTCCTGTGCAAGCACATAAACATCAAGGAAATGATGTCAATTTGGCTTGCGTTACGTCACTGGATGGACATTATTCACGATGCTCATGTCCAAATCCTATCCGACAATACGACAGTAGTGGCGTATATACGGAATCAGGGAGGCACTCATTCAGTTCCGTTGTTCAATCTAACGGAAAGAATCCTTCTGTTTGCGTTAGAACATCACGTTCTTCTTTCGGTCCGTCACATACCGGGTCGTCTGAATGTGCTAGCAGACTCCCTTTCACGAAAGGGTCGCTTGTTGCCGTCGGAGTGGACTCTCAACAAACAAGTATTCAATCAGATTTGCTACCAATGGGAACGGCCAATGATAGACTTATTTGCGACACATCTCAACAATCAGTTGCAGACGTATGTGTCTCCGTGTCCGGATCCAAGAGTATTTGCAGTAGACGCTCTGTCGATCCCTTGGGACGGAATGATAGGATATGCGTATCCTCCAGCGCCGTTAATTCAACAAGTATTGCTAAAGATAAAACAATCTCAATGCAAGATTCTGTTGGTAGCATCTCTGTCGCCACAGAGACCGTGGATAAATCTACTCAGGTGTCTGTTGTGGGACCTACCGCGGAAGCTTCCTCCACGAGAGGATCTTCTTTCGCAGGGGAAATCGCGCCAACTCCATCACAACCCGCAAGGTCTCAACCTTCACGTTTTTCCGTTGTGCGGTCCTTCTTGCATGGCAAGCACTTTACAGGACGAGCAGTGGACGCGATTTCTAACTGTAGGAGGACCTCCTCTTCGCTAAACTATGCGGCTAAGTGGAAGGTTTTTCGTCGTTGGTGTAGGGATCATTCTGTAGATATATTTGATCCCTCTATACCAGACATTGAAAACTTTCTAGTATACTTGTTTGACGAAATCAAACTGCAGCCTGTTACTATAAAGGGTTATAGATCTATGTTATCTGATACCTATGCACATCATGATAGTTTACAAATTGGATCTAATGTCTCTTTATCGAAATTGGTTAGAAACTTTTCGATAAATAGACCCAGAACTCTTAGATTAATTCCTAAGTGGAATTTAGCTTGGGTTCTCCTTAAATTGAAGGAAAAGCCATTTGAACCTCTTGGGACAGTAGATTTCAAATTCTTATCTTATAAGACAGCTTTTCTCTTAGCTTTCTCTTCTGCCAGAAGAGTCAGTGAGCTTCATGCACTATCGGTGGATGATTCTCATTATCGTAGTGTTGGGAACACTATCACCTTCACTACTAATGTGGGTTTTAGCTAAGAATCAGGCTCCTAATAAATATCCGGAACCTATTGTTATTAAGGCTCTTCCGTCTTCAGACGGGCGTAGGCCTTTACTCTGTCCTGTTAGAGCACTACGTATCTATAAACAGAGATCTCAGTTTATCAGAAAGGGACGGAAACGTTTCTTTCTGTCTTTGATGCCTAATAGAAAGGACATTTCAGTCCATTCTATTGCTAGATGGATTCAGTTAACTATCCGTACTGCTTATGAAGATTTATCTTCTTCTCAGCAGTCTGTGCTTAAGATTTCTGCTCATGAAGTAAGAGCTCTTTCTACTTCCTGGGCTTATGCTAATAGTGTTGCTATTACAGATTTAATGAAGGCTGCTTATTGGTCTCAGCCATCCACATTTACGAATTTTTATCTCAGAAATATTGAGTCCATTTCTGGAGACCTGCATTGTTTAGGTCCGTTATCTGTTGCTCAGAATGTCGTCCACTAAACAGTTGCAACTATAGTTATGCAGGCTTTCTGTTCCGGCAGTGACTCCGTCCGGCTGCCCTCTTCGCTCTGGGCTATTTGACCCAGGGGAAGGGGGGGGGGGGGGGCGGGTGTTCCCTTAGGTCACCTGCTTTATAGTGAAAAGCAAGGGAATGCCTCCTCCAAGTCAGTATTTCTGAGTCGCTTCCGGGATGGTTTTAAAGTGTAATATTAATGTTTAAATTCATTCATGTCTTATTTTTAAAGTGTAGCTCGGTGTGAAGCATTTGTATATGTCAAGTGTCAAACGGGCTTTAATATACAATACTCGGACACTTTTAAATGATTATAAAGAGTCTCAATTCTCTGGACTACTTTATTTATTGGCTTGCTTTAAAAATAATTAGTATAAGGGTTATACTGGATGTTAATAGAGAACATGAATGTTATTGTGCTCAATTATTAAGGGTAGTGTATCTTTCTAATTTAATATTAAATAAGAAAGATACATGTAAAGCCTAATACTCCTTTTCTCCTTAAGGGGTTACCTCTTTACTATATAATTGAGCTTATTGGATTTTCCTCTATGTCCTAGGCCCTCCAGCCTGTTTACTATTCAGCTAAGTCTGGGTCATTGGTACAGTATAAAAATGTTAAAAAATTTATAGTAATTTATATATTTTTTATACTTACCAATGACCCAGATGGGGATGGCCCTCCCTGGAGTTGGGAACTCTTGCCTCCCCGCTGAGTACTTAGCGCTGACCAGGCACTGCCAGTAAGAATGATAATTGGCGCCAATTTCGGGACGACTGCGTCACTGCGCATGCGCAGTAGAGGCGTACTATGGAAGTCCTTTAGGACATGATTTCTTTTTGTTTTGGATGCAAATTTTGGGGATTGGGGGGCAAAATTTGTGTTTGGCCCTGGTTTTGTTGGAGTTAGCACCAGCTAAGTCTGGGTCATTGGTAAGTATAAAAAATATATAAATTACTATAAATTTTTTAACTTTTATTATCCTATCAGACACATTTCAGGTTTGTATGAAATTGTTTATTCAGCAATAATCCTAATCTTTTCACAGGGATCTTATAAAAACATCTTTTTTGAATAGCAGTTGAAACACAGTTAAGAGCATTTAATACTTTTAATTATGTTAGTATAACCACAATGGATATTTTTATACTGTACCAATGACCCAGACATAGCTGGTGCTAACTCTTAAAATATAGGGCCAAACACAAATTTTGCCCCCCAATCCCCAAAATTTGCATCTAAAACTAAAGAAAACATGTCCTGAAAGGCCCTCCACACTTCGCCCCTACTGCGCATGCGCAGTGTCAAGGACGTTCCGAAATTGGCGCCATTAATCATTCTAAGTTTGGCCCTTCATCAGTTAACATCTGACTGATCTTTGTGCTTATAAATCTCAGTTTAAATGATGCCAGACACATAAATATTAGTGAAATGGTGATTCTAAGGAGGATAGAGAAGGAGGAGAGGAAAAGAATGTGTGACAGAATATTATCAGGGCTGTAACTTAAAATTTTTTAATGAAATTATGTTAAGTTACCTATTTTCAAGGCAGCAGCCATTTTGTTGTCATCCTGATTGTTTAGTTACACTGTTTTTTAAGTGTTTTCCTCTCTCCCTGTCCTTTAAGTTCCCCCTTGCTATTCTCCCATGCTTTTGGCATAGTTTTTGTAATTATTATTACTAAATTTTCTTGGGAGTTTTAGCTGAATAACAGAATGAATTCTGTTCTTTCCCCATGTTTACGTCTTCACCTACGGGTGGTTAGGCATTGTGTTCTGCATCTGCCATCTGATGTTCTGCAGTTTCTTCCCTGGAAGTCTCTGTTTTGCATCAGATAGTGTATTTTTGGTAACTGATTTCGGGCCTGGGTGCCTGGAGTCTTATTTTAGTGTTTTTACACTCATTGTTTACATTTACAACAGCCCTCTGTGTGAGGGGGGGATTTCTAAAAAATAATATCTTGATGTTATTTTAATCATAACTAGATACATTATTATTGTTCGTAAGTGTTGAATAAATTGTTTAAAATATTTTTAAAATTTTTGTCCACACTTAGGCTTGGGATCCATTGGGGCTCAACGTTACTTTTCAGAAACTTGGGCTGTTCTGAAAAAATATTTTTTCAAAATATTTTGATTTCAATTATTTTTTCTATATTAATGGATCATATTATTATTATGTATTTTGATTGCCAGGGGTTAGTGCGAGTACCAGGACTTGTTTTCTTTTCACATTGAAAGGATATTGATCAATTGTTTTAAGAGGAAGTCTTCCTCTGACTTTATTATCATTCTATATGTGGTCAGTGTACTCGCATTAACTCCTGTTCTGTATTGTATGATTTCGATGACAATATGGGAAGCGTATGTCACGGTATGTTGTTGGGAATTTGGACACTCCGGTCCTTTCCCCGCAGGGTCACTCTACTTTATCAATTTCTATTTCAGACGATCAAGATTAGGGTGATGTATCTGTGATGTCTTCCAACAGTGTGCCTCCATCGTCACAATTAATGAAGGGCTAGCGGAAAAGTGCTCATGTAAATACGCCAATTGCCTAAGAGGACCCTAGTAGGTTCGACGGCCTTTGACGTCCGCTAGCTCGCCCGGTGTAGCGTCCATTCACCGAATGGTTCGGCAGCCGGGTTCGTCCGTTGCGGTCTAGAAGGAATTTTGGGGTGATGCGAGCACTATAAATTAACCTAATGCACACCCAGTGACGGCGGATCGGAGGGAGAACGCAGGAAGCCTTTTAGTCCGGTTCATAGCTCGTTCCGGTCCATCCGGACGGCAAGCGAGAGAGGCCCCTCTCTCGTTCAACAACATCTGGCCCCAGATGTTGTGGTACAAAATGTGTCGCAAGCGGAATATACGTCCGTCGCTCGGGACGCTCCGTTGTATAGGCAGTCCGCTGAGACTGCTAAGGCTTCCTCTTCTCGTCAGCGCACACGACCGCACCTTGGCTGCGTGACCGCCGATATATTACCAGCTTCGCCGATCAAGGATTCTTCGGCGACCAGGTCACACCATCCGGTAGCCAGGGACACGAGGCCTGCAGACTCCGGACGTTCGCATAGGAAGTGTGCGGGAGTCAACGTACACGGAGCTTCCGGCGGCAATGCATCGTAAGACCGCTACTGCACAGGCCTCGGGAACGGACGTGCTTTCCTTAATAGCACCAGTTTATCGCAGCATCCCAGCATCAACTGAATCTGTCGCATATATTTTATCCGACGATGCTGGGTCGGGACGCTCCGCGGAAGCGGGTACGGACGTCCGAAAGTTTCATCCAGTTCGTCGGGATACCGAAAGGGATTCGGAGGATTTCGAGCTTTCCCTTTCGGAACAACATATGCTGTTGTGTATGTCATCTGACTTGGTCTTCTACAGCTTCTTTCGTCGGACCAGAATGCTGCGATGCCGGATAAGAAACTGATAGCGTCGGTGGACTTAGAAATTTTTGGTTCGGTTCAGGGACATCGTCCCTCAGTTCCGACATAGTCCAATAATGTCACACAAACTTTCGAATTATTGAACGATGCTATATATATTATTATTTTATGCTTGCTATCCAAGCATTTCTGGTTTCTTGTTCGAAGAGTTATGGAGATGTCTTTCAAAAGTGTGCCTCTGTCGTCATAGTTAATGAAGAGTTAGCGGCAATAAGTGCTCATGGAATATGTCTATCGCCTACGGAGTGACATTCGCTAGCTCACCCGGTGTAGCGTACATTCATCGAATGGTTCGGCTGCCGGGTTCGTCCGTTGCGGTCTAGGAAGGAGATTTGGGTGATGCGAGCACTTTAATTACTTTAGTACTCACCCAGTGACGGCAGATTGAGGACAGATCGGAGGAAGCCTGTTAGTCCGGTTCCTGGCTTGTCCAGGTCCGTCCGGGCTGTGAGCGAGAGAGGTCCCTCTCTCGCCCAACAACATAGGGGACCGCATGTTGTGGTTCAGATATTTTACATTCGGAGCATATGTCCGTTGGTCGGGACGCTCTGTTATATTGACAGTCCGAGAGACTGTCTTTAATGCTTCCTCATCCTCACAGCAGGGCACACGACCGCACATTGGCTACGTGACCTCGAGTATCCGATCAGTTTCGGCATTCAGTGATTCCACGGCGAATAGGTCGCGCCATCCGGTAGCCAAGGGACACGAGGCCTATACACTCCGTTCGCTCGCATATTGGTAGTATGCACGGGGTAACGATCACGGAGCTTCCAGCGGCAATGCATCGTAAGACCGCTTCTCCTCAGGCCTCAGTGACGGACGTGCTATCCGAGTTAGCACAGTTGTTTCGCAGCATCCCAGCAATTGACAGTTTCTCGGTCGAATCAGGAATTATCCGACGGCGCTGGGTCGGTGCGGTCCGTGGTTGCATCAGCTACGGACGACCGAACGCTTTATAGGGTCCGACAGGATGGCGAAAGGGATTCGAAAGATTTCAAGTTTTCCCTTTAGTAGTATCGGAAGATGCCTTTCATATCTTCTGGCATTATCTTCCAGTGATTATTATTTCGGACTTCATTGCTGCGATCTTGGATAAGAGACTTATAGCGTCATTGGACTCGGATTTTTCGATCGGTTCAGGGACAATGTCCCTGACTTACCGACGCAGTCCAATATTGTCATTACAACAGGTGTTTTATTTTTTGACGCTATATATATATATATACAAGCCTGCTACTAAGCATCAAAGTAAAATCAAAAGTCTTTCTTGTTCAAGCCGAGTGGGGTGAGTGTTTTGAGCGTGAATATCCATTGTATTTCACGATGGCGCCGTAATTCGGTGGTGTTGTCACCGTCCGGGTCGGTATATAGTACCTGTATAATACGGTATGAGAGGTCCGTGCTGGAATGATTACTTTGGTTAAAGTGAATTGCGATAGGGGTGTCGCGTTTATGTTTAATGTCACTTACATGCTCCTTGAGGCGTGTGTTGAAGTGACGTTTGGTTTCTCCAACATACTGTTTTTTGCAAATTTTGCATTGAAGCAGGTAAATGCAATTTCTAGTTAGGCAATTGGTGTGCCGTGGTCCTCGGTAGCGTTTTTTGGTGATTGTACTGTTAAACCAAATGCCCCTGTTTAATGTGAAACAGGTTTCGCAGTTGGCTGTACTGCACAATTCGCGTGGATTTAAGATCACTCGTCCCCTAACTTGTCTAAGTTGGGGTATCTTGGCTCTGGTGAGTAGGTCACGGAGAGAGGGGTTGCGGCGGTATGCTAAAAGGGGAGGGTGATGGAATAGTTTCCGGCCGCGTTCGGTGCTGGAGAGTATAGGCCACAGATTCCTAACGTACCGATAAATGGTGGTGTTGTCCGGGTGATAATTGAGTACGAATGGGATGCGTATATTGGGTGTTGATGATGATTTGGTGGTGTCTTTGATTAGTTGGTTTCGGTCAAGTTTACAGACTCTATCAAAAGCTTTTGAGAGTGTTTGTTCAGGGTATCCACGATTTCGAAAATGCTGGAGCATGTTGTGGGCGTGTTTTCTGAAATCGGATTCTGAGCTGCAAATGCGTTTAACTCTCAGAAGCTGACTGTAGGGGATGCCCTGGATTTGTTTTTGGGCGTGGCAGGACTCTGCTCGGAGATAAGCGTGCGTGTCCGTTGGTTTCGTGTATAGGTCTGTAGTTATGGTGTTTCCCTGTCTGGTGATTGTGACGTCTAAAAAATTGACGGATTTGTCGGAAATTTCGGCAGTGAATTTAATGGTCGGATGGGCCGAGTTCCAATAGTTAATAAATTCACGCAGCGTTTCTTCACCATGTGTCCAAATTAAAAAAATATCATCAATAAATCTCAGATATAGTTCTGGTTTAAATCTGGATTCCAGTAGTAATTGGTTTTCCAGTTCACCCATAAAAATGTTGGCTAGGCTGGGAGCGACCTTTGTGCCCATAGCGGTTCCGCCGATTTGTAAATAATGTATCCCATTAAATTGGAAGTTATTACAGTGTAAGACCTGTTTGAGAAGTTTGAGTAAACTGTTGGGAGATATGTCCCATTGTGGTTTGTTTTTGCGAATGCTCTTGGCTACTGCTACTAGACCCTCTTGGTTGGGGATGTTGGTGTAAAGTGACATTACGTCCATCGTGCATAGTAGGAAATGGTTGGGGAGCCCATTAAGATTGGAGAGTATGGACAGTAAATGATTGGTATCTCTAAGGTAACTGGGGTATGTCGGTACAAATACTTTGATGTGTTCATCGACAAAACTGCTGATAAGTTCGGTCGGCCCCCCTGTACTGCTGACGATGGGTCTGCCCGGTACTTGTCCCCTGGTTCGATTTTTGTGTATCTTGGGTAGTAGGTAGAGTTCGGGAGTGCGTGGGTTAGCGTGGGTGAGGCCCGTTCTAATTTTATCAGAAATTTCACCCTTAGTGACGAGTTGGTCCAATGTGTGTTGAATCAGATCGTTATGGTGCTGGGTGAGATCAGTTTGAGTTTTGACATGGAACCGGTTGTCGTTAAGTTGTCGTAAACCCTCATTGATATAATCTTGGCGGTCCATGATGGCTACGCCCGACCCTTTATCGAATTTTTTTACAATAATCTTGTGGTTCTGTTTGAGGTTTCTCAAAGCTTGGCGTTCTCCCGGTGTGAGGTTATCCATAGGGAAAGATATTTCTTTATTTGTTAAGATACAGAAATTTGTGGTTCGATATAATGCCTCGACACATGGGTCTTGTCCCGGATTTGGTGTCCAGTGGCTGGTGGGTTTGAATTTCCTTTCTAAACGGTTTTGAAAGGAGTCAACTGAAGGGTCTCTATCTAAATCGTCAAAAAATATTTTCAGGCGAATACGTCTGAAAAAGGACTTGGTGTCTTTTGCTAAAGTAGCTCGGTCCCCCTGGGTGGGTGTTGGACAGAAATTGAGGCCTTTGCGGAGTAAAGAAAGTTCGTCATGGGTGAGTGTGTGGTCTGATAAATTGATGACTGAGTCAAGATAGTAATCAGCATTGTTATTAGAATCACTGGGGCAGTGGGTGTTACATAAATTTCTGAGTGCAGTAACAAAGTCAGAAAGTTCATGTGTTTGCTTTCTGGTTCCACTGGGTGGTGGTCTTCTAGAGTATCCACGCTGCTGGAAGTTTCTGTTTTGTCCTCTAATAGTCTCTCGAGGTTCTGGTCGACTTGGTCCCCTCCTATTGTTGTTGGTGTGATAATCTCGATGTCTGTTTTGATGACGGAATGGTGGGCGTTCCCTGCGTGGTCGATGAGGACCACTGGTCCTGGGGGTAGCAGTACTAGTGTTGTCTTGGAGCATGTAGAAACGTGAATTTTGTTTTTCGTTTTGCAGAAAAATGATGCGTTTTTCGTAAGTGATGTTGAGTTGCCGTCTTTGTCTATCTAAAATGGTTTCGATAGACCCTTCCATAGCTTGGATGTGATCTGCATTGGTGTTTTCCTGGAATTTTCTCATTTCTCTAGAGCACATTTCTTTAGTCTTCTCCAGGTCTAGTTTCACTTGGTCTAACGTGATCTTAAAAATATCACCACTGGCCTGAATCAGTGTATCTTGGATACGTGATTTAGTAATGTCAGTCCTGCTAGTGCGCGGTTTTTCAACCTTGGCGCGTAGACCTGTGGGTGCTAGGTTGTACTCGAGACATTTCTCAAGAAAGAAAGTTTGCAATTCGAGTTTTAGCTCTTTCGTTTTGAGGTTACGGACTACTCTGTATGCTGGTTTGTTGTCCTGGTTGACAAATATCATGGTGGTATTGTCGTCCAGCTGCTGACTTTGTTACTGCACTCAGAAATTTATGTAACACCCACTGCCCCAGTGATTCTAATAACAATGCTGATTACTATCTTGACTCAGTCATCAATTTATCAGACCACACACTCACCCATGACGAACTTTCTTTACTCCGCAAAGGCCTCAATTTCTGTCCAACACCCACCCAGGGGGACCGAGCTACTTTAGCAAAAGACACCAAGTCCTTTTTCAGACGTATTCGCCTGAAAATATTTTTTGACGATTTAGATAGCGACCCTTCAGTTGACTCCTTCCAAAACCGTTTAGAAAGGAAATTCAAACCCACCAGCCACTGGACACCAAATCCGGGACAAGACCCATGTGTCGAGGCATTATATCGAACCACAAATTTCTGTATCTTAACAAATAAAGAAATATCTTTCCCTATGGATAACCTCACACCGGGAGAACGCCAAGCTTTGAGAAACCTCAAACAGAACCACAAGATTATTATAAAAAAATTCGATAAAGGGTCGGGCGTAGCCATCATGGACCGCCAAGATTATATCAATGAGGGTTTACGACAACTTAACGACAACCGGTTCTATGTCAAAACTCAAACTGATCTCACCCAGCACCATAACGATCTGATTCAACACACATTGGACCAACTCGTCACTAAGGGTGAAATTTCTGATAAAATTAGAACGGGCCTCACCCACGCTAACCCACGCACTCCCGAACTCTACCTACTACCCAAGATACACAAAAATCGAACCAGGGGACAAGTACCGGGCAGACCCATCGTCAGCAGTACAGGGGGGCCGACCGAACTTATCAGCAGTTTTGTCGATGAACACATCAAAGTATTTGTACCGACATACCCCAGTTACCTTAGAGATACCAATCATTTACTGTCCATACTCTCCAATCTTAATGGGCTCCCCAACCATTTCCTACTATGCACGATGGACGTAATGTCACTTTACACCAACATCCCCAACCAAGAGGGTCTAGTAGCAGTAGCCAAGAGCATTCGCAAAAACAAACCACAATGGGACATATCTCCCAACAGTTTACTCAAACTTCTCAAACAGGTCTTACACTGTAATAACTTCCAATTTAATGGGATACATTATTTACAAATCGGCGGAACCGCTATGGGCACAAAGGTCGCTCCCAGCCTAGCCAACATTTTTATGGGTGAACTGGAAAACCAATTACTACTGGAATCCAGATTTAAACCAGAACTATATCTGAGATTTATTGATGATATTTTTTTAATTTGGACACATGGTGAAGAAACGCTGCGTGAATTTATTAACTATTGGAACTCGGCCCATCCGACCATTAAATTCACTGCCGAAATTTCCGACAAATCCGTCAATTTTTTAGACGTCACAATCACCAGACAGGGAAACACCATAACTACAGACCTATACACGAAACCAACGGACACGCACGCTTATCTCCGAGCAGAGTCCTGCCACGCCCAAAAACAAATCCAGGGCATCCCCTACAGTCAGCTTCTGAGAGTTAAACGCATTTGCAGCTCAGAATCCGATTTCAGAAAACACGCCCACAACATGCTCCAGCATTTTCGAAATCGTGGATACCCTGAACAAACACTCTCAAAAGCTTTTGATAGAGTCTGTAAACTTGACCGAAACCAACTAATCAAAGACACCACCAAATCATCATCAACACCCAATATACGCATCCCATTCGTACTCAATTATCACCCGGACAACACCACCATTTATCGGTACGTTAGGAATCTGTGGCCTATACTCTCCAGCACCGAACGCGGCCAGAAACTATTCCATCACCCTCCCCTTTTAGCATACCGCCGCAACCCCTCTCTCCGTGACCTACTCACCAGAGCCAAGATACCCCAACTTAGACAAGTTAGGGCAGCCAACTGCGAAACCTGTTTCACATTAAACAGGGGCATTTGGTTTAACAGTACAATCACCAAAAAACGCTACCGAGGACCACGGCACACCAATTGCCTAACTAGAAATTGCATTTACCTGCTTCAATGCAAAATTTGCAAAAAAACAGTATGTTGGAGAAACCAAACGTCACTTCAACACACGCCTCAAGGAGCATGTAAGTGACATTAAACATAAACGCGACACCCCTATCGCAATTCACTTTAACCAAAGTAATCATTCCAGCACGGACCTCTCATACCGTATTATACAGGTACTATATACCGACCCGGACGGTGACAACACCACCGAATTACGGCACCATCGTGAAATACAATGGATATTCACGCTCAAAACACTCACCCCACTCGGCTTGAACAAGAAAGACTTTTGATTTTACTTTGATCTATTAGCATTTTTCACTTCTTGTTCTTCAACGCCACCTGCCCGGTGGTAGGGAAACTAACCACAGTAGACGTAATCACGTCACAATTAGACGACGCAACACAGAATTCACTCGAGAGGAATTCAGTTACGAACTTCACCTGTTATCATGGCTCACATATGTAATGAGTGTCAGATCAACTATGCAGACCAGACCGGACTTATACGCCACGTATTGGAAATGGCTGTGACGGAAATTTTCGGGGAAAACACAGTGGATTACATTACACAAACGTTACAAGAAACCTCATCATACCGATCCACTGTAACTACTAACAACTCCACACATGGTGATTCAATACCCATAGCCACGAACAACAATCCAACCATGGCTGCTGCCTCGGGTATTGAGCAACGCAACATGGTTGACCCAGACATTTCTGCACAGAGAAACTTTCCACATGAAGAGTCAGCGATTGCTCCGGTCCGACAAACGTCGTTATTCGGAAATTCTCCGATGCCAGAACTATTTTACCAGAACATGGACATTGGGTCACCACACCCACAGATCCCATCCCATAGGGGAAACACCCCCCCGAATACGGACATAACTACCCTATATAATACGGGGAAAGTCTTGAGATACGCGGCAAACATATTAAACCGCAATTTTAAAACGTTGACACTCCTTACTTCCGGGAAATCACAAATAAAAAGCAACATCCAATAAATAATTATTTTTTTATTTCAATCCCAATGATTTACAATGGTGTACGAACAATGGGTTCATGTCTCGTCGCATTACCCTACCCCAACTCTTATGACATTTTATTAGACACCAAATTGGTTCTTTCTCTGCTGTTTCCTTTTGCCATTTCTTCTAAAACCTGGAAATAAATTTTATACTGGTGATTATTTACTTACATCCCACCTATTAACAATAAGTATCAAATGGAATCGGCAAGTTAGAGTCACTATTACCAAACAAAACAGCTGTGACCGCCAAATTTAACTCTGCATCAAAGTGGCCGCCAAAAATTTAATTATTAAGTGTGGCCGCCAAAAACAACACAAACCACTGTGGCCGCCAACATGTGGCCGCCAAAATCAATCTAATCAATTAAATCACCTATTGTGGCCGCCAACCTTTGTGGCCGCCAAGCTGTTTTCAGAGGAAACCTATAAAAGGAGAGCCGCACAGCAGTTCAATCGCCTCTGACGAAGTTCAAATTAGAACGAAACCGGTTAGGCAACTATAGAGTTATACGGGATCTCTGAAGATCAGGCCCTCTCGCACTCACAGAGTCGTTTTTCATAGTAGTACTGCTACTAAGCATGATAGTTTAGTTTCTTGTCCGCGTTGCTCATTTCTGCCATTTTATCATTTATACAAATAGTTTATTTTGGCAGAGCAGGGCATACCGAGAGTTCATATGCGTCTAGACGGTGTGATTAAAGACTGCATATAGTCTTTTTCGCCGTTTATGTCTTTTCCAATTTCAATGTTGGGAACGACATTATGTATAGTAGACTTAACTTAGACGCTTTATTATACGTAATCCGCCTTACTGAGGCGTTATCATTACGTCTTCAAAAAAAAGATTTACGGGATATTATTCTCAATGTAATTTCTTTTGAGGGCAGTAGTTTGTTCACGTATAACTCCGCCCTTCAGTGGCTGATTGGAGTTAGTTAGACGTGACGCAGCCCTAGCTACATCCACACGCGTGGATAGTAAGGTTAAGAACTCTCTCAGAGTCGCTTCGTTCTCGGAGGAGCTTCTCTTCGACGGCAACTTTTCGGCAATCCATGAATTGCTCGATTTATATGTTCTCTTGTCTATCTAGTGTTACAAGAGATTCAGACTGGGGCAAACATTCGGTGGTTGACTCAGAGAGTGCCGCCGCAGTTGCCGGACCCGAGTGTGGCTGTTATGACGGTTGCCAGTCAAACAGATTGGGATATAATACTGATCCCTACGGATTCGAAGTGCCAGGGTCTTTGGGTTCCGCAGTCTTTTAGCAATCAGTTCAACTTCCGCGGAATAATGTTTTTTAGGCTTGCTTTATGTCATTGCATGAACATTATTCAGAAACGCATGCCCAAATTCCTGTCCTTTAATTCGACAGTAGTGGCGTATCTCCGGAACCAGGGAGGCACTCTTTCGTTTCCGTTATTCAATTTAATGGAAGAATCCGTCTGTTGGTTATAGTACACCAAGTTCAGTTTTGGTCCGTCATATTCCGGGTCGTCTGATTGTTTTATCGGACTCCCGTTCTCTTACGGGTCGCTTGTTGCTGTCAGAATGGACTCTCAACAAACAAGTATTCAATCAGATTTGCTATCTATGGGAGCGCCCAATGATGATTTATTTATGACACAGCTTGCTAATCAATTGCAGACGTATGTGTTGGCTTGTCCAGATCTCTGAGCTAATATTGTTAACGCTCTATTGATCTATAGGACGGAATGATAGGATACGCGTATCCTCCGGCGCTGTTGTTTTAGCAGGTATTGCTAAGATAAACAACCACAATACATTTCTGTTGATAGCATCTCTATCTTCACAGAGATCATGAGTAATTTACTCTCTTGTCTACTGTGGGTCTTAACGTGAAATCTTCCTCTATGTGAGGATCTTTTTCACTGGGTAAATCGTGTCATCTTTATCACAACCAGCAAGGTCGCAACCTTCATGTATTCCGTTGTGTGGTCCGTATTGCATTGTAAGCACTGTACTGGACGAGCTTTGGACACGATTTCTTACTATAGGAGATCCTCTTCTTCGCTATTCTATGCGGCTAAAGTGGAGGCTCTTCCGTCGTGGTGTAGGGATCATTATGTTCATATTGTTGATCCCTCCATACTACTCATTGCTATTTTTTAGTATACTTGTTTCACAAGATCTACTGCAGCCTGTTATTATTTAGGTTATAGGTTTATGTTACCTCATACCTATGCACTCTACGATAGTTTACAATTGAGTCTTTTGTCTCTTTATCTAAGTCAGTTAGTAACTTTTTGATAAATAGACTTAGAATCTTTAGATTAAATTCCTATACGGATTTTAACTTCGGTTCTTATTTAGCTAAGTAATCATTTGAGCCTCTGGAAACAGTAGTTTTCAAATTCTGACCTTTTAGACAGTAATTCTGTTGGTTTCTCTTTTACTGTAAAGTCAGTGAGTTTTATGCACTATCGATGAATGATTTTCACTTTCATAGTTTCGGAATCAATACTTCCGTTACTATTTAGGTTGGATTGTTGCATAAGAGTTAGGCTCCTATTATCCGGAACCTATTATTTTAAGGTCCTTCCGTCTTCGTATGGGCATAGGCCTTTACTCTTTCCGGGTACAGTTTATGTATTTATAAACAGATATCTGTTTATTACAAGGGCGTAAGCTTCTTCTGTCTTTGATGTCTAGTAGAAGGACGTTACGCTCCATTTTATTGTTAATGGATTCTATTAACTATCGGTACTGCTTATGGTTTATCATTGACTTAGCAGTTGTGCTTAAGATTTCGGCTCATGAAGTAAGAGTTCTTCTACTTCTTGGGCTTACATTAATAGTGTCGCTATTATAGATTTTTGAAGGCCGCTCATTGCGCTCAGCCATCCACATTCATGAATTTTATCTTAGAAATATCAAGTCCATTTCTGGAGGCCTCTGTTGTTAGGTCTATTATCTACTGCTCAGAATGTCATTCACTTAACAGTTGCTACTATAGCTAGGTAGGCTGTCTGTTTCGGCAGTGTCTCAGTTCGGCTGCCCTCTTCGCTCTGGGCTATTTGACCCAGGGCAAGAAAAAGGGGGGGGGGGGGGGAGGGTGTTCCCTTGGATCACCTGTTTTACTATGAAAACAAGGGGATACCTCCTCCGGAGTTAGTAATTCTGAGCTGTTATTGGGATGGTTGTTTAGTGAGAAGTTTAGGTTTTTAAAATTCATTCAAGTCTTAGTTTTTAAAGTATAGCTTTTGAATATTGCATATGTCAACGGACATGATTATGCAATCCTCAGACACTTTTAGGAGTATAAGTCTCTATTCTCTAGACTTACTTTATTTATTGGCTTACTTTAAAAATTATTAGTATAAGGATTATATTGGATATTAATAGAGTACATGGATGTATGAAGCTCAATTTTGGAAGGTGTTGTATCTTTCTAATTTATCATAAATAAGAAAGATACATGTAAGGCCTATTACTTCTTTTTTCCTACAGGGGATGACTCTATTTTATTTTATTGAGCGTATTCCATTTTGCTCTATGTCCTTGGCCCTCCAGCCTTTTTACTATTCAGCTATGTCTGGGTCATTGGTACAGTATAAAAATGTTAAAAAATTTATAGTAATTTATATATTTTTTATACTTACCAATGACCCAGACGGGGATGACCCTCCCAGTAGTTGGGAACTCTTGCCTCCCCGCTGAGTACATAGCGCTTACCAGGCACTGGTTATTAGAATGATTAATGGCGCCAATTTCGGAACGTCCTTGACACTGCGCATGCGCAGTAGGGGCGAAGTGTGGAGGGCCTTTCAGGACATGTTTTCTTTAGTTTTAGATGCAAATTTTGGGGATTGGGGGGCAAAATTTGTGTTTGGCCCTATATTTTAAGAGTTAGCACCAGCTATGTCTGGGTCATTGGTAAGTATAAAAAATATATAAATTACTATAAATTTTTTAACTTTCCAATTCCAGAACAGGTAAAAAGGTTTTGTCATGGTTTCAGTCTTCAGAGGGGCGGTCTCTCAAGACAGGTCCATTATGGCATAAAAATACAAGTTGGTACCAGGTCACAGTGGTCTTTCAAGACAGGTGGTCTCCCATAGCAGGTTCATTATAGAGTAAAACCAATCGGTGCCTGGCAGATGTGGTCTCTCAAGACAGGTGGTCTCAAGACAGTGGTCTCTCAAGACAGGTTTTACTGTACATGAAAATGTAAATACTCTAAGGCTGTGCAATGCACAGGATTAATCAAATAATATAGATGATCTTATTTGTAGCCAGAAAGAAAAGAGTGACTAATGCTGTGTATTGCACACGGTTAATTGTTGAGCTAACATATACAGGCTGACCATAGGCATTGCACGGGATTAGTTGATCAGTTGCCATGTTATACACTTCATAAAAATATACACAGACTAAGGCTGTAAAAATGCCCAGGGTTCGTTGAGTACATGTTACATAGAGTTCAGGATTCTAGTAACTAATGGAAATGCTTATTATGGATTGTGGAAATTTTTTATACCCCCACAAAATGAAGTTATGGGGTGTATATAGGAGTCAACTTGTCCGTTGGGCGGGCGGTCAGTCTGTCATCGTCAATCTGTCGTCCATCTATTGCACATGTAAACTTGTGGAGCAAACTACTTCCACAGTTTTAGCCACATTTTCATGAAACTTCCCAAAAATGATCAACATGATGAGGGGAAGTGCATGACATAATTTTTTTCCCGCTTGGTTTCAAGATGGCCGACTGGTGGCCATATTGGATTTTGCAAAATACTTGTGGAGAAAACTACGTATACAGTTTTTACTGCACTGTTATGAAACTCAATATAAATGATCGACATGATGAGGAGCAGTGAGAGACATAATTTTTTTCCTTTTTTCCCCGATCGGATTCAAGATGGCTGACTGGTGGCCATATTGGATATTGCAAAATACTTGTGGAGCAAAATACTTCTACAGTTTTTGCTGCGTCGTCATGAAACTCAATTTAAATGATCGACATGATGAGGAACAGTGCATGGATTTTTTTTTTTACTTACAAAATTTGAATGCCTCCTTCAGTCACCCACACTTGGCAGTATGCCACGGTGGGGGGTATAGCAGACGACAGACCATCTCTAGTTTTAAATGAATTCCAAATATTAAAACATATTCTATTTTCAATTTATAACTGGTTTGAAGTCGCTTTGACGGTAGAGGCAGTTAAGTAAAGGTATATGAGGGGAAAGATTGTTCATTTATTTTATTTTTTATTTGATTATAGGTATGAGTGTTGGACCAGTTGTGGCTGGTGTCGTTGGTGCCAGGAAGCCTCACTATGATATTTGGGGAAACACTGTGAATGTGGCAAGTAGGATGGATTCGACTGGATTGGCAGACTATTTTCAGGTTGCACATGAAGTGTTTAAGATTCTAGAACCTAAAGGATATTTGCTGGAGTGCAGAGGAATTGTTAAAGTAAAAGGCAAGGGGGAAATGGTCACATATCTGCTTGTGGGTAAGCCATGTGACCCCCCAAACCTGAAGACTGTGTAATTGATATTTGATAACTGATCAATGATGACATATTTGGGAAATAGTATTTTTAAAATGAGGTGACCTGTGTCAGTCTTTGGCAGAATAAAGGGTTTTTCTCATTTCCACTGGCATGTTAACCCTTTACCTAACTTGAAAAGCAGATGACATTTGCAAATAAAATTCTTGAATAACTGATTTTTTCATTTTTTTGTCTCAAAAACATAAGTTATGACCCCTCATTGGAATGATCTCAATGAGCTCGTTCCAAAGAGGGGTCATAACCTATGTTTTTGAGACAAAAAATGAAAAAAATAATGAAAATTAATTGGCGATTTTTGTGAAAGCGCTGGCCAGTTTTGGCCATTACGTTGGGTAAAGGGTTAACAGAATGAGGACTTTAACTGGTAGAGTGCTAATTTATTTTTCAAGTGTGATATTTGTAGTATTTTTTCTAAAGATTCTATTGCTACCAGCAAGGGGAGCTTTGATTTATCAAAATTTTGTTCATAATTATTTGATTTGTTACAATTTATTGGAGAGTGCCTGTTGGCACTCTCCAATAAATTGTAACAAGATCAACATGAAGCATGGCATATGCCCCCGACGGTCAAACGAGTGAAAAAGGGCCATAACTCTTGGAAAAATTATTGGACGAGCCTGTTCCTTGCATATCCGTTCCCCCATGCCAGTCTATCAGCATACCCAAGAAGATCCAAATTCGACTGATGGCTTTGAAATTACAATCAAAAACGTTTGTATGGACAGAGGTCTCCACTAGATACCCCTGAATCCTCCTTCGGAGGTCGGAGCATAACAAACATCATCCTAATGCATACAGTGTAAAGCCACTAAAGTGGCTTTCAGCACTTTTCAATAGAGGAATGATAGTGGCTTCTAGCGCTCAACCAGTTGAGTAGATAAGTACCAAAGTACTTATCATACCCATGAGTTACACACCGGAAACTTTTGAACTCAGCCATATGTTCATCTGGATGAACAGCAGAAACTTGTATCCAGCAAACTAGTTGTAGCTCTTGCAACTAATTCTACTGATAAAAATGAGTGGAAGTAAAGCCTGTTCAAACGTGGAATGTTCAGCTTTTTTGCATAATGATCCCAGGTCTTTTACTGCATCTAGGTTAACCCCTTTTACCTAGCACTAATAGCATGGAATCCGGCCTACATGTAAGAATGCCATGTAGTAATCCATCTGATTGGTTGTTTTGCATCTGAGTGACATTATCAGTGTTTCCGCAAGGGGAAAATAAATGAGGCCATATAATGGGGCAACCAAGAACCGTTGCTACCACAGGCAGACATGGTTGGGCCAGTGGGAGGAAAATTTTAAATTTGGGAGTCCCAAACCCCCCATTTTGTTGCATCTGGGTTATATTTTGAGGTTCTTCAATGTGAAATTTGTGTAGGTTTTCACATTCCAATAGCCAATAACTGCATAAGAATAAGAACCAATGAGGAGAAATTCAGGTGAAAAATCATTCATTTACACAATAAATTTCAGTGCTGTTGATTTGAGGAGTGCTATCACACTCAAGCTTTTTCGCACTTCTATATCAGAAACAAGAAGTTTTCTTTTTCGCGCTGCTGTAAGGTTCAAGAAAATAGATTTGAGATTCCGTTACACTATTTAAAAAAGACAAGTGAGGAGTGAAAAGTATACCTGCAAACTGTTGTGTTATTAGTCCCCTACGGGAACTGTAAGGAGACTATTGGATTGCACTCTGTCCGTCCGTCCGTCCATTTGTCCGTCCATCCGTCTGTCCATCCATCCGTCTGTCTGTCCGTCTGTCCGTCTGTCTGTCTGTCTGTTTTTTATGTTATCACCTCTCCCTCCAACATGCTTTAAGCTACACCTTTCATATTTGGTACATGGATAAATGGTTCTGAGTTTCATAATCCAAGATGGTGGAATGACAGCCATTTTGTTGTTTTTTAGGCTTTTTTTCTCTATTTTCATGTTACCACCCCTCCCACCAACATGGTTCAAGCTACACTTTGCATACTTGGCACATGGATAGAGGGTTGGGAGGGGATGATGCACGTGCAATATTTTTTTTTCAAAATCCAAGATGGCGGCCATTTTTGTTTTGTTTTTTTTAAGAGTTTTTTCTCCATTTTATGTTACCACCCCTCACTCCAACATGGTTCAAGCTACACTTTTTATATCTGGCACATGGACAGAGAGTTGTAATGGGATGTTGCACGTTCAATTTTTTTTTTTCAAAATTCAAGATGGCGCCATGGCAACCATTTCTGTTTGTGTTTTTTAAGCTTTTTTCTCTATTTTATGTTACCACTGCTCCCTCCAACATGGTTCAAGCTACACTTTTCATATATGGTACATGGATAAAGGGGTTGTGAGGGGATTATGCACGCTCAATATTTTTTTTTTCAAAATCTAACATCTGTCTGTCTGTCTGTCTGTTTTTATGTTACCACCTCTCCCTCCAACATGCTTCAAGCTACACCTTTCATATTTGGTACATGGATAAATGGTTCTGAGGGGATGATGCACAGTCAATATTTATTTTTCAAAATCCAAGATGGCAGAATGGTGGCCATTTTTGTTGTGTTCTAGTGTCTTCTGTGACAAAAACACCTTATGCCCAAAAGCGCCATAGGAGACTAATACCACCTCAGTGGTCAAACACTTGTTTTCATTAATGCCGACAGTGGAAGTACATCCACAGAAGTTTGTGCTTTTTCAAAGCGTGCTTGTTTTGGAAAAATGTTGGAGAAATAAGATTGGTCAGAAAACAAAATGTCACATAATGATATTTACTACTGAATGAAGTTTTACAACTCGCATTGCGTAGTGCATATACTGACCAAACAAATCACACAGTTTTGTGACCTAATGCATTTAACATTCAAAGAGGTTATTGTTTACAGTTTATCTAGCTTTTAATTGGGGGTTGATTAAGTTATGCAGAACAATTGTGTCATTAGATTACACTTCTTCAGTCATTTTTCTCTGCCATTTGTGTACTAAAATCTTCAAAAGAAGCTTAGAAATGGAACTTTAACAATCTGAATCAATTATTTCTCGGGGATCTGGCAGGTCAGGATGAATTTTAACATCTTGATTAATGTTTGGAAGGTTCCCTGATGGGGAATGTGCCGGTTGACGGCCGCTGTGCCAGTGCAGTGGAAATCCTGATTATGACGTGAATGAAATACTTCAGCAGAAAATAGAGTCTAACAAGAATGTAAACAGACTGCCAAAGGTGATGTTTTTCTTCTAAAAATATCGGCTTCATTCACTCAATTAAAGTTGAATTGTGGTGTGTGTGGGGGGGGGGGGGGGGGAGGGGAGGAGGTGTCCTTGGTGAAAAAACAGGAGGGGGCAGGTTTGTCTTTGGTTAAAAAAAAACAGCAGAGGAGGGGCTGGTGTCCAAGGTGAAAAAAAACGGCAGGGGGCATGTGTCCAAGGTATAGCTTTCCACTCATGTTAATGTCAATGGGATTGGTGGGGGGATGGGGGGTGGGGGGGGGGGCAGGTGTCTGTATCCCTCTTTGACATGTGCAATCAGTTTTCAACAAGTGCAAGTAAAAAAGATTCTTTTTCTGAAATGACTGCACTTTCCGTTGCTACCCTCAATACATATTTGTGTTTGTCTAGACATTTTCATTTGCATTGGAGGAAATACATTCTTGTAAGATAAATACAAAATAAAATTTGGATAGAGTAGGGTGACCTGAATCAATGACCCTCATGAAATGCAGAAAAAACTCCACCTCAGGTCATTAATTCCACTGTTCTGTACTTCACCCTTGTGTTCTGTCTCAGTGCTACAAGGACTGCAATTGAAAATATTACATTAATTGCTGTAATCATATATTTTTATACTGTACCAATGACCCAGACATAGCTGGTGCTAACTCTTAAAATATAGGGCCAAGCACAAATTTTGCCCCCCATTCCCCAAAATTTGCATCTAAAACCAAAGAAAACATGTCCTGAATGGCCCTCCACACTTCACCTCTACTGCGCATGCGCAGTGTCAAGGACGTTCCAAAATTGGCGCCATTAATCATTCTTAGTTTGGCCTTTCATCAGTTAACATCTGACTGATCTTTGTGCTTGTAAATCTCAGTTTAAATGATGCCAGACACATAAATATTAGTGAAATGGTGATTCTAAGGAGGATATAGAAGGAGGAGAGGAAAAATGTGTGACAGAATATTATCAGGGCTGTAACTTAGAATTTTTTAATGAAATTATGTTAAGTTACCTATTTTCGAGGCAGCAGCCATTTTGTTGTCACTCTTGTTATTTAGTTACACTGATTTTTCAGTGTTTTCCTCTCTCCCTTTCCTTTAAGTCCCCTCTTGCTATTCTCCCATGCTTTTGGCATAGTTTCTGTAATTATTATTACTAAAATTTCTTGGGAGTTTTAGCTGAATAACAGAATGAATTCTGTTCTTTTCCCCATGTTTACGTCTTCACCTATGGGTGGTTAGGCGTTGTGTTCTGCATCTACCATCTGATGTTCTGCAGTTTCTTCCCTGGAAGTCTCTGTTTTGCATCAGATAGTGTATTTTTGGTAACTGATTTCGGGCCTGGGTGCCTGGAGTCTTATTTTAGTGTTTTTACACTTATTGTTTACATTTACAACAGCCCTCTGTGTGAGGGGGGATTTCTTGAAAATAATATCTTGATGTTAATTTAATCATAACTAGATACATTATTATTGTTCGTAAGTGTTGCATAAATTGTTTAAAATATTTTTAAATTTTTTGTCCACACTTAGGCTTGGGATCCATTGGGGCTGAACGTTACTTTTCAGAAACTTGGGCTGTTCTGAAAAAATATTTTTTCAAAATATTTTGATTTCAATTATTTTTTCTATGTTAATGGATCATATTATTATTATGTATTTTGATTGTCAGGGGTTGGTGCGAGTATCAGGACTTTGTTTTCTTTTCACATTGAAAGGATTTTGATCAATTGTAATAAGAGGATGTCTTCCTCTGACTTTTATAATCATTCTATATGTAGTCAGTGTACTCGCACTAACTCCTGTTCTGTATCTGATGATTTTGATGACAATATGGAAAGCGTATGTCACGGTATGTTAGTGGGGAATTGGACATTCCGGTCCTTTCCCTGCAGGGTCACTCTACTTTATCAATTTCTATTTCAGACGATCAAGATTAGGGTGATGTATCCGTGATGTCTTCCAACAGTGTGCCTCTGTCGTCACAATTAATGAAGGGCTAGCGGAAAAGTGCTCATGTAAATACGCCAATTGCCTAAGAGGACCCTAGTAGGTTCGACGGCCTTTGACGTCCGCTAGCTCGCCCGGTGTAGCGTCCATTCATCGAATGGTTCGGCAGCCGGGTTCGTCCGTTGCGGTCTAGAAGGAGTTTTGGGGTGATGCGAGCACTATAAATCTACCAAATGCACACCCAGTGACGGCAGATTAGAGGGAGAACGGAGGAAGCCTTTTAGTCCGGTTCCTAGCTCGTTCAGGTCCATCCGGACGGCGAGCGAGAGAGGCCCCTCTCTCGTACAACAACATCTGGCCCCAGATGTTGTGGTACAAAATGTTTCGCATTCGGAGCATACGTCCGCCGCTCGGGACACTCCGACATATAGTCAGTCCAGAGAGACTGTCAATAAGGCTTCCTCATTCTCATGGTAGCGCACACGACCGCTCTTGGCTACGTGACCTCGGATATCCAGTCAGCTTCGCCAGTCAGAGAATCATCGGCGACCAGGTCACACCATCCGGTAGCCAGGGACACGAGACCTGCAGACTCCGGACGGTCGCATAGGAAAGTGTGCGGGAGTCAACGTACACGGAGCTTCCGGCGGCAATGCATCGTAAGACCGCTACTGCACAGGCCTCGGGGACGGATGTGCTATCCTAAATAGCACAGCTTATCGCAGCATCCCAGCAACAACTGAATCTGTCGCATAATGTTTTATCCGACGATGCTGGGTCGGGACGCTCCGCGGAAGCGGGTACGGACGTCCGAAAATTTCATCCGGTCCGACGGGATACCGAAAGGGATTCGGAGGATTTTGAGCTTTCCCTTTCGGAACAACATATGCTGTTGTGTATGTCATCTGACTTGATCTTCTACAGGTTCTTTCGTCGGACCAGAATGCTGCGATGCCGGATAAGAAACTGATAGCGTCGGTGGACTTAGAAATTTTTGGTTCGGTTCAGGGACATCGTCCCTCAGTTCCGACATAGTCCAATAATGTCACACAAACTTTCGAATTATTGAACAACGCTATATATTTATTATTATATGCTTGCTTTTAAAAACCAAGCATTTCTGGTTTCTTGTTTGCAAAGTTACGGAGATGTCTTTCAAAAGTGTGCCTCTGTCGTCATAGTTAATGAAGAGCTAGCGGCAATAAGTGCTCATGGAATATGTCTATCGCCTAAGAGGTCCCTTGTAGGATCGACGGAGTGACATTCGCTAGCTCACCCGGTGTAGCGTACATTCATCGAATGGTTCGGCTGCCGGGTTCATCCGTTGCGGTCTAGGAAGGAGATTTGGGTGATGCGAGCACTATAATAACTTTAGTACTCACCCAGTGACAGCGGATTGAGGACAAATTGATCCTGGCTTGTCCAGGTCCGTCCGGGCTGTGAGCGAGAGAGGTCCCTCTCTCGTCCAACAACATAGGGGACTGCATGTTGTGGTTCAGATATTTTACATTCGGAGCATATGTCCGTCGCTCGGGACGCTCCGTTATATTGACAGTCCGAGAGACTGTCGATAATGCTTCCTCATCCTCACAGCAGTGCACACGACCGCACATTGGCTACGTGACCTCGAGTATTCGATCAGTTTCGTCATTCAGTGATTCCACGGCAAACAGGTCACGCCATCCGGTAGCCAAGGGACACGAGGCCTATACACTCCGTTCGCTCGCATAATAGTAGTATGCACGGGGTAACGATCACGGAGCTTCCAGCGGCAATGCATCGTAGGACCGCTTCTCCACAGGCCTCAGTGACGGACGTGCTATCCGAGTTAGCACAGTTTATTTTTATACTGTACCAATGACCCAGACTTAGCTGGTGCTAACTCCACAAAAACCAGGGCCAAACACAAATTTTGCCCCCCAATCCCCAAAATTTGCATCCAAAACAAAAAGAAATAATGTCCTAAAGGACCTCCATAATACGACTCTACTGCGCATGCGCAGTGACGCAGTCGTCCCGAAATTGGCGCCAAATATCATTCTCTGTTTGGCCCTTCATCAGTCAACATCTCACTGATCTTTGTGCTTGTAAATCTCAGTTTAAAGGATGCCAGACACGTAATTCTTGGAGAAAATGTGATTCTAAGGAGGATAGAAGGAGGAGAGGAAAAAAGAAGTGGCAAAAAATAATCAGGGCTGTACTTAAAATTTTTTGTTAAAATTATGTTAAGTTGCCTATTTTCGAGGCAAACGCCTCTTGTTGTCATTCTTGCTAATTGTTGCACTGCTTATTCAGTGTTTCCTCTCCCCTAACCTTCTAAAGTCCCCCCTTGCAATTCTCCCATGCTTTTGGCATATTTTTGAGAAGTTTCATTTCTAAAATTTCCCTGGGAGAGTTGCTTGGTTACAGAATGTTTTCTGTTATTTTCCCCATAGTTACGTTTTCACCCATGGGTGTATAACGTTTGTGTTCTGCATCTTCCATCTGATGTTCTGCAGATTCTCCCCTGGGAGTCTCTGTTTTGCATCAGATAGAGTGTAATTGAGGACTGATTCCGGGCCAGTTTTTTCAGTGCCTGGAGTCATGTTTTCTTCTGTGTTTACACTGTTTGTTTTCATTGGCAACAGCCTTTTTTGAGGGGGGCTGTTTGTCTTTGAGGTAGTTTATCTCATTATAAGATACATTTATATTATCCGAAAGTGTCTCATTAATTATTTTATATAATTTTAAAATTTTTGACCACACTTTGCCATCGGATCCATCGGGGCTCAACGTTACTTTTCAGCAACTTGGGCTTCTCTGAAAAAATATTTTTTCAAAATTATTTTGTTTTGCAATTGTTTTTTCATTTATTAATGGATCATGTTATTATGTATCTTTGTGTCAGGGGTTTTTGCGAGTAACTAGGACTTATTGTTGTTCCTTCACAATGAAAGGAACTTGTTCAAATTGTAATAGGAAGAAATCTTCCTCTGACTTTCATGATTATTGCATAAATTGTAGTCAGTGTTCTCGCATTAATCCCTGTCCTGTATGTGAACATTGGGATGAGAAACATTGGAAACGTGTGTCACGATATGTTGTTTCTGGAGAAAGAGCGATGCCGGCTCTTTCTCCACAAGGTCACTCTACTCTCTCAGTTTCTATTTCAGAGGAACCAGAACAGGGTGATGTTTCCATGTTATCCTCTTCAAGTGTGCGTCCGTCGTCACAATTAAATACAGAGCTAGCGGCAAAAGTGCTCATGGAGATTAGACAAATGTCGTCCGCTAGCTCGCCCGGTGTAGCGTCCATTCACCGAATGGTTCGGCAGCCGGGTTCGTCCGATGCGGTCCAAGAGGAAATTTTGGGTGATGCGAGCACTATAAAAATAATAGATGCACACCCAGTGACGGCGGATAGTGAACGAGAACGGAGGAAGCCTTTTAGTCCGGTTCCTAGCTCGTCCAGGTCCAGCCGGGCCGCGAGCGAGAGAGGCCCCTCTCTCGTACAACAACATCTGGGACCAGATGTTGTGGTACAAAATGTGTCTTTAGCGGAGCATACGTCCGTCGCTCGGGACGCTCCGTTGTATAAGCAGTCCGCAGAGACTGTTAAGGCTTCCTCTTCTCGCCGGCGCACACGACCGCACCTTGGCTGCGTGACCTCCGATATCTTGCCAGCTTCGCCGAGGAAGGATTATTCGGCGACCAGGTCACACCATCCGGCAGCCAGGGACTCGAGACCGATGGACTCCGGACGTTCGCATAGGAAAAGTATGCGGGAGCCATCCGATGCGGAGCTGCCCTCGGCAAAGCAGCGAAAGACCGCTCCTCCGCAGGTCTCGACGTCGGACATTCTAGTGCAGATAGCACAGCTTATCGCAGCATCCCAGCAGCCGACAGAAACGGTGTCGGATCGAGAATTATCCGACGGCGCTGGGTCGGTACGCTCCGCCGAAGCATCGGGGGCGGACGACCGGGAACATCGGGAGGTCCGACCGGATGGTGAAAGGGATACGGATGAATTGGAGCTATCCCTTTCGGAACAACACAAAGCTGCCGTAGACTTCATCCGGCACTTTCTTCCTCAAGTTGTTCCGTCGGGCCAGACTGCTGCGCTTCCGGACAGGAGAATTATAGCGTCATTGGACTCTGATTTTTTCGAGCGGTTCAGGGACATCGCTCCCGAGTTTCCGTCGCAGTCCAATAATGTTGCAAGAACATTTGAATTATTGAACGACGCTATTTTTAAACTTGCTTCCAGGACAGGGAAAGCAGGCTTCTTGTCCGCAAATACTCTCAACCTGCCTTTCATTAATGCAAGGAATAAATTCGACACGGCAGGTCAGGGTATACCGAGAGTTCCTCTGCGTATGGACGACGAGGCGGAAGACTTAGAGCTATCATTACCGTCGTCAGCTTCTATTCCAACCGCAGTGTTGGAAACAGCTATTGCGTCTAACAGAGCCAATTTAGATGCCTTATCTTACGCAGATCACCTTACGAAGGCGTTATCACTGCGTCTTCAAGGGGAAGAGTTTCAGGATATACAATCCTCCTTAAGACTTCTTTCAAGGGCAGTAGCTTATTCCACGTGTAACTCCGCCCTTTCAGTGGCTAATCTGGAGTTGGTTAGACGTGACGCAGCCCTGTCTACATCCACACTAGTGGATTCTAAGGTGAAGAACTCTCTTAGAGTCGCTTCGGTCTCAGGAGATCTTCTCTTTGACGGCAAGCTTTCCGCTATTTATGATAATATTAAAAAGAAAGCTAGTGATTCTCTGTTGTTTAGATCCGCTCCTAAAAGGTCGGATTCAGCAGACACGAATAAGGCGGGCACTTCTGGGTCTTATCCGCCCAAGAGAGGTTCCTATAGAGGTTCCGGTGCGTCCTCTAGCTCTTATTCGAGAGACCGTCAGGATAGCGACTCTCGTTCGGGACGTCCTTCAGGCCGGGACAATCGGTCGGACGCCCCGAGGTCGACGAGGCGAGGTGCGGGTCGTGGAAGACGTGGTTTCTCCTACCGCAGGCCTCGCAGATCCAGGAGGTGATGGCTCAAACCTCTATCGCGTTCCGGTTGGCGGAAGGTTGTCGAGTTTTTCTCAAGAGTGGGCGTCGATTACGGACGACCCTTGGGTGAGAGGAGTGACTTCGGAAGGTCTAAAGATATCCTTCAAACGAAAGCCTCCATTAACTCGAAGTCCAAAGTGGACTCATCTTCCGTCAAACCCTCAGAAAAGAGACGCTCTGCTATCAGAGGTGCAGTCTCTTTTAATGAAGAACGCGGTAGAGGTCGTAGAAAACCAGGAATCGCTGGGATTCTACAGCCATCTGTTTCTGGTTCCGAAACCAGACGGCTCGTTCCGTCCAGTAATAGATTTGAGCTGGATAAACAAGCTGATCATCGCTCCGAAGTTTTATATGGAGACGATTCGATCGGTCAGAGCGAGTATTCGGGTGAACGATTATGCAACGAGCATAGATCTCAAAGATGCGTACTTTCACGTCATGGTACATCCGACATTCCGAAAGTATCTACGCTTCGCAGTCCTAGGAGTGGTGTATCAGTTCCGGGCCATGTGCTTCGGATTGAATCTAGCACCCTGGGCTTTCACTCGAGTAATGAACTCGGTAATGATTTACTTCCGAGCTCATTCGTCTGCGGTAACGTCGGCCTACCTGGACGACATTCTTCAGAGGTACGGCAACGAGTTAACGCTTCAGAACGATGTTCAGAATCTTCTTCTATTGCTCCGACGTCTCGGTTTCATAGTAAACGAGGAGAAGTCGGATCTGGTGCCGTCCAAGTCATTCACTCATCTGGGAATGAGCTTCGAGACGCACAACAATCTCGTTCGTCTGCCGTTAACCAGAGCGAAATTAGTCAGTTGTTACGCTCGCTATTGTCTAAATACAGACAAAGTCACAGCGAGAGAATTTATGAGACTGATAGGTCTGTGCGGAGCCGCTGCGGATCTCATTCCGATGGGACGGCTACGCACACGGCCTCTTCAAATTTTCTTGACTCAGAATTGGAGTGTGAAAATTCATTCGCTCGATGTAGACGTTCTCTTGTCAGATCAAGTGAAACAAGAGATTCAGACTTGGGCAAACATTCAGTGGTTAACTCAAGGAGTTCCGCTGCAGTTGCCGGATCCGAGTTTTACCATTATGACGGATGCCAGTCAAACAGGTTGGGGTGCATCATTAATCCCAACGGATTCGAGATGCCAGGGTCTTTGGGATCCGCAATTCCTGGGCAAGCACATAAACATCAAGGAAATGATGTCAATTTGGCTTGCGTTACGTCACTGGATGGACATTATTCACGATGCTCATGTCCAAATCCTATCCGACAATACGACAGTAGTGGCGTATATACGGAATCAGGGAGGCACTCATTCAGTTCCGTTGTTCAATCTAACGGAAAGAATCCTTCTGTTTGCGTTGGAACATCACGTTCTTCTTTCGGTCCGTCACATACCGGGTCGTCTGAATGTGCTAGCAGACTCCCTTTCTCGAAAGGGTCGCTTGTTGCCGTCGGAGTGGACTCTCAACAAACAAGTATTCAATCAGATTTGCTACCAATGGGAACGGCCAATGATAGACTTATTTGCGACACATCTCAACAATCAGTTGCAAACGTATGTGTCCCCGTGTCCGGATCCAAGAGCTTTTGCTGTAGACGCTCTATCGATCCCTTGGGACGGAATGATAGGATATGCATATCCTCCAGCGCCGTTAATTCAACAAGTATTGCTAAAGATAAAACAATCTCAATGCAAGATTCTGTTGGTAGCATCTCTGTCGCCACAGAGACCGTGGATAAATCTACTCAGGTGTCTGTTGTGGGACCTACCGCGGAAGCTCCCTCCACGAGAGGATCTTCTTTGGCAGGGGAAGTCGCGCCAACTGCATCACAACCCGCAAGGTCTCAACCTTCACGTTTTTCCGTTGTGCGGTCCTTCTTGCATGGCAAGCACTTTACAGGACGAGCAGTGGACGCGATTTCTAACTGTAGGAGGACCTCCTCTTCGCTAAACTATGCGGCTAAGTGGAAGGTTTTCCGTCGTTGGTGTAGGGATCATTCTGTTGATATATTTGATCCCTCTATACCAGACATTGCTAACTTTCTAGTATACTTGTTTGACGAAATCAAACTGCAACCGGTTACTATAAAGGGTTATAGATCTATGTTATCTGATACCTATGCACATCATGATAGTTTACAAATTGGATCTAATGTCTCTTTATCGAAATTGGTTAGAAACTTTTCGATAAATAGACCCAGAACTCTTAGATTAATTCCTAAGTGGAATTTAGCTTGGGTTCTCCTTAAATTGAAGGAAAAACCATTTGAACCTCTTGGGACAGTAGATTTCAAATTCTTATCTTATAAGACAGCTTTTCTCTTAGCTTTCTCTTCTGCCAGAAGAGTCAGTGAGCTTCATGCACTATCGGTGGATGATTCTCATTATCGTAGTGTTGGGAACACTATCACCTTCACTACTAACGTCGGTTTTTTAGCTAAGAATCAGGCTCCTAATAAATATCCGGAACCTATTGTTATTAAGGCTCTTCCGTCTTCAGACGGGCGTAGGCCTTTACTCTGTCCTGTTAGAGCACTACGTATCTATAAACAGAGATCTCAGTTCATCAGAAAGGGACGGAAACGTTTCTTTCTGTCTTTGATGCCTAATAGAAAGGACATTTCAGTCCATTCTATTGCTAGATGGATTCAGTTAACTATCCGTACTGCGTATGAAGATTTATCTTCTTCTCAGCAGTCTGTGCTTAAGATTTCTGCTCATGAAGTAAGAGCTCTTTCTACTTCCTGGGCTTATGCTAATAGTGTTGCTATTACAGATTTAATGAAGGCTGCTTATTGGTCTCAGCCATCCACATTTACTAATTTTTATCTCAGAAATATTGAGTCCATTTCTGGAGACCTGCATTGTTTAGGTCCGTTATCTGTTGCTCAGAATGTCGTCCACTAAACAGTTGCAACTATAGTTATGCAGGCTTTCTGTTCCGGCAGTGACTCCGTCCGGCTGCCCTCTTCGCTCTGGGCTATTTGACCCAGGGCAAGGGGAAGGGGGGGGGCGGGTGTTCCCTTAGGTCACCTGCTTTATAGTGAAAAGCAAGGGAATGCCTCCTCCAAGACAGTATTTCTGAGTCGCTTCCGGGATGGTTTTAAAGTGTAATATTAATGTTTAATTTCATTCATGTCTTATTTTTAAAGTGTAGCTCGGTGTGAAGCATTTGTATATGTCAAGTGTCAAACGGGCTTTAATATACAATACTCGGACACTTTTAAATGATTATAAAGAGTCTCAATTCTCTGGACTACTTTATTTATTGGCTTGTTTTAATAATAATTAGTATAAAGGTTATACTGGATATTAATAGAGAACATGAATGTTATTGTGCTCAATTATTAAGGGTAGTGTATCTTTCTAATTTAAATATTAAATAAGAAAGATACATGTAAAGCCTAATACTCCTTTTCTCCTTAAGGGGTTATCTCTTTATTTTATAATTGAGCTTATTGGATTTTCCTCTATGTCCTAGGCCCTCCAGCCTGTTTACTATTCAGCTAAGTCTGGGTCATTGGTACAGTATAAAAATGTTAAAAAATTTATAGTAATTTATA
Organism: Pictodentalium vernedei; assembly: GCA_031216915.1. Lineage (NCBI taxonomy): Eukaryota > Metazoa > Mollusca > Scaphopoda > Dentaliida > Dentaliidae > Pictodentalium > Pictodentalium vernedei. Next base: position 272,374,121 of record CM062288.1, read on the forward strand.
TATTTTTTATACTTACCAATGACCCAGACGGGGATGGCCCTCCCTGAGTTGGGAACTCTTGCCTCCCCGCTGAGTACATAGCGCTGACCAGGCACTGCCAGTAAGAATGATATTTGGCGCCAATTTCGGGACGACTGCGTCACTGCGCATGCGCAGTAGAGTCGTATTATGGAGGTCCTTTAGGACATTATTTCTTTTTGTTTTGGATGCAAATTTTGGGGATTGGGGGGCAAAATTTGTGTTTGGCCCTGGTTTTTGTGGAGTTAGCACCAGCTAAGTCTGGGTCATTGGTAAGTATAAAAAATATATAAATTACTATAAATTTTTTAACTTTCGCGGCATCCCAGCAATCGACAGTTTCTCGGTCGAATCACGAATTATCCTACGGCGCTGGGTCGGTGCAGTCCGCGGTTGCATCAGGTTCGGACGACCGAACGCTTTATAGGATCTGACAGGATGGCGAAAGGGATTCGAAAGATTTCGAGTTTTCCCTTTCGTAACATCGGAAGCTGCCATACATATCTTCCGGCATTATCTTCCAGTGGTTGTTATTTCGGACTACATTGCTGCGATGTTGGATAAGAGACTTATAGCGTCATTGGACATGGAATTTTGGATCGGTTCAGGGACATTGTCCCTGTCTTACCGACACAGTCCAATAATGTCATTAGAACATGTGTATTATTTATCGACGCTATATATATATAAGTCTGCTACCAAGCATGATAGTTTAGTTTCTTGTCCGCAATGCTCATTTCTGCCTTTTATCATTTATAGGATTAATTATTTTGGCAGAACAGGGCATACCGAGAGTTCATATGCGTCTAGATGGCGTGGTTAAAGACTGGAAATAATCTTTTTCGCCGTCTATGTCTTTTCCAACCACAATGTTGGAAACGACAATGATGTCTAATAGACTTAACTTAGACACTTTATCATACGTAATCCACCTTACTGAGGCGTTATCATTACGTCTTCAAGAGAAAGAATTCCGGGATATGATCCTCAATGTGATTTCTTTTGAGGGCAGTAGTTTGTTCACATATAACTCCTCCCTTCAGTGGCTATTTGGAGTTGGTTAGACGTGACGCAGCCCTAGCTACATCCACGCGCGTGGATAGTAAGGTGAAGAACTCTCTCAAAGTCGCTTCGTTCTCGGAGAAGCTTCTCTTCGACGGCAATTTTTCAGCAATCCATGAATTGCTCGATTTACACGTTCTCTTGTCTATCTAGTGTAGCAAGAGATTCAGACTGGGGCAAACATTCGGTGGTTGACTCAGAGAGTGCCACTGCAGTTGCCAGTTCCGAGTTTTATAATTATGACGGTTGCCAGTCAAACAGGTTGGGATATAATATTGATCCCAACGGATTCGAAGTGCCAGGGTCTTTGGGTTCCGCAGTCTCTAAGCAAGCACTTATCTTCCACGGAATAATGTTTTTTTAGGCTTGCTTTATGTCATTGGATGAACATTATTCAGAAACGCATGTCCAAATCCTGTCCGTTAATTCGAAAGTAGTGGCGTATCTCCGGAACCAGGGAGGCACTCATTTGTTTCCGTTATTCAATTTAATGGAAAGAATCCTTCTGTTTGTTATAGTACACCAAGTTCTGCTTCGGTCCGTCATATTCCGGGTCGTCTGATTGTATTACCGGACTCCCTTTTCACTTATGGGTCGCTTGTTGCCGTCAGAATGGACTCTCAACAAACAAGTATTCAATCAGATTTGCTATCAATGGGAGCGCCCAATGATAATTTATTTACGACACAACTTGCTAATCAATTGCAGACGTATGTGTTTACATGTCCGGATCTCTGAGCTTATGTTGTTAACGCTCTATTGATCTAATAGGACGGAATGATAGGATATGCGTATCCTCCTGCGCTGTTGTTTCAGCAAGTATTGCTAAGATAAACAACCACAATACATTTCTGTTGATAGCATCTCTGTCTTCACAGAGACTGTGGGTAAATTTACTCTGATGTCTACTGTGGGACTTAACGCGAAATCTTCCTCCATGAGAGGATCTTTTTTCGCTGGGTAAAATCGTGTCATCTCAACCTTCACGTATTCCGTTGTGTGGTCCTTATTGCATTGTAAGCATTGTACTGGACGAGCTTTGGACGCGATTTCTTACTATAGGAGAACCTCTTCTTCGCTATACTATGCGGCTAAAGTGGAGGCTCTTCCGTCGTTGGTGTAGGGATCACTATGTTGATATTGTTGATCCCTCCATACTAGTCATTGCAACTTTTTAGTATACTTGTTTGACAAGATCTACTGCAGCCTGTTATTATTAAGGTTATAGGTTTATGTTACCTCATACCTATGCACTCTATGATAGTTTACAATTGAGTCTTATGTCTCTTTATCTAAATCAGTTAGTAACTTTTCGATAAATAGACTTAGAATCATTAGATTAAATTTCTATACGGAATTTAACTTCGGTTCTTATTTAGCTAAGTAATCATTTGAGCCTCTGGAAACAGTAGTTTTCAAATTCTGACCTTTTAGACAGTAATTCTGTTGGCTTCTCTTTTACTGAAGAGTCAGTGAGTTTCATGCACTATCGGTGGATGATTTTCACTTTCGTAGTTTCGGAATCACTACTTCCTTTACTATTTAGGTTGGATTTTTGCATAAGAGTCAGGCTCCTAATAAATATCCGGAACCTATTGTTATTAAGGTCCTTCCGTCTTCGTACGGGCATAGGCCTTTACTCTGTCCGGTTAGAGTTTATGTATTTATAAACAGATATCTGTTTATTACTTCGGGCGTAAGCTTCTTCTGTCTTTGATGCCTAATAGAAGGACGTTACGCTCCATTCTATTGCTAATGGATTCAATTAAGTATCGATACTGCTTATGGTATATCATTGACTCAGCAGTTGTGTTTGAGATTTCGGCTCATGAAGTAAGAGTTCTTCTACATCTTGGGCTTACATTAATAGTGTCGCTATTATAGATTTTTGAAGGCTGCTCATTGCGCTCAGCCATCCACATTCATGAATTTTTATCTCAGAAATATCGAGTCCATTTCTGGAGGCCTCTATTGTTAGGTCTATTATCTACTGCTCAGAATGTCATTCACTTAACAGTTGCTACTATAGCTAGGTAGGCTGTCTGTTTCGGCAGTGACTCCGTTCTGCTGCCCTCTTCGCTCTGGGCTATTTGACCCAGGGCAAGAAAAGGGGGGGGGGGAGGGTGTTCCCTTGGGTCACCTGTTTTACTGTGAAAACAAGGGGATACCTCCTCCGGAGTTAGTAATTCTGAGCTGTTATTGGGATGGTTGTTTAGTGAGAAGTTTATGTTTTAAAAATTCATTCAGGTCTTAGTTTTTAAAGTATAGCTTTTGAATATAGCACGTGTCAACGAACATTATTATACAATCCTCAGACACTTTTAAGGAGTATAAAGAGTCTCTATTCTCTAGACTTACTTTTTTTATTGGCTTACTTTAAGAATTATTAGTATAAGGATTATACTAGAGTACATGGATGTATGATGCTCAATTTTGGAAGGTGTTGTATCTTTCTAATTTATCATAAATAAGAAAGATACATGTAAGGCCTAATACTTCTTTTTCCCTAGAGGGGATGACTCTATTTTATATAATTGAGCGTATTCCAACTTGCTCTATGTCCTTGGCCCTCCAGCCTTTTTACTATTCAGCTATGTCTGGGTCATTGGTACAGTATAAAAATGTTAAAAAATTTATAGTAATTTATATATTTTTTATACTTACCAATGACCCAGACGGGGATGGCCCTCCCAGGAGTTGGGAACTCATACCTCCCCGCTGAGTACATAGCGCTTACCAGGCACTGGTTATAAGAATGATTAATGGCGCCAATTTTGGAATGTCCTTGACACTGCGCATACGCAGTAGAGGTGAAGTGTGGAGGGCCATTCAGGACATGTTTTCTTTGGTTTTAGATGCAAATTTTGGGGATTGGGGGGCAAAATTTGTGTTTGGCCCTATATTTTAAGAGTTAGCACCAGCTATGTCTGGGTCATTGGTAAGTATAAAAAATATATAAATTACTATAAATTTTTTAACTTTTCTTCCAAGTACAAAAATACCATGTTATTGAATAGAGGTACAATTCTGCTTCTAGTTCACAAAATATACCCCTACAAATAAGAGTAATTGTCTTGTCAAAGATTTATTTATTGTTTTATTAGCTCAACTTTGACAATGTCAAATTTCAGGTCATACCATGGCCCGTCATCCATCTGTCCGTCTGTCCATCAACAAATTTAGTACGGCTCGAGCTAGAGGCTGTATTTATGAACCGATCTTTACAAAACTTCTTGCCAACCTTTGTTATCACCATGGGACGAGAACGAGTGTTTTGGGGTGCAATTTGAAATTCAAGATGGCCACCGGCAGCCATTTTATACCAACATTAGTGCAATCAGTTTTTTGTACAGAACTTCTGTATGTAAGTTCTGATTTGAATAAATTTTTGTATGAATGTTTAGCAACATGGAATAGATCACATTTAATACAGGTTTTTTTCTCGTGCAGAAATTATGCAAATTAGATACCCTTGATTTATTCAGTGCTCCTTATTTACAGTAAGTACACATGTCAATATGGCTCAAGCAAGGGGTTGTATTTATGAACCGATCTTCATGAAACTTCTTGGGTACCTTTGTTATCACCTTGGGACGAGAACAAGTGTTTTGTTGTGCAGTCCAAAATTCAGGATGGCTGCCGGTAGCCATTTTATACCAAAATTAGATGCAATCAGTTTTTTGTATAGAATTTCTAGGACTACGTTTGTTATCATCATTGGATGGTAACGAGTGCTTTTGTGCTCGGCCCAAAATTCTAAATCGCTGTTGGCAGCCATATTTATGGGAATTGTGTGTATTACATTTTTGTACAGAACCTGTAAAGAAGATTTTTTATGTCAATTGTTTGTTATAAATTTATTGAGTGCCTTTGTTATCACTATGGTATGAGAACAAATATTTTGAGGTTCAGTCAGACGCACTCAGGGACTCAAAAAGAGACATAATAAAAATCTTTTCCAAAAGCACCAGACAAAATAATGTTTCTTGAATTCAGATTTATTGATTTATTGATGTTTAAGGGGGCGCGGTGGCTCAGTTGGTAGAGGTGCAGGCTGCAAGCCGAGAGGTCCTCGGTTCGAATCCCACTTGCGGCAGCCGCGTTGTGTCCTTGGGCAAGACACTTCACCCCGATTGCCTACATGGGGGCACGATGACGCTGTGTACTGAGGTGTACTGCACGTCGATGGTGCGCATGTCTTCAACCAATCTAACCCTGCCTGTGCTGAGGTGCAGAGTTCAGAGTTACGATGTTGTGGAGCTGACAGCTGCTCGTCGTTGCTCGGTGGTTCTCTCCGGGTACTCCGGCTTCCTCCACCCGTAAAACTGTCACGGTCACGATTAGCCATTGTGCATAAGTATGTGACCTTAAACACCAATAAATAAATAAATATTGATGTTTAAGGTCATATATTTATGCACAATGGCTAATCATGACCGTGACAGTTTTACGGGTGGAGGAAGCCGGAGTACCCGGAGAGAACCACCGAGCAACGACGAGCAGCTGCCAGCTCCCCAACATCGTAACTCCACACAGCAGCACAGGCAGGGTTAGATTGGTTGAAGACATGCGTACCATCGACGTGCAGTACGCCTTAGTACACGGCGTCATCGTGCCCCCATGCATGCATTGGAGATGAAGTGTCTTGCCCAAGGACACAACGCGGTTGCCGCAGGTGGGATTCGAACCGAGGACCTCTCGGCTTGCAGCCTGCACCTCTACCTACTAAGCCACCGCGCTCCCTTCTTGAATTCAGCATCCCTAGGATGTGTATATTCAGATGTGTTGAAGCCAAGTTCTTATGTCAATATTTGGTGTTGTTTGGGGAGGGTAAACATTATTACCACAACCTGATTTTTTATTTCCAATGAGAAAAATAAAATCTTCTCACCCGTGCGAACTCTATGAGCAAAAGATAAAAAAATCAGATACCTATATTTTAAGAAGGACTGGACAAATATCTATTAATTGGTATGAATCAACCTTAGAAGGGTTTGAATCAAACAGTGCCAAAGCAATTGCTAACATTTGGGTTATGGTGCTCCATACAAGGATCCCCATTGTAACATTAACCCCATGGAGATTTCTTTTCTAGTTCAGCATTTAACTGTCATCCACCTTTACAATGCTTTACCTGTACATTTGTTACAGGCTACGGTCAGTATTTATGTACAGACCTTTATAATACTTTACATGTACCTTTGTTATCAGGTCATTACATAGATGTGTGTCATTGCTGTGCCACATACTATACATGTACATGTCTTACAAAAGTTGAGATACAGTGTCATTGACACTTTCATTAAAAAATATTTCCTCATATTGGACTGGAACAATTCTATATGGAGCCCAAATATGAACCCAGAGACTTGATTTGAACAAACATGAATCTCATCCCACCAGGAATACTACATACCCAATATCAAAAGATTCTGACTGATGGATTCGAAGAAGATTTTTTAAAATATTGATGTTACACTAAGTTAAAATCCGGACTCCCTCTTGAGTGCAAATATGACCCCAAGGACCTCCTTTGAACAAAGTTAAAGCTGACCCCATAAAGATGCAGTACACCAAATATAGAGATTTTGACAGGTGGATTTTAAGAAGAGTTTTAAATGAATTTCTTCATATTACATGTACACCAAGTCAAAATTACAAAAAAAAACAAATATAAACCCAGGGACTTGTTTTGAACAAAACTGAATCTGACCCCTCTAAAGTTGTTGTGTACCAAATATCAAAAGATTCTTGAGTGGTAGCTTTGGAGAAAAAGATTTCAATTTTTAAAAAAAAACAATTCTGAACACTTACAGAATTACCTTGTGGTGCCCCTCTGTGGGCTTGGCAACTTTTTTGGTACACACTTCAATTGTCATATGATAATGAACATGCATAACAAGTTTGGTTCAGTTTGGCCCAGTGGTTTATGAGAAGTTGATAATGAAAATTCAAGGCAGACCAACAGCTTATGCTATAACATCAGGTGCTGGGAGCACGGAGACTTTTTTTGTTCAGAGCATTGGACTTGAATTCACAAGGTACACTGTTCGATCCTGATCCACATCATCTGCATTGTCTCCTTGGGTTTCTGACCAATGGATTTGAAAAAGCTGATTCTTCCTTGTATTGGACGGAGTTAAACTATGGTCTCCAATAGGAAATACAAATATTCAACCCAGGGACTTGATTTTAACAAACTTGAATCTGACTGCTCTCAGGATGGTGTGCATATTATATCAAAAGATTCTGATAGGGCATTCTGTAGAAGAATATTTCTAGCTCAACTGACATGTAGTATGAGCTATTGGGATTGGTTGTGATCTGTTGTCCATCTGTATGTCTGTACATCCATGCAATCCTCTGTCCATCTGCAATTCCTTTTAGCACAACCTACAGGCTGTAGCTCTTACCCGATCAGTTCCAAATTTCATACATGGCTTTGGGGCAGTGCCTAGATGGGAGCTATAGAATTTTTAGCTGCGACTAGCAGCTGTATAAGTGGCAATGTCAGTCTGTCGGTCTATCTGTCGGTCTATCTGTCGGTCGGTCGATCTGTCTGTGACTAACGAGTTTCAAAACTCAATAACTTTTGAAATACTTGATGGAATGACTCTATATTTGACATGTAAGTGTATGTTATTGCTGTCTAGCCTCTGTTCAATGCATGTGTTGTTCCAATTATTTATCTTGGAGTTATGGCCCTTGATGAACTTAGAATTTTGTGAGATTGCACCACCCGTTGCAGCTACGGCGTCGATGTCGCGATTTTTTCTACGTTTCATTGAAAGACATGGTTGCCAGTTGTCATCTTGAATTTGGCATATAAATTGTCAGCAATTCCATTGGTACACCCAGCATGCCGCATCTCTCACCCAATCTTTTTCAAATTTCATATGTAGCTTTGGGGTGTTGTCGAGGTGGCAGCTATCAAATTTTTCTGAATTTTGTTGAAAAACATGGCCATCAGTGGCCATCTTGATTTGGCATATAAGTTGTCAACAATTCCATTAGCACACCCTAAAGGCCACATCTCTCCCGTTCTTTTTCAAATTTCATATGTAGCTTTTGTGTGATATCTAGATGGGAGCGATCAAATTTTTATGAATTTTGTTAAAAAAGATTATTGCTAGTGGCTATCTTGGATTTGGCACATAAATTGTCAACAATTCCATTAGCTCGCATCTCCCACCCAATTTTTTTCAAATTTTGTTGTTTATTTATTAGATCAACTTTGACGTAAGTCACATTTGAGCTTATGCCATGGCCAGTCGTCCATTGTCCGTCTGTCCGTCAACAATTCAAAAGGGCTCGGGCTAATGGCCACATTTATGAACCGATCTTGACGAAACTTCTTGGGTACCTTTGTTATCATCGTGGGACGAGAATGAGTGTTTTGGGGTCCAGTCCGAAATTCAAGTTGGCCGCTGGCAGCCATTTTGTACAAAATTAGGTGCAATCAGATTTTTGCGCAGAACTTCCATATGAAAGCTCTGATTTGAATAATTTTTTAAATGAATTTTTAATACCATGGGATACATCACATATAATATGGGTTTTTTTCTCTTGCGTAAATTATGCAAATTAGACTAACTTCGATGTATTTAGTGTTACTTTCAGCACTGTAAGTGCAAATGCCAATACGGCTCAGGCTAGAGGCCGTATTTATGAACCAATATTTACAAAACTTCTTGGGTACCTTTGTTATCACCATGGGACGAGAACAAGTGTTTTGGGGTCCAGTCTGAAATTCAAGATGGCGGCTGGCAGCCATTTTGTACAAAATAGGTGCAATCAGATTTTTGCGCAGAACTTCCATATGAAAGCCCTGATTTGAATAATTTTTTGTATGAATGTTTAGTACCATGGGATACATCACATATAAGACAGGGTTTTTGCTCCTGCATAAATTATGCCAATTAGACTAACTTTGATCTATTTAGTGTTACTTTCAGCACTGAAACTGCAAATGCCAATACGGCTCGGGCTAGAGGCCGTATTAATGAACCGATCTTTACGAAACTTCTTGAGTACCTTTGTTATCACCGTGGGACGAGAACAAGTGGTTTTGGGTGCATTTCAAAATTCAAGATGGCCACCAGCAGCCATTTTGTACTTTAGTTAGTGCAATCAGTTTTTTGTACAGAACTTCTGTATGAAAGTTCTGATTTGAATAAATTGTATGAATGTTTAGCAACATGGAATACATCACATATAATAGAGCTTTTTTTCTCGTGCAGAAATTATGTAAATTACATGAACTTTGATTTATTCAGTGCTACTTATACACAGCAAGTGCACATGTCAATACAGCTCGGGCTAGAGTCTGTATTTATGAACCGATCTTCACGAAACTTCTTGGGCACCTTTGTTTTCAGCTTGAGACGAGAACGAGTGTTTCTGGGTGCGGTCCAAAATTCAAGATGGCTGCCAGTGGCCATTTTGTACCAAAATTAGGTCCAATCAGTTTTTTGTACACAACTTCTATACGGCTCAGGCTAGAGGCTGTATTTATGAACCGATCTTTATAATACTTTACATGTACCTTTGTTATCAGGTCATTACCTAGATGTTGGTCATTGCTGTGTCATATACTATACATGTACATGTCTTAAACAAATTGAGCTACAGTGTCATTAACACTTTCATTTATTAGGGTTTCACGACACTTTCAGCAGCCAGGGTCACCTCATGTCAGACGTTTTTATGGTTGGAGGTAGCTGGAGTACCCGGAGAGAACCACTGAGCTATGGTGAGCAGCTGTCAGACTCCCCAACATACTAACTCTGCACAAACAGGGTTAGTATTGGTTGAAAACAAGTGCATCATTGACATGCAGTATGCCTTAGTACATGGCACCACTGTGCCACCATGTGTGCAATCGGGTTCAAGCACCTTGCCCAAGGACACAATGCTGTTACCCCTGGCAAAGATAGAACCATGGACCTTTCAATTTGAAGTTCAATTCCGTAATCACTGAACCACTGTGCACCCCCACTTCCTGTTAACCCTTTACCTAACATGAAAGGCAGATGACACTTGCTACAAAATTCTTGAAAAACTAATTTTTTTCATTTTTTGCATCAAAAACAGGTTTTTCAGACAGAAAATGAAAAAATAATGAAAATTGAATGATGATTTTTGTGAATAGCTCTGGCCGATTTTGGTGATTATGTTGGGTAAAGGGTTGAAGATGTGCTTCATGCCTAATTCTGCAGATTTTATTTTCATCAAATCAGGTCTTGGTTTCTTTCATATTTTGCCTTTCACCTTATTACTCCCTATCCAATGAGATCATTCCACTGGGAGGTTGATCATAAGCTGTGTTTTGGAATAAAAAATTGATAAAACAATAAAATTTGAAGGGTGTTTCCTTGTGGGAATGCCAGGAAGTGACGTAGTGCTTGTTTATTGTGGTAAACAAGTTCTGTTTTATTGCAAAAATAGGACCTGGTAACCAATGCCTGGGGGAGAAGTCCTCTGAAGTGAGCACCATAGGTATAAACATTCGGCTGTACTTGATTTTATATGCATGTTGTGGTCATGATTAGCCACTGTGCAGAAATATGTGACCTTAAACACCAATAAATAAATAAATGATGTTTTTGTGAATAGTTCTAGTCGTATGTGATCTATAATGTGCACAACATCACCAAAATTTAAAACAAGTGCTTTGACCTAGTGTCAGATTGAGGCTGCCGGTCAGCAGTGAAGTTGTGTTTTTAGAGAGAAGATTGTTTCACTCAACTAATACAATTAAAGCAAAAAATAAAATGTTGGCATAATAAATATGTTACAGACGTTTAGTTGGTGGATATAGTGTCACATGAGGTTTGGGAGAACTATTAGGTTTGGCTGAAGCCTCACCTAATATTATTCTCACTTTTTGCCACATGTGACACTATATCCACCAACTAAACGGCCCATAACTTATAATACTGGCACTTGTTTACATTATTTAGTAATTCTTTAACAAACATAGAGGCCAGAACAGTTAGCAATACAAATTTTATTATATTTTTATACTGTACCAATGACCCAGACTTAGCTGGTGCTAACTCCAACAAAACCAGGGCCAAACACAAATTTTGCCCCCCAATCCCCAAAATTTGCATCCAAAACAAAAAGAAATCATGTCCTAAAGGACCTCCATACTACGCCTCTACTGCGCATGCGCAGTGACGCAGTCGTCCCGAAATTGGCGCCAATTATCATTCTCTGTTTGGCCCTTCATCAGTCAACATCTCACTGATCTTTGTGCTTGTAAATCTCAGTTTAAAGGATGCCAGACACGTAATTTTTGGAGAAAATGTGATTCTAAGGAGGATAGAAGGAGGAGAGGAAAAAGAAGTGGCAAAAAATAATCAGGGCTGTACTTAAAATTTTTTGATGAAATTATGTTAAGTTGCCTATTTTCGAGGCATGGGCCTCTTGTTGTCATTCTTGCTAATTGTTGCACTGCTTATTCAGTGTTTCCTCTCCCTTAGCCTTCTAAAGTCCCCCCTGGCAATTCTCCCATGCTTTTGGCATATTTTTGAGAAATTTCATTTCTAAAATTTCCTGGGAGAGTTGCTTGGTTACAGAATGTTTTCTGTTATTTTCCCCATAGTTACGTTTTCACCCATGGGTGTATAACGTTTGTGTTCTGCATCTTCCATCTGATGTTCTACAGATTCTCCCCTGGGAGTCTCTGTTTTGCATCAGATAGAGTGTAATTGATGACTGATTCCGGGCCAGTTTTTTCAGTGCCTGGAGTCATGTTTTCTAGTGTGTTTACACTGTTTGTTTTCATTGGCAACAGCCTTTTTTGAGGGGGGCTGTTTGCCTTTGTGGTAGTTTATCTCATTATAAGATACATTTATATTATCCGAAAGTGTCTCATTAATTATTTTATATAAATTTAAAATTTTTGACCACACTTTGCCATCGGATCCATCGGGGCTCAACGTTACTTTTCAGCAACTTGGGCTTCTCTGAAAAAATATTTTTTCAAAATTATTTTGTTTTGCAATTGTTTTTTCATTTATTAATGGATCATGTTATTATGTATCTTTGTGTCAGGGGTTTTTGCGAGTAACTAGGACTTATTGTTGTTCTTTCACAATGAAGGGACATTGTTCAAATTGTAATAGGAAGAAATCTTTCTCTGACTTTCATGATCATTGTATTAATTGTAGTCAGTGTTCTCGCATTAATCCCTGTCCTATATGTGAACATTGGGATGAGAAACATTGGAAACGTGTGTCACGATATGTTGTTTCTGGAGAAAGAGCGATGCCGGCTCTTTCTCCACAAGGTCACTCTACTCTCTCAGTTTCTATTTCAGAGGAACCAGAACAGGGTGATGTTTCCATGTTATCTTCTTCAAGTGTGCGTCCGTCGTCACAAATGAATTCAGAGCTAGCGGCAAAAGTGCTCATGGAGATTAGACAAATGTCGTCCGCTAGCTCGCCCGGTGTAGCGTCCATTCACCGAATGGTTCGGCAGCCGGGTTCGTCCGATGCAGTCCAAGAGGAAATTTTGGGTGATGCGAGCACTATAAACATAATAGATGCACACCCAGTGACGGCGGATAGTAAGCGAGAACGGAGGAAGCCTTTTAGTCCGGTTCCAAGCTCGTCCAGGTCCAGCCGGGCCGCGAGCGAGAGAGGTCCCTCTCTCGTACAACAACATCTGGGACCAGATGTTGTGGTACAAAATGTGTCTTCAGCGGAGCATACGTCCGTCGCACGGGACGCTCCGTTGTATAAGCAGTCCGCAGAGACTGTTAAGGCTTCCTCTTCTCGTCAGCGCACACGACCGCACCTTGGCTGCGTGACCGCCGATATTTTGCCAGCTTCGCCGATGAAGGATTCTTCGGCGACCAGGTCACACCATCCGGCAGCCAGGGATTCAAGACCGATGGACTCCGGACTTTCGCATAGGAAAAGTATGCGGGAGCCATCTGATGCGGAGCTGCCCTCGGCGAAGCAGCGAAAGACTGCGCCTCCGCAGGTCTCGACGTCGGACATTCTTGTGCAGATAGCACAGCTTATCGCAGCATCCCAGCAGCCAACAGAAACGGTGTCGGATCGAGAATTATCCGACGGCGCTGGGTCGGTACGCTCCACCGAAGCATCGGGGGCGGACGACCGGGAACATCGGGAGGTCCGACCAGATGGTGAAAGGGATACGGATGACTTGGAGCTATCCCTTTTGGAACAACATAAAGCTGCCGTGGACTTCATCCGGCACTTTCTCCCACAAGTTGTTCCGTCGGGCCAGACTGCTGCGCTTCCGGACAAGAGAATTATAGCTTCATTGGACTCTGAATTTTTTGAGCGGTTCAGGGACATCGCTCCCGAGTTTCCGTCGCAGTCCAATAATGTTGCAAGAACATTTGAATTATTGAACGACGCTATATTTAAACTTGCTTCCAGGACGGGGAAAACAGGTTTCTTGTCCGCTAATACTCTCAACCTGCCTTTCATTAATGCAAGGAATAAATTCGATACGGCAGGACAGGGTATACCGAGAGTTCCTCTGCGTATGGACGACGAGGCGGAAGACTTAGAGCTATCATTACCGTCGTCAGCTTCTATTCCAACCGCGGTGTTGGAAACAGCTATTGCGTCTAACAGAGCCAATTTAGATGCCTTTTCTTACGCAGATCACCTTGCTAAGGCGTTATCACTGCGCCTTCAAGGGGAAGAGTTTCAGGATATACACTCCTCTTTAAGACTTCTTTCAAGGGCAGTAGCTTATTCCACGTGTAACTTCGCCCTTTCAGTGGTAAATCTGGAGTTGGTTAGACGTGACGCAGCCCTAGCTACATCCACACTAGTGGATTCTAAGGTGAAGAACTCTCTTAGAGTCGCTTCGGTCTCAGGAGAACTTCTCTTTGACGGCAAGCTTTCCGCTATTTATGATAAAATTAAAAAGAAAGCTAATGATTCTCTGTTGTTCAGATCGGCTCCTAAAAAGTCGGATACAGCAGACACGAATAAGACAGGCACTTCTGGGTCTAATGCGCCCAAGAGAGGTTCCTATAGAGGTTCCGGTGCGTCCTCTTGGTCTTATTCGAGAGACTGTCAGGATAGCGACTCTCGTTCGGGACGTCCTTCAGGCCGGGACAATCGGTCGGACGCCCCGAGGTCGACGAGGCGAGGTGCGGGTCGTGGAAGACGTGGTTTCTCCTACCGCAGGCCTCGCTGGTCCAGGAGGTGATGGCTTAAACCTCTATCGCGTTCCGGTTGGCGGAAGGTTGTCGAGTTTTTCACAAGAGTGGGCGTCGATTACGGACGACCCTTGGGTGAGAGGAGTGACTTCGGAAGGTCTAAAGATATCCTTCAAACGAAAGCCTCCATTAACTCGAAGTCCAAAGTGGACTCATCTTCCGTCAAATCCACAGAAAAGAGACGCTCTGTTATCAGAGGTGCAGTCTCTTTTAATGAAGAACGCGGTAGAGGTCGTAGAAAACCAGGAATCTCTGGGATTCTACAGCCATCTGTTTCTGGTTCCGAAACCAGACGGCTCGTTCCGTCCAGTCATAGATTTGAGCTGGATAAACAAGCTGATCGTCGCTCCGAAGTTTTATATGGAGACGATTTGATCGGTCAGAGCGAGTATTCGGGTGAACGATTATGCAACGAGCATAGATCTCAAAGATGCGTACTTTCACGTCATGGTACATCCGACATTCCGAAAGTATCTACGCTTCGCAGTCCTAGGAGTGGTGTATCAATTCCGGGCGATGTGCTTCGGATTGAATCTAGCACCCTGGGCTTTCACTCGGGTAATGAACTCGGTAATGATCTACTTCCGAGCTCATTCGTCTGCGGTAACGTCGGCCTACCTGGATGACATTCTTCAGAGGTACGGCAATGAGTTAACGCTTCAGAACGATGTTCAGAATCTTCTTCTATTGCTCCGACGTCTCGGTTTTATAGTAAACGAGGAGAAGTCGGATCTGGTGCCGTCCAAGTCATTCACTCATCTGGGAATGAGCTTCGAGACACACAACAATCTCGTTCGTCTGCCGTTAACCAGAGCGAAATTAGTCAGTTGTTACGCTCGCTATTGTCTGCACGCAGACAAAGTCACGGCGAGAGAATTTATGAGACTGATAGGTCTGTGCGGAGCCGCCGCGGATCTCATTCCGATGGGGCGGCTACGCACACGTCCTCTTCAAATTTTCCTGACTCAGAATTGGAGTGTGAAAATTCATTCGCTCGATGTAGACGTTCTCTTGTCAGATCAAGTGAAACAAGAGATTCAGACTTGGGCAAACATTCAGTGGTTAACTCAAGGAGTTCCGCTGCAGTTGCCGGATCCGAGTTTTACCGTTATGACGGATGCCAGTCAAACAGGTTGGGGTGCATCATTAATCCCAACGGATTCGAGATGCCAGGGTCTTTGGGATCCGCAATTCCTGTGCAAGCACATAAACATCAAGGAAATGATGTCAATTTGGCTTGCGTTACGTCACTGGATGGACATTATTCACGATGCTCATGTCCAAATCCTATCCGACAATACGTCAGTAGTGGCGTATATACGGAATCAAGGAGGCACTCATTCAGTTCCGTTGTTCAATCTAACGGAAAGAATCCTTCTGTTTGCGTTAGAACATCACGTTCTTCTTTCGGTCCGTCACATACCGGGTCGTCTGAATGTGCTAGCAGACTCCCTTTCACGAAAGGGTCGCTTGTTGCCGTCGGAGTGGACTCTCAACAAACAAGTATTCAATCAGATTTGCTACCAATGGGAACGGCCAATGATAGACTTATTTGCGACACATCTCAACAATCAGTTGCAGACGTATGTGTCTCCGTGTCCGGATCCAAGAGCATTTGCAGTAGACGCTCTGTCGATCCCTTGGGACGGAATGATAGGATATGCGTATCCTCCAGCGCCGTTAATTCAACAAGTATTGCTAAAGATAAAACAATCTCAATGCAAGATTCTGTTGGTAGCATCTCTGTCGCCACAGAGACCGTGGATAAATCTACTCAGGTGTCTGTTGTGGGACCTACCGCGGAAGCTTCCTCCACGAGAGGATCTTCTTTCGCAGGGGAAATCGCGCCAACTCCATCACAACCCGCAAGGTCTCAACCTTCACGTTTTTCCGTTGTGCGGTCCTTCTTGCATGGCAAGCACTTTACAGGACGAGCAGTGGACGCGATTTCTAACTGTAGGAGGACCTCCTCTTCGCTAAACTATGCGGCTAAGTGGAAGGTTTTTCGTCGTTGGTGTAGGGATCATTCTGTAGATATATTTGATCCCTCTATACCAGACATTGCAAACTTTCTAGTATACTTGTTTGACGAAATCAAACTGCAGCCTGTTACTATAAAGGGTTGTAGATCTATGTTATCTGATACCTATGCACATCATGATAGTTTACAAATTGGATCTAATGTCTCTTTATCGAAGTTGGTTAGAAACTTTTCGATAAATAGACCCAGAACTCTTAGATTAATTCCTAAGTGGAATTTAGCTTGGGTTCTCCTTAAGTTGAAGGAAAAGCCATTTGAACCTCTTGGGACAGTAGATTTCAAATTCTTATCTTATAAGACAGCTTTTCTCTTAGCTTTCTCTTCTGCCAGAAGAGTCAGTGAGCTTCATGCACTATCGGTGGATGATTCTCATTATCGTAGTGTTGGGAACACTATCACCTTCACTACTAATGTGGGTTTTTTAGCTAAGAATCAGGCTCCTAATAAATATCCGGAACCTATTGTTATTAAGGCTCTTCCGTCTTCAGACGGGCGTAGGCCTTTACTCTGTCCTGTTAGAGCACTACGTATCTATAAACAGAGATCTCAGTTTATCAGAAAGGGACGGAAACGTTTCTTTCTGTCTTTGATGCCTAATAGAAAGGACATTTCAGTCCATTCTATTGCTAGATGGATTCAGTTAACTATCCGTACTGCTTATGAAGATTTATCTTCTTCTCAGCAGTCTGTGCTTAAGATTTCTGCTCATGAAGTAAGAGCTCTTTCTACTTCCTGGGCTTATGCTAATAGTGTTGCTATTACAGATTTAATGAAGGCTGCTTATTGGTCTCAGCCATCCACATTTACGAATTTTTATCTCAGAAATATTGAGTCCATTTCTGGAGACCTGCATTGTTTAGGTCTGTTATCTGTTGCTCAGAATGTCGTCCACTAAACAGTTGCAACTATAGTTATGCAGGCTTTCTGTTCCGGCAGTGACTCCGTCCAGCTGCCCTCTTCGCTCTGGGCTATTTGACCCAGGGCAAGGGGAAGGGGGGGGGGGGGGGGGGGGGGGGGGGGCGGGTGTTCCCTTAGGTCACCTGCTTTATAGTGAAAAGCAAGGGAATGCCTCCTCCAAGTCAGTATTTCTGAGTCGCTTCCAGGATGGTTTTAAAGTGTAATATTAATGTTTAAATTCATTCATGTCTTATTTTTAAAGTGTAGCTCGGTGTGAAGCATTTGTATATGTCAAGTGTCAAACGGGCTTTAATATACAATACTCGGACACTTTTAAATGATTATAAAGAGTCTCAATTCTCTGGACTACTTTATTTATTGGCTTGCTTTAAAAATAATTAGTATAAGGGTTATACTGGATGTTAATAGAGAACATGAATGTTATTGTGCTCAATTATTAAGGGTAGTGTATCTTTCTAATTTAATATTAAATAAGAAAGATACATGTAAAGCCTAATACTCCTTTTCTCCTTAAGGGGTTACCTCTTTACTATATAGTTGAGCTTATTGGATTTTCCTCTATGTCCTAGGCCCTCCAGCCTGTTTACTATTCAGCTAAGTCTGGGTCATTGGTACAGTATAAAAATGTTAAAAAATTTATAGTAATTTATACATTTTTTATACTTACCAATGACCCAGACGGGGATGGCCCTCCCTGGAGTTGGGAACTCTTGCCTCCCCGCTGAGTACATAGCGCTGACCAGGCACTGCCAGTAAGAATGATAATTGGCGCCAATTTCGGGACGACTGCGTCACTGCGCATGCGCAGTAGAGGCATAGTATGGAGGTCCTTTAGGACATGATTTCTTTTTGTTTTGGATGCAAATTTTGGGGATTGGGGGGCAAAATTTGTGTTTGGCCCTGGTTTTGTTGGAGTTAGCACCAGCTAAGTCTGGGTCATTGGTAAGTATAAAAAATATATAAATTACTATAAATTTTTTAACTTTTATGCTCCCTCCAATTTTGGCGTGGGCATTAAGTATTACGCTTGTCTGTCCATCCATACGTATGGTTTCCAGATGATAACTCTAGTTTGCCTAAACGAAACAAAACAAAATTTTATACATAAGTTTATAACCACATAATACAGATTCGGATTGATTAGTGGGCTTGGTCTGATATTTTTTGGCAGAGTTATGGCTTTTTCTAACTTACAAAATATGTTGATATTGGTTTACAGGCAATAACTTTAGTTTGACTGAATGAAGTGAAACAAAATTTTATACATTGGTTTATAACCACATAATACAAGTTGGGTTTGATAGTGGGCTTGGTCTGATATTTGCTTGCAGAGTTATGGCACTTTTCCAACTTAGAAAACATGTTGATATTCTTTTCCAGATAACTTTAGTTTGACTGAACAAAAGGAAACAAAATTTTATACATAGGTTTATTACCACATAATACAGATTGGGATTGATAGTGGGCTTGGGCCGATATATTTTTTAGCAGAGTTATGGCCCTTTTTCAACTTAGAAAAACTGTTGATATTGGCTTTCGGATGGTAACTTGAGTTATAGGTGTCCGATTTCAATCAAACTTGTAATATAGCTTATTGAAGACAATATACCAGACGGGTTTGATTTTGAGAGTGGTGTGATAAGTTTTAATCCTAGTTATGGCCCCTTTTTGGACTTTGTTAATCACTAAATATAGTTTATCATAAAGCGGGGGCATCAGTGTACCATGGACACATTTGGAGGCCTGCTGAATTGGTGCAGTGGTTTAATGGAGATTAGATAAGATATTTATTAATTCAATATCAACAAAGTTAAATGATTATAAACTCATGCTTGGCAGTCGAGGGACGGGGGCATAGCCACCCTTGGCAATTCACTTGTTTATTATTTTTTCAATTTTTTGTCTCAGAAACATAGCTTATGACCATTTGGAACAAGCTCATTGAGTGTGTTCCAATAAATGGTCATAAGCTCTGTTTTCGAGACAAGAAATGAAAAATTCTAGTTGTTCAAGAAATTTGGGGCAAATGTCGTCTGCTATTTGAGTTGAGTAAAGGATTGAACAAAAATATTTTAAGAGATAAGAGTGTAATATTACATACATTGTTAGAATATTTTAAGGGAAATTTGCAATAATATATAAATTTTTCAGAAAACAAGGATATATTATGTGAATATTGTTATGACATGCATTTTATTTTACATAAATTCATATGAAGTGGTACAAAAACCATTTTCATATAAATTTTATAAGGCCTAAAAAAAATAAAAATCTGTTTCTCAGGCCCTCCCGCATGGTCCTTTTGGCTGCCGCATGCTCTATTTTTATAACCAATCCAAACTGAAAAAAATCAAATGGTTTATGTCTGATATTTTACCCAAGTTAATTGTCCCTTGGATGCAAGAAGGCTTTGCAATGCTTTAGCATTGCAAAGCCTTCTTGCACTCAAGGGATGTAATACAGCACTACCCATGCTATTCTGTAGGTTATGAGGCCTAAAACATAAAATAAACCAAGAGCATGAACTTTTTAATGGTAAAGAAATAATTACAAAAATAAAAAATAAAATAAAAAAATGCCCGCCCGCATGCAATTTTACAAAAAATGGCCTGAGAAACAGAAGATCTACTTTGTGAGGCCTAAAAAAAAAATATTTTAATAGATTTTAGTGAATAATTGCTGAAATCATGTTATTATCAGAAAACTCTTATGTATGTAATAATTAATAGATAATTGCAATATTATTTACATGAAATTACATTGTTAATTTTTTATGTATCAAATTTTAAATCTACACTCTAGTCATTGTTAATTGTAATTATGTTGTGAATAATTTTTTATTAAATAATTCTGTTATAAATGGTGAAGATTTTACATATTTATTGTTAATCTTTTCATGATTGAAATGTGTTATCATCTTCAATTTTTGGTTGGTGAACTTGCTCACTGCAAAAATTTCCTGTTTACAACAAAAATGATATTTCCGATGCAGGTTTCTGCATTGCAGAATTTTGAATCGTTACTCATTTCTCACAGAACACTAGCTTCCTTCCAAAAACCTGTTTTGCCATACGACCCTTCAGAACTTTGAGATTGGATTCAGTTTCTCCTCGGAAAACTAATGTATCTCAATGGCTAAAAATAGAATGAGAGAACATTGAATCTCTGGGCCCAGTACTATAGAACTTTTACAGTTGTATTTTCTAGAATTCTATTTTCTAGATATGACTGTAAATAGGTTAAAATGAACCATTAGCATTTTCAAAGATGTGGCGATTTGCCAACTGGCAAATTGCCACATTTTTTAAAATGCTAATGATTCATTTTAGTCAGTTATTTTAATAGGTAGAAAATACAATTCTAGAAAATACAATTGTAAAAGTTTTATAGTATTGGCTTCTGGTGGTATTTTCCATTGTTTTTCTTGGATCTCTCTTTTTCATACAGGCATATGTGCTCAAACATTTCTCAAAAGAAATGTTTACCTAATTCAAGGGGTAGTTGGATTGCTTCTCCTCCTTGACAAATTGACAAAATGCCACTTAACCCACACCCACAACATTATTTTGTTCTTCCACACCTAGTACAGTGTACCTCATGGGAACCCTAGAAAATGGAGCTGTGTTTGTTTACTGTAGCTTAGGGCTGAAGTGCTCTATGTCTTACTGAGACATAGAACACTTTAACACAAAGGTGAAGTGCTGTAAACAAGTTCTGTTTTACTGATAAAATAGGATCTGGTAACATAAAGTGGGCAGTTTGGGTATAAATCATTGGCTTAACCCTTTACCTAACATGGAAAGCAGACGACACTTCCAAACAAACTTCTTGAATAACTATTTTCATTTTTCAAAGACATAGGTTATGACCCCTCTTGGAACGAGCTAGACAAGCTTGTTCCAAAGAGGGGTCATAGCCTATGTTTTTGAGAAAAAAATGAAAAAATAATGAAAATTAATTGGTGATTTTTGTGAATAGCACTGGCCGGTTTTGGCAGTTGTATTGGGTAAAGGGTTACCTTAACATCATACCTGTTTTCTGGGCATGGTGTAGCCATAGATGCTGAAAGTTACGTTAAACACCAATGAATTTAAATACACCTAGTGTAGTAAACTTTTTCTGACATACACTAAATAACAGCATTCATTTAACATTACCAACTTCTCTCAACCCTTTCAATACTGGCTCCATGGATGGTATTCTCTCATAAAGTTCATCTTGGATGAAATGGGTGAATCCATTATGCATTTGCAGGGAGGTAATTTTTTAAGTTTGCATTGGTTGAAAAAGAGTATGTGCCATCCAAAAGGATCATGCGGGAGGGCCTGAGAAACAGATTTTCAACATTTTTTAGCTTAACTTGACA
Organism: Pictodentalium vernedei; assembly: GCA_031216915.1. Classification (NCBI taxonomy): domain Eukaryota; kingdom Metazoa; phylum Mollusca; class Scaphopoda; order Dentaliida; family Dentaliidae; genus Pictodentalium; species Pictodentalium vernedei. The sequence continues at coordinate 272,395,742 of CM062288.1, forward strand.
TAGTCAAGATAAGCTATTGCCATCATGCGTGCGGAAGTCTGTTAGTCTGTGAGTCTGTTCACATTTTCCTTTAGCACGGGCTACACCCCGCAGTTCTTGTCTGATCGTCACAAAATTTCATATGCAGGTTTGGGTTCATGTCTAGATGAGAACATCCCCTTTTGGTTGGGATTGGGCAACCGGTATGGCTGCCCGAGCCCAAAACCCGAAAACCATTAGCACAGTCTACAGGTCATATTTTTGAAGGGATTTCATTGTAACTTGGTAGGATGCCTCTGTATAATGCCTAGATGAGAACGTCCCCTTTTGGGCATGATCTATCAACCATGATGGCTGCCCAAGCCCGAAACCCAAAAACTTCTAGCACAGTCTGCAGGTCATGTTTAATATGGAGGGATTTCATTGTAACGTGGTAGGATGACTCCTTATGATGTCTAGATGAGAATTTCCCCATTTGGGCGTGATCTGCCAACCGTGACGACTGCCCGAACTCAAAACCCCAAAACCTTTAGCACAGTCATATGTATTGAGGAATTTCATTGTAACTTGGTGGGTTGACTTCATATAATGTTTAGATGAGAAAGTCCCCTTTTGGACGTGATTGGGCAACTGTGACGGCTACAGGGGCCCGAAGCCCGAAAACCTTTAGCACAGTCTACATGTCATATTTATGAAGGGATTTCATTGTAACTTGGTAGGATGACTCCAAATAATGTCTAGATGATAACTTCCCATTTTGGTCGTGATCATTCAGCCTTGATGGGTGCCCAAGCCCAAAAACATTTAGCATAGGCAAAAGGTCATATTTATAGAAGGATTTCATTGTAACCTGTTAGGTTGACTCCATATAATGCCTAGATGATGACATCCCCTTTTGGTCGTGATTGGTCAGCTGTGATGGCTACAAGTGCACGAAGCCCGAAAACCTTGAGCACAGTCATTGTAACTTGGTAGGATGACTCCTTATGATGTCTAGATGAGAATTTTCCCATTTGGGCATGATCTGCCAACCGTGACAACTGCCCGAACCCAAAGCCCGAAAACCTTTAGCACAGTCATATGTATTGAGGAATTTCATTGTAACTTGGTGGGTTGACTTCATATAATGTCTAGATGAAAAAGTCCCCTTTTGGACCTGATCGGGCAACTGTGACGGCTACAGGGGCCTGAAGCCCGAAAATCTTTAGCACAGTCTAGAGGTCATATTTATGAAGGGATTTTATTGTAGCTCGGTAGGATGACTCCAAATAATGTCTAGATGAGAACATCCCCTTTTGGTCGCAATCATTCAGCCTTGATTGCTGCCCGAGCCCAAAAACCTTTAGCATGTCTGTAGGTCGTATTTATGGAAGGATTTCATTGTAACTTGTTAGGTTGACTCCATATAATGCCTAGATGATGACATCCCCTTTTGGTCATGGTTGGTCAACTGTGATGGCTACAGGTGCCTGAAGCCCGAAAATCTTGAGCACAGTCTACAGGTCATATTTATGAAGGGATTTCATTGTAACTTCGTAGGATGACTCCAAATAATGTCTAGATGAGAATGTCCCCTTTTGGTTGCGATCATTCAGCCTTGATGGCTGCCCGAGCCCAAAAGCTTTAGCATAGTCTATTGGTCATATTTATGGAAGTATTTCATTGTAACCCGTAAGTTTGACTCCATATAATGCCTAGATGATGACATCCCCCTTTGGTCATGATTGGTCAACTGTGACGGGTTCAGGGGCCCGAAGCCCAAAAACCTTCAGCACAGACTACAGGTCATATTTATGAAGGGATTTCATTGCAACTTCGTAGGATCACTCCAGATGATGTCCAGAGCGCCCAAAGCCCAAAAACCTTTAGCACAGTCTACAGGTCATATTTATGAAGGGATTTCATTGTAACTTGGTAGGTTGACTTCATATAATGTCTAGATGAGAATGTCCCCTTTGGACGCAATTGGGAAACTGACGGCTACAGGGGCCCGAAGCCCGAAAACCTTTAGCACAGTCTATAGGCCATATTTATGAAGGGATTTCAATGTAACTTGATAGGATGACTCGTTTTGGAATAATTTCACTGTAACTTGGTAACTTTCATTGATGTACGTTAACTGTGAGGGCCACATACATTATCTGTGAGGTCATATTAACCCACCCCTCAGCTCTTTAGTACAGTGTACACCTCATATCATTTTTATCAAAAACATAGCATACAGGGAACAGAAATGAACATATTCCCAATTATCACAATTCTTGTCTTATTTCATAATCCTTTCATAAACATTGAACATTATCCTTTTCATCAAACACAACACACAAGTTAAGCTACGGTGTCACTGACACTTTCATGAGGCCAAAAATAGACTTGTACCAAGCTTTAGTAAGTACCAAAGCTAATTTACTGGACAAGTTTTGTAAATTTTGATATAAACTGGGGGGAAGTTGAAGTTTCTATTTTTTATGTGATCCAAAACCCCCACAAAAGACCCTTGAATAGATTAAAGTACAGTGGAACCCCATTAATTGAATAGGCACTTTGCCAATGAAAATTATTCAGTAAACAGGGATATTCAATTAACAGGGATTGTGTCACTCTCTTGTATTCTATAGACAAACTTGGCATTTATTCTATTATATCTTGTTTGACAGAGCTCCATGAGCTCTGTCAAATGAGATATAATAGATTAAATGTCTTTATTGGATGTCCTGCGGCCAAATAGGTCCATAAACAAAGGAAAACTGCAGCGAGTCGGGGTAATCTCTGTCAATTTTTACTGGAGGTATGGTAAATGGTTTTGTATTGGGAACTTATATTCAATTAACACGGTTATTCAGTTAAGAGATATCCATTTAAGTGAGCTCCACTGTACTTCACTTGCTATTTCAGTTAATGCATGTGTCCTTGGGCAAGGCACTTTATCCCGGTTGCCTATTGTGAGGGCATGATGACGCTGTGTACTAAGGCATACTGCACATCGATGGTGCACATATCTTCAGCTGCTGTAACCCTTCTTGAGCTGAGCTTGAACAGAGTTATAATGTTGAGGAGCTGACAGTTGCTTGCCGATGCTCAGTGGTTCTCTCTGGGTACTCCAGCTTCCTCCACCCGTAAAACTGTCACGGTCATGATTAGCCACTGTGCATAAGTATGTGACCTTAAACACCAATAAATAAATAATTCTGTTAATGCATGACCGTGCATCACTGACTGGGCTAAACTGGTTGAAGGCATGATTATTTTTGGTGGTCTGAATTTGTTATTGAATATTTGTTTTATTACAGTTTATTGGAGTGTGCCCAGAGGCACTCTCCAATAAACTGTAATAAATACAATTTATATAAACAAAATATTATTTGTGTTTCACTGAATGTGACACACAAGCAAGGAAAATGTTGGCTTTTGCTCTGGCACCCTCATTTTTTTGAAAGCCATGATAGTTGCTTCTAGCGCTCAACCAGTTCATAAATGGAAGAAGGGTCCAATCATATTTATTTATTTATTAGGGTTTAACAACACTTTAACAGCCAAAGTCATATCATGTCGGTGACAGTTTTATGGGTGGAAGAAGCTGGAGAGAACCACCAAGCAATGACGAGCAGCTGCCAGCTCCCCAACATCGTAACTCTGCACTGCAGCACAGGCAGAGTTACATTGGTTGAAGATATGCGCACCATCGATGTGCAGCACGCCTTAGTACATGGCGTAATCGTGCCCCCATGTGGACAATCGGGGTAAAGTGCCTTGCCCAAGGACACAATGTGGGAATCTGAATTAATCACTCAGACGGACACCCATCCAAGCACTAACTGGACTCAATGTTGCTTAACTTCGGTAATCTGGTGAGAACTGGTTATCACAATGCCACCATGCTGTCAGATCATATTATAAATACACAGAATGGCATGAGTTAATCGATATGGCATGTGTGCCAGCGCAGAAAGATAGAACAAGAGGCTTCAGACCTCAAGTTTTATCCTTCTGCGATGGCACATGTGCCATATCGATTAACCTATTCACACATGTGTGTCATTCTGTGTTTATTACATGCCTTCACATCCATAAAAGAAAATCATTAGAAGGATACTCAGCAATTCATTTAACAACTATCAACAAAGGAACACATTTTATTGCCAACCTAATTTGCAAGGGGAACCCATGTTACTATTTTGTCCCCTGAGTTCTATTGTGTTCTACTGGCACACAGAACACATTGGAACTCGGGGGACAATTTTCAGCAGTCACTAGCGATTCAAATTGTAATTGTGTTGCACGATTTGTAGAAAATTCCAGTGAAATTCGCTTCTATTTAAAAGTAGTCTGTGAACAATTTCCGTTTCATTTTCATTTTCCGTATGGTTTAGTGGTGCTGTAGATGGGGATTACATAGGACAGGCATGTAATAAAGTTGTTTTTGACATTCCACTCATATATTAATTCAAGAGGAAGCAATCCAAAAATGGGACTCTAGTTGTGGAAAGAGACATTAGTTTTAAATTTCATTTTCAACTTTTGTTGAGTCACAGGAAAATAGCTGATCTTGTATTTTCATATCTCACTTTCAAAAAAGTGGGGAATGGGTTTTTTTCCCCTGCTTTTGTGTAATCACACTCTTCTGTCTCTCTTCTGAAAAAGTTCATAAACCAATAAATTGAAATAAATTGAATTTGTATTACCTGTTGTTTTAATTTTTTTTCAGATTAACAGTGATTAACATTTCGTCTGAACTTGAAATTTACAAATGAATTTTCACAAGCGCAAAACAAAAGTTGTTCTCGCTCCACTAGTGTGTTTAACAAGACGTGATCTGTGTCAGCAGAAATAGCAATCAGCTGAATGAGATTAATCCCGGTATTCACAAGAAAACATTAGATATCCTCTATTTATCTCAAATATTTTCTGTTCCTTGAATGATCAATAACAAAGTTGCTAATTGGAACTGGTTTTTAGGTCAGAGCAAATACTTAAGCAGCAATAATTAAGCAATTTTTTCAATTTATTTAAAAGTTAGAAAATCTACCAATCTTGTTGTAGTGTAATTTGCACACAATAGGAGAGTGAAAAAGCATCCAAGAAAGTTACAGTTGCCCTCGTCATGCCTTAATATTTAATGGATGATAAATGTTCCATGTTTTATCCAGTTGGTGGAAAATGAACTGAGCTTGTAAGAGTGAATAAAAAGGACATGTATTGAAAACATCATAAAATATTGGTGAAAGCTGTCTTCTGAAAAGTGTGAGAGTACATAAAAATTGAGTCGGGGCAGGTAAAAGTAGATCTATCTTTTTATTCAGTGCAAATTTGACAACAGCCAAATGAGGTAGGGAGGGGAGAAAAGATTTACACACGGAACAGAAATCGTTGATGGACTATTTTTATAAAGAAGCGAAATTTTCACTGGAATTTTCTACAAACCGTGCACCACAATTACAAATTGAATCGCTAGCGATGGCTAAAAATAGTAACACAGGTTCCCCTCACAAATTTAGTTGACGATAAAATGTGTTCTATTCATTGATGGTTTGTCCCCTGAGTTCCAGTGTGTTCTGTGTGCCTGCTTGCACATAGAACACATTGGAACTCAGGGGACGAGTTGTCAGATGCATTGCTGAGTGTCCTAATAATTGCTTTTATAGAAGTGAAGGCATGTAATAAACACAGAATGACACACGCATCTGAATAGGTTAATCGATATGGCACTTGTGCCATTACTGAAGGATAAAACTCGAAGCCTGCAGCCTCTCATTCTGTCCTTCACTGCTTGCACTCGTGCCATATTGATTAACCCAGTCACATGCATGTGCCATTCTGTGTATGTACTGTCGCCATGTATCATGTATTCCCAGAAAGTTTTGAACAGTATTTGTATTATGAATTACTGACGAGGAGAAAAATCTCAACAACAAAGGATGAAATGTCCCCTTACTGAAATTTGTGCATGTAAAGAAACACCACATCTAAAAAAAGGGAAACTTGAATTAAATTGTGTGCTTTATGAAAAATGGAATTGGACTTTATGACCCATTCCAGAAGGGAATTATATGCTCAGTGCACTTTGGTCAAAAAGCAACCAAAGGTGGTGGTGGTGATGGGGCTTGAAGAGAACAGGGAGGTGAGGATATTCAGACCAATAATAGTTTAACATGGCACCACTAAGGCATCAGCATATTTTTGGCCAATGAACTACTGGGTGCAACCAGGTGGCAGTGGTGGTCCAAGAGCTGAAAATTTCTATTTCTTCTTGTGCATTGTCCACACATTAAGTTCCCTGAAAAAATGTTATCTGAGGTTAACATGTCTGCTACTGCTAAATGTGTAAATTATGTGGGTGCTATGCATTGATTTGTTAGGCAAAGAGTTAAGGCAAAAAGGGGCATTTTCATTTTTCAAGATTTTTGTTTTCAAGTGTTGCCTTCTGGTGTTAGATTTGGTTTAATGCTGATGGTTGCCAGCAGTTGCATCAGACACTGGAGGCATCTTAAATGTAATGAATTATAATTTTGTGTGCCCAATTGTCTCTACTTAATATGATGCATGCCACAGTCTGTTTCTGGTTTAGTCCATTTCTTCTACCTCAGCCATCTTCCAATCTGGGGGCTTTGGGTTGGGATATAGTTGAAGTTGAAGAAGACATAGACTGCCAAAGGTTAAATTCATTGTGCAAAAACAAGCTATCAATTGAAAACAGAATATTTTTTCATTTTTGGAATTCACTTTAAAAACACTTCTCACTATCCAGTAGAAGTATTTGCATTAGTTCCTTAACCCTTTACCCAAAGAATCGCCCACATTCACCCACGTAATTTCCAAATCAACAGCTGAAAAAATAGTATTTTTCAAAAAATTTCAACAAAACCATATCATGTGACCCCTTTTTGGAACGAGCTCATCGAGCTCGTTCCAAAGAGGGGTGACATGATATGGTTTTGTTGAAATTTTTTGAAAAAATTTAAAAAATGATATTTCAGATAATAAATTTTGAAATCGTCTGCGTTGTGTAAAGGGTTAAATCCTGCCCTATGTAACATATAACCAACTAACCCTGTCCATCTTTACAACCTTAGTCATTGTATATTTCCATGCAGTGTGTGATAAGGCTACCTATCAACTAATCTTGTGTAATGTCTATGAAGAGTCAGTGTATGATACCTTACCAACTAACTCTGTGTAATGTACAAGGTTATTTTTTTTTTTCTGGTTCTAAATAAGTTCCTCTCTATTATGCGACTTGGTTTGAATCCCACCTGCGGCAACCGTTGCTCGGTGGTTCTCTCTGGGTACTCCGGCTTTCTCCACCCGTAAAACTGTCGTGGTCATGATTAGCCATTGTGCAGAAATATGTGACCTTAAACTCCAATAAATAAATACTCTATTATGCGACAAACCCTGTACAGTGCACAGCCTGAGAAAGTGCACATTTTCATGTAGTGTGTTTTACCAATTTTATATAATCTGAAAGAGTGACCAAACCCTGTGCATTGCACAGGGTTAGTCACACTTTCTGGTTATAAAAAAAAAAACATGGGAATCCCGAGAAATGAAGCAGTGCTTGTTTACTGTGGTGAACAAGCTCTGTTTCACTGGTAAAATAGGACCCAGTTACTAATGCTTTGGATGCGAATCCTCTGAAAGAGGCAACATGGGGTATAAACTATTGACTCACCTTGACTTTATTTCCATGTCGTGGTCATGATTTGCCTTTGTGCAGAAGTATGTGACCTTAAACACCAATAAATAATAGTGGTTATAAAAACATTTTCATTATCACCTGAGTAACTGACAATGTGCACTATACAGCCTTAGTGAAAATCTCATCTATAGCAACTGTTTAGTTTAGCTAATGTAATGGCCGAAACCAGTCAGTAATATTCTCAAAAAGCGTGTAAACTCAGCTTATTACCCCTCATTGGAATGGATTTTTTTTTAACTGAATTCCAAAAATGCAAACTTATTGTATTTTCAATTAATAGCTTGTTTCAAGTTGATATTGGAGATAATATAGTACAGGACCACCTCTTTATTGACACATTATTGCAAATCTCGAATTTTTAAATTCAATGTTTCATCAATCAACATACCTTATCTTTGAAAAAGGTGTGTATGTTATATACAGAAATTCTCTGTTGGTAATTGCAACCGAGCAGAAGCAGACATTACCATGTGCCTTTCTCATCCTGTCCGTGGTTGCTGTTTACAACTGTGTAGGTCCTGGTGTAGCAGAATATCTCACCCTTACCCCAGGATATCTTCCCCAGCCTGGATATCTTCCCCACCTGAATTTTTTTAATTTAATCATGTAATTTTTTTTTTTTTGTTAACTGTTGCTATACAGGTTGTCTCATTTGATTTTATACTGCTTAAACCTTTGCAAAAAATCACTCCTGAACACATGACAAGTTGGATGCATCGACAAACTCCCCATTGCTTTTCTACAGTACATGTAATCTGAAAATCCTCCTACCATTTTTATGAGTACCCATACCATGTATGGTACACATAATGTCGGCATCCAGGGTGGCCCTCCGTCATTCATCCATCCTTTGTCTGTCTGTCCGTCTGTCTGTCTGTCTGTTGTCCGTCCGGCATCTGTATCCATTTCTTTGGCATTCGATAACTTGAAAAATATTGCTTGGATTGTCATGTTACTTTATTTTTGTGTTCAGGTTACTGGTGTGCCAAGCTGTATAGTTTTTGATGTAAATCTGATCATTTGATCCTGAGATATTAACCCTTTATCCTTCAAATTGAGAATTCTTCCAATCCCTTTTGCATGAGATAACTCAAAAAATATCAATCCAATTGTCATGTTACTTTACATATATCTTCAGGTTACTGATGTGCCGCACTGTATAGTTTTTGGTGTAAATCTGATAATTTGATCCTGAGATATTAACCCTTTATCCTTCAAATTGAAAATTCCTTCAATCACTTTTTGAAAAATATTGCTTGGATTGTCATGTTACTTTATATTTTTCTTCAGGTTACTGATGTTCCAAGCTGTAGAGTTTTTGGTGTAAATCTGATAATTTGACCCTGACAAAATGCCCTCACATGGATTTTACCTGTCCACAAAATTGGTCCTGAGATAATAACAGCTTTCTACTAGTTGTGCGTATGGGTACACATCTGACGATTTAATCGGCCTATTTTTTTCATATAATTTGATATGGGTGGGTGAAAGTGTAAATAAAATCCATTTATTTTTTTCCAAATGGTTTCTGTTTTTGCATTGTTAATTTGGTAAATGGTAGAGTGCTAATTTATTAGTGCTAAATTATTTTTGGTCATGAAAAGTTACTTGTTACAATTTATGGTAGAGTGATTAAAGGCACTCTCCCTTTAATTGTAACAAGGTACTGCCATACAGACTAAATAATTCTACTATGAAGCTGATGTGAAGCACATCAACTGATTAAGAAGCCCTCAGGTTGTAGTACAGTGGAGCCCACTTAATTGGATATCTCTTAATTGTATATCCCTGTTAATTGAATATAATTTTCAAACACAAAACCATTTACCATCCCTTCAGTACAAATTTGATCTGTTAATTGCATATGGGTTGTAGAGTAAACTCCTGTTAATTGTAAATAAATTTTTGTAATATGTCGAAAACATTACTGTGACACGCACCAAATATCCCCTCATTTATCAACCTTTTTGGCCTCACTGCACCCAATACAGGCATTTATTCTATTATATCTTGTTTGACAGAGCTCTAAGAGCTCTGTCAAACAAGATATAATAGAATAAATGCTCAGTTTACCTCCAGAATACAGAAAACTGACCAAATCCCTGTTAATTGTATACTCCTGTTAATTGAATAATTTTCACTGGCAAAATGGATATTCAATTAAGAGGATTCTACTGTATTTGCACTTCACTGTAACGCCCAAATATAGGCTCTTAGCACTCTACCAGTTAAGAATTCAATAAATAAATGTTCAAATCTTCATCTTTTCCTTCAATTTTATTTATTTTGGTGGTGAGGTGAGGGTAAGATATCCAGGGTGGAAGATTTCCTCCGATATCTTTCTCACAGGGAAAAGATATCCTTGGATATATTCCCCCAGGGTGGTGGAGATATCCAGAGGGGGAGGGGTGAAGATATGGAATATCTGGAATTTCTTTAAAATGCACCAGATAGTTCTCTTTTGCTTTTGTTTCAAATGAGGGGAAGCCAAACCAATAATGTTTTTTCACATTTAATACTTCAAGGGGAAGCCAAACCAATGTTTTTTCACATTTAATACTTCAAGGGGAAGCCAAACCAATAATGTTTTTCCGCATTTAATACTTCTGATATCAGCATAATTTAAGTCGGCACTTTTGTGCAATCAAATTTTGTTATTGATAATCATTAATACACTTCTACCCAAACTCTTTGTGCCTTCAAATATTTTTACTTTCTGATTGAGTTTTAAACATTACAGATTCTATCATGTACAGAATTATTTATAAAACATATTAAATAATTTAAAAATAAAGACTATCTTACTCATTTTTTGCTATGAACAGAATTTATAACATTTTACAGTGGAACCCTGTTAACCCTTTACCTAACATGAAAAGCAGACGACACTTGCAAAAAAAATTCTTGAATAACTAATATTTTTCAACTTTTGTCTCAAAAACATAGGTTAAGACCCCTCATTGGAATGAGCTCGTTCCAACGAGGGGTCATAACCTGTGTTTTTGAGACAAAAAATGAAAAAATAATAAAAATTAATTGGTGATTTTTTAGAATAGTGCTGGCTGGTTTTGGCCGTTACATTGGGTAAAGGTTTATTTGAATAACCACTTTGCAAATGAAAATTATTCAATTAATAGGAGTATTCAATTAACAGGGATGGTGTCACTTTCCTGTATTCTAGAGATAAACTTAGCATTTATTCTATTATATCCTGTTTGACAGAGCTCCATGAGCTCTGTCAAACAAGATATAATAGATTGAATGCCTGTATTGGATGTACTGAGGCCAAATAGGTCTACAAACAAAGGAAAACTGGGGAGAGTCAGTGTAATGTCTTGACAGGTTACAAGATTTTTTATTCAATTAACAGGAGTTTACTGTATAACCTTTATTCAATTAACCAGTCAAATTTGTTCTGGAGGTATGGTAAATGGTTTTGTGTTGGGAAATTATATTCAATTAACAGGATTATTCAGTTAAGAGATATCCAATTAAGTGGGCTCCACTGTACTCTCAATATTCCCCCCCCCCCCCCCAACTCCCCCGTCCAAAAAGCTGTAACCGCTTTAACCATGAGAAGAAGACAGCTTTGATGCAGCCTAGAACTCTAATCATACATTCTAATACTTAGAATGGAAGGTCGATATGTTCTAGAACTTTTTTATTTCTTAGCTTTCAATTTATGTATATGTACTTGATGAGTACACTGCTTCTACCAATCTGAAACCCGAATCTGAATACTAATGCCTTGGTATGTTACTCTGGCCTTCTGTTTCTGGAATGCAACCCCAAGCATTATTAGACAATCATCTGTATGGGAACCCCAGGAAGTGGAGAAATGCTTGCTGCTCCCCAACCAATAGGAACCAGGGGTTATAGCTATCAGTATTGTGTCCATCTGTCTATCTAACCATCCATCCACCTCTTGTTGAAAATCACCAGAACTCAATTAATTCAAGGCCAACTGTTTTGAAACTTATGTCAGTGTTGTTTATTGACATGAAGACGAGGATTCAACATTTTTGAGGTTGGTTGTCATAAAAAATGGTCAACAGTTGTCATTTTGTTACAAAAATAGTAATTGTGCTAATGCATCATGTAGGGCTGCAACGGTTAATCATGACATGAATGCATCGCGATTCATTCTCTGATGATACATATCATGATATGTTTGCACTGTATCGTGATACACATAGTAAACCAAACATTTCATGAATATTTTGTTGATGACAATTCTAAAATGGTTACATTACTAGCATCTATGATCTATTATATAAAGTTTTCTTTTGAAATCAGGTTTATAGAAGTTTGTATTTACATTGTTTTCGAGTAATCGTTTACATTGAATAGCAAACCATTAACCTCACTCTTAAATCTTTATATAGCACTATGAGAAAACAAATAAAAAATTCCAAGAAAACAGAAGAATGTGTCATAATGTTTTGCAGTCAACTGTATGATGCTTGTTATTTGCCTAATGTGTGGGTGGATATCAGACTTTTCCTTCCACTCACCAGTCCAGAAGAAATGTGAGGACACAAGAAGCAAATCTGCTGTTATGGACCACCGGGTTATCCGGTGGTCCATAACAGCAGAATTGCTTCTAGAGTCCTCACATTTCTACTGGACTAGTAAAAATAAGTAATGGAAAGACCCAACCACACAGAGGCAAGAAGCAAATCACCTTTTATGATGTTTTGGTGATTGTGGTGGTGACACTAGATTGGTGGTAGTGTATCATAATACATATTGTATCGTGGGGATAGTATCGTGATACAAATCGTATCATGAGAAAACCCAAAGAAGTGAAGCAGTGCCTGTTTACTGTGGTAAACAGATTCTGTTTTAATGGTAAAATAGGACCCAGTCACCAATGCCTGGGAGGTGCAAACCCTGTCTAAAATGGGCAACATGGCTTATTAATGTTCACCCCTGGTCTTGAGTTGATACACATGTTGTGGTCATGATTAGCCATTGTGCAAAAATATGTGACCTTAAACACCAATAAATAAATCATGAGAAAACATTTCATTGCAGCCCCAGCATTATATTATCCTCTGGTTTGTAAGGGTAGTACATAATGCTTGGTGATGCAAGGTTGTGGAGTATCCTTGGTCTCTGGTATGATAATATAATATGGATGGTGTGCAGCCCTGGTGGTCTACCGTTAGCTTTTTGTTCTACTTGACTAAACCACCTAATGCTTTAGAGTATCATCTGGGTAGTTGGGAATGTTAGGTCTAGTGGTTTGGGGTAGGCTTGGTTGTTTGGTATAGTATCAACTGTTTACCCACATGGGTACTTCTTAGCCTTGGGAGCACCTTCTAGTTGTCAAAGGCTTATACTTGACCACACTCTGGGTGTTCTGTTTCCCTAGAATTCGATTGTTCTATAGTGTACACCAGTAGCGTAGAAGCGCCTTCACGGGTGCATCCAAAACTAAGTCCAAGAGTTAACCCTTTACCCAACATAACAGTGAAAACCGGCCAGGGCTATTCACAAAAATCACCATTAAATTTTCATTATTTTTGCATTTTTTTATCTCAGAAACATAGCTTATTACCCCGCTTTGGAACTAGCTCATTGAGCTCGTTCCATTGAGGGTTCATGAGCTATGTTTTTTACCCCAAAAATGAAAAAAAATCAGTTTTTCAATAATTTTGTCTGCAAGTGTCATCTTTTTATGTTAGGTAAAGGGTTAATCGAGCAGGGACTGAAACAGTCTATGCTCTGTGACTCGAATATTATCAAGCAAATTGGCTCTCGAGAAATTGCTCTAAACATGACTGCTCCTTAGATTCTTCGACTAATCTAGATATATGAGGATACTTATGACACGGCGATATGGTATTGGACATACATATCTGAGATAATGTCCGTAGAAGCCTATGGCACTTAGACCTTATACTGCACCTAGACTATTCTTCATAGCCTCAAGCTCAAGACTCAGTGCCCCTAGACCACTGTCACTGACTTGCCCACTGCCACTGGAGGACTCTAGTATAGGACAGAAAGTCGTGGTCTTTATGCATGCCGGCAGACTACAGTATTTGATGAAGACAGTGGTGGTCATTATGCAAGCCAGAAGACTACAGTATTGGATGAAGACAGGTGGTAGCTGATCATAGGATACAGAGCGGTGACCGGCGGTAAGTCCGTGGCAGTGGTGTGTGACAAGCCATGCACCTATCGGCTATCAAGTAGCTTGGAGCCATGAAATATGATCTAGAAGCTAGGGGCCAGATGCTCCAAGTGTTTCCGCGCTAGCGTTGTAGTCGCCGTAGGCACGAGTGAAATACTGGGGAATCTCCAACAATGATCGTCAATGTCTGCCCCCACCCCCCACCCCCGCCCACAGGTCTGCCTGAGTTGTGGTCTGTGTACTGTATTTATACAGTGCAAATAAAACTTGAGTCAAGTGAATGAATCATGGGCTTTATTATATCCTAGCCTGTGAGTTATCGCAAATTATCTAAAAGATATTTCTCGATATCTATCGACTCGATAGATATCGAGAAATATTCCTCAGTAGCTTCCCAAATGACGTCACGCTAAACCATATTACGTCTCCTTGAAGGAACGATCAGCTGAATAGTGATCTTTATTATTTTGAAACGTACGCATTTCTCGTCGAATCGGGTTGATTATTGTGCAATAAAATGTCTCGTAGCATATAATAAAAAAGAAACTCTAGTCTATTTTAGTCAGTATCTGGAATTATCTCATGAGTGTGAACCAGAAAGTTTTATTTTTAATAATATTTTCAGGTCCACACGATGATTTTTTTCTGTATGAAAAATAATATTTTCAGGTCCACACGATGATTTTTTTCTGTAGCTTCCTAAATGACGTTACGCGTCGGCCCATGACGTCGCCTTGAACGTCGCCTTGAGGGAACGATCAGTAGCTTTTTGTTATTGTCTTGAAACTGTTTGTAGTCGAATCGGACTGAATATTGCGCAGTAAAATGTCACGTAGCTCATAAAAAAAGAAAATCTACTCCGTTTTAGTGAATATCAAGCGCTCGTGAAAAATTAAACTTTCAGGTACACACTGATAAGATAATTGCCGATATCCACTAAACCAGCGTAGATATCCTCTATATACTTTTAAGACATATATCTTCTTCGACTGTCTGTTACTTTACTTTCTTGTGTGACAGTCTTGTGTCAAAGCATTCGAGTCATTCACTTCAGAGCGTCAGTCAGATGCGTAAGGACCAGTCAGATGCGTTCTTACATGGCGTTTCGGATTCCACGCATGGAATATCCAGCACATGTCCACGGCCGTTGAAAATGTTATTAAACCTCAATAAAGAAAAAAAAACAATACGCATATCCCATGCCTGATGATCCACTGAGTTGGATGGAGCAAAAAACACGTCCACAAAAAAAAGTCCACCGGAGCTCTGACAAAATGCCTGAAAACCTCCTGCTGTACTTACTACTCCAGTGACATCATTAATGACTTCGCAATGACCGTTACGTTAGCAATAATGTGAGCACTGACGCTATCAGTGACGTCATTTTCTGTTATTTTTTATTTATTTTGGTTTCAATGACACTTTCGACAGCATGGACCACCTCCTGTCAGACAGTTTTACGGGTGGAGGAAGCAGTACTACCCGGAGAGAACCACCGAGAAACGGCAAGTAACTGTCAGACTCCCCAACATACTAACTCCACACAAGCAGGGTTTAGAAATGGTTGAAGACAAGTGTACCATCGACGTACAATACGCCTCAGTACACAGTGCCCGCGTGCCCCCACGTGGGCAATCGGGATTGATTTCCTTGCACAAGGACACAACGCGGTTTGAAGTTCAATGCCGTGACGACTTAGCCACCGTGCTACCCACTCCCTGTCAAAGCAGTTTTTAGCTTTATCGCTCCTGAAGGAAGCGGTAACATAACCCCCAGGTTCTGACTGGGGCTACAGAATTTCTCGTTTATCTTATGTATTGGGTATCGCAAAGATTACCTGGGGGTGTCAAAACTTGATTTGTCGCGACTTGGAAGGCTTAGTTCGTGACTGATAAAAGTCTTCCAACTGCAACGTTAAGGCATGTCTTGATGATGTAGCTGGAAAATTGAGTTCTTGGGATTTTATTTGTTGATAAAGTTATGCAGTAGTCGTGACGCTTGAGCTCTCCAACCTCCTATTTAACCCTTTACCCAACGTAACGGCCAAAACCGGCCAGCGCTATTCTCAAAAATCGCCAATTAATTTTCAAAATATTTTCATTTTTTGTCTCAAAAACATAGGTTATGACCCCTCGTTGGAACGAGCTCGTCGAGCTCGTTCCAACGAGGGGTCACAACCTATGTTTTTGAGACAAAAAAAGAAAAAAATTAGTTATTCAAGAATTTTGTTTGCAAGTGTCGTCTGCTTTTCATGTTAGGTAAAGGGTTAATAGCTTGTACCGTTCACAAAATTATAATTACCTTGATCCGAATCTGGTACAACGGGCCTCCATTTGTATGGGTGTCTCGAGATCAAATGTCAAATCTACACTTGTGAGGAAGTACATTTATACCATGATTACCAATTCTACTCTTTATGAAAAGCCTGTGACATAAATTTTAGCTTTACACACCAACTGTGGTGAACACGCCAGCAATGGGCTTTTAATAGTTAAAATTTACACCTGCAGTGGAACTACATCCAAGTTGACCTTTGGTGACGTCGACCTGAATGCGAACTTGTCGCGAAGAGTGAAATGAAAGCGGCAATTATTTATTACGTTTTTAACCCTTTACCCAATGTAACGGCCAAAACCGGCCAGCGCTATTCTCAAAAATCGCCAATTAATTTTCATTATTTTTTCATTTTTTTGTCTCAAAAACATAGGTTACGACCCCTCGTTGGAACGAGCTCGTCGAGCTCGTTCCAACGAGTGGTCATAATCTATGTTTTTGAGACAAAAAATGAAAAAAATTAGTTATTCAAGAGTTTTTTTGCAGGTGTCGTCTGATTTTCATGTTAGGTAAAGGGTTAAATGAGTTTATCTCATAAGATACAAAAAATTATCAAACATGCGTTGTCTCTTGTTAATAAAGCATCCATAACTCGAAATAGTATGTTATGATGTTATTAAAATGAAAAAGACCCCGTGATTTGTGCGTTTCTTTTTCCATTTCGTTTCTGTGGTAAAATTGACAGCGGAAGTACCGTCTACCGGTGCTCATATACACAAAAACAAATTCGCACGTATGTACGTCTGCTGCTTTGTAAAATCGAGAAAAATTCATAGCGACTTTTAATGATCTGACGATCATGGTGTAAATAAAATATATCTAAAGTAGCTTGGTGTACCAAATGTTCACCACTCGTGATGAAGTGGTGTTAATCGCGCGCCAAAGGCTCGCGGTTAACACCACTTCACCACTCGTGGTGCACATTTGGTACACCAAACTACTATGGGTATATTCTATCTGATTACCAGCAAGAGTGAATCGAGATCTAAAACATCAATCCAGACGATAATGTTGCGATTGGAAAATTATTGTAGACGTTACATGCCCACCCCTTGTTGGCGCCCCTGCGCATGTGATAGTGCTCAATGCGCTTCAAAATTACAGGGCATGGGCATATACTATCAAACACCAGTCCAACGTTCTGTAGCACTGACTTTCTCAGATCTGACAATGACTAGAGAATTCATATATTCCGCGAAGAGTTGACGAGTAGTGATAAAAAGTGGTAGTCTGCTATCATCTGCTAGCACATTGCAAAAAATATTGGTTCTTAACCAAAGCTGGTTCTGGTCTTGTCCCTGAGATGGAACCATTTCTGTTTAAACAGTATTTATTTCAAATCAAATAAATTTATAAAGATTAACATTAAATATTAACAGAATTAAACATAAATTGAGGGGGTTTCGGTCGTAAGTTTAGAGCTTATACGAGGTTGTCTCAAATCATTATTAAGCAAAGGAGATATGAACAGTTGGCATATCGAACCAGTTTTGGTTCTCTGTACCGGGTATTTATATATTCGCTTTGTTTCAAAATGTTTGGCGACTGCGTTGAATAAGCTCCAAGTTTACTGCTGAATCTACTTCAGTTCATATCTTATTCTGTTAAAACTGAATGCTAATCTTGGTAAATTTATTTGATTTGAAATAAATATTGTTTGGACTAAACTGGTTCCATCTCAGGGACAAGATTAGAACCAGTTTTGGTTCTAAAGAGAACCTATATTTTTGCAGTGTAGCGTTCATCACCGGCGTGAGATATTAAGGGGGACACCGTCACCTCCAGTTTTCTTGAAAAATGTCACCCTTGAAATGTCCATGTACTCTTATCCTGACATTTCTTGGGTCACATTGCTGTAGTTATTCCCCGTCACGTTTTGGATACTTAAGCTTCGAAGAGTACTCAGCGTGTCACAATTGGCCTGAAAATATGCTTTTCCCCAGAGAAGATACTGGAGCTTCACCCATAATGGATACGCGCTGTTGACCCTGCACAAAGTGGAATGAATCGTGGTGGTGTGGGGGGGGGGGGAGGAGGGGGGCGGTAATATATCTTCTCCTGAAAAATTGACCCTTTGCCAATTTGCATGCATTCAGGCCTGCAATCTTCAAAACTGACGCATGTATTCTGACCCTGATATTCTTGGGTAATTCTGGGTACTTAACGTCTGCAAAACGTACACGGGGTGTCCCAATTGGCCTAAAACGAATTTCTCGCAAGGAAGAAATGGATCTTCATCTATAATGGAAAAAAAAATATACTGTTAATCCAGCACGGGGTAGATTGAAGCGGATGGAAGCCAAACACTTTTAAGCGGGAGGGGGGATAAAATATTTTCTGCTTGAAAATATTTTGCCCCCTCACCCCACCGCTCCATTTATCCTGGCTACGCTTCCGATATTCATAGCAGTAGCCATAGAAAAGACAGATGGTGTTAATACTAGTAGTCTAATGGTAGAAAACAGTCACAGTGGAAGAACGGTTATAAGAATAGATAGTGGTAGCATAAGCTAGCTGGAAACCACATTGATGGAAAATTCTAAGTCACATAATTAAACACCAAAAAATAAGTCCCGGAAGACGATGTCAGTGACAGTACTGAGTAGACGTGGTAGTATGAGTAGAAATCTGTGGTGGTAGTGATAGAAGGTCGTGATTGTTGCAGTGTTTTGGTGTAGCAGTAGTAGACTAAGACAGCAATGGTGATCATAACAAATCGAAGCTGAAGGTTTTTCAGCTCAACCCGAGTACACTTCAGATGTATGGAACCCCTCCATTATCCCGTAGGACGAAGTGGCACCTCTCTCACGGACACCGCAAGAGCAGTGAGGGGAGGGAGTCTGGACCCAAGTTTTTTGTTTAGTGCCAGTGTTAACGTTATTGGAAAGCACGGGGAGTCTGGACCCAAGCCTACGTTAATCCTATGGACAAAAACGTTTTGGACTATCTGAGTACAATACGATCTGGTCCCAGGCTTATATTAATAGTATGTACAAGGGTCTTGGGACAATCTGGGTACAATGCAATCTGGACCCAAGCCTATGTTAATCATGTGAACAAGGCTTTTAGGGCAGTCTCTGTACAAGACGATCTGGACCCAGGCCTGTGTTAATCCTATGGACAAGGCTTTGGGGCTGCCTGTGTACAAGGCGATCTGGCCGAATCCTAGGTGTAATCTTGTGAAAAAAATTTTAGGATAATCTGGATACGCGATCTGTTAATCCTGTGGACATGGCTTTGAGACAATCTGGTACAAGGCGATCTGAACGCAAGCCAATGGTAATCATATGGAGAAGGCTTTCGGACAATCTGTGTATAAGACGATCTGGACACAAGCCTATGTTAGTCATATGGACAAGGCTTTTAGAACAATCTGGGCAGACATAAGGGGGTTTAGGTGGCTATTTGTTGGTAGAAATGGGGGTTAGGTGACTACAGCAATTTATGTGACTAGTCACGTATTTAAATGTCATTATTCTAGGGTGGGGTTTTAGAGTTGGGGTGGGGTGGGGTGGGGTGGGGCTAGGGTCAGTAAAGGGTAGGGTTAGGGTTTGCTACCACCGCAAACATTTTTCACCCAAAAAGTTGTTTTAATACAATGGACATGCATTTTAGTTAAAATAGACTAGTAATATATTGAATTTAGGATGGGGTTTAGAATTGGGGGTGGGAGAGTAGGGTTAGGGTCAGTAAAGGGTAGGGTCAGGGTTTGCTACCACCCCAAAAATATTCCCCAAAATCATTTGTTGTAATATAATGGACATGCATTTTATTGTAGTCCCATAAAAATAGGCACATAACTACCAATGTGTTAGGATGTCCGGGTGTAAGACGATCTAGACTCAAGTCTACGTTAATCCTATGAGAATTCTTATATTAAATTTTACGTCGACTGCAAACAAAATCATAGGTTTGAATACAGATCGACAATACTCCCCTCCTGTTGGATTTCATGGGATTAACACCGAAACCAAAAAAAACTTGGGACCGGACATCCTTCTCTCACTTCTCCTAAACGTGGGCCCACCCAGACTCCCTTCCCCCACTACCCCAAACGGATACAGTGGTGATATACTTCGATACCCCGTTGCCACCATTTTACTACGGGTGCCTGATGATAAGGGGCTCCCGGAATATGAACACTATTCATTTGGGCCCTGTTCATACAAATCGTACGTTTTCTTAATACTGAAGAACCCCGGGCTCCTGAACTTAATGTACCGGTACAATAGCCTTTACATAGCATGTCCAAATTCGTGAATTGGATTATAGGATTATGCGTAAAAATCAAGGGCACCGGAAGCAGGAAGGGCGGCTGTCCTCTTGCTCTGGGGGATAGGGGAAAGAGTGCAACGGGTATCCCTTATCGTCAAAAGTGCACAAGTGGAAATGACTTTGCTTTCCGAGAATTGTAACTGAGAAACTCTTGAGTGTTCACTTTTTAGTGAGGTTTGATGAGAAAATTGTTTCTAAATTCAGCTTTACCCAAAACTGCTATTTTCTTTTATTCATTTGGTAACTTAATTTCAATCAACGGAAGAAAATTTAGCGCGTTTCATTGTGTATTATGAGAGTTGGAGTGAAAATTAATTCATTTCAAATAGGCAGATTTTGAACTCGGTGAACACTTTTTTTGTGACCATCGCGATCCAAGGGAGGGAACTCGAAAATATTTTCGCAATTTTTGGATGATGTTTTTGATTGCGTTAAATATGGCGTCTGCGTTGTCGTTGCGAAGGCCTCCATTCACTGACAATTTTCGCTGGTCACTGCACTGCGTTGTTCCCGCGAATAGATTGAATAAAGATCGCGTTGTATTAGAAATTCGATACATTAATGATAAGAACAAACAGGTCTCCATGTTGTTTATTGTTGTAGCAGTGCAGTGAACATACATTAGGCATGAACATGCAAATTTAACGCCTGTCAGGGTTTATGCTTGTACTATTTTGAACATCCAATACATTTACTTTCACAATTTGTCATAAGAAAATGCAAAGGCGGACGCCATATGGTCCACCGGAACAATTCCCGGTGCCCCCCCCCCCCTCCTATTTAGGGTCCTGCTGGGGGCCCAAAATTGGTGCAGCCCAGCGCGTGTTGGAGCATGAAATTTTGTGAAAATCATCATAAGCAAAATGGATCTTATTGCACAGAGTATACCGTATACCGAAATGTTCTGTGTTGGCAGTCCACATGGAGACATTTCGATATACCATCATGCCAGTTTGCGTTTGATCGCTCAGATGCAAGGAAACGGCGTTCTATCAGTTTGAAAAATCCAAATTTCCTCCCATTGGGCGAACCACGGTCAGCTAGATGCAGGATCGGCGGAACGGGGGGTGGGGGGGGGGGGGGGGGGGGACTTCAGCCCCTCCACTTTTTTTGCCGGGCCATGTTTTTTTAGAATGCAAATATTTTAACATAACCAATGACTCGTGAAACAAAGACGGATCCAGAGCCTCCCCTATATTTTCGTCTGCTATGTTTCTCTCGTACTGGCAAAGTTTCGATGGATTTCGGATACTTTTTTGCAGTAAGTGGCAGCAAACGCTAAAATGTATACAGTCTCTTAAGAAATCGGTTAACTGAAGTAGCTCGTAATCTTACAGACAAACACACCAAATCCACCCCAGACAAGATAATCCACAGACAGTATAATTGCTGTAAACGTCTGGTAAAGCATACAGGCAGTGAGGTCTATTTATCAGCTTTGGTCGTTACGATCAAAGCTGATAAACACACCTCACCTGTATGCTTTACCGAAGTTTTTTAACGGCTCTCAAAGTGTGAATTCTTTCAAATACATTTCCTGAAAAATCTCAAAATGGGGTGTTTCGGGACCCTGGAATTTAACATTTTCATACCGACGACCATCCATCGCCCGATCCAGCACTCCCCCCCCCCCCCCCACCCCCACTTTGAAAATCGTCCCACCGCCCCTGTCGATGGGTCCGAGCCTCCTTCGCTCACATCCCCCTCCAGGGCGCAATCTTTTTATCGAATGAGCTAGGAAGATTATATAAATATGTCATCGAAGTATCCTTTTTGTGGTCTGCAATTGATCATTGGTGCATTTCCCGGTAACTTTTCTTGGCCAGCTCCGCCCTTGGGAAAATGCTGAATTAAAAGCACTAAAACTACCTCCAAACTTCATTGTTGTGAAGAAATCATCAGTTTTCAATTCATTATCCTTACTATATGATAAATTCAAAAAGAGAGTTTTAAGAGTTAACTCCACGTGATTCAGTGGCGTAGTGGTAAGTTGTTAGATTTGAAAGCACAAGGTCGGGTGTTCGATTCCCGTCTGTTCTGCTCTTATTTTTCATAGCGACTAATTTTAGTTGTCCGTTATTTTACTTGGGTGGTACTGTTATTGTCTCTTTTCAGCGTCTTTTATCGTTGTCACTTGGCGCAGTGGTAATATATTGGCCTTGTGATCTGACGTTCAGTGGTTCGAGCCACACAACCTTCACTTTCAAATTGAGAGTTCGCATTGTGAAATGTTCATTGCAACATGGTTTGGTAGGGAAGTAATGCAGACTCATGTTAAAAACATTTTTTTTAATTCCTTGCTTTTGGCAATCCTACCAGAGAAAAAATCAGCAAAAATTTCTGTAGGTTTCAACATATCCAAGTACCTTGTGTTTACGAGTTTATTTAATTCATTAAACTATGGATCTTAGGGATTTTTTCACTTTAAAAGTTGAATAAATGTTGTCCAACGTTCCTACAAAACTATTAGTGTGAAATGGTGATACAGTGGGGGAGAGATCCCCCCTAAAATCATTGACAGAGAAACATTTCTGTCTGGAAATAGTCTGAAGAACCGTTTGTGGTGCGAATCAAAAAATCATCGTTAAAATTGCGAAAATGCGTTCGAGTTATCTCCCTTAGACCGTAAAAGCTAGCATTTTGCGGTTATCGCAAAAAGGTCTAATAGTAAGAAATAGAGTAAAAGTTTCAATGAAAAATTGGCCAAAAGATTTCAACGCTTTCCCACTATTAGACCCGTTTCTGATTGTCGTTCTAGGCATTCCAAAGGCTTGCGTCAAGTCTATATATAACGTGTTTGAAGTTGTTTCTGAAGGGGAGATCATCTTGTCGCATCCTTTTATTCAAGAGGCAAAACTTGACCCATCTTGACCGATCGCTTTGAGCTTTATTTTGACTAAATATTCTTGCCATCAGATTTTGTCACCTTCGTCTTATTTCGAAGCACGCAGCAGGGATTGGGCTGAATATTCTCTCCACATAGCCAAACTACAAATTAATTCAATTAGGCCTGTAATTGTTTTTTTCGAATATCCAAATTTATGATGTTATTCAATTGCCTGGCTGGGCTTGACTGACAAAATCCTCTTTTGAAATATAGTGTAAATTGAAGGACTGGAGTTCGGGTGTCAGTAGGACAATCAAAATCTAAAATCTTTTGGCCAGTGATAAAAAACAAAAATGCAATCACACAAATATATGTTCAGGGGTGCTGGAATAAATGTTAGACGGTATTTTGGCTGAAGAGAGAATTTCAGATATTTAAGATGTTTTCAATGTTGGCTCGGTACTGACGAATCGTGAAAATGCTCACCCTGAGCCACACACACTGAAGAGTCGCCTAAAAATTTTGTCATTGTTCTCTGACGAAAAAATTAAATTCCAATGGCGGACTGGCCGAGTGGGAGGGAGATTCTCAGAACCCCCAAATATTTTCGGTGAAGGCCTGGGAAGTGCCACTTCCGGCAGTCTGGGAGGCATTTTTTGCCAAAATATTTGGGCATGCTACGCCCCACCCGATGGTGGCACTCCACTTAGATGGTGTTGCCGACCCCCCCCCCCGATTTTTTCCTCATGACGCCCCTGTCTGTAATATGTGTAAAAGTTTTATTTTGTTATTTTATGAGTCTTAAATATTTCTAAATAAAATCCTCATGAAATTATATAATTAACCCCTTGCATGCGGCTAGTGAATATTCCCGCTTGTTACTGAAATAAGTATAATTGGGCACAATTAATGAAATTTTACTCCTGTAAATTGAACAGATTTTTTCACCATTGATTTCTTGAGATGAAATTTGCATCAAATCTAGTCACGACTTTGGTGAAGCAGCCATGAGTAGATTTGAAGAAAAATATCTTGAAAATATAATTCAGTGGGTTAGGAGTTAATTGTTCTATAGCTTATTCCTATCCATTGCTATTTTGCATGAAAAGTTGTTTATTAACAGCTGTGGGAGAAAGGTGCTTTTGGATATTTTTCATTAACCCTTTACCTAACGAATCGGCCACATCTGCCCTAGTAATTTACAAATTAAGCAATTGAAAAAAATATATTTTTACAATTTTTTTAACAAAAAAAATATGTGACCCTTCATTGAAATGAGCTCGCTCAGCTCGTTCCAATGAGGGGTCACATGTTATCATTTGATTGAAATGTTTTGAAATTTTTTTTTAAAATAATAAAGTAAAAAATTTTAATATCGTCTGCATTGGGAAAAGTGTTAACTGGTTGGGTGCTAGATGCCATTATCATGGTTCTCTTGAAAATTGCTGAAAGCCACTTATTATTATTATTTATTTATTGGTGTTTAAGGTCATAGATTTCTACACAATCTGGCTAATCATGACCATGACAGTTTTACAGGTGGAGGAAGCTGTAGTACCCGGAGAGAACCACCGAGCGACGGCGAGCAACTGTCAGCTCCCCAACATACCAACTCCACACAAGCAGGGTTAGCATTGGTTGAAGACAGGTGCACCATCGACGTGCAGTATGCCTTAGTACGCAATGCCACCGTGCCCCCACGTGGGCAATGGGGGTGAAGTTCTGAAAGCCACTTCAGTTCCTGTTTACTGTTATCAGTAGCATCCAGCAGTAGAACAAGAAATGTTTATATTCAACTATTTTATTACAATTTATTGGAGATTGCCAACATGTACTCTCCAATAATTCTAATAAATCAATTATTTTGGAAAAATTTTTTTTTCGCAAACTAAGATTACCATCTCTGGTAGAAAATAAATCTTTGAAAAAAAAGTTACCAATTATCTTTGAATAATTATTTTGCCTTCTACTAGCTATTTAAACTATACAACTCACATTTTGCTAAGGACGGCTTCTACCCATCTACATAATTTGATACAGTGGAACCCTGTTAATTGAATAGCCACTTTGCCAATGAAAAGTTTCAATTAACAGGAGTATTCAATTTACAGGAATTGAGTCACTTTCCTGTATTCTAGAGATAAACTTTGCATTTATTCTATTATATCTTGTTTGACAGAGCTCCTTGAGCTCTGTCAAACAAGATATAATAGATTAAATGCCTGTATTGGCTGTACTAAGGCCAAAGAGGTCTATAAACAAAGAAAGACTGGGGAGAGTCAAGGTAATTTCTCGACAGGTTACAAGATTTTTTATTCAATTAACAGGAGTTTACTCTATAACCTATATTCAATTAACATGTCAAATTTGTACTGGGGGTATGGTAAATGGTTTTGTGTTGGGAAATTATATTCAGTTAACAGGGTTATTCAGTTAAGAGATATCCAATTAAGTGGGCTCCACTGAACATAAATCAAATGTTGACCCTCGGCATGGAAAATCAAATTGACAGAGACAGCCTCAAGGCACAGAAAGGACATCAATCAATCAATCAATCAATCAATCAATCAATCAATCAATCAATCAATTTTTTCTCTCTCTCACTCTTTTTTATTGCGAAGTTAGATTTTCTTGTATACATTTTTTACATTTCTCTCATTTGTTTGTTTTGCCATTGTATTGATTTTTTGTATCATGTTAAGGGAGCGGAGGGTATACTAAGTGGAAAGCACTTGTCCTCCTATCCCAGTTTTCAATTTATTTTTGGCAAATAAAAATATGTTTAACCTATAAGTCAAATGTGTCTAGTTTTAAGTTTGTTCATTAGGATATCACAACGCTTTCAACAATTTGGATCATATCGTGTGTGATAGTTGTATGGGTGTAGGGAGTTGGAGTACCTGGAGAGAACCAGTGAGCAATGGTAAGTAACTTTCAAGATCTCTGATACACCATCCTTGCACAGGCAGTTAGCACTGGTTGAAGGTGAGTGTTACGTTGACATGATGTACATCTATGGTTGATGTGCCGAATGGCCACGGTTCACTTGCCTTCAACCAATGCTAACCCTGCTTG
Source organism: Pictodentalium vernedei (assembly GCA_031216915.1). Classification (NCBI taxonomy): domain Eukaryota; kingdom Metazoa; phylum Mollusca; class Scaphopoda; order Dentaliida; family Dentaliidae; genus Pictodentalium; species Pictodentalium vernedei. Next base: position 272,422,070 of record CM062288.1, read on the forward strand.
TGCCTGGATGATAAATTAGAGAATGTGACAGTTACTGACCTTTGCTGAGTGCTTCCCTATGAATACTCTGGCTTCATCAGCCCGTAAATTTGTACAACTTGATATGACCCAGACTGTTACAAGTGTCATTGCTCTCCAATAAATAAACAAACCATGTGCACATTTTCCTTTCATGTACAAATTATGTCAATGGAACAGGGAATGATCCTCAGCAAAATGTGACTTGTTTTTAACAGATTTGATCAAAATAATCCTATTTACTTGGTATAAACCCCATGCAAAACAATATAGCAGAAAGGCATATTTTGTTTGAAGCTATTGTATAGGCTGGGAAGCTGAGAGGAGGCACTTGTGTCCTTGTAAAAAACATTCCAAAAAAGTACTGAGGATGAGATGGTGAAACAGAGTCTATATCACAAGTGAACCATGGCTAATTTAGTCATATTTAACCCTTTGAATACTAGTGGTATCTTCCATATCAGTTCAAAGGCAGCAATGGGAAGAGCCCATATTCTTTATTTGGGGGTAGACCAATTAATATTTTCAACGTGCAGCCTTGGGGCTGCACGTTGAAAATATTGATTGGTCTACACCACACCTTCACTCAAAAGTCAACCTACTTAATGAAATTATGAAGTATCATGTTATTGTTCCAGAAAAAGGGCCTCTGTTGTTCAAAGGGTTAAGTGGTAAGATGCCAAAATTATTTTTCAAAGGTGATTTGTAACATGAGTATTTCTCATCAAAGATACCGTCCATACTAACGGTAAGGGTACCTTTAATTTAGCAAGATTTCTTTCATAATTGTTTTGTTACAAGTTATTAGAGAGTGCCTGTTTGCTCTCTCCAATAAATTGTAACAAAGCAAATTTATAGAAACATTTTGTTCTCCTGCTAAGCAAACAACAAGCTATTCTATGCAGAGTAAAGCCACTAAAATGGCTTTCATCGCTTTTCAATAAAGTTCTGATGGTAGCTTCTAGCACTCGACCAGTTAACATTCTGTGAATATGATGCTGTGTTCTAATGAGACAAAAGGTGAAAAAATCCAAGGGTGAAAACTATTCACAATGCTTCAAACCAGGCATTGGTAGTGATTTATATCATTCTGAGCTTACAGTTAAAACTAGAAGTCCTGTCACGAATAGTGCGCTTATCTAGGCTTAATTGCGCATTGGAATTGCGTGCAATTGCCATATCAAATGGCATCCAGAGCTCGGCAGGTTCTCCTGGTTACTCATAGCACACACATGCAATGTTTCTGCCAATGGACCTCCGGGTTACCCGGAGGTCCATTGGCTGAAACACTGCTTGTGCACAGGCCATATGTACAGAATTTGATAGCTTTACTTGGTCCATAACGCGCACATTAACGCACATATAAACGTGCTATCTGTGCGCATTTCATGACAGGACTTCCAGTTTTAACTGTATTCGGGACTCAAACTTAGTCATAAATATGAATAAGGAAAAAAATTACATTTTGGACATGCTGTCCCCCTCCCCACCTCACCCCCCCCCCCCCCCCTCCCCAGCCCTCCATGTTGTGTCTGCAATTCTTTCATGCCCCTGTTGGCCACCAACCCACAAGCAAATTTTGTTATAGCTTTGCTGGAACTGCACTACTGCTTCTTCCACTGATATCAGAAATATCTAACTTGGTGTTCCTCTCCAACTTTCATTAGAAGACCAAATGTGACCCTTCTCAAAGCATCCATGGTGTTAGTAAGACTGTAATAGGGAAATCATCACCACTTGAAGAACTTATTTATGTAGATGTCAGTTCTGCCATTGTGATCTCATCTTTCTGCGTTGGTTTTTGGAAACCAGTCTCCTCTTTCTGTGTTGGTTTTTGGAAACCACAGGCTTTTAAGCGACATATATTTAAATATTGTCATTTATTAATACCTTTTATCTCCGATTTCCAAAATAAGGTTGTCGAATACAATACTGGCAACAGCAGCTAGCCGAATCTGTTTTGCTTTTGAAGATTGGATCAGTAATACAGTAAAACTTGTTTAGACAGACCACCTACCTTTAGAGGCGGCTGTGATCTTGTACTGTTTGGTTGTTTTTCTCTATACTTTTCTCTATACTGGATCTGTCATGAGAGACCTCCTGTTTTGAGAGACCTCCTGTTTTGAGAGACCTCCTGTTTTGGGAGACTTGTTTTGGGAGACCTCCTGTTTTGAGAGACCTCCTGTTTTAAGAGACCACTTTTTGGGGGCAAAAAGGGTGTTCTCTCAAGACAGTTTCTACTGCATTTTAATGCTATAACACTCTAGGGCCTTTTTAGTGATTCTTCTTAACTATATGTTCTCGTGAACCCTTTACTTAACCCTTTACCCAACGAATCGGCCGCATGCGCCGCGCGTAATATGCAAATTTAACAGTTGAAAAAATATTATTTTTCAAACAATTTCAACCAAACCATATCATGTGACCCCTCGTTGGAATGAGCTTGACGAGCTCGTTCCAACAAGGGGTCACATGATATGGTTTTGTTGAAATATTTTGAAAAATTTGAAAAATTGATATTTAAAATAATAAATTTTGATATCGTCTGCATTGGGTAAAGGGTTAACATGAAAAGCAGACGAGACTTGCAAATAAAATTTTTGAATAACTAAATTTTTCATAATTATGCTTCAAAAACATAGCTTATGACCCCTCATTGGATCGAGCTCAATGAGCCCGTTCCAAAGAGGGTCTATAAGCTATGTTTTTGAGACAAAAAATTATGAAAATTGAATGGTGATTTTTGTGAATTAGCGCTGGTCTATTTTGGCTGTTACTTTGGGTAAATGGTTAATGTTGTTTGCTAACCAACACCATATATTTTAAAAAAAAGGATTTTGCATACCACCTGAAAGGGGTTAAAGTTTCAGGAAACATACGTTCATCATATTTGAACATTTCTATTGTACAAATGTCTAATTTAGGGGGAAGGCTTTATTGATCTTAACCCTTCACCAAATGTAATGACCAAAACATGGCCAGCACTGTTTACAAATATGACCATTCAAATTTTCATTGAGCTCATTCCAGTGAGGGTCATAAGCTATGTTTTTGAGACAAAAAATAAAAATGCTTAGTTATTGGAAGATTTTTTTTTATTACAAGTGTTGTCTGCTATTTGAGGTGGGTAAATGGTTAAGGTGCATACCATTGATCCGTTTAGCCTCATCTGTTATGGTAGTGTTGTCAGGTGGTGGTCAAGTAGTCCTTTAGTCTCCTCTGTTATGGTAGTGTTGTCAGGTGGTCCCCCTTTAGTCTCATCTGTTATGGTAGTGTTGTCAGGTGGTGGTCAGGTGGTTCCTTTAGTCCCATCTGTTATGGTAGTGTTGTCAGGTGGTGGTCAGGTGGTTCCTTTAGTCCCATCTGTTATGGTAGTGTTGTCAGGTGGTGGTCAGGTGGTTCCTTTAGTCCCATCTGTTATGGTAGTGTTGTCAGGTGGTGGTCAGGTGGTTCCTTTAGTCCCATCTGTTATGGTAGTGTTGTCAGGTGGAGGTCAGATAGTCCTTTAATGTCATCTGTTATGGTTGTGCTGTCATGTGGTGGTCAGGTGGTCTCTTTCGTCTCATCTGTTATGGTAGTGTTGTCATGTGGTCCCTTTAGTCTCATCTGGTATGATAGTGTTGTCATGTGGTCCCTTTAGTCTCATCTGGTATGATAGTATTGTCATGTGGTCCCTTTAGTCGCATCTGTTATGGTAGTGTTGTCAGGTGGTGGTGAGGTAGTCCTTTAGTCTCATCTGTTATGGTAGTGCTGTCAGGTGGTGGTGAGGTAGCCCTTTAGTCTCATCTGTTATGGTAGTGCTGTCAGGTGGTGGCCAAGTAGTCCTTTAGTCTCATCTGTTATGGTAGTGCTGTCAGGTGGTGGCCAGGTAGTCCTTTAGTCTCATCTATTATGGTAGTGCTGTCATGTGGTGGTCAGCTGATCCCTTTAGTCCCATCTGTTATGATAGTGTTGTCAGGTGGTGATCTCTTCTGTTATGGTAGTGTTGCCAAGTGGTGGTCAGGTGCTCCCTTTAGTCTCATTTGTTATGGTAGTGTTGTCATGTGGTGGTCAGGTGGTCACATTAGTCCCATCTGTTATGGTAGTGTTGTCAGGTGGATTCAATATCACCAGATGAAATAGCAAGATTAAACTCCATTTCACTTAGTTGGTTTATTACAAAGTTATTGCCTTTGAACTTGGAGATTCAACAGTTATACCAGGTTTTCCACACTTTTTTCAACTATGGATGGACATATTGAAATGATTTTTTGTATGTAGCTCTTGATAAGCACTTAAAGATCAAGTTTCAATTGAACTTAGAAATTTGACAGTTGTAACAGACTTTCCTCACCCTTCTTCACTAATATTAGCGATACATGAGTGACTTTGGTATGTACTTTCCCTGTGGCAAACAGATGGAATTCTATTTTTCATCCCTTCACTCAGTTTATAACACAGTTACAGAGTTATTGTCCTTGAACTTGGAAATTGATAGTTATAATAAGGTTTTTCACCTTTTTTCTGTTATGGATGAAAATATTGAAATAATTGTTTGTATGTAGCTTCCTGATGGGTACCTTCAAATCAAGTTTTAATTTCATTATGATCAATTTGTTTATTGAAGAATGATTGCTCTTGAACTTGGAAATTTCACATATTAACTGCAGTTAATGCTGAATGTTTGCATAAATCTTCCCACCGGAGAATTTGCATTATCAAACTCTGACCTGTCTGTTATGGTAGTGTTGTCATGTGGTGGTCAGGTGGTCCCTTTTGTCTCGTCTGTTATGGCAGAGTTGTCAGGTGGATTCAATATCACCAGATGAAATAACAAGTGTGTTTATTTGTGTATTCGGATTTAAGGTCAGTTTCAGTATCCATGGCTATATCCCAACCACAATGCAAGTACAATGTTAAATTTGGCCGATCGATTATAATCATGTTGCCAATTTAACCCTTTACCCAACGCAGACAATATTAAAAATTATTATTTTAAATATAATTTTTTTAAATTTTTCGAAACATTTCAACAAAACCGTATCATGTGACCCCCTCATTGGAACGAGCTCAACGAGCTCGTTCCAAAGAGGGGTCACATGATATGTTTTTGTTGAAATTTTTTGAAAAATAGTATTTTTTTCAGCTGCTGAATTTGCATATTACGCGGGCGGATGTGGCCGATTCGTTAGATAAAGGGTTAAGAAAATTCTTTCCTCATCCCATGTGAAGATATGGACAAGACTGAATCGAAGACCAAACTGAATACGGCACATTATTCACATATCAAATCAAATATCAAGTCCAATATCAAATCGAATACATATCAATCATTATCAGTAGCTGGACAAAAAAATATATCACATTTAAATCCGTTACCTACAGTTAACTCTTTCAACATGAGAGGTCATGTTTCCGGTCCAGCAACACGATACATCATAATTTCATTAAGTAGGATGGCTATCAAGTGAACGTGTGTGGTAGAACAATTAATATTTTCAACGTGCAGCCTGTAGGCTGCACGTTGAAAATATTAATTCCTCTACACCCAAATAATGGATACGGACTCTTCCAATTTCTGCCATTTAACTGGCTTGGAAGATACCACCAGTGTTCAAACGGTTAAGTTAACCTGTTGCAAATGACATATTAAGTTGTCTTCTCTTCTGTATAGGTAGACCAGAGACTGATAATGCAAGTTCTCCCTTGGGCAGATTTATGCAAACATTCAGCAATTGTTGCCATATTTATTACACAAATATAACAAAATTCTCTATGTGTTTCAGTAAGTTGGGACTGGGTAATTTATTTGAAATACGTAACATCCAGATCCTAAAAGGATGTCCCAAATGGAACTCTGAAATTTATTATTTTTTCTGTTGCTAAGAAATGACACATATATGCATTAACTCTTTACCTAACACGAAAAGCAAATAAAATTCTTCAATAACTAATTTATTTCATTTTTTTTGTCAAAAACATAGCTTTTGACCCCTCATTGAAACGAGCTTAATGAGATTGTTCCAATGAGGGTCATAAGCTATGTTTCTGACACAAAAAATTAAAAAGTAATGGAAATTGAATAGTAATTTTTGCGAACAGTGCTGGCCAGTTTTGGTCATTATGTTGGGTAAAGGGTTAATGCGAGTGATCTCCCCACATAGTCGACTCAATAATGAGAACTGAATGGTGATCCCTGTGAATACTGGTATGAACCAAGTCTCTTCAAGTAGTCATGGAAACTAGATAGGACACTAGATAGGAAATAGCTTGGTAATGTTCTTGGCTGTGTAGCAGGCATTAATGGTTAACAGACACTGGAAATCGGGAAGTATTCAGTCGGTAATGACTAACCACTGCTGCTGATAATTTCCAACTTTCAGTGCCTATTTTTTCAATGACCTAAATTATTTAAACATATATTTATGTTGTTTGTGTTGATACACATTGCCTTTTGACGACCTAAACATTGAAGAAAATATTGAATATATTTGATAGATATTTGGCAGGGTTACTGCAGACAAGGACTGAAAAATTCAAGGCTATTCAAGGCTGTTTCTTGATATATTTCATCATTTTTCATGGCCCAACAATAGCCAAATTCAAGGATTTGTAAGGCCCTGCCTTAACAAGTCCTAACTAGGACCTTCAGTCATTACCCCCTCCTCCCACTTCCCTACAAGGGAAGTGGGAGGAGGGGATAATAACCAGAGGGTCTTAGCACTGTAATAGGAGGAGAGATAAGTGCGGGAGCCAGGGTTTGAACCGCCGGCCTCTAGCACACAAAGCAACCGATTTACCACGAGACTAAGAGATCCGGACCAACTAGGCTAGTTGGTAAATGGCCTTTATACCTCAACCACTACAGCACTATGCCTTCACAAACTCTGGCATATAAAACTATAGAGTGATAATTATGTGATTCAGCAACATTTTTATTTCATCAATATTCAAGGTTTTTTCAAGGCCTCCTGGCATATTTTCCCGAATTCCAATGCCTTGAATGATCCTTAGTCAACTTCAAGGCCATTCCTTAAATCCAAGGCCCCATGACAACCCTACTTGGTGTGATTGTCAAATTGAATATTGTGATTGAATTAAATATTTGGAATACCAAATATTTGCAGGGGCCTACTTTTACCCTATGAATTGGTCATCGGATCCTGCTTTTGGCCTACTAGTTGAAAACTGAACTTGTCTATCACAATAACAGAGAATCGCTCCACTCCACAGGATTATCAGGGGGATGATACAACAAGTAAACACAGCCATAACAATGGAGTAGAAACATGTGAATACTATTAGAGTGTATATACAGTGGAGCCCACTTAACTGGATATCTCTTAATTGTATATCCCTGTTAATTGAATATCATTTCCCAACATAAAACCATTTACCATACCTCCAGTACAAATTTGACCTGTTAATTGAATATAGGTTATAGAGTAAACTCCTGTTAATTGAATAATATATCTTGTAACATGTCGACAAATGACCCTGACTCTCCCCAGTTTTCCTTTGTTTATAGACCTATTTGGCCTCAGTACATCCAATATAGGCATTTAATCTATTATATCTTGTTTGACAGAGCTCATGGAGCTCTGTCAAACAAGATATAATTGAATAAATGCCAAGTTTATCTCTAGAATACAGGAAAGTGACACAATCTCTGTCAATTGCATACTCCTGTTAATTGAATAATTTTCATTGGCAAAGTGGCTATTCAATTAACAAGGTTCCACTGTATTACCAATACATGAACTATACATACAGGTTATTACCAATTTACCACCATGTGGGTTTCCAAGATGGTGTAATGAAGTCAGGACCTCGTCTCTGGACATATATCGTGCAGTAACCGGTTCTCGTCTGATCACCGAAGTTAAGCAACATTGAGCCCGGTTAGTCCTCGGATGGGTGACCATCTGAGCGATCAATTCGGACTCCCGCGTTGTGTCCTTGGGCAAGGCACTTAACACCGATTGTCCACATGGGGGCATGATGACACCGTGTACTAAGGCGCACTGCACGTCGATGGTGCACATGTCCTCAACCAATCTAACCCTGCCTGTGCTGCAGTGCAGAGTTATGATGTTGGGGAGCTGGCAGCTGCTCGTCGTTGCTTGATGGTTCTCTCTGGGTACTCCAGCTTCCTCCACCCGTAAAACTGTCACGGTCATGATTAGGCATTGTGCATAAGTATGTGGCCGTAAACACCAATAAATAAATAAATACTAATCAATATATGACCCAGAGGCAAGGTTGAGATCTCAGTACACCGTCTTGGAAACTCACGTGGTGGTAATAACAAATTTATCTTACAATATTCCCCCCTTTTCTTGACTTGTTTGGGCATATTTTGACAATCATTTGGCACCTATGAATTGATTTTTTATAAATGAAGATTATGATGTCATGGTATTATGTTGTTGAGCTGTGCATGATGTAATCCCCATTCAGTGTTCCACTTGTAGTATAACAGCCTAAGTTTATAGTTGTAGTGTTTCACCTTTGTATTCTTTATTTTTCAGGTTTAACCCTTTACCTAACATGAAAATCAGACGACACTTGTAAACAAAATTACTGAATATCTATTTTTTTTTTCAATGAGCTCGTTCCAATGAGGGGTCATAAGCTATGTTTTTGATGCAAAAACTGAAAAAAATAATGAAAATTGAATGGTAATTTTTGTGAATAGCACTGGCTGGTTTTGGCCATTACATTGGGTAAAGAGTTAATGCATGGAAGGCCTAAATAAAAATATCATCATGATATCATACATTGCTATTTTGCATGAAAAGTTGTTTATTGACAGCTGTGGGAGAAAGGTGCTTTGGGGTATTTTTCATTAACCCTTCACCTAACGAATTGGCCGCATCTGCCCGCGTTATTTACAAATTAAACAATTGAAAAAAATATATTTTTACAATTCTTTTAACAAAAGTTTATCATGTGACCCTTCATTGAAATGGGCTCACTCAGCTCGTTCCAACGAGGGGTCACATGTTATGGTTTGATTGAAATGTTTTGAAAATTTTTTTTAAAATAATAAAGTAATAAATTTTAATATCGTCTGCATTGGGAAAAGTGTAAACTGGTTGGGTGTTAGATGCCATTATCATGGTTCTCTTGAAAATTGCTGAAAGCCACTTCAGTCCCCGTTTACTGTTATCAGTTGCATCCAGCAGTAGAACAAGAAATGTTTTAATGAGTTAATGCATGGTAGGCCTAAATAAAAATATCATCATGACAAAAAATGATCTTGTCTAATTTATTTTGTTGAGTTGGTGATTTATTTATCATTTAATTACTTTTAACAAAACAGTGACGTTGACTTGCGTAATCAGTTTTTGATAAGTGTAGGTAAAAACGTTCTCTTTCTGAATCGAATGATGCCATGTGCAGTTGCTACCCTCAATACAGATTTGTATTTTGTGTAGACATTTTATTGGAGGAAATACGTTCTTGTTGTAACATAAAACCTGGAGCCAATACTATAAAACTTTTACAATTGTATTTTCTAGAATTGTATTTTCTACCTATTAATATAACTGACTAAAATGAATCATTTGCATAATAAGATTGCATTTCAAAAGACATACCTGCTTGCCAACTCATCCCCTGAGTTCCAATGTGTTCTATGTGCCAGTGGCACATAGAACACATTGGAACTCAGCGGACAAACTGGCAAATTGCCAGATCTTTGAAAAAGCTAATGGTTCATTTCAACCCATTTTAAGTCATAACTAGAAATACAATCATAGAAAATACAATTGTGTTGGCCCCTGGTCACAGTTCTTGGAAACATTTTGGGATTGACAAAATGAATGCTAAGTTTCAGCACATTAGATGAAGAAGTGAAGTTGTCAGGTTTCATCGTTATCTTTGAAAACCTTGAAAGTCTTTGAATTGAAAACATGATTTCCAAGGCTTTGAAAATACTTGAAATTCTTGCGTTACACTTGAGTGCCTCAGATTTTAAAGATTTTTAACTTGTACAGACTTGGGCGATAAGAGAGAATTTAGTGTACATTAAAAGATGTCAAGACTTTTGACCCAGCAGTTGTTTTCAGTCAAGAATAGTCTTCATGAATAGGTAGTCGACACTTGACTAATGAAAGTGTTGATGGCACTATAGCTTAACTTGACTGTGTGTAGTGTTTGATGAAAAGGTTAATGTTGAATGCTTATGAAAGGATTATGAAATAATACTAAAGAATTGAGGCCTTGATTGATGTGGCCCTGACAGTTAATGTATGCCAACCAAAGTTACCAAGTTACAGTAAACTCATTCCAAAATGAGTCATCCTACCAAGTCACAATAAAATCCCTTCATAAATATGACTCGTAGACTTTGCTAAAGGAATCTAGAACACATGCCCATCCAGTGGTCACTCTTAACCAAAATAGGACCATTTCATCTAGATATCAATCTGAGTTATCCTAACAAGTTACAATGAAATCCCTTCATAAAAACAACCTGTAACTTCGTAGGATAACTTGGAATGATATTTAGATGAGATACCTATCCTTTTTGGTCATGATCAGTCAACAATGAAATCCCTTCATAAAAACAGCCTGCAGACATTGGTAAAGGAATCTAGGACCTAAAATTCTCTGCAGAAAATGTATACACAATGGACTATATTTATATTTAGTTTTGCTGACAACTGTTAATTGTTGGGCCGTCTATTCCCAGAAAAACACGAATGGAATTGAATGTGAAAAAAAAGCTTCAGCGATGACAAGAAAAGCTTTGTACAGGTCACAAGTGTGCATATGAAGGATCTTGAAAAAGTACCTTCCAAGCAACCTTTTTACATCTGGTCCTGTTCACACTTTCAGACTTATGAAATTATTAGCTTAGTAGACTGGTGAAAAGCAAACACAGGAGGATGCTGGGGGGGGGGGATTGGCACGAAGAAGAGGGGAGTGGTCATGAAGGTCATGAAAGAGAAGGTAGCAGTGGGGGATTTTCAATGAATAATTACTTTGTGATTTTTTAGCCTGGCATGGATGCATCATAGACAACTGGACCTGGATTAAATTGGGTGTTAATGGAGGACCACAAGCTGAAAATATGAAGGGGCAGCAGGGGTGGTACATAAATATTCATAATTTTCCCTTCTTGCCTATGAAGTCTCCCTACTTGACTGCAGTTTCCCTATTTTTCTGGAGGGAGACATGAAGTCTTCCTAAAATTCACCCAGGCTGGTCCCTGATCTAGGTCACATGACCAGATGGCAGTAACGGCTGACCCATCGTGACCAAAATTGGACAGTCTCATCTAGACATCATATCGAGTTATCCTCCCAAGTTACAATGAAATCGCTTTGTAAGTATGAACTGTAGACTGTGCTATCACAGCCAAGATAGGATGCTTTCATCTTGACATTATACAAAGTCATCCTACCAATTTACAATGAAATCCCTTCATAAATATGAACTGTACACTGTGCTAAACAAATCTAGGTTATGTGCCTGTACTGCCGTCATGGCTGACCTATGACAGCCAAGATAGGACGTTTTCATCTGGACATCCGGGTCATCCTATCAATTTTCAATGAAATCCCTTCATAAATGCAACTAGACTGTGCTAAAAGAATCCAGGTAACATGCCCCTGCAGCCTTCACAGTTGACTGAACCCGACCAAAATAGGACGTTCTCATCTTGACATTATATGGTGTCATCCCACCAAGTTACAATGAAATCCCTTCATAAGTATGATCTGTAGTCTGCTAAAGATTTTCGGTTTCAGGCCCATGCAAAAGGGGACGTTCTCATCTAGACATGACCTCGAAACTGCATATGAAATTTCATGATGATCGGACAAGAACTACGGGGTGTAGCTTGTGCTAAAGAAAATATGAACAGACTTCCGCACACAAGATGGCAATAGCTTATCTCATTTTTGTCAAGTCAAGCTAAAAATGACTGGTTGAGGCACACACCTGAGAATACTGCTTAAAGTGCTGGAAGCCCATATCTGGGCTTTATGCAGAAGTACGGTACAGGTCCCCAGTTTAACCCTTTACCGAACATGGAAAGCAGACGACACTTGCCAAAAAAATTCTTGAAAAACTCATTTTTTGTCTCAAAAACATAGATTATGACCCCTCGTTGGAACGAGCTTGATGAGCTCGTTCCAACGAGGGGTCATAACCTATGTTTTTGAGACAAAAAATGAAAAAATAATGAAAATTAATTGGCGATTTTTGAGAATTGCGCTGGCCGTTACATTGGGTAAAGGGTTAAAGACTTCATATTCTGTGAATGTGCTTCATATTATCTTTGAAATGGAATTATTTAGTCTGAATGGATTTGCTTTGCTACCATTTATGGGCGAGTGCCCACAAGCACGCTCACATAAATAGTAACAAGTCAAATACTTGTGAACAATTTTGATGACCAAACATAATTTAGTACTCCACCATTTTAAGGATTTAAAGTCACATGCCCCATCTATGGCCAGGTAACACCACAGAAGAATGAAGTCATAAGGTTATTTATAACACTGTTGTCCATGTCAGATGATTTTTCTTTTATTCAGGTGCCACCACAGAAATAATGCCCAGAATGAAATTTCGCATAAATTTTAAAGCAAAAAAAATCTTCACCCAAAGGCACCCCCCAACCTATTTGCCCTTCACCACCATGTGGTTTGATTTGAACAAAGCTCATTTTATCTCCCCATATATAGATCTGACAAAATATACTACATTTGTTGCTAAATTTGACCACATTCAGCGCCAACATTCATGGGCAGAATTCAATGAAGTGTGAAGGGTTTTATCTTAAACTTCAAACCTCTATATTAGTTAAGTGTAATGCCTTGAACAGACTTCAAACTTGGGAGTCAAAGTAATGTTGTTACCAAATATCAGAAGATTCGGCCTGGTGGATCTGAAGAAAACTTTGAAGAATATTCTATCAAGCTCAAATCTGCATTAGGGAGCCCAAACATATATCCAGGGAAATGATTTGAAAAAACCTGTATCTGCCCCCACCCCCACTCGTAAACACACACTCCCCAAAGAGCATGTATAGCAAATATTAAAATATTCTGATTGGTGGATACGAAAAAGATTTTCAAAGAATTTTAAAGTCACAATTCAGGCTTCCATGGGGAGCCTAAAATTAAACCCTGGGATTTTACTTCAACAAAGTGAAATTGACCTCTCTAAGGACACTGAATATTGACTATCAAAAGATTCTGACTGGTGGATCCGAAAAAAATGTATTGTCCTACAAGGAGCTCAAATATAAACCCAAGCACCTGATTTGAACACATTTGAATCTGACCCCACTAAAAATGCTGTATACCAAATATAAAAAAAGATTCTGAATGATGGATCTGAGTAAGAAGATTTTTAAAGAATTTTCAGCCAGTTGCAATATGTTAAAATTTGGGCTCCTGTAAAGAGCCAAACTATGAATCCAGGGACTTTATCTGCACAAACCTGAATTTGACCCCCTAAGGACACAATATCAAAAGGTTCTGAGTGGTAGATCAGAAGATTTTGTAAAAAATATTCCTCATATTACACCCAAAAAAATCTGGGAGCCCAAATAGTAACCAAGGGATTTATTTGAAGAAACTTGAATCTGACCTCTCTAAGGATGCTGTATGCCAAACATTTGACTGCTGAATCTCAACTGGAAGATTTTAAAACATTTTTCCTCATATTTCACTCAGTAAACATTTTGGTTCCAACAAGGAGTTAAAAAATGAACCCAGGACTAGAGCTGAACAAACTTGAATGTGACCTTCCTTTTGATGTTAAATACCAAACATTAAAAGATTCTAACTGGTGGGTTTAAAGAAGAGTAGTTTTAAAGAATATTCCTCATATTCCATAAAGTTAACTAGAGGGCTGCGACATCCACAGGGCAGCTGATCCCCCCGAAAAAAGTGTGGTCATCATAAGATTTTCTAAGTTGAAAAGGGGCATAACTCTGGTAAAATTAATCAGGACAAACCCATTTTCGAACCTGACCCGTATTTTGATATGTTTGCACCACATATCAAGTTTGGTTACAATCAAACTATCTTGAGGGAAGTTACCATCCGGAAACCAAAAATCATAAGATTTTCTAAATTAAAAAGGGGCATAACTCTGGTAATATTAATCAGGATGAACCCGGATTCGAATTTGACCTGTATTTTTATATGTTTAAGCCACATATCAAGTTTGGTTACAATCAAACTATTTCAAGGGAAGTTATCATCCGGAAACGAAATGTAAACGGACGGACAGACAGACGTACGGACGGATGGACGGACGGACGGACAAAAAAAAACCGCGTGACGACTATATCCCCCGAAATTTTTTTGGTGGGGGGGGATAAAAACTGGGTTCCATTAAGGAGCCCAGATATATAAAATACCATTACATCCAAGTCTGAAAATAAGCAATCTGTCATTTGCAGAATGAGGTCCCCAAAGGGTAAATTTGATGATGCTATCCCATTCAGTGTGCCAATTCTGGGTACCTCTTGCTCTTTAGGCTTGAGACCTTGATCAGATGGAGGTTCACATAGGGTAAATTTAGTGATGCCACCCTGCACAGCAGAGAAGCATCACCCGGCATGACCCGGCATTCTGCAGATGACAGTCTGCTTATTTTTAGGTTTGATTACATTTGCAATTCTTATTCTTTGCAGTGAATCAATGCAATGTTTTGTGGCTGGGTCAATGATAGAGTTTTGTAGGATATTTTCATGACTTTTACAGACTAGAAACAAACTTTTTCATTGATTTCCAGGACGAATGCAATAATATTTTTCAATTTCCTTGACTTTTCCAGGTTTCCATGACCTGTACGAACCTTGTTAATCTTTTTAACATGAAAAGTAGACAACACTTCCCAAAAACATTCTTGATTAACTAATTTTTTTCATTTTTTATCTCAAAAACATAGATTATGACCCCTCGTTGGAACGATATAACCTATGTTTTTGAGACAAATAATGAAAATTAATTGCCGATTTTTTAGAATAGTGCTGGTCGGTTTTGGCTGTTAGGTTGGGTAAAGGGTTAACGAATAGCAGGGTTTGTGCCTATTCAATTTTACTGGTTCTATGAATGCTTATTACCAAATAACATTTTGTCTGTTCTGTGTATTTTTAGAAATATGGGTGTTTAAATTTTGTTTTCATTGTTCAGCTCCTGGGGTACCCGTGGGGATGTGGGAAGTTTTGTTTTTGCATGAATCAAATACTTATGACCCAATAATACTGTATACCAAGTTTATGTCAAATTGATCCATTGGCTCTGAAATAGAAATTTTTGTAGAGGCCAAAAATCTTGCCCGCCCCAGAACAACTGAAAATATTGCCCTCAAACTTCTCATGAACAAATTTTAGTGTATACCTCAAAAGAAAACTGAATACCAAAATTTTGTTAAAATTGGGGCAATTTTCCTCCACTTCCTTCCTATGGGGCATGATGACTTGATTTGAACAAAATCAAAATGTGATGTAGTAACAAACAATTCCCTTAGCCCTTTACCCAACGCAGACGATATTAAAATTTATTATTTTCAAATATAATTTTTTAAAAATTTTAACAAAACCATATCATGTGACCCCTCATTGGAACGAGCTTGTTAGGTAAAGGGTTAAATTTCAATGAAACTGGTTTAGACCTTTGGGAGAAGTCATGAATACCTTGTTCACAGATGATGGGCAGACAGATGGACAAAGAGTGATCACTATAGCTCACCCTGACTTTTTTATTTTATCAGGATCTGCATGACTGTCACGGTGACAGATGGACAAAGAGTGATCACTATAGCTCACCCTGATTTTTTTATTTTATCAGGATCTGCATGACTCTCACGGTGACAGATGGGCAAAGAGTGATCACTATAGCTCACCCTGATTTTCGAGGATCTGTGTGACTCTCACGGTGACAGATGATAAAGAGTGATTGCTATAGGTCAACCTGATTTTTGATTTTTCAGGATCTGTGTGACCCTCACAGATGAAATGTAGGACCCACATATGTGGCCTCATCACAAAACATATCAGGCTTCTTTTTTTAACCAGTTTGATTGTATATTTAATGGAGTTTAACAATGCTTGTTATGACCAGGGTCACTTCATGTTATGGGTGGTGTAAGCCAGAATTACCTGGATAGAGTTTAACAATGCTTGTTATGACCAGGGTCACTTCGTGTTATGGGTGGAGGAAGCCAGATTTACCTGGATAGAGTTTAATGATGCTTGTTATGGACAGGGTCACTTCATGTTATGGGTGGAGGAAGCCAGAATTACCTGGATAGAGTTTAACAATGCTTGTTATGGCCAGGGTCACTTCGTGTTATGGGTGGAGGAAGCCAGATTTACCTGGATAGAGTTTAACGATGCTTGTTATGGACAGGGTCACTTCATGTTATGGGTGGAGGAAGCCAGAATTACCTGGATAGAGTTTAACAATGCTTGTTATGGCCAGGGTCACTTCCTGTTATGGGTGGAGGAAGCCAGAATTACCAGGATAGAGTTTAATGATGCTTGTTATGGCCAGGGCCACTTGGTGTTATGGGTGGAGGAGGCCAGAATTACCTGGATAGAACCACTGAGCAGAAGCATGCAACTGTCAGACTCATCAGTGTACTAACTCTGTACAAGCAAGGTTAGCATTGAGTGATGGCAACAGCACCATCGTCGGCATATTGATTTTGAATGGCTCACCCCAATTATCATTCACAGACCTTTAGATCAGTCTAATTTGGGCACAACGGCAAATATGGATGTGGCCTGCATGGTTGGAGAAACAGCACCAGTATTTTCTTCTTGGCGTCTGTTTAGGTTTTAGGTCCCCGTCTTAAAACAATAGTTTACAACCCCTTGTTATTGGTCTTCACCATAATCACTGGTTCCCACCACCCTTTGACGTAAGTTTACTCAACTAACTTGAGAGGGCTTCTTAGTTTCCCAGTGTCGAGCCAAAGGCCTATTTGAATGTAAGCTAAATTACGCATGGCATTTACTGAGAAATGCCACAAACATGAATATAATAGATCTCAAGCTTTAAGTGCATGGTCATATAGAATTCGCCACAGAAAAGCAATCGCCGTCGACAGTGTTGTATACAACACTGTCGACGCCAATTGCTTTTCTGTGGCGAACTCTTGTGGGTTTTTTAAAAATTTATTATCTGTTGCATTATTTGATTCGAAGGTAAGCTCTAAGCTATGTTACAAGCATCAGAGAAACATGGCCAAACTATATATTGCCGAAACACTGCAAAACTTTGGTAAAAGTTTCAAATTCTGCATAATTTGGGTGCAATTATCTTATTTGGGCACAGTGTTTACTGTCGTTAGTTGGGAAGAATTTAAAGGCCTGATCATTCAACATGAAATTTTACTGGAATCAGGCCAATGATTTAGCAAAACTTAAACATCAACTTCACGACAGACGATGACAAACAAAAGGCGATGAGAAATGCTCACTCTGATTTTCTGACAGGAGTCCTAAAAGGCAAACGCCACTTGGAACATCGAAGGGATGTAAAATGTCTATGCAAATAAAACTAATAGTTTTATGTAAACGTTTTCTTTATTACATACAAAACAAATTGGAATAATATAATCACTTAGCACAAGCTTTTGTTAAAATTATATAAAATCTATTAATCTTACATAAGAACTTGCATACCTCGAATAATTAAAATATATAACGTTTATATAATATTTCTCAAAATGGAATGAACAAGAATTCGGGGGGAAGATGAATGGAATTTCTAAACATCGGCTCTTGAAGATAATATCTATTCTCCTTAAGCCACAATTACTAAAAGAGAAAACAAATTGAACTAAACATATAAAAACACACTGAACACTTCCCATACATGCTGATGCTTCAACTGGTAAAGTGCGGAAGTATTTTTGGTCATCGAAATTTGTTCGCATATCTTTGCCTTGTTACAATTTATGGGAGAGTGCCAACTGGCACTCTCCCATAAATTGTAACAAGGCAAATCCTAACGGATCAAATAATTCCACTTCAAAGGCGATATGTAGAACATCCACTGAATATGAAGTTGTGGTACTGACATTTCAGAATAAAGCCCGAATGTGGGCTTCAAGCACTACCTGTTAATGAAGTATTTCCGTTTTGGCTGTTGAGAGCCCCACTTTTAATGAAAGCAAGTCTGAAAGTAAAATACAAAAACATATGAATTTAAAACAGCCAATCATTTTTTATGCAGACATTGATAAAAGATTGTCTTTTGTTTGGTGAGGACATATGGGATAGGGTGGGGAAAGACAAAAACTAACGACGTAAGGGGTAGAATCATCCAATGTAATGATGGCAAAGTGATTACAGTTAATTTTTGTCCAAAATTTTGTGGTCTTGCCCCTCCATATTAACGATCTGCACACTGGTGTTGAAATATCAAAATTTTAAGCTGCAAACTTTTCCCCGCACTCCTATGAGGAACTTAAATATTTCTATCTTGTTTCACAGAACTCTGTCAAACAAGAATGAATTCCAAGTTGCCTTGTTTGAAATTTCGACATTTTGACATCAGAGTATTTATTTATTGGTGTTTAAGGTAACATACTTATGCACAATGGCTAATCGTGACCGTGACATCAGAGTATTTATTTATTGGTGTTTAAGGTCACATACTTATGCACAATGGCTAATCGTGACCGTGACAGAGTATTTATTTATTGGTGTTTAAGGTCACATACTTATGCACAATGGCTAATCGTGACCATGCCATCAGAGTATTTATTTATTAGTGTTTAAGGTCACATACATATGCACAATGGCTAATCGTGACCGTGACAGTTTTATGGGTGGAGGAAGCCAGAGTACCCAGAGAGAACCACCGAGCATTGACGAGCAACTGTCAGCTTCTCAACATTCTAACTCTGTTCAAGCTCCGCTCAAGCAGGGTTACAGTGGTTGAAGACATGTGCACCATACACGTGCAGTATGCCTTAGTACACGGTGTCATTGTGCCCACATGTAGACAACCGGGATAAAGTGCCTTGCCCAAGGACACAACGCGGGTCGTCCCAGACGGGGGTCGAACTCGGGATCTCTAGCATAGAGGTCCAACAGTCTACCACTGAGCCACTGTGCTGCCTGACATCAGAATACAGAAGGCGAAGAGAGGGTGGATGCCTAAAGCAAACACCAAGCAAAGCAGTTCTCCAACCCCCATAAAACTCCAATAGACCACCAACCATTAAGAAAGGGAGACAAGTGTTAGGAGGTACCTGGTCAATTCAATGCGAGTCACAAACCTTTCCAAGATCTGTCACTTCAACCTCTTAAGACTGATTCATTACTTTCTTCATGGAAAATCCTGTTAGCCCCTAATATGTTGTCCACAAATTACTCTAGTATACTAGGCTATAAGCCTGGTATACCATGGCATTCTGGGAAGGTATGTAGTGTACTATGATCCTGTTGTATAAGGTTTCTCTGGTGAATGCACAGTCTTACACATAAGGTTAAGCACAGTAAAAGCTAAAAAGATTGCTTGTAAAAACTGAATGTCAAGATGATAAGATGAATATGTAATTTACTCAAAAGAATGAGCATATTATTCCACGATTGCTGTGTGTAGTGAATGTTGCACAACATGCTAGCTAATCACAAGTGAAATCTGTCCTACATATAAGAAGGCATTTGATTGGTCATTTTGTATTTACTGACGTTATGATGTCAATGAAATGTTCTGACACAAATGGCATAAGGCAAGAAAGTAAACAGTACACAAAGGTGACACACTTCTTTAAAAATATCAGTTTCATTCACATAATTTAAGTTTAATCATGGTCTAAATACAGAACGTAACTCAGGTAGAGTTTGGGTAGAGTTTGGAAGACAGGAATCAATGACAATGCATGTCTTTCACACTCGGGGAAATACAGGAACCCCCTTACCCCTCCACTACCCCCACAACTTAGGTCACTGTGTTCTGTCTTAATAACTGGCAGGACCAGCAAAATGCACAGGAAATTTTAAGAAGAGCATGCAACAGGTTTGCCCACCACTGCAATGAGTTTTCTACCCAGAGGTCTATGAAGTGCAAATTTCCACCTAAGGTCCTCAAGTTTCTATTATTTATTTTATTGGTGTTTAAGGTCACTTTCAGAACCTAAGGCTATATCATTATCTAACACAAGTATAAAGTAAAGTTTAGCCAATTGTTTATATCTATGCAGCAATTTTAGAGAACATCCGCCCAGGCAATGCTTACTTGGTTGTACTGTACCAGTAAAGCAGAACTTGTTTATCACTGATTATTTGTTTTTGTTTATTTATCTACTGGTGTGTAAGGTCACTTTCAGAACCTCAGGCTATATCATTATCACAACACAAGTATAAAGTAAAGTTTAGCCAATTGTTTATATCTATGCTGCCATTTTAGAGAACATCCATCCCAGGCAATGCTTACTTGGTTGTACTGTACCAGTAAAACTTGTTTATCACTAATTATTTATTTTTGTTTATTTATTTATCTACTGGTGTTTAAGGTTACATATTTCTGTACAATAGCTAATTTTGACCGCAATATGGAGATAAACTCAAGTTTAGTCGATCGTTTATACCCATGTTATCAATTTTAGAGGAAATCCACCACTGGCAATGCTTACTGGGTTTTATTGTACCAGTAAAGGAGAACTTGTTTACCACTATTTATTTATTTGTTAGTGTTTATTTATCTATTAGTGTTTAAAGTTGCATATAGAATATACCCATAATAGCTTGGTGTACCAAATGTTCACAAGTGGTGAAGTGGTGTTAACCGTGAGCCTGCGGTGCGCGGTCAACACCACTTCACGAGAGGTGAACATTTGGTACACCAAGCTACCTTGGGTACATTTTATTTATACCATGATTATTATCAGATTATTAAGAGTCGCTATTACGTGCAAATCTGTTTTTGTTTACACGAGCATCGGTGGGTGGTACTTTCACTTTCAATTTTATCACCGAAACGAAATGGAAAATGAAACGGAGCCTTTTTCATTTTAATAGGACAATAACATACCATTTCAAGTTATGGATGCTTTATTAACATGAGACAAAGCATGTTTGTTAAGGTTTGGTGTGTTAAACTCATTTAAAAACGTAATAATAATTGCCACTTTCATTTTATCGCATGCGAGGCGGCGTGCGATAAATTTAGACAAGTTCGCATTTAGGTCGACGTGACCAAAGGTCAAATTAGATGTAGTTCCACTGTAGGTGTAAATTTTAACTACTGAAATTCAACTGCTGGTGTATTCCCCACAGTTGATGTGTAAAGCTCAAATTTATGTCATAGGCTTTTCATATATTGTAGAATAGGTAATCATGGTAAAAAAATTTCTTCACAATGGCTAATTGTGACCACAACATGGAGATAAAGTCAAGTTTAGTCAATGGGTTTATACCCATGTTGCCCATTTTAGAGGACTTTCACCCAAAGCACTAAGTTACCAGTAAAACAGAGCTTGTTTACCACTTCCTGATGTTCTCACAAAGATCAGATTTCTACTGGATTAGTAAGCAAGGGTAGATGCCCACCCACTGGGTGGCTATGTGCTAAATCACTTCTTGAAAACTGACAAGACCTTATCTACTGAAAAAAGTTAAGAGCCTTTTGATAACAGATAATTATCTTGGACTCTTATATTATTTTATAGGTAACCTTGTATTATTTTATAAGTACCTAACAATAGAGCTATTTATTTATTTATTTATTTATTTATTTATTTATTTATCTATTAGTGTTTAAGGTCACTTTCAGAAACTCTGGTTATATTATGACTGCAACAAAGGTATGATGTCATGTTTTGATAATCGTTAAAACCTATGCTGCCCAATTAGAGGATTTTCGCCCCTGGTGTTTGTTCCAGATCCTGTTTTACCAGTAAAGTGGAACTTGTTTGTTGACAGCAACGGGGTTCCATGGAGAAATAGAGATACTGTGCAATCAGTTGAAACAAGCTGTAAGATAATCACACAAAAAATTCTTGCTTATTTTATCCCCCTGATGATAATGGGCTCTGGCATTAATGCTTGAAAATATCAATTGTTTCCATCTATAATTCAGTTCAAAGAAAAATGAGAATGTTTCTTGTCATTATTCTACAACTTATTTTAGTTAGTGCTGTGCACCAAGTTACATTTTAAGAGCTGCAGGTTGATCAATCTCATAATTATTTATTTATTTATTTATTAATTTATTTACTTATTTATTTATTTATTTATTTATTTATTTGTGTTTAGGCCTCATAAGCAGATTTTCTGTTTCTCAGGCCATGTTTTGTAAAATTGTATGCATGCAGGCGGGAGGTTTATTTTATTTTTTTGTAATTATTTCTTTGCCATCAACAGTTCACGTTCTTGGTTGTTTTATGTCTTAGGCCTCATAATCTACAGACCAGAACAGCATGGGAAGTGGTGTCCCTTGAGTGCAAGAAGGCTTTGCAATGTAAAAGCATTGCAAAGCCTTGTTGCACTCAAGGGGCAAATTTATTAATTTCATTAACTTGGGTAAAATATAGGACATAAACCATTTAATTTTTATTTTTTGAAGTTTACATTGGTTATAAAAAGAGCCAAAAGGACCATGCAGGAAGGTGTGAGAAACAGATTTTCAACTTTTTTAGGCCTAAAGGTGACATATTTCTACACAATGACTAATCGTGATTGCAACAAGGAGATAAGGCCAAGTTTAGTCAATCATTTATACCTATGCTGCTCATTTTAGAGGACTTTCACCCCAGGCACTGGTGACTGGATCCTATTTTACCAATAAAACAGAGCTTGTTTACCATAGTAAATATGCACTGCTGTACTTCCCGGGGTTCCCAAGATGGAGGGGGCGGGGGGGGGGGGGGGGGGGAGGAGATCAACCTTATAAATTAAAGGTATATTTTTGAAAAGATATTGTAGGCGCCACTATATATCGTCCTTTGAGTGGAATAAGATGGCATCTGCAATGTTAACCCTCTGCGCACTGATGTCGAAATCTCTAAATTTCAGTCTGCTAATTTTTCCCATTATGCAACTAGGAAATTAACCAATTCAATCTTGTTTGACAGAGCTCCATGAGCTCTGTCAAACAAGGTTGAATTGGTTAATTTCCTAGTTGCATTATGGGAAATAATTGCATGTTGAAGTTTTAATATTTTGACACCAGAGTGCTGAGGGTTAAAGCATTGCAGATTTAACCTTGTTTCACTTGAAGAATGAAAAAAAACCTAGTAATGACAGACTGTAAGACAAAAACAAGGAAATATGCAGGAGTCTAGTAACAGTTTAGCAAGGCACTTCTATACATTTTCATAGAGCACATGAAACAAATATTTCAATCCAAAATGGCTAGTAATTACATGTTCTCCACATAAAATATAAAATCATTTACATCATTCAATCAAATGGAACCAATGTTTTTAGCACCATTATAATATTACAAAAATCAATTACCTTTTGGTAAAATTAATCACAATTTTATGGAAAAGTGATTTTCACAAGCAATATACATTAACACAGCATAGATACAACAATTCAGTAGCATTAAACCCTTTCAATAATGAAGACTAATTTAGTATAAAAAACCTAGTCAGTTATGTATTTATTTATTTATTTATTAAGGTTTAATGACACTTTAACACCAAGGTCATATCGTGTCGGTGACAGTTTTATCGGTGGAGGAAGCCAGAGAACCCAGATTGAACCCCCAAGCAACAACAAGCCGCTTCCAGCTCCCCAAAACGTAACTCCGCACTGCATCACCGGCAGGATTAGACTGGTTGAAGACATGTGCACCATCGATGTGCAGTATGCCTTAGTCCATGGCATCATCATGCCCCCATGTGGACAATCAGGGTTAAGTGCCTTGCCCAAGGACAAAACGTGGGAGTCCGAATTGATCACTCAGATGGTCACCCATCTGAGGACTAAGTGGGCTCGATGTTGCTCAACTTCGGTGATTTGAAGAGAAACGGTTAACATAGTCAGTTCCAGAAAGGGGTGTGGCACATTACAGAACTAGACATGCACCTTCTTTCAATACAGTGATCCCACCTAATTAGACATTGTTGAACTCTTTGCATGCTGCTGGTGGATATTCCTGCCGACAGGAAATCACTTGGCACTAAAATATGTATTTATTATTATTATTTATTGGTATTTAAGGTCACATATTTTTGCACAATGGCTAATCATGACCACAACATGAGTATCAACTCAAGACCAGGAGTGAGTGTTAATAAGCCATGTCGCCCATTTTAGAGTGGGTTTGCATCTCCCAAGCATTGGTGACTGGGTCCTATTTTACCGGTAAAACAGAGCCTGTTTACCGCAGAAAACAGAGCCTGTTTACCGCAGTGAACAGGCACTGCTTCACTTCCCAGGGTTCCCGCGGGGAACTAAAATATGTAAGATTTGAGCACACCAAAACAAATTTTTAACTACAAATTGTTCTGACTTCTTGATCAGCAGTTTTATGAGTCAAACACTACAGAATTTTTCATTAAATCTAGTCATGGCTGCTATGAAGCAGCCATGACAAGATTTGATGAAAAATATGAAAACTATCAAGTTTTGGTAACTAATTGACTAACTTTTCCATGCTTGTACAAAATCGGCCAAACTGCTGGGATGAATTTATTCCTTTTATGAGTATGTCAGTAAAACCCTGATACACATCCACTGTGATCCTTTTTAATTGCTCAGTTGGCCACACCTATATTTTTTATTGACAAATGGGCAGGACAGGACAAAAACATTCATATGATACGAAAATTAATCAAAGAGTTGTGAAAAACTCACCTTGACCCATATTTATTTATTGGTGTTTAAGGTCACATACTTAAGCAAAATGGCTAATTTATGGGTGGAGGAAGCCGGAGTACCCGGAGAGAACCACCGAGCAACGATGAGCAGCTGTCAGCTCTCCAACATCGTAACTTTGAACTCTGCACCGCGGCACAAGGAGGGTTAGATTAGTTGAAGACATGCGCACCATCGACCTGCAGTACGCCTTAGTACACAGCATCATTGCGCCCCCATGTAGGCAATCGGGTTAAGTGCCTTGCCCAAGGACACAATGCGGAAGCGCAAATCAGTCGCTGAAATGGTCACCCATCCAACTACTAACCGTGCTCGATGTTGCTTAACTTCGGTGATCTGACGAGAACCGGTTAACGCGACGCCACCGCACCCCCCACCTTGACCAAACACATGCAAGTAAATCGTACACTTTTTTGAGAATCAAATTCTATGACTTTTCCAAACTTTCTAACCAATTTCCATGACCTTTCCTTTGTTAGTATTACCACCACACTCTCCTTTTGGGGGAATTTTAACCCTTTACCTAACGAATCTGCCACAACCACCCACATAATATACAAATTCAGATGAAAAAAAAAGAAAAAAGTTCTAAACATTTCAAAAGAAGCATACTATGTGACCCCCCCTCTTTGGAACAAGCTCATAGAGCTTGTTCCAATGAGGGGTCACATGATATGGTTTTGTTCAAATGTTTTTGAAAAATTGGAAAAAAAATATTCAAAATAATAAATTTTGATACTGTAAAGGGTTGAGCATGATTTTTCAGGGAAATGGCCTACTGCATCATTATCATGATGGATTTTCATAACTTTTCCAGAATACAGCAAAAAAACCCATCTTTCCAAAACTCCCAGGCCTGGAAAAAATATTTTTGTTTTCCAGGACTTTTCTAGGAGGGGTTAAGCAACCTCAAGACCGGTTAGTCCTCGGATGGGACTCCCACGTTGTGTCCTTGGGCAGGGCACTTAACCCTGATTGTCCACATGGGGGCATGATGACTCCGTGTACTGAGGCGTACTGCACGTCGATGGTGCACATCTTCAACCAATCTAACCCTGCCCATGCTGCCGTGCGGAGTTACGATGTTGGGGAGATGGAAGCTGCTCGTCGTTGCTTGGTGGTTCTCTCCGGGTACTCCGGCTTCCTCCACCCATAAAACTGTCACGGTCATGATTACCCATTGTGCATAAGTATGTGACCTTAAACACCAATAACTAACTTTTCTAGGATATGAAGGCCCGTACGAACCCTATATACCAGAATAAAGATACATTGGCAATATTTTCTGTCATACTGCTGGGTTGAAATTATTCCTATTAACATGTCAGTAAAACCCTGATACACAGCCACTTTGATCCTACAATTCAAGCAACATCTGGTGAAAACTGTTTCTAATTTGGAGGTCTCCGTGCCGGGTTATCTCTAAAAAAAAAAACCCATCAATTTTCCACCACACGATAACCTGTTTGTATTGAGGAATGGCAGAGATTGTAGCCAAGTCTCAACTGGAAGACACTGCCAGAATACAACCAGAAGCCACTGACAGGGTAATCTGAATTTAATCTGGAAGAATCATTCATGTTTGGATAACTGTGCTTGGATGCCAAGGTTGGTCAAAGTTGGTCATCGGCTTGTAAGTTTAAAGTTGAAGTCACTATTTTTTGAAAGGGTTCATCCCCAGTTCTCTAACAGACTTATATTATTGTGAACACAAATATAAATATAAACAATTTTACGGGATGAGTTTTTTGTAACTTTTACTATAAACTAGGGATGAGTTGAAGATTCTATTTATCTTTTGATCCATAACATGATTAAAGATGCCAAGATGTCTTGAAGAACAAATGATGCTCCCTGTTAGGGCTTTAACTACACTGTTGATATTCAATGCAGGCAATATGGAAATTTGTTATTTTAATTCTTTTTTTAAATTTTTTTCAGAAATTCTACACAACCGTATTATGTTTATGTTACCACTTCAATGGAACAAGCTCAGCGTGTTCCAGTGGGGTGGGGGGGGGGGGGGGCGGGGAATGGGGGGGGGGGGGCACATGATATGGTCTTGTTGAAATTTAAAAAAAAACTTATTCACAGATGGAACAAATCAGGTTTTAGCCCCCCACCCCCTACCTCCCACAATATATCATTTCAAGATGCCCTTCAATCGATTCTAGGTTTGATTCAGTATTTGAATAATTGACAAGGTTCTATTAGAATCCAAAATGAGAGATTCGCAGGGGCCTAAAATTTTCTTATAATTAATTTATTGCTGAGTATCTCTATTAATTTTTGTTCAAAGTTAATTTTTGTTAAGACACATCAATTTTTCACTCAATCGAATGATTATAATGGACAGTCTATCAGTGGAAGTCCATGTTCTGTTTTAACAAATTAAAAGATTTTGGAGAACATGAAATGCCAAATGTTTTTGAGAACACGCATTTGTTAATGCCACTGAATTATTTTGTTTTAGCTGTAAAAAAACCCCTATAATCTACATACACTACGCTATAACTGTACAGATCAGATCTAATCTGATGGGAGGAGGTAACTAAGCTAAAGACATTTACATCAATGTGGAGACCTGTCTCATTCAATACACTGAATCATACAAGCTGCATAAACGTAACATTTAAGCATGAAATACAAAGAGAGTAATCGCTTGACTGGACTGGTTACGTGAAATAATTCATGAGAGGTGAGGGATGTTGTACAAACACAAGTGCGCGAATGCGCACGAGTGTTTTACAATATAGTCCCTCGCCTCGAATGAATTATTTCCTGAAACCAGTCCAGTCAAGCGATTACTCTGTTTATTACTTTTCATTATTAACGATAATTATATTATTTAACCCTTTACCTAATGTAACGGCCAAAAATGGCCAGCGCTATTCTCAAAACTCGCCAATTAATTTTCATTATTTTTTTCATTTTTTGTCTCTAAAACATAGGTTATGACCCCCTCACTGGAATGAGCTCATCGAGCTCGTTCCAATGAGGTGTCATAATCTATGTTTTTGAGACATAAAATGAAAATAATAGTTATTCAAGAGATTTTTTTGCAAGTGTCATCTGCTTTTCATGTTAGGTAAAGAGTTAAAAAAAAAGCAAAAAAATACAAACAATGAAGTCCCCATTACATCCACGGCAAAGTGTCTTCGTTTGCACGCACAGAAACATGACACCATTGTTGATTGCATAATTCACTTGTGAAGTTATCGTTCATAATCAAACCCAGAAAACCCAGTAAATCACACTTTGGAAACTAATCAATACATTTTAATCATTAAAGAATTTGATAATGCAGAAAAGGATATTATAATATAAAAGGCAATGAATAAATATTTATATAAATTACATTAATTTCCCTGCTTTGCTGTTGAGCCTGTAATTTTGAAGCAAAATATTGTGTTTTCAATAAATAAATATTCTCTCCACATCATTCGGCCTTTCACTGAATTGAAAGTATTACAATGAAGGGATCTTATCATTGAGCTTTGATATAAAGTATTTTTCTGAATGTAGCATTCAGAATAAGGTTCCTCATCCAGGGTTCATACAAAAATTTGCTTACAAAGGTCAAGGGTTTTTCAAGGGCTTCTTTCTTTTTTTTCAAGGGCTACATATACTATCCAGCTTGTTGTATGAGCTCTAAAAATCTAAGATTCATGTGACACAGATCTGACTTTGGAAGTCAGGAAGTACTGGTACCCAAAGTGTGATCTGTGTTACAGTAATCTTGGTAAAACGTTCCATACTTGTTTATGTTTTTTTTTAACTGAGCGACACGAGCGCAACAAACAAGTAAAAGGCGAGTACACATATATTTACAATGCCCAGGAAATAGCTTGGTATTCAAGGATTTTTCAAGAGATTTTCTGAAAGTTCAAAGGTCTCTCAAGGGCTAATTTCAAATTCCAGGGTTTTTCAAGAAAAAACTCATTTTCAAGGGTTTTTCAAGAGCTGTATGAACCCTGCTCATCCCTCCAGGAAAATCATGATATGGTATGTGTACTGTGTCTACAATAGCAGACAGTGAATTTTGATCGGATCATGGCTGGGTCACTATGCAGTCGAAATTTTCTTTCTGCATTTCTCCAACAGCACTTTAGAATCTCACCCACCAGGAAAAAGTCTGAGAATACTGAATCTGAAATGCTATTTTTATTTGATTTTGTAATTTATTCTTGATTTTGGAAAATTCCAATTATGAAAGCTCCACCCACTCGTGTGCGTGTCATGACTCAGTGCTGGAAATGAATAAAATTCACAGGTGCAGTTTTAAGCTCCGGTGAAATCAGAGACGAGAGTAAATTGCGCCCATAAAATGTTAGTATATGAATTTACGAGGAAATACAGTCACCAAACACCAGAAACCTTAACCCTTTGAACCCAAGCAGCTGCTTTTCCAGCCAGGAACATGATATGTCATTAAATAGGATGGCTGTTCAGTAAATGTGTGGTGTAGACCATTCACTATTTGAAAATATTGATTGGTCTACCCCAAATAATGAATATGGACTCTCTTAATTGCTGCCATTGAACTGGCATGGATGATACCACTAGTGTTCAAAGGGTTAAATCTATAAAAAATTGCTGAATTATGACAGTAACTTGCCACATGCCACAGTGCTGCTTTCTCAAAACAACACACATTTGTATGTCCTCACAGTATATTTGTGCTCCACAATATTTTTCAAAGACTGCATTTTTTAGCTCCCGTAAAATAGAAATCACAGGTGCTGACGGGAGCAATTGCACTTGCACCCGTCTCATTTCCAGGACTGCATGACTCAATCGAGATCTTATCAATATACATTATCATGACATGTGCATGTCCAGTAATGTGCATCAGATTCGAGGTCGTGTTTACAATTGGATTGCAACAAGCCTGTTAGGGCAAGTTGCGGTCTGATTGTAAATACGACTGAGAATCTGCTACATATTACAGGACATGCAGCACATGGTCATGATAGTACAGTGGAGCCCACTTAATTGTATATCATTTAACTGAATAACCCTGTTAATTGGATATAACGTATAAACACCAAAACTTTTACCATACCTTCAGTACAAATTTAACCTGCTAATTGAATATAATTTGTAGAGTAAACTTCTCTTGAATGAATAAAAAATCTTGTAACCTGTTGAAGAAGTACTCCGACATCCACTGAATTTTGCAAATTTGTGGACATTTTCGAATTCAATTTTTATAATTTTGGCATTTAATCTGTTATATCTTGATTGATAGAGCTCAAACAAGATATAATAGAATAAAAGCTCAGTTTGTAACTAGGAGATAGCCTCAATTCCAGTTAATTGTATACTCCTGTTAACTGAATACTTTTCTCTGGCAAATTGGCTATTCAATTAACAGGGTTCCACTGAAAATTTATCTAACAATCCTGTTACACAAAGCTTGCTTCCCCAATTTTTCAGTTTAAAATGCGTTGAAATTGATCAAAATTTTGAATTTCTGGAACTATGTTTTAGTGCCTAATAACAATGCATATATGTGATAGTGTGGTGTTTAGCAGAAATTGAATCTGTCTGATTCAGAATCAGAACAGGGGGGTGGGGGCTGATACAAACATTTTTTCCAATTTTTTGGGTGCAAATTAAGTTGATTGTTAGATAAAGAAAAATATCACCTTTGTGACACATTCCTGAAAACCTTCAAACATTTTGGTGATTTTGCAAGTCTGAAGTCTACTTCAAATTCACTTCTGGACTACAAATGGAGAATTTACAATTTAAATTATTCTAAACCCCAAAAAAATGACTTGCTTCTGAGGCAGGTAATTTTCTTTCAAGTTGATTATGTCCTGAAAATACTTGGAATTATTCCTTCAACTCTTTCACTATTCTGTAGAAAAAGCAATGATTTCAGGTGATAAATTTCCCATAATGTAGTTGCAAATTTACCCAAATATATCTTGTTTGAAAAGGCTTAGTGAGCTCGGTTGAATAAGATAAAGTTGGGTAATTTTGTAGTACTTGAGATGCAATATAGTATAACTAAAAATATTTCCAGGTAAAAAAGTGGGCGATGAGGCAGATTTTCGAGGACGAGTGAGGTGCATGAGAAACATTTTTTTTAATAGGCTTAAAAAGGGCAGTTTAGGCACAATTGAGCAAAAAGGATACTTCAATTCATTATTAAAACAGGTTTCATACACACATCATAGGAAGAAAATCCATGACTTCAAGAACTTATCTGGGGAATTTCAAGCAAGAACACAGTTTTACTTCCATTGGTTCCCATAGAGATACTGGTATTTCCCAGGCTAGAAACTGTGTAAAAACCCTGATAAAGTTTAAAGCCAAAATAAACAAAAGCCAACAACAAAGCAAAGAATCTATTTACAAAGTTCACAACAAAAATTCTGTTCGTTCCATACGTGTCCGACTTCACACCTTGAAATGAACGATCCGAGATCTACATAGCATTGGCAATGAAAAATAATCTAAATATAGAATAAACATATAGTGTGTCAAAAATTTATTTTGGAACACTATGTAATTATTTCATTCACCCACAGCATTTTTTCAATTGACTGTCGGTCAACACAACCCTTTACCTAACACGAAAGACAGACAACACTTTCAAACAAAATTCTTGGCTAATTTTTAAATTTTTTGCATCAAAAACACAGCTTATGACCCTTTGTTGGAACAAGTTCAAGTTCCAATAAGGGGGCATAAGCTATTTTTTGAGACAAAAAGTGAGAAAAAATGAGAATTGAAGGGTGATTTTTGTGAATAGTGCTGGTCGGTTTTTCCTAATTACGTTGGGTAAAGGGTTAACATTTATGACAAAACGTTCAAGACTTCTTGTTTTTCAGTATAATGGAAGCACTGCAGCATAACACATTTGTGAAAGGAATTTCACATCTTCTGTAGGTATCAACCTTTTCACTGTCAAACCTCTGGGGGACAATTTATTACTCTGGTTGACGAAAATTAAAAAACTCACTGTAATGCAGCAAAAGTTATTTTTTCTGAGAAATGAGGTAAAGAAAAGGTAAATGGACCCCACAAAATTTCCAGTTTTGTTGACATATCAAACTGAATAAAAATTTGCAAAAAAATAATTACCCATTAAAAAACAGTTTTGTTGGAAACCTTATATTTTGGCTTCACTAATATAATTATGAATATGTGTGTACATTTTTTTAACTGATAGTATTCAAAAATGATTTTTGTGAATCAAACAAATTAAAACAAATTTTTTTTTTATACAAAACAAGACAAAGGAGGGCATTATTTATCTGAAAGGGCTCGGCTAACCATATTGGTTCAACACATTAAGCAAAAAGCTCCATTACTTTGGAACTTGTGATTTCTGGGAAACCAACTTCTCCACCTGAATCAAATTTAAGTCATATGAGTGAAAAAAAATGTTCAAGCATTGAAACTGACCGATTCCCTGGAGAAGGCAGGTCCAAATTTTCATTACCTTAAAGGTGATTTATTTATTTATTTATTTATTTATTTGAGTTTAACTACACTTTCAACAGCCAGGGTCACTTCATGTCTTGACAGTTTTATGGGTGGAGAAAGCTTGAGGACCTGGAGAGAATGACTGAGCATTGACAAGCAACTGTCAGATTCCCCAACATACTAACTCCACACATGCAGGGTTAACATTTGTTGAAGACAGGTGCACCATTGACATGCAGTATGCCTTAGTACAGTGCCACCGTGCCCCCATGTGGGCAACTGGGATTAAGTACCTTGCCCAAAAACACCACGCAGTTACCCCTGGCAGAGATGAACAGTGGACCTCTCGGTTTGAAGTTCACTGTCGTAACCACTGAGCCACCATGCACCCTTAACCCTTTACCTAACCTGAAAAGCAGACGACACTTGCAAAAATAATTCTTGAATAACTAATTTTTTTCATTTTCTGTCTCAAAAACATAGGTTATGACCCCTCGTTGGAACGAGCTCGACGAGCTCGTTCCAACGAGGGGTCATAACCTATGTTTTTGAGACAAAAAATGAAAAAAAATAATGAAAATTAATTGGCGATTTTTTAGCATAGCGCTGGCCGGTTTTGGCCGTTACGTTAGGTAAAGGGTTAAAGCTGATTAACCTGTTACCTAAAGTATCGACATATCTTGTCAGTGCTTTTCACAAATATCGCCATTGAAGATTTTTATTTCTAAAATTGTATTTCTAAAAAAAACATAGCTTTGACCTCTCATTGGAACGAGTTTGATGAGCTTCCAATTAGAGTCAAAAGCCATGTTACTTTTTATTTTCAAACAAATTCTGACACCTAAAATATAACTTTTGACCCCAATAGAATCAGCTCCAAAAACACAGCTTTTGACATCTCACTGGAATGAGCTTGTTCAATAAGCTATGTTTTGGAGGCAAAACATAAATATTTTTAGTTATTAACTTCTTCACAAGTGCCATCTCCTATTTGTTTTAGGTAAAGGATTAACCACATACTAAAATGTCTCTGCTGTTTATTTGATTGCTCAGGTAATTTTATCAAATTTATGCCAAAACTGCACACTTTGAGAGGACATTCACCCCAGTGATTGTTTATCAGATCCTACTAGTAAGTGAGAACTTATTTACCACGGTTCATTCCCACTAGACCAATTCCCTTTAGACCAATTCCCATGAGGCCAATTCCCAAAAGACCAATTCCCCTTAGATCAAATGGTGTGTTCAACTTTAAAAATAATTCTATATCAATAATTTGATATATTTATTGATATTCAAGCCTGAAAATACGCAGTCTTGTCATTTGCAGAATGAGGTCTCCACAGGGTGAATTTGCTGATGCTATCCCATACAGTGGGCCAGTTTATCCTCTAGGTACCTTTTTCTGTTTATCTTTGAGACCTTGATTCAAGATGAGGTCCACAGAGGGTAAATTTAGTGATGCTACCCTGCTGTGCAGGGTAGCATCACCAAATTCACCCTCTGGGGACCTCATTTTTCATATGATAGTCTGCTCATTTTCTGGCTTGTCGATATTTTATAGATGTTGGGCAGATTTTTATAAATAAATGTTTTCCTAATTATCCTTAATCAACCCTTAATCAATAACAGTATGTAGTTGGTCTAAGGGGAATTGGTCTTTTGAGAATTGGCCTAAAGGGAATTGGTCTAAAGGGAATTGGTCTGGTGGGAAGACACCTTACCACGGTATATAAACTCTGATCCACTTCCCAGAGTTCCCTACGGAGGATAGAGAGTAATAGTTTTTATTATATGCTAGCCTGTGAATTGTCGCAAATTATCTAAAAGATATTTCTCGATATCCATCAACTCAAACTGTTTGCAGTCGAACTGGGCTGAATATTGCAAAGTAAAATGTCACGTAGCATGTAGTAAAAAGAAAATGTACGCTATTTTATTGAATATCTGGAATTATTTCATGAAAGTGGACCTGAAAGTTTTATTTTTCACAAGCGCGTGTGAAAAGTTAAAAAATTTATAGTAATTTATATATTTTTTATACTTACCAATGACCCAGACATAGCTGGTGCTAACTCTTAAAATATAGGGCCAAACACAAATTTTGCCCCCCAATCCCCAAAATTTGCATCTAAAACTAAAGAAAACATGTCCTGAAAGGCCCTCCACACCTCGCCCCCACTGCGCATGCGCAGTGTCAAGGACGTTCCGAAATTGGCGCCATTTATCATTCTAATAACCAGTGCCTGGTAAGCGCTATGTACTCAGCGGGGAGGCAAGAGTTCCCAACTCCTGGGAGGGCCATCCCCGTCTGGGTCATTGGTAAGTATAAAAAATATATAAATTACTATAAATTTTTTAACATTTTTATACTGTACCAATGACCCAGACATAGCTGAATAGTAAAAAGGCTGGAGGGCCAAGGACATAGAGCAAAATGGAATACGCTCAATAAAATAAAATAGAGTCATCCCCTGTAGGGAAAAGAAGTAATAGGCCTTACATGTATCTTTCTTATTTATGATAAATTAGAAAGATACAACACCTTCCAAAAATTGAGCTTCATACATCCATGTACTCTATTAATATCCAATAATCCTTATACTAATAATTTTTAAAGTAAGCCAATAATAAGTAAGTCTAGAGAATAGAGACTCTTATACTCCTAAAAGTGTGTGAGAATTGCATAATCATGTCCGTTGACATATGCAATATTCAAAAGCTATACTTTAAAAACTAAGACTTGAATGAATTTTATAAACTTAAACTTCTCACTAAACAACCATCCCAATAACAGCTCAGAATTACTAACTCCGGAGGAGGTATCCCCTTGTTTTCATAGTAAAAACAGGTGACCCAAGGGAACACCCTCCCCCCCCCCCTTTTTCTTGCCCTGGGTCAAATAGCCCAGAGCGAAGAGGGCAGCCGAACGGAGACACTGCCGAAACAGACAGCCTACCTAGCTATAGTAGCAACTGTTAAGTGAATGACATTCTGAGCAGTAGATAATAGACCTAACAATAGAGGCCTCCAGAAATGGACTCGATATTTCTGAGATAAAATTCATGAATGGATGGCTGAGCGCAATGAGCAGCCTTCAAAAATCTATAATAGCAACACTATTAATGTAAGCCCAAGAAGTAGAAGAACTCTTACTTCAAGAGCCGAAATCTTAAGCACAACTGCTAAGCCAAAGATATACCATAAGCAGTACGCTAGTTAATAGAATCGATTAACAATAAAATGGAGCGTAACGTCCTTCTACTAGACATCAAAGACAGAAGAAGCTTACGCCCTTGTAATAAACAGATATCTGTTTATAAATACATAAACTGTATCCGGAAAGAGTAAAGGCCTATGCCCATACGAAGACGGAAGGACCTTAAAATAATAGGTTCCGGATAATAGGAGCCTAACTCTTATGCAACAATCCAACCTAAATAGTAACGGAAGTATTGATTCCGAAACTATGAAAGTGAAAATCATCCATCGATAGTGCATGAAACTCACTGACTCTACAGTAAAAGAGAAACCAACAGAATTACTGTCTAAAAGGTCAGAATTTGAAAACTACTGTTTCCAGAGGCTCAAATGATTACTTAGCTAAATAAGAACCGAAGTTAAAATCCGTATAGGAATTTAATCTAAAGATTCTAAGTCTATTTATCAAAAAGTTACTAACTGACTTAGATAAAGAGACAAAAGACTCAATTGTAAACTATCGTAGAGTGCATAGGTATGAGGTAACATAAACCTATAACCTAAATAACAACAGGCTGCAGTAGATCTTGTGAAACAAGTATACTAAAAACTAGCAATGCGTAGTATGGAGGGATCAACCATATGAACATAATGATCCCTACACCACGACGGAAGAGCCTCCACTTTAGTCGCATAGAATAGCGAAGAAGAGGATCTCCTATAGTAAGAAATCGCGTCCAAAGAAGATGACACGATTTACCCAGTGAAAAAAGATCCTCACATAGAGGAAGATTTCACGTTAAGATCCACAGTAGACAAGAGAGTAAATTACTCATGATCTCTGTGAAGATAGAGATGCTATCAACAGAAATGTATTGTGGTTGTTTATCTTAGCCATACCTGCTAAAACAACAGCGCCGGAGGATACGCGTATCCTATCATTGCGTCCTATAGATCAATAGAGCGTTAACAGTATTAGCTCAGAGATCTGGACAAGCCAACACATACGTCTGCAATTGATTAGCAAGCTGTGTCATAATAAAACATCATTGGGCGCTCCCATAGATAGCAAATCTGATTAAATACTTGTTTGTTGAGAGTCCATTCTGACAGCAACAAGCGACCCGTAAGAGAACGGGAGTGCGATAAAACAATCAGACGACCCCGAATATGACGGACCAAAACTGAACTTGGTGTACAATAACCAACAGACGGATTCTTTCCATTAAATTGAATAACGGAAACGAAAGAGTGCCTCCCTGGTTCCGGAGATACGCCACTACTGTCGAATTAAAGGACAGGAATTTGGGCATGCATTTCTGAAAAATGTTCATGCAATGACATAAAGCAAGCCTAACAAACATTATTCCGCGGAAGTTAAACTGATAGCTAAAAGACTGCGGAACCCAAAGACCCTGGCACTTCGAATCCGTAGGGATCAGTATATATCCCAATCTGTTTGACTGGCAACCGTCATAACAGCCACACTAGGGTCCGGCAACTGCGGCGGCACTCTCTGAGTCAACCACCGAATGTTTGCCCCAGTCTGAATCTCTTGTAACACTAGATAGACAAGAGAATGTATAAACCAAGCAATTCATGGATTGCCGGAAAGTTGCCGTCGAAGAGAAGCTCCTCCGAGAACGAAGCGACTCTGAGAGAGTTCTTAACCTACTATCCACGCGTGGATGTAGCTAGGGCTGCATCACGTCTAACCAACTCCAATCAGCCACTGAAGGGCGGAGTTATACGTGAACAAAATACTGCCCTCAAAAGAAATTACATTGAGAATAATATCCCGTAAATCTTTTCTTGAAGACGTAATGATAACGCCTCAGTAAGGCGGATTACGTATAATAAAGCGTCTAAGTTAAGTCTACTATACATAATGTCGTTCCCAATATTGAAATTGGAAAAGACATAAACGGCGAAAAAGAATATATGCAGTCTTTAATCACACCGTCTAGACGCATATGAACTCTCGGTATGCCCTGCTCTGCCAAAATAAACTATATGTAAAAAAGATAAAATGGCAGAAATGAGCCACGCGGACAAGAAACTAAACTATCATGCTTAGTAGCAGGCTTGTATATATATATATAATATATAGCGTCGAAAAATAAAACACATGTTGTAATGACAATATTGGACTGCGTCGGTAAGTCAGGGACAAAGTCCCTGTACCGATCGAAAAATCCGAGTCCAATGACGCTATAAGTCTCTTATCCAAGATCGCAGCAATGAAGTCCGAAAAATAATCACTGGAAGAAATGCCAGAAGATATGAAAGGCATCTTCCGATACTACTAAAGGGAAAACTCGAAATCTTTCGAATCCCTTTCGCCATCCTGTCGGACCCTATAAAGCGTTCGGTCGTCCGTAGCTTGATGCAACCGCGGACCGCACCGACCCAGCGCCGTCAGATAATTCCTGATTCGACCGAGAAACCGTCAATTGCTGGGATGCTGCGAAACAACTGTGCTAACTCGGATAGCACGTCCGTCACCGAGGCCTGAGGAGCAGCGGTCTTACGATGCATTGCCGCAGGAAGCTCCGAGATCGTTACCCCGTGCATACTTTCAATATGCGAGCGAACGGAGTGTATAGGCCTCGTGTCCCTTGGCTACCGGATGGCGCGACCTATTCGCTGTGGAATCACTGAATGCCGAAACTGATCGGATACTTGAGGTCACGTAGCCAATGTGCGGTCGTGTGCCCTGCTGTGAGGATGAGGAAGCATTAAAGACAGTCTCTCGGACTGTCAATATAACGGAGCGTCCCGAGCAACGGACATATGCTCCGAATGTAAAATATCTGAACCACAACATGCGGTCCCCTATGTTGTTGGCTTCCTCCGATCTGTCCTCAATCTGCCGTCACTGGGTGAGTACTAAAGTAATTAAAGTGCTCGCATCACCCAAATCTCCTTCCTAGACCGCAACGGACGAACCCGGCAGCCGAACCATTCGATGAATGTATGCTACACCGGGTGAGCTAGCGAATGTCATTCCGTAAGCGATAGACATATTCCATGAGCACTTATTGCCGCTAACTCTTCATTAACTATGACGACAGAGGCACACTTTTGAAAGACATCTCCATAACTCTTCGAACAAGAAACCAGAAATGCTTGGATAGCAAGCATAAAATAATAATATATATAGCGTCGTTCAATAATTCGAAAGTTTGTGTGACATTATTGGACTATGTCGGAACTGAGG
The DNA here is from genome assembly GCA_031216915.1 of Pictodentalium vernedei. NCBI lineage: Eukaryota > Metazoa > Mollusca > Scaphopoda > Dentaliida > Dentaliidae > Pictodentalium > Pictodentalium vernedei. The sequence goes on from CM062288.1 coordinate 272,460,751, forward strand.
GACGATGTCCCTGAACCGAACCAAAAATTTCTAAGTCCACCGACGCTATCAGTTTCTTATCCGGCATCGCAGCATATGTTGTTCCGAAAGGGAAAGCTTGAAATCCACCGAATCCCTTTCGGTATCCCGTCGGACCGGATGAAACTTTCGGACGTCCGTACCCGCTTCCGCGGAGCGTCCCGACCCAGCATCGTCGGATAAAATATATGCGACAGATTCAGTTGATGCTGGGATGCTGCGATAAACTGTGCTATTAAGGAAAGCACGTCCGTTCCCGAGGCCTGTGCAGTAGCGGACTTACGATGCATTGCCGCTGGAAGCTCCGTGTACGTTGACTCCCGCACACTTCCTATGCGAACGTCCGGAGTCTGCAGGCCTCGAGTCCCCGGCTACCGACCCAGCGCTGTCGGATAATTCTCGATCCGACACCGTTTCTGTCGGCTGCTGGGATGCTGCGATAAGCTGTGCTATGTGCACAAGAATGTCCGGCGTCGAGACCTGCGGAGGCGCAGTCTATCGGTGCTTCGCCGAGGGCAGCTCCGCATCAGATGGCTCCCGCATACTTCCTATGCGAACGTCCGGAGTCCATCGGTCTCGAATCCCTGGCTGCCGGATGGTGTGACCTGGTCGCCGAAGAATCCTTGATCGGCGAAGCTGGTAATATATCGGCGGTCACGCAGCCAAGGTGCGGTCGTGTGCGCTGATGAGAAGAGGAAGCCTTAGCAGTCTCAGCGGACTGCCTATACAACGGAGCGTCCCGAGCGACGGACGTATGCTCCGCTAACGACACATTTGTACCACAACATCTGGGGCCAGATGTTGTTGAACGAGAGAGGGGCCTCTCTCGCTTGCCGTCCGGATGGACCGGAACGAGCTATGAACCGGACTAAAAGGCTTCCTCCGTTCTCCCTCCGATCCGCCGTCACTGGGTGTGCATTAAGTTAATTTTATAGTGCTCGCATCACCCCAAAATTCCTTCTAGACCGCAACGGACGAACCCGGCTGCCGAACCATTCGGTGAATGGACGCTACACCGGGCGAGCTAGCGGACGTCAAAGGCCGTCGAACCTACTAGGGTCCTCTTAGGCAATTGGCGTATTACATGAGCACTTTTCCGCTAGCCCTTCATTAATTGTGACGACGGAGGCACACTGTTGGAAGACATCACAGATACATCACCCTAATCTTGATCGTCTGAAATAGAAATTGATAAAGTAGAGTGACCCTGCGGGGAAAGGACCGGAGTGTCCAAATCCCCAACAACATACCGTGACATACGCTTCCCATATTGTCATCGAAATCATACGATACAGAACAGGAGTTAATGCGAGTACACTGACCACATATAGAATGATAATAAGGTCAGAGGAAGACTTCCTCCTAAAACAATTGATCAATATCCTTTCAATGAGAAAAGAAAACAAGTCCTGGTACTCGCACTAACCCCTGGCAATCAAATACATAATAATAATATGATCCATTAATATAGAAAAAATAACTGAAATCAAAATATTTTTAAAAAAATATTTTTTCAGAACAGCCCAAGTTTCTGAAAAGTAACGTTGAGCCCCAATGGATCCCAAGCCTAAGTGCGGACAAAAATTTTAAAAATATTTTAAACAATTTATTCAACACTTACGAACAATAATAATGTATCTAGTTATGATTAAAATAACATAAAGATATTATTATTTAGAAATCCCCCCCTCACACAGAGGGCTGTTGTAAATGTAAACAATGAGTGTAAAAACACTAAAATAAGACTCCAGGCACCCAGGCCCGAAATCAGTTACCAAAAATACACCATCTGATGCAAAACAGAGACTTCCAGGGAAGAAACTGCAGAACATCAGATGGTAGATGCAGAACACAACGCCTAACCACCCGTAGGTGAAGACGTAAACATGGGGAAAGAACAGAATTCATTCTGTTATTAAGCTAAAACTCCCAAGAAATTTTAGTAATAATAATTACAGAAACTATGCCAAAAGCATGGGAGAATAGCAAGGGGGAACTTAAAGGACAGGGAGAGAGGAAAAACACTTGAAAAAACAGTGTAACTAAATAATCAGAATGACAACAAAATGGCTGCTGCCTTGAAAATAGGTAACTTAACACAATTTCATTAAAAAATTTTAAGTTACAGCCCTGATAATATTCTGTCACACATTCTTTTCCTCTCCTCCTTTTCTATCCTCCTTAGAATCACCATTTCACTAATATTTATGTGTCTGGCATCATTTAAACTGAGATTTAAAAGCACAAAGATCAGTCAGATGTTAACTGATGAAGGGCCAAACTTAGAATGAAAAATGGCGCCAATTTCGGAACGTCCTTGACACTGCGCATGCGCAGTGGGGGCGAGGTGTGGAGGGCCTTTCAGGACATGTTTTCTTTAGTTTTAGATGCAAATTTTGGGGATTGGGGGGCAAAATTTGTGTTTGGCCCTATATTTTAAGAGTTAGCACCAGCTATGTCTGGGTCATTGGTACAGTATAAAAATATAATGCTTTCAGGTCCACACGCTTCAGCACATGACGTCCCCTTGAACGTTGCCTTGAAGGATCGATTAGCAGATCTTTGTTATTGTCTTAAAACTCTTTGCAGTCAAATTGGCCTGAATATTGTGCAGTAAAATAACACGTAGCATATAATAAAAAGAAAATCTAAGCTATTGTGGTGAATATCGTAAATTATCTCAAAACAGCATAAATATCCTCTATGTATGTCAATATAGTAACATCGAAATGAAATAAATGCATGCCTACAGTTCTCTTGTTTCAGCAGTTCATATAAGCTTACATACTTTCATGCAAATACTTTGGTCACAGAGCAAAACAGAGTTACAGCTGTGGTTAAAACCAATCCTCCTTTTATGAATTCTTTAACCATTCAACTGCCACGTCCACTTTAGCCATATATGGAGGACCTCTATGTATGCCTGTATGCGAGGAAGTTTAATCAAATTTGACATACTTGAAATGCTATCATCCGATTAATTGTTGGAAAGGGCTCTCTGAGCCCTTTCCAACAAGTAAATCAGATGGCAGGTTTGATCTGCACATACCAGAACACATAGATAATCATCATAAAATAGGGGACAATACTCACTTTCGGCAGTGTAAGTGTTGATCACTGGATTGATTGAGTATTGCTATAATTCTTGAAAACAATTTTGGTCAACTATCAGCACTTTTAGCTGCACCATATCTGGGTCAATAGACTAATGTAAAATTTTAATATTAATTCTCTGCATGTAAGGACTTGCTTCCCAAACTTTGTCTGTCAAGCTCTATTTTACCAATATAGTATAGAGGAAGTTTTATATAGAAGTCCTACAATATATGGAGATTGGACTATCAATAAACAGGGGTGTTGGTAGCAAACTAAGATGGAGGGGGGGGGGGGGGAGACAGACAAATATAAAAAGGTTTCAATATTTACCATTAGAAATATAAGCTTGATCGCTGATCTCGGAACTTTGTATTTTGCATACATAAAAAAAATGTAAAATTCAGCAAAATAATTATTCAGCTTCTAGAATCAGTGCTTATATCATGCCAGCACAAAAATGAAGTCATGTTTGTCAAATATTCAAATCTCAAAAGGCCTTGAAAACTCAACAACCTAAAAATCTCTTGGTTAGATTATGCTGTATGATCACATTTGGACTTCCTATACAGACTAAGCTAAACACAGCTGGGTAATTTCACTACTGTCCTGAACACTTCTTTGCACTGAGGCAACATTTCAGAAACTGGACAAGTTGTTAAAGTGAGAATAAGGCCTTCAACTCTTAATCCACTTAGTATTTTCAAGATATTTTTCAACAAATCTAGTCAAGGCTGCTATGAACTCAACTCAAATATCATTGGTGAACAGAACCCATTCAATTTACAGAGGGAAATTTGATTAAATGTGCCCAAAGTATACCTATTTCATTGGCAAGAAAAATTGCGTGCAGGGCAGGAATATCCGCCAGCATCATAAAGAGTGAATAGGAGCAATTCTTGCTCAGTTTACAAGATGTGCATAGAAGGCATAAGTCACTGGATCTTATGACATTAATAAAGCATAGCTTATCTATATCACTACTCTTTCTCCCAGTCTTCCTATAAATGATGGAATCCCGTATGCCTTCATGAACTGAAGTTTGATTAGCAGGGGTTTGAGTATTTATAGAATCTTTGGGAGAAAGGTTCACTCATTTTAACCATAACTGCATGCATATAATGCTCAATGACACCCAAAGCCTCACACACAGGTCATTCAAAAATATCAATCGACCTAATATAATTTATTACACATTAACCTTTTACCTAACGAAATCGCCCACATCCGCCTACGTAATATGCAAATTGAGCATTTGAAAAAATTAAATTTTTCGAAATATTTCAACAAAACCATATCATGTGACCCCCAATTGGAATGAGCTCATTGAGCTCATTCCAATGAGGGGACACATGATATGGTTTGTTGAAATGTTTTTAAAAATTTTTAAAAATGATATTTAAAATAATAAATTTTGATATCATCTGCGTTGGGTAAAGGGTTAACAAGTTTCAGGTTGTATGAACAAATATAATACATCGTGTAAGTACAAAGCTCCAATTTATATAAATATATTTCCTGACACTGAACAACAGTTTCACCACTAACTGTTGCTAGACGCTACTATCAGGGCTCTACTGAAATGTGCTGAAAGTCACTTTAGTGGCGTTACACTGTTTGCACTTTGTTGTTGTTGGCTCAGAAGAAAAATATTAATATAAAATTATTGTGATACAATTTATTGGAGAGTGCCAACTGGCACTCAGTCTCCAATAAATTGCAACAAAACAATTATTTATGAGCAGTATCATGCTAACTGCACCTCCTTTTGCTGGTAGTGTGGTATCTTTGAAAAAAATACATGTGTTACAAACGACCACTGAAAAGTATTTATTTAGTTATTTATCGGTGTTTAAGGTCACATATTTCTGCACAATGGCTAATCATGACCATGGCAGTTTTACGGGTGGAGGAAGCCAGAGTACCTGGAGAGAACCACTGAGCAATGGCGAGCAAATGTTAGCTCCCCAACATACGAACTCCACACAAGCTGGGTTAGCATTGGTTGAAGACAAGTGCACCATCGACATGCAGTATGCCTTAATACACAACACCACCGTGGCCCCACGTGGGTAAAGGGGTTGAAGTGTCTTAACCAAGGACATAATGTGATTGCCGCAGACGGGATTCGAACCGAGGCCCTGTTGCAGCCTGCACATCTCCCTACTGAGCCACCGCACCCCCCCACTGAAAAGTCATTTAAAGCTCTACCAGTTAAAGACTTATTGCTGTCGAGAGTTTTTGACCCTTACAGCCAACCTTCATCAGTTCAGAAATGGATCTATCATTGATCAGGACAAAGCCCACTTCTTACCTCCTGGTAGTCTATTAAATGGTACAATGCTGGAAGCCCATATTTGGGTTTTATTCTGACGAGAGGGGACAACGTCTTAAAGTCTTCATTTTCTGTTCATGAGCTGCCTATTATCTTTGATGTGAAATTATTAAGTTGTCAGGAATTTGCCTCGTTACAAATCATAGGAGAGTTCCTACAGGCACTCTCCCACAAATTGTAACAAGGTAAAGACATATTTTGACAACAAACAAGTGCAACACCAAGGGTGGTTATGCCCCAACCCCCACTGCCAAGCATGAGTTTCTAGTCTTTTATCCTGAATTAATAAATATCTTAACTCCATCAAACCATTGCACCAATACAGTAGGTCACCAAATGTGTCCACAGCACACGAATGTCCCAGCTTTATGATAACCTATATTTAGTGCTTAACAAAGAATAAAATTTTGTTTCATTTCGATCAGTTAAACTAAAGTAATTGTCTGGAAACCAATATCAACATGTCTTTTAAGTCGGAAAAGGGCCATAACTCTCCAAAAAATATCAGACCAAGCCCACTATCAATCCCAACCTGTATTATATGGTTATAAACCTATGTATAAAATTTTGTTAAGTCAAACTAAACCATATTTGGGACAAACGTAAGGGCAGACAGACAAGGGTAACACTTAATGCCCCTTGCCAGAGTGGCGGGGGCATAATAAAAATAACTTAGCCCTCTACCAGTTAATCTATTATACCATTATTTGACAGACCTCCATGAGCTCTGTTAAACAAGATACATAAGATTAAATTTTTAGTTTATCTCTAGAATACAGCAAAGTGACCAAATCCTTGTTAATTGAATAATGGTCATTAACAAAATGGCTATTCAAATAACAGGGAGCATGGTGACTCAACGACTAGGCCATTCAACTGCAACCACGCATAATTTGCAAATTAAGGCCTAAAAAAATTAAAAATCTGTTTCTCAGGCCCTCCGGCATGGTCCTTTTGGCTGCTGCATGCTCTCTTTTTATAACCAATGGAAACTTTAAAAAAAAACAAAATTAAATGGTTTATGTCTGATATTTTACCCAAGTTAAAAAAATAGATAAATTTGTCCCATAGCATTGCAAAGCCTTCTTGCTCTCAAGGGACAAAATACACCACCTCCCATGCTATTCTGTAGATTATGAGGCCTAAAACATAAACCAAGATATGAACTTTTGATGGCAAAGAAATAATAACAGAAATAAAAAAAAAAATAAAAAACCACATGCAATTTTCAAATAATGGCCTGAGAAACAGAAGATCTACTTTGTGGGGGCCTAATCAATTTTTTTTTTTTTTAAATTTCAACAAAATTATATTATGTAACCCATTGATTGGAAATTGCTCAACGAGCTCGTTCCAATGAGAGGTCACATGATACGGTTTTGTTGAAATTATTTGAAAAATTTGAAAAAACAATTAAAATAATAAATTTTGATATCCTGTGCGTAGGGTAAAGGTATTAAAACAAGTCATGGCCACATTACAGGGATCGTGACATAACTGGTAGAGTGCTAAATTATTTTTGGTCATCCAAATTTGTCCACGTCTTTGCCTTGTTACAATTTATAGGAGAGTGCCTTGTGGCACGCTCCTATAAACTGTAACAAGGCAAAACCTCAGAGACTAAATAATTTCTATTAAAAAATAAAATGAAGCACATCCACAGAATATGAAGCCATTAAGCTGCGGCACCTGCACTTCAGAATGAAGCCCAAATATGGGCTTCCAGCACTCTACCAGTTAAGTAACAACAGATTTGAAAAAGAAACCACAAGTTAAAACTCAAAACATTTATGTATCAAGTAGCTTCAGGGAATCTCAAATTTCTTTCTGACTCAACAAAAATTATTTTTAAGGATCACACGTTTTACTCTCAAATATGAAACAACATATCAAGATAATATTGCGTGAACTTCCACTCGACTCCATCTAACTTCTCATTAAAAAATGGCAATATGATTTCATAACCAGGAGACAATACTATGAAATTTTTACAATTGTATTTTCTAGAATTATATTTTTTACCAATATTACCCCTTAAAATGATCATTAGCATTTTAAAAGATATGGGACTTTGCCAAATGGCAAAATGCCAGATCTTTGAAAATGCTAATGGTTCATTTTAACCAATTTAAAGTCAAAACTAGAAAATACAATTATAGAAAATACAATTGTGAAAGTTTTATAGTATTAAAAAGAAAGACACTGCAATCCAATAAAAGCTTTCAGCAAAGGGGTTCAATTTCAGTGACGGAATGCCAATGAACCAAAATCATTATTTTTTTTAGCTTCATACATGTGTTTCTGGCTTTAAAAACCCTTAAACATAAGGCACGATTTCAATCTGCCACAAGTTTCATATGTTTGCAGTGCTCTGTTTACCTTGTTTCCACAAACTGATATGAATGCTTTGTTTATGAACTTCAAATAAAATGTCTTTCAATTTTCCGTTATTGTCTAGGAGCAACTACATAGACACAGGATGTAGACTGCCAAGTATATTTGTTTATTTATTTATTGGTGTTTAAGGTCACATATTTATGCACAATGGCTAATCATGACCTTGACAGTTTTATGGGTGGAGGAAGCCGGAGTACGTGGAGAGAACCACTGAACAACGGCAAGCAACTGTCAGCTCCCCAACACACTAACCCCACACAAGCAGGGTTAGCATTGGTTGAAGACAAGTGCACCATCAACGTGCAGTACGCCTTAGTACACAATGCCACCGTGCCCCCACGTGGGCAATGGAGATGAAGTGTCTTGCCCAAGGACACAACGCGGTTGCCGCAGACTGCCAAGTTGTAGCAATAATGTATAAAAATCTCCAGGCCTTTAAGCTGGGTTTCCATAAGGATGGTTTTAGGTCTGGTACCCAAACCCATTCCTCTTGCTTCTAGCGGTTAGAAAGATACTGAATTAAGCTTGTTTGCAGATGCAGAATTAGTTATTTTATGTAGTATATCATGGCCCAAAAAAGTAAAATTTGTCCACAGGTAAATGTATTGTTTTGACATTTATTTATAACTCAACCCTCATGATTAAGTCTCTTTATATGTTTGAAATTATATTTTTCAAATCATTTCAACAAAACAATATCATGTGACATTTAACAAGCTCATACCATTGAAGGGTTACACGATATGTTTTTGTTGACATTTTGAAAAAAAATGTTAAAAATTGTTAAAAATAATTAAAATTACAAATTTTAATATCATGCACATTGGGAAAAGGATTAAAACAGAAATTTCCCAAATTCATTCAACCCTTCACCCAATGTTCAGCAAGTACAGGTAGTGCTATTCACAAAAATTTCCATTCAAATTTGTTAACTTTTGCCTCAAAAACGTAGCTTATGACCCTTCACTGGAACAAGCTCATTGAGCTTGTTCCAATGAAGGGTCATAAGCTACGTTTTTAAAACATAAAAATAAAAAATTCTAGTTGTTCAAGAATTTGTTTTGCAAGTATCATTTTCTCAGTTGACAAAACCAATCAATTCTTCATAAAACAGTACTTTATGTTTTCATAATCATTTGCTTAACTCGTTGATCAGGATTCATTTAATGAACTTGCAAGTGACAATATGGGTGTCAAAAAAGTAAATTTAAGCATTCTACCAATTTCAAGTTCATTTAGTGAACTGAAGAAAACAGCGTCAACCATCAGATATATGAACACATAAAAGCAGAGTTCATACAACCCTGAAACCTCCCCCACCCCCAGGATTTCAAGGACTTTTCAGGAGAATTATCAAGCACTTTTCAGGACTTCCACCTAAAATTATTTGAATTATATCTGATGTCTGAATAAATATGCTATCATATTAAAATTTCTTTTGACAAATAGTATCAATTCCTGACACTAATCCATCGGAAGCCCTCTAGGAGCTTCCAAACAATTATTGATAGCTACGGGAATTATTCCTGTAGAATTACCCTTTACCCAACGAATCGCCCGCATCCGCCCACGTAATATGCATATTCAGCAGCTGAAAAAATATTATTTTTCGAAAAATTTCAACAAAACCATATCATGTGACACCTCGTTGGAACGAGCTCATCGAGCTTGTTCCATTGAGGGGTCACATGATATGGATTTATTGAAATTTTTCAAAAAACATTAAAAAACGATATTTAAATTAATAAATTTTGATATCATCTGCGTTGGGTAAAGGGTTAAAAAAAAACACATTTCAGGCAAAAAGAAGTCTCAAAGGTCAACATTCTGACCACAACAGTTCACACAGTTACAAAAATATATTTTTCAAGGACTTTGACACCATTTTCCAAGAAAGTCTATTATTCACGCCATTTTGGAATTTCTGTTTTGCTTTTCAAGTACTTTCACGGACTCGAAAGGTAATTCTGTATATATTCACTGGTGTTGTCAGCCAAGAACCAACAATAAATGTTTCAGATAGATTGTTCCTTCAACTCTTTGAACCCAAGAGACCACTTTTCCAGTCCAGAAACATGGTACATCATACTTTTATTTAGTAAGATAGCTGCAAAGTTAAAGTGTGGGGGTAAACGAATCAATATTTTCAACGTGTCGCCCCAAGGATGCACTTGAAAATATTAATCGGTTTACCCCTAAATAATAAATATGGACTCTTCCAACTGCTTCCATTGAACTGACATGGAAGATACCACCCGGGTTCAAAGGGTTAAATGTGATTCTTACTGACAAGATCTTTTCTAGATTAACTTTTTTGAGGAATGAATGTTAAATGATACCTCAATGCATCTAGAAAGGGGATACATGGTATGCTGGAATGGAAGGCTCAAAGAAAATCAAATTATTTTTCTGTTGATCGAGTTGATTGAGGGGTTAAAATTTTGAGCTGTTTATTTACCCTCAAAAGGACCATATTCTTTCAAAGTGGAGTAACAGCTACGTACATATAAAACTTTACCAGCAAACAAAAAACAAAAGCCCAATTTTAACACTTACAAACTGATGTCGAGTCTAAAAGCCTGTGATGAAATACAGCAGGTGATCTGGCACTGATGGTCTGGATAATTGTGAGCAGTTAGTCATAAAATCTGAGCAGTTGTTTCTGTTCAAGTCACATCTGCCTGTTCAGGCAGATGTTACTTGAACAGAAACATCTGCTAGGCCATAAGTCTTGAGCAGTATGTGATTTTCAATCAATTCACTCTTAATTTCCAGGCTTTTACGAGTTAATATCCCAACCTGCATTATATTTTCCAGAAACAAGATAATCAAGCAAGTTTGATACATCAAGAAAGTTGTCAATACAAAATTTTGAGCCCTGGAAATGTGAATTATTGTAAAAACTGCCTGATAAATGACATGGAATATTTCCCTGATATTACCATCAAGATGAAAGCAAAGAGGTGATATTGCACGCCATTTTTATATCTATTATACTATTCCAGGTGTTCTCATGAATATGTCACTGTATCTTCCTTGCCTCCTTTTCCTTTCTCTACTTGAACTTTGTGCATTGCTAAACTCATTTCTTCTGGCTTCTTTCTTTTGAAAAATCCAAGCTGAAAAAAAAAGGAATACAAATTTGAGAAAACTTAAACCCTTTCAACAATGTTGCCCTGAATGGTATGATCTTGTACAATAATGTCCAAGGTTTAATGGGAGAATCCATTCTATATTTGTGGGGAGGTTTAGTAACAATTTAATCCTGCAGCTCCGTTGAGCTGTAGGACTAAAATATTACTGATTCTCGTTACTGATTTCCTCAAGTTACTTGGAAATCAAAATTTCTTTGCCTTGTTGCAATTTATGGGAGAGTAAATACAGGCACTCTCCCATACACTGTAACAAGAAAAATCCTCAGAGACTAAATAATTTTTCTTCAAAGATAATATAATGGATATATGATGAGTATGAAACCTTTATGTTGCGTCACCTGTACTTCTGGATAAAACCCAAATTTGGGTTTCTGTTACTCAACCAGTTAAAGTATACTGCATATCATATAGCAAACAATACAGATGGAAATGATTTAGTATTTTCACAATTACCAATGGTGTTAAAGTCGGGATCCTCATATGGTGCCCCATGGGACAGCAGATAGCAGTTTCTTACATGATTCTACTACACAAAAGAAAGTTGCACGCCATATTTAAATTATCTGTTTAGTATACTATCAGAAAATATAGGCATTTAATTTTTTCTATTTTTACCTCTTGGGGGTTTCTAGGGCAAAACAGGAGAATTTTTTCTTCCCTTTTATCAAGTTCATGTTCATCAATAATAAGCAATACCTATTATGGTTTTAATCATATGAATGGAAAATGGAATTTGAGAGGGGGTAGGGGAGGGCATCACCCATTCCCAAGACAAGCTCAAATATTACCCGAAAAATTTTACTTTGAACAAATTTGAAACTACACCATTACTGGAGGCTGCATACCAGATATCATTGCAGACCATTGCAGCCTGTAGTTGACGAGGCAACTGTTCGGTGCTTTTCCAGTAACCAACAGTGTTAAATGAGGTGCCCCATATGCAATATGGGGCCTCCTTGAAGAAATTCCTGAGTAACCCACAGGGGTTCAAGTGAAAATTTTATGTGTAAGTATATAAGCTCTCCATTACTAATGCATACCGATTTCAGTTGAAATCAGCCGGCCTGTTCCAAAAAACTGATATTTTGGTTGGGGCTATAAAGTTTGTCACTCCAAAAGACAAGCTGAAATATTGCAAGAGAAACGTTTCCTTGAACAAATATGAATGTAAACCATTCAGAGATGGTGTATATCACAGATTCAATCATTCCAGCCTGTGGTTCATGAGAAGATTGTTCAGTGTTTTTTGAATTAACAACAGTGTTAAATGGGAGGCTCAATAGGAAGCCCCTTGAAGAAACCAACAGCACTTTTTCAGCATAACTGATTCAACCACTCCTAAGGAAGCTGCATTCCAGATGTACCCAAATTCTTTCATATGTAGTTGTCGAAATATGAGTGTTACATTTTTTTTTTCAGCAAGGATGCACAAATTGAAAATTAAAGACAATCCAACAAAGGGTATGCAAAAGAAATTTGCATAACCCTTTTTCACCAAATAACCCCAATCCTATTGCATTCTCGTTAGTGTATTTTTTAACTGGTAGAGTGTTGAATTATTGGTTGTCAAAATTTGCTCATTGTCTCTGACTTGTTACAATTTATGGAACAGTGCCCAGAGGCACTCTCCGATAAATTGTGACAAGGCAAAACCACACAGACTTAATAATTTCACTTCAAAGGTAATATGAAGCACCTCCAGAGAAAATGAAGCCTTTAAGTTGTGGCACCGGCTTGTCAGAATGAAGTCCAAATATGGGCTTCCAGCACTCTACCAGTTAATGAACACAAAAATAAAATATCTATGTTTAGCATTGTTCAGTCAATTATCCTTCCGAGAGTACATTGTCTTGCTCCCACCCCTACCCCTTAGAGCTTCATTGGCCAAGTATATTACTGGTCTGGTGTATAACTTGGGTCTTCAAAATATACCACCCTTAAAACAAGAGATAATCCCTTGAATTCTGAGTAATCTCTGTAACTGACAAGCAATAAATATGACACAAAAAAAAAACAAGAATAGAAAGGGAACAATCAACATTCAAACGTGGTTTATGTTTATGAATTTGATTGAATCTCTAAGTTGAACTGTGTGATTTTAGAGGAGAAAGAAAAGATTATCCCAGAAAATGATGAATAAACTTCGTAGGAACTAAATGACGGATTATCTAATTTGTGCATCCCTGTTTAGCTCAGGAGTTCCCACAGAGGAAACAAAATTGGCCAACTGGCTCTGAAAGGAGAAATTTGGGGTTGGGTGATAAAATCTGCCCCTCACAACATGAGCTAAAATATTATCAATCCTGAAACAAGCCCAAATATTGCCCAAGAAACTTTCTATGAACAAACTTGTATCTTCATCCCCAAAGTTACATACCAAATCTCAAAGCACTGTGATTGGTGGTTTATGAGAAGATTTTCAAAGAATTTGGGTCTGGTTTCAACCACAGTGTCAAATTCTTTACAGAATTAGACTGTGGCTTGAGAGCTTGGTAAAAACCCTGAAGGTATATATATGTATACTTACCTTCCATAATAACAGAACAAGGATAACTAATAGCAAAATACCACCAAGAACTGCTATCAAGTATACCCACCATGGTATACTTGGTGGCTCCACAATCTGAATATCTGGATATGCTACTGTTGTTGCCTATAAAATGAAAGAGAAATCCTAATTCAGCAAATGAAGTAGAAACTCTGTTGAAAAAAATATTAAAACACAGAGTTAGTTTTTATCTTATGATAAGAATGTATTTCCCCCAATACAAGTAAAAACGTTGAGACAAAATACAAATCTGTATTGAGAGTAATTATATCCCCACTGCAGTGCAGGACCGATGGAGCATAAATGAACTGAAATCCCGAAAAATTGACAAAGTAAGGCCCATAACTCTGGTGAAAAATATGCGGGCAACTTTTTTATAACATATGCTGGAGCGGCTTGTCACAAGGATCCCTCATACCAAATTTCATTGAAAGAGGTAATGGTTTAAGTTCAAATATTTCCTCAGAGCTATACATGAAGCATGTGGCTGCGTGATTTGCGATTGCTATCATTCTTGTGCATAGAACAAAGGATTTGCCACTGACAAAAACCACCAGTGAATACAATAGAACAGTCAAGGAGAATAATAATAGACAGATGGTGAGAGATGTTCAATGTTTTTGTGTGAATTGTATATTAAAAGTACATATAAAACAAAGCAAATATAAGTAAAATTTAGGTTTTCTGGTGTTCCTGGTAACATTTATCATTTGATCCCAAACCTGATAAAACATGCTTAAATGGATCAAGAAACAAACAGCGTATCCTATAAATCCTTCCACTGTCTGGAAGAGCATCTGCTCTAAATAACAGGCCCCAAATACAGAAATGGAATTCTATTGAAACAATGCTTCAAAACGTAAAAGCCATATTTAAATATTTTCTTTCAGTAGCATGTTTAACTGGTAGAGTGCTAAATTATTTTTCACAGGTGAGTTGTTATTATTATTTATTTATTTATTGGTGTATAAGGTCACATACTTCTGCACAATGGCTAATCATGACCACAACATGGAGATAAAGTCAAGGTCAGTCAATCGTTTATACCCCATATTGCCTATTTTAGAGGACTCGCACCCCAAGCATTAGTGACTGGGTCCTATTTTAACAGTGAAACAGAGCTTGTTTACCATAGTAAGCAAGCACTGCTTCATTTCCCGTGGTTCTCGGGGGAGAGGTGTGGGGTGAGTTGTAACATCAGGGTTTTTTTTCAAAGGTACCAGACCACCAGCATTTGAAGCCTTAGTTAAGAAAGATTTTTTTGCAAAGAATTGTTTTGTTATCAATTAATTGGAGAGTGCCTGTTGGCACTCTCCAATAAATTGTAACAAAAGTTTTATATAAATATTTTTCTTGCTACTGTACAGTAGACAAAATGATACTCTATCCAGTGTAAAACCACTAAAGTGGCTTTCAGCACTTTTCAAGAGTGCTATGATAGTGGCTTCTAGCACCCATCCTGTTACAGTAAACTAACAGTCCATCTCAGGGTTAAAATTAATTTTGTACAAGAATACAACTGCATACACCTGACACCTCATTAAAACAGGTTCAAATGTTTTTGCTCTGTTACAATTTATGGGAGAGTGCCAATGGGCACTCTCCGATAAATTGTAACAAGGCACATCAGTGCAGACTAAATAAGTTCATTATTTATTTATTTATTGATGTTTAAGGTCACATATTTATGCACAATGGCTAATCATGACCGTGACAGTTTTACGGGTGGAGGAGCAGCTACCAGCTCCCCAACATCGTAACTCCGCACCGCAGCACAGGCAGGGTTAGATTGGTTGAAGACATATGTACCAACGACATGCAGTACGCCTTAGTACATGGTGTCATCGTGCCCCCACGCGGGCAATGGAGATGAAGTGTCTTGCCCAAGGACACAATGCAGTTGCCGCAGGTGGGATTCGAACCGAGGTCCTCTTGGCTTGCAGCCTGCACCTCTACCTACTGAGCCACCGCACTCCCAAATAAGTTCATTTCAAAGATCATATGAAGCTCATCCACAGAGTACAAGGCCTTTAAGCTCCAGTTCCTGTAGTTCAAACATGGGCTTCCAGCACTTTATCAGTTAAAGTACGAATATAATGGCCATAAAAAGGGTTAAAGCATGGCCAAATCATATGATAAATACTGATTTGGGGGCGACTGAATGACGAGAAGAGAAGGGAATGATTTAACAGATAACATCCAAATGGAATGAAAGTGTTAATGACACTGCAGCTTAACTTGACCGTGTGTAGTGTTTGATGAAAAGGATATAATGTTCAATGTTTATGAAAGGATTATGAAATAAGACAAGAATTGTGAAGATTGAGAGTGGTGTCGGTTGACTGATCTTGACCAAAATCGGATAGTCTCATCTAAATATCATACCAAGTTATCCTATCAACTTCCAATGAAATAATACCTTCATAAAAACAACCTGTAGACTGTGCTAAAGGAATCTAGGTCACATGCCCAAGCAGCAGAAATAGCTGCCCGATCATGACCAAAATTGGTCAATCTCATCTAGACATCACACTGAATCATCTTAGCAAGTTACAATCAAATCGCTTCATAAATAAGAAGTACACACTGCGCTAAACAAATCTAGGTCACGTGCCTGTGCGGCCACCATGGTTGACCAATCACAACCAAAATAGGACGTTATCATCCAGATATTATACCAAGTCATCCTACCAATTAACAATGAAATCCCTTCATAAATGCAACCTGTAGACTGTGCTAAAGGAATCTAGGTAATTGCCCCTGTGGCCATCATGGTTGACTGAACCAAACCAAAATAGGACGTTCTGATCTAGACATTATACGGAGTCATCCTACCAAGTTACAATGAAATCCCTTCATAAATATGACCTGTAGACTGTGCTAAAAGTTTTCAGGTTTTGGGCCCACACAGATGTCTTGGCTAAAAATCCCCAAAACGTTAAAAAATTTATAGTAATTTATATATTTTTTATACTTACCAATGACCCAGACTTAGCTGGTGCTAACTCTAAAAAATCCAGGGCCAAACACAAATTTTGCCCCCCAATCCCCAAAATTTGCATCTAAAACCAAAAGAAATCATGTCCTAAAGGACCTCCATACTTTGCCCTTACTGCGCATGCGCAGTGTCAAGGACGTTCCGAAATTGGCGCCAATTATCATTCTTACTGGCAGTGCCTGGTCAGCGCTATGTACTCAGCGGGGAGGCAAGAGTTCCCAACTCCTGGGAGGGCCATCCCCGTCTGGGTCATTGGTAAGTATAAAAAATATATAAATTACTATAAATTTTTTAACATTTTTATACTGTACCAATGACCCAGACTTAGCTGAATAGTAAAAAGGCTGGAGGGCCTAGGACATAGAGGAAAATCCAATAAGCTCAACTATATAATATAGAGGGAACCCCTCAAGGAGAAAAGGAGTATTAGGCTTTACATGTATCCTTCTTATTTTATGTTAAATTAGAAAGATACAATACCCTTCATAATTGAGCACAATAACATTCATGTTCTCTATTAACATCCAGTATAACCCTTATACTAATTATTTTTAAAGTAAGCCAATAAATAAAGTTAGTCCAGAGAATTGAGACTCTTTATATTCTTTTAAAAGTGTCCGAGAATTATATATTAACGCCCGTTTGACACTTGACATATACAAATGCTTCACACCGAGCTACACTTTAAAAATATGACATGAATGAATTTCAACATTAATATTACACTTTAAAACCATCCCGGAAACGACTCAGAAATACTGACTTGGAGGAGGCATTCCCTTGCTTTTCACTATAAAGCAGGTGACCTAAGGGAACACCCTCCCCCCCCCCCCCCCCTTTCCCTTGCCCTGGGTCAAATAACCCAGAGCGAAGAGGGCAGCCGGACGGAGTCACTGCCGGAACAGAAAGCCTGCATAACTATAGTTGCAACTGTTTAGTGGACGACATTCTGAGCAACAGATAACGGACCTAAACAATGCAGGTCTCCAGAAATGGACTCAATATTTCTGAGATAAAAATTTGTGAATGTAGATGGCTGAGACCAATAAGCAGCCTTCATTAAATCTGTAATAGCAATACTATTAGCATAAGCCCAAGAAGTAGCAAGAGCTCTTACTTCATGAGCCGAAATCTTAAGCACAGACTGCTGAGAAGAAGATAAATTTTCATAAGCAGTACGGATAGTTAATTGAATCCATCTAGCAATAGAATGGACCGAAATGTCCTTTCCATTAGGCATCAGAGACAGAAAGAAATGTTTTCGTCCCTTTCTGATAAACTGAGATCTCTGTTTATAGATACGTAGCGTTCTAACAGGACAGAGTAAAGGCCTACGCCCGTCTGAAGATGGAAGAGCCTTAATAACAATAGGTTCCAGATATTTATTAGGAGCCTGATTCTTAGCTAAAAATCCCACATTAGTAGTGAAGGTGATAGTGTTCCCGACACTACGATAGTGAGAATCATCCACCGACAGTGCATGAAGCTCACTGACTCTTCTAGCAGAAGAGAAAGCTAAGAGAAAAGCTGTCTTGTAAGACAAGAATTTCAAATCTACTGTCCCAAGAGGTTCAAATGGCTTTTCCTTCAGTTTAAGAAGAACCCAAGCTAAATTCCACTTAGGAATTAACCTAAGAGTTCTGGGTCTATTTATCGAGAAGTTTCTTACCAACTTAGATAAAGAGACATTAGATCCAATTTGTAAACTATCATGATGTGCATAGGTATCAGATAACATAGACCTATAACCCTTAATAGTAACAGGCTGCAGTTTGATTTCGTCAAACAAGTATACTAGAAAGTTTGCAATGTCTGGTATAGAGGGATCAAAAACATCCACAGAATGATCCCTACACCAACGACGAAAAACCTTCCACTTAGCCGCATAGTTTAGCGAAGAGGAGGTCCTCCTACAGTTAGAAATCGCGTCCACTGCTCGTCCTGTAAAGTGCTTGCCATGCAAGAAGGACCGCACAACGGAAAAACGTGAAGGTTGAGACCTTGCAGGTTGTGATGGAGTTGACGCGATTTCCCCTGCGAAAGAAGATCCTCTCGTGGAGGAAGCTTTCGCGGTAGGTCCCACAACAGACACCTGAGTAGATTTATCCACGGTCTCTGTGGAGACAGAGATGCTACCAACAGAATCTTGCACTGAGATTGTTTTATCTTTAGCAATACTTGCTGAATTAACGGCGCTGGAGGATACGCATATTCTATCATTCCGTCCCAAGGGATCGACAGAGCGTCTACTGCAAATTCTCTTGGATCCGGACACGGAGACACATACGTCTGCAACTGATTGTTGAGATGTGTCGCAAATAAATCTATCATTGGCCGTTCCCATTGGTAGCAAATCTGATTGAATACTTGTTTGTTGAGAGTCCACTCCGACGGCAACAAGCGACCCTTTCGTGAAAGGGAGTCTGCTAGTACGTTCAGACGACCCGGTATATGACGGACCGAAAGAAGAACCTGATGTTCTAGAGCAAACAGAAGGATTCTTTCCGTTAGATTGAACAACGGAATTGAATGAGTGCCTCCCTGATTCCGTATATACGCCACTACTGTTGTATTGTCGGATAGGATTTGGACATGAGCATTGTGAATAATGTCCATCCAATGACGTAACGCAAGCCAAATTGACATCATTTCCTTGATGTTTATGTGCTTGCCCAGGAATTGCGGATCCCAAAGACCCTGGCATCTTGAATCCGTTGGGATCAATGATGCACCCCAACCTGTTTGACTGGCATCCGTCATAATGGTAAAACTCGGATCCGGCAACTGCAGCGGAACTCCCTGAGTTAACCACTGAATGTTTGCCCAAGTCTGAATCTCTCGTTTCACTTGATCTGACAAGAGAACGTCTATGTCGAGCGAATGAATTTTCACACTCCAATTCTGAGTCAAGAAAATTTGGAGAGGACGCGTGCGTAACCGTCCCATCGGAATGAGATCCGCAGCGGCTCCGCACAGACCTATCAGTCTCATAAACTCCCTCGCCGTGACTTTGTCTGCGTGCAGACAATAGCGAGCGTAACAACTGACTAATTTCGCTCTGGTTAACGGCAGACAAACGAGATTGTTGTGCATCTCGAAGCTCATTCCCAGATGTGTGAATGACTTGGATGGCACCAGATCCGACTTCTCCTCCTTTATTATAAAACCGAGACGTCGGAGCAATAGAAGTAGATTCTGCACATCGTTCTGAAGCGTTAACTCGTTGCCGTACCTCTGAAGAATGTCGTCCAGGTAGGCCGACGTTACCGCAGACGAATGAGCTCAGAAATACATCATTACCGAGTTCATTACCCGAGTGAAAGCCCAGGGTGCTAGATTCAATCCGAAGCACATCGCCCGGAATTGATACACCACCCCTAGGACTGCGAAGCGTAGATACTTTCTGAATGTCGGATGTACCATGACGTGAAAGTACGCATCTTTGAGATCTATGCTTGTTGCATAATCGTTCACCCGAATACTCGCTCTGACCGATCGAATCGTCTCCATATAAAACTTCGGAGCGACGATCAGCTTGTTTATCCAGCTCAAATCTATGACTGGATGGAACGAGCCGTCTGGTTTCGGAACCAGAAACAGATGGCTGTAGAATCCCGGTGTCTCCTGGTTTTCTACGACCTCTACCGCGTTCTTCATTAAAAGAGACTGCACCTCTGATAACAGAGCGTCTCTTTTCTGCGGATTTGACGGAAGTTGAGTCCATTTTGGACTTCGAGTTAATGGAGGCTTTCGTTTGAAGGATATCTTTAGACCTTCCGAAATCCCCCCCTCACCCAAGGGTCGTCCGTAATTGACGTCCACTCTTGTGAAAAACTCGACAACCTTCCACCAACCGGTACGCGATAGAGGTTGAAGCCATCACCTCCTGGACTTGCGAGGCCTGCGGTAGGAGAAACCACGTCCTCCACGACCCGCACCTCATCCCGTTGACCTCGGGGCGTCTGACCGGTTGTCCCGGCCCGAAGGACGTCCCGAACGTGAGTCGCTGCCTTGACGGTCTCTTGAATAAGACCAAGAGGATGCACCGGTACCTCTATAGGAACCTCTCTTGGGCGCATTAGACCCAGAAGTGCCTGCCTTACTCTTATCTGCCGTGTCCGACTTCTTAGAAGCAGATTTGAACAGCAGAGAATCCAAAGCTTTCTTTGTAATTTTATCGTAAATTGCAGAAAGCTTGCCGTCGAAGAGAAGTTCTCCGGAGACCGAAGCGACTCTGAGAGAGTTCTTCACCTTACTATCCACGAGTGTGGATGTAGCTAGGGCTGCGTCACGTCTAACCAACTCCAGGTTTGCCACTGAAAGGGCGGAGTTACACGTGGAATAAGCTACTGCCCTTGAAAGAAGTCTTAAAGAGGATTGTATATCCTGGAATTCTTTCCCTTGAAGACGCAGTGATAACGCCTTAGTAAGGTGATCTGCGTAAGATAAGGCATCTAAACTGGCTCTGTTAGACGAAATAGTTGTTTCCAACACCGCGGTTGGAATAGACGCCGACGACGGTAATGATAATTCTAAGTCTTCCGCCTCGTCGTCCATACGCAGAGGAACTCTCGGGATACCCTGTCCTGCCGTATCGAATTTATTCCTTGCATTAATGAAAGGCAGGTTTAGAGTATTGGCGGACAAGAAACCTGCTTTTCCTGATTTGGAAGCAAGTTTGAATGTAGCGTCGTTCAATAATTCAAATGTTCTTGCAACATTATTGGACTGAGACGGAAACTAGGGAGCGATGTCCCTGAACCGCTCAAAGAAATCAGAGTCCAATGACGCTATAATTCTCTTGTCCGGAACCGCAGCAGTCTGGCCCGACAGAACAACTTGAGGGAGAAAGTGCCGGATCACGGCAGCTTTATGTTGTTCCGAAAGGGATAGCTCTAAGTCATCCGTATCCCTTTCACCATCCGGTCGGACCTCATGATGCTCCCGGTCGTCCTTCCCCGATGCTTCGGCGGAGCGTACCGACCCAGCACCGTCGGATAATTCCCGATCCGACACCGTTTCTGTCGGTTGCTGGGATGCTGCGATAAGTTGTGCTATTTGCACAAGCACGTCCGACATCGAGGCCTGCGGAGGCGCAGTCTTTCGCTGCTTCGCCGAGGGCAGCTCCGCATCTGATGACTCCCGCATACTCTTCCTATGCGAACGTCCGGAGTCCATCGGCCTCGTGTCCCTGGCTACCGGATGGCGTGACCTGGTCGCCGAAGAATCCCTGATCGGTGAAACTGGTAAAATATCGGCGGTCACGTAGTCAAGGTGCGGTCGTGTGCGCTGATGAGAGGAAGAAGCCTGAGCAGTCTCCGCGGACTGCCTATACAACGGAGCGTCCCGAGCGACGGACGTGTGCTCCGCTTGCGACACATTTTGTACCACAACATCTGGTCCCAGATGCTGTTGTACGAGAGAGGGGCCTCTCTCACTCACGGCCCGGCTGGACCTGGACGAGCTAGGAACCGGACTCGAAGGCTTCCTCCGATCTCTCCTACCGTCACTGGGTGTGCACATTGAATGTTTATAGTGCTCGCATCACCCAACATTTCCTCCTGGACCGCATCGGATGAACCTGGTTGCCGAACCATTCGGTGAATGAACGCTACACCGGGCGAGCTAGCGGACGACATTTGTTTAATCTCCATGAGCACTTTTGCCGCTAGCTCTGTATTCATTTGTGACGACGGAAGCGCACTTGCAGAAGATAACATGGAAACATCACCCTGTTCTTGTTCCTCTGAAATAGAAACTGATAGAGAAGAGTGACCCTGCGGAGAAAGAGCCGGCATAGCCCTTTCTCCACTAACAACATATCGTGACACACGTTTCCAATGTTTGTCATCCCAATATTGACATATAGAACAGGGATTAGTGCGAGAACACTGACTACAAATAATACAATGATCATGAAAGTCAGAGGAAGATTTCTTCCTATTACAATTTGAACAATATCCTTTCATTGTGAAAAGTCAACAACAAGTCCTAGTTACTCACACAAACCCCTAACACAAAGATACATAATAACATGATCCATTAATAATGAAAAAACAATTGAAAATCAAAATAATTTTTGAAAAATATTTTTTCAGCGAAGCCCAAGTTTCTGAAAAGTAACGTTGAGCCCCAATGGATCCGAAGGCTAAGTGTGGTCAAAAATTTTAAAATTATATTAAATAATTAATGCAACACTTACGGATAATAATAATGTATCTTATAGTGAGATAAACTACTCCAAAGGCAAACAGCCCCCCTCAAAAGAGACTGTTGCCAATGTAAACAAAAAGTGTAAAAACACCAGAAAACATGACTCCAGGCACTGACAAAACTGGCCCGAAATCAGTCATCAAAATTACACTCTATCTGATGCAAGACAGAGACTCCTAGGGGAGAATCTGCAGAACATCAGATGGAAGATGCAGAACACAACGTTTATACACCCATGGGTGAAAACGTAACTATGGGGAAAATAACAGAAAACATTCTGTAACCAAGCTAACTCTCCCAAGAGAATTTAGAAATGATCTTTCTCAAAAATATGCCAAAAGCATGGGAGAATAGCAAGGGGGGACTTAGAAGACCAGGGGAGAGGAAACACTGAATAAGCAGTGCAACTTTATAGCAAGAATGACAACAAGAGGCCCATGCCTCGAAAATAGGCAACTTAACATAATTTCATAAAAAATTTTAAGTACAGCCCTGATTATTTTTTGTCACTCCTTTTTCCTCTCCTCCTTCTATATCCTCCTTAGAATCACCATTTCTCCAATAATTACGTGTCTGGCATCCTTTAAACTGAGATTTACAAGCACAAAGATCAGTGAGATGTTGACTGATGAAGGGCCAAACAGAGAATGATAATTGGCGCCAATTTCGGAACGTCCTTGACACTGCGCATGCGCAGTAAGGGCAAAGTATGGAGGTCCTTTAGGACATGATTTCTTTTGGTTTTAGATGCAAATTTTGGGGATTGGGGGGCAAAATTTGTGTTTGGCCCTGGATTTTTTAGAGTTAGCACCAGCTAAGTCTGGGTCATTGGTACAGTATAAAAATACGGTCATCAATAAGAGTTTGGACACATTTCCACAAAAGCAGACATCCTCCAATGAGGTAAGTGCAATGGAGACGAGATTTGTTCATATATATAGCAGAATTTTCATGCCCAACCTTGTAAAATGAATGCCATATACTAAGGTCAGTAGAAATTAATTACTCACATATCCTTCATCATTTTCTTCTGTGTTTTGCAGTACTTCAAGCGTTGGATGTATAATAACTTTTGCATATGATCGAATCTTAACTTGATCAACAGCTCTGTAGTCCTACAAGGTATAGAATATTTTATTACACTACACAAGTTAATGATGTGCATGCCAATTAACTGAATACTGGTTAACAGAATTTATCTATTGACTAGAGTGCATTCTTAAATCCGATTGTTCATTCTGGAAAAACCTGCAAATATGATACAGATTTATTTTCTGGTTATCGCCTCACTCTGAGTGCAGAAGTGTTGTAGAGCTGACAAAATGTCTGACAGCGATGACAGCAAAGAGGTTTGCAGTTTTCTGATGATGAAATTGCAGAGAAAATGAGATGTCAATAGATAAAATTGTCACCCGATTTCTGTTTAATTAGGACAGGTTTTCACTTATTCTCATTCAAACGTATCGCATTCGGCTGACGGCCTCATGGGACACGGCTGGCTTTAGGTAAGTAAAAACCTGTACTATGTGAATGCACATGATATTGTATGCATTGGGTAAAGGGTTAAATGAATTATATTTCCAAAATCAACCCACTCACATTGTTATGATGTCATGTTGACTTCTGAAGTCACATGTTTATTGGACAAGTCGTGAAAGATAATCCATAATGGGCTATTTGATTACATGATTATGTGATAAATATTTTTATTTTAGGTACAGCAAATTTACAATTTATTCATCCATAGACAGATGACATAGCCAGACTGACAAACTACCTGTTATCACCACCCACTCTATACCTCAAATGACTCCAATAGTCTCTGTTCCTCCAATTGTTATCAAAATAAACTGATGGATAGTTAGGTGAAGATCATTGACTCTACAGCCAGTGACCTGTCCCATCAAACTTGAAATGGACAAAATGACCATAGTCGAGAATGTGGCAATGTGTTCCCCACGTTTTTGGAAACAGTGGTAGCAGGAAAAGTACAGGTGGTACTCAAAAAAAAAAAAATTACTTCAAGGTCAAGTTTCCTCTACCTCTAGTCATCCCCCCCCCCCCCCCCCCCAACGAAGAATTTATTTACTGATACAGTGGAGCCCACTTAATTGGATATCTCTTAATTGTATATCCCTGTTAATTGAATATAATTTTCAAACACAAAACCATTTACCATACCTTCAGTACAAATTTGATCTGTTAATTGCATATGGGTTGTAGAGTAAACTCCTGTTAATTGTATATAAATTTTTGTAATATGTCAAATGAAAGTGTCAATGACATTGTAGCTCAACTTGTCAAGACAAAGACATGTACATGTATAGTATGTGACACAGCAATGACAAACATCTAGGTAATGACCTAATAACAAAGGTACATATAAAGTATTGTAACGGTCTGTACATAAATACTGACCGTTGCCTGTAACAAATGTATAGGTAAAGTATTGTAAAGGTGGGTGACAGTCAGATGCTGAACTAGAAAAAATCTTTTGAGTCCCAGAGTGGGTCTGACTGAACCCCCAAAATATTTGTTCTCATAGCACAGTGATAACAAAGGCACCCCAAAACACACTCGTTCCTGTCCCAAGGTGAAAACAAAAGTACTCAAGAAGTTTTGTGAAGATCAGTTCATAAATACGAGCTGTATAGAACTTGTGACAAAAAACTGTTTGGACCTAATTTCGGTACAAAATGGCCACTGGCAGCCATCTTGAATTTTGGACCATACCCAGAAACACTCATTCTAATCCCAAGGAGATAACAAAGGTACCCAAGAAGTTTTGTGAAGATCGGTTCATAAATACAAATACAGCCTCTACCCTGAGCCGTATTGACATGTGTGCTTACATTGTGTAAGTAGGGAGCGCGGTGGCTCAGTAGGTAGAGGTGCAGGCTGCAAGCCGAGAGGTCCTCGGTTCGAATCCCACCTGCGGCAACCGCGTTGTGTCCTTGGGCAAGACACTTCATCTCCATTGCCCACGTGGGGGCATGATGACGCCGTGTACTAAGGCGTACTGCACGTCGACAGTATGCATGTCTTCAACCAATCTAACCCTGCCTGTGCTGCAGTGCGGAGTTACGATGTTGGGGAGCTGACAGCTGCTCGTCGTTGCTCGGTGGTTCTCTCCGGGTACTCCGGCTTCCTCCACCCGTAAAACTGTCACGGTCATGATTAGCCATTGTGCATAAATATGTGACCTTAAACATCAATAAATAATAAATAAATAAATTGTGTAAGTAGCACTGAATAAATCAAAGTTCATCTAATTTGATTAATTTCTGCACGAAAAAAAACCCCTTACAATATGTTATGTATTCCATGTTACTAAACAGTCATACAAAAATTTATTCAAATCAGAACTTTCATACACAAGTTCTATACAAAAGACTGATTACACTAATTTTGGTACAAAATGGCTGCTGGTGGCCATCTTGAATTTCGGACCACACCCAAAAACACTCGCTCTCATCCCACGGTGATAACAAAGGTACCCAAGAAGTTTCGTAAAGATTGGTTCATAAATATGGCCTCTAGTCTGAGCTGTATAGAAGATGTGTACAAAAAACTGATTAGACCTAATTTCGGTACAAAATGGCCACTGGCAGCCATCTTGAATTTTAGACCGCACCCAGAAACACTCGTTCTCGTCCCAAGGTGATAACAAAGGTACCCAAGACATTTCGTGAAGATCAGTTCATAAATACAGACTCTAGTCTGAGCCGTATTGACATGTGTACTTACTGTGTGTAAGTCGCACTGAAAAAATCAAAGTTCATCTAATTTGCATAATTTCTGCACGAGAAAAAAACCCATATTATATGTGATGCATCCCATGGTACTAAACATTCACACAAAAAAATTATTCAAATCAGGGCTTTCATATGGAAGTTCTGTGCAAAAATCTGATTGCACCTAATTTTGTACAAAATGGCTGCCATCAGCCATCTTGAATTTTGGACCGCACCCAAAAACACTCGTTCTCGTCCCACGGTCATAACAAAGGTACCCAAGAAGTTTCGTAAAGATCGGTTCATAAATACGGCCTCTAGCCCGAGCCATAGCAGCTTGGCACTTACAGCTCTGAAAGTAACACTAAATAAATCAAAGTCAGTCTAATTTGCATAATTTACGCATGAGAAAAAAACCCGTATTATATGTGATGTATCCCATGGTACTAAACATTTATACAAAACTTTATTCAAATCAGAACTTTCATACAGAAGTTCTGTACAAAAAACTGATTTTTGCATCATCGGTACAAAATGGCCACTGGCAGCCATCTTGAATTTCGGACCACACCTAAAAACACTCGTTCCCGTCCCAGGGTCATAACAAAGGTACACAAGAAGTTTCGTAAAGATCGGTTCATAAATACGACCTCTAGCCCGAGCCATAGCCAATTGTTGACGTACGGACAGACGGACAGACGGCCAGACGGACGGACGGACAGACGGACGACGGGCCATGACAATAGCTCAAATTTGACTTCGTCAAAGTTGAGCTAAAAATTGACTGTGACACGCACCAAATTCCCCTTATTTATCAACCTTTTTGGCCTCACTACATCCAATACAGGCATTTATTCTATTATATCTTGTTTGACAGAGCTCTGTGAGCTCTGTCAAACAAGATATAATAGAATAAATACTCAGTTTACCTCCAAACACAGGAAACTGACCAAATCCCTGTTAATTGTATACTCCTGTTAATTGAATAATTTTCACTGGCAAAATGTATATTCAATTAAGAGGATTCTACTGTAATACCTGCTTTGATAAGTGAATATCACTTAATTGAATAACCCTGTTAAATAAAATATAACTTCCAAACAAAGAATCATTTACCATGCCTTCAGTACAAATTTGACCTGTTAATTGCAAATAGGTTATAGAGCAAACTCCTGTTAATTGTATTGGAATATTTAATATGTCTGAACTGATATTATCCAAAATAGGGAAAGAGCTGTAAAACATAACAAACTAACCTCAACAAAAGTACTCTGCCAAAGTCGAGATCTGAAAACAACTTTAGCTGTGCCCAATGCATCCAGCACTCCTATCTCACACTTAATGGTATGACACTTTGCTGTTTTCTCTTTACAACCCTATAAATGTAATAAAAGTGGTATAAAGGCAACATAGTTTGAACCTGTTTGCAACAATGAAGTTGACATAATCTTAATAGTACCGTAATGACCAGGAATAAGCCCAGGGGCTGCATGAAGTAAAAGAGGACAAAAGTATATGGGTGGGCCAGGCCTGAAAATAAGCAATCTGACATTCGCAGAATGAGGTCCCCAGAAGGTGAATTTGATGATGCTATCCCATACAGTGGGACAATTTATCCTTTGGGTACCTCTTTCTGTTTAGTTTTGAGACCCTGATTCAGATTGAGGTTCACAGAGTGTAAATTAGTGATTCTACCCTGCTGTGCAGGGTCACTAAATTCACCCTCTGGGGACCTCATTTTGCTGATGACTGTCTGCTTATTTTCTGGCTTGGGGTGGGCTTATTTTTGAGAGATCAAACCTGCATGAGAATTTGGATGCAAAGTTTACACAAGTTAGGTAACTTGGTCCATCCCATTACAAAGATGTTTACCCCTTTACCTTATGAACTGGATGCTTACGTCTGCGTAAATTACAAACTGAACAGTTGAAAAAAATGTAAAACAATTTCAACGAAAGCATATCATGTGATCCCTCATTGGAATGAAGGATCACATGATATGGTTTTGTTGAAATATTTTTTAAATATTTGAAAAAGAAATAATTAAAATAACAAATTTTGATATCATATGCTTAGGTAAGGGGTTCTTTTCCATGTTATCAACTTAACCCTTTACCCAACGAATCGCCCGCATCCACCAGCGTAATATGCAAATTGAGCAGTTGAAAAAATTAAACTTTTCAAAATATTTCAACAAAACCATATCATGTGACCCCCTCATTGGAACGAGCTCATTGAGCTCATTCCAATGAGGGGTCACATGATATGGTTTTGTTGAAATTTTTTTTTAAATTTTAAAAAATGATATTTAAAATAATAAATTTTGATATCGTCTGCGTTGGGTAAAGGGTTAATGTACCAGAATGGCTGTCTTGCATGTTGTCATTACAAAGTCAGGGACTGGCCCTATTTACAAGGATAGGACTCTGAAACTGAAATCTGAATAGTTGGCAGGTGGGCTTATTTCGATTATGGGCTTATACCCGGGTCAGTATGGTACATGTAATTGACAGAAGAAGCATATCATGGCTCCACTGGAAAGTGCTGAAAACAACTTTAGTGACTTTACACTGAAGTCCGTTTTCTGATCACCAGTAAATAAAGTATTTATATAAAATTATTTCGTTTTAATTTATTTGAGAGTGCCAATAGGCACTGTCTATTTAATTGCAGCAAAACAAATATTTGTGAACAAAATCTTACTATGGTGTCCCTTGCTGATGGCATGGTATCTACACATGGTATCTTATAGCGTAGTATCTACATCTGCAGCATAATTAATCGCTTTCTATTTCATATATAGAAATAAATAACCACTAATTACCAGACTGGGCTGATTTACGAACCTGACCAGAAGATTTTTCAGTTGAACTCAAATACTGGATATTGGCTTCAAGTCGTCACACTAAGAAATTAAAAATTTGTTAAAGTCAACTAATTAGGAACCATAACTTCAACCTAAATCATTGGACAGGGCTTGCCTTGTAGATCCTTTGGATGAGATCAAACACCGGATGATATTGACCCATTTGATGATTATGAATATTTGTTGAAGTTATCATGCTAACGAATGAAAATTTGTTAAAATTTACTAATTAGGAGCCATAACTACACCCCTGATCATCGGATCGGACTAGTTTTCGAACTGGATCATAAAAGAACAACTCACATATCAAATATCAATCCAATCGGATAATTTCTGCTGAAGTTGTCATACTAACAAGCACATTGTTATAGAATGATGGACAGTCAAGGGTAATGTTATGGTGGGGGCAGAAAAAATACTCATGTAAAAATCACTTTTGAAATTGTAGCACATTGAAGTAGTTTCAAGGACATGTTGGAATCCTGAGTTTTGCTTGTTTCACTTTGTTGGGGTTTACCAACACTTTCAACAGCCAGCGTCACACCATTCCAGACAGTTTTACGGGTGGAGGAAGTCAAAGTACCCACAGAGAACCACCGAGCAACTGTCAAACTCCCCAACATACTAACTCTGCACAAGCAGACTTAATAGTAGTTGAAGGCAAGTATACCAACCATTGACATGCAGTTGATCATTTTGGAGTGTGAGAAAAAGTGTACCTTAGTTGCGAATAAGGTCGGGATTCCCAGAGGCAAGGACTTATTTATTTATTTGTGTGTGGCAGCCAGGGTCACCTCGTGTCAGACAGTATAACAGGTAGGTGGAGCCAGAGTGTCCGGAAAGAACCATCAAGCAGCAGTGAGAAAACTGTCAGACTCCTCAATGTACTAACTCCATACAAACAGGGTTAGCATTGGTTGAAGACAAGTGCACCATCGACCTTAGTGCACAGCGCCACCATACCCCCATGTGGCCAATCAGGATTATGTGTCTTGCCTAAGGACATAATGCAGTTACCCCTGTCAGGGATCGAACCGTGGCCTTTTCAGTCTGAAGTTCAATACGATAGCCAGTGTGCTCCCACAGGCAAGGACTGATAAAAATTACAGGCTATTTGAAGCCGTTTCTTGACATGTTTCAGCATTTTTCAAGGCCCTACAATATGCAAATTCAAGGATTTTCAAGGTCTGTCTTTATTACTCTAACTAGGACCCCCTGGTCATTACCCACTCCTCCCAAATCTTTCGTACAAAACTATATAGTTATGTTTACATTGGCATGGCGGGGGTTCGAACTCACGCCGAGAGAGTTTCCTTCGGCACCAACCACCTAGCGAAACTACACTGAACCATGCACACCACTCGGCCACCAGGGTCTGTCAGTGGCCGAGTGGTGTGCGTGGTTCAGTATAGTTTCGCTAGGCAGTTGGTGCTGAAGGAAACTCTCTTGGTGTGGGTTCGAACCCCTGCCATGCCAATGTAAACACTGCCAGCGTCCTTTCTTAATTCTATGGCATCTGGGAAATTTGAAAAAGTGTCGCTGATTAATTCTGAGGTACAGTTCGTAGAATGAAGTACTTAGATGCAACGATCTGATATATAGTTATGATAATGCGCTTTGTTAGCAATTTTATTTCGTGCATATCCATGGCTTTTCGAAGCCTCCAGGCATATTTTCCAGGATTTCCAAGACCTTGAATGACCCTTAGTCAAATTCAAGGCTGTTCCTTGAATTCAAGGCTCTGTGGGAACCATGAAGGTGCATCATAGTAACATAAGCATGAGAGTGTACCTCGGAAGTGAAGCACTGGAACTCCAGTCCCACAAGAATTCCATTACAGAGGAAATGTTATATAGGCTGTTCTCACTTTCAAACTGATCTACAAAATAATTGATAGATTTGAAACAGAAGAATGTCACTCTCTTTTGCAAATGATCTTGCAACACATTTATAAAGATATGGTGGGTGGTAAGACATAAGTGGAGGGAAATTTAAGACTAAATAAAATTTCCAAATACTTACCAATACAACTACTTTTGAATTACTATCAGAACCGAAAATGTCTCTCTTAGTAGCCCTTTTTTCTCTTGTAGATACAACTTCTGTGTCTAAGTCATCTTTGGTCTCTTCAACCTTATTTTGGGGGTTTGTCGGTACTGATGCCTGAAATTTCCAACAGAATATTTCAGAAATTATAATTACTCTCTCTGTATTGGCTTTAAAGGCTTGGGCATAAAACAGTAAAAAATGTGTGTTCCCCCTAAAAAAACCCTGCCAGCTGTGACAGTTTTATTTAGATTTCCAAAACAAAAGTGTGATTTGTTCTCTGATTTGATGTCCAGTTCCAAGTACTGTTCATCTATTTTTAAATGCAGTGTTTTGCACTGAAGCCCCTGATCTCTCAACAACGGGATTGCTGAAAAGCTTATTGGTCACATATAGAAAGTGTCTCATTGGCAGCCATCTTGGGGGCAGTTGTAAATTTTAAAAATATACTCAACAAATAAAAATTCCTCAAAGGCTTTCAAGTTCTGATGCCTGGCAATTACCAATTGCTTTTTAAAGAACATACTTTGATGTCTGTGAAAAATAGGAAATTTACAATAATTTCTATATTTATCATACCTACCACTGTCTCAGACACTGTTGGCCAGCAAGTTCAATTCGAAAAATGATTTAATCAAACCAAACACTTAATTTTGACCATTATGGTATGCCATACATGACGTCTGTACATGTATATAGGTCCCGAAGAGCCCTCCAGTTCCACAGTGACCATTGTTTTGCACTGTCTGCCCAAGTGTTCATAGTCGTATGCAGGGAAATGTGAGTGAACAACTCATGGGAGGGTACTTCCTGTCTGATGCAGTGGAGGTATGTTAAATACAGAAATTATTTTAAATTTCCAATATTTATTCATCATTATTCACGCCATTGTGGAAGGATAGAACTCGACGCAGCACCTCTTGTTCCATCCTTCCATGCTGGCACTCCTGTGGTAATGACGATCACATTCATACATCATGACTTTCTGTGTATTTATCAACCACTTCATGCAAAAAATATTAACCCTCTACTGATAACTAAATATTAAAATTTCCAGCTGAAAGTTTTTCAATAACGCAACTAGGAATATAACCAATTCAATCTGGTTTGACAAGAGCTTATTGAGTTCTGTCAAATAGGACTGAATTGGTTAAATACTTAGTTGCATTATGAGAAAAAAATTATGCTTGACATCAGTATGCAAAGCATTACTGCACTGATACATTGAGGGTACACCCCAATCAGAGTTCATTTAACTCTGTACATTCTGCTGGCAGGTATTCCTGCCAGTCCATGATTTCTCTTGCCACTGAAAAAATTAAAATTTGGGCACATTTAATAACATTTTCCCCCTGAAAATGGCATGGCTTTTTTCACCAATGATGTCTTGAGTTAAATTTAGTTGAATTTTTCATCAAATCTAGATTTGATGAAAAATATCTTGAAAATACCCAGTAGGTTAAGAGTTAATATGAAATTGTTTAAAATGACATTCAGCACCCATTCTTTAACTGGTAGAGTGCTGGAAGCCCATATTTGGGCTTTAATCTGAAGTGCAGGTAACCCATCTTAAAGACTTCATATTCAGTACACATACTTCATATTATCCTTAAAGTGAAATTATTTAGTCTTTAAGGATTTGCCTTGTTACAATTTATGGGAGAGTGCCTATGGGCACTCTCCCATAAATTTTAACAAAGCAAAGATATGTCAACAAATATTGATGACCAAAAATAATTTAGCACTCTACCAGTTAAGAATCCTTTCATATGAACTAATATAGTGGAGCCTTGTAAATAATGAACTATAAGCTGTGTCGGAGAAAAATGAAAAATTCTGAAAACATACTTGTAAAGCATACATGTAGTATTTTGGGGGAGCAGAGGATCAAGTGCCACAATGCTAAGGATTTCTACCATTCCATTCAGTCATTTCATGTGTGCAACATGCCCCTTGCAAAAAACCCACCACAATTTAGAGACTTGTCAGGGAAATTACTAAGCAAAAATAATCTGGGTAGTGCATGCAAGCTCTCTCAAATATGTTCTATTAAACTAGCTTTTATAATCAACAAACAAAATTTGCAGAGAAAATATTCATTGTTAACTCTTTGCAGAATATGGGTAGTTTGCCAATAATTGTGCAAAAATTTTCTGAATTAAAAAATTTCAGTTTTTGCTTCAAAAAGAAAGATTATGATCCTTCATTAGTATGGGCTAGAAGCTATGCCTTTTTTATTTATTTATTTATTTATTTATTAACTGGTTAAGAGCTAGAAGCCACTATCAGGGCTTTATAAGAAATGGGGGTACCAGAGCAATGAGACCACTATCCTTGCTCATGTTTCCTATTCAGTCAAATGCAAATAATATTTGTTTATATAAGTTTATTCTATAACAAATTATTGTAGAGGGCCTATGGGCACTCTCCAATGATTTTTAATAAAAAATTTTGAATAACAAATTTAGACCACCCAAAATAATCTAGCCCTCAAGTAGTTAAGTCAAGTTTAGCCAATTGTTGATACTTATGCCTGCCCAGAATGTATTTAACACAGTAAACAAGCACTTTTTCATTTCATGGGATTCCCACAAGGATGATATGCCTTCCAGGAAAAAATAATAAAAACTGAATATTGATTTTTATAAATAATGTAGTAGTGGATTGATAATGCCAGTACATAAGGTATATAACCCTTTACCCAACGCAGACGATTTCAAAATTTATTATTTTAAATATCATTTTTTAAATGTTTTCAAAAAATTTCAACAAAACCATATCATGTCACCCCTCTTTGGAATGAGCTCGTTCCAAAGAGAGGTCACATGATATGGTTTTGTTGAAATTTTACGAAAAATATTATTTTTTCAGCTCCTGAATTTGCATATTACACGGGCAGATGCGGGCGATTTGTTGGGTAAAGGGTTAAGCACTTTTCTGCAGTCCAAAATCCACTATTTACCACATTCCATTGTCAAAATAGTTATATTCACATAATAATACTGTTAAAAAAACCAAAACTTCAAAATATGTTGATTAAATGTTAAAGTTAGCTCGGATATTTCAACCACAAACTAGCAGACTGTTTGCATGCTGGTGGCAGAGGTTTGTGTCAAGAGGAGTGGTTCAATATTCTCCAGGACAAAAATAGGATTTGGAATTTTTTTAAAAACATGGAAATGTTGTGAGCTGAATTATGTTTTTTATCTTACATCAACCACATATTTCTGTACCAAATACAAATTTGTATTGAGGGTAGCAACATTTCATGCACTTGTGAAAAAGAAAGGCAGATTTCCAAAGCTGCACTTGCTCACAAAATTAATCAAATACTTCAACTTGTACACATGTTGATATCTATGTTTTTTGCAATACTATTTAAGTCAATACAGCTAACCAATTTAAAATGCACAAGACCATCAATCACACTCGGGAAGCAGCAGTTGTATACTCAACTGAAGAAACTGTATTAACAAGGACATGTTTTAATGAAGCTTACAGACCTTAAACACCAATAAATATATAAATAAATGAAGCTTACACGGATACATTGACTTGATTCAAACTATAAAAAATGTCATTTTGTCCATTGTTCTTTTTCAAAAATAGAATGTGGAGTCTCTTATTATACTGCCATGATCAAAATAAATTAACAGATTTTAATGCAGACAAATTTAAGCAAAATTAATGAAAATTTTATTAAAAATTTATCAGATGGAAATAATGCTGAACCTCTGTTTTTTTAAAAAAAAAGACTTTTCAAAGTTTTTATCACATACAAACAAACTGGACACAATGTAACCATTGCCTGCTTTTGACATTTCCACGCTTTTGACGTGCACACATCTTGATTAAAGTGAATCTGACAGCGACTGTTCACATGACTCGATTTGGTCAAATCAATCATGAGCTGTGTTTTGGGGTTGAACACAATTAAATAGTTCCTAGTTCAATAAAATAGTTCCTAGTTCAATAAAATAGTTCCTAGTTTAAGTGATGAGTTGGTCATTTTTAAGGGAGGGCATTGTAAGATAAATTGGATAATACAGTGGAGTCCACTTAATTGGATATCTCTTAATTGTATAGCCCTGTTAATTGAATATAATTTTTCAACACAAAACCATTTACCATACCTCCAGTACAAATTTCACCTGTTAATTGAAAATAGGTTATGGAGTAAACTTCTGTTAATTGAATAAAATATCTTGTGAGAAGTTACCTCGACTCTCCCCAGTTTTCCTTTGTTTATAGACCTATTTGGCATCTGTACATCCAATACAGGCATTTAATCTATTATATCTTGTTTGACAGAGCTCATGGAGATATAATAGAATAAATGCTAAGTTTGTCTCTAGAATACAGTAAAGTCACAATCCCTGTTAATTGAATACTCCTGTTAATTGAATAATTTTCATTGGCAAAGTGGCTATTCAATTAACAGGGTTCCACTGTACAACCATGGGAGTTTCTGAGATTCTATACTGAAGTTCCACTACCAAGGTCAGGACTTCAGAAAAACATCCTAGGAAACCCCAATGGTGGAAATAACCTATATGTATCAATATTTCTTGACTGCAATCTTTCTTACTTTATTCGGAAGATCAAGGCATTTGCGGCTGTAAACAAGCCAATGATTTTATCTTAATTATTTATTTATTTATTTATTTATTTATTTTATATTTATTTATGTATTGGTGTTTAAGGCCACAAACTTCTGCAGAATGGCTATTCATGACCACAACATGGAGATAAAGTCATGTCTAGCCAATCGTTTATATCCATATTGCCCATTTTAGAGGACTTCCACCCCAGGCATTGGTGATCAGGTCCTATTTTCCCAGTAAAATAGATTGTTTACCACAGTGAACAAACTCTACTTCACTTCCCGGGGTTCCCACAGGGAAGTTTGATCTTATGAAATCCAAGAAATTCTTAGTAGTTAAGAATGTTAAGACATACATATCAGTATAGAATTTATTACATGCCTGTTCTATGAAATCCCTGTCTACAGCAACACTAAACCATGCGGAAAATAAAAATCTGTTCCACACATATGTGTGGAATGGAACACATTGACAGACTATTTTTATAAAGAAGCGAAATTTCACTGGAATTTTCTACAAATCGTGCACTGCAATTACAATTTGAATTGCTAATGATAGCTAAAAATTGTCCCCTGAGTTCAAATGTGTTCTAGGTGGCAGTAGGCACATAGAACACATTGGAACTCAGGGGACGAAATAGTAATACAGGTTCCCCTCGCAAATTTGGTTGGTGATAAAATGTGTTCGTTTTGTTGATAGTTGTCCAAATAAATTGCTGAGTGTCCTTCTAATAATTTGTTTTAGAGACGTGAAGGCATGTAATAAACAGAGTGACACGTGTGGTTGAATGGGTTAATCGATATGGCAGTGCGGACTCTCGTTCTATCTTTCCGCGCTGGCATTTGTGCCATATCGATTAACCCATTCACAGGCATGTGTCATTCTGTGTATGTATTATGGAAACAGATTAGAAAAACAAACTATTACTGTAGAAAAGTTCCACCAACTGGAGAACAACAGAAAATGGTGATACAAATAAATACATCTGTTCTGCCATGTTGGCTGCTGGTACACATGACTCAACAAATAATTCATGCATGGTAATGAAGGCAATGATAAATTCCTACAATATTTTTAAAACTAAAATAGAACACAGTAGACAAAGTTGTTAAGCTGCCCTAAACTATTTTGCGTATTAATAAAACGTGAATGTACAAAAACTAACCATGTTCCCACTTAAGAATTGAGAATAAATGAAGCATTCCATGCCTTAATATTTTTTTTTTAATTGGATTCAACAACCCTGCAATTTTTTCAACAAACCAACCTAAATACCAAGCATAAAGGAAATACACACCTGTAATGTAGCATCATGCACATTTATGAGGTGGCATAATTTGGACGACAACCAGAGTGTCAGAGCAACATTAGCCAACTGGGATTTTTGAAACAATAGCCCATAAATTATGTATACAATAGAAACTTTTCTCACTTAAAACAACAATGACAATACATGTATGTGTCTACATTAGAAATTGATTTCTGGAGAGCTCTCTTACAGACAGCTGTCCAAAACCCAATGCCAGTTTGTATTATCAGCGAAGAACAACAGAACTATTTTCTTGCAATTGTTCCATCACAACACATTTCTAAGTCCACTGGAATGTCACCAATTTTAGGAGAGGAACCATGTTAGGATTTTCCTGTTGGTTCTTTTTCAACTGCTTCAAAGGTTAGGGCTCATCTGAGTGACTCAAGAGTTTTGAACCACATTTCTCAGCCTTCTTTCACAAAGTTCACAATATCTTGAAGTATGGGAACATGGTTTATCAATGATTCCAGACATTCTAAAGGTAGTCATTATTGCAGGCAGCTAAAACTTGATGAGATTTCAGGACCATAGAGGTTTATTGCTCATCTTTGCTATTACCTGATAACAGTATGGCAAGTCACCTGTGCTAAAACTTCAAAATCTACCACGGTGGTAAACCCCCAAACAATTGTATGAATTCATGCAACTTTAAGCATTTATAAACAATGTTATCAATAATAAACAAAAGGATGATTTTCATGCTTGGTACATGATTCAAAACAACACTACAATAAAATAATAGATATACAAAGCTGAAAATGACAATCAAAATGCAAATAAATAAATATGGACCTTTAAGAGATTCCATTTAACTGGTAGAGTGCTGGAAGCCCATATTTGGGCTTTATTCTAAAACACAGGTACTTCAACTTAAAGGCTTCATCTTATGTGGTGGATGTGCTCCAAATTATTACTGAAGTGAAATTATTTTCTCGTGTTAGGATTTGCCTTTTAACAATTTATGGGAGAGTGCTTAGGTACTCTCCCATAAATTGTAACAAGGCAAAGACATGCAAAGAAATTTTCAGGACCATAAATAATTTAGCATTGTACCAGTTAAAAGCCCAAATGTGATAACGCTGCAGAAAAATTAAAATGTACAAGGTAAACAAGTAACTTTATTAGAATATTAAAGGAATTTATTATCCTCGTCTATTTGCAGTCTGGGATGGGTCAGGGCTATTTGTGGAATAAGGTACAAAACATCAAAATGTTTTAAATGACTTGAGATGTTATGCTTCAGTGCTTCCCAGTGTAATTGCAGGGGATGTTAGAACCAGTCGGGTGGATTGTTCTCCTAGATTTCAATATGTTGGCCAATCAGAAAGTAATGAACTAGGGTAGTACATTGCACTGAGTCAATATTTCTATAATTTGTGAAGAAAAAAAAAACAGTGAACACAAGAACACTCTTCTGCATTACTAACTCCACCCCTCCTTCCTCACTTCTCATCAATTCAGCTTGAGATATAACAAATTTAACTTAACTGGGTGCTTGCTTTTCCCACCTTCACTTTTTGTAAGCTGTATCAGAAACTTACTGCTTCTGCAGTCACATCTCAGTTTGGCACTGATTGGTAACCCTTAATAAGTGTCATTACTGGTACGTAAACTGTGTTTGTAATTCTCAATTTTTTGAGTTTCAGTTATTCCACAATAAATGCTTGTTTTATGCATATAGTAATACTGTGAATATTTATCCCAGCAAATCAGTTTCTGCTCCAGAATAGTTAGGAATTTTTGGAATTTCATGGACTCTACTTTATAAATATCCAAAAACCCAGCACATCTTAATTAAAAACTGAATTCACATTTTTTATGAATATACCACAAAATCACTTTCAACATGGGCTTACCAGATGTTCCTGGCATAAAGTGCTATTAGCTCTGGTGGAAACCAGAAAATGTAATTATGTTCTGAGAAAGTTCTTCTAAAGGTTAATGATGTCATCATCTATCATTCCCTCCATTCAAATCAATTTGAAAAAAAATATACAGTACATTTGAATTTTTGTGTTTAGGATAAGAAATACAAAAATTCTGTATACAACAGGTTCAACACAAAGTTTGTGCATATGCCATGATACTCAGTTTTGGAGTTGGAGTTGTTATGCACACTAGTCAAACACTTGAGTGCATGAAAATTTGTGTACATGCATCCAATATGAAGTTTCAGATAGAAGGCAAGAACTGAAAAACTGGCTGGGTCATTAGGCATATCTCCATCTGTCTTTCAACCTCACCTTGCAGGCAAAGAAAACAGTTTTTTAAATAAATAATCATATTCTAGACACTACACCTACAATTTTCTTGGTGAGGAGTTAAATATTATAACCTGCATATCTTCCCCCAAATTCACACTGTCAGTAGAAAAATGAAAGTGTCAATGACACTGTAGCTCAACTTGACAAACTTGAACTTGGTAAGTTATAAATGAAATGGCAAAATTGAAGATCATTGGGACCAATGTCAGTTTTTTTGCCAGTGGCAACATTTTTGGACAGAAACCGAAGAAAATCAATAGCTCCCATCTAGAGGCCTCCCCAAACAAGCATGCCAGGTTTCAAAGCAATCCGATCATAAATGTGCCCTGTAGGGTGTACAAAAGGGAAATATTGTGGTCTGACTAGACTAAATTCTAAGAATGTTGGCCGTGGCAACATTTTTTGACGGAAATGGAAGAAAATCGATAGCTCCCATCTAGAGGTCACCGTAAATAAGCATACCAGGTTTCAAAGCAATCTAATCATAAATGTGCCCTGTAGGGTGTACAAAAGGGAAATATTGTGGTCTGACTAAACTAAGTTCTAAGAATGTTGGCTGCGGCAACATTTTTTGATGGAAATTGAAGAAAATCAATAGCTCCCATCTAGAGGTCACCCCAAACAAGCATGAAAAGTTTCAAAGCAATCCGATCATAAATGTGCCCTGAAGGGTGTGCCAAAGGGAAATACTGAGTCTTCTGACTAAACCAAGTTCTAAGAACGTTGGCCGCGGCAACATTTTTTTGCCAGAAATTGAAGAAAATTGATAGCTCCCATCTAGAGGTCACCCTAAATAAGCATACCAGGTTTCAAAGCAATCAAATCATAAATGTGCCCTGTAGGGTGTGCCAAAGGGAAATATTGTGGTTTGACTAAACTAAGTTCTAAGAACGTTGGCCACGGCAACATTTTTTGACAGAAATTGAAGAAAATCGATAGCTCCCATCTAGAGGTCACCCCAAACAAGCATACCAGGTTTCAAAGCAATTCGATCATAAATGTACCCTGTAGGGTGTGCCAAAGGGAATTATTGAGTCTTCTGACTAAACTAAGTTCTAAGAACGTTGGCCGCGGCAACATTTTTTGACAGAAATTGAAGAAAATCGATAGCTCCCATCTAGAGGTCTCCCCAAACAAGCATACCAGGTTTCAAAGCAATCTGATTGTAAATGTACCCTGTAGGGTGTGCCAAAGGGAAATATTGAGGTCTGACTAAACTAAGTTCTACGAATGTTGGCCGTGGCAACATTTTTTGCCGGAAATTGAAGAAAATCGATAGCTCCCATCTAGAGGTCACCCTAAATAAGCGTGTCAGGTTTCAAAGCAATCAAATCATAAATGTGCCCTGTAGGGTGTGCCAAAGGGAAATATTGTGGTTTGACTAAACTAAGTTCTAAGAACGTTGGACGCGGCAACATTTTTTGACGGAAATTGAAGAAAATCGATAGCTCCCATCTAGAGGTCACCCCAAACAAGCATAAGAAGTTTCAAAGTAATCTGATCATAAATGCGACCTGTGAGGTGTGCCAAAGGAAATTGTGGACGTACGTACTAACATACTAACGTACTAACGTACGTACGTACGCCGACGGACGAGAAGTGATGGCAATAGCTCAGCTTGACTTTGTCAAGTTGAGCTAAAAATAAGAGTTACTTAACGTTAATGATCATGTAAGAAATTTCAGCCCTTATGAAAACAGTGAGCAGTCACATTTCACTATTCATTTTCAGAATGCTTTTTCCAGAGGTGCCTGTACAGACAGGAGTACAATATTAAGTCCTGCATATCTCCCCACCAACCCCATCACCTCATCTTAACCCTTTACCCTACGAATCGCCTGCATCCGCCCACGTAATATGCAAACTGAGATGAAAAAATTAAATTTTTCAACATATTTCAACAAAACCATATCATGTGACCCCTCATTGGAACGAGCTCATTTAGCTCGTTCCAATGAGGGGTCACATGATATGGTTTCGTTGAAATTTTTTGAAAAATTTAAAAAAATGATATTTAAAATAAAAATTTTTGATATCGTTTGCATTGGGTAAAGGGTTAAGCAGAAACTAAATTTTTAAAATTAATGATCAGTGGAGCAGTAACATACAGTGGAGACCACTTAATATGATATCTCTTAACTGAATAACCCTGTTAATTGAATATAATTTCCCAACATAAAACCATTCACCATACCTCCAGTACAAATTTGACCTGTTAATTGAATATAGGTTATAGTGTACTCCTGTTAATTGAATAAAAAATCTTGTAACCTATCGAGAAATTACCCAGACTCTCCCCAGTTTTTCTTTGCTTATAGACCTATTTGACCTCAGTACATCCAAAATAGGCATTTAATCTATTATATCTTGTTTGGCAGAGCTCATGGAGCTCTGTCAAACAAGATATAATAGAATAAATGCTAAGATTATCTCTAGAATACAGGAAAGTGACACAATCTGTTAACTGAATACTCCTATTAATTAAATAATTTTAATTGGCAAAGTGACTATTCAATTAACAGAGTCCCATGTATTGCAAAGAACCATGCCAAGTACTTTCAAATCATTCAATCAATTTAAGAAAGTTTTTTTCTTCTAGTACATTGAAAAAAATGACAAACGATGTTGACAATTCCTATTAGCAGCTAATGAAAAATGAAGTTATCTTTTAACAACTTGAGTAGAAGTAAAACTTGTGAGACACAGATTAATCCTTTGGACCTGAAAGCCTATTTTTTCAGGACCAAGATCATGATGTGACCTATTTCATAAAGCAAATGGCTTCTAAGTGAATTTGAGGAGGCAGACCAATTAATATTAATTTCCACTGTGCAGCTCTTTTAATTTGAGGAGGTAGATCAATTAATATTATCACTGTGCAACTCCAAGGCTGCACACTGAAATGGGGGTGCAGTGGCGTTGCGGAAACCGGTTCTCCTCAGATCACCGAAGTTAAGCTACGTCGAGCGTGGTTAGTAGCTGGATGGGTGACCATTTCAGCGACTGATTTGCACTCCCGTGTTGTGTCCTTGGGCAAGGCACTTAACCCTGATTGCCTACATGGGGGGCACGGTGACGCTTTGTACTAAGGCGTACTTCACGTCGATGGTGTGCATGCCTTCAACCAATCTAACCTTGCCTGTGCTGCGGTGCAGAGTTCAGAGTTACGATGTTGGAGAGCTGATAGCTGCTCGCGGTTGCTCATTGGTTCTCTCCGGGTACTCTGGCTTCCTCCACCCATAAAACTGTCACGGTCACGATTAGCCATTGTGCATAAGTATGTGACCTTAAACACCAATAAAATAAAAAAATAAAATAAAATAAATAAATGCACACTGAAAATATTAATGAATATGGACTCCTCAAAATGATGCCATGTACCTGACATGGAAGATAACATCAGGGTTGGGTGGAGATATTTTGTTGTGTTGCATTTTGTTGTCTTTTTGGGGGGAGGGGTGGTGGAAGAGGGCTTGATGAATTTTGTAACATTATCGAGATATTTTTTAAATCAAAGGTTTTCAGCAAACAAATTTTACCAAAATTATATGGTACACAAAACAATACTAAAAGGTCTCATTTAGAAATATTTTATAATTTTCAGTGATTTAACCCTTTACCTAACATGAAAAGCAGACGACACTTGCCAAAAAAATTCTTGAATAACTATTTTTTTTCATTTTTTGTCTCAAAAACATAGGTTATGACCCCTCATTGGAACGAGCTCGATGAGCTCGTTTCAATGAGGGGTCATAACCT
The DNA here is from genome assembly GCA_031216915.1 of Pictodentalium vernedei. NCBI lineage: Eukaryota > Metazoa > Mollusca > Scaphopoda > Dentaliida > Dentaliidae > Pictodentalium > Pictodentalium vernedei. The sequence continues at coordinate 272,504,093 of CM062288.1, forward strand.
ATGTTTTTGAGACAAAAAATGAAAAAATAATTAAAATTAATAGGCGATTTTTGAGAATAGTGCTGGCCGGTTTTGGCCGTTACGTTGGGTAAAGGGTTAAAGAACAAGTAATTACATAGAAAATTGAAAGTATGTGCAAGGATTAAAATAAAGTATGTATCAATCAAAAGAGGTTGTCTATTCCAATCAACTGCAAGTTAATGAAAGAAAATAAAGCGGCAAATGAAAGCACATTTTCCCCTAAAAAAATATTTAAAAAAAAAAACAACATCATCAGATTCAAGATATATGCACATGAAGCCTCTGAAATGCAGTTATGGAAAAAGCATAATATAAATAAGGTTTATTGCTCAATGCAAAGAATGTGATGTGCAACAGACATTTTGAACACTTTCACTGACTTATCGTAAGTTATTTAACCCTTTACCCAACGTAATGGCAAAAACTGGCCAGTGCTATTCACAAAAATCACCAATTAATTTTTATTATTTTTTATCACAAAAACATAGGTTATGACCCCTCTTTGGAACGAGATCATCAAGCTTGTTCCAATGAGGGGTCATAACCTATGTTTTTGAGACAAAAAATGAAAAAAATTAGTTACTCAAGAATTTTGTTTACAAGTGTCGACTGCTTTTCATGTTAGGTAAAGGGTTAACACAACATTTTGGCCTGATTTGTCTTTGATGTTTTACAAGTAATCACCGGAATTTCAACAACCACATTTTTGGAGTTGAATTCACATTCAACAAATAGTGACTCATTTTGAGCCAACCGTTTGTTTGAATCAGCAGAATTATTTTTCAGGAAAGGAATTTTTTGTAATATTTTTCTTTTCAGGATAATTCCAACCCATGACATCAATTCTTGAGATCACTGAACGTATTTTTAATGGATATTATTTGGTGATAATTACCATATAGGTGGTGGTTAGATATGGGCAATATACTGAAAAACTAAACAGATACCGATATCATCAGGCTAATGAAAAACTGAACCAAGCCAATCGTTGAATACCGAAACCGTCTGACTTTTCAAATATTCCTACATTCGCTATTTATAAGTCCCTGTTGAGGCTTGTTAACAGTTGAAAGGTTCATTTTCATGAAAGAAGTGACTGATTTTCTTTTCACTTCTGTTAACCGTCAATAAACTGGGTAACTGTTCTGAATTCCCACTAGATTACAACCAGACCTGTTAACTCTCCCGGTTTCAGCGTCAGTCTCCCGGTTTGAAGCACCAACTCACACTCTCACGGTCACATCCTATTTTCTCCCGATTTTACATTTTTCAAAATAGTTGTCCTGAAATCCATCACATTTTACTGTTTACAAATTTCTGAAATCTCGGACACACGAGATTACAAACATTTGTGTGAATGTCTTCAATGACGTCCGACTTGGCTGTGATCGACTCCGGTCCTCCTAAACACCAGAATTACCCAGAATACTTTTTATGTCGTATTTTTCACTCTTTGCTTATTATATTAAATATTTAATCACAGAGTTGTGAAAACTGTTCTCATGAAGTATCCCGAGAAGTTCTATGTTGCCATTCCCCTTATCATTCACCCAACTACGAACTGATTTGTGGTGTCAGAATTCACTGGTTCAAAGCATCAACAATCCGTTGGCCATAAGCATCACCCAACTGGCTTATTGTCACTGTCTTTGTTGGCAAACCTTCCAAAATACAGTATAAGTTTATTTTATATGTATGCAACGCCAACTATGAGAGGAGTGTGATAAACAACAGTCATCAATTTTTTTTCTCCATGCATTGAAGCACCGGGATGGGCTTGCATGAGCAAGGAAAAATGGCTGGACTGAGGGGGGAGGGGGTTGGTACAAAGACTAGATAGGCATCCACTCACACATGTGTGTGTGCCGTGGGGGGTCATTGTCCCTGGGAGGGGGGGGGGGGAGAACTAGTGATATCCATATTTGTATGCTTTTACTGACAAATACCATTAAAAGTGTTAAAATAAATTATTAAAATGAAATATAATGCATTTGGGTTGGGGGGGGGGGGGGGTGCACGGGTGGGGACCATGGGAGGCATAACATGGAAAATATTGATGTATTGGCCGCGCACAAAAATCTCACTGATAAGCATCCAAATCTCACTGAGAGCTCATCAAAATCTCACTGACAGTCACCTTCAGAGGTTAACAGGTCTGATTACAACCTGTACATGTCCAATCACTTAGCAGTGATTTTTTAGTCAAGTTTTGGTCTTGGCTGCGTGTTTAGAACAAGTCACAAAATTACTGTCAATATGATTTGTGGTCATAAAAGAATGCCACTTATTACTTTCCAAAGAGTGATTTACTGGGATTTCCGGGTTTGATTATAAACGATAACTTCACGAGTGAATTATGCAAACAACAATTGTGTCATGTATCCATGCACGCAAACGAAGATGCTTTCCCGTGGGTGTAATGGGGACTTCATTGTTTGCTTTTTTTGCTTTTTTTAACCCTTTACCTAACATGAAAAGCAGATGACACTTGCAAAAAAAAATTCTTGAATAACTATTATTTTCAAGTTTTGTCTCAAAAACATAGGTTATAACCCCTCATTGGAACGAGCTCAACGAGATCATTCCAATGAGGGGTCATAACCTATGTTTAAGAGACAAAAAATAAAAAAATAATGAAAATTAATTGGTGAGTTTTGAGAATTGCGCTGGCCGTTACGTTAGGTAAAGGGTTAAATAATAAAACTTTTCGTTAATAATGAAAAGTAATAAACAGAGTAATCGCTTGACTGGACTGGCTTTGTGAAATAATTCATTTGAGGCGAGGGACTACATTGTAAAACAATCATGCAGATTCGCGCACAAGTGTTTGTACAACAACCCTCACCTCTCATCAATTATTTCACGTAACCAGTCCAGTCAAGCGATTACTCTCTATTTATTCATTTATTGTGCCACGGTCAGGACAATCCCATTTGCCCAAGTGGTAGAACTGTGGCACAGAGTGCTAAGGAGTTTTGCACACTGACAGTGTGCATGGCTTCAACAGATGCTAAGCTTGCTGTGCAGGATCAGTAATTTGGAGAGACTGACAGTTGCTCACTGCTGCTTGATGGTTCTCTCCAGGCACTCTTGCTTGTTCCATCCGTAAAACTGTCTGATGAGATATGATACCTGCTACTGAAAGTGTCATTAATCCTCAATAAAAAAGATCAATGCAATGTGGGGATGCATGGCTATGCCCCCCCTCCAGTATTACCATTGATAGCATTATGCCTCCAAAAAAACAATACATATGTTAATAACTATCTATACTGCTACGAAACAAGAGGTCCCAAGGGGCCTGAAGCACTCAGCTGACAGATTTAAAGTCCCATTGATTCTTCACTTCACAAAGTAATTTAAGGATTTTTTTTTAAAAATAATTTGTCACTTATTTACATTTTTTTCTACTGACTGGGGCAGTGGTTTGAGAGAAAAAGCACATCTCATAGTGCCCACATGAAAGTATAAATTTTATAGTAAATTTCCTTTCTTATTATACCTACCGAAATTGTTTACTACAGGCTTGCACTACAGTGGAAGAACCTAACTCGGATAAAATACTCTCTATTTTAATCTTTCCCAAGATTTGGGAAAGAAAAGTGGTGTAAAAACACCACGAAAAAAATAAGCCAAAACTGGGCCGAGCGCCATCGGCGCACACCCAGTATGGGACGCTCTTCCATAGTACATATCCACGACTTCCGAAACAGTGCGCAATGCATCAATTCGTCATTCTTTTGATTCCGAACAACACAGGAGTTATGTGATCAGCGGGGAGGAAGGATTCTTACCCGAATAAGAAGACGGGAGGGCCTCCATGTAAACAATTTCGGTAGGTATAATAAGAAAGGAAATTTACTATAAAATTTATACTTCTTATCAACCTACCTCAATTGTTTACTACAGGCTGAATAGACAAAAGGCTGGAGGGAATCACATAACCAACCCACACGTAACTGAATAGCACTGGGACCGTGGACAGAGGAAGAGATCCCTAGGCCTATCAAACCATAGCATCACAAACATTAGAAAAGCCAATGAAAGATGAGGCATATGGTGAAGTGCGACGCACAGACAGAAAGGGCAGTAACAGCACAAAGCTGGAACTGACCCTGAAAAAAGCTGAAAAGCTTGGATAGACAACATCCTGAGCCGAAGAAAGAGAGCCCCAAGGTTCTCTGTCGGCTCCTGCAACTGTCGCAGATAAAAGGAGAATGTAGCATTTCTTCAGAAGGCTGCCAGTATAACATCAGTCATCCGATAACATGACAGAGTTATAAAAAGAAGAAGACAATGCACACACCTCGTGGCAGAAAAAACAATTGGTAATACAATCACCAGTAGCTAGACGAGCGGAAGCTGCACGAATAGCAAGACAAGTCCATCAAGAAACGGATACAGGAGAGATCTGGCATGTGGGAAAACGCATATTCATCCAGGATAAAGGCGTGAACGCCCCCCACCCCCAAGCAGAGCAGCGCCCAAGAAAGTGATCATCTTGGAGTAAACTGCAAAGTCCTAGGCCTTTTCAAGGAAAAGAGCTGAACAAGCTTGGAGAGGCAAGGATGAGTGTCGAAACAATGCGGTATCACATAGGAAAAAATGTCTCCGAAGCATGGACAAGTACCCATTGCTGGAGACCCCCAGAAACAAACATATACCAGAAAACTCCGCAAGCAGTGTGATCGAAGGAGTGACAGAAGCAACAGAGTGATCGCACACCATCGACAAAAGAACCTTCCACTTAGCCACATAGGCTAAACCAATGGAGTGAGTGCCTCCTTGAAGAAAAGCAACTCCACTGCATGTCTCGAAAAACCACTACGGAGGAGACAGGACCCGATAAAAGACATGTGTGAAGGCACAATGAAGTCGGGTCAACTAGAAAACCTCCCGGGCGACTTTGGAAAAGAAAGTCGCGAGGTAGAGGGAGACATGCCGGAACCGCCGCTAACAGAGAGCGGAGCAAATTGATCCACACCCACAGACGCGACGGGTGTGATCGAAAGGATTCGACGACTGCAGGTTCATATCAGGGTGAGAACCTGAGGCGGAATCGGAACCGGTAGGAAGGCGTAGCCGACAAGACCATCCCAAAGGAGGGCCAGAGCGTCCACGGCGAAAGCCAGAGCATCTGGACACGGGGACACGAAAGTGTCCACCGGATGGTTCCAACTAGTCACAAGAGATCGATGGAACCCGCCATGTGGAGCATCCACCTGGTGGAAATGATCCTGGCCCGAAGGGACAGGGAGTCGGCTAGGACGTTCAGGCGACCGGGAATGTGACGAACAGCCACCCCGGCGTGGACATCCTGAGCGAGCAGTATAAGATCCCAAGCCAATTCGTACATTGGAACAGAGTGCGTGCCGCCCTGGTTCCGAATGTAAGCAACCACCGTCGAATGGTCGAACAACAGAAGGACCTGGCGATTCGACAGGTGAGGGATCCACTGCCTGAAACGCAGAAGAGCAAGAAGCTCCTTCTGGTTGATGTGTAGAGCTGCATGATCCTGGTCCACCATCCCGTGAATGGAAAGACCTAGAGGATCCAACATCGCACCCTATCCGAGATTGCTGGCATCTGCCGTCAGAACGCGATCAGACGTGGGTAAGTCCAACGGAACACCCTGCGAAAGCCACTGGACATCCGCCCAGAGGAGAAGGTGAGGATAAAGATAGTCTGGAAACTGAAGCACCAGATCCAGAAAATCTACATTCGGCCTCCAGCGACTGAGCAGAAAGTGTTGGAGAGGTCTGACACGCAGCCGACCTAGAGGAATGAGATCCGTCACCGAACAACAGAGACCGATTAGCCAGAGAAAACTCCGAGCCGTCGCGGATGTGGACTGGGACAGAGTCGGAGCAAAAGCTGAGAGAATCACAGCCTTGGCCTGGGGAACCGCCACCAAATTGAATTGTGTGAGGAAAGCCATCCCCAGATGATAAAACGACTGAGAAGGGACCAGGTCCGACTTCTCCTCATTGACTCTGAAACGTAGCGACGTGATCAAGCTCAACAGAGTGGCGACATCCGACTCCACGAAGGCAGCATTGGAATGCCCCTGGAGGATATCGTCCAGATATGCCGAAGTAGTCACCCTGGACTGTGTGCGATGGAAAGCTATCACATGCGACATCAGTCTGGTGAAAGACCAAGGAACCAGGTTGAGGCCGAAAGGTTTGGCCTTGAACTGGTAAACTCGCCCCAGAAAAATGAACCTGAGATACTTCTGTAACGCCCAATGAATCGGAACGTGAAAGTAAGCGTCTCGCAGGTCGAAGCTGGAAGCGAAATCTCCCTGGTGAATTGAATGGAGGACCGACCTGAAAGTCTCCATGCTGAACTTGGGAGCAATGATAGACTGGTTCAGGAAACTCAGATCGAGAACCGATCGGAGTCGGCTGTCCTTCTTCGGCACCAAGTACAGGCGGGAATAGAAACCCACTAACCAAATGTTCTTAATGACCTCAATCGCCCCCTTTGTCAGGAGATTGTCTATCTCCGTGGACAAAAGTTCCCGACGTAAAATGTCTGAAGGAACTGTGGTTGGAAAAGGCACCCCGGACAGAGTGGAGTGCCGTCGGAAAGACATTCGCAGCCCGAACCAAATAACATCTAACATCCAAGGATCGGATGTGATGGTGGCCCACGGTCTGCGAACTCTGCTATCCTTCCTCCAACCTGGGACGAGTCGAGGTGAGGACCTTCATTGCGAACCCCGAAGAGGCTCGCGAGAGGAGAAAACACCTCTACTGAATGAAGAATCCTGGGAGTTCCCTCAAGACTGCCGACGCTTACTCTTACCCCTTGAGTAAGAAGTGGAAGCGGTGGCAGAAGGATCAGCCCCTTTTGCTTCGCAGAGGAAGCAGAGGGTACTTGTTAGGCTTGGAACGGCCCGTGCCTACCCTAGAAAGCTGATCAAGCTGAAGAAACAGCAGCTGATCGTTGGAATGACGTAGGACGTCATCCCGGACCGTCAACACAGAATCATGGAAAAGTTGCGGACCTGCCAAAAAAAGCAGATCGAAGAGTAGCGTACTGCACCTCAGGAAGGGATCGACCTGTGTCCCGCACAGAGTCCCTTCGAACTAATTCCAGATTAGCCATGTTACAGACATGCGTGTGAGAAAGATGCATGAGCGCCTTGGACAGCACACGCAAAGGAGCCTGTACCTCGTCAAACTTATCTGAAGGCAGATAAGCAGCAAAAGCTGAGACGACGTGATCGGAGAGAGAAAGCATACCAAGCATCTCTCTCGATAAGCCCAATGTGGACTCCAGAGTCATCATCGGAATGACGGCAGACTTGGACTTGGAAAGCCCGAGGGAATTGGAGTCCTGATCCAAAACCGTCAAAGTCTGGTAGACCCGACAGATTGGCGGAATCGTAGGAACGATAACGCGCCGGAGGCAAAAAGGTGTCAACCCTGGTGAAGAACGGAGCCTTCATAGCCCTGGAACTTAGCTTGGAGTCCAAGGCTGAAAATGCTTCAACCAACTGTACCGAAGGACACGGTCGAAGACGCCCAGAAGCAGGATGCTCCACAGACAGTTGGCGCGCGACCGATGATCGCGGCCTGGCTGACACTGTCGACTGGTTAGATGGTTTGAGATCTGGAAGGAACCCAAACACGAAATCAAGGGCTGCCCCCAAGTCCGAAGACTGCTGGCTCTCGACATCAAGCATGTCTGACTCTTCCCCTGAGCCGGAAGACACATAGCCCATCGTGGGCAAACCAGCCGGCGCCTCCCATGGTGTCGGAACACCAGGGGATCAGAAAGTGGCCTGTTTCCAATCCCGGGAGGCGGCGCCATAGGAGGCACCTGGAAACCACTCGCTGCCTCGCTGGAAGCAACAGGAAGGCTCGTTGACAGAACCTGAGTGAGTAAGGAGAGGGCCTCCCTAAGCTCACTGCCCGTACTGGCCGGTTCGACAGGGGAACGAACCGGCAAAGTGGCTTCACCTCTGACCCTCTGAACCAGCGAAGGGTCACGATCCTCCAAAAGACCCGACGTGGGACGACGGGCGGCAGCCGAAAACGTCTGAAGGCAGACGTGTATAGGGGTGTGACACACCCCGAGGATCAACATAGCAGGAACTCATGAGAGTCACCGCTGACCTCTGCAGGGCAGAAGGTCCAGGCTGCACAAAAGACGTTGGACCCCCAAAACTGGTCGTGTGGCCAGAATGAGTGGACGGAAACGCCACGGAGTTCATAGTGTCCCACTAAGAACAACCGAATCCAATGACAACTGTGGTGCTCGACGGCGCAGAGACCACAGGAGAGGGTCCGGCCGGCAGCCACTTCCAACTTCGCCGAGTTGAAGTCAGGGAAGGCTGAGGCCGATACCCCCACGTCTACACAACCAGACACCGCAGCAGACCACTGCAGGTATAAAACTACTGTGCTCAATGGCTGAGAGGACACAGTATGGGGTTCAGTCGGCAGCCCCATTTGACTTCGCCGGGAGGAAGTCTGGGAAGGCTGAGGCCGAAACTCCACAACCACACTACAGACATCCCTGCAGACCCTGGCAGGGAGAAGCCGAGGCCGGCTAAAAACGGTGCCCAATGATGTTGCAGACGGAACAGCAGTAGCAGCAGATACGACGGGAGCTGTTGGAACTGGCGGAGAGAGCCACCAAACTCGGCCTCCAAAGGAGGAGTCTCAACCCTAGTGACAGCCTCAGATGTCGACTGGAGAGGGCGCATAGTCCCGGAACCAGGCATCTCTACACCAGAAAACCAACAGCTCCCGCAGTATCCACCACGGTAAAACACTGCACATTCCCCACGGAAGGGGAATAACTCTCACCAGACATGGTCGAATCGGGAAGCCCCGAAACGACAGCGGTCCCCCCCCGCGCTCCCCCCCCCCCACTGGTGCGGGAGGAGCTGCACATCCCCCACGGAGGAGGAGCAATTCTCATCAGACGTGGTCGAATCTGGCAACCCAAAACAAAAGCGAAAAGCGTTCACCACCCCCCATGGGAGTGGGAGGAGCTGCACATTCCCCACGGAAGGGGTCAAAACAGACGTGGTCGAGTCGGGGGGGGACGACAGTGCCCCCCCCCTCCCCCACAGGTGTGGGAGGAGCTGCACATCCCCCACAGAGGGGGTAAACTCATATCAGACGTGGTCGAATCGGGAGGCTCCCGAAACGACTGCATTCCACACCACCCACGGGTGCGGACGAAAAGGACACGAGAATGCACCAATGGCGAGGCAAAAGGAATTGCCCTAAAGGAACCGAACTGGAAAGAACAGAGGTGAGAGCACTAGAAGAAAAAGGTGAACTCAACAGAAACAGAAAGTAGAAGAACACCCTCAACTACGAGAGAAGGTGGCAGAACCCAGATGGCCGACACCTACTCCAAATTCCAATAAAATTTTTTATCAACCGAAAAAATTCATAGTCGAATCGCGATGACACGAAGTCACAAAACATTCGCGAAAACGGAATAGTAATTAATAAACAATGAGAATGTGGTTGAAAATATAAACGAGAATATATAAAACACAGTCCTGTTATTATACGATCTTCAGATCCATAATTCCAGTCACAGGAAAACCATTATCCACGAGTTGAATTATCACTGTTCCCCGTGGGAACCCCGGGAAGTAAGCAGCACTTGTTTACTGTGGTAAACCAGTTCCGCTTTACTAGTAAAATAGGACCCAGTCACCAATGCTTGGGGTGAAAGTCCTCTAAAATGGGCAACATGTTGATCAACGATCGACTAAACTTGACTTCATCTCCATGTTGTGTCATGATTAGCCATGGTGCATAAATATGTGACGTTAACCACCAACAAACAAACAAACAATTATCACTGTTACATAATGCATATGGCGGAAACACATCCTGCTCGTGCTTCGGATAGAAAAAGAAATGACGAATTGATGCATTGCGCACTGTTTCGGAAGTCGTGGATTTGTACTATGGAAGAGCGTCCCATACTGGGTGTGCGCCGATGGCGCTCGGCCCAGTTTTGGCTTATTTTTTTCGTGGTGTTTTTACACCACTTTTCTTTCCCAAATCTTGGGAAAGATTAAAATAGAGAGTATTTTATCCGAGTTAGGTTCTTCCACTGTAGTGCAAGCCTGTAGTAAACAATTGAGGTAGGTTGATAAGAAATTGCATTATTACAAAAAATTCATAGAAACAGAAAATTACCAATTTCAACAGAATACAGTGTAATAAGTTGAAGGGGGTTAATATGACTGAAGGCCTAATTGGTAAGAACTTGATTTGAACAAACTTGAATCTGACCTCACTGATGATTTCCCATATTCAATATCAACAGATTCCGACTGATGGATCCGAACAAGATTTCAAAAGAACTATTCCTCATATTGTACAAAGTTAAACTTCGGGCTCACACAGGAAGCCCAAATATGATCCCAGAGGCTTAATTTGAACACACCTGAATAAAACCCTTCATGCTGAATATTAAATCTCATCAGTGAATCAGAAGATTTTCAAAGAACTTTCACTTATATTACACTAGATTAAAGTTTGGGCTCTGATTGCCTAAATATAATCCCAGGGACTCCATTTGAACAAATTTGTATCTGCATGTGTACCAAATATCAAAAGATTCTAATGGTGGATCAGAAGAAGATTTTCAAACAATATTCTTCATATTGCATTAAGTTAAAATTCAGGTTCAAACAGGAATCCCAATTATGAACCCAGGTATATGATTTGAACAAACTTGAATCTGATCTTCCTTAGTATGTCATATATTGAATATCAACTAGTGCTTTAGAAGATTTAATTTTTGAAAATATGACGTCTCAGGATTCTGGGTTTTTTTACCCAAACAGTGCCCCGTGACAAAACCAAATGCAATTTTTTTGCCCATTTCCTTCAACTGGTCCTAAGGATGCTTCATACCAAATAACATTTCTATGCTCTGTGTGGTTTTGGAAACTGGGCGTTTGAAAAAAAAAATTCTATTTTTAGCTCATGGGTTTCCTACTGGGATACAGGAAAAATTTCTTTTCGAAACAATTACTTGTGACCTGATAATGTTAAATACCAAATTTAGTTTACTTCAGCCTGTTGCTCCAAAAATAGAAATTTGGGGGCAGGACCAAAAATCTTGTCCCTCCAAGAACAACTGAAAATATTGCCCCTCAAACCTCCCTTGAACAAATTCTAGTGTACATCTCGAATGGAAGCTGAATACCACATGTCAAGTTATTTCATCCATTGCATCTTGAGAAGATGTTTTTAAAATTTGGGGTAATTTTCTCCACCCACTCACCATTGGAGGCAGCATATTAATTTTAACAAAACTGCCCATTCCCATTCATCATTCAGACGAAGAGTGATCACTATAGGTCACCCTGACCTTCAATTAGATGAGTTCACAAGCTGATATATCATACCATCAAGCCAGAAAATAAGCCGACCTTCATCTGCAAAATGAGGTCCCCAGGGGGGTGAATGGTATCATAACTAAATTTACCCTCTGGGAACCTCATTCTGAATCAGGGCCTCAAAACTAAACAGAAAGAGATACCCAGGGGATAAATTGGCCCAGTGTATGGAATAGCATCATCAAATTCACCCTCTGAGGGCCTCATTTTGCAAACATCAGACTGCTTATTTTCGGGCCTGCATACCATTCCAGAAATATGAGTGCAACCCACTTATAGAATTTTCAGTGCCCCACCCACTTCACTGAGCACTAAAATTCAACAAGTTGATTATCAAAAGGATCTTTTTCAATACCCACCCTCAACACATAACCAATACATGAGAAGTTCAGTAATGTCATACTTGAAAACTTTCACTACAGAAACTCACCCTCGACATGTGACAAAGAGATGAGGCTTATCAGTAAAGTCATTCTTGAGTCAACTGACAAAATCAAAACCAATATTGCTGCCATGGCAACAGCAATATGTCTGCCATATGGCAAAGTAAATATGACAGGTGTGGTAGACATAATAAATATGGAATTAGGACAATTATTGAAAGAAACCTTCCACTACCCCAAATGAATATCAAACCTGGACAATTATCAAAAGGAATCTTCTACTACCCACCCTCAACACATCATCAAGAGATGAGAATAATTATTGAAGATGTTTTTTAGTTAACTGGTAGAGTGCTAAATTATTTTTGGCCATCAAAATTCACATGTCTTTGCCTTGTTACAATTTATAGGAGAGTGCCTGTGGGCACTCTCCTATAAATTATAACAAGACAAATCCGAACAGACTAAATAATAATATCACTTCAAATATAATATGAAGCACAGCCATTGAATTTGAAGCCTTTGAGTTGCAGTACCTGCATTGAGAATAAAGCCCAAATATGGGCTTCCAGCACTCTACCAGTTAACTGACAGAACCCAAAATCACTATGGCTTCCATATTCAATATTGCAGCCATATTCAATATGGCAGCCATACTGAATATTGAATCTGCACAATTATCAAAAGGAACCTTCTTGGACCCATACTCAATATATCACCAAGAGATGAGACTGATCAGTGGCAAGCATACTGAATATCAAATCTGGACAATTATTGAAAGGAATCTTACACTACCCACCCTCAACACAGTACCACAAGATAAAAATTATTTGTGAAGGCATTTTTTGAGTTAACTGACAGAAACCAAAATCAATATGGCTGCCATGGTAAAAACAATATGGCTTTTTTGTCTCATTATAATAGGTCTATACACAGGGAATTAATGATAAAATAATAACTGCAGTCTGCATCCAGCAGTTATTATTTTATCCACCTGTATATTGATATTTGACTGACCCATCTCACTGTAAGTGTACACAAAGGTGATACCATTCCAGGAATCGAGGGTTCAAAGGGTTAAATGTGGAACAAAACTAATATTGTGCATCACATAATACTACGTTAGGTAAAGAATTAAAACAATGATATTTTTATTTATTTTTTAATTGCTATTCTACATGTTAATCCAAAACAGGGCCATGGTTCGACCCCCACCAGGGGTAATTGCATAGTGTCCTTGGCTTGGCACTTAATCTTGATTCCTCATGTGGGGGCATGGTGGCAGTGTGAACTAAGGTGTACTGCACATTGATGGTGCATTTGTCTTCAACGAATGATAACCCTACTTATGTGAAGTTAGTACACTGGGGAATCTGACAGTTGCTCACCACTGCTCAGTTGTTAAGACCTGCTTCCCCCACCTCTACACTGTCTCGAGTATCATTAAACCCCAATAATAAAAAAAATTCCTTATAAATGTACATACTTTCTAACATACAAAATCAAACAATTTAAATCAATAATTTGATTTCTGCTGATCACAGTCTGAAAACTGAATTACTGTCAGTGAAAGAGTTCTGTATGAAGCAAGAGGAAACTTACTCTGAACTTTCTAGACCGGATTACATATTCAGGGTTAACCTGTTAGTGTTAATAAAGCAAACAATTGAGTATGATTATAACATGTATTGCTCACTTCTGTTATGAAGAACATGAATGAGAGAAGTACTAAAGGTGCAAAAACGATCAGAATCAACATAAAAAATATTCTTAACCCTAAAGGGACTAACTCCCACTTTGACCATGTTTTACTACAACAGAACAGGTGCCCAACATGCAGTCTCTGGGATAACTCACAAGTTACATTCGAAATTCCTTGGCTGTTGTTTATAGCCAAGTCTTGTCTGCCTACAAAGACAGCTAAGACTTGCCTAAAAACAACACAAAGCCGCAGGATGGAGTGTTGCAAAAATGTATAAAACTCTTCACATCTTTAAAGGGTTAAAAGATGGTAGTTTCATTAAAATGAGGGCTCCTCCGCACTCAATTTGTTTTATTGGTATGCCTACTACAAATTCCCAACAATGAACCAAATACTGACATGGAAGTACATGTAGTTTAGTTTCACCAATGGTTAACTGATAGATTGCTACATTTTTAATTTATCAATAATTGGTTACTTTAATAATTTATCAGAGTGCCTAATGGCATTCTCCAAAAATAAAACACTTTCTTATTGAGAAAATTACCCATTCTTTCAGAATGTGAAGCATATGTTAAGAATATGAAACTGTCTTTGTGGCAACTGCTCTTTCTATCAAACTCAAATATGAGCTTCCAACACTGACACAGTTTATTGTTGTTGCTTCCCATCAGCCTTGACAATCCCCACACTGTATGTCTCAAAAATATTCATTGTTGTTGCTTTCCATCAGCCCTGACACTGTATGTCTCAAAAATATTCCATCATTGTCAATGGAAACGGGTTTATTTTGCCGCAAATATAGTAACCAAATATGAAATTAGTTTAATGAGAAACCACTGGTATTTAAAACTTATATTTATATCACATTTACAAGGTCAGACATGTTTGTTTCTTTTTCTATCCTTGCGGAACAGTAGACGACATACTGTGTTTTAGCACCTTTAGAACTAAAAATTTAAAATAAATAGTTGCAGTTTATTAGTTGATAAAAGAAATGAAAGCAATTGCAAACTGTTCCATTAATGGAAAGACATTTAATGACACCTTTGGCATTCATGATTTAGTGGTAGTAAAAAGGCATGAAGTCTAGTTCAGCAAAGCGATTTTTATGACCCTCATATTTATAGAATTTGAACGAAAGACATTATATGCAGGGTTTATTTTTGCCAGTGTGGCAAAACTGTACACAAAAGAAAACTATCTGTGCTCTATACCTAAGAGTTTCAGCTGAGAAACCTGTAGATGGCACAAACATAGATGCAGTAGGACTTATCTGGTAGAATGCTTGATTAACCCTTCGATACCTCTTGTACGTCTTATGATGTACGAATTCAAACAGCCTGTTGATATTTTGTGGACACTTGTTTTGTTATTATTTTTCGATTTTTAAAATTTTTATCCAGAATTCCTTTTTTCTCCCAAATAGTGCTCAGTGACAACTCTTGAGCCAAATGTTATCGCAGCTTAAAATACTAATATAATCCTGCAGTCAAGACTTCTTAACTGGTTGAGTGCTAGAAGCCACTATCAGGGCTTTTAAAAAACAAGAGGCCCCAAGGGGCCTGAGGGCACTCACCTGACATGGTAGCCTAAATATCAACCCAGAGAACTGATTTCAACAAGTTGCATCTGCTCCTCCTAAGAAAAGCTTATACCAAATATCCAAAGATTCTGACCAGTGGATCTAAAAAAAAAGATTTTTAAAGAATATTCCTCATATTGAACTAAGTTATAATTCGGGCTCCCACAGGGAGCCCCTATATGAACCCAGGGACTTGGCTTTAACAAACTTGAATCTCACCCCCCTAAGGATGCTGCACACCAAATATCCTAACATTCCAACTGCTGGATCTGAAGAAGATTTTTAAAGAAAATTCCTTATTTTGAACTAAGTTACAATTCAAGCTTCCACAGTGAGTCCAAATATGGACCAAGGGACATGGCTTGAACAAACTTGAATCTCACCCCCCTAAGGATGATGCATATCAAATATCATAACATTCCAACTGCTGGATCTGAAGAAGATTTTTAAAGAAAAATTCCTCATTTTGAACTAAGTTATAATTCGGGCTACCACAGTGAGCCCAAATATGAACCCAGGGACTTGGCTTGAACAAACTTGAATCTCACCCCCCTAAGCATGGTGCATATCCAATATCAAAAGATTCTGCCTGCTGGATCTTGAGAAGAAGATTTTCAAAGAAATTTGCCTGAAATGCACTAAGTTCGAATTCGAGCTTCTATAGTGAGCCCAAATATGAATCTAGGGAGCTGATTTGAACAAACTTGAATCAGATCCACCCCACAATGTTGCATACCAAATATCAAAAGATTCTGCCTGCTGAATCTGGAGAAGGTGATTTTTTAAGAAATTTGCTTGAAATGCACTAAGTTCGAATTCAGGCTTCTATAGTGAGCCCACATATGAATCCAGGGGGCCGATTTGAACAAACTTGAATCAGATCCACCCCACAATGTTGCATACCAAATATCAAAAGATTCTGCCTGCTGGATCTGGAGAAAAAGATTTTTTAAGAAATTTGCCTGAAATGCACTAAGTTCGAATTCGAGCTTCTATAGTGAGCCCAAATATGAATCCAGAGGGCCGATTTGAACAAACTTGAAGCAGATCCACCCCTCAATGTTGCATACCAAATATCAAAAGATTCCGCCTGCTGGATCTGGAGAAGAAGATTTTTGAAGAAATTTGTCTGAAATGCACTAAGTTCGAATTCGAGCTTCTATACCGAGCCCAAATATAAACCCAGGGAGCCGATTTGAACAAACTTGAATCAGATCCACCCCCACAATGTTGCATACCAAATATCAAAAGATTCTGCCTGCTGGATCTGGAGAAGAAGATTTTTTAAGAAATTTGCCTGAAATGCACTAAGTTCGAATTCGGGCTTCTATAGTGAGCCCAAATATGAATCCAGGGGGCCAATTTGAACAAACTTGAATCAGATCCACCCCACAATGTTGCATACCAAATATCAAAAGATTCTGCCTGCTGGATCTGGAGAAGAAGATTTTTTAAGAAATATCAAAAGATTCAGATCCACCCCACAATGTTGAATACCAAATATCAAAAGATTCTGCCTGCTGGATCTGGAGAAGATTTTTTATGAAATTTGCCTGAAATGCACCAAGTTCAAATTCGGGCTTCTATGCTGAGCCCAAATATAAACCCAGGGGGCCGATTTGTACAAACTTGAATCAGATCCACCCCACAATGTTGCATACCAAATATCAAAAGATTCTGCCTGCTGGATCTGGAGAAGAAGATTTTTTAAGAAATTTGCCTGAAATGCACTAAGTTCGAATTCGGGCTTCTATAGTGAGCCCAAATATGAACCCAGGGGGCCAATTTGAACAAACTTGTGTGTTATGCAACTGACCCTGTCAATGCACAGTCTTACTGAGTACAGTACATGGAGAGTGGATTGTAACTAAATCACCTGCAGAGTGACGTTATCACCCAAGCTATAACTTTCTAATTTTGTACATATCGACAAAAAACACAAGCAATGTTTCTGCCAATGGACCTCCAGGTTTAATCCGGAGGTCCATTGGCTGAAACTTTGTTTGTGCTGGTTATGCTTTGCGACAAATTTGCAATTATTGCTTGGGTGGAATCTCCACTCTGCAGGTGATTTAGTGATAATACACTCTCCACGTACTGTACATATTCAGGTAGTTTGTGAAATGCCAGTTAACAATTTTTTAAAACCAGAAAGTAGGACTAACCCTCTGCAGTGCACAGGGTTAGTCCCACTTTCTGGTTATAAAAATTCGCATTATTAACTAAGTAATTAACTCTGTGTGTTAGGGACCTGCAAATTGCCAGTTTTGATCAAATCGAATTGGTGAAAACGAATCGAATTTTGAAACAGTTAATTTGTAGCATTTGTACTGGTTTAGGCAGTGTATATTTTCATGTAGTGTGTAATATGACAACCGATTAACTAACCCTGCGCAATGCCTATGGTTAGTCAGTGTATGTTTGCTTACCAAGTAACTCGGTGCAATGCACAGGGTTAATCACCCTTTTCTTTCTGATTTTAAATAAGATCATCTATACTATGTGACTAACCCTGTCCAATGCACAGCCTTAGTGATTGCACTTTTTCATGTGTCACACTTCCTGGTTTTAAAAAAATTACATTATTAACTGAGTAACTAACCCTGTGCACTGTACAGCCTAAGTGTAAATCTCATACTGTAATGGCCAAAACCAGACAGTACTATTCTCAAAAAATATTCAAACTCAGTTTATGAAGCCTCATTGGAATGGATTGCAGACAGTTTTCTTTTAGTGAATTCTAAAAATGAAAACATACTCTATTTTCAATTAATTGCTTGTTTAATGTTAGTGTAAAAGTTAAAAAAAAAAAAGAGTTAAATTCTGATTTGTAAATATTGCCTGGTCTTGCAGAAGTAAGAACACAAATCATGCTGAAGTATTTCACCCTCTACCTAATGAAATGGCAACATCCACCTGTATATTTTACATATTGAACAATTGAAAACAAGACTGACAGTGATCGTGAACTATGACCTTGACCTACATCGAACAAAAAAAAGCTTTGTGCGTGACACATCGCCTCCCATAGACAGACTGACAGCCAGAAATGACAAACACTATATGCCCCCAAAAACATTTTTGGGGAGCATAAAAAATTATTTTTCAGAAATGTCAACAAAACCATAGCATATGACTCCTTCGTTGGAATGTGCTAATCAAGCTTGTTCCAATGAGCGTTTACACATGATTTTGTGGAAATTTTGTGGAAATTTTTCAAAATAAACACAATTGAGGCCCACAAAGTAAATCTTCTGTTTCTCAGGTCATTTTTGTAAAATTGCATGTGGGTGGGCATTTTTTATTTTATTTTTTAGTCATGTAATTATTTCTTTGCCATCAAAGTTCATATTCTTGGTTTGTTTCATGTTTTAGGCCTCAAAATCTACAGAATAGCATAGATGGTGGTGAATGTCGTCCCTTGAGTGCAAGAAGGCTTTGCAATGCTAAAGCATTGCAAAGCCTTATTGCACTCAAGGGACAAATTTATCAGTTTTATTAGCTAAAATATCAGACATTCGATGTAAACCATTTCATTTCTATTTTTTTTTAAGTTTGCATTGTTATTAAAAGAGAGTATGTAACAGCCAAAATGACCATACAGAAGGGCCTGAGAAACAGATTCTTAACTTTCTTAGGCCTAAAATTCCAAATTTTGATATTGTGTTTTTGGGGTAAAGGGTTAACCTTCACCTGATATGGCTAGAAGATAGCACTTGCAATAAAAGTTCTCGGATAACTATAAGGCCAAACAAAATAAATAAATAAAATGATACTCGGGCAATTTCTTTTTCAAATCAGTAAAGGAGAGAGGGCTTTATTTTATTTATTTTTTTTGTATATAGTGAGCATTGAAACTGAGGCTTTCTGGTGTCTTTTTTACACACCAAATATATGGAAGGTGCATAATTTGACAAATACACTTAATTTTAAAAATAAAACGATTTTACACCTATAATTTTGCTCTTCTGATTTTTACATCAATCAATCAAAAAATGTAAAAAGTTTTGAGTGTCCCAATTTTGTAGTAACATTGGAAGACACTGCAAGGCAAGAAAAAACCTACAATGAGAGAGTCCAATTTCAATGATGGATTGCCTAAGAATCAAAACATTTTTTTTCCTAAATGTTCATTATTACCTCAAAAACATAGGTTAGGACTCTTTATTGAAATGGGCTCAACAGGTTCATTCCACGAGGATATCACAAGCTACCGGTATGTTTTTGGAGGCAACAATTATTAAAATTTGAACAGTGACATTTGTGAATAGCACTGGATGTGCCCATTACAGTAGGCAAAGGTTAATATTAATGAAAATGAGGTACAAGTGTAACAGGTTCAGTGCTGAATCAGTTCAAAATGATAGCCCTGATTTTTACTATATCACATTCCATGGGAATGGCTACATTGTATCTTTTAGTCATAAATTTAAATTTCTTTTATTTTATTAGAGAGTTGTGGAAGGCATGGGCAATGGAGTAGTTTCAAAATGGATGCAAATTCTTAGAACTAGGGCCTCAATGGTTAAATTTTAGAAAATATATACAAATGAACTTTGTTTTTAATTATGAAATATGTACTGGTTCTACTCACAGGGGTATAACAATACTCTCAAATTCTAAAATATTCAAGATTTGAAAACTGATTTTCACTGCGATCTCGCAAAAATCAAAACCGACGCTTAGGAATCAAGACACATTTTAAAACCTGCATGGCAATACCAAGACAATACTCCTGCAGCCTATGTTAGAAGAATCATACCCAATGTGATGGTTACCAGATCCTTTTATACAGTGGGACTAACTTATAGGATATTGCTTTAAACGGGGTGTTCTCACTTTGCCAGCAGGTATTGTTCTCATAACTAGAGGCTCTACAGAGCATGTAATCACTCACCTGGAAATACAAATAACTAGAGGATGGCCACCAAAGGGTGGCTGATTCCCCCGAAAAAAGCCTTGATAGCCATTCCAACCTTATTCGCGACACACCCTCTGGTTGTGAGCAATAATAATACCAAGTATCATTAATATCCTTGAAGGCTGTAAGAAGTTATGAAGCGGACACGAATTCCGTCTACGCCCGGACAGACAGACGGACAGACAGACAGACAGATGAACAGACGGACGATGTCACGGCTAGATTCCCCCGAATTTTTTTCGGGGGAATAAAAATGTGATTTCCCATAGGCTTTCCATGGTAACTATGAGCTGCAATTGTGGCCATGTTTGCAACATTAGATCAAAATTACATGAGGATCATTGGTAGAAGGTGACCCAGTCTTCAATCACGTGAGGTTTCAAAACATTTGAATCCATCAAACAGAATCATAGAATGTCTCTGGTAGCCATATTTTCCAGCCAATGGGAACAAAAAGAGGATCGTTTGTAGAGAGCTTCCTACAGACCATTCTTGCCAAGTTTTGGTTCACGTCAGCTCAATAATTCCAGAGAGAAGATGAGAATGTGATTTCCTATAGGTTTTTTCTATAGTAACTATAAACTGCAACTGTGGCCATGTTTGCAAAATAATCAACATTAAAATGAGGAAGGTTGGTGGAGGGTGTCCCAGTTATCAACCATTCAAAGTTTCAAAACATTTGGCCCTGTGGTTTCAGAGGAAAAGAGTTTTCAAAATTGATCAAAGAATGCTTCTGGTGGCCAGGTTTTTTCACCCAACAGGAATAAAATGAGTAACAGTTGTAGAGAACCTCTCAGACAAATCCTGCCAAGTCTGGTTCACACTGGCTCAGTACTTTCAGTGAAGATGATGAAAATGTGATTTCCTATAGGGTTTCTATAGTAACTATATGCCACAATTGCAGCCATAATTGCAACCCGATGAAGATTAAAATAAGGATCATTGGTAGACAGGGTTACAGTCATCAGTCACATTAAGTTTTTTTTAAACCATTTGGCCTTGTAGTTTCAAATACACACATTTATGAATTCTGTTTCAACAAAAAAATCACTAAAAAAAGGGTTAAAATATTTTGAAAATTACATTTTTTTTTCAGACAGTATTCTCTTTCAAAATAGCTTTTAGATAGGTAAAGGGTTACAGGAATCTTAAAAGATATACGATATTTACTGTCATCTGAGCTGACATGATTGCAAGATAATAAACAAACTTCCCTAGATTTTCTAAACAATCCGTCAACATGTATCAAACATAATTAGATTACAGCTGATGATATCAACCTACAGTTGCACTTGTTTTACAGTACAAGTCAAAATAAGTTGTGTAGGATAATCCTATAAACTATGTATCTTTTCTCTTCCTACACTGATAAGACCAGAAGCTGACATCATTTTCTGGAAAGCTCTCACTGAGAGTATTTCAAGAAAATGTCAGATTCTGATCTTGTCAGGGCAGAAGCTACAGTCTTCTTAGTTTATTGCAGTTATGCTACAGCATATTTTGTCTTGAACTGTATACACAATATTTTGGGTTTTTTTTCCCAATTCTCAGTGGAGAAAAAACAGGAACCAACCCTTACCAGATTCTCAAAAACAAGTATTTGGCCGACAGTACTGATCTTCGTGCAGACAGGAGAGTCATTGGGTTAAGCATTAGAATATAGCCTCTGGTGGCCACATATTTCCATCCTCTCATAGACCATTCCTGCGAAGTTTGGCTCACGTCAGCTAAGTAGTTCCAGAGAAGAAGAAGAAAATGTGATTTTCCATAGGGTTTCTATAGTAACTATAAGCTGCAATTGTGGCCATGTTTACAACCCGATCCCCATTAAATGAGGATCGTTGGTAGAGAAGGTCCCAGTCATCACTTAGGTGAAGTATCGAAAGATTTGGCCTGGCAGTTTCAGAGGAGAAGATTTTTGAAAATCCACCTATCAGAATCAAAGAATGCCTCTGGCGGTCATCTTTTTTAACCCACATGAACAAAATGAGGATCGTTTATAGAAGACCTCCCATGGACCATCCCTGCCAGGTTTGGTTCACGTCAGCTCAGTAGTTCCGGATAAGAAGATGAAAATGTGATTTCCCATAGGGTTTCTATAATAACTATAAGCCGCAATTGTGGCCATGTTTGCAACCCGATCAACATTAAATGAGGATCGTTGGTAGAGGGGGTCCCAGTCATGTCATCATTTATGTGAAGTATCACAACATTTGGCCTGGCAGTTTCAGAGGAGAAGATTTTTGAAAATCCACCAATCAGAATCAAAGAATGCCTCTGGCGGCCATGTTTTTCAACCCACAGGACCAAAATGAGCATTGTTTGTAGAGGACCTCCCATAGACTATCCCTGCCAGGTTTGTTTTCACAGGTTTTTCCAGAGAAGAAGAGGAAAATGTGATTTCCCATAGGGTTTCTATAGTAATTATAAGCTGCAATTGTGGTCCCAGTCATGATTTATATGAAGTTTCAAAACAGTTTCAGAGAAGAAGTTTTTTGAAAATCCACCAACCAGAATCAAAGAATGCCTCTGGAAGCCGTTTTTTTTATCTAATTGGAACAAAATGAGGACTTTTTGTAGAGGACCTCCCATAGACCATTCCTGCCAAGTTTGGTTCACACTGGCTCAGCGGTTACAGAGAAGATGAAGATGTGAAAAGTTTACTGACGCCAGACGACGGACGCCAAGTGATGAGAAAAGCTCACATGGCCTTTTAGGCCAAGTGAGCTAAAAAGGTTTTAATAAGTTAGACAATACAGATTTAAAGTATAGTCTGTACTATATTTCTGGGTACTTTTTGCACTTATATACATTAAATACTAATTAATATTATAAGTTATCTCTGTCAACATGTATGGAATATGGAGATTTAATACCTGGATGTCGGTTTTTAAACACCGAGCCACAGGCGATGTGTTTAAAAATGAGACATCCAAGTATTAAATCTCTATATACCACACATGTTGGCGAAGATAACATTTTTGTCTCGTTTGAAACACAATACAAGCATAAAGGAAATAAATTTGGGGACGCATTTCTCAGCTCCACAATCACTTGGACCAAATTCTTGATAATTATTTTGTTTTTATAATCGCAGAAGGCAACAGATAGAGTTACATTCCTTGGGTCATTAAGGAAACGAGTAAACAGTATTTAGTTGACATATCGTCCCCTGAGTTTCAACGTGTTCTATGTGCCTACTGGCCCATAGAACACTTTGGTACTCAGGGGATGAATTATTTGCTCTTAATTTTATTTTTATGATTGAATTGTCGGAAATCTGATGATATTTGAATGTGACTATTTTCTGTTTTTTTGGTTCGATTTTTATTTCGAGGCGAGCAAAATTGGAAAGCTTTCGTTTAAACCATATACCCCAATGTTTCTGGACGTTGCACGCTCTCATATACCTTGGATGTTGGGTGCATCCTTTGCCATGCTTATTCGTCCAGGGCATTCTGACCAATCAAAAGACCAAATTTATTGGGATATAGGGACAAATTTATTTATTTATAAATATCATTCCTTCAGTGCAACAAGATGCCAGGGAGCAGCCTAGGGAGGAATTTTAGGGAGACTTCATGTCTCCCTCCAGAAAAAATAGAGAGACTGCAGTCAAGTAGGGAGACTTCATAGGCAAGTGGGGAAACTTGAAAATATTTATGTACCATTCCCGCTGCCACTCTATATTTTCAGCTTATGGGCCTCCATTAATGCCTGATTAATCCAGGTCCAGTTGTCTATGATGCATTCTATGCCAGGTTAAAAAATTATAAAGTAATTATTGATTGAAAATCCCCCACTGTTACCCTCTTCTTCATGACCCCTACCCTCTTCTTCGTGCCAATCCCCCCAGCACCCTCCTGTGGTTGCCTTTCACCAAAATCTACTAAACTAATAATTTCCTAAGTCTGAAAGTGTGAACAGGACTAGATTTTAGATGGTTGCTTGAAAGGTACTTTTTCAAGATCTTTCATATGCACATTTGTGCCCTGTACAAAGCTTTTCTTGTCATCACTAAAGGTTTTTTCTACTTGTATTTCAATTCCAATTGTGTTTTTCTGGGAATAGATGGCCCAACAGTTAAGTGGTCAATAAAACGAAATAAAAATAAAGTGAAATAAAAATACAGTTTTAGAAAATGCGCCTGTTGTGTATACATTTTCAGCATCCTAAGTGACGTAATCAACTTTCAAACTGGGTTGTTCTGTTGAGTCGCGTAAGTCACCTATTTTCGCATTAACACTTGAAGCTCTGATTGAAACGGAACAAAATAGAAATAAAACATCCACAAAAAGCGACAAATGACCATTGACTCTCCTGCGATTTCAAATAAATGGTCGCTTATTTGACGAATGACAATGCCCATTTATCACACTCAAGCACATTCAATTCTTGAAAATAATCTTTTTCACATAAACCTCGGATCACTCAGTTCAACCTTTCCTCATTTTGGCCAATTTTTAGAGGGTGGCTTGTAATCGCCTTGATTATTTGATTATTTTGGACTTAGAAGGCCGACTTAATTGCCCTAGTTGCCCTCACGGCTGGTCCCTACAAGATGCCATCTGCAATGCTAAGGTATTGCAGATAGCACCTTGTTGTACTCAAGTGACGATATTTTGTTGAATTTAAAATTTTAAAATTTTAAACTTTTTCCATAATGCAATTATGAATTTAACCAACGCATTCCATTTTTGACCAATGGGGCAAGATTTTAAATTTCAGCTAACAGATCTTTATAATAATTTTTCTGATTTGTGCTTGGAAGTTGATGACTGCTAAGTAAGTTATCACATTTGTGATTGCCAGCTCATAACCAGTTATCGCCGATTTGAAGTAAACGCTGCTAACAAACAGGGGACCAACAACTGTGAATATCTGTCACTAAACGAATACAGACTATCGCAGAGCTGTGAACATTTCTTACTCCAGCCTGCTGCAAAGTGAGAATACACCCTTTAAACAACAACATTGGTAACAGTAGCATAACATTTTTCGAACACTCGACCATTTTCCACACCTTTTGTGCAAATATAATTAAAAAGTTAACAGTATTGATAAACTAAATTGAGATACAACAGTTACAGAATTAAACTGGAAAGACTTGAGGAAAATACGGAGTACCATTATGCTTTTCAAGATAAATATATCCCCCAACCTACAATTTAATACTCAGAAATAAAGAGAAAGGTTAAAAACAAATTGGAGTTAAGACAAATAACACAATATAAGTGTAAATCTAAGTCAAAAGTTGCATGTTATGATTAAAACACTTCCAATTTATACAAATGTACAACAATTATGAAGACACATTTTGAGTTGGAATTACTTGTATTATATGAAAACAGTCATTCCACTCTTTCACCCCTGCACATCTCTGTGGGGAAGCCTTAAAATGGATCTCTATTTTTAATCTTCTTATTATTTTTAAACTTAACTTTTGCATTTTCCAGAATTGTATTTTCTGCATCTGAATATAAATAACTGATGTGAATCAAGTAAATTTCAAAGAACAATCAATTTAAGTACTGGTGAACTGTCTCGTCTCTTTTTAAGTTAAAGGCAGAAAACACAATTTTGGTGTATACGATTGTGAAAATGTTATGGTATTGTCCCCAGGTCTTCTGGCTGTAATTTTAACAGACCCAAGCAGAAAAACCTTCCCTGGCATTGTTGGATTACAGAAAGTCACAAAAATAAGGATTCATTGGTGATTTCTTTGCTGATTGACCACCCATTGTGTCAATCATCAAAAATATGACAATGTGTCTCTGGTCTATGAACCAACCTGTTAAACTATATGAGTGGAGATATTTTTGGTGGAGAGCTTATAATTCATTCCCTGGTGTTTCCACAAACCAATGAGAAGGAACATTTTTCCCCGAGAAACAAAAACTGTCGTTTGAATAAGGCAAAGATGATGCTAGTTTGTTTGATACCAGGGGTGAAGGAGATAATTAATACAAAAATGTTGGGATGCAAGATTCATTACCAATACATCCAAGTCCCAAAATAAACCTTAAAAAAAAAAACGAGATATGTATGCTGAAAATAAACAAGGTCATGGTTATATATAAAAGTTTTTAAAATTTCCATTTTCATCTCAAATTTTGTTACTGATCAGTTCAATTAACGTACATATAGGCAGGCCTGAAAATAAGCAGTCTGACATTTGCAGAATGAGGCCCCGAAAGGGTGAATTTATCCTCTGGGTACCTCTTTCTGTTCAGTTTTGAGACCCTGATTCAGACTGAGGTTCACAGAGGGTAAATTCACCCTCTGGGGACCTCATTTTGCAGATGACAGTCTGCTTATTTTCTGGCTTGCATATAGGGTTAAAATAACAGATTGCTTTTTATAATAGAAGGGTATCCCCAACAATTTCACAAACAGACTTCAAGGACTTTCAAGGTGCTTTGGGGTTTAATTCAAGAATTTCCAAGAATGTGTTGAGACCAAATTTAAGAACTTGTAAGGAATCAAAGAAAGAAAAAAAAATAGGCAATGATTTCTGATGAAAGATGGCTAAAACCCAAGACTTAGCCATCAAACACCACTTAAAAAATACTCTTTCCAAATGCCAAGACCAACCTCCCGTATGATACAATTTCAACTGGACTAATGTAAGCACTGCTTATAAAATACTTCTGTAATGAAATGAGTTGTAGAATTTCTCTCTCAGTTATATTTTATCTTTGTTGATATTTCCAACCACTGACATCAATTCTTGGGAAGCTCGCACGGAGACCTTCCCAACAAATAGCGCAAAGTGAGCTAGTGACAAAATTTCCTTAAAGGGACAGGAACTCGAAAATTACACCTTTGCCACAATTCATCAATACACTCTGTGACCAAAACATGAAAAGGAATTGGAAATTTAAAATAATTTCTATATTTTTCATACCGACCACTGACTCAGACATTGCAGGCTAGCCCAGTTTGAAGAACCAGGCCAAATGTAAAAAAAAATATATTTTTAAAAAATTTTTAATAAAACCATATCATGTGACCTCTGATTGGAAGGAGCTCGTTCCAATGTGGGATCATATGATATGGTTCTGTTGACATTTTTTTGAAAAATTTCAAAGAACAAAAATTACTTATTTATTCGTGTTTAAGGTTATATACAGAACAAAAATTAACATAACTATTAACATTCTAATAGCGATAGTTTTTTTGTTCTGTTTTTTTTTTCAGTTCAAACATTTTTGTCAACTCCTTAATTCGTAATTAATTTAATTACATGGGTGCATGTGTCCAAATCGTTACGTAAAGGGTTAAATGATTATTGACAGATGTAGAAACAATACAGGATGATAGAATCCTAGTCTGGAGTAACCTCTTTTAAAACCAAGTATTACCCAAAATGCTAATTTAGGTTGAGTGAACCAATATATTAATGTATAATATAAATAAAAAAAAAAATTTATATTAAGATCACAAATCATGAGGTATTGTATGGAATTCACTCATGTCTTCTAAAACAGATTCAAATATACATTTTGGAATAAACCTTAACCCTTTACCCAACGAATCAACGGCATCCACCCGCGTAATATGCAAATTCAGCAGTTGAAAAAATATTATTTTTCCAAAAATTTCAACAATACCACATCATGTGACCCCCTTGTTGGAACGATCTCAATGAGCTCGTTCCAACGAGGAGTCACATGATATGGTTTTGTTGAAATTTTTTGAAAAATTTCAAAAAATGATATTTAATATATTAAATTTTGATATCGTCTGCATTGGGTAAAGGGTTAATGACCTGGTTCTTTTGATAGGAAAACGTTTCAACAATTTTGAAAGAGATTGGAGCCAATATCCATATATGAACTTCATGAGAATAGGTATCCAAAAGCAGAGAAAAGTATACAGTACCCCCTAAGAGTAAATCGTTGAAGCTTTTTAACTTCAAAGATAAACACTAAGAAATTATATTTATCCTCTAACAAGTCCTCTCACATCCTTAAATAGTGACAATGATTGTATTGAAAAGGTTATTTTATTCAGAGTAAGCAATTAAATAGAATGGAACTATTATTATTATTATTTATTGGTGCTTAAGGTCACTTTCAGCATCTATGGCAATAAATAGAACTGAATAAAGGTATTTATTATTTTCCAAAGTGTGATTTACTTGGATTTCCTGGTTTGATTATAAACAATAACTTAAGTGAATTATGCAATCAACAATTGTTTCATGTATCCGTTCGCAAACGAAGACGCTTTGCTGTGGGTGTAATGGGGACTTCATTGTTTTTTAACCCTTTACCTAACATGAAAAGCAGACGACACTTGCCAAAAAAATTCTTGAATAACTATTATTTTCATTTTTTGTTTCAAAAACATAGGTTATGACCCCTCATTGGAAAAACGAAAATTAATTGGCTATTTTATAGAATAGCGCTGGTCGATTTAGGCCATCACATTAGGTAAAGTGTTAAATAATATAATTATCATTAATAATGAAAAGTAATAAACAGAGTAATCGCTTGACTGGACTGGTTACGTGAAATAATTCATTCAAGGCGAAGGACTATATTGTAAAACACTTGTGCACATTCGTGCAGTCATGTTTGTACAACGTCTCTCACCTCTCATCAATTATTTCACGAAACCAGTCCAGTCAAACGATTACTCTCTATATCTTTTCCATATATTTCAAACAAATACCGACATAAAAATATTAATATTAATAATTAACTTGTTCATAAAAAAATATACAAAGAAAATTGTTAGTCACAATTCTTTAAAACCACCACTAAATACATATGGAGGTAGCGGAATAAGCTATTGTTAGTGTGGCAGGCACCAGCTGTTTTAAGCCTTTTTTAACATATAAAGCACATTCTATAGATAAAAGTGGAGAAAACAATTCATTGAAATACAAATAGACTAACAGCACAAATACTTTACTTCTTGGTTATTTCCAGACCAGCTGCTTCCATCAAGCAGGGCTCAACCACTTAGCTATTAACATTGCACACTTTTCAAATATAATTTAAAACATGAATACTTTTTGCTGGAAAAGTATGCAATTGGCAATGACATAAGTCGCCTGTGTTGTTTTTAAAAAGTATTTTGCATGGGCTTCAGAAAAATCATACATTCTTGAGGGATGCCTTCCCCCCCACCTTCAGTCATTTACCCTCTCCCAATGCTTGATCATTTCTACTGCTAAACTGTGCCAGTCATTAGTGTTGTACAGATTACCGGTTTTATAAGTCGGTTTCGCTTTTGCTTGAAAACCAAAACCAAAACCGTGTGACTGGTAATTGAGTATGGTTTCGGTTTTCACCTAAAATGTCGGGAAGAGATGTTTTCATTATTCAGTTTGCACTAACAATGTCTGAAATTTCAAGCTTTGTCAGGAAATAACCAATGCACGCCACATTCTGGGTGTAAAGGGGTCACTGCAGCATGTCCAGATCACTCGATAATGATATATGAAAAGTTGTCAATCACATATCGTTGACGTAAAAATGGGTTGTGTTTTCTGTGAAAATGACAAAACAGACAGCCAACACGCCTACATTTCACTGATTACAGGAAATACCTTGTGCAATTGGCTTCGTTTTTGAACAGGTTTGTCTGACATAGTCAATCAAGTTTAATTAAAATTACTTATCTACAATCTGTTGAATAATATCATATCAGAAAAAGGTCTTGGTATTTCATTGTTGTATTCGAAAATAACATTTGTCACGGGTTTCCCCACCACGTGTTTCGGTTGGAGTCTGTTGCCTCCCTTGATGTGCTTATCCGGGAAGAGGTTTTACTGCGATTCAGTCTTGGAGCGTTCCGACCCGAGACGACGTGTCCTGAAGGTTTCGGCCCACTAAAAACACGAAACCGCAAGTTCTTATTCTATTTAGTTCAATATATGAAGGCCAAAACGTCTTGAACCGAAACGTCCCGAGGCCGAAACCTCCCAAGACCGAATCGTCCATATCCACGGGAAAAAAGCTGCGTTCCGTAATATTGCTGTAAACGTGCCACGGTTGCATTCCCACACAACTAATTTTAAGGGGGCCAACCAAAGGAACACATCAGCGGTAGAAATAGAAAGTGGAATGGCAAGAGGCAAACGCAAAAACGTTACAATATATAACAGTGCACCAGTGAATTTGTGAAATCAATTCCGTTGAGCTAAAACCATTGCGTGCGGGAGGTGGGGGTGGGGTGGGGTAGATAGACAATAGGTATTTGGTAAAGTGGTTCGTTTTGAAGCCCACCCAGCTACAAACAATATGACTTTCCCATTCCAGGCTGACATGAAATGATTGCTGATTATTTTACAAGGGCGGGTGGTGGCACTAGTCACCATTGTGAGTGTGTGTGGGGGGAGGGGGGATGGGGGGGAAGGGTACTGAAAAGAGTCCATACATCAGTTCATTGTCAAATATGTTAGGATGGGTGTCTAGATGACCCACTTGGCAACGCTTGTTATTATTTGCAATGCCAGGTAGGGTCACTTTGCTAGGCTGCCCAGGGCCCCACCCAGGAGTGAGCACTGAACAGAGCCCTGGGAAATTGTGAATTAGCTCTTTTCACACCCATGTGTTGATATCAATTCATCATAGACTCTCTTATGCTTGAACTTAAAGACCAGAGGTGAGGGGGGGGGGGGGGGGAGGGGCGGCATGTGCCTAGAATTGGTGAGTGGTGATATTCTGCGAACACTGATACATTTTATTTTCTTTTATATTTTTTTGTTTTGATAATGCCTGCCATTTATACACTTAGCACAAATGCTAGTCACTGCCAATTAAATCATCATTGAAAATATGACAATATGGGCATTATATTGACACTACATAGTTTCTATTGGAAACTGCAGATGTCTTACTATACTCGCCCAAAAAAGAAAGTGTGCATTACAGAAATCGATCAAACTCCCAAAAAAATAATTTCGTAGGTGTAAAGAGTGTTAACCTGTTCACGAATAAGTTATATTGAACACAAAAACAGCTTTCCCCGTTAAAATTGCATTAACGTTATATGACGTGCTGCACGTTTGTGAAAAGGCAGGTTTTGCACATGGAGAGTCTGAAAATTCATGCAGCAGTGTGAATCCTTGGGTATTTAAACACTAAAGTAAGGCCTTCCTATCGTTCACATTCAAACTTGCGCTGCTGTTAAAACGACTCCACATTGGCATGCCAAGATTGACAATGAATCAACGTCTCCTTGCCCTGGGTATGATTAGAGCTGGCAGAACACACAGAGAGGTTGCCCAGCATTTGAACTGCCACCGTAACACTGTAGACAGGCTAGTCCATCGACATGCACAACATGATGACGTTTGAGACCGACCCCGCTCCGGGAGACCCCGAGTTACCACCCCTGCACAAGATCGGTATGTCCGTGTCGTCCATCTCCAGAACCGGCAACAAACGGCAACGACGACAGCCAGGAACATCCCTAACCTGAGACGGATACATCCTCAAACAGTAATCAACCGGCTGAGAGAATACGGCTTACGTCCTCGAAGACCTGCAATTCGTCCGATTTTGACGTTACGCCATCGTCATGCTCGACTGCAGTGGTGTAGAGTAGGGTTAGGGTTAGCCTAACCTAAACCTAACCCTAACCCTACCCTAACCCTAACCTAACCCTACCTAACCTAACCCTAACCCTACCCTAACCCACTTTCATGCTAACTTGTTCACTTCCATAAGGCGTAGATGCACAGCAGTAGTCGATGCAGACGGAGGTCATACCAGATATTGAGTGTGTGACTTTTGTGTTTGACCCTTACTGTCTTTGACTCTCCATGGCACCAAGAGTATTCGTTGTAGCGTAATGAAATTTCTCGTGTTGATCAGAAATTGATTCATCTGTGATTGAATAAAATTTCCATAAATGAAAATGATATATATCTTTTTTTAGTGTAATTTTTTAGCATGCACACTTTCTTTTTTGGGAGAGTATATAAAAAACCAAAAACCGACCTATAAACCGAGTTTTTTTTTTAAACAAGAGGCCCCAAGGGGCCATTAATCGCTCACCTGACAAAGTAGTTCAAAGAAGTATTTGGGATCAAAATTAGCTAGCCATGGCTAAGGCTTATCAACATTCATAGGAACGAAGTCATGAAATTATTTATAACTCTGGTGCCATGTCAGATATTACCGTATTTCCTCTAAATATTGGGCCGGCATAAAATAATTATTTTTTTAGGTGGACCAAGATTTAGAAGAAAGAAAAAAATACAGAAATTTTGTGAGGACCACGACTGAACTGTGCTGTGAGCATCGACCAATGAATCAATGATTACGATGCCGTTATCGGCGATGGGAATGTCAAAAGCTTGACGGGGTGGGGTAGTGGTGGGGGTAGAGCAGTGGGCAGGGGGTCGGGACGTGAAAATGCCAAGAACCACCATAAAAAATTATAAAAAAAAACAGATTTTGTCTTACCTGATAATCACCAATAATTGAGCACGGCACTGTCGGCAGTTTTATTCCCGTGACCGAATTTTCCTCAGTTTGAAAAACGGTAGGCCTACATGTAAATCCGATCGATAATCCTGTCACTTTGGTGAACAGCCCACAATTAAAGTGCACTCGCCATGACATCTAACTACCAGTAGCTTAGCTCACTGAATTCAAAATAGTCCTACTGTAACTTATTTAGTGTAAACCCTTTTCACCATACTGTTATTTTAAATTATAAAATACAAATGTACAGCATCAGTTCTGTCAATCAAATTCAGAGCATGTGAGTGTGTAGTGTTTTGGTTACGCACGTGCTCCCCAGTACAATTGGTAACACTAAAAAGTGTTAACCGCTTCTGCAACAACACTGAATATCAAAAGCGGGTCGCTTTTGATTTTTCCCTACACCTTATCTTCTCAAGGGAAGAAATATTGATGAGTTTGTTATTTTAACAAAAAACACTATGGGCGGTACTAAAAAGTAATCGCTTCATAGCAATAGAACAATACATATCAAAGGACTGATTTGTGAGATGTATTTCATCAATTAATCGAAACAAAGACATCAGTCGTGGTATGCTGTGTTTTTGTAACACACAAATTATGTATAAATACCCGGTCCAGTAAGGATTCGACATTCAACTACCAGCATGGACAAGTTTATAATCAAGTACAAGACAGCAGAAGAAGCGAGACCAAAGGTGAATTTAAGCCCAGAGAAACCCAAAATAAAGAGACCGGTTGGACGACCCCCCAAAAGAAAACTAGAGAACTCGGACCAGGTAGAAGAGAGACCTGCAAAGAAGTTGGCATTCGAAAAAGAAGGAAAACCAGACACACCAACAATTAATGAAGAGAAAGGCGAAGATGATCAGATATGTACAACAATACGTGGCCAGTATAAGTCATTCAACATGAAACAGAAGAAAGAGGCAGTTTCCGTTGCAAAGATGATTGGTTTTCGTCAGGCTGCAATAAAACTAAAGATCCCTAAGACGTCGTTATGTCGATGGAGTAAAATCAACTTTGAAGATGAAAACGAAAAGAGAAATAAAGATGGGCATTTGTCGAGAACCGGGCGTCCAATTACATATGGAGATGACCTAGATGAGAGGATAGCTGAATGGTTATTGGTACAACGAGATCTACAGCTGCCGGTATCAGTGGAGTCTTTATGTAATTATGCAAGAGAAATGGTGAAGTCTGTTAGCACAGAACCACACTTTAAAGCCAGCCTGGGATGGGCAGAAAAATTTATGAAGCGGCATAATCTTGCTCTCCGAGCAAAAACGTCATTGGCACAGAGACTACCAAAAGATTTGGAAGAAAAAACAAAGAATTTCCTGCAATATGTAAAGGATAAACGACGAGAAGATGAATTTGAAGATGAATTTATAATTAATATGGACGAAACGCCAGTCTATTTCGACCTGGTACCAAATAAAACAATAGACAGAGTCGGCGCCAAATCAATCAGAATGAGACATACAGGGGCAGAGAAAAGACATTTAACCCTGGCGTTAGCCGTCACCAGCAGTGGAGAGGTCCTGCCGCCCATGATAATATTTAAAGGGAAAAGAGAGTTAAAATTGAAGACTCCGACAGGCTGGGTTGTATCTGTTGAACCTAAAGGCTGGACGGATGAAGACTTGATGCAGGTGTGGCTAAGAGAAATATTAGTGAAGCACACAAAAAAGGAAAGAAGCCTCCTGGTCATGGACAGTTTCAGGGGTCATCTTACAGACGATGTCAAGAAGATAATGAGACGTATCAACGTGGTGCCGGCGATCATTCCAGGTGGTTGTACATCCAAATTACAACCACTTGATGTCAGCATAAATAAACCATTGAAGGGAGATCTTCGAAAAAAATGGTCAGAATTTATCCAAGAAGAAACAAAAAAGGTCATCGAAAATAAAGAAGAGAGGATAAAGGCGGCATCGAAACAACAAGCTGTCGACTGGATAAACTTTGCAGTCACCAATCTTAAAGCCAAAAAAGAGCTCATTAAGAATTCCTTCAAAGTTTGTGGCATCAACAATCACTTAAATGGGGCAGAAGATCACATGATACGGGAAGATGCTTGGATACCAGTCAACAATCCATTTGATAGTTTAGAGGAGCTAAACGAAGCATGTGAGTCATTTTATGACCCTGGTGAACTTATGTCAGTTGAAAGTGTATTGACAGACATTTTTAATGATTCATTTGAATTACCAGATGAATGTAATGGTGAATCTTTGTAATGATTGTGTGTAGTTTGTTATTTGACATGGTATCTGTAAATATGTTTTACATGCATTTTGTAATATTTCTGTTTCCTTATATCACAATTATACACTTGTAACAATTTTATAACAAATCTGTGGCGATATGTGAAATTACGTTCTGTAAAGATAAATATTACGGTACGTCAAGTGTGGGCTGCTATATTTCATTGAATAAGATTGTTTTATGACCTGTGTGGGTTACCGTACATCAAAGGGGCGATAGTTGTGCACTACTCTCATTACTGGAATTTGAAATTACTTTATGAAATTATATAAATTTGTAACGTTTCGAACCAATTGTAACGGTTCATTTTCTTTTGTGAAATTTTTATGTCAAATGTGGGACGCCATACTCAGTGTTATTCATATCGGTGTTGTCTCGTCATAACAATGTGTGTGAATTTGGGGGTTTCCAATGATTATTTGTTTATGTATGCGTATTTAAACAGACATAATAAATGTAAATAAAACTGAGTGGTTGTTCCTTTTCAATTTTAGACAAAGCTCCAATGACGCCGGACAAAGGCGGCCACTTGTACGTTGATTTGGAAGGGGGACCTGTTCTCAAATAGATCTTTTTGCTTGTCAACCAATTCGGATCGGAAGTCTCTTTCCTTGGCATTCTGGGATTGTTGGGAAATCCCCCCTTCTCTTATGTTATTGTATTTGAAACGTGTTTAAAACGTGTTTGTTAAATCTACGATTGTTGGTTTTTCTATAAGTCTCAGATGGAAAATTGACTATTTGCATGCAGGAATTGGATTGATGCTAATTATAAAGAACAAGGCAAATAGTTTGTATTGATTTAATTTATTTATTTAAACGTGTAGAATAGCAAAACTCACCTGCTTATCTGTTATCTGCTTCCGTGGTGGTATTGTCCGAGGCCAGGAGGGGTGTTAATAATAAATGAAAACAACACAGTTTGTATAATTTTTTAATCTTGCTAAACCTTTAAATGCGACACTTACCTCGTTATCTGTGATTCAAATTCTGTGATTCAAATTCATTCAACATTGTGGCCCAAGATTTAGAGGGTAAAAAAAAATTATATTTTTGGCAAAAAAATGGTGGACCAACATTTAGAGTGGACCAATATTTAGAGGAAATACGGTATTATCATATGTCTTGCTGACTGGGTTCAATTCTACCAGCTGAAGACAGTACTACCAAACTTCCAAGGGATTTTATTCCACTGCAGTTTGAGGGAAGAACACCGAGGAATGGATTTGAACAAACTTGAATCTGCCTATTTAAGGATATTGCATTTTGGAGTAAAAAAATGTTTCCGCCTTATTTGGGGTATAGGAAGGGTGGTGGATTCGTAAGGGTAAAACTGTTTTTGCATAGTATCAAAAGATTTTTATTGGTGAAACCGAAGATGAATTTTTGAGAATATTCCTCATGATGCACTAAGTTAAAATTCGGGCTCCCATTGAGAGCCCAAATATGACCCCAGGGACTCAATTTGAACAAACTTGAATCTGACCTCCCTAGAGATGTTGTACACCAAATATGAAAGAATTCTGACTGATAGATCTGAAGAAGATTTTCAAAAAATACTCCTCGTATTGCACTAAGTTAAAATTTGAGCTCCCATAGGTAACCCAAATATTAATCCAGTGACTCGATTTTAACAAACTTGAATCTGATCCCCCCAGAGATGTTCTATACCGAATATGAAGGAATTCTAGCTGTTGGATCTGAAGAAGATTTTTAAAGAATAGTCTTCATATTGCACTATGTTCAAATTCAGGCTCCTACGGGGAGCCCAAATATGACCCCAAGAACTTGATTTGAACAAACTTGAATCTGTCCTCCAATGAGATGTTGTGTTTACAAATAAGGAAAGAATTCTGAATGATGGATCTGAAGAAGAAGACTTTTTAAAAAATAGTCCTCATATTGCACTAAGTTAAAGTTCGGGCTCCCAAAGGAAGCCCAAATATATACCCAGGAACTCGATTTGAACAAACTTGAATCTGACACCCCTAGAGATGTTGTATACCAAATATGAAAGAATTCTGCCTGGTGGATCTGAAGAAGAAGATTTTTAAAGAATAATCCTCATATTGCACTAAGTTAAAATTCTGGCTCCCATAGGGAGCCCAAATATTAACCCAGGGACTCGATTTGAACAAACTTGAATCTGACCCCCCTAGAGATGTTGTAAACCAAATATGAAAGAATTCTGCTTGGTGGATCAGAAGAAGAAGATTTTTAAAGAATAATCCTCATTTTGCACTAAGTTAAAAATTTGGGCTCCCATAGGGAGCCCAAATATGAACCCAGGGACTCGATTTGAACAAACCTGAATCTGATCCCCCTAGAGATGTTGTATACCAAATATGAAAGGATTCTGCCTGGTGGATCTGAAGAAGAAGATTTTTAAAGAATAATCCTCATATTGCACTAAGTTAAAATTTGGGTTCCCATAGGGACCCCAAATATGAACCCAGGGACTCGATTTGAACAAACTTGAATCTGACCCCCCTAGAGATGTTGTATACCAAATACGAAAGAATTCTGCCTGGTGGATCTGAAGAAGAAGATTTTTTTTTATTTTGGAAAGAAGTTCATGGGTGCTATCAGAGTTATTAGTACTTTTACCCCCACCTTCATACTCTGTTTGATATTGCCTTTGTTGATTTTATTTATCCATTTCCAGAATATATTGGAACTTGATGCCCCAATCCAACACCCCCCCCCCCCCCCCCCCACACACACACATATGTTTTTCTTATTGCTTTAATGAAAGTACTATTTCACTCTTTCCTATTTTTGTCCTTGATTATATTAACCTTTGTTCTTGCCTCCTTGTATACTTCTTTGGCACTTTTAGTGACTGCATCATTTACCTGCATGAGTTTTCTACATCCTCTAAACGCAGCACATTTTTCTTTCTCTCTTTCATTGTGTGTTTGAGCTCATTATTTACTCTATATCCTAATTCATTTGTCATCACTCTGATTCTCCCTATGGTTTCCCTACCAGCATCGTTTAGACTTCTCACTATTGAGTCTGCAACCTCCTGAACATTATCTCCAGTTGACACATTTCCTAACTTAGATTTTAAATTCTCCTCAAAGTGCCCCCAGTAAAAATCAAGCACTATCGAAGCTAATGCAGAAACTTCAAGTACTTTCAAGGCCTTGAAAACACATTTTTCAATTCAAGTTCTCTCAAAAACGAAAATGAAACCTAAAACAGCTTTGGACGGACATTCACGTGCACACACTGACACTGGCAATGCAGACCTGGCAATCCAGAAAATCAAGGAGTGCAAAACAGTTCCCTCCCCAGATTGCTTAGGAGTGCAACTGCACCTGCAATTTTTAATCCAAAAACTTGTATGCTATTTTGGTTATATTCATTTCAAGGTATTAATATTGGGACTGAAAAATTGCACTACATTCAGCTACATAGTGGAAAATTGGCACACACATCTTCTCATTATTCAAAAAATTACATTGAGTTCCTATCTGATTGTCTACTACACTCAAAATCTATCGAAATGCAACACAGAATGGGTCACGAATTATTGGAAATCAACGCAACCTTGACAAATCGTCCCCTGAGTTCCAAAGTGTTCTCTGTGCCAGTAGGCACAGGGAGCACATTGGAACTCATGGGACAAAATGATAATAGATTTTAAAGGCAGTCCCAAACAGGTCTGGCATAGCAGAAAATCAAGTGGTGCAAAAAATTGCCCTCCTCATTTTTTTCTAGGCGAGCAGTAGGCATGCTGTTCTCCTGCACTCCTAAAGAATGCCAGGCCTGCAGTGCCAATCCTTTTTCAATCCCTTCCAACTCTATAACCCAGTGGAATATGATCAAGTTCTATGAGCTCTGGCAAACAAGATATAAAAGAATAAATGCTCAGTTTGTCTCTAGAATACAAGAGGGTAACCAAATACCTGTTAATTGAATACTACCATTAAATGAATAATTTCCACTGGAAAAGTGTTTAGTATGTTTGACCAGTTGAACAGATGATTCTATATAAAAACATGAACATTCTATAAAAAATTAACAGTGAATGGAAATAAATATACTCACAGTGATATTCAAATAATTATATATTTTGTAATTGACAATGCAGGTAATTGATCCCTTTATTTCCTGGAAGAAAGACATTTAAAAATGAGTTCTAATGCATGGGCTATATACAGCAACAAATCCATTAATATTGAAAAATATTAAAAAGCATTCATTCTTTGCATTATTTTAATAAGGCGTAAAAAAAAGTAAAAAATTTGTTTCCCATGCCCTCCTGCTTGGTCCTTTTGACTGCCGCATGCTCTCTTTTTATTACCAATGCAAACTTTAAAAAATAAAAAATAAATGGTTTATGTCTGAT
This sequence comes from Pictodentalium vernedei, assembly GCA_031216915.1. Taxonomy (NCBI): domain Eukaryota; kingdom Metazoa; phylum Mollusca; class Scaphopoda; order Dentaliida; family Dentaliidae; genus Pictodentalium; species Pictodentalium vernedei. Next base: position 272,543,176 of record CM062288.1, read on the forward strand.
ATTTTACCCAAGTTAATAAAACTGATAAGTTTGTCCCTTGAGTGCAAGAAGACTTTGCAATGCTTTAGCACTGCAAAGCCCTCTTGCACTCAAAGGATGAAATACACCATAACCCAGGCTATTCTGTAGATTATGAGGCCTAAAACATAAAACTAACCTAGAACATGAACTTTTGATGGCAAAGAAATAATTACAATAAACAGCTGCACCATGAGAGCATGATACGCCCGTTATAATTACAAGAGAGACGCACACAACATGTGGACAATTGCCCATATTTTGATGAATAAAGTCCCATAACTCGGAATTGACAAATCGGACAGCGAAACAAATCGAAAGGGAGCTTCCCTCCATCAACATATACTTTCCACCAAAAAATCACAAAAATTGCTCGAAGTGTTTTCGAGTTATTGTACGACATGTGGATGGATGGACAGACGGATGGACAGACAGACAGCGGTATACCATAATACGACCGTTTTTTTCAAAACGGCGTATAAAAATAAAAAATAAAATAAAAAAAACGCCCGCCCACATGCAATTTTACAAAAAAAATGGCCTGAGAAACAGAAGATCTACTTTGTGGGGCCTTATTGAATGTAATATACTAAAAACCAGCAAACAAAACACTGTCAACAAAACATAAGATAACAAGTGCATTGTGAAGAATGTGCATATGCCCCCGATGCAATATCACTATTTTGTAAGTCCAACAAAGGTCACAATCCTGACAAGTAACAGTGAACAGAACGGCGGTTGTTTCTGCCATATTTTACCCAGTTAATAAAATTCCTAAATTTGTCCTTTGAGTGCAACAAGGCTCTGCAATGCTTTAATGAAATAAACCACCACCCATGCTATTCTGTAGATTATGAGGCCTAAAACATAAAACTAACAAAGAACATGGACTTCTGATGGCAAAGAAATAAATACAAAAATAAAAAACAAAAAAATGCCCACCCACATGCAATTTTACAAAAAATGGCCTGAAAAACAGAAGATCCACTTTACGGGGCCTAACAATTAAACAATAGAATGAAGTGCTTAACCCTTTACCTACATGAAAGGCAGACGACACTTGCAATCAAAATTCTTGAATAAGTACTTTTTTTATTATTTTGTATCAAAAATATAGCTTATGACCCATCATTGGAATGAGTTCAATGAGCTTGTTCCATAGCCTACGCTATGTTTTTGAGATAGAAAATGAAAAAAATAATGAAAACTGAATGGTGATTTTTGAGGATAGTGCTGACCAGTTTTGACTGTGATGTTGGGAAAGGGTTAAAAAAGTTGTAATGAATGTGTTTATGTTTCCATTTTTTACAGTTCAAATTCAATATTTATTACAAGCCCATGCAGTCTCTCTTATGCAATATGGCGTGCAATACGGCTGTGCAATATGGAATTCCGTATTGCACACCAACCTGTTCCAACCGGGACTTTTTTTATGCAATGTGACTGCATAAAGTGCATGATGTTTACCACCGTTGATAGAAAAGAAAATTAGGTCAGTAGGTGCTTGGGTCATGTAATAAATACAAAACCACATGTATGTTTCAATGAGTCGTTTTGTATTCAATTTGTTAGATGTGCGTAGAAAGAAAACATCTCGACCTTTTCTTCCTACGCACATCTGACTCACTGAATACAAAACGACTCATTGAAACATACATGTAGTTTTGTCTTTTCTATTTTAACAAGTGGTAACAGCTTTGCCAGAATGAAAAAATAAAGTGAAAGAATATTACAAAATATTTCATTTGACACAAATGATCCAGAAAATAGAGGTATTTCAGATGACTGTAAAATGGTTATTTGTATTGCAGTAATGTCCTACAAAGAGATAGATTTTTTTTTATAGAATTTGAAACCGTGAACTCTTGACCAGTTGAGTATTTAAAAAATATTTTCCATCAAATCGAGTCATGGCTGCTATGAAGCAGCCAAAACTTGATTTGATTAAAAATTCAAGAGAATTTAACTCGAGAAATTACAGGACAAAAAGTTCATACAATTTGCAGGGAAAAAGGTTGGTTAAACATGTTCAAATTATACTTATTTTAGTGGCATGAGATTTTCTGTCCTGGCAGGAATGTCTGCCAACAGCATGCGAGGAGTTAAGTTACAGTATATTCATGTCAGAATAAAGCCCAAATATGGGATTTCAGCACTCAAAAAGTTAAACATTTCAAGCAAAAATCATTAACAAACAACCTAATGTCACTAATCCATGAGATAGACAAGAACTCAAAGTTGCGAGTAAGGACTATACTATAATGTCAATTTTATCATTATTTATGTATTCATTAACACCATGTAGCCATTGAACAAGTTAAAAATAAGAAATTCTAATCCATAACTTTTGGGTATACAGTGGAACCCTGCTAATTGAATAGTCACTTTGCCAATGAAAATTATTCAATCAATAGGAGTATTCAATTAACAGGGATTGTGTCACTTTCCTATATTTTAGAGATAAACTTAGCATTTATTCTATTACATCGTTTGACAGAGCTCCATGGGTGGTGGTGTATTTTGTCCTTAGAGTGCAAAGAGGCTTTGCAATGCTCAAGCATTGCAAAGCCTTGCTGCACTGAAGGGACAAATTTATCAATTTTATTAACTTGGCTAAAATATCATACATAAACCATTTAATTTCTATTTTTTTAAGTTTGCATTAGTTATAAAAAGAGAGCATGTGGCAGCCAAACTGTGGGAGGGTCTGAGAAACAGATTTTTAATGTTCTTAGGCCTAATGAATTACATTTCTTACTCAACAATATGCCATGATTGTTGTGTGTATTCAATGTTAGCCAATACAATGAAGACATTGAGGAATGTGCTATATGTGTAAGAGCTTCATGTAAGAATACATCTGATGAACAATATATGTGAATGAAATGTTTCAATACGAAACAGTATCAAGCATGAAAGTAAACAGACTGCCAAAGGTTATATTTGTCTCTTTTTAAATCTAGGCTTCAAGTTTAAGTTTAATTCTTTCAACACGAGAGACCGCTTTTCCAGTTCAGCAACACAATACGTCATAATTTCATTAAGTAGGGTGGCTACTAAGTGAACGTGTGTGGTAGAACAATTAATATTTTCAACGTGCAGCCTGAAGGCTGCATGTTGAAAATATTAATTGCTCTACCCCCAAGTAATGGCTATGGACTCTTCCAATTTCTGCCATTTAACTGGCATGGAAGATACCACCAGTGTTCAAAGGGTTAACCCTTAACATGCAGCATATTTTTAAAATATATTTCATCAAATCTAGTCATGGCTCTGTGAAGCAGCCATGAACTGATCTGATGAAAAATTTGTCTAAAGTTATCTGAAGAAATCATTGGTTAAAAAGTTCATTCAATTTAGAGGGGATACATTTTGTAAAATGTGCTAAAATTTTACTATTTCAGCAGCAAGGTATTTTGTATCCTGGGCAGACATATCCGCCAATAGCATGCAAGGAGTTAATTGTGGTATAAATACAGAACATGATTCGGGTATAGTATGAGAGAGAGGAATCAAGAACACTTGTCAGAGTTTTTTCTATATTTCACTCATGCCTACGGCACCTGTAAAACACTAGACCAACGTGGGTCAATGATTCCCTGTCCCCCATACTCCATCCTCGTTGTATTCTGAACTAGGATTTCTTCTTGAACTAAAATATAACTAGCAGCTGATGGTTTAAAGGTATTATACATGATTATGTGTTGGATGACTATTATTATCAAATTCCGAAGGCAGTCTCTAGACAAAAAAATAAGTTCATGTTGATGAATGTCTTCAAAAAGAATATCAGATTTTCCTCTAGGATGTTAATGGCCAAGCATTCCCATTATCACCTTGAGGCACAGCATGTGCATTGCACTGGTATGTCACATGTAACCTTCAAGTTACAACAGTAAATGGCTAAGTCAAAAATTGTCCAAATTATTTTTGAAATGTCACAAAACTTGCAATCTTTCATCAAAAAAATGTTTTTTTTTATTTGATCTTATTTGTTTTACAAGGATTGGCGAACAAGTTATGCAACTTATATTAACATCTCTCCTTGGCCCAATGGCAACTTAGTGGCCTTGCTCTTCTCGAATACTACGAAGGGATCTTTAGCTTGCATGGAGTGTGTCTCTCTCCACACAGAGGACAGCCATTTTAAGTCCCCACCCGATAGGATGGTACGCTGTGACAGCATCAATCCCACAGTTGATGCTGACGAAGAGTGTTTGGACACCTCAAGAACTTTCCCCGTCCGGGGATTGATCCCGGGACCTCTGGCATGAGGTCCCAGGATCGATCCCCGGTCGGGGAAAGTTCTCGAGGTGTATGACACACCAATCACAAAAATATTGTGATTGGTGTGTCATAAAATTATAAATAGATTATTATCTCTTTGCAGATATCCACTAATGTATTTCACAGGGCAATGTGATCCACTTTCACCTGGGTTTGATAATAGTAATAACACAACTTTCTCAGGCATGTTACTTCAATATTGGACCTGTGTTAGGGATTAGCAGTCCAGCTGTCATTAGCAACCTAAATTAGAGTCTCAGACTGCTAATGACCGCGGGGTTGCTAATCGATGGAGTTCACCAGATAATAAAGAGTAATAGCCTTAAAAGTCAAGTTATCGTCATAGAGCTATCACCAGTGAAACCGAAATGGTGGCAAAATTTCACAACTAAACAGCTGTATATTGTTATACTGACAGATTCATTTTATTAACCAAAGTGCAATCCATGGAACTCGTAATCATGTCAACCTTTTAACTCCATAAATGATTGAAAAAAAAATTAATTTCTATACCTGTGGATGTTGCATCAAATACAAAAGGTGTTTTCCATGGTCTCTTTTATTCTCCACTTCAAATGGCCACATTACGTACAGTGTTGATCTTAAAATCTTACCAGGTCCACTATTGTAAATCTTTTAAAATAAAATAAATGAGCAGACATTAATCACTTTATATTTCAACATGGTTTACTTTGCTTAAAATGTGGAGTAGCTGCAGCCCAATTTTTTTTTCTCAATTTTGTTGCTTTTTCCTGCTCCATTTTCCAACTATTAACTGGTAGAGTGCTGGAAGCCCATATTTGGGCTTTATTCTTAAGTGTTGGTATCACAACTTAAAGATTTCATATTATGGGTGTTCTACATATCACCTTTGAAGGGAAATTATTTAGTCTGTTAGGATTTGCCTTGTTACAATTAATTGGCACTCTCCCATAACTTTTAACAAGGCAAAGATGTGCAAACAAATTTTGATGACCAAAAATAATTCAGCCCTCTACCAGTTAAAGTATTACTTTAAACGAGTTAAACCTTGATCATTCAGCTTAGTATTCTTGTGTGATATCAGAACTTTGGTCTTAAGTCATCTGTTTACATTGCATTTGCTACGTTTCAGAAAAGTTAAAAAATTTATAGTAATTTATATATTTTTTATACTTACCAATGACCCAGACTTAGCTGGTGCTAACTCTTAATTATTTAGGGCCAAACGCAAATTTTACCCCCAAATCCCCCAAAATTTGCATCAAAAACCAAAAATTACATGTCCTATATGGTCCTCCATACTTTTACTCCACTGCGCATGCGTAGTGTCAAGGAGGTCTCGAAATTGCCACCAAAAATCATTCTTACAACCAGTGCCTGGTAGGCGTTATGTACTCAGCGGGGAGGTATGAGTTTCCAACTCATGGGAGGGCCATCCCCGTCTGGGTCACTGGTAAGTATAAAAAATATATAAATTACTATAAATTTTTTAACTTTTTTATACTGTACCAATGACCCAGACTTAGCTGTATAGTAAAAAGGTTGGAGGGCCTAGGACATAAAGGAAAAGCCAATAGGCTCTACTACATATAACCAAATTATCCCCTAGAGGAGAAAATGAGAAATAGGCTTTACATGTATCTTTCTTATTTGTATCAAAAAGAAAGACACAACACCATTCTGTAATTGAGCACAATAACCTCAATGATCTCTATTAACATCCAGTATAACACGTTATGCTAATTATTTTTAAAGGAAAGCCAATAAATAAAGGAAGTCCAAAGAAATGCGACTCCTATACTCATTAACAGGGGCCGAAGATTGAATATTAACTAACACCCATGTGAAACGAGACATATACAAATGTTTCACAACGAGCTACACTTTAAAAATATTACATGGATGAGTAAACATTAGCTCAACACTATAAAACTATCCCGGTGCCGACTCAGAATTACTGACTCCAGAGGAGGTATTCCCTTGCTTTACACTATAATGCTTGTGACCTAAGGGAACACCTGCCCCCCCCCCCCCCCCCCCTCTTTTCCTTACCCTGGGTCAAATACCCCAGAGCAAAGAGGGCAGCAGGACAGAGTCCCTGCTGGAACAGAAAACCTGCATAACCATAGTTGCAACTGTTTAGTAGATGACATACTGAGCAACAGATAACAGACCTAAACAATGCAGATCTTCCAGAAATGGACTCAATATTTAATATAAAAAACTCGTGAAAAGTGGAAGGCTGAAAACAATATGCAGCCTTCATTAGATCAGTAATAACAACACTATTAGTGAAAACCCAAGAAGTAGATAGAGCCCTTACTTCATGAGGTGAAATCTAAGCACAGACTGCTGAGTTGAAGATAATATAGATCAGCAGTATGGATAGTTAACTGAATCCATCTAGCAATAGAATGGACCAAATTGTGGAGTAAGCTTCCACAGCATGTCTCACAACAGACACCTGAGAAGAATAATCCACAGTCTCTGTGGGGACAGAGATGCTACCACAGAATTGCTTAGAGAATGATTTATCTTGAGCAACGTCTGCTGAATCAGCGGCGCTGGAGGATACACATATCCTCTCATTCCGTCTAACAAGATCGATAGAGCGTCTACAGCAAACACTCGAGGATCCGGACATGGTGACACATACATCTGCAGCTAATTGTTGAGATGCGTCGCAAAAAGACTATCCTGGCTGCTCCCATTGGTAGCAAATCTGATTGAATACTCGTTTGTTGAAAATCCATTCTGACGGCAACAAGCAACCCCTCCGTGAAAGGGAGTCCTTTATACGTTCAGACAACCCGGAATATGACGGACCGATAGAAGAACCTAATGTTCTAGAACAAACAGAAGGATTCTTTCCATTAGCTTGAACAATGGAATAGAATGAGTGCCTCCCAAATTCCGAATATACACTACCACCGTCTTATTTTCGGATAGAATTTGCACGTGCATTCTGAAAAACGTCCATCCAATGACGTAGCGCAAGTCAAATTGACATCAATACTTGATGTTTATGTGCTTGATAAGGAACTGAGGATCCCAAAGACCCTGGCACTTCAATTGTTTGGGCTCAATGTTGCATCCCAACCTATTCACTGGCATCCGACATAACTGTAAAACTCGGATCCGGTAACTGCAGTGGAACTCCCTGAGTTAACCACTGAATATCTGCCGAAGTCTGAATCTCTTGTTCCACTTGATTTGACAAGAGGATGTCCGTATCGAGTGAAAGAAACTTCACCCTCCAAATATGAGTCAGAAGGATTTGGAGTGGATGAGTGCGTAGCTGTCCCATTGGAATGAGATCCGCGGCCACTCCGCACAAACCTATCCGTCACATGAATTCTCTCAATGAAACCCTGTTTGAGAGAAGACAATAGCTAACGTAACAACTGACTAACTTCGCTCAGATTAACGGCAGACAAACGAGATTGTGTGTCTTGAAGCTCATCCCCAGGTGGGTGAATGACTTGGACGGCATCAGATCCGACTTCTCTACGTTTACTATGAAACCGAGAAGTCGGAACAAAAGAAGCAGAGTCTGCGCATCGTTCTGAAGTGGTAACTTGTTGCCATACCTCTGAAGAATATAGTCCAGGTAGGCCGATGTTACCGCAAACAAATGAGCTCGGAAATGAGTCAATACCGAGTTCATTATTCGAGTGAAAGCCCAGGGTGATAGATTCAGACCGAAGCACATCGCTCGGAACTGATATATGACTCCTAGGACGATGAAGCAAAGATACTTTCTGAACGCCGGATGTACCCCGATGTGAAAGTACGCATCCTTGAGATCTATGCTCGCAGCATAGTCATTCATTCGAATGCTCGCTCTGACTGATCGAATGGTCTCTATAAAGAATTTGAAGCCACATTCAGCTTGTTTATCCAGCTCAGAACTATGACTGGACGGAACAAGCCATCTGGTTTCAGAACCAGAAAAAGATGGCTGTAGAAACCTGGAGATTCCTGGCTTACTACGACCTCTATCGCGTTCACCACTAAAAGAGACTGGACTTCTGATAGAAGCAAGGCTCCTGTCTGCCGATTTGTCGGAAGCTAAGTCCATCTGGGACTTCGAGTTAACGGAGATTCTCCTCTGAAGGACAGTTCAGTCCTTCCGACATAACTCCTCGAACCGAAGGGTCTTCCGTAATAAAATCCAAATTGACTGAGAAACTCGACAGTCTTCCGCCCACTGGAATGTGACAGAGGTTAAAATCATCACCTCTTGGATCTGTGAGGCTTGCAGAAGGAGAAACCACATCCTCCATGGCCCGCACCTCGCCCTGATGATCTAGGGACGTTGGACCAGTTGTTTCGGTCAGAATTATGGCCCCTATCTGAGTCGCTACCTTGACAGTCTCTAGTGTAAAACCTAGAGGATGCATAGGAACCCCTATAGGAACTTGCCCGAGAAGTGCCTGTCCTACTCTTCTCCGCTGACTCTGACTTATAGAAGCGGATTTGACTAGCAGAGAGTCTAAAGCTTTCTTAATTATCTGAACATAGATTGCGGAAAGCTTGCCATCGAAGAGAAGCTCTCCGGAGACCGGAGCGACTCTGAGAGAGTTATACACCTTACTATCCACGCGCGTGGATGTAGCCAGGGCCACATCACGTGTAAGCAACTCCAAATTGCCACTGAAAGGGCGGAGTTATACATGGAGCATGCTATGGCACTAGAAAGAACTCTTAAGGAGGATCATTCACCCTAGAATTCTTTCCTTTAATACATAATGATAACGGTCTGGTAAGGTGAACTGCGAACAATAATGCGTCTAAGCTAGCCGTATTAGACAATATTGACGTTTCCAACATCATGGTTGGAACTGACATAGACGACCGTATAGACAATTCTAGGACTTCAGCCTGGTCGTCTAGACGCAGAGGAACTCTCGGAATGCCCTGTCCTGCCGTTACGAATTATTCCATGAATTGATGAAAGGCAGATGAAGAGCACTTGCCGATAAGAAACCGGATTTGCCCTATTAGTAGCAAGTTTATATATAGCGTCATATAATAGTTCAAATGTCTCTGAGACATTTCTGGACTGTGACGGAAACTGAGGGACGATGTCCCTGAACCGATTAAAGAAATCTGTGTCCAGTGGCGCTATCAGTCTCTTATTCGACAATGCAGCATTTTGGTCCGGAGGAACAACGTCAGAAAAATAAAGCCGGATGAACTCCACGGCAATTATGTTGTTCCGAAAGGGAAAATTCAACTATTCCGTATCCCTTTCGCCATCCAGTCGGACCACTTGAAATTCTTGGTCGTCCGTGTCTGCACCTGCAGTGGAACGTACCGACCCAGCTTCTACGGATAATTTCTGATCCGACAGTTTCTGTTGGTTGCTGGGATGCTGCAATAATTTGTGCTAACTGTGATAGCACATCCGTAAAGGAAGCCTGTGGAGCTGCGGTCTTACAGTGTTTAGCCGCTGGAAGCTCCTAAGACGCTGACTCCTGCATACTTTTTAATGCGAACATTCGGAGTATGAAGGCCTCGTATCCTTGGCTACCGGACGGCGTGACCTGGTTGCTGTGAATTCCTGTCGGCGAGATTGGCTGGATATCACTGGTCACGTAGCCAAGGTGCGGTCGTGTGCATTGCCGTGAGGATGAGGAAACCAATAAAGCAGTCTCTCCGGACTGTCAATAACACAGAGCGTCCCGAGCAGCGGACGTATGCCCCGACTGAGGAACATTCTGTACCACAACATCTGTACCCAGATGTTGTTGTACGAGAGAGGGATCTCTCCCGCTCGTAGCCTGTGCAGAGCTGGACTAGCTAGGAACCGGACAAATAGGCTTCCTCCGTACCATCCTCGTATCCGTCGTCACTGGGTGTGCACGTTGTATTTACAGTGCTCGCAACACCCAAATCTCCTCCTGGACCGCAACGGACTAACCCGGGTGCCGAGCCATTCATTGAATGGTCGCTACACCGGGCGAGCTAGCGGACGCCAAAGCTTGGGACCTCTTAGGCAATTGACGTATCTGCATGAGCACTCTTGCCGCTAGCTCTTCATTTGACTGTGACGATGGAAGCACACTTTCGAAGACACCACAGAAACATTACTCTGTTCTTGATCGTCAAACGAGACCTGTGGAGCCGCGGTCTTACGTAAATAGCTGCTGGAAACTCCAGGGACGTTCATTCCTGCATTTATATAATATGCGAACGTCCCAACTCAAAAGGCCTCATGTCCTTGGCAAGCGGATGGAGTGACCTGGTTCACATGGAATCCCTGATCGGCAAAGCAGGAACTCCTGGGACGTTCCTTCCTGCCTTATAACATATGCGAACGTCCTCCGTAAATCTGTGGTCACAAAGCCAAGGTGCGGTCGTGTGTGCTGACGTGAGGATGAGGAAGCCAATATAACAGCCGCGTTGGACTGTCTATGCGACGGTGCGTCCCGAGCAGGAGGAGTGCACATATGCTCCGACTATCAAATGAACATACAACAACATCGCGGCGCAGATGTTGATGTAAGAGAGAGGGGGCCTCTCTCGCTTGCGGTCCGGATGGACCTGGACGAGCTAGGAACCGGACTAACAGGCTTCCTCCGTACTATCCTCTGTTCCGTCGTCACTGGGTGTGATTTTTAGCGGCAATTTTAAGACCTCCTTGACACTGTGCATGCGCAGTGGAGTAAAAGTATGGAGGACCATATAGGACATGTAATTTTTGGTTTTTGATGCAAATTTTGGGGGATTTGGGGGTAAAATTTACGTTTGGCCCTAAATAATCAAGAGTTAGCACCAGCTAAGTCTGGGTCATTGGTACAGTATAAAAATATATGGTTTTTGGCATATCTTTTTGGCAAATTCAGAAGCAACTGGAAGTGGATGCTGAGGGAGGCTAATTTCTATGAAATAACACCCTGAAACAATAACCTCCATGAGCTCTGTCAAACAAGATATAATAGATTAAATTCCTGTATTGGATGTACTGTGGCCAAATAGGTCTATAACCAAAGGAATACTAGGGAGAGTCAGGCTAATTTCTTGACATGTCACATGATTTTTACTCAATAAACAGGAGTTTACTCTATAACCTATATTTAATCCACAGCTACCTAATATTTCTTTTGTTCTCTGTCATGAAAACAAGCCCTATAAAATCACACCAAGTACGGTTTTGATGAGAACAGCTCAGTAAAACAGTACCAATATCTGGATATTGGGACGGTTTTGAAACAGTCTCAATAACTAGATATTTGTACGATTGTCACGGTACTGTAATCATAACCATTCAAAAGTAAAGATGCTATAAAGGAGGTGTGAAAAGCTTTCTAACACATGAATTATCGACAAGCTTTTCTTGACAGAGCTACTGAATTGAGTGTGCATCATGTCCAAATTATAATGTACTTTTTAATTTTTTGTTGCTTTTAATAACAAACAGCCCTGGTAACCTAAAAAGGAATCCTGTGGAAACATCGGAAGTGAAGCAGTGCTTGTTTGCTGTGGTAAACAAGTTCAGTCTTACTGGTAAAATAGGACCTGGTCACCAGTGCCCGGGGTAGAAGTCCCCTAAAATGGGCAGCATGGGTGTAAACGATTGGCTAAACTTGACTTTACACCTTTTTTTGCGGTCACAATTAGCCATAGCTGCAGAAACGTGACCTTAAACACCAGTAAATAAATACATAACCTAAAAAAATGCCCCTTTTCAAATATTAAGACGGCAATCAGGCACCACCACCCGCCACCCCTAAGGGAAAGCGAACCTCTTCTTCAGATAAAAAAAAGAATTATTCTTCCAAATGCTTTAAAAATGAACGATTATTAAATTTATCTGCCGCACTTTCGAGGAGGGATTGAACAAGAGGCCCCACGGGGCCTGAGGGCGCTCACCTGATACTGGCCGAGTCATATCACCAAAATAGCAAGGGATTCTGCCTTGTGGTTATTATCAGTTTTTCAACATAAAAGTGTTTTCTCTACTTAGTAACCCAGAGTGTTCATATGTTAGATCCCCATATTGGGTACTCAATAATTTATCTATTTATTTATTGGAATTTAAGGTCACTTTCTAAGGCTACATCATTACAGAGGCATAATTATAATATCAGGTTTGGTCAATCGTTTATGCCTATTACTGCCCACTTTACAGGGCTTTCAACGCAGGAATTGGTTACTGGGCCCAATTTTATCAATAAACCAGAACTTGAACAAATTTCAATTTGCCGCTTCTAAGAAAACTAAAAATCAAATATCAAAAGATTCTGAGAGGAGTATCAGAAAAAAAAGATTTTTTAAGAATATTTCTCATACTGAATTAAGTTATACATTGGGCTCCCATAGGGAACCCAAAAACAAAAGCTTCTGAAGCAGTGGTTTGGGAGAAGAAGATTATTCAACGTTATTCCCATTACCTACAGTGTTAAAAAATGATGACTCGGCACTTTTAGTCCTGGAAAAGTACTTATGATAAAACCAATGGCATTTTTTTCACCATTCCTTCTCCCGGCCCTAAGGAAGCTTCACATTGTATAAAAATTCTCAGTGCCATGTAGTTCTGGAAATATGGGCATTCAAAAAAAAAAAATTTTTTCAGCTCCTGTAGTTGCCGTGGGGGACAGGAAAACAATTTATGGCATAAATTAGGTATTTGTGACCCAATAAGCCCTCATATCAAATTTGGTTCAAATCGACTTTTTGGTTTGGAAAATAAAAATTTTGGTATAATTTGGGCTCCCACAGTGAGCCCAAATATGAACTCAGGTACTTGGCTTTACCAAACTTCACTCTCAGCCCCTAAGAATGCTGTACATCAAATATCAAAACATTTTGACTGGTGGATCTGAAAAAAAAATTTTTTTTAAAGAATATTCCTCATATTGAACTAAGTTATAATTTGGGCTCCCACAGGGAGACCAAATATGAGCCGAAGGACTTGACTTGAACAAACTTGAATCTCACCTCCCTAAGCATACTGTATACCAAATATCAAAAGATTCTGACCGGTGGATGCGAAGAAGAAGATTTTAAAAGAATATACCTCGTATTGCACTAAGTTACAATTTGGGTTCCCAAAGGGAGTCCAAATATGAACTCAGGGACTTGGCTTGAACAAACATCAATCTCACCCCCCTAAGGATGATGCATAGCAAATATCAAAAGATTCTGATTTGTGGATCCGAAGAAGAAGATTTTTAAAATATATCCCTCATATTGCACTAATTTGAACATTTGGGTTCCCATAGGGAACCCAAATATGGACCGAGGAATTTGATTTCTACAAATATGTGAATCAATGTTCCAAAGATGTTATATGTAAAATATGAAAGCTTTTAGAGCAGTGGTTTGGAAGAAAACAATTCTTTATTTTTTTCCCATTGCCTACTGTGTTAAAAAATACTGACTCAGCACTTTTTCAGAGTCCCGAAAAAGTACCCTATGATAAAACCGATAGCAATTTTTTTTTACCAATCCTTTCTGTTGGTCCCAAGAAAGCTTCACACCAAATAAAAATTCTCACTGCCGTGCAGTTTTTGAGATATAGGCGTTTTAATTTTTTTCTATTTTTAGCTCCTGTGGTTCCCACGAGGCTACAGGAAAAAAAATTTCTGCATAAATTAGGTACTTATGACCCAATAAGCCCTCACATAAAATTTGGTTCAAATTGGCCTCTCGGTTTAAAAAATAGAAATTTGGGGTGGGGCCAAAATTTTTGCTCCTCCCATAACATCGCCAAGTATAGACCTACAAACTTCTCTTGAACAAACTTGAGTCTACACCTCAAAAGGAAGCTGCATACCAAATATCAAGTCTCTGCTATTGCTGGTTCTTGAGAAGAAGATTTTTTAAGAATTGGAGCATTTTTGCCCCACCCCTCTGCTCAATATGAGCCGAAACCTAATTTGCCCAAAAATCAAAATGCCGCTATATAACCCCTACTCACATGAAATTTCATTAACATGCGGCCAGTGGTTTGGAAGAAAAAGACCCAAACACCACCTTCACGCCGGACGACGGACGACGGACGAAAAGTGATCAGAAAAGCTCACCCTGACTTTCAGTCAGGTGAGCTAATAAGTGTTCCATCCTTGAGCTGAGACATTATATTAGCGGGAGAACAAATTACGTCATGATGTGAGTTCCCTTCGAAGCCACAGATCTGTTCACAATATCTGAATTCCTGATGCATGTCATAACTTCAATAGACTTTCTAGCAAGCAAACAATGGGTTATGCCCATTTTGTTTTTCGGGGGTAGAGCAAGCAAAAAGTGTTTTAAAGTGTGGTTTTACTCGTGTCAAACTTTCTAAAATATAATTTTTTTGACTTTTGTTAACATTGAGAGGCTGTGGATTAAATCACATATATCACTATTTTGTGTACTATATGGGTAAATAATTGTACAGTTGTGCAGGTGTCCTCCAATATTTGGACTCGGCTTCGCCTTGTCCAAAATATCTCCGGACACCTGCACAACTGTACAATTATTTACCCATATAGTACACAAAATAGTGATATATCTATTACTCAATGAACAGGTCAAATTTGTACTGGAGGTATGGTAAATGGTTTTGTGTTGGGAAATTATATTCAATTAATGGGGATATACAATTAAGAGATATCCAATTAAGTGGGCTCCACTGTATTTAAATTAACTGAAGTCTCTCTGTACTTGACCTTGGAATTGACACTTGCAATGAGTGTGTTCAGTACAGGATTAGTTCAGTATTACTAACTTTTGAACTGGTGCATAAAGGTGTTCAATCACAAACACATAAGAACAGTCTTGCACTGTTTATCAGTTTGTGTAGAATTAGAGGGTCATGAGTGTATTACATTGGACTATCCTAGAGTTGGATTACTTGGTGTTGTTACAGTTAGTTATGTCCTCTATACTATCTGGCAGTGGCCAGGTTAAACATTCCACACCCCCATATTGTGGCTTGTTTTGAAGGTGGGGAGGGAGCTGTGGGCTTATGCATTTTAACGCACATGCACTCCCATTAATGTTACTGATGGTCACGAGAGACCTATTGCATTAGTAAATGCCCATAAGGGTTCTTTGTACCCATGATGGAGGTTATGTGTGTTTACAGGTGTGGCAAACTGGCACCCCATATTTATCTGTGTTGTGGTATTTGTAAGCACTTTTCGTGCATTACTCTTTTGACAAATTTGGGGACCCTGAAAAGGGCAGATGAAGGCATCTGTTGGTTATACATCAGACATCTGTGGTGTCTGGACAGGTGCTTGTTTCAGCATGATTGGGCAACCATTATGGAGATCTTTGTCAAAAACTTAAGAGCATGGTTTCCCATGGTTGTTAATATATGTGGAAAGGTTACAAAAAATGGATTCAGACATGACTTTAAAAAGCTCTGGACAAATTTGTGCCCACAAATGGCCCGACAGGCTGACTAAGTACATCCCTCCACCACCCCCACTACTTTGTTGCTAGGGAGAATAAAATAAAATAATATGCTCACTGTAAATTCATGGTTAACAGCCG
This sequence comes from Pictodentalium vernedei, assembly GCA_031216915.1. Classification (NCBI taxonomy): domain Eukaryota; kingdom Metazoa; phylum Mollusca; class Scaphopoda; order Dentaliida; family Dentaliidae; genus Pictodentalium; species Pictodentalium vernedei. Next base: position 272,558,956 of record CM062288.1, read on the forward strand.
GCCCAATTTGATCTTCTGTACGAATTGCATTTTCTCCAATGATATCTCCTGAATACCTCACCTGATCAGGTTGTGACGTCCTGAAAAAGAATATTTGATTACAATGTCAGCACAAACATTTGTATTTTTATACATCAATTTAATGACATTTCTTATTCTTTATCTTTATGTCCTTTTCATTCATGAGAAAAGAACAACAGCTCATTACAATGAATGCTTCATAAGTTAACTTTCCAAATAAAAAATCATTCTCTTAACCCTTTACCCAACGAATCACCCACATCTGCCCGCCTAATATGCTAATTGAAAAAATTAAATTTTTCAAAATATTTCAACAAAACCATATCATGTGACCCCTCATTGGAACGAGCTCATTCCAATGAGGGGGTCACATGATATGGTTTTGTTGAAATTTTTTGAAAAATTTTAAAAAATTATATTTAAAATAATAAATTCTGATATCGTCTGCGTTGGGTAAAAAGGGTTAAGATCTTTTAAAAACAAGCAAAACAACTAAATTTGTGCACAATACACGGGACTGCAATGTGAGTGCTGGCATTCTTCCACCAGTGCCAAGTCGAGCATAGTGCCATGAGTGGATAGCAAATATTTTTCAAACATGAGGCACTTAAAACTACAGAGAAAGCAGCCACGTAATTTTAACAACAGTAATCAAAGTGTGGCAGATGTCCCATCCCATAATGGACATACTTTTAATACTAGGCGTATACATATGATGGGGGTTTATTGTCTTTGTTTTGCAGTAGAGAGAGGAAATCCAACACCCAGTAGCAATTGTGAGATCCATGTACACCTATTACCGAAGATTGGCAACAATCAGACCATCCACACTGGGAGATGTGGAACTATTGTCCTTTTTATACAGCAGGGACATTCCCATCTCCCAAGAGCTCCCCTCGGTGGTAATTGTGAAGACAGGGCCGTCCATATGGGAGAAGATATACAACTACAACACAATGTAACATTTGGTGTCGGGGGGTGGGAGGGGGGGGGTGGGGGGGGAGATTACATGTATTTTCTTTTTTTATTACAGGGACATAAAATCCAATTCCTTTGTGGCAATTATGAGGTTCACAAGCACCCATGTGCCAAGTCTGTTCATGACCAGAGCGTCCAAGTGGGTGATGTCGAACAAACACACATGCAAACAAACCATTCTCAAAAAACTAAGATGGCTGGCTAATTTGCATAAGATGTGTACGTGAAAAAAGCCTGTACACTATGTTATGTAGGTGATTTCCATACTGAAAATCATCAAAATTTGGAAGTTTTTGCTTGAATAGTGTAACTGCTATTTCAAGAACAAAATTGCTGAGGGTGGCCATTTTAGCTGTGAAAACCCCAAATGTAACATACTTTTCATATCATTCTCACCAATGTGTCATATCTTCCATTATGTCATATCATTTGACCGTCCATCAAGCCAGAAAATAAGCAGACTGTGATCTGCGAAATGTGGTCCCCAGAGGGTGAATTTAGTGATGCTACCCTGCACAGTAGGGTAGCATCATTAAATTCACCCTCTGTGAACATCAACCTGAATCAGGGCCTCAAAACTAAACAGAAAGAGGTACCCAGATGATAAATTGGCCCACTGTATGGGATAGCATCATCAAATTCACCTTTTGGGGACCTCATTCTGTAAATGTCCGACTGTTTATTTTCAACCCTGCGGTCCATATATGTTTATATGAATGATAGAACACAAACAGACAAATGGATGGACCAATGTCAACACAAAGAAACAGGCAGGACAGATATAATCCAGTATAGTTCCTCACCCCCCACCCCACACACACACTTTGAGAGTGGGAGTATAATTAACCTTTTATTCAATTGTGTTTGGGGTAAAATGTAGAATATCTTCATGTACAATCATGATGGGGCACCATATATCAGTCTGTAAAAGTTAAAGGGAAAATATAACAAAAAAGTTAAAAAATTTATAGTAATTTATATATTTTTTATACTTACCAATGACCCAGACATAGCTGGTGCTCTTAAAAATCTAGGGCCAAACACAAATTTTGCCCCCCAATCCCCAAAATTTGCATCTAAAACCAAAGAAATCATGTCCTGAATGGCCCTCCATACTTCGCCACTACTGTGCATGCGCAGTGTCAAGGACGTCCCGAAATTGGCGCCATTAATCATTCTTACAATCAGTGCCTGGTAAGCGCTATGTACTCAGCGGGGAGGTATGAGTTCCCAACTCCTGGGAGGGCCATCCCCGTCTGGGTCATTGGTAAGTATAAAAAATATATAAATTACTATAAATTTAATAACATTTTTATACTGTACCAATGACCCAGACATAGCTGAATAGTACAAAGGCTGGAGGGCCTAGGACATAGAAGAAAATACAATAAGCTCAACTATATAAAATAGAGTCATCCCCTCGAGGGGAAAAGGAGTATTAGGCCTTACATGTATCTTTCTTATTTATGATAAATTAGAAAGACACAACACCTTCCATAATTGAGCATCATAACATCCATGTTCTCTATTAACATCCAGTATAATCCTTATACTAATAATTTTTAAAGTAAGCCAATAAATAAAGTTAGTCCAGAGAATTGAGACTCTTTATACTCTTTTAAAAGTGTCCGAGGATGTATAATAACGCCCGTTTGACACGTGATATATTCAAATGCTATACTTTAAAAACTATGACATGAATGAATTTTTAAAACATAAACTTTTCACTTTAAAACCATCCCAGTAACAGCTCAGAATTACAGACTCCGGAGGAGGTATCCCCTTGTTTTCATAATAAAACAGGTGACCCAAGGGAACACCCTCCCCTCCCCCCTTCCCCTTGGTCAAATAGCCCAGAGCGAAGAGGGCAGCAGGACAGAGTCACTGCCGGAACAGAAAGCCAACATAGCTATAGTTGCAACTGTTAAGTGAACGACATTCTGAAGCAGCAGATAATGGACCTAAACAATGCAGGCCTCCAGAAATGGACTCAATATTTCTGAGATAAAAATTTGTGAATGTGGATGGCTGAGACCAATATGCAGCCTTCATACTTGCTGAATCAACAGCGGAGGAAACGCATATCCTATCATTCCGTCCTACTAAATCAATAGAGCGTAAACTACATATGCTCAGGGATCCGGACATGGAAACACATACATCTGCAATTGATTGGTGAGTTGTGTCACAAATAAATTATCATTGGGCGCTCCCATTGGTAGCAAATCTGATTGAATACCTGTTTGTTGAGAGTCCATTCTGACGGCAACAAGCGACCCTTACGTGAAAGGAAGTCGGCTAATACAATCAGACGACCCGGAAAATGACGGACCGAAACAGAACTTGGTGTTCTAGAACAAACAGAAGGATTCTTTCCGTTAAATTGAATAACGGAACCGAATGAGTGCCTCCCTGGTTCCGGATATACGCAACTACTGTCGTATTATCGAACAGGATTTGGACATGCGTTTCTGAATAATGATCATCCAAAGATGTAGTGCAAGCCAAAATAACATCATTTCCTGGAAGTTAAGTGCTTGCCTAGAAACTGCGGAACCCAAAGACCCTGGCACTTCGAATCCGTTGGAATCAATATTGTACCCCAACCTGTCTGACTGGCATCCGTCATAATCGTAAAACTCGGATCCGGCAACTGCAGTGGAACTCTCTGAGTCAACCACCGAATGTTTGCCCAAGTCTGAATCTCTTGTTACACTTGATTGACAAGAGAACGTGTATATCGAGCAATTCATAGATTGCTGAAAGGTTGCCGTCGAAGAGAAGCTTCTCCGAGACCGAAGCGACTCTGAGAGAGTTCTTCACCTTACTATCCATGCGCGTGGATGTAGCTAGGGCTGCGTCACGTCTAACCAACTCCAGGTTGCCACTGAAGGGCGGAGTTATACGTGGAAAAACTACTGCCCATGAAAGAAATCTCATTAAGAATCATATCCTGGAATTCTTTCTCATGAAGACGTAATGAAAACGCCTCAGTAAGGTGGTCTACGTATGATAAAGCGTCTAAGTTAAGTCTATTAGACATCATTGTCATTTCCAACGTCGTGGTTGGAATTGACATAGATGGCAAAAAAGACAATTCCCAGTCTTCAGCCTCGCCGTCTAGATGCAGAGGAACTCTCAGTATGCCCTGTCCTGCCATTACAAATTTATTCCTAGAACTGATGAAAGGCAGATTTAGAGCATTTGCGGACAAGAAACTAGACTAGCATGTTTTGGTAGCAAGCTTATATATAGCGTCGTTCAATAATTCGAATGTTCTAATGACATTATTGGACTGTGTCGGCAACTCAGGGACGATGTCCCTGAACCGATCAAAAACTCTGTGTCCAATGACGCTATTAGTCTCTTATCCAGCATCGCAGCATTCTAATCTGACGGAACAACCTCTGGAAGATAATGCCAGAAGAAATGTATGGCAGCTTCTGTTGTTCCGAAAGGGAAAGCTCGAAATCGTCCGAATCCCTTTCGCCATCCTGTCGGACCCTATGAAGTGTTCGGTCGTCCGCACCTGATGCAACAGCGGAGCGAACCGACCCAGCGCCGATGGATTATACCTGATCCGACAGAGATTGTGTCGTTTGCTGGGAAGCTGCGATAAGCTGTGCTATTTTGGATAGCATGTCCATCACTGAGGCCTGTGGAGAAGCGGTCTTACGATGCCTTGCCGCTGGAAGCTCCGTGTTCGTTACTCCGTGCATACTTCTATTATGCGAGCGACCGGAGTGTACAGGCCTTGTGTCCCCTGGCTACCGGATGGCGTGACCTGTTCGCCGTGGATCACTGAATGACGAAGCTGGCCAGATACTCGAGGTCACGTAGCCAAGGTGCGGTCGTGTGCGCTGCTGTGAGGATGAGGAAGCATTATCGACAGTCTCTCGGACTGTCTATATAACGGAGCGTCCCGAGCGGCGGACATATGCTCCGAATGCGAAACGTCTGTACCACAACCTCCGGACCCAGATGTTGTTGTACGAGAGAGGGACCTCTCTCGCTCGCAGCCCGGACGGACCTGGACGAGCTAGGAACTGGAGTAACAGGCTTCCTCCGATCTCTCCTCTAATCCGTCGTCACCGGGTGTGTACTATTGTCTATTATAGTGCTCGCATCACCCAAATCTCCTTCCTAGACCACAACGGATGAACCCGGCTGCCGAACCATTCGATGAATGGACGCTATACCGGGTGAGCTAGCGAATGTCAATGCCGTCGATCCTACCAGGGACCTCTTAGGCGATTGACGTATTCCATGAGCATTTATTGCCGCTAGCTCTTCATTTAACTATGACGACAGAGGCACACTTTTGAAAGACATCTCAGTAACTTTGCGAACAAGAAACCAAATTGGCTTGTTAATAGCAAGCATATATATATATATGTAGCGTCGTCCAATAATTCGAAAGTTCCTGTGACATTACTGGACTGTGTCGGAACTGAGGGACGATGTCCCTGAACCGATCCAAAAATTCTTGTGTCCACCGACGCTATCAGTTTCTTATCTGGCATCCGGCATCGCAGCATTCTGGTCCGACGAAACAAACTCTAGAAGATAAAGCCGGATGACATATACTGCAGCTTATGTTGTTCCGAAGGGGAAAGCCCGAAATCCTCCGAATCCCTTTTGCCATCCTGTCGGACCGTATGAAGTTTTCGGACGTCCATACCTGATGCTTCAGAGGAACGTCCCGACCCAGCGTCGTCGGATATTACATGATGCGACAGAGATTCTGTCGTTGCTGGAATGCTGCGATAAGTTGTGCTATTTGGGATAGCACGTCCCGTCACCGAGGCCTGTGCAGTAGCGGTCTTACGATGCTTTGCTGCTGGAAGCTCCGTGCACGTTGACTCCCGCATACTTTTCTTATGCGAACGTCCGGAGTCTCCAGGCCTCGTGTCCCTGGCTACCGGATGGCGTGACCTGGTCGCCAAGGATTCTCTGATTGGCGAAGTTGACTGGATATCCGAGGTCACGTAGCCAAGATGCGGTCGTGTGCGCTACCATGAGGATGAGGAAGCCTTATTGACAGTCTCTCTGGACTGTCTATATAACGGAGCATCCCGAGCGGCGGACGTATGCTCCGAATGCGAAACATTTTGTACCACAACATCTGGGACCAGAAGTTGTTGTACGAGAGAGGGGCCTCTCTCGCTCGCAGTCCGGATGGACCTGGACGAGCTAGGAACCGGACTAATAGGCTTCCTCCGTTCTCTCCTCTAATCCGCCGTCACTGGGTGTGCACTTGGTTGATTTATAGTGCTCGCATCACCCAAAACTCCTTTCTGGACCGCAACAGACGAACCCGGCTGCCGTACCATTCGATGAATGGACGCTACACCAGGCGAGCTAGCGGACGTCAAAGGCCGTCGATCCTACTAGGGACCTCTTAGGCAATTGACGTATTTCCATGAGCACTTTGCCGCTAGCTCTTCATTAATTGTGACGACGGAGGCACACTTTTGGAAGACATCACGGATACATCACCCTGTTCTTGATCGTCTGAAATAGAGATTGATAAACTAGAGTGACCCTGTGGGGAAAGGACCGGCATGGCCATTTCCCTGCTAAAATACCGTGACACACGCTTCCCATGTTGTCATCGAAATTAACACATACTGAACAGGAGTTAGTGCGAGTACACTGACTACATTTATACAATGATTATGAAAGTCAGAGGAAGATCTCCTCTTATTACAATTGAACAATATCCTTTCATTGTGAAAAGAATACAAAGTCATAGTACTCGCACCAACCCCTGAATATCAAAATACATAATAACGTGATCCATTAACATAGAAAAAATAATTGAAATCAAAAAATTTTTTGAAAAAATATTTTTTCAGAAAAGCCCAAGTTTCTGAAAAGTAACGTTGAGCCCCAATGGATCCCAAGCCTAAGTGTGGACAAAAATTTTAAAAATATTTTAAAAAGTTAAAAAATTTATAGTAATTTATATATTTTTTATACTTACCAATGACCCAGACTTAGCTGATGCTAACTCTAAAAAATCCAGGGCCAAACACAAATTTTGCCCCCCAATCCCCAAAATTTGCATCCAAAACCAAAAGAAATCATGTCCTATAGGACCTCCATACTTCGCCCCTACTGCGCATGCGCAGTGTCAAGGACGTTCCGAAATTGGCGCCAATTATCATTCTTACTGGCAGTGCCTGGTCAGCGCTATGTACTCAGCGGGGAGGTAAGAGTTCCCAACTCCTGGGAGGGCCATCCCCGTCTGGGTCTTTGGTAAGTATAAAAAATATATAAATTACTATAAATTTTTTAACATTTTTATACAGTACCAATGACCCAGACTTAGCTGAATAGTAAAAAGGCTGGAGGGCCTAGGACATAGAGGAAAATCCAATAAGCTCAACTATATAATATAGAGGCAACCCCTCAAGGAGAAAAGGAGTATTAGGCTTTACATGTATCTTTCTTATTTTATGTTAAATTAGAAAGATACAATACCCTTCATAATTGAGCACAATAACATTCATGTTCTCTATTAACATCCAGTATAACCCTTTATACTAATTATTTTTAAAGTAAGCCAATAAATAAAGTTAGTCCAGAGAATTGAGACTCTTTATATTCTTTTAAAAGTGTCCGAGGATTGTATATTAACGCCCGTTTGACACTTGACATATACAAATGCTTCACACCGAGTTACACTTTAAAAATATGACATGAATGAATTTTTAACATTAATATTACACTTTAAAACCATCCCGGAAACGACTCAGAAATACTGACTTCGGAGGAGGCATTCCCTTGCTTTTCACTATAAAGCAGGTGACCTTCATTAAATCTGTAATAGCAATACTATTAGCGTAAGCCCAAGAAGTAGCAAGAGCTCTTACTTCATGAGCGGAAATCTTAAGCACAGACTGCTGAGAAGAAGATAAACTCTCATAAGCAGTACAGATAGTTAATTGAATCCATCTAGCAATAGAATGGACCGAAATGTCCCTTCTATTAGGCAGCAAAGACAGAAAGAAACGTTTTCGTCCCTTTCTGATAAACTGAGATCTCTGTTTATAGATATGTAACGCTCTAACAGGACAGAGTAAAGGCCTACGCCCGTCTGAAGACGGAAGAGCCTTAATAACAATAGGTTCCGGATATTTATTAGGAGCCTGATTCTTAGCTAAAAAACCCACATTAGTAGTGAAGGTGATAGTGTTCCCGACACTACGATAATGAGAATCATCCACCGACAGTGCATGAAGCTCACTGACTCTTCTAGCAGAAGAGAAAGCTAAGAGAAAAGCTGTCTTATAAGACAAGAATTTGAAATCTACTGTCCCAAGAGGTTCAAATGGCTTTTCCTTCAGTTTAAGAAGAACCCAAGCTAAATTCCATTTAGGAATTAACCTAAGAGTTCTGGGTCTATTTATCGAGAAGTTTCTAACCAACTTAGATAAAGAGACATTAGATCCAATTTGTAAACTATCATGATGTGCATAGGTATCAGATAACATAGACCTATAACCCTTAATAGTAACAGGCTGCAGTTTGATTTCGTCAAACAAGTATACTGGAAAGTTTGCAATGTCTGGTATAGAGGGATCAAAAATATCCACAGAATGATCCCTACACCAACGACGAAAAACCTTCCACTTAGCCGCATAGTTTAGCGAAGAGGAGGTCCTCCTACAGTTAGAAATCGCGTCCACTGCTCGTCCTGTAAAGTGCTTGCCATGCAAGAAGGACCGCACAACGGAAAAACGTGAAGGTTGAGACCTTGCGGGTTGTGATGGAGTTGACGCGATTTCCCCTGCGAAAGAAGATCCTCCCGTGGAGGAAGCTTTCGCGGTAGGTCCCACAACAGACACCTGAGTAGATTTATCCACGGTCTCTGTGGAGACAGAGATGCTACCAACAGAATCTTGCATTGAGATTGTTTTATCTTTAGCAATACTTGCTGAATTAACGGCGCTGGAGGATATGCATATCCTATCATTCCGTCCCAAGGGATCGACAGAGCGTCTACTGCAAATGCTCTTGGATCCGGACACGGAGACACATACGTCTGCAACTGATTGTTGAGATGTGTCGCAAATAAATCTATCATTGGCCGTTCCCATTGGTAGCAAATCTGATTGAATACTTGTTTGTTGAGAGTTCACTCCGACGGCAACAAGCGACCCTTTCGTGAAAGGGAGTCTGCTAGTACATTCAGACGACCCGGTATGTGACGGACCGAAAGAAGAACCTGATGTTCTAGCGCAAACAGAAGGATTCTTTCCGTTAGATTGAACAACGGAACTGAATGAGTGCCTCCCTGATTCCGTATATACGCCACTACTGTCGTATTGTTGGATAGGATTTGGACATGAGCATTGTGAATAATGTCCATCCAATGACGTAACGCAAGCCAAATTGACATCATTTCCTTGATGTTTATGTGCTTGCACAGGAATTGCGGATCCCAAAGACCCTGGCATCTCGAATCCGTTGGGATCAATGATGCACCCCAACCTGTTTGACTGGCATCCGTCATAATGGTAAAACTCGGATCCGGCAACTGCAGCGGAACTCCCTGAGTTAACCACTGAATGTTTGCCCAAGTCTGAATCTCTTGTTTCACTTGATCTGACAAGAGAACGTCTATGTCGAGCGAATGAATTTTCACACTCCAATTCTGAGTCAAGAAAATTTGGAGAGGACGCGTGCGTAACCGCCCCATCGGAATGAGATCCGCAGCGGCTCCGCACAGACCTATCAGTCTCATGAACTCCCTCGCTGTGACTTTGTCTGCGTGCAGACAATAGCGAGCGTAACAACTGACTAATTTCGCTCTGGTTAACGGCAGACAAATGAGATTGTTGTGCGTCTCGAAGCTCATTCCCAGATTTGTGAATGACTTGGACGGCACCAGATCCGACTTCTCCTCGTTTACTATAAAACCGAGACGTCGGAGCAATAGAAGTAGATTCTGAACATCGTTCTGAAGCATTAACTCGTTGCCGTACCTCTGAAGAATGTCGTCCAGGTAGGCCGACGTTACCGCAGACGAATGAGCTCGGAAATAGATCACTACCGAGTTCATTACCCGAGTGAAAGCCCAGGGTGCTAGATTCAATCCGAAGCACATCACCCGGAATTGATACACCACTCCTAGGACTGCGAAGCGTAGATACTTTCTGAATGTCGGATGTACCATGACGTGAAAGTACGCATCTTTGAGATCTATGCTCGTTGCATAATTGTTCACCCGAATACTCGCTCTGACCGACCGAATCGTCTCCATATAAAACTTCGGAGCGACGATCAGCTTGTTTATCCAGCTCAAATCTATGACTGGACGGAACGAGCCATCTGGTTTCGGAACCAGAAACAGATGGCTGTAGAATCCCGGAGTCTCCTGGTTTTCTACGACCTCTACCGCGTTCTTCATTAAAAGAGACTGCACCTCTGATAATAGAGCGTCTCTTTTCTGCGGATTTGACGGAAATTGAGTCCATTTTGGACTTCGAGTTAATGGAGGCTTTCGTTTGAAGGATATCTTTAGACCTTCCGAAGTCACTCCTCTCACCCAAGGGTCGTCCGTAATCGACGCCCATTCTTGTGAAAAGCTCGACAACCTTCCGCCAACCGGTACGCGATAGAGGTTTAAGCCATCACCTCCTGGACCTGCGAGGCCTGCGGTAGGAGAAACCACGTCCTCCACGACCCGCACCTCGTCCCGTCGACCTCGGGGCGTCCGACCGATTGTCCCGGCCCGAAGGACGTCCCAAACGTGAGTCGCTACCTTGACAGTCTCTCGAATAAGACCAAGAGGACGCACCGGAACCTCTATAGGAACCTCTCTTGGGCGCATTAGACCCAGAAGTGCCTGTCTTATTCTTGTCTGTCGTATCCGACTTCTTAGAAGCAGATTTGAACAACAGAGAATCCGAAGCTTTCTTTGTAATTTTATCATAAATAGCAGAAAGCTTGCCGTCAAAGAGACGTTCTCCGGAGACCGAAGCGACTCTGAGAGAGTTCTTCACCTTAGTATCCACGAGTGTGGATGTAGCTAGGGCTGCGTCACGTCTAACCAACTCCAGGTTTGCCACTGAAAGGGCGGAGTTACACGTGGAATAAGCTACTGCCCTTGAAAGAAGTCTTAAAGAGGATTGTATATCCTGAAATTCTTTCCCTTGAAGGCGCAGTGATAACGCCTTAGTAAGGTGATCTGCGTAAGATAAGGCATCTAAACTGGCTCTGTTAGACGAAATAGTTGTTTCCAACACCGCGGTTGGAATAGACGCCGACGACGGTAATGATAACTCTAAGTCTTCCGCCTCATCGTCCATACGCAGAGGAACTCTCGGATTACCCTGTCCTGCCGTGTCGAATTTATTCCTTGCATTAATGAAAGGCAGGTTGAGAGTATTGGCGGACATGCTTTCCCCGTTTTGGAAGCAAGTTTGAATATAGCGTCGTTCAATAATTCAAATGTTCTTGCAACATTATTGGACTGAGACGGAAACTCGGGAGCGATGTCCCTGAACCGCTCAAAGAAATCAGAGTCCAATGACGCTATAATCCTCTTGTCCGGAACCGCAGCAGTCTGGCCCGACGGAACAACTTGAGGGAGAAAGTGCCGGATGAAGTCCACGGCAGCTTTATGTTGTTCCGAAAGGGATAGCTCCAAGTCATCCGTATCCCTTTCACCATCCGGTCGGACCTCATGATGCTCCCGGTCGTCCGCCCTCGATGCTTCGGCAGAGCGTACCGACCCAACGTCGTCGGATAATTCCCGATTCGACACCGTTTCTGTCGGCCGCTGGGATGCTGCGATAAGTTGTGCTATCTGCACAAGTACGTCCGGCATCGAGGCCTGCGGAGGCGGAGTCTTTCGCTGCTTCGCCGAGGGCAGCTCCGCATCTGATGACTCCCGCATACTTTTCCTATGCGAACGTCCGGAGTCCATCGGCCTCGTGTCCCTGGCTACCGGATGGTGTGACCTGGTCGCCGAAGAATCCCTTATCGGCGAAGCTGGTAAAATATCGGCGGTCACATAGCCAATGTGCGGTCATGTGCGCTGACGAGAGGAAGAAGCCTGAGCGGACTGCCTATACAACGGAGCGTCCCGAGCGACGGACGTATGCTCCGCTTGCAACACATTTTGTACCACAACATCTGGTCCCAGATGTTGTTGTACGAGAGAGGGGCCTCTCTCGCTCACGGCCCGGCTGGACCTGGGCGAGCTAGGAACCGGACTCAAAGGCTTCCTCCGATCTCGCCTACTATCCGCCGTCACTGGGTGTGCATGTTGAATGTTTATAGTGCTCGCATCACCCAACATTTCCTCCTGGACCGCATCGGACCAACACGGCTGCCGAACCATTCGGTGAATGGACGCTACACCGGGCGAGCTAGCGGACGACATTTGTTTAATCTCCATGAGCACTTTTGCCGCTAGCTCTGTATTCATTTGTGACGACGGAAGCGCACTTGCGGAAGATAACATGGAAACATCACCCTGTTCTTGTTCCTCTGAAATAGAAACTGAGAGAGTAGAGTGACCTTGCGGAGAAAGAGCCGGCATAGCCCTTATATCGTGACACACGTTTCCAATGTTTGTCATACCAATATTGACATATAGAACAGGGATTAGTGCAAGAACACTGACTACAATTAATGCAATGATCATGAAAGTCAGAGGAAGATTTCTTCCTATTACAATTTGAACAATATCCTTTCATTGTGAAAAGTCAACAACAAGTCCTAGTTACTCGCACAAACCCGACACAAAGATACATAATAACATGATCCATTAATAATGAAAAAACAATTGCAAATCAAAATAATTTTTGAAAAATATTTTTTCAGCGAAGCCCAAGTTTCTGAAAAGTAACGTTGAGCCCCAATGGATCCGATGGCTAAGTGTGGTCAAAAATTTTAAATTTATATTAAATAATTAATGCAACACTTACGGATAATAAAAATGTATCTAATAGTGAGATAAACTACACCAAAGGCAAACAGCCCCCCTCAAAAGAGACTGTTGCCAATGTAAACAAACAGTGTAAAACACCAGAAAACATGACTCCAGGCACTGAAAAAACTGGCCTGAAATCAGTCATCAAAATTACACTCTATCTGATGCAAGACAGAGACTCCCAGGGGAGAATCTGCAGAACATCAGATGGAAGATGCAGAACACAACGTTTATACACCCATGGGTGAAAACGTAACTATGGGGAAAATAACAGAAAACATTCTGTAACCAAGCAACTCTCCCAAGAGAATTTAGAAATGATCTTTCTCAAAAATATGCCAAAAGCATGGGAGAATTGCAAGGGGGGACTTAGAAGACCAGGGGAGAGGAAACACTGAATAAGCAGTGCAACTTTTTAGCAAGAATGACAACAAGAGGCCCATGCCTCGAAAATAGGCAACTTAACATAATTTCATAAAAAATTTTAAGTACAGCCCTGATTATTTTTTGTCACTCCTTTTTCCTCTCCTCCTTCTATATCCTCCTTAGAATCACCATTTCTCCAATAATTACGTGTCTGGAATCCTTTAAACTGAGATTTACAAGCACAAAGATCAGTGAGATGTTGACTGATGAAGGGCCAAACAGAGAATGATAATTGGCGCCAATTTCGGAACGTCCTTGACAGTGCGCATGCGCAGTAGGGGCGAAGTATGGAGGTCCTATAGGACATGATTTCTTTTGGTTTTGGATGCAAATTTTGGGGATTGGGGGGCAAAATTTGTGTTTGGCCCTGGATTTTTTAGAGTTTGCACCAGCTAAGTCTGGGTCATTGGTACAGTATAAAAATATTAATTCAACACTTACAAACAATAATAATGTATCTAGTTATGATTAAACTAACATCAAGATATTTTTTTTCAAGAAATCCCCCTCACACAGAGGCTGTTGTCAATGTAAACAAGAAGTGTAAAAACACCAGAAACATGACTCCAGGCACTGATAACCCTGGCCCGAAATCAGTTACCAATAATACACTATCTGATGCAAAACAGAGACTTGCAGGGAAGAAACTGCAGAACATCAGATGGTAGATGCAGAACACTACGCCTAACCACCCATGGGTGAAGACATAAACATGGGGAAAAGAACAGAATTCATTCTGTTATCCAGCTAAAACTCCCAAGAAATTTTAGTAATAATATTACAGAAAATATGCCAAAAGCATGGGAGAATAGCAAGGGGGGACTTAAAGGAAAGGGAGAGAGGAAAACACTGAACAAGCAGTGTAACTTTATAGCAAGAATGACCACAACAGACCCTTGCCTCAAAAATAGGTAACTTAACATAATTTCATTAAAAAATTTTAAGTTACAGCCCTGATTATTTTCTGTCACTCATTTTTCCTCTCCTCCTTCTATATCCTCCTTAGAATCACCATTTCTCTAATATTTATGTGTCTGGCATCATTTAAACTGAGATTTACAAGCACAAAGATCAGTCAGATGTTAACTGATGAAGGGCCAAACAAAGAATGATTAATGGCGCCAATTTCGGGACGTCCTTGACACTGCACATGCGCAGTAGAGGCGAAGTATGGAGGGCCATTCAGGACATGATTTCTTTGGTTTTAGATGCAAATTTTGGGGATTGGGGGGCAAAATTTGTGTTTGGCCCTAGATTTTTAAGAGTTAGCACCAGCTATGTCTGGGTCATTGGTACAGTATAAAAATATTTCATATGTTTATTGGATAAATCTAATAATTTTAAGAGCAATGTTAAGTGACAATATGAAAACCCTAACCTTTAAATTCAAATTTGCATCATATTGTTCCTTTGAAAAAACAACAGAAATTGTATACAAAATATTATACTAACCCTTCCACGCTTATATCTGCTCTCACAACCACACGAACACTCAATTCTCTTTCATTATCTTGAGGCATCTGTTCCTTACTTGTTCTGAAAGTCAAAATCTGAGTATTTAATACATATTCTTTTAAAAGATATTTATTTACCCTCTTTGCTGTACAGTAAACATTCTTAGCACTTACTAAACGGTAATATTCCGTACATTTTCCTCTTTGTTTTTTGCTTTGTCATAAAAATTTGATATTCTGTTAGCCCTTTACCCAATATAATGGCCATATAGGGCCGACATTATTAAAAAATAAAATCACTCTTCAAATTTCATAATTTTTTAAACACATAAACATAAACACAGCTTAATTCCCCTCATTGGAACAAGATCAATGAGTTTGTTCCAACAAGGGATCGCAATTTCCCCTGCGAAAGAAGATCCTCCTGTGGAGGAAGCTTCCACGGCATGTCCCACAACAGACACCTGAGTAGATTTATCCACGGTCTCTGTGGAGACAGAGATGCTACCAACAGAATTTTGCATGAAAAACAAGAGCAATGTGAAGTGTGGAATGTGCCCCCAACGGTGTCACAACACCATGGAGGCCATACTGAATTGGCTAGCTGAACCAAAATCGAATGGAAGCAACAATGTCAAGTCATCCAACAGTAAACCTTAAAATTATGATATGATTAAATAAGCAGTTCTTTAGTTTTTTGATGGAAACCAAGAGTTAATGAATGGATGGATGGACAGAGGGATGGACATGGTGAAAACATAATGTGTCCAAGTCGGTTGGGAGCATAAAAAAATTAACAATAAAAGTTAAAAAATTTATAGTAATTTATATATTTTTTATACTTACCAATGACCCAGACTTAGCTGGTGCCAACTCTTAAATATCTAGGGCCAAACACAAATTTTGCCCCCCAATCCCCAAAATTTGCATCAAAAACCGAAAATTACATGTCCTATATGGTCCTCCATACTTTTACTCCACTGCGCATGTGCAGTGTCAAGGTCTCGAAATTGGAGCAATTATCATTCTTACAACCAGTGCCTGGTAAGAGTTATGTACTCAGCGGGGAGGTACGAGTTCCCAACTCATGGGAGGGCCATCCCCGTCTGGGTCATTGTTAAGTATAAAAAATATATAAATTACTATAAATTTTTTAACATTTTTATACTGTACCAATGACCCAGACTTAGTTGAATAGAAAAAAGGCTGGAGGGCCTAGGACATAAAGGAAAATCCAATAGGCTCCACTACATATAACAGAATTATCCCCTCGAGGAGAAAAGGAGAAATAGGCTTCATGTATCTTTCTTATTTGCATTAAAAAAAGAAAGACACAACACCATTCTGTAATTGGGCACAATAACATCAATGATCTCTATTAACATCCAGTATAACCCGTTATACTAATTATTTTTAAAGGAAAGCCAATAAATAAAGGAAGTCCAGAAAAATGAGACTCTTTATACTCATTAAAAGTGTCCAAGGATTGTATATTAACGCCCGTATGACACGTGACATATACAAATGCTTCACACCGAGCTACACTTTAAAAATATTACATGGATGAGTTAACATTAGCTTTACACTTTAAAACCATCCCGGCACTGACTCAGAATTACTGACTCCAGAGGAGGTATTCCCTTGCTTTTCACTATGAAGCAGGTGACCTAAGAGAACACCTTCCCCCCCCCCCCCCCCTGCCCCTTCCCCTTGATCAAATACGCCAGAGCGAAGAGGGCAGCAGGACAGAGTCACTGCCGGAACAGAAAGCCTGAATAACTATAGTTGCAATTGTTTAGTGGACGACATTCTGAGCAACAGACAACGGATCTAAACAATGCAGATCTCCAGAAATGGACTCAATATTACTAAGATAAAAATTTGTGAAAGTGGAAGGCTGAGACCAATATGCAGCCTTCGTTAGATCTGTAATAGCAACACTATAAGCGTAAGTCCAAGGTGTGGATAGAGCTCTTACTTCAAGAGCTGAAATCTTAAGCACAGACTGCTGAGTTGAAGATAATTTATTATAAGTGGTACGGATAGTTAATTGAATCCAAACATTAGTAGTGAAGGTAATAGTATTTCCCACACTACGATAGTGAGAATCATCCACAGACAGTGCATGAAGCTCACTGACTCTTCTAGCCGAAGAGAAGGCTAAGAGAAAAGCTGTCTTATAAGATAAGAATTTGAAGTCCACCGTGTCAAGAGGCTCAAATGGCGCTTCTTTTAGCTTAAGAAGAACCCAAGCTAAATTCCACTTAGGAATTAATCTAAGGGTTCTTGGTCTATTTATCGAAAAGTTTCTTACTAACTTAGATAAAGAGACATTAGATCCAATCAGTAAACTATCATGGTGTGCATAGGTATCAGATAGCATAGACCTATAACCCTTAATGGTAACAGGCTGCAGTTTGATCTCATCAAACAAGTAGACAAGAAAATTTGCAATGTCTGGAATGGAGGGATCATAAATATCTGCAGAATGATCCCTACACCACCGACAAAAGACCTTCCGCTTAGCAGCATAGTTTAGCAAAGAGGAGGTCCTCCTACAGTTAGAAATCGCGTCCACTGCTCGTCCTGTAAAATGCTTGCCATGCAAGAAGGACCGAACAACGGAAATACGTGAAGGTTGAGACCTTGCGGGTTGTGATGCAGCCTGCGCAATTTCCCCTGCGAAAGAAGATCCTCCTGTGGAGGAAGCTTCCACGGCATGTCCCACAACAGACACCTGAGTAGATTTATCCACGGTCTCTGTGGAGACAGAGATGCTACCAACAGAATTTTGCATTGAGATTGTTTTATCTTGAGCAATATCTGCTGAATCAACAGCGCTGGAGGATACGCATATCCTATCATTCCGTCCCACAACATCGATAGAGTGTCTACTGCAAACGCTCGAGGATCCGGACATAGAGACACATACGTCTGCAACTGATTGTTGAGATGAGTTGAAAATAAGTCTATCATTGGCCGATCCCATTGGTAGCAAATCTGATTGAATACTCGTTTTTTGAGAGTCCATTCTGACGGCAACAAGCGACCCCTCCGTGAAAGGGAGTCTGCTAATACGTTCAGACGACCCGGAATATGTCGGAGCGATAGGAGAACTTGATGTTCTAGTACAAACAGAAGGAGTCTTTCCGTTAAGTTAAATAATGGAATGGAATGAGTGCCTCCCTGGTTCCGAATATACGCTACTACCGTCGTATTGTCGGACAGAATTTGCACATGTGCATTCTGAATAAAGTTCATCCAATGACGTAGCGCGCGCCAAATTGACATCATTTCTTTGATGTTTATGTGCTTGTTTATGCACTTCGAATCCGTTGGGCTCAATGTTGCGCCCCAACCTGTTTGACTGGTATCCGTCATAATCATAAAACAAGAGGCCTCAAGGGGCCGGAGTGCGCTCACCTGACATGGAAGACTAAATATCAACCCAGAGAATAGATTTCAACAAATTGCATCTGCTCCTCCTAAGAAAAGCTTATACCAAATATCCAAAAATTCTGACCAGTGGATCTAAAAAAAAAGAAGATTTTTAAAGAATATTCCTCATATTGAACTAAGTTATAATTCGGGCTCCCACAGGGAGCCCATATATGAACCCAGGGACTTGGCTTTAACAAACTTGAATCTCACCCCCTTAAGGATGCTGAACACCAAATATCAAAACATTCCGATTGCTGGATCTGAAGAAGAAGATTTTTAAAGAAAATTCCTCATTTTGAACTAAGTCAGAATTCAAGCTCCCACAGTGAGTCCAAATATGGACCTAGACCATGGCTTGAACAAACTTGAATCTCACTCCCCTAAGGATGCTGCATATCATATATCAAAACATTCCAACTGCTGGATCTGAAGAAGATTTTTAAAGAAAAATTCCTCATTTTGAACTAAGTTAAAATTCGGGCTACAACAGTGAGCCCAAATATGAACCCAGGGACTTGGCTTGAACAAACTTGAATCTCACCCCCCTAAGCATGGTGCATACCCAACATCAAAAGATTCTGCCTGCTGGATCTTGAGAAGAAGATTTTCAAAGAAATTTGCCTGAAATGCACTAAGTTCGAATTCAAGCTTCTATAGTGAGCCCAAATATGAATCTAAGGGGCCGATTTGAACAAACTTGAATCAGATCCACCCCTCACTGTTGCATACCAAATATCAAAAGATTCTGCCTGCTAGATCTGGAGAAGAAGAATTTTTAAGAAATTTGCCTGAAATGCACTAAGTACGAATTCAAGCTTCTATACTGAGCCCAAATATAAACCCAGGGGGCCGATTTGAACAAACTTGAATCAGATCCATCCCACAATGTTGCATACCAAATATCAAAAGATTCTGCCTTCTGGATCTGGAGAAGATTTTTTTAAGAAATTTGCCTGAAATGCACTAAGTTTGAATTCGAGCTTCTATACTGAGCCAAAATATAAACCCAGGGGGCCAATTTGAACAAACTTGAATCAGATCCACCCCACAATGCTGCATACCAAATATCAAAAGATTCTGCCTGCTGAATCTGGAGAAGAAGATTTTTTAAGAAATTTGCCTGAAATGCACTAAGTTCGAATTCGGGCTTCTATAGTGATCCAAAATATGAATCCATGGGGCCGATTTGAACAAACTTGAATCAGATCCACCCCACAATGTTGCATATCAAATATCAAATGGTTCTGCCAGCTGGATCTGGAGAAGATTTTTTAAGAAATTTCCCTGAAATGCACTAAGTACGAATTCAAGCTTCTATACTGAGCCCAAATATAAACCCAGGGGGCCGATTTGAACAAACTTGAATCAGATCCATCCCACAATGTTGCATACCAAATATCAAAAGATTCTGCCTTCTGGATCTGGAGAAGATTTTTTTAAGAAATTTGCCTGAAATGCACTAAGTTTGAATTCGAGCTTCTATACTGAGCCAAAATATAAACCCAGGGGGCCAATTTGAACAAACTTGAATCAGATCCACCCCACAATCTTGCATACCAAATATCAAAAGATTCTGCCTGCTGGATCTGGAGAAAAAGATTTTTGAAGAAATGTGCCTGAAATGCACTAAGTTCGAATTCGAGCTTCTATACTGAGCCCAAATATAAACCTAGGGGGCCGATTTGAACAAACTTGAATCAGATCCACTCCACAATGTTGCATACCAAATATCAAAAGATTCTGCCTGCTGGATCTTGAGAAGAAGATTTTCAAAGAAATTTGCCTGAAATGCACTAAGTTCGAATTCAAGCTTCTATAGTGAGCCCAAATATGAATCTAAGGGGCCGATTTGAACAAACTTGAATCAGATCCACCCCTCACTGTTGCATACCAAATATCAAAAGATTCTGCCTGCTAGATCTGGAGAAGAAGAATTTTTAAGAAATTTGCCTGAAATGCACTAAGTACGAATTCAAGCTTCTATACTGAGCCCAAATATAAACCCAGGGGGCCGATTTGAACAAACTTGAATCAGATCCATCCCACAATGTTGCATACCAAATATCAAAAGATTCTGCCTTCTGGATCTGGAGAAGATTTTTTTAAGAAATTTGCCTGAAATGCACTAAGTTTGAATTCGAGCTTCTATACTGAGCCAAAATATAAACCCAGGGGGCCAATTTGAACAAACTTGAATCAGATCCACCCCACAATGCTGCATACCAAATATCAAAAGATTCTGCCTGCTGAATCTGGAGAAGAAGATTTTTTAAGAAATTTGCCTGAAATGCACTAAGTTTGAATTCAAGCTTCTATAGTGAGCCCAAATATGAATCCAGGGGGCCGATTTGAACAAACTTGAATCAGATCCACCCCTCACAGTTGCATACCAAATATCAAAAGATTCTGCCTGCTGGATCTGGAGAAGACAAATTTTTAAGAAATTTGCCTGAAATGCACTAAGTTCGAATTTGGGCTTCAATACCGAGCCCAAATAAAAACCCAGGGGGCTGATTTGAACAAACTTGAATCAGATCCACCCCACAATGCTGCATACCAAATATCAAAAGATTCTGCCTGCTGGATCTGGAGAAGAAGATTTTTTAAGAAATTTGCCTGAAATGCACTAAGTTCGAATTCAGGCTTCTAATAGTGAGCCAAAATATGAATCCATGGGGCCGATTTGAACAAACTTGAATCAGATCCACCCCACAATGTTGCATATCAAATGTCAAATGATTCTGCCTGCTGGATCTGGAGAAGAAGACTTTTCAAGAAATTTCCCTGAAATGCACTAAGTAAGATTTGGAGCTTCTATACTGAGCCCAAATATAAACCCAGGGGGCCGAATTCGGGCTTCTATAGTGAGCCCAAATATGAATCCAGGCTGCCAATTTGAACAAACTAGAATCAGATCCACCCCACAATGTTGCATCCCAAATATCAAAAGATTCTGCCTGCTGGATCTGGAGAAGAAGAATTTTTAAGAAATTTGCCACAAATGCACTAAGTTCGAATTCGAGGTTCTATACTGAGCCCAAATATAAACCCAGGGGGGCCGATTTGAACAAACTTGAATCAGATCCACCCCACAATCTTGCATGCCAAATATCAAAAGATTCTACCTGCTGGATTTGGAGAAGAAGAATTTTTAAGAAATTTGCCTGAAATGCACTAAGTTCGAATTCGGGCTTCTGTAATGAGCCCAAATATGAATCAAGGGAGCCGATTTGAACAAACTTCAATCAGATCCACCCCACAATGTTGCATACCAAATATCAAAAGATTCTGCCCTCTAGATCTGGAGAAGAAGATTTTTTAAGAAATTTGCCTGAAATGCACTAAGTTCAAAATCGGGCTCCTATACTGAACCCAAATATGAACCCAGGAGGCCGATTTGAACAAACTTGAATCAGATCCACCCTACAATGTTGCATACCAAATATCACAAGATTCTGCCTGCTGGATCTGGAGAAGAAGATTTTTTAATCTTTTTCCCATTGCCTACAAGTGTTAAAAAGAGCTGACTCAGCACTTTTTCAAAGTCCTGAAAAAAGTACCTTGTGATCAAACCGATAGGGATTTTTTTTAACCATTCTATTTTACTGGATAAAAGTAAGCTTTATACAAAATAAGAATTCTCTGTGCCGTGTAGTTTTGGAGATATGGCAGTTTTAAGGTTTTTCCTATTTTTAGCTCCCGAGGTTCCCACGGGGCAATGAGAAAAGTTTTTTTGCATCAATCAACTACTTATGACCCATCATCAACTCATATCAAATTTGGTTCAAATCGACCTAACGGTTCTGAAAATAGAAATTTTAGGCATGGCCAAAATTTTTGCCCCTCCCATAACGAAAGCAAATAATGCCCGACAAACTTCTCTTGAACAAACTTGATTCTAAACCTCAAAAGGACTCTGTATACCACATATCAAGTCTCTGCTACTGGTGGTTCATTAGAAGAAGATTTTCAAAAAATTTGGCCATTTTTCCCCATACCTCTGCTCATTATGAGCCGAAACCTATTTTGGATAAAAATCAAAATGCCCCTATATAACCACTACTTACATGAAATTTAATTAAAATGTTGCCAGTGGTTTAGGAGAAAGAGGCTCAAACACCACCTTCACGCAGGACGACAGACAAAGAGTGATTAGAAAAGCTCACCCTGACTTTCAGTCAGGTGAACTAACTAGAATCCGGCAATAATAGTGGAAGTCTCTGAGTTAACCACTGAATATCTGACCAAGTATGAATCTCTTGTTTCACTTGATTTGACAAGAGGATGTCCGTATCGAGCGAATGAATCTTCACCCTCCAATTATGAGTCAGAAAGATTTGGAGAGGACAAGTGCGTAGCCGCCCCATCGGAATAAGATCCGTGGCGGCTCCGCACAAACCTATCAGTCTCAAGAATTCTCTCGCTGTAACTTTGTCGGAGTGAAGACAACAGCGAGCGTAACAACTGATTAATTTTGCTCTGGTTAACGGCGGATGAACGAGATTGTTGTGCGTCTCAAAGCTCATTCCCAGGTGGGTGAAAGACATGGACGGCACCAGATCCGACTTCTCGTTTACTATGAAACCGAGACGTCAGAGCAATAGAAGCAGATTCTGCACATCGTTCTGAAGCGTCAACTCCTTGCCATACCTCTGAAGAATGTCGTCCAGGTAGACCGACGTTACCGCAGACGAATGAGCTCAGAAATGACTAATTACTGAGTTCATTATTCGAGTGAAACCCCAGGGCGCTAGATTCAGACCGAAGCACATTGCTCGGAACTGATACACGACTCCTAGGACGGCGAAGCGAAGATACTTTCTGAATGCCGGATGTACCATGACGTGAAAGTACGCATCCTTGAGATCTATGCTCGTAGAATATTCGTTCACCCCAATGCTCGCTCTGACCGATCGGATGGTCTCCATATAGAATTTTGGAGCCACGATCAGCCTGTTTATCCAGCTCAGATCTATGACTGGCCGGAACGAGCCGTCTGGTTTTGGAACCAGAAAAAGATGGCTGTAGAAACCTGGAGATTCCTGGTTTCTACAACCTCTATCGCGTTCTTCTCCCGAAGAGACTGGACTTCTGATAGAAGCGAGCCTCTCTTCTGCAGATTTGACGGAAGCTGATTCCATCTTGGACTTCGAGTTAATGGAGGTTTCCTTTGAAGGACAGTTTTAGCCCTTCCAAAATCACCCCTCGAACCCAAGGGTCGTCCGTAATCGACTCCCAATTGGTTGAGAAACTCGACAGTCTTCCGCCCACTGGAACACGATAGAGGTTTATACCATCACCTCCTGGACCTGCGAGGCTTGCGGAAGGAGAAACCACGTCCTCCACGGCCCGCACCTCGCCCCATCGACCTAGGGGCATCTGACCGGTTGTCTCGGCCAGTATAACGGCCCCTACCTGAGTCGCTGCCTTGACGGTCTCTGGAGTAAGACCTAGAGGACAGAATGATAATTGCGTCAATTTCGAGACCTCCTTGACACTGCGCATGCGCAGTGGAGTAAAAGTATGGAGGACCATATAGGCCATGTAATTTTCAGTTTTTGATGCAAATTTTGGGAATTGGGAGGCAAAATTTGTGTTTGGCCCTAGATATTTACGAGTTAGCACCAGCTAAGTCTGGGTCATTGGTAAGTATAAAAATATAAAAAATCCTTTTTGTTCAAGCTGTATGGAATGATGGTATGGAGAGCTGAAAATCCAAGCTATGTCACAATGGTAATATATTAGTCTTTGGTGTGTTGCATTGGAGTACAATACTTGCAAGATAATGTTCACACATTGTTCATTTGGCCTCTGCTTCTGCACCTGGTCGGAATGCACTTTGCTTCATCCTTTATAAAATCATCCAGACTTATTATCTATAATTTGAACCAACCAGTACGACTCCTATTGTCACTCATTGTCAACGTATAAACACTTCACACTTGATTATAACCAAGCCTGGAAATCAGCAGACTGTCATCTGCAGCAGAGCTGGGTAGCTTCAATAAATTTACCCTCTGTGAGCCTCAATCTGAATCACGGTCTCAGGCCTAAACAGAAGGAAATACTCATACGATTAATTGGGGAATTCTAGTCCACTGTATGGGATAGCATCAGCAAATTCCTCCTCTGGGGACCTCATTTGCCAATGACAGATTGCTTATTTCCAGGCTTGATTGTAACTGCTTGTCATTGTAACTGCCTAATGGAAAAAGTATATAAAGGGCAGCCATCCTGCAGCATTTTTAACTGCCTCTGATGAGTCTACATATAGATGAAAACAGTAAGACTACACACTAAGTACCACATAGGCTCCACGATACAGGACCTGAACTAATCTAGGAGTCCTCTCAAACTACTAGAGACTTGATTTTGATATATTGTAATGACTATCACCATTAACTCTCTGGACAAGGATGTCTGATTCTCAACTCCCTCTCCATCCTCCTGGTGTAGATCTTACGCTTGGCTTAAACTTGTGTTGAAAAACAACTTAAAAGCTCCCCTCTGAAAAGATTTCCTAGGTTTTTTAGAATATTGAATTAAAATTGGGTGAAATATTCATCACTCCTGGAAGCCATCAGTTGTATGAAGAAATCAAGGACTGATTGAGACAGTTTCTTGACAAATTGGGGCTTTCAGTTTGTATGTTCTTACATTCACAAACAGATGGAATCATTAATGAAAACAGAGCATTTGTTTGAAAGAAAATTTGTTTTATTACCAAATATCAAAAGATTCTGTCTGGTGGGTCTAAAGAAGATGATCTCTCAAATTGTTCTGCAAAATATGAACCCAGGATATGATCTGAACAAACTTGAATTTTGCCCCCCCTAAAGATGCTGTATACCAAATATGAAAAAATTTTAAGTGGTGAATCTGAAAAAGATTTTTAAAGAAATTTTCTATATTGCACCAAGTTAAATTTTTGGGGATCCCATATGGAGCCCAAATATGAACCTAGTGGCTAGATTTGAACAAACTTGATTCTGACACCCTCTAAGGATGCTGTATTCCAAATAACAAAAGATTGTGACTTTTGGGTCTGAATAAGATTTTCAAAGAATATTTCTCAAATTGCACAAACATAAAAAAAACATTAAGCTCTATTCTGATTAGTGAATCTGAAAAATAAGATTTTTAAAGTCTTATCCTCATATTGTACTTAGTTAATTACTGTACTAAGAACAAATATGAACCCAAGGACTTGATTTTAACAAACTTGAATCTGCCTTCTCCATAAGGATGCTGTATACCAAATATCAAAAGATTCTAATTGGTGGATCAGAAGCAGATTTTAAAAGAATATTCCTCAAACTGAACTAAGTTAAAATAAGAACCAAGGGTCCCACTGAGGATTCTGAATTTTTAACTCAAAAAGCCATGAAAATTTTTCATATATTTTTGCTAAACTATGAGAGTGTTTGTTCTGTGACTGTACAGTTGAGTCCAGGCAAGTCTTGTCTACCATTATAGTTAGCCGGGACAAGTCTAGAAAGACCTTCCAATGTACGAAGAATGTACCTTGAATGTTTGTTCAAACATTGCATGTTGTGACACCTGATTAAAGTTATTAAAAATTGACCAGTTAGAAACAGGGCTACATGAGTTAATCAGGATAGTAAACATAATAAGATGAAACACAAATGAGAAATAAGTCCAGGAGCATTGTAAAAATGGACGATTGGTGATTTGTCCGACTGTGATGACTCAAAGTCCCAACTGAGTGATTGGAATATTCAACAGTTGGGATTAAAGTTAAAAAAAACTCAGGACTTCTTGGAAATTTTTTAGTGAATAAATATACATGTAGGAGTCATGATGCAACTTCATATTTAATTAACAACAAGGCCACCGCCAGGTACGGACTATGTCCCCCGACAGCAAGATCTTTCATTGGACATATTCCAGACAACAAGTTATCAGCCAGGCATCCAATTTTCAAAGTGAAAAAAAAATGGAAAGTTAAAAAATTTATAGTAATTTCTATATTTTTTATACTTACCAATGACCCAGACATAGCTGGTGCTAACTCTTAAAATATAGGGCCAAACACAAATTTTGCCCCCCAATCCCCAAAATTTGCATCTAAAACCAAAGAAAACATGTCCTGAATGGCCCTCCACACTTCACCTCTACTGCGCATGCGCAGTGTCAAGGACGTTCCGAAATTGGCGCCATTAATCATTCTAATAACCAGTGCCTGGTAAGCGCTATGTACTCAGCGGGGAGACAAGAGTTCCCAACTCCTGGGAGGGCCATCCCCGTCTGGGTCATTGGTAAGTATAAAAAATATAGAAATTACTATAAATTTTTTAACATTTTTATACTGTACCAATGACCCAGACATAGCTGAATAGTAAAAAGGCTGGAGGGCCAAGGACATAGAGCAAGATGGAATACGCTCAATAATATAAAATAGAGTCATCCCCTCTAGGGAAAAAGAAGTAATAGGCCTTACATGTATCTTTCTTATTTATGATAAATTAGAAAGATACAACACCTTCCAAAATTGAGCATCATACATCCATGTACTCTATTAATATCCAATATACTCCTTATACTAATAATTTTTAAAGTAAGCCAATAAATAAAGTAAGTCTAGAGAATAGAGACTCTTATACTCCTTAAAAGTGTCTGAGGATTGCATAATCATGTCCGTTGACACGTGCTATATTCAACAGCTACACTTTAAAAACTAAGACTTGAATGAATTTTTAAAACATAAACTTCTCACTAAACAACCATCCCAATAACAGCTCAGAATTACTAACTCCGGAGGAGGTATCCCCTTGTTTTCATAGTAAAACAGGTGACCCAAGGGAACACCCTCCCCCCCCCCCCCCCTTTTTCTTGCCCTGGGTCAAATAGCCCAGAGCGAAGAGGGCAGCAGAACGGAGTCACTGCCGAAACAGACAGCCTACCTAGCTATAGTAGCAACTGTTAAGTGAATGACATTCTGAGCAGTAGATAATAGACCTAACAATAGAGGCCTCCAGAAATGGACTCGATATTTCTGAGATAAAAATTCATGAATGTGGATGGCTGAGCGCAATGAGCAGCCTTCAAAAATCTATAATAGCGACACTATTAATGTAAGCCCAAGATGTAGAAGAACTCTTACTTCATGAGCCGAAATCTTAAGCACAACTGCTGAGTCAATGATAGACCATAAGCAGTACCGATAGTTAATTGAATCCATTAGCAATAGAATGGAGCGTAACGTCCTTCTATTAGGCATCAAAGACAGAAGAAGCTTACGCCCGTAGTAATAAACAGATATCTGTTTATAAATACATAAACTCTAACCGGACAGAGTAAAGGCCTATGCCCATACGAAGACGGAAGGACCTTAATAACAATAGGTTCCGGATATTAGGAGCCTAACTCTTATGCAAAAATCCAACCTAAATAGTAAAGGAAGTAGTGATTCCGAAACTACGAAAGTGAAAATCATCCATCGATAGTGCATGAAACTCACTGACTCTTCAGTAAAAGAGAAGCCAACAGAATTACTGTCTAAAAGGTTAGAATTTGAAAACTACTGTTTCCAGAGGCTCAAATGATTACTTAGCTAAATAAGAACCGAAGTTAAATTCCATATAGGAATTTAATCTAAAGATTCTAAGTCTATTTATCAAAAAGTTACTAACTGACTTAGATAAAGAGACATAAGACTCAATTGTAAACTATCATAGAGTGCATAGGTATGAGGTAACATAAACCTATAACCTTAATAATAACAGGCTGCAGTAGATCTTGTCAAACAAGTATACTAAAAAGTTGCAATGAGTAGTATGGAGGGATCAACAATATGAACATAGTGATCCCTACACCAACGATGGAAGAGCCTCCACTTTAGCCGCATAGAATAGCGAAGAAGAGGATCTCCTATAGTAAGAAATCGCGTCCAAAGCTCGTCCAGTACAATGCTTACAATGCAATACAGACCACACAACGGAATACATGAAGGTTGCGACCTTGCGGGTTGTGATAAAGATGACACGATTTACCCAGCGAAAAAAGATCCTCTCATTGAGGAAGATTTCACGTTAAGTCCCACAGTAGACCTCAGAGTAAATTACCCACGGTCTCTGTGAAGACAGAGATGCTATCAATAGAAATGTATTGTGGTTGTTTATCTTAGCAATACCTGCTGAAACAACAGCGCCGGAGGATATGCGTATCCTATCATTCCGTCCTATTAGATCAATAGAGCGTTAACAATATTAGCTCAGAGATCCGGACAAGCCAACACATAAGTCTGCAATTGATTAGCAAGCTGTGTCGTAAATAAATTATCATTGGGCGCTCCCATAGATAGCAAATCTGATTGAATACTTGTTGTTGAGAGTCCATTCTGACGGCAACAAGCGACCCCTAAGTGAACGGGAGTCCGGTAAAACAATCAGACGACCCGGAATATGACGGACCGAAACAGAACTTGGTGTACTATAACCAACAGACGGATTCTTTCCATTAAATTGAATAACGGAAACGAATGAGTGCCTCCCTGGTTCCGGAGATACGCCACTACTGTCGAATTAACGGACAGGATTTGGACATGCGTTTCTGAATAATGTTCATGCAATGACATAAAGCAAGCCTAAAAAACATTATTCCACGGAAGATAATTACTTGCTTAGAGACTGCGGAACCCAAAGACCCTGGCACTTCGAATCCGTTGGGATCAATATTATATCCCAATCTGTTTGACTGGCAACCATCATAACTATAACACTCGGATCCGGCAACTGCAGTGGCACTCTCTGAGTCAACCACCGAATGTTGCCCCAGTCTGAATCTCTTGTAACACTAGATAGACAAGAGAACGTGTAAATCGAGCAATTCATGGATTGCTGAAAAGTTGCCGTCGAAGAGAGGCTTCTCCGAGAACGAAGCTACTCTGAGAGAGTTCTTCACCTTACTATCCACGCGCGTGGATGTAGCTAGGGCTGCGTCACGTCTAACCAACTCCAATCAGCCACTGAAGGGCGGAGTTATACGTGAACAAACTACTGCCCTCAAAAGAAAACACATTGAGAATAATATCCCGTAAATCTTTTCTTGAAGACGTAATGATAACGCCTCAGTAAGGTGGATTACGTATGATAATGCGTCTAAGTTAAGTCTACTAGACATCATTGTCGTTTCCAACATTGTGGTTGGAAAAGACATAGACGGCAAAAAAGAATATTTCCAGTCTTTAACCACGCCGTCTAGATGCATATGAACTCTCGGTATGCCCTGCTCTGCCAAAATAAATTATTTGTATAAATGATAAAACGGCAGAAATGAGCATTGCGGACAAGAAACTAAACTATCATGCTTGGTAGCAGGCTTATATGCATATATAGCGTCGAAAAATAAAACACATGTTGTAATGACATTATTGGACTGTGTCGGTAAGTCAGGGACAATGTCCCTGAACCGATCCAAAATTCCGTGTCCAATGACGCTATAAGTCTCTTATCCAACATCGCAGCAATGTAGTCCGAAATAACAATCACTGGAAGATAATGCCAGAAGATATGAATGGCAGCTTCCGATGCTACGAAAGGGAAAACTCGAAAACTTTTGAATCCCTTTCGCCATCCTGTCGGACCCTATAAAGTGTTCGGTCGTCCGTACCTGATGCAACCGCAGACCGCACCGACCCAGCGCCATCAGAAAATTCCTGATTCGAGTAAGAAACTGTCGATTGCTGGGATGCTGCGAAACAACTGTGTTAACTCGGATAGCACGTCCGTCACTGAGGCCTAAGGAGAAGCGGTCCTACAATGCATTGCCGCTGGAAGCTCCGTGATCGTTACCCCGTGCATACTACCAATATGCGAGCGAACGGAGTGTATAGGCCTCGTGTCCCTTGGCTACCGGATGGCGTGACCTATTCGCCGTGGAATCACTGAATGACGAAACTGATCGGATACTCGAGGTCACGTAGCCAATGTGCAGTCGTGTGCCCTGCTGTGAGGATGAGGAAGCATTATCGACAGTCTCTCGGACTATCAATATAACGGAGCGTCCCGACCGACAGACATATGCTCCGAATGTAAAATATCTGAACCACAACATGCGGTCCCCTATGTTGTTGGACAAGAGAGGGACCTCTGTCGCTCAAAGCCTGGACGGACCTGGACAAGCCAGGAACCGGACTAACAGGCTTCCTCCGATCTGTCCTCAATCCGCCGTCACTGGGTGAGTACTAAAGTAATTATAGTGCTCACATCACCCAAATCTCCTTCCTAGACCGCAACGGACGAACCCGGCAGCCGAACCATTCGATGAATGTACGCTACACCGGGTGAGCTAGCGAATGTCACTCCGTCGATCCTACAAGGGATCTCTTAGGCGATAGACATATTCCATGAGCACTTAATGCCGCTAGCTCTTCATTAACTATGACGACAGAGGCACACTTTTGAAAGACATCTCCGTAACTTTGTGAACAAGAAACCAGAAATGCTTGGTTATAGCAAGCATATAATAATAATATATATAGCGTCGTTCAATAATTCTAAAGTTTGTGTGACATTATTGGACTATGTCGGAACTGAGGGACGATGTCCCTGCACCGAACCAAAAATTTCTAAGTCCACCGACGCTATCAGTTTCTTATCCGGCATCGCAGCATTCTGGTCCGACGAAAGAAGCTGTAGAACATCAAGTCAGATGACATACACAACAGCATATGTTGTTCCGAAAGGGAAAGCTCGATATCCTCCAAATCCCTTTCGGTATCCCGTCGGACCGGATGAAATTTTCGGACGTCCGTACTCGTTTCCGCGGAGCGTCCCGACCCAGCATCGTCGGATAAAAAATATGCGACAGATTCAGTTGATGCTGGGATGCTGCGATAAGCTGTGCTATTTAGGAAAGCACGTCCGTTCCCGAGGCCTGTGCAGTAGCGGTCTTACGATGCATTGCCGCCGGAAGCTCCGTGTACGTTGACTCCCGCACACTTTCCTATGCGAACGTCCGGAGTCTGCAGGCCTCGTGTCCCTGGCTACCGGATGGTGTGACCTGGTCGCCGATGATTCTCTGACTGGCGAAGCTGACTGGATATCCGAGGTCACGTAGCCAAGAGCGGTCATGTGCGCTACCATGAGAATGAGGAAGCCTTATTGACAGTCTACTCCGGACTGACTATATGTCGGAGCGTCCCGAGTGACGGACGTATGCTCAGAATGCAAAACATTTTGTACCACAACATCTGGGGCCAGATGTTGTTATACGAGAGAGGGGCCTCTCTCGCTCGCCGTCCGGATGGACCAGAACGAGCTATGAACCGGACTAAAAGGCTTCCTCCGTTCTCCCTCTAATCCGCCGTCACTGGGTGTGCATTTGGTTGATTTATAGTGCTCGCATCACCCCAAAACTCCTTCTAGACCGCAACGGACGAACCTGGCTGCCAAACCATTCGATGAATGGATGCTACACCGGGCGAGCTAGCGGACGTCAAAGGCCGTCGAACCTACTAGGGTCCTCTTAGGCAATTGGCGTATTTACATGAGCACTTTTCCGCTAGCCCTTCATTAATTGTGACGACGGAGGCACACTGTTGGAAGACATCACAGATACATCACCCTAATCTTGATCGTCTGAAATAGAAATTGATAAAGTAGAGTGACCCTGCAGGGAAAGGACCGGAGTGTCCAATTCCCCACTAACATACCGTGACATACGCTTCCCATGTTGTCATCGAAATCATACGATACAGAACAGGAGTTAATGCGAGTACACTGACCACATATAGAATGATTATAAAAGTCAGAGGAAGACTTCCTCTTATTACAATTGATCAAAATCCTTTCAATGTGAAAAGAAAACAAGTCCTGGTACTCGCACCAACCCCTGGCAATCAAAATACATAATAATAATATGATCCATTAATATAGAAAAAATAATTGAAATCAAAATATTTTGAAAAAATATTTTTTCAGAACAGCCCAAGTTTCTGAAAAGTAACGTTGAGCCCCAATGGATCCCAAGCCTAAGTGTGGACAAAAATTTTTAAAATATTTTAAACAATTTATTCAACACTTACGAACAATAATAATGTATCTAGTTATGATTAAAATAACATCAAGATATTATTTTCAAGAAATCCCCCCCTCACACAGAGGGCTGTTGTAAATGTAAACAATGAATGTAAAAACACTAAAATAAGACTCCAGGCACCCAGGCCCGGAATCAGTTACCAAAAATACACTATCTGATGCAAAACAGAGACTTCCAGGGAAGAAACTGCAGAACATCAGATGGTAGATGCAGAACACAACGCCTAACCACCCGTAGGTGAAGACGTAAACATGGGAAAAAGAACAGAATTCATTCTGTTATTCAGCTAAAACTCCCAAGAAAATTTAGTAATAATAATTACAGAAACTATGCCAAAAGCATGGGAGAATAGCAAGGGGGCACTTAAAGGAAAGGGAGAGAGGAAAACACTGAAAAATCAGTGTAACTAAATAATCAGAATGACAACAAAATGGCTGCTGCCTCGAAAATAGGTAACTTAATATAATTTCATTAAAAAATTTTAAGTTACAGCCCTGATAATATTCTGTCACACACTTTTCCTCTCCTCCTTCTCTATCCTCCTTAGAATCACCATTTCACTAATATTTATGTGTCTGGCATCATTTAAACTGAGATTTACAAGCACAAAGATCAGTCAGATGTTAACTGATGAAGGGCCAAACTTAGAATGATTAATGGCGCCAATTTCGGAACGTCCTTGACACTGCGCATGCGCAGTAGAGGTGAAGTGTGGAGGGCCATTCAGGACATGTTTTCTTTGGTTTTAGATGCAAATTTTGGGGATTGGGGGGCAAAATTTGTGTTTGGCCCTATATTTTAAGAGTTAGCACCAGCTATGTCTGGGTCATTGGTACAGTATAAAAATATGGTCTATAACTCAGCCATAATTGGTTGGACTGAACCCAAATTCGACCTTTACCTGCATATTCTTGTGACAAACCTATGTACACAATTTGGTGTTGATTCAATATATCAAACTGAAGTTATCATCCTGACACCAAATTTAGAAAGTTGCGAAATTGGGCAGAAAAGCAGTGAAAAAGGGGAATAACTCAAACAAAAATTATTGGATCCAGCCGGTATTTGGATTCATCTAATCATTGGGGTAAGGGACATATACACCAAATTTGGTTTGATTTGATGACCCAAACTTTAGTTATCACTCCAGAAGCTGATTACAATAGTCATCCGACACAATGTCTTTTGTCGGGGGTCAATTAACATGCACCATAGTGACCATACAGGTACTCCAAATTGGTCATGTTGGCCCCCTGCAGCCCAAATCGGGTACTACTTGCCTTAATTCGTGGGGTTGACTGCGTGTGTCATGTAAGTTCATATATCATACCTAGTGTCATAAGAAAGTACATTATTACTAGCAAGAATGAATCAATAGTTAACATAGTAATCCATATGAAAATGTCACAATTGGAAAAAATTGTTGAGGGGGAAGGGAGCACCTGCCCCCCCCCCCCCTCCACATCCTTACCAATGCTCCAGTGTAATTTCTATATATGAATGCTTTATAGTATGCATCTCACAGGAGAAAGAACTACTTACGTGTTAACAAGTGTTTTGAGTGTAAATCTTCTTTCGGGGCCCTCTATCTTACTTGTACCAAGCTTGATGATAAAGTTTTCACTAGCATCCATTGGCAAGGGATTTCCAATGTCTCTACACATAACCACTGATAAATTGCTCTTCATTGGGGAACAATGTACCAAAGAACTTGCAACCTAAAATGAATATAACAAGTATTTTACTTCAATTTACAACTCTGCAAGTTTTTTTACAGGTCAGAAATAGTTAATGCAGTCAGCAAATTTTGTCTAAGGAGTAACCGGAGATGGTTTGGGCTGTCTCTGATCATCCCTTAATAGGCCCACTGCAATATGAGTTTGTTTTTATAATTGTTTATATACAGAATATACCCATAGTAGCTTGGTGTACTAAAAGTGGTGTTAACAACGAGGCTTTGGGTGTAAAGTACAATCCTCTTAATTGAATATCCATTTTGAGAGTGAAAATTATTCAATTAACAGGAGTATATAATTATCAGGGATTTGGTCAGTTTCCTGTGTTCTGAGGTAAACTGAGCATTTATTCTATTATATCTTGTTTGACAGAGCTCATAGAGCTCTGTCAAACAAGATATAACAGAATAAATGCCTGTGTTGGATGTAGTGAGACCAAAAGGGTTGATAAATAAGGGGAATTTGATGCTTGTCACAGTAATTTTTTCGACATGTTACAAAAATTTATATACAATTAACAGGAGTTTACTCTACAACCCATATTCAATTAACAGAGCAAATTTGTACTGAAGGTATGGTAAATGGTTTTGTGTTTGAAAATTATATTCAATTAACAGGGATATACAATTAAGAGATATCCAATTAAGTGGGCTCCACTGTATTTTATTTATACCATGATCGTCAGATTAATAAGGGTTTAAATGTTGAACAAATCAATATTCAGAGGTGTGATTCTGTTTTTGTTTACATGAGCAGAGGTGGATGGTACTTCCATTTAGTAATTTTATTGTTGAAATGAAACAGAAAACGAAACGTGCAAATTAGAGAGCCTTTTTGCATTTTAATAACATAATAACATACTATTTCGAGTTATGGATGCTTAATTAACATGAGACAACGTATGTTTGTTAATTTTTGGTATCTTATGAGGTAAACTTATTAAAAAACTTAATAAATAATTTCTGGTTTCATATCACTCTTCATGAGGTAATGAGTGGTAAATTTAGACAAGTTTGCATTCAAGGCGAGGTCGCCAAAGGTCAACTTACATGTAGTTCCACTGTAGTGTACATTTTAACATTATGTACTGAAATCCCATTGCTAGCATGTTCACCACAGTTGGTGTGTAAAGCTAAAATTTATGTCATAAGCTTTTTATATATAGTAGAATAGGTAATCATGGTATAATTCCCTTCACACCAACATTAACAAGGTCTCCTAATTTGCATGCCTTTCTGTTTACCACCTCTACTAACATTAAGCAAACACCCCAGTTATAGAGTTTAGCTTTTTTATCATGTGAAATGTTAAGGAGTTCAGATTGTGAACAATTAATTGTGAAAAGGACCAGTGGACTTACCTGCCCAGATAGAAAGAGGATGTGTCAGGTCAGTGATTTTTGTTTTTTTTTGCACAAAATCATTGACTAAGTGAACTTTTTTGTTCTTTTTACATAAATTCACTTCAAATCCTTCAAAACATATTTTGAAGCAAATTTTTGTTGGTGTACTAGACGCTTCCACCATCCCTCAGGTAGCCTAATGGATGGACCCAATTTGAACATTAATGTGTTACCCATCCACATATACGTCGGTCAAAATCTGACGATATCTGATACCAGTCTCTTGTGAGCACAATTCATTTAAACAAACAAAGAAACTAAATGCTCAATCAAGTTTTGTTATTCCACCCTAGGCATGTCAAAGTACCGCCAGTACCAACATAACCGGTACCGGGATGGGACGGAGCGTGTTCTGCCAAAACCGGTACCAGTACAAATCAATAATTGGGTGACATATCACTATCAGACGGGAGAAATTTGCATTTAACCCGACCCAGTCCGAAGATCGTGAAGACAAACATGGCATTGTACCAATTATTCTGTGGTGACATCAAAGAAATCATAAAGCATGAAAATCGTGCTTTATGATTACTCTGATGTCGTCACAGAATAATTTCTTTGAAGTAGCCAATGACGGTGCTTTCATTGTCTTTGATGCCATGTTTGGAAAGTTAAAACAAGAGCTGGACATACTGTGTGCATACCCCCACTAGTGTGGGCATACCTATGACCAACAGATATTATTTATGAATATTCTCGTATGGACTGATGGATGGATGCACAGATGGACGGATGCAATTCAGTATACCCCCCCCCCCCCCCTTCCAGTTTCTTCGAAAGTTTTCAACAATTTCTAAGTCAAAAGTCAAAAGGAATGGTAAATTGTTTGGTGTTTGGAAGTTTTATGCAATGAGGCAGAAGCCTTTGTCATAGGCAAACTGCATGCCATATTTCACTGAAATCCGATAACACCAATCCAGTATACACCCCCTCCCCTCCCATTTTCTTCGAAGGTTTTCAACAATTTCCAACAATTTCTAAGTCAAAAGGTATGGTAAATTGTTTGGGGTTTGGAAGTTTTATGCAATGAGGCAGAAGGCTTTGTCATAGGCAAACTGCATGTCATATTTCACCAAAATCCAATAACCCATACCTGAGATACAGGCTGAACAGACAAATAATGTCTATTTCCTAGAATTTCTAAGTCCAAAAAGTGGGATAACTCTAAAAAGGAGAAAGTGAGAAATACCGTTGAATCCTTTTTTTTAAAGCCTATACCATAAGCAGTGTACATGGCAAATTTCATTGCAATAGAACATTCGAATTCCGAGATACAGGCTGAACAGACAAAATTTGGCTCGGACGGACACAATTTCTAAGTGAACAAGTAATAAAGAAAAAAATAATAAAAAAAAAATAACTAGTGTGGGCATACCTATGACCAACAAATATTATAAAAAATAATAATTTACTTAAGTTATGAATATTTTCGGACGGACTCACACACGGACGCACAGATGGATGGACGGACAAATGGATGGACAGACAGATGGACGGACGGACGGATGCAAGTAATCCAGTATACCCCCATTTTCTTTGAAAGTGGGGGTATAATGATCGGCCTTATCGAGGAGGTGGTGCAGACAGGACATGCCCCTTTAGAGTGTTTTGACATGTTCATTCACAAATAAGCTGAAAGTATGTCGTGTAAGTGTGCCATACACAATTATTAGCCTGTTTACTCTCATTCAGTTAGGAATTTCCCCATAAAATAATTTTGTCCTGGTACTGGTGGGACAAAAGCTTCTGTACCGGTACCAGCTGCAGCATGAGTAAACCGGCAGTTCTAGTACAGGTACCGGTTGACATGCCTGCTCCACCCCACTTTTGGTGCCCCACTCCCCAAATAACACCTTGAACAAACTTTAATAAAGGAGTCATAATAAGGTTACTGCTATAACCAAATATTCAAAGACTCTGCAGTGAATCTCGAAATTTAATAAAGGAGTCATAATAATGTTATTGCTATAACTAAATATCCAAAGACTCAGCTGTGAATCTCCAGATGATGGTTGAACTTGACCTGTATTTTATGTTGATACACCTACAAGCCAAATTTTATTTGATTTGGCCACCTGTAACTAAAGTTATCATCGGGAAACCAAAGTGGGACAGATGCACGGACACCAGCTATTTCAATGGTACAAAGAAAATGTTTTTCGTGGAACAACAAGCTAAACCCTTTACCCAATGCAGACGATATCAAAATTTATTATTTTAAATGTCATTTTTTCAAATTTTTCAAAAAATTTCAACAAAACCATAGCATGTGACCCCTCAGCAGAACGAGCTCGACGAGCTCATTCCAACAAGGGGTTACATGATATGGTTTTGTTGAAATTTTTTGAAAAATAATATTTTTTCAACTAATGAATTTGCATATTACGCGGGCGGATGCAGCCGATTCGTAGGGAAAAGGATTAAACTCATTTCATTGAGGAGTCATAAGAAATGATTTTTGAGGCAAAGTATGAAAATTCTGTTATTTTTCCACAACAATCAGCAGTATTTTAAATTGTGCATTTTTTTAAATGGACATTTACGCGTAATCTTTTTTAAGCTTATTTGTTTTACAAGGATTGGCAAACAAGTTATGCAACTTATATTAACGCCTCTCCTTGGTCCAATGGCACAGGTGTGTGGGATGACCTTTGTAGTGGCAACTTTGCGGCCTCGCTCTTCTCGATTACTACGAAAGGTTCTTCAGCCTGCACAAAGTGTGTCTCTCCGCACAGAGGACACCCATTTTACATTCCCACCTCAGAGGATGGTACACAGTGACAGAATCAACCAAAAATTAAGCTGACAGAAAGTGTTCTGACACCTCGAGAACTTTACCCGGCCGAGGATCAATCCCAGGACCCCTGGCATGAGAGGCCAGTGCACTTATCCACTTGGCCACATTTATGGGCAAGGGGTGCAGAATGGCAATAATGTAGACCTGGGGACAATATACCAGATAATGGATGAAAATAACAAATGATTACGCAACAGCCAGGCTTTAAATGCCACATTTCTATAAGATTTTTTCCTCCGCAATGTTCAGAAAGAACAGCTAAACTGCCCAATTCATGATAATCTGCATGCAAAAAGTTAGATCAACATATAATTTTTCAACAAATGATGGGGCAAACCTCTTTTATAAAATTATCCAACATCATCATTTTAACAAGTACTGGCATATGATGGGGAAGATACATGTTAGATTTCATTTCAATTAGTCAACTGTTGCTAACTTTTGCAAACAAGGTCCCTAAAAAACAAGATTTTTTCTAATCATCTCAATGATTATTCACTTTAAAGATCTTCCTTGTATAATGGAGACTTTCTAGACAATGAACAGTGATTGTATAAAAATAAAACTTACTATTTTTTCAAATCCTCTATAATCTACGTCCTCCGCCATAAAGAGGTAAAAGGTTGTTTCATAAGCTGCCTCCCTGCGATTATCTATCTCAACTTTAACCAGTAAATCATCAGTGCTGCCCATGCTAACAACAGCCTGACCCTGTTCACTACAAAAGAATAAAACAAATTCTTCATTTTTACATTAAAATGGACCAGGCCTTTAAATTTCACCAATCTCACACTGGTAACAGGTGTCCCAAATTATAGGAATGTTCCTAAATTATAGGATTACACATAATATGCATGGTTCGCAGTTTAAACTTTCTCTCCAGTTTCTGAAAAAGTAATTTAAGCCTGAAAAGCTTGGAGATTTGTATATATTCTTGCTACATAATTATGGTCTATGACCTGTTGCTTTGCAGTTGTTCCTAGGAAAAGAACAGGCAGCCAAGATCTGCCTGGAAATAAATGCCAAAGTATATATAATGTAACTTTTGAGACTGCATATTTATTTATTGGTGTTTGAAGACACATATTTCTACACAATGGCCAATCGTGGCCACAACATAGAGATCAGGACAGGTTTAGTCAATTTCTTATACCCATGTTGTCCATTTTGGAGGCCTTCCCAAGAACACAGCAAGGATGGTGCAAGTCAGGATCAAGCTTTGGTTTAAAGTGAATCAGAGCTGTTTGGTTGTGAAATTTAATCAAACAGGAAAACTCAGTGACATAATGAAACTGAAGCAAAAAACTTTTTTTTTTAAACTAAAAGACTTTCCAGGGAGTCCATGGTACGGATATGTGATCTTATGTTATATGTACATTGTGCTGTAGAGGATAAGCAGGATTTCCTAATAGTGAGCAGCCACCTCTCTTCCCCCCACCCATACCATGCTTCTTTTTGTATTCGACTGCATTTGACATGCACATACAGTAAATGGTGACATTAATTGTCAATTTGGTGAAATCTCCTACTAACCTTCAGTTTGTTTTTTAAAGCCATCTTCACTTCAACTTAAAGCAAGGAACTCATATATTTTTTTAATTATTTATTGGAGATTAATGACACATTCAGCAGCCAGGGTCACTTCACGTCAGAGCGTTTTACAGGTGGAGAAAGCCTGAGTACCTGGAGAGAACTGAGCAACTGACAAACTCCCCAACCTTCTAACTCTGTATAAACTGGGTAAGCATTGGTTGAAGGCAAGTGCTCAACCAAAGCTCCCACATAGGCAATCACGATGAAGTGCCATTGCCCAAGGATACAACACAGTTACCACCTGGTGCAGATCGAACTGTGGACCATTCAGTTTAAAGTCCATTGATGAAACTACCGAGACACTGCACTTCCAGTCTCAGGAATAGGTATCATTGGTTTGAAATACATGTACATGTATAACAATTGTTATTTTTACAAACACCATAGGTGAGAGAGTATTTTAACCCTCTGCACACTGAAGTTGAAATATTAAAATTTTAAACCGCAACTTTTTCCCCACAATGCAACTAGAAATTTATCCAATTCAGTCTTGTTTGACAGAGATCATTGAATGGATTTAATTCCTAGGTGCATTTTAGTATTCTGACAATTTTTGTAGTATGCATTTGTTCACAGTGCCACTGTGTCCTCGCATTTAAGTGCCTTAACCAACAACACAACACAGTTTACACTTGTTGGATCGAACCATGAACCATTCAGTTTGAAGTCCAATACCCTGAACAAACTGTGCCACCACACTCCCTAAGCAAGGAACTACCAACTTTTATTGGAAAATAACACTAATGGTGGCAGTAACTTTCACCTCCACTAAGTTTTTACTTTATTTTTTCAAAATATTGATTTCAGTCAAATCTTTGCTGAATCTAGAATTGAAGTCAGGAGTCTTGATTCTGAACTTAAGTTTTTTTATAGGCTCCATGTTTTCAAGGCATAAAATAAAAAATAAAAATAAAAAAGTCCAATTTTTAAAATGTATGAAATGTTTTTACTTACTGTGGCAAATCTTGAATATAGGAATTCAGAACCAAATCAGTTTTACATATTTTATCATGCCCACATTTTTTCACAAAGTCAACCTGAAAAAAAAAATGCAGGAAAGTTAAAAAATTTATAGTAATTTATATATTTTTTATACTTACCAATGACCCAGACTTAGCTGGTGCTAACTCTAACAAAACCAGGGCCAAACACAAATTTTGCCCCCCAATCCCCAAAATTTGCATCCAAAACAAAAAGAAATCATGTCCTAAAGGACCTCCATACTACGCCTCTACTGCGCATGCGCAGTGACGCAGTCGTTCCGAAATTGTCACCAATTATCATTCTTACTGGCAGTGCCTGGTCAGCGCTATGTACTCAGCGGGGAGGCAAGAGTTCCCAACTCCAGGGAGGGCCATCCCCGTCTGGGTCATTGGTAAGTATAAAAAATATATAAATTACTATAAATTTTTTAACATTTTTATACTGTACCAATGACCCAGACTTAGCTGAATAGTAAACAGGCTGGAGGGCCTAGGACATAGAGGAAAATCCAATAAGTTCAACTATATAGTAAAGAGGTAACCCCTTAAGGAGAAAAGGAGTATTAGGCTTTACATGTATCTTTCTTATTTAATATTAAATTAGAAAGATACACTACCCTTAATAATTGAGCACAATAACATTCATGTTCTCTATTAACATCCAGTATAACCCTTATACTAATTATTTTTAAAGCAAGCCAATAAATAAAGTAGTCCAGAGAATTGAGACTCTTTATAATCATTTAAAAGTGTCCGAGTATTGTATATTAAAGCCTGTTTGACACTTGACATATACAAATGCTTCACACCGAGCTACACTTTAAAAATAAGACATGAATGAATTTAAACATTAATATTACACTTTAAAACCATCCCGGAAGCGACTCAGAAATACTGACTTGGAGGAGGCATTCCCTTGCTTTTCACTATAAAGCAGGTGACCTAAGGGAACACCCGCCCCCCCCCCCCCTTCCCCTTGCCCTGGGTCAAATAGCCCAGAGCGAAGAGGGCAGCCGGACGGAGTCACTGCCGGAACAGAAAGCCTGCATAACTATAGTTGCAACTGTTTAGTGGACGACATTCTGAGCAACAGATAACGGACCTAAACAATGCAGGTCTCCAGAAATGGACTCAATATTTCTGAGATAAAAATTCGTAAATGTGGATGGCTGAGACCAATAAGCAGCCTTCATTAAATCTGTAATAGCAACACTATTAGCATAAGCCCAGGAAGTAGAAAGAGCTCTTACTTCATGAGCAGAAATCTTAAGCACAGACTGCTGAGAAGAAGATAAATCTTCATAAGCAGTACGGATAGTTAACTGAATCCATCTAGCAATAGAATGGACTGAAATGTCCGAAGACGGAAGAGCCTTAATAACAATAGGTTCCGGATATTTATTAGGAGCCCGATTCTTAGCTAAACAAGAGGCCCCACGTGGCCTTAATCGCTCACCTGACAAAGTGACCTAAGAAGTATTTTAGGTCACCTTCAACATGTCATGCCTCATCAACATTAACTGGTTGAGTGATAGATTTTGTTTGAAGTTCAACATTTGTTACCTAAAATTAGTTTTATTTAAAATCATTGGTGTGTGGCCAATCTCCAATGATTTTTAATAAAGCAAATTTATCTCTGCAGACAAACTGGTTTAGCATGAAGCACAAACAAGGAATGTGAAGAGATAGCCTTGGACATCTCTCCCCAACTGTGGATATCTTCCATGTGCTACATGTATATATTTGCATGCAAGAAAACAAAAATTTTCACAAATTTTTTTTTTTTATCATCATTGGAACAAGCTCAAACGGCTTATTCCAATAGGGGTATGGGAAGATCAGGTATATTTTTGAGACAGAAATGTGAATATATAAATAATGGTGTTTTTTTGTGAATGATGCTGGAGAATTTTGCGTAAAGATATGGTAAATGGTTTGTTCTAGATACAGAATGATGCAAAAGTATTTAAATTTGATTAGGCAAGTTGTTCCTATAATGCATTTAAAAATTGAAGTAACTGTTTTTTTGCTGACGAACTTTTAGATGTGTGTGTGTGTGTTTGTGTGTGTGTGTGTGTGTGTGTGTGTGTGTGTTTGTGTGTGTGGGGGGGGGGGGGGGGGGGGGGGGGGGGGGGTTAAGAGTGTTCTTGCAAACAAAATTCCTGAATAAATGGAAAATTTTATTTTTTGTGTGAAAGACATAGTGCGTGAATGTTGATTGGAACAAGCTTAGAGAGCTCATTTTAATGTGAAGTCATAAAGCTGTGTTTTACGTACGAAATTCTGGAATAACTAAAAAAATTGCTTTTTTGACTCAAAAAGCATGGTGTGCGACCTCTCATTGGAATGAGCTCAAAAAGCTCATTCCAATGGAGTATTTACAAGCGATAAGTACATGTATGTTTAAGAGACAAAAATTAAAATTTGAATAGCAATTTTTGCGAAGAATGCTGACAAGTTTTGGCAGTTATGCTGGTAAAAAGGTAAGATATGCAAAGTGGTTGTTTTTTAGAGGCGACATTTAATTAAGGGGAATTAACCCTTGATTACTGAGGTAACTTCTAAAAGTACTGAAATTTCATGAAGCAATGTGAATAACAGACAACAGTTGCCTAAAAATTTCATGAATAACTAAAATTTTTATTCCTTTGTCTCGAAAACATGGCATATGACCTTCGTTGGAATGAGCTGAATGCGTGTGTTCCAATGAGGGGTCATAAAATTTGAATGAAGATTTGTGTGAATAATGCATTAGTACTGCTAGATTTGGGTAAACGGTTCACCCTGGATACCACCCCTTCTATAGTAGATCTTTTCTGCCAATTTTGTCTAAGATTCTATCAACTTTACAAATAAATACGTTCATGAATCACAATCAGATCCACCCTACAATGTTGCATACCAAATATCAAAAGATTCTGCCTGCTGGATCTGGAGAAGAAGATTTTTTAAGAAATATGCCTGAAATGCACTAAGTTAAAATTTGGGCTCCTATACGGAGCCCAAATATAAACCCAGGGGGCAGATTTGAACAAACTTGAATCAGATCCACCCCACAATGTTGCTTACCAAATATGAAAAGATTCTGAAGCTGGATCTGGAGAAGAAGATTTTTTAAGAAATTTGCCTGAAATGCACTAAGTTCGAATTCGAGCTTCTATAGTGAGCCCAAATATGAAACTAGGAAGCCGATTTGAACAAACTTGAATCAGATCCACCCCACAATGTTGCATACCAAATATGAAAAGATTCTGCCTGCTGGATCTGGAGAAGAAGATTTTTTAATAAATTTGCCCGAAATGCACTAAGTGCGAATTCGGGCTTCTATATTAAGCCCAAATATGAATCCAGGGGGCCAATTTGAACAAACTTGAATCAGATCCAAACCGCAATGTTGCATACCAAATATCAAAAGATTCTGCCTGCTGGATCTGGAGAAGAAGATTTTTGAAGAAATTTGCCTGAAATGCACTAAGTGCGAATTCGGGCTTCTATATTAAGCCCAAATATGAATCCAGGGGGCCGATTTGAACAAACTTGAATCAGATCCACCCCGCAATGTTGCATACCAAATATCAAAAGATTCTGCCTGCTGGATCTGGAGAAGAAGATTTTTGAAGAAATTTGTCCGAAATGCACTAAGTTTGAATTCGAGCTTCTATAGTGAGCCCAAATATGAATCCAGGGGGCCGATTTGAACAAACTTGAATCAGATCCACCCCGCAATGTTGCATACCAAATATCAAAAGATTCTGCCTGCTGGATCTGGAGAAGATGATTTTTTAAGAAATTTGACTGAAATGCACTAAGTTCGAATTCGAGCTTCTATAGTGAGCCCAAATATGAATCTAGGAAGCCGATTTGAACAAACTTGAATCAGATCCACCCCACAATGTTGCA
The DNA here is from genome assembly GCA_031216915.1 of Pictodentalium vernedei. Lineage (NCBI taxonomy): Eukaryota > Metazoa > Mollusca > Scaphopoda > Dentaliida > Dentaliidae > Pictodentalium > Pictodentalium vernedei. Next base: position 272,603,698 of record CM062288.1, read on the forward strand.
TACCAAATATCAAAAGATTCTGCCTGCTGGATCTGGAGAAGAAGATTTTTTAATAAATTTGCCCGAAATGCACTAAGTCCGAATTCAGGCTTCTATATTAAGCCCAAATATGAATCCAGGGGGCCGATTTGAACAAACTTGAATCAGATCCACCCCGCAATGTTGCATACCAAATATCAAAAGATTCTGCCTGCTGGATCTGGAGAAGATGATTTTTTAAGAAATTTGCCTGAAATGCACTAAGTTCGAATTCGAGCTTCTATAGTAAGCTCAAATATGAATCTAGGGAGCCGATTTAAACAAATTTGCATCAGATCCATCCCACAATGTTGCATACCAAATATCAAAAGATTCTGCCTGCTGGATCTGGAGAAGAAAATTTTTTAAGAAATTTGACTGAAATGCACTAAGTTCGAATTCGAGCTTCTATAGTGAGCCCAAATATGAATCTAGGAAGCCGATTTGAACAAACTTGAATCAGATCCACCCCACAATGTTGCATACCAAATATCAAAAGATTCTGCCTGCTGGATCTGGAGAAGAAGATTTTTTAAGAAATTTGCTTGAAATGCACTAAGTTCAAATTTGGGCTCCTATACTGAGCCCAAATATAAACCCAGGGGGCCGATTTGAACAAACTTGAATCAGATCCACCCCACAATGTTGCTTACCAAATATGAAAAGATTCTGCCTGCTGGATCTGGAGAAGAAGATTTTTTAAGAAATTTGCATGAAATGCACTAAGTTCAAATTCGAGCTTCTATAGTGAGCCCAAATATGAATCTAGGAAGCCGATTTGAACAAACTTGAATCAGATCCACCCCACAATGTTGCCTACCAAATATCAAAAGATTCTGCCTGCTGGATCTGGAGAAGAAGATTTTTTAAGAAATTTGCCTAAATGCACTAAGTTCGAAATTGGGCTCCTATACTGAGCCCAAATATGAGCCCAAATATGAACCCAGGGGGCCGATTTGAACAAACTTGAATCAGATCCACCCTACAATGTTGCATACCAAATATCAAAAGATTCTGCCTGCTGGATCTGGAGAAGAAGATTTTTTAAGAAATTTGCCTGAAATGCACTAAGTTCGAAATCGGGCTCCTATACTGAGCCCAAATATTAACCCAGGGGGCCGATTTGAACAATCTTGAATCAGATCCACCCCACAATGTTGCTTACCAAATATGAAAAGATTCTGCCTGCTGGATCTGGAGAAGAAGATTTTTTAAGAAATTTGCCTGAAATGCACTAAGTTCGAATTCGGGCTTCTATAGTAAGCCCAAATATGTATCCAGGGGGCCGATTTGAACAAACTTGAATCAGATCTACCCCGCAACATTGCATACCAAATATCAAAAGATTCTGCCTGCTGGATCTGGAGAAGAAGATTTTTTAAGAAATTTGCCTGAAATGCACTAAATTCGAATTCGAGCTCCTATAGTGAGCCCAAATATGAATCTAGGGAGCCGATTTGAACAAACTTGAATCAGATCCACCCTACAATGTTGCATACCAAATATCAAAAGATTCTGCCTGCTGGATCTGGAGAAGAAGATTTTCAAAGAAATTTGCCTGAAATGCAGTAAGTTCAAATTTGGGCTCCTATACTGAGCCCAAATATACACCCAGGGGGCCGATTTGAACAAACTTGAATCAGATCCACCCCACAATGTTGCATACCAAATATCAAAAGATTCTGCCTGCTGGATCTGGAGAAGAAGATTTTTTAAGAAATTTGCCTGAAATGCACTAAGTTCGAAATCGGGCTCCTATACTGAGCCCAAATATGAACCCAGGGGGCCGATTTGAACAAACTTGAATCAGATCCACCCTACAATGTTGCATACCAAATATCAAAAGATTCTGCCTGCTGGATCTGGAGAAGAAGATTTTTTAATGTTTTTCCCATTGCCTACAGTGTTAAAAAGTGCTGACTCAGCACTTTTTCAAAGTCCCGAAACTGTACCCTATGATAAAACCGATGGCAATTTTTTTTTACCAATCCTTTCTGTTGGTCCTAAGGAAGCTGCACACCAAATAAAAATTCTCAGAGCCGTGCAGTTTTGGAGATATGGGCGTTTTAAATTTTTTCTATTTTTAGCTCCTGCGGTTCCCACGGGGCTGCGGGAAAAATTTTTTTTGCATAAATCAAGTACTCATGACCCAATAAGCCCTCACATAAAATTTGGTTCAAATCAGCCTCTCGGTTTGGAAAATAAAAATTTTGGGCGGGGCAAAAAATTTTGCCCCTCTCATAACAACGCCAAGTATAGCCCCACAAACTTCTCTTGAACAAATCTGAGTCTACACCTCAAAAGGAAGCTGCACACCAAATATCAAGTCTCTGCTACTGCTGGTTCATGAGAAGAAGATTTACAAAGATTTTGGTGCCCCTTGGGGGCGTGGCACCACCCAGGAGGAGGGGCAACTTCATTTGAACAAATCTGAATTGGCATTAGGTAATAAACATTTAGCCAACATTTGAATAAAATTGGGCTAATGGTTTAGGAGGAGAAGTCGATAATGTAAAGTTAACGCCGGACGGACGACGACGGACGACGGACAGAAAGTGATTAGTAAAGCTCCCCTTGAGCTTCGCTCAGGTGAGCTAAAAACCCACATTAGTAGTGAAGGTGATAGTGTTCCCAACACTACGATAATGAGAATCATCCACCGATAGTGCATGAAGCTCACTGACTCTTCTGGCAGAAGAGAAGGCTAAGAGAAAAGCTGTCTTATAAGATAAGAATTTGAAATCTACTGTCCCAAGAGGTTCAAATGGCTTTTCCTTCAATTTAAGGAGAACCCAAGCTAAATTCCACTTAGGAATTAATCTAAGAGTTCTGGGTCTATTTATCGAAAAGTTTCTAACCAACTTCGATAAAGAGACATTAGATCCAATTTGTAAACTATCATGATGTGCATAGGTATCAGATAACATAGATCTATAACCCTTTATAGTAACAGGCTGCAGTTTGATTTCGTCAAACAAGTATACTAGAAAGTTTGCAATGTCTGGTATAGAGGGATCAAATATATCTACAGAATGATCCCTACACCAACGACGAAAAACCTTCCACTTAGCCGCATAGTTTAGCGAAGAGGAGGTCCTCCTACAGTTAGAAATCGCGTCCACTGCTCATCCTGTAAAGTGCTTGCCATGCAAGAAGGACCGCACAACGGAAAAACGTGAAGGTTGAGACCTTGCGGGTTGTGATGGAGTTGGCGCGATTTCCCCTGCGAAAGAAGATCCTCTCGTGGAGGAAGCTTCCGCGGTAGGTCCCACAACAGACACCTGAGTAGATTTATCCACGGTCTCTGTGGCGACAGAGATGCTACCAACAGAATCTTGCATTGAGATTGTTTTATCTTTAGCAATACTTGTTGAATTAACGGCGCTGGAGGATACGCATATCCTATCATTCCGTCCCAAGGGATCGACAGAGCGTCTACTGCAAATGCTCTTGGATCCGGACACGGAGACACATACGTCTGCAACTGATTGTTGAGATGTGTCGCAAATAAGTCTATCATTGGCCGTTCCCATTGGTAGCAAATCTGATTGAATACTTGTTTGTTGAGAGTCCACTCCGACGGCAACAAACGACCCTTTCGTGAAAGGGAGTCTGCTAGCACATTCAGACGACCCGGTATGTGATGGACCGAAAGAAGAACGTGATGTTCTAACGCAAACAGAAGGATTCTTTCCGTTAGATTGAACAACGGAACTGAATGAGTGCCTCCCTGATTCCGTATATACGCCACTACTGTCGTATTGTCGGATAGGATTTGGACATGAGCATCGTGAATAATGTCCATCCAGTGACGTAACGCAAGCCAAATTGACATCATTTCCTTGATGTTTATGTGCTTGCACAGGAATTGCGGATCCCAAACACCCTGGCATCTCGAATCCGTTGGGATTAATGATGCACCCCAACCTGTTTGACTGGCATCCGTCATAACGGTAAAACTCGGATCCGGCAACTGCAGCGGAACTCCTTGAGTTAACCACTGAATGTTTGCCCAAGTCTGAATCTCTTGTTTCACTTGATCTGACAAGAGAACGTCTACATCGAGCGAATGAATTTTCACACTCCAATTCTGAGTCAGGAAAATTTGAAGAGGACGTGTGCGTAGCCGCCCCATCGGAATGAGATCTGCGGCGGCTCCGCACAGACCTATCAGTCTCATAAATTCTCTCGCCGTGACTTTGTCTGCGTGCAGTTAATAGTGAGCGTAACAACTGACTAATTTCGCTCTGGTTAACGGCAGACGAACGAGATTGTTGTGCATCTCGAAGCTCATTCCCAGATGAGTGAATGACTTGGACGGCACCAGATCCGACTTCTCCTCGTTTACTATAAAACCGAGACGTCGGAGCAATAGAAGAAGATTCTGAACATCGTTCTGAAGCATTAACTCGTTGCCGTACCTCTGAAGAATGTCGTCCAGGTAGGCCGACGTTACCGCAGACGAATGAGCTCGGAAGTAGATCATTGCCCAGTTCATTACCCGAGTGAAAGCCCAGGGTGCTAGATTCAATCCGAAGCACATCGCCCGGAATTGATACACCACTCCCAGGACTGCAAAGCGTAGATACTTTCGGAATGTCGGATGTACCATGACGTGAAAGTACGCATCTTTGAGATCTATGCTCGTTGCATAATCGTTCACCCGAATACTCGCTCTGACCGATCGAATCGTCTCCATATAAAACTTCGGAGCGACGATCAACTTGTTTATCCAGCTCAAATCTATGACTGGACGGAACGAGCCGTCTGGTTTCAGAACCAGAACCAGATGGCTGTAGAATCCCAGAGATTCCTGGTTTTCTACGACCTCTACCGCGTTCTTCATTAAAAGAGACTGCACCTCTGATAACAGAGCGTCTCTTTTCTGTGGATTTGACGGAAGATGAGTCCACTTTGGACTTCGAGTTAATGGAGGCTTTCGTTTGAAGGATATCTCCTCTCACCCAAGGGTCGTCCGTAATCGACGCCCACTCTTGTGAAAAACTTGACAACCTTCCGCCAACCGGAACGCGATAGAGGTTTAAGCCATCACCTCCTGGACCTGCGAGGCCTGCGGTAGGAGAAACCACGTCTTCCACGACCCGCACCTCGCCTCGTCGACCTCGGGGCGTCCGACCGATTGTCCTGGCCTGAAGGACGTCCCGAACGAGAGTCGCTATCCTGACGGTCTCTCGAATAAGACCAAGAGGACGCACCGGAACCTCTATAGGAACCTCTCTTGGGTGCATTAGACCCAGAAGTGCCTGTCTTATTCGTGTCTGCTGTATCCGACTTCTTAGGAGCCGATCTGAACAACAGAGAATCATTAGCTTTCTTTTTAATTTTATCATAAATAGCGGAAAGCTTGCCGTCAAAGAGAAGTTCTCCTGAGACCGAAGCGACTCTAAGTGAGATCTTCACCTTAGAATCCACTAGTGTGGATGTAGCTAGGGCTGCGTCACGTCTAACCAACTCCAGATTTGCCACTGAAAGGGCGGAGTTACAAGTGGAATAAGCTACTGCCCTTGAAAGGAGTCTTAAAGAGGATTGTATATCCTGAAACTCTTCCCCTTGAAGGCGCAGTGATAACGCCTTAGTAAGGTGATCTGCGTAAGATAAGGCATCTAAATTGGCTCTGTTAGACGCAATAGCTGTTTCCAACACCGCGGTTGGAATAGAAGCTGACGACGGTAATGATAGCTCTAAGTCTTCTGCCTCGTCGTCCATATGCAGAGGAACTCTCGGTATACCCTGTCCTGCCGTATCGAATTTATTCCTTGCATTAATGAAAGGCAGGTTGAGAGTATTAGCGGACAAGAAACCTGCTTTCCCCGTCCTGGAAGCAAGTTTAAATATAGCGTCGTTCAATAATTCAAATGTTCTAGCAACATTATTGGACTGCGACGGAAACTCGGGAGCGATGTCCCTGAACCGCTCAAAAAATTCAGAGTCCAATGACGCTATAATTCTCTTGTCCGGAAGCGCAGCAGTCTGGCCCGACGGAACAACTTGAGGGAGAAAGTGCCGGATGAAGTCCACGGCAGCTTTATGTTGTTCCGAAAGGGATAGCTCCAAGTCATCCGTATCCCTTTCACCATCCGGTCGGACCTCACGATGTTCCCGGTCGTCCGCCCCCGATGCTTCGGCGGAGCGTACCGACCCAGCGCCGTCGGATAATTCTCGATCCGACACCGTTTCTGTCGGCTGCTGGGATGCTGCGATAAGCTGTGCTATCTGCACAAGAATGTCCGGCGTCGAGACCTGCGGAGGCGCAGTCTTTCGCTGCTTCGCCGAGGGCAGCTCCGCATCAGATGGCTCCCGCATACTTTTCCTATGCGAACGTCCGGAGTCCATCGGTCTCGAATCCCTGGCTGCCGGATGGTGTGACCTGGTCGCCGAAGAATCCTTCATCGGCGAAGCTGGTAATATATCGGCGGTCACGCAGCCAAGGTGCGGTCGTGTGCGCTGACGAGAAGAGGAAGCCTTAACAGTCTCTGCGGACTGCTTATACAACGGAGCGTCCCGAGCGACGGACGTATGCTCCGCTAAAGACACATTTTGTACCACAACATCTGGTCCCAGATGTTGTTGTATGAGAGAGGGACCTCTCTCGCTCGCGGCCCGGCTGGACCTGGACGAGCTATGAACCGGACTAAAAGGCTTCCTCCGTTCTCGCTTACTATCCGCCGTCACTGGGTGTGCATCTATTATGTTTATAGTGCTCGCATCACCCAAAATTTCCTCTTGGACCGCATCGGACGAACCCGGCTGCCGAACCATTCGCTGAATGGACGCTACACCGGGCGAGCTAGCGGACGACATTTGTCTAATCTCCATGAGCACTTTTGCCGCTAGCTCTGAATTCATTTGTGACGACGGACGCACACTTGAAGAAGATAACATGGAAACATCACCCTGTTCTGGTTCCTCTGAAATAGAAACTGAGAGAGTAGAGTGACCTTGCGGAGAAAGAGCCGGCATCGCTCTTTCTCCAGAAACAACATATCGTGACACACGTTTCCAATGTTTCTCATCCCAATGTTCACATATAGGACAGGGATTAATGCGAGAACACTGACTAAAATTAATACAATGATCATGAAAGTCAGAGGAAGATTTCTTCCTATTACAATTTGAACAACGTCCCTTCATTGTGAAAGAACAATAAGTCCTAGTTACTCGCAAAAACCCCTGACACAAAGATACATAATAACATGATCCATTAATAAATGAAAAAACAATTGCAAAACAAAATAATTTTGAAAAAATATTTTTTCAGAGAAGCCCAAGTTGCTGAAAAGTAACGTTGAGCCCCGATGGATCCGATGGCAAAGTGTGGTCAAAAATTTTAAATTTATATAAAATAATTAATGAGACACTTTCGGATAATATAAATGTATCTTATAATGAGATAAACTACCACAAAGGCAAACAGCCCCCCTCAAAAAAGGCTGTTGCCAATGAAAACAAACAGTGTAAACACACTAGAAAACATGACTCCAGGCACTGAAAAAACTGGCCCGGAATCAGTCATCAATTACACTCTATCTGATGCAAAACAGAGACTCCCAGGGGAGAATCTGTAGAACATCAGATGGAAGATGCAGAACACAAACGTTATACACCCATGGGTGAAAACGTAACTATGGGGAAAATAACAGAAAACATTCTGTAACCAAGCAACTCTCCCAGGAAATTTTAGAAATGAAATTTCTCAAAAATATGCCAAAAGCATGGGAGAATTGCCAGGGGGGACTTTAGAAGGCTAGGGGAGATGAAACACTGAATAAGCAGTGCAACAATTAGCAAGAATGACAACAAGAGGCCCATGCCTCGAAAATAGGCAACTTAACATAATTTCATCAAAAAATTTTAAGTACAGCCCTGATTATTTTTTGCTACTTCTTTTTCCTCTCCTCCTTCTATCCTCCTTAGAATCACATTTTCTCCAAAAATTACGTGTCTGGCATCCTTTAAACTGAGATTTACAAGCACAAAGATCAGTGAGATGTTGACTGATGAAGGGCCAAACAGAGAAATGATAATTGGCGCCAATTTCGGGACGACTGCGTCACTGCGCATGCGCAGTAGAGGCGTAGTATGGAGGTCCTTTAGGACATGATTTCTTTTTGTTTTGGATGCAAATTTTGGGGATTGGGGGGCAAAATTTGTGTTTGGCCCTGGTTTTGTTAGAGTTAGCACCAGCTAAGTCTGGGTCATTGGTACAGTATAAAAATATAAAAAATTTAATAGTGGGAAGTTCCATAATCCAGAATATTATTAAATAACTGTTTTTGAAGAAAAACTAAGAGTTAATTAATTTTATTTTGCTTGTCAAACTCGAGGAAGTTTAAGACGAAGTTTCAAGCTCAATAACTCTTGAAAACATTGTCAGACAATCTGGAGATCATGCACATCTACCCATAACATGTACCAAGTTTGGTTAAAATACATTAAGAACTGTAGGAGATGCAATGACAAGGTTTTGGACTCTGTGAGAAATTAATAACTTTTCAAAAACTTCCTGTGTGAGCTAGTTTAATTCATGTACAACTACATGTACACACATCATACAGTTAACGTATATAAAAATTGATCAAAATACATTGATACCTGTAGGAAAAAATGTGACGAGATACAAGAGTCGAGAGCCATACCTCTTAAAAAATTGTCAGATGATGCCCTGTTTTACTTACAAAACAGTTATTTAATAACACATTACTTGGCCATACACAGATATTAATCGACCATACATAGATATATGTATTAACTAATTAATACACTAATACACACTTAATTCCAGATGTCTCAAATGAACAGCCATATAAACAACAAACTTAGTTAAGCTGTTTTCATTTTCTTATATCATTTCACTTATTTATTTATTTATTTATTTAAGAAATAACTGTTGTTTTCCTTCAGTTTATGCGATATAAACCGAAAATTTTCAGCAAAAGCTTCATAACTCGCATAGCGAGTTATGATTAAGCTTGTGCTGAAAATTTTCGGTTTATATCGCATAAACCAAAGGAAAACAACAGTTATTTCTTATAATTTAATCCGGCTGTAATATTAAAATATAAAAACTATGTGTACGTGAACGAAAAACTTTTAATTTTCGCAAAAGACAACAGTCAAACTCAGGAAAGTGTGCCACAAACAGGTCACGTCAATCATTGTCAAATTGTTTGTTTGTTTTGATTTTCGATCACAGATGACAGATATTTAGCAAGTCACGTAACAATATCATTAAAAACATTTTTTTTAAGTTCCCCCAAAATCATGTTTGGGTATATGATCTTTTATTCGTCTCCAACCTCGGTATATTTTATGAAATTCAATTGTTCCTGAGAAATTATCATTATATTCTCGCTGACTGGAGGCGATGAAAAATCGATCATTGATCTTTGTTTACAAGCTTGTTATCCATCTATCAGGCTTCCGTCGTGCCCTCACAGTGACAACTGGATTGAGTGGGCGGGGCTTCCAGAGTCTTCAAAGTTGGGTGGAATGTGCGAACGTGTAGCGACATTCCAAATCATGACGTGATTTGGTTTATACGATTTTGACGACTTTCATGCTGTATGCTTTCAACCAATCAAACGCAGAGGCGGGGCAAATGATTAAATTATTCATGTTTAAGGCCACATATTTCTGTACAATGGCTAATAATTGTGACTGCAACATGGATATAAAATCAAGTCCAGCCAACTGTTTATACCCATGTTGCCCATTTGACAGGACTTCCATCCTAGGCATTGGTGAATGGGTCCCTCTTTTATCAGTAAAAAAGAGGTTGTTTACCACAGTAAATATCTGTGTATGACCATTTTCCACAGTAAACAAGCACTGCTTCACTTTACATGGGGATCATTTCACCTAATGTGGACAAAGACTACACTGGTGTGATGTCAACTTTTAAAACATCATGAAATGCAACACTGTCAATTCCATTTTCTGAACTGTTTAAATTGCCATCATGCATTCAATTGTGTCTTGACATTTTTCTTGCATCACTTACACCTGATGGAACGGTGATATTTTGACAGTACAGTGACAGTTTGTCACCGCTGCTCAGTAGTTCTCTCCAGGTGCTTCGGCATCCTCCACCCATAAAATTGTCCGTCATGAGGTGACCATGGCTGTTGACATCATCATGAAACCAAAATAAAAAATAAAACAAAACTGATACAAAGCACAACCCATTATCATAATTTATTTTTTTCGGAAAAATGGTAGCCTGTTTGTCGTCCAATTGCCTTGGACATCCCTGCCAAATACAGGCCAATAATTTGCCATCTCTGCGCCTCAGACAACCTCCTTCGTGCCATTGTGGAAGGTAATGGTGAATCATTTGTAAGCTCTGTCTTTCATGGCAAAATTGTCAAGAATGTTCATGCTGCATTTGGGAAAAATCATGGGAGTTACAAAGCACATGCATATTGTTCTGTGTTGTGGAGCTACATTTTGTTCAGAGTAGTGGCCCCATATCGACAAATAATTAATTATGAGTTTTTATTATTTTCCAAAATGTGATTTACTGGGATTTCCAGGTTTGATTATAAACGATAACTTCACAAGTGAATTATGCAATCAACAATTGTGTCATGTATGCGTGTGCGCAAACGAAGATGCTTTGCCGTGGGTATAATGGGGACTTCATTGTTTTTGTTTTTTTTAACCCTTTACCTAACATGAAAAGCAGACGACACTTGCAAAAAAAATTCTAGAATATAACTAATGTTTTCATTCTTTGTCTCAAAAGTTAAAAAATTTATAGTAATTTATATATTTTTTATACTTACCAATGACCCAGACATAGCTGGTGCTAACTCTTAAAATATAGGGCCAAACACAAATTTTGCCCCCCAATCCCCAAAATTTGCATCTAAAACCAAAGAAAACATGTCCTGAATGGCCCTCCACACTTCACCTCTACTGCGCATGCGCAGTGTCAAGGATGTTCCGAAATTGGCGCCATTAATCATTCTTATAACCAGTGCCTGGTAAGCGCTATGTACTCAGCGGGGAGGTATGAGTTCCCAACTCCTGGGAGGGCCATCCCCGTCTGGGTCATTGGTAAGTATAAAAAATATATAAATTACTATAAATTTTTTAACATTTTTATACTGTACCAATGACCCAGACATAGCTGAATAGTAAAAAGGCTGGAGGGCCTAGGACATAGAGCAAGTTGGAATACGCTCAATTATATAAAATAGAGTCATCCCCTCTAGGGAAAAAGAAGTATTAGGCCTTACATGTATCTTTCTTATTTATGATAAATTAGAAAGATACAACACCTTCCAAAATTGAGCATCATACATCCATGTACTCTATAAATATCTAGTATAATCCTTATACTAATAATTTTTAAAGTAAGCCAATAAATAAAGTAAGTCTAGAGAATAGAGACTCTTTATACTCCTTAAAAGTGTCTGAGGATTGTATAATAACGTCCGTTTGACACTTGCTATATTCAAAAGCTATACTTTAAAAACTAAGACCCGAATGAATTTTTAAAACATAAACTTCTCACTAAAAAGTCATCCCAATAACAGCTCAGAATTACTAACTCCGGAGGAGGTATCCCCTTGTTTTCATAGTAAAACAGGTGACCCAAGGGAACACCCTCCCCCCCCTCCCCCCTTTTTCTTGCCCTGGGTCAAATAGCCCAGAGCGAAGAGGGCAGCAGAACGGAGTCACTGCCGAAACAGACAGCCTACCTAGCTATAGTAGCAACTGTTAAGTGAATGACATTCTGAGCAGTAGATAATAGACCTAACAATAGAGGCCTCCAGAAATGGACTCGATATTTCTGAGATAAAAATTCATGAATGTGGATGGCAGAGTGCAATGAGCAGCCTTCAAAAATCTATAATAGCGACACTATTAATGTAAGCCCAAGATGTAGAAGAACTCTTACTTCATGAGCCGAAATCTCAAGCACAACTGCTGAGTCAATGATATACCATAAGCAGTATCGATAGTTAATTGAATCCATTAGCAATAGAATGGAGCGTAACGTCCTTCTATTAGGCATCAAAGACAGAAGAAGCTTACGCCCGTAGTAATAAACAGATATCTGTTTATAAATACATAAACTCTAACCGGCCAGAGTAAAGGCCTATGCCCGTACGAAGACGGAAGGACCTTAATAACAATAAGTTCCGGATATTTATTAGGAGCCTGACTCTTATGCAAAAATCCAACCTAAATAGTAAAGGAAGTAGTGATTCCGAAACTGATAGTGCATGAAGCTCACTGACTCTTCAGTAAAAGAGAAGCCAACAGAATTACTGTCTAAAAGGTCAGAATTTGAAAACTACTGTTTCCAGAGGCTCAAATGATTACTTAGCTAAATAAGAACCGAAGTTAAATTCCGTATAGAAATTTAATCTAATGATTCTAAGTCTATTTATTGAAAAGTTACTAACTGACTTAGATAAAGAGACATAAGACTCAATTGTAAACTATCATAGAGTGCATAGGTATGAGATAACATAAACCTATAACCTTAATAGTAACAGGCTGCAGTAGATCTTGTCAAACAAGTATACTAGAAAGTTGCAATGACTAGTACGGAGGGATCAACAATATCAACATAGTGATCCCTACACCAACGACGGATGAGCCTCCACTTTAGCCGCATAGTATAGCGAAGAAGAGGTTCTCCTACAGTAAGAAATCGCGTCCAAAGCTCGTCCAGTACAATGCTTACAATGCAATAAGGACACACAACGGAATACGTTGAGACCTTGCGGGTTGTGATGAAGATGACACGATTTTCCCCAGCGAAAGAAGATCCTCTCATGGAGGAAGTTTTCGCGTTAAGTCCCACAGTAGACATCTGAGTAAATTTACCCACGGTCTCCGTGAAGACAGAGATGCTATCAACAGAAATGTATTGTGGTTGTTTATCTTAGCAATACTTGCTGAAACAACAGCACAAGAGGATACGCATATCCTATCATTCCGTCCTATTAGATCAATAGAGCGTTAACAACATAAGCTCAGAGATCCGGACATGTAAACACATACGTCTGCAATTGATTATCAAGTTGTGTCGTAAATAAATTATCATTGGGCGCTCCCATTGATAGCAAATCTGATTGAATACTTGTTTGTTGAGAGTCCATTCTGACGGCAACAAGCGACCCATAAGTGAAAGGGAGTCCGGTAATACAATCAGACGACCCGGAATATGACGGACCAAAGCAGAACTTGGTGTACTATAACAAACAGAAGGATTCTTTCCATTAAATTGAATAACGGAAACGAATGAGTGCCTCCCTGGTTCCGGAGATACGCAACTGCTGTCGTATTATCGGACAGGATTTGGACATGCGTTTCTGAATAATGTTCATCCAATGACATAAAGCAAGCCTAAAAAACATTATTCCGTGGAAGATAAGTGCTTGCCTAGAGACTGCGGAACCCAAAGACCCTGGCACTTCGAATCCGTTGGGATCAATATTGTATCCCAACCTGTTTGACTGGCAACCGTCATAATTATAAAACTCGGATCCGGCAACTGCGGTGGCACTCTCTGAGTCAACCACCGAATGTTTGCCCCAGTCTGAATCTCTTGCTACACTAGATAGACAAGAGAACGTGTAAATCGAGCAATTCATGGATTGCTGAAAAGTTGCCGTCGAAGAGAAGCTTCTCCGAGACCGAAGCGACTCTGAGAGAGTTCTTCACCTTACTATCCACGCGCGTGGATGTAGCTAGGGCTGCGTCACGTCTAACCAACTCCAGGTAGCCACTGAAGGGCGGAGTTATACGTGGACAAACTACTGCCCTCAAAAGAAATCACATTGAGGATCATATCCCGGAATTCTTTCTCTTGAAGACGTAATGATAACGCCTCAGTAAGGTGGATTACGTATGATAAAGCGTCTAAGTTAAGTCTATTAGACATCAATGTCGTTTCCAACATTGTGGTTGGAAAAGACATAGACGGCGAAAAAGATAATTTCCAGTCTTTAACCACACCGTCTAGATGCATATGAACTCTCGGTATGCCCTGTTCTGCCAAAATAAATTATTCCTAGAAATGATAAAAGGCAGAATTGAGCATTGCGGACAAGAAACTAAACTATCATGCTTGGTAGCAGGCTTACATATATATAGCGTTGATAAATAATACACATGTTCTAATGACATTATTGGACTGTGTCGGTAAGTCAGGGACAATGTCCCTGAACCGATCCAAAATTCCGTGTCCAATGACGCTATAAGTCTCTTATCCAACATCGCAGCAATGTAGTCCGAAGGAACAACCACTGGAAGATAATGCCGGAAGAAATGTATGGCAGCTTCCGATGTTTCGAAGGGGAAAACTCGAAATCATCCGAATCCCTTTCGCCATCCTGTCGGACCCTATAAAGCGTTCGGTCGTCCGAACCTGATGCAACAGCGGAGCGCACCGACCCAGCGCCGTCGGACAATTCCTGATCTGACTGAGAAACTGTTGATTGCTGGGATGCTGCGAAAAACTGTGCTAACTTGGATAGCACGTCCGTCACTGAGGCCTGTGGAGAAGCGGTCTTACGATGCATTGCCGCTGGAAGCTCCGTAATCGTTACCCCGTGCATACTTCTATTATGCGAGCGAACGGAGTGTATAGGCCTCATGTCCCTTGGCTACTGGATGGCGTGACCTGTTCGCCGTGGAGTCACTGAATGACGAAACTGGTCAGATACTCGAGGTCACGTAGCCAATGTGCGGTCGTGTGCGCTGCTGTGAGGATGAGGAAGCATTATCGACAGTCTCTCGGACTGTCAATATAACGGAGCGTCCCGAGCGGTGGACATATGCTCCGAATGCGAAATATCTGAACAACGACATGCGGTCCCCTATGTTGTTGTACGAGAGAGGGACCTCTCTCGCTCACAGCCCGGACGGACCTGGACGAGCCAGGAACCGGACTAACAGGCTTCCTCCGATCTGTCCTCAATCCGTCGTCACTGGGTGAGTACTAAAGTTATTATAGTGCTCGCATCAACCAAATCTCCTTCCTAGACCGCAACGGACGAACCCGGCTGCCGAAACATTCGATGAATGTACGCTACCCCGGGTGAGCTAGCGAATGTCACTCCGTCGATCCTACAAGGGACCTCTTAGGCGATAGACATATTCCATGAGCACTTATTGCCACTAGCTCTTCATTAACTATGACGACAGAGGCACACTTTGAAAGACATCTCCGTAACTTTGCGAACAAGAAACCAGAAATGCTTGGTAATAGCAAGCATATAATAATATATATAGCGTCGTTCAATAATTTGAAAGTTTGCGTGACATTACTGGCCTATGTCGGAACTGAGGGACGATGTCCCTGAACCGAACCGAAAATTTCTAAGTCCACCGACGCTATCAGTTTCTTATCCGGCATCGCAGCATTCTGGTCCGACGAAAGAACCTGTAGAAGATAAAGTCAGATGACATACACAACAGCATATGTTGTTCCGAAAGGGAAAGCTCGAATCCTCCGAATCCCTTTCGGCATCCTGTCGGACCAGATGAAATTCTCGGACGTCCGTAACTGCTTCCGCGGAGCGTCCCGACCCAGCATCGTCGGATAACACATTATGCGACAGATTCAGTTGTTACTGGGATGCTGCGATAAGCTGTGCTATTTGGGATAGCATGTCCGTCCCCGAGGCCTGTGCAGTAGCGGTCTTACGATGCATTGCCGCCGGAAGCTCCGTGTACGTTGACTCCTGCACACTTTCTTATGCGAACGTCCGGAGTCTGCAGGCCTCGTGTCCCTGGCTACCGGATGGTGTGACCTGGTCGTCGATGATTCTCTGATTGGCGAAGCTGACTGGATATCCGAGGTCACGTAGCCAAGAGCGGTCGTGAGTGCTACCATGAGAATGAGGAAGCCTTATTGACAGTCTCTCCGGACTGACTATATGTCGGAGCATCCCGAGCGGCGGACGTATGCTCCGAATGCGAAACATTTTGTACCACAACATCTGGGGCCAGATGTTGTTGTACGAGAGAGGGGCCTCTCTCACTCGCCGTCCGGATGGACCTGGACGAGCTAGGAACCGGACTAAAAGGCTTCCTTCGTTCTCCCTCTAATCCGCCGTCACTGGGTGTGCATTTGGTTGATTTATAGTGCTCGCATCACCCCAAAACTCCTTCTAGACCACAACGGACGAACCCGGCTGCCGAACCATTCGATGAATGGACGCTACACCGGGCGAGCTAGCGGACGTCAAAGGCCGTCGAACCTACTAGGGTCCTCTTAGGCAATTGGCGTATTTACATGAACACTTTTCCGCTAGCCCTTCATTAATTGTGACGACGGAGGCACACTTTTGGAAGACATCACGGATACATCACCCTAATCTTGATCGTCTGAAATAGAAATTGATAATGTAGAGTGACCATGCGGGGAAAGGACCGGAATGTCCAATTCCCCACTAACATACCGTGACACACGCTTCCCATGTTGTCATCGAAATCATCACATACAGAACAGGAGTTAGTGCGAGTACACTGACTACATATAGAATGATTATAAAAGTCAGAGGAAGATTTCCTCTTATTACAATTGACCAAAATCCTTTCAATGTGAAAAGAAAACAAAGTCCTAGTACTCGCACCAACCCCTGACAATCAAAATACATAATAATATGATCCATTAACATAGAAAAAATAATTGAAATCAAAATAGTTTGAAAAAATATTTTTTCAGAACAGCCCAAGTTTCTGAAAAGTAACGTTGAGCCCCAATGGATCCCAAGCCTAAGTGTGGACAAAAATTTCAAAAATATTTTAAACAATTTATGCAACACTTACGAACAATAATAATGTATCTAGTTATGATTAAATTAACATCAAGATATTATTTTCAAGAAATCCCCCCTCACACAGAGGGCTGTTGTAAATGTAAACAATAAGTGTAAAAACACTAGAATAAGACTCCAGGCACCCAGGCCCGAAATCAGTTACCAACAATACACTATCTGATGCAAAACAGAGACTTCCAGGGAAGAAACTGCAGAACATCAGATGGTAGATGCAGAACACAACGCCTAACCACCCATAGGTGAAGACGTAAACATGGGGAAAAGAACAGAATTCATTCTGTTATTCAGCTAAAACTCCCAAGAAATTTTAGTAATAAAATTACAGAAAATATGCCAAAAGCATGGGAGAATAGCAAGAGGGGACTTAAAGGAAAGGGAGAGAGGAAAACACTGAACAATCAGTGTAACTTGATAACAAGAATGACAACAAAATGGCTGCTGCCTCGAAAATAGGTAACTTAACATAATTTCATTAAAAAATTTTAAGTTACAGCCCTGATAATTTTCTGTCACACATTTTTCCTCTCCTCCTTCTATATCCTCCTTAGAATCACCATTTCACTAATATTTATGTGTCTGGCATCATTTAAACTGAGATTTACAAGCACAAAGATCAGTCAGATGTTAACTGATGAAGGGCCAAACTAAGAATGATTAATGGCGCCAATTTCGGAACGTCCTTGACACTGCGCATGCGCAGTAGAGGTGAAGTGTGGAGGGCCATTCAGGACATGTTTTCTTTGGTTTTAGATGCAAATTTTGGGGATTGGGGGGCAAAATTTGTGTTTGGCCCTATATTTTAAGAGTTAGCACCAGCTATGTCTGGCCATTGGTACAGTATAAAAATACATAGGTTATGACCCCTCATTGGAACGAGCTCTAAAAGTTTGTTCCAATGAGGGGTCATAACCTATGTTTCAGAGACAAAAAAAATTGGGGATTTTTTTTAGAATAGTGCTGGCCGGTTTTGGCCATTATGTTAGGTAAAGGGTTAAATAATATAATTATCATTATTAATGGAAAGTAATAAAAAGAGTAATCACTTGACTGGACTGGTTACGTGAAATATTTCATTTGAGGCGAGGGACTATACTGTAAAACACCTGTGCGCATTCGCAAATTCGTGTTTGTACAACATCCCTCACCTCTCATGAATTATTTCACGTAACAAGTCCAGTCAAGTGATTACTCTCTATAAAATCAACTTGAACTATCCTTCATTAATAATACCCCTCTGAATGTGATGCCTCAAACTCAATTCAGAAAAGAAGGAAAGGTTGCACCAATCAAAATTTAATCTAAGTTCAAGGGGAGATAAGTTGGTAAAAAAAAGTTGATATAACAAAAGATTAGTTGAATTAGTCAAGAATTAAAACCAATATACCATGGCGTTTGCTTTGATTGTTCCAGCATCCTTTTCTCCATCCCATTCCAGAATTGGATAGTAATCAATCTGTGGCAATTTACCCGGTTCAACAGCTGTGAACGCTTTCTCTTTCAGTTTGTATGTGATTTCAAAAGGAATGGCATTAAGTTTGTCCTTGAATTCATCCTGTAAGTACAAAAAACCCAATACAGTGGAGCCCACTTAATTGGATATCTTTTAATTGTATATCCCTATTAATTGAATATAATTTCCCAACACAAAACCATTTACCATACCTCCAGTACAAAGTTGACCTGTTAACTGAATATAGGTTATAGAGTAAACTCCTGTTTCTTGAATAAAAAATCAATTGACATGTCAAGAAATTAGACTCTCCCTAGTATTCCTGTGGTTATAGACCTATTTGGCCTCAGTACATCCAATACCGGCATTTAATCTATTATATCTTGTTTGAAGGAGCTCATGGAGCGCTGTCAAACAAGATATAATAGAATAAATGCTAAGTTTATCTCTAGAATACAGGAAAGTGACACAATCCCTGTTAACTGAATACTCTTGTTAATTGAATAATTTTCACTGGCAAGTGGCTATTCAATTAACATGGTTCCACTGTACAATATGACCACTTGCTTTTTGTTTCAATGCCACTGTTGATAAAAGTAATAACAATTTTCTGTCAATACAAAGGGGACAACACCACATTTTGCAGTAGGGTGTCATAAATTTTTCATACTTCCTGGATTATTGAAGATCTATAGGCCAAAAAAACTAGGAATGTATGTCTGATATTTAAGTACAATTTTAAATACATGTGTCATTGTGACAACCCATAAGGGAAATGCCAATAGCTTCAAAAATCATGTTCAACAAAAGACGTGACCATTGTTAACTGCTGGCATCTAACTTGTAATTGTTTGCTTCCATAGTTGATCCTTACATCTGAAAATGTGATATAGTGAGGCCCACTTAACTGGATATCTCTTAACTCTTTACCTAATGAATCACCCACATTGCGTAATATGCAAATTGAGCAGTTGACAAAATTAAATGTTTCCAAATATTTCAACAAAACCATATCATGTGACCCCCTCATTGGAACGAGCTCAATGAGCTCGTTCTAATGAGGGGTCACATGATATGGTTTTGTTGAAACTTTTTGAAAAATTAAAAAAAATTATGTTTAAAATAATAAATTTTGAAATTGTCTGCGTTGGGTGAAGGGTTAATTGAATAACCTTGTTAACTGAATACAACTTCCCACACAAAACCATTTACCATGTCCTCAGTACAAATTCGCCTGTTAACTGCATATGGATTATAGAGTATGTGCCTGTTAATTGAGAATATGTCAAGAAATTGCCCTGATAAGCACTGAATTTCCCTTATTTATAGACCAATTTGGCATCACAAAGTTCAAAGCAGGCATTTAATCTATTAGCTTCAGGAGCTCTTGCAAACAAGATATAATAGAATAAATGCTCACTTTTTTCTCTAGAATACACAAAGGTGGCCAAATCCCTGTTGATTGAATAGTTCTGTTAACTGAATAATCTGCACTGGCAAAGTGACTATTCAATTAACAGGGTTCCACTGTAATTGTAAGTGATATATGTGTAAACAAATTCTTACAAATTGAAGAGAAGATTATACAAACCGATCAGTACCAAATTCTTCAAATCCACCTTAACCCTTTACCCAATGCAACGGCCAAAACCTGCCAGCGTTATTCACAGAATTCACCATTCAATTTTTATTACTTTTCCATTTTTTGTTGAGCTCGTTCCAATGAGGGGTCATAAGCTATGTTTTAATGCAAAAAATAAAGTGCTTCAAGAATTTTATTTGCAAGTGTCGTCTGCTTTTCATGTTAGGTAAAGGGTTAACAGCGTGAGTGAAATGGCCATCAATTTTGGTGTTCTAGTTGAAATAAAGAAATTTCTTAATATATTTGTTTTGTTTAGACTATTAAAATGAAAGTGTCAATGACACTGTAGCTTAACTTGTGTGTTGTGTTTGATGAAAAGGATAATGTTCAATGTTTATGAAAGGATTATGAAATAAGACAAGAATTGTGATAATTGGGAATATGTTCATTTCTGTTCCCTGTATGCTATGTTTTTGATAAAAATAATATGAGGTGTACACTGTACTAAAGAGCTGAGGGGTGGGTAAATATGACCTCACATTTAATGTATGTGGCCCTCACATTTAAAGTATATCAACGAAAGTTACCAAGTTACAGTGAAATTATTCCAAAATGAGTCATCCTATCAAGTTATCATTGAAATCCCTTCATAAATATGGTCTGTAGACTATGCTAAAGGTTTTCAGGCTTCGGGCCCCTGTAGCCGTCAGTTTCCCAATTGCGTCCAAAGGGGACGTTCTCATCTAGACATTATATGAAGTCAACCTACCAAGTTACAATGAAATCCCTTCATAAATATGACCTGTAGACTGTGCTAAAGGTTTTTGGGCTTCAGGCTCTGGAAGCTATCATGGTTGAATGATTGCAACCAAAAGGGGGCATTCTCATCTGGGCATCATCTGGGCATCATCTGGAGTGATCCTACGAAGTTACAATGAAATCCCTTCATAAATATGACCTGTAGACTGTGAAGGTTTTGGGGCTAAGGGCCCCTGAAGCCGTCACAGTTGACCAATCACGACCAAAAGAGGATGTCATCATCTAGGCATTATATGGAGTCAAACTTACGGGTTACAATGAAGTCCTTCCATAAATATGACCAATAGACTATGCTAAAGGTTTGGGGGTTTTGGGCTCGGGCAGCCATCAAGGCTGAATGATCGCGACCAAAATGGGATGTTCTCATCTAGACATTATTTGGAGTCATCCTACCAAGGTACAATGAAATCCCTTCATAAATATCACCTGTAGACTGTGCTAAAGGTTTTCGGGCTTCAGGCCCCTATAGCCGTCACAGTTGCCTAATGGTATCCAAAGGGGGCTGTTCTCATCTAGACATTATATGAAGTCAACCTACCAAGTTACAATGAAATCCCTTCATAAATATGACCTGAAGACTGTGCTAAAGGTTTTCGGGCTTTAGGCTTGGGCAGCCATCATGGTTGAATGATCGCAACCAAAAGAGGACATTCTCATCTGGACATCATCTGGAGTGATCCTATGAAGTTACAATGAAATCCCTTCCTAAATATGACCTGTAGACAGTGCTCAAGATTTTCAGGCTTCGGGCACCTGTAGCCATCACAGTTGACCAACCACGACCAAAAGGGGACGTCATCATCTAGGAATTATATGGAGACAACCTAACAAGTTACAATGAAATCCTTCCATAAATAAGACCTACAGACATGCTAAAGGTTTTTGGGCTCAGGCAGCCATAAAGGCTGAATGATCGCGACCAAAAGGAGATGTTCTCATCTAGACATTATTTGGAATCATCCTACCAAGCTACAATGAAATCCCTTCATAATTATGACCTGTAGACTGTTCTAAAGGTTTTCGAGCTTTGGGCTCTTGTAGCTATCACAGTTGCCCAATTGTGTCCAAAAGGGGACATTCTCATCTAGACATTATATGAAGTCAAACCTACCAAGTTACAATGAAATCCCTTCATAAATATGACCTGTAGACTGTGCTAAAGGTATTAGGGCTTGGGTAGCCATAATGGTTGAATGATCGCAACCAAAAGGGGACATTCTCATCTGGGCATCATCTGGAGTGATCCTACGAAGGTACAATGAAATCCCTTCATAAATATGGCCTGTAGATTGTGCTCAAGAGTTTTGGGCTTCGGGCATCTGTAGCCATTACAGTTGACCAATCACGACCAAAAGGGGATGTCATCATCTAGGCATTATATGGAGTCAACCTAACAAGTTGCACTGAAATCCTTCCATAAATACGACCTATAGACTATGATAAAGGTCTTTGGGCTTGGGCAGCCATAAAGGCTGAATGATTGCGACCAAAAGGGGATGTTCTCATCTAGACATTATTTGGAGTCATTCTACCAAGTTCTGACCTGTAGACTGTTCTAAAGGTTTTTGGGCTTTGGGCCCCTGTAGCCATCACAGTTGCCCAATCGTGTCCAAAAGAGGACGTTCTCATCTAGACATTATATGAAGTCAACCTACCAAGTTACAATGAAATCCCTTAATAAATATGACCTGTAGACTGTGCTAAAGGTTTTCGGGCTTTGGGCTCGGGCAGTCATCATGGTTGAATGATCGCAACCAAAGGGGACAATCTCATCTGGGCATCATCTCGAGTGATCCTGCGAAGTTACAATGAAATCCCTTCACAAGTATGACCTGTAGACTGTGCTCAAGGTTTTCGGGCATCGGGCACCTGTAGCCATCAGAGTTGACCAATCACAACCAAAAGAGTATGTCATCATCTAGGCATTATATGGAGTCAACCTAACAGGTTACAATGAAATCCTTCAAAAAAATATGACCTTTTGCCTGTGCTAAAGGTTTTTGGTCTCGGGCACCCATCAAGGTTAAATGATCACGACCAAAATAGGACGTTCTCATCTAGACATTATTTGGAGTCATCCTACCAAGTTACAATGAAATCCCTTCATAAATATGACCTGTAGACTATGCCAAAGGTTTTCGGGCTTCGGGCCCCTTTAGCCATCACAGTTGCCCAATCATGTCCAAAAGGGGACGTTCTCATCTAGACATAATATGAAGTCAACCTACCAAGTTACAATGAAAGCCCTTCATAAATATGACCTGTAGACTGTGCTAAAGGTTTTCGGGCTTCGGGCTCGGGCAGCCATCATGGTTGAATGATCACAACCAAAGGGGGCAATCTCATCTGGGCATCATCTGGAGTGATCCTACGAAGTTACAATGAAATCCCTTCATAAATATGATCTGTAGACTGTGCTCAAGGTTTTCGGGCTTCGGGCACTTGTAGCCATCACAGCTGACCAATCACGACCAAAAGGGGATGTCATAATCTAGGCATTATATGGAGTCAACCTAACAGGTTACAACGAAATCCTTCCATATGTAGGACCTTTTGCCTATGCTAAAGATTTTTGGGCTCGGGCACCCATCAAGACTGAATGATCGCGATCAAAATGGGACGTTCTCATCTAGACATTATTTGGAGTCATCCTACCAAGTTATAATGAAATCCCTTCATAAATATGACTTCTAGACTGTGCTAAAGGTTTTCAGGCTTCAGGCCCCTGCAGCCGTCACAGTTGCCCAATCACATCCAAAAGGGGACTTTCTCATCTAGACATTATATGAAGTCAACCCACCAAGTCACAATGAAATTCCTCAATAAATATAACCTGTAGACTGTGCTAAAGGTTTTCAGGCTTCGGGCTCGGGCAGCCATCATGGTTGAATGATCGCAACCAAAGGGGACAATCTCATCTGGGCATGTAGCCGTCACAGTTGCCCAATCACATCCAAAAGGGGACTTTCTCATCTAGACATTATATGAAGTCAACCCACCAAGTCACAATGAAATTCCTCAATAAATATAACCTGTAGACTGTGCTAAAGGTTTTGGGCTCGGGCAGTCGTCACGGTTGGCAGATCATGCCTAAATGGGGAAATTCTCATCTAGACATCATAAGGAGTCATCCTATCAAGTTACAATGAAATCCCTCCACATTAAACATGACCTGCAGACTGTGCTAATAGTTTTTGGGTTTCGAGCTTGGGCAGCTATCACGGTTGACAGATCATGCCAAAAAGGGGACGTTCTCATCTAGGCATTATACAGAAGCATCCTACCAAGTTACAATGAAATCTGTTCATAAATACGACCTGTAGACTGTGCTAATGGTTTTCGGGTTTGGGGCTCAGGCAGCCATACCGGTTGCCCGATCACGACCAAAGGGACATTCTCATCTAGACATGACCCCAAACCTGCATATGAAATTTTGTGATGATCAGAGAAGAACTGCAGGGTGTAGCCCGTGCTAAAGAAAAATGTGAACAGACTTCCACACGCGTGATGGCAATAGCTTATCTTGACTATGTCAAGTTAAGCTAAAAAAATTCACATCTCTCAGGCATCTCTCTCATCACTGAAAATCTGCCTCATCATTTTTTTTCCCTGGAAATATTTTTAATGCTATTTTGCACTTGCAGGACTTCAACTTTAACTCACCATATCTTGTTTGACAAAGCTCACTAAGCTCTGTCAAACAAGATATAGGTGATAAAATTTTTAATAAATATATATCTTCTCACAGAATAGTGTAAATAGTTAAATTAATTATTCCAACTATTTTCAGGATTGTTTTATGGATTAGCCCTTTACCTAACATGAAAAGGAGATGACACTTGCAAATAAAATTCTTGAAGCACTAATTTTTTTTATTTTTTGCCTCAAAAACATAGCTTATGACCCCTCTTTGAAACGAGCTCATTGAGCTCGTTCCAAAGAGGGGTCATATGCTATGTTTTTGTGACAAAAAAATTTAAAATAAAAATACTAAAAATTGAATGGTGAATTTTGTGAATAGCGCTGACCAGTTTTGGCTGTTGCTTTGGGTAAAGGGTTAACTGGTAGAGTGCTAAATTATTTTTGAAAGATGATTTGTAACGCGAATATTTTTTTTCACAAGGATACCATATTATGAGCAAAAGGAGCCCCAGTACAGTAAGACTTCATTCATAAACAATTGTTTCTTATAATTTATTGGAGAGTGCCCCTTAAATTGTAATAAACAATGTGCTTAAACATTTTTTATGTTTCAACTAGCTAAACAAATGAGGTAATGAATACAGTGCAAAGCCACTATAGTGGCTTTCAGCACTTTTCAATAGAGCCCTGATAGTGGCTTCTAGCACTCAACTAGTTAAAAGAAGAACCCCAAAAATTGCCTGACAAACAAACAAAAATTTTAACTATATTTGCTGCTTCACCTTGAGGAAAATTTTCTCAGAAATGGCACATCTGGACCAGCCAGCAGACAGTGGTCGAAGACGAACTGATGTAGTTAAAGTATATTTATCAGCTGGGTTTGTTGGATTTTCAAACTCTGCTCGTTTTGTTATGTCACTTCTTTGTGACTCTATTACTATAGATACATCAACAGTTGGTCGAACTGTAAACCTGAAAATAAATATCGTAGTTTTAGATCACATATTATAAACAAGAGTCATGGGATATTCAACCAATGCGATCTGAACTCAAGTTCATACACTCACAGTTATGTGAATTTTGTCACTTCAGCATTGTACATTCAAACATTATGAATTTGAAGTAGAGTGACAAATTTAAATTTTTTGTAATATTTGATTATTGAAAAACCAGAAAAATTTGTTTTATTATATGGTAGCCTGTGAATTATCGCACATTATCTAAAAAATATTTCTCGATATTCATCTAGTCTATGGATATCAAGGGATATCCCTCAGTAGCTTCCTAAATGACATCACACTGCGCTCTATTACGTCACCTTGAAGGAACGATCAGCTGATCTGTTATTGTTTTGAAAGGTTCGCATTTAGGGTCGAATTGAGCTGAATAATGTGCAATAAAATTTCTCGTAGCATACAATAAAAAAGAAAATCTACTCTATTTTAGTCAGTATTTGGAATTCTCATGAGTTTGGACCTGAAACTTTTATTTTTCACAAGCACTTACGCGAGTGAAAACTGAGTCTAGGCCATTGGTAAGTACAAAAAATATACAAATTACTTTAAATTTATCATATTTTTATACCACAACCAATGGCCCAGATTTAGCTGAATCGTAAAAAGGCAGAGGGCCTAGGAATTAAGAATTAGCAGACCAAATACAGCTCCTAAGCCTGCATTCCAAGGTGAAAAGGAGATTAAATGTTTGAAATTACATGTATGTCTCTTTATACAATAACAGAGAAGACATATCATCAATAAGGAGTCATTTCCAAGTAATTCTGTAGCATGAATGATCATGCTAATTGGGTGTAACGATCCTCCCAATTTTAAGGCTAGTCTGGACTAAGCCACTAAAAAACAGGATAGCATATCCTGAATTTAGTGGCTTAGTCTGGACTAGCCCACAAACACACGCCATATATATATAATAAACAAGTTGTATCTAAGATCAGTAATAATCTACAGACAAAAACAGCTTCACTCATAGTTACACACTTACTATCAAGCCAGAAAAGATAAAGAAAAATCCCCCCCCCCCTTTTTTTGAAGGAATATTCTTCAAAACAAAGAAAGAAGCGCTCTGGAATCAGTGAAACGCGGTACCAAATAATTTTTATATATTTGCCAAACAGGCACCCAGTTATTAATTATTATTAATTATTGGTGGTTAATGCCACCTCAGTAGCTAAGGCTATCATGGCGATCCCGGTTATTAACTGCGCAAACTTCTCACATATGCCGGATCGGAATATGTAGATAGGTCGAAAACCAGTGATACAACATGTACAACCTTACACCTGTCCAACTGAATCCCAATAGAAAGTATCTGTAAGCGCAAACACGCTTTTGAGGCAACCAACAGGCGACCCCGTTCAGGTGTACAATTAATTCCAATAATGAAACTCCAATTGAACCATGCAAATATGTGAGAATGGGAATTCTCCTGTGTACCATCTCTGGTAGAAAGCAGGATTCAGAACTTGGAACAGGCTATGATTAACAGACCCGTCACGGACCGTCCCCCAAATAATTCATTGTTCCCTAGGTTTGTAACAACCAATGACAGTTCAAAGAAAGAATATACTAATCCGAATAATGATGCCAAAAATTGAGAATGTATGCATAGACGGCCTATTGGAAATTCCATAACTGATCCAAATAGCCCTAAAATTCTCATAAGCTCTATAAGCAGAGCAAGAATTTTATAGAATCTATTCAATAATGCGTCTGCCTAATAAATATACATATTATGCACTCAAGCAACAGAATCCCGCATGTACTCGTCTGAATACAGCCTGTATCCACGGTATGACCAAGTGAAACAAATATAACCAGGAAACGGAATGAATAATATGATGGTAATGCTATTAAACTGAGTTATAAACTCATACGTCATAAAAAAAGGGCAGACCGCTCTGAGTGAAACTTCTCAGAGTGGACTAATTGCCACATTGAAGAATGTCACCCAGATAACCGACATGTCAGCCACAGAGGTACACGAAGGCTAATAATTTATTGTTTAGGAATCATATGCTCATATATGACTTATAAACAAACTACCACAGGAAACAAATCAACTAAATAATAGTGGATGTGCCCATGAGGTCGCCGTTAGAACACAACCCAGCTGCCAATCGAGGAGCCATAAAAGGCATGCATATACTTGAATGCATACAAGGCTTACAGGAAGAAAACTACGTCCTGCCCTGTAATCGCCTCTTAACATATTGGCAGGGGGTTGATGAATAATTCCTAACGAATCCCCCTCACCCACATTACTTGAATCGCTAGATGAGTAAGGCTGGCACAATAGAATTAAGGCTATACAGCTGCTGCTATTCTCAATAAGAGCAATACAGTTAAAAAGGTTATAGTCAAAGCAATCATAATAACAGTAACCCAGCGCGACTCGTAACGCTTTTGTGTTAGTTATCAAATTAGTTAGTGTTAGTTATCAAATGGTATAGTATATTTGTGAGCGCTTGCTAGCAGCACACACAGATTTTTGCTCTTCATATTTTACCATTTTTTCTTGCTTCAAACTTTTTCATGGATTTACACTTTTTCTCAACTTATTTGCATTGACCTATAGATTCTGGATATAGCAACATTATTTTGACATGTGGCTTTACAAACTAAAAAATTCTGTATTTTGGTGAATGTTTCTACAAATTTGGACAGTCTCTGAGTGGATCGCACCAGTAAAATTAACAAAGCCTTTATCTGGTTCCTCAGTGGATGGTGTTGAAATAGTGTGGATTATTGATTACTCTTGCTGGTCAACTGGAGGTGTGAAATACCAACCTGTACTGTGGGTTATTGATTCCTCTACTACAACTGGAGGTGTGAATTACCTGATGAATCAGCATACTCAGATACAGCTGTACTCAAAGATGGTTCATCAACAATCTTCAAATCCTATTTCGTACACATGTGATGAATTACTGGAGCTGAACCCTGGAGTACATTGCAAATTACCCTACAACGTCTGACAGACTGTGAGGTCACTCAGCTTAAACAAGCAGAAGGCAAGCAAGCGAGGCACGAGGGGAGGAAAGAGACTTTCACTTGATTTTCCTAACTCTGCAAAGTTCCCCCCAATGCTAAGAAGAAGATCAGGAATACCAACTGTTACTTTGGTTTGTTAAATACACGTTCTTGTTGTAACAAAACCGAAATTTTCCATGATGTGATCGTCGAACACGACCTGGACATTTTTGTGCTCACTGAAACATGGCTGAAGGGTGAGGATGGAGCAGTATTGTCTAGCCTAGTTCCAGCAAATTACGGTATCCAACAGGAGCTAAGAGCTGGGAAAAGAGGAGGTGGACTTGCTGTCATCTATAAACAGTCTGTGGGCTTAAAGAAGTTAAACTTTGGTCCTTTTTCATCTTTTGAAGTACTTTGTGTTACACTCAATATTAATGGCCAACTCGCACAGCTTGTCTGCATATACCGGCCACCTTCGTCAAGTCGTAACAAATTTACATTCGATACTTTTATGTCCGAATTTAACACCTTTTTAAGCACGGTGACTTTACTTCCTGGTCACCTTATAATTCTCGGTGATTTCAATATCCATGTTGATAATCCCGATGACAAGAATGCCAACCAATTCATAAATCACATTTCCTCTGTGAATCTGCATCAGCTTGTCTGTGGCCCAACCCATCGTTCTGGGCACACACTCGATCTGATCATTGCTAGAGAAAATGATGACATCATAGCTGTCAGTAGCATAGCAGACAAGCATATCTCTGACCACTCCTTGATTTTATGCACTGTTTCATTTGCAAAACCAAGAGGAGTCCAGAAGACTGTCAAAGCTAGAAAAACACGCAACATCGACATTGATAATTTTCTGAGGGACCTTTCATTATGTAACCTAACACAACTCATTGAAAATGAAGCTGATATCGGCTCAAAAACTGATACACTCTTCGAGACCCTAACTAAGGTATTAGACATCCACGCGCCTATCCAAACAAGAACTGTCACTGTTCGTCCTAACATTGGATGGTACAACGATGAGATAAGGAAATTAAAGCAAATGTGCAGGAAAGCAGAACGCCGCTTTGTTACATCTGGCCTCCATGTTCATAAAGATTTGTATAAAACACTTTGTAACAAGCTAAATTCATCTATTAAGTCAGCTAAAATGGACTGGGTGAAAAATAGCATTTAGTCATGTGGCAGAAATTCTAAAGAGATTTTTAAGATAGTCAACAACCTTCTACATGTGAACGGGAAGGGCGAGCTCCCTGAGCACACCCATCTTTCCGAGCTCGCATCTAGATTCTCTGACTTTTTCAGAGATAAAATTTCAAAGATTCGTAGTGGCCTCGAAAATTTGGCCTTAAATTCAGTGACCAGTGATGAAGACATATCGGTAGATTCTGATATCTCCCTTAACGACTTTCAGCCTCCCACCATGGACGAGGTTAAGTCAATTATATTGAAAGCCTCCTCCACATCTTGTTCTCTCGACCCACTGCCAACATGGTTTCTCAAAAACAGCTCTGTTTTCGACCACCTACTTCCCACCATTACTGGTATATTTTGCTCATCTCTGGCTCTTGGAACTGTACCAACAGCATTTAAGCATGCCCATGTTATTCCACTCCTGAAGAAACCAAGCCTAGATGTCAACGTTCTAAAAAACTACAGACCAGTGTCTAACCTTCCTTTTCTGTCTAAATGTCTTGAAAAGGTTATTGCCTCAAGAATTATTCAGCATATTTCAGATAATAACAATCTGGAAATATTTCAATCTGCATACAAACCCGGGCACAGCACTGAAACAGCCTGAATTCGTGTCAGCTCCGATGTGCTGAATTCGATGGACGATCGAAGGCTAACATCATTCGTTCTGCTCGACCTGTCTACTGCATTTGATACGATTGACCACCGAACTCTGTTGTCGCGGTTAGAAAAACGACTCAAAATACGTGGATCTGCCCTTGAGTGGGTATGTTCCTACTTAAGTGACTGAACGCAATCTGTGAAAATATGCGATACTCTATCAGAGCCTGTCGAGCTAAAATATGGCGTCCCCCAAGGCTCAGTACTCGGACCCTTACTGTTCACACTTTACACCCTACCACTTGGGGATCTCATAAGGAAGCACTCTGTAAATTTTCACCTGTACGCAGACGATACCCAGCTGTATCTGTCTGCTGATCTTTCCAATATGAATGACTCCTTAACAACACTGGAGGCATGCATTGAGGATATTCGACAGTGGATGGGGAGAAACTTTCTGAAATTAAATGATGATAAAACAGAATTTGTACAGTTAGGCGCCAAACATCAGCTAGACAAAGTTCCAATTAACTGCTTGAAAATAGGCGATAGCGCAGTTAGCTCAAGTAAAGCTGCCCTCAACCTCGGTTTCACTTTTAATGATTGCTTTGATCTGCATAACCAAATCACAAAAGTGAGCAAAAGCTGCTTCCTCCAAATAAGAAACATCAACAAAATCAGAAAGCTGCTTGACCAAAACACTCTGAAAACTGTTATACAGTCTTTGGTCCTGTCCCGTTTGGACTATTGCAACTCTCTCTATTTCGGCCTTCCTCTGAAATCAATGTACCTGCTTCAACGTATTCAAAACACAGCAGCTAAGATCATTACCGGTGCAAAAAAATATGACCACATTACACCAATCCTGAAATCTTTGCATTGGCTGCCAGTTGAGTCTCGCATTAAGTATAAGGTATTGGCGGTGACACACAACATCTTACATAGCGACAAAGCACCAATCTACCTTAAGCAGGTCATCAAAGTACACACACCGTCGAGGAATCTCAGATCGGCTTCTGAGAGTCTCCTTGTTGTACCTCGAATTCGATCAACGGCAGGGAAGAGATCGTTCACTTTTGCAGCTCCCTCACTCTGGAACGCCCTCCCTCAGAACCTTAGAAAAACCCAAAATGCAGATCACTTCAAGAAAGCTCTGAAAACCTATCTCTTTCAAGCAGCCTTCGGCCGCTGATTATACCATTATTACCGTCACCTATGTTTTCAGCACTTTTGAGCAGCGTTTCGCTGGGAAAAGCGCTATATAAATAAATTTCATATTATTATAGGAACCGCAGAGCTCCCTCACGTCTGACTGACTCCACTAAGGACGGAGGGGAACGTTATGACCAAATAATACACCATATAGAAATAATATCCAATCCCTCAAGTAGAAATATAATCCACAATAGATTGGATAGAAATGAAGAGGGAGACAAAAACCCACACCCGATCATAAAAACCTAGATGAACTCCTTACTTTCAATCTGATATTAGGAAATATATTCCTGAGAAGGAGCTTAGTATAGGCGTTTGAAGAAACGCTCATTAATCACGCTAGGTTAATATGGTGTCATCAACTAATAACTAACACCAAGATAACTAATACCAAACAATACCGTTAGGAAAAGAATAACCTCCTCTAACATAATGGTATCATGTCTGATAGAACAATGAACTCAGTCTAGCTGAAGCAGCTAAAGGTCTTCCTGTTCATGAAGACAATTAAAAGGCTGATAACTGTGGCCTCAGAAGCTCACTAAAGAGACTTATAACACCAGCCATAGCTTAGAAGTCTTCATCTCTGTGAAGACATATATTTCGGTGTAGGTTGCGACCTTGAAAGCTCACTGAACGGAGACTTACAACTATTGTCGTGCAAGTTAGGGAATGAAGAGCCGCTATTTTTAACAGCCGTAATTCCCAAAAGAGACAGTAGTCTCAGGAGATAAGTTATTTCAGTTATGTTATTGCATAATTACTGAAAAACACCGCTCATGATTCTAGCTAGGCTACTATGGTGTAAACAATATGACTCAAGTCTGTGATACCTAGGAAAACAACCCAAAAAGCACTCTTTCCTTTAGCGGTTTTATTCCCAAAAGACAGCGGTTTGGGCCTAGCTAACGTAGCTTAGAAGTCTTCATCTCTGTGAAGACAGATATCTCAGTGTAACTTGCGACTTTTAAAGCTTACTGAACGGAGACTTACAACTATTGTCATGCAAGGTAGGGAATGACGAGCTGCTATTCTAACATCCGTAATTCCCAAAGAGGCAGTAGACTCAAGGTAGCTATGCAGTTTTGAGACTTCATCTGCGTGAAGACATATCTGTGTCACCTGCGGCCTCTGAAAGCTCATTAAATGGAGACTTACAACACTAGCTGCTAATGTATAAGAAAAGACCGTTGTAACAATACATAAGGCTACTATGGCATCCACAATAGCATTAAATGTCTTGATGCCAAGGAATACAACACGAGAAGGAAAAGAAGTACTTATTCCCTCTAATGGCTCTATTCAAAACAAGACAGCTGTCTCAACCTATCTAAGCACTATCGAACCTCTATTTGAAAGGAATAGGGCATTGCATTTCTTATACTATTGCTAAGGCAAGGAAGGCATTGTTAATCGGGACAAAAGCCCTCAACACCTGAGCCAAAAGATCAAGGGAGGAAAGATCGTCTTTCCATCACCCAGTATGATAAGCTGTTTTTGCCTAGCAAATACAGACTTATATTCACATGGAACAAGATTCGAAGAGCTTATGACTAAAAATTCATAGTCTTAAGGTGCCCTTCTGTGAGGGATGGAGACTCACCCTTCGTAGCCCTCTCACTATCCAAAATCCAAATGTTCCATCTGAAAATATGGTCAACACCATCCGACTGAACGGATGACTGGACCAACGCAGCACCGTCTGACAGCTCAACACTGGAGCCTGTTAACAGTAGTACCGACTACTGGGATGCTGCGATACGCAGAGCAATCTGCATATGCCGGTCCGTGAACAAGGCTAGCAGAGCAAAAATAATCCACTTGTTACCATAAGCTGTTCATGGGACGGACATCTGGCCCCCAAATCATCAACACATGTCCCGTATAAAAATGACTCTAACAACTAGCTATCAACCTGAACATGTGAAGTCAGATAGCTAGTCTGCAGTCAACATGCTTCATCAATGAAGCAGGGGAAGAAGCCATAGCTGCAACCAGATCCGGCTGCAGTGTGGAAGGAACGTCCCGAACCGCAAGCATGAACGGGGGTCCCAACTTACTAAAGTTTCTCGAATCAAAACAGTCAACCCCGACTTCTGACAGAAAAGAAGAGAGTTCTCCAGCTTGCAGTCTACACCATACCTCGCCGAGCATTCCGTTAGAAACTTGTAGCCATCTACCCCTTAACGTACAGATCTATGGAAGAAGAGGAAGCCATAACAACAGCCAACCCCGGCTGAAGTGCGGAAGAAGCATCCAAACTCGTCACATTTTGGACAGATGCTCCTACTCACTAAAGTTTCTTACAACCCAAAACAGTTGTCCCTGACTGTTAACAGGAAGGAGAACGCTGTGCACTCGCAATCTTTCTGCAGATCTCGCCAAGTATCCCACTTAGAAACTTCTAGGCTAATCCCCTTTCGTGCGCTTCCATGTAAAAAGAAGCCATAACTGCCGCTGGCCCTGGCTGCAGTGTGGAAGGAACATTCCAATGCGTGTTCTGACTCATTATAGTTTCTCACAACAGACACAGTCGACCCCGACTGTTAACGGGATGGAGAGGGTTCTCCAATCGGTGATCTGACTCCAGATCTAGCTGAGCATCCCATAGAGAAACTTCTGGCTTCTTCTACATGCACAGATGACCGAACCAATCCAGCACATCCGGCGACTCACTATCGTAGTCTGCTGACAGGAGCCCCTTGCTGGGTTTTTAAAGCTGCGATAAGCTGCGCAAATTGCAACAGCAAGTCCGTTATGGAGGCTTGTGGAGCAGCGGCTTATATTCTCTGCCGAATGTTGCTCCCGGGACGGAGATCTGGTCGCCGATCTCTTTGCCGAACGTCCCGATGAATCAAGCCTCCAATCACTAGCTACGAGATGGACCGACTTCGAGGGCAAAGACTGGAGCGTCTTCGCTCAGCAGCATGAACATCCGAAGTCAGGTAGCTAGCGTGTGGTCGCATGTGCT
This sequence comes from Pictodentalium vernedei, assembly GCA_031216915.1. Lineage (NCBI taxonomy): Eukaryota > Metazoa > Mollusca > Scaphopoda > Dentaliida > Dentaliidae > Pictodentalium > Pictodentalium vernedei. Next base: position 272,638,028 of record CM062288.1, read on the forward strand.
TTGTCAAAGCGAGGAAGAAGCTGTAACTGCAGCCAGCCCCAGTTGCAGTATAGAAGGAGCATCCCGACCGGCCAGGAAGGACGTTAGCTCTGACTCAGTGCAAGTTTCTCAAAGCAATAGTTGACCCTGACTATTACTGAGTTAGAGAGGGCTCTCCCACTCACGGTCTGATTCCAGACCTCGCCGAGCTTCCCAAAGAGAAACCTGCAGGCTTCTTCTCCTTATTTTGCCGTCGTCGCTGGGTGAGCTTTTGATTATAAGATGCTCGCTCTACCCAAATTTACACTCTCCTCGGCCGCAATGGACATACCCGGTATTATGGTTCCCACTATCGGGTAACCGCCTGACCTGTCGAGCTAGCTGCTGGAATAAGAGGCCTTATTCCCTTTATATTCAAGAGCACTTTTGCAGCTAGATTTGTTTGCTCCTCAGAGCGCAACGATGGCAGCACATTCTGGATGGGTGTTGCAATACCGTTACCATGTTCTTTTTCCTCTGGAAAAGAAACTGAAAACTTGAATTATCTTGTGGTGACAGCTCCGGCATGGAACTTCATCGCGAATACATAGCGTGACACCTGCTTCCAACGTTAGTGTCCTAATGAGTCAACCCCCGACCACACAAGTAGGACCTGAATCAGTAGGAGTGCAGCGACTACAGGAAAGACAGCAAGCATGTAAATCCAATGTAAACTTCTTCGCCCTACACTGAGAGCAGTAATTACATAAATAATTACAATCCAAACAAACTTCACTGCACTCCTAACATCTAACATTATAAGTTATTGTGATGAGCTGATGTGAACATGGTCTGAGGTTTGCGGCTCGGAGCTTATGTTTAACCGAGACGCAAAGCATCGAGATTAAACATACGCTCTGAGCCGCAAACCTCAGACCATGTTACCGTCAACTTATCACAATAACGTATTTGTTCCAATAAGACACTGCCCATAGCCAAAACCAACATTGTGAAGCACGAGATATTTATTTACTAAATCTGTGATCATTAAAAGTTGCCTTCTGGAAGGCAACTTTTAACAATCACATGTTTAGTAAATAAACCTCCCATGTACCCACGACGGCACTGGATAAATAATCAATAAACCAGATAAACTCATTCCATCTTAGTTCAAATCATAAATCAGTTTGTAATTTAAACAAAACTTTATCCGGAACACCCTCTGTTGCATGTGTGAAAAATCCAGAAAAAATGAAGCGGCTTGCTTGTCACTCGGTTGATGAAGCAATTATGAAATGGGTGACATCATTTCAAATAGTTCGCATTGTGACATCAGATGGTAACATTTGCCACTTGAGCCGTAAACACAGAATATACAAAGCGAGCTCTCATCCAATCGGAGGAGGAGGATTTTAGTCTTATTGGAACATATAATCATATAATATAAGGATGCATGATGAAGACAATCAAAAATAATTTCAAAATAAATCAAAACAAATTTTTTTGAAAACGTCTAAGTTCCCCCACGGAACCACACGAGCCCAAGGGCATCCCGATACAGCCTAACTGTGGACAAACACCAAAATGTTAAAGCTACACTACCAGAATATTAATAAATGTATCCTACTATAATTGTGATGAAATAAAACCCTGAACATTACCTGTTAAGGGTGTTGTTAAAAGTAAACAACGTCAGGATAGAATAGCCGGAAACTAGACAATAGTCACACAAAAGGCCCAAGTCAGTAAATAATTAACTGATATCTGATGCAAAGCTAGGTCTTCATGTGAAGAAAAAACAATGCATCTGGTAGAAGATGCAAGACAATAACAGGCCAACACCCGTAGGGTGATGAAGTAACATGGGAGATAAACAGAATAAACATTCTATACAACACGTTAAACTCACAAGAAATTTAATAAAAAATTTCAATAAAAAACAGCCAGAATGCTTAGGAGTTTATCTGCAGGGTTCATGGAAGGACAGGGAAGGAACACATAACCAACAGTCGGTAAATCATTAGCAAAACTAATGACATCAAGACATATATCACGAAATTGGGTAACATGAAATAATTTTCATATTATTTAAAAGTTACAGCCCTGAACTTCCATCATCCATTTACTGCCTTGAATCCACCATATACTTCATTGATTGGTGTCTGGCATCCACCAAACGAGAGATTTAAAGCACAGATGTAAGATGAGATGTTTACTGACTTGGGGCCAAACAAAGAATAATGTTTGCACCAATTCCGGTCTCTTCCTGGGTACTGCGCATGCGCAAGTAATATAAGTATGGAGGGCCAGATAGCACTTTTAATTTTCGTTGTTGTATGCAAATTTTGGGGATTGGGGGGTTCAAAATTAGTGTTTGGCCCTTAATAATGTTGAGGTTGCACCAGCTAAGTCTGGGCCATTTTGGTTGTAGTAAAAAAATAAAACCTTCAGCTCTGCGCTCATGAGAAAATTTCCAATATTCACTAAAACAGCGTAGATATCCTCTATTTAGTTTTTGTAAAGATATATTCTGAAATTAGAAATAAGGTAATACAGTGGACCCCACTCAATTTTTTAATTGGATAACCTGATTAACTGTATATAACTTACAAATACCAAACCATTTACAATAACTTCAATACAAATTTGACTTCTTAATTACAAACAGGTTATCGAGTAAACTCCTGTTAATTGAATAAAAAAAATCTTGTAATCTGTCCAAGAATTACTCAGATATCCACTGAATTCCTCACTTTTTTGACATTTTTGGCCTCAATACAGCCAGTATAGGCATTTAATCTATTATATCTTTTTTGAAAGAGCTCAATGAGGCCTGTAAAACAAGATAGAACAAAACAAGTGTTTGACCACCGAGGTTGGATTAGTCCCCTACGGCGCTTTTGTGACATAAGGTGTTTTGTCACAGAAGACACTAGAGTATATAAGAATCTTGGATGTATTGAGCATGCACAATCCCCTCACAACCCTTTATCCATGTACCATATATGAAAGGCGTAGCTTGAACCATGTTGGAGGGAGGGGTGGTAACATAAAATAGAGAAAAAAGCTTAAAAAAAAACACAACAAAAATGGCCGCCATTCTGCCATCTTGGATTTTGAAAAATAAATATTGACTGTGCATCATCCCCTCAGAACCATTTATCCATGTACCAAATATGTAGCTTGAAGCATATTAGAGGGAGAGGTGGTAAAAACAGACAGACAGACAGATGTTAGATTTTGAAAAAAAAATATTGAGCGTGCATAATCCCCTCACAACATCCTTATTCCATGTACCATATATGAAAAGTACAGCTTGAACCATGTTGGAGGGAGTAGTGGTAACATAAAATAGAGAAAAAAGCTTAAAAAACACAACAGAAATAGTTGCCATGGCGCCATCTTGAATTTTGGAAAAAAAATATTGAACATGCATAATCCACTCACAACAACCTTATTCCATGTACCATATATGAAAAGTACAGCTTGAACCATGTTGGAGGGAGTAGTGGTAACATAAAATAGAGAAAAAAGCTTAAAAAACACAACAGAAATGGTTGCCATGGCACCATCTTGAATTTTGGAAAAAAAATATTGAACGTGCAACATCCCATTACAACCCTCTATCCATGTGCCAGATATAAAAAGTGTAGCTTAAACCATGTTGGAGTGAGGGGTGGTACCATAAAATAGAGAAAAAAAAGCTTAAAAAACACAACAAAAATGGCCGCCATGCCGCCATCTTGGATTTTGAAGAAAAAATATTGAACGTGCATCATCCCCTCTCAACCCTCTATCCATGTGCCAAATATGCAAAGTGTAGCTTGAACCATGTTGGTGGGAGGGGTGGTAACATGAAAATAGAGAAAAAAAAGCTTAAAAAACACAACTAAAATGGCCGCCATTCCGCCATCTTGGATTTTGAAAAAAAAATTTTGAGCGTGCATCATCTGCTCAGACCCATTTATCAATGTACCAAATATGAAAGGTGTAGCTTGAACCATGTTGGTGGGAGGGGTGGTAACATCAAAATAGAGAAAAAAAGCTTAAAAAACACAACAAAAATGGCCGCCATTCCGCCATCTTGGATTTTGAAAAAAAAATTTTGAGCGTGCATCATCTGCTCAGACCCATTTATCCATGTACCAAATATGAAAGGTGTAGCTTGAACCATGTTGGTGGGAGGGGTGGTAACATGAAAATAGAGAAAAAAAACTTAATAAACACAACAAAAATGGCCGCCATTTCGCCATCTTGGATTTTGAAAAAAAAATTTTGAGCGTGCATCATCCCCTCAGAACCATTTATCCATGTACCAAATATGAAAGGTGTAGCTTGAATCATGTTGGTGGGAGGGGTGGTAACATAAAAAAACAGACAGGCAGGCAGGCAGGCAGGCAGGCAGGCAGGCAGGCAGGCAGGCAGGCAGGCAGGCAGACAGACAGACAGACAGACAGACAGACAGACAGACGGAGTGCAATCCTATAGTCCCCTTACGGTTCCCGTAGGGGACTAATAAATGCAAGATAGAGGATATGGAATAAGTGTTTTTCTCATATAATATTTATGAAATGAGTCTAAGAATTTTCCGTTTTGGCGAGCCTCTGGCATGCCCAAATGGAAAATTCGGATGAGTTTCATAAATATTTTTTGAGAAAAACACTCATTTCATATTCTATTTATCATATGACACACACATTATTTGTACACAAATTAGCCACTTAGTATGACCCTTTTAACCCATCACCTAACTTGAGTTGCAGACGGCACTTGGAAAAAACATCCTTGTATAACTAAAAATTTTCATTTTTTGCTTCCAAAACATAGGTTATGACCCCTCATTGGAACAAGCTCGTCAAGCTCGTTCCAATGAGGGGTCATAACCTATGTTTTGGAAGCAAAAAATAAAAATCCACAAAAAATGAAGGGCGTTTTTCTTGTAGGTAAAAGATTCATATAATATAACCCACCCTAAATAGGACAGATAACGTAAATTCTCCCTACTGAAATTATGCAAATGTGACCCAGTTGAATTTTGTTTAGCCAATCAAATTGTCCAGTTTGGAAATTGACCAATGAAAGCTCCCAATTCTAATTATGCAAATTATGAAAATATGGCTCAGTTGTATTTTGTTCAGCCAATCAAATTGTCTAGTTTTGAAATTGACCAATGAAATTGACGGAAGGCTTTATTTATCACTGATTAATATGAAAACAAAATAACAAATGTTTAAAGTGAATAAAACTGATGAGTCATATGATAAATATATATATGTTTATAACTAGAAAATGATCCAATTCCTGTTAATTGTATATACTCCTGTTAATGGAATATTTAAACAAGTGACTATTCAATTAACAGGTTCCAACAGTATTGAAAAATGCTCTAAATGTTAAGATTTCAGCCCACAAATGTGGAAATGTCAGTAAGTATAAAAAAGTTAAAAATCTGTTTCTCAGGCCCTCCTGCATAGTCCTCTTGGCTGCCGCATGCTCTCTTTTTATAACCAAAGTAAACTTAAAATGAAAGTGTCAATGACACTGTAGCTCAACTTGTTTAAGACATGTACATGTGTAGTATGTGACACAGCAATGACAAACATCTAGGTAATGATCTGATAACAAAGGTACATGTAAAGTATTGTAACGGTCTGTACATAAATGCTGACCGTAGCCTGTAACAAATGTGTAGGTAAAGTATTGTAAAGGTGGGCGACAGTTAGATGCTAAACTAGAAAAGAAATCTTTGAGTCTCGGAGTGGGTCTGACTGAACCCAAAAATATTTGTTTTCATAGCACAGTGATAACAAAGGCACCCAAAAACACTCGTTCCTGTCACAAGGTGATAACAAAGGTACCCCAAGAAGTTTCGTGAAGATCAGTTCATAAATACAGACTATAGCCCGAGCTGTATTGACATGTGCACTTACTGTGAAAAAGTAGCACTGAACAAATCAAAGTTCACCTAATTTGCATAATTTCTGCATGAGAAAAAAACCTGTATTATATGTGATGTATTCCATGTTACTAAACATTCCTACAAAAATTTATTCAAATCAGAACTTTCATACAGAAGTTCTAAACAAACAAGAGGCCCCGGGGGGCCTGAGGGCGCTCACCTGACATGGTAGCCTAAATATCAACCCAGAGAATTGATTTCCACAAGTTGCATCTGCTCCTCCTAAGAAAATCTGAAACCAAATATCCAAATATTCTGACCAGTGGATCTAAAAAAGATTTTTAAAGAATATTCCTCATATTGAACTAAGTCATAATTTAGGCTCCCACAGGGAGCCCATATATGAACCCAGGGACTTGGCTTTAACAAACCTGAAACTCACACCCCTAAGGATTCTGCACACCAAATATCAAAACATTCCGACTGCTGGATCTGAAGAAGAAGATTTTTAAAGAAAATTCCTCATTTTGAACCAAGTTACAATTCGAGCTCCCACAATCAGCCCAAATATGGACCTAGGGACATGGCTTGAACAAACTTGAATCTTACCCCCCTAAGGATGCTGCATAAAAAATATCAAAAGCATTCATCCGCTGGATCTGAAGATTTTTAAAGAAAATTCCTCATTTTGAACTAAGTTGTCATTCAGGCTCCCCATAGTGAGCCAAAATATGAACCAAGGGACTTGGCTTGAACAAACTTGAATCTCAGCCCCCTAAGGTTGCTCCATGCCAAATATGAAAACATTCCAACTGCTGAATCTGAAGAAGAAGATTTTTAAAGAAAAATTCCTCATATTGACCAAGTTATAATTTGGGCTCCCACAGGGAGCCCAAATATGGACCCATGGACTTGGCTTTAACACACTTGAATCCCCCTCCCCCCCCCCCCCCCCCCCCCCCCCAAGGATGCTACTTACCACATATCAAACCATTCCGACTGCTGGATCTGAAGAAGAAGATTTTTTAAGAAAATTCCTCATTTCGAACAAAGTTACAATTCAAGCTCAACAGTGAGCCCAAATATGGACCTAGGGACATGGCTTGAACAAACTTGAATCTCACCCCCCTAAGGATGCTGCATACCAAATATCACAAGATTCTGCCTGCTGGATCTTGAGAAGAAGATTTTCAAAGAAATTTGCCTGAAATGCACTAAGTTCAAATTTGGGCTCCTATACTGAGCCCAAATATAAACCCAGGGGGCCGATTTGAACAAACTTGAATCAGATCCACCCCGCAATGTTGCATACCAAATATCACAAGATTCTGCCTGCTGGATCTGGAGAAGATTTTTGAAGAAATTTGCCTGAAATGCACTAAGTTTGAATTTGGGCTTCTATAGTGAGCCCAAATATGAATCCAGGTGGTCGATTTGAACAAACTGGAATCAGATCCACCCCACAATGTTGCATACCAAATATCAAAAGATTCTGCCTGCAGGATCTGGAGAAGAAGATTTTTGAAGAAATTTGCCTGAAATGTACTAAGTTCGAATTCGAGCTTCTATAGTGAGCCCAACTATGAATCTAGGGGGCCGATTTGAACAAAATAGAATCAGATCCACCCCACAATGTTGCATACCAAATATCAAACGATTCTGCCTGCTGGATCTGGAGAAGAAGATTTTTTAAGAAATTTGCCTGAAATGCACTAAGTTTGAAATCGGGCTCCTATACTGAGCCCAAATATGAACCCAGGGGGCCAATTTGATCAAACTTGAATCAGATCCACCCTACAATGTTGCATACCAAATATCAAAAGATTCTGCCTGCTGGATCTGGAGAAGAAGATTTTTTAATGTTTTTCCCATTGCCTACAGTGTTAAAAAGTGCTGACTCAGCACTTTTTCAAAGTCCCGAAACTGTACCCTATGATAAAACCGATGGCAATTTTTTTGACCAATTCTTTCTGTTGGTCCTAAGGAAGCTTCACACCAAATAAAAATTCTCGGTGCCGTGCAGTTTTGGAGATTGGGCATTTTAATTTTTTTCTATTTTTAGCTCCTGAGGTTCCCATGGGGCTACAGGAAAAAAAAATCAGCATAAATTAGGTACTTATGACCCAATAAGCCCTCACATAAAATTTGGTTCAAATCAGCCTCTCGGTTTGGAAAATAGAAATTTTGAGCGGGGCCAAAAATTTTGCCCCTCCCGTAACGACGCCAAGTATAGCCCCACAAACTTCTCTTGAACAAATCTGAGTCTACACCTCACAAAGGAAGCTGCACACCAAATATCAAGTCTCTGCTACTGCTGGTTCATGAGAAGAAAATTTTTTAAGATTTCAGCACACTTTTTGGGTGTGGCCCTACCCACGGGCGAGGCAACTTGATTTGAACAAAATCAAATTGCGATGTCATAACAAACTATTATCTCAAATATCAATTAAACTGGTTCAGCGGTTTGGGAGGAAAAGACGCAAACACCATGTTCACGGACGACGGACAGTGAGTGATCACTATAGCTCTCCTGACTGAAAGTCAGGTGAGCTAAAAACTCATTGCACTAATTTTGGTACAAAAAGGTTGCTGGTGGCCATCTTGAATCTAGGACTGCACCCCAAAACACTCGTTCTCGTCCCAAGGTGATAACAAAGGTGCCCAAGAAGTTTCATAAAGATCAGTTCATAAATACGGCCTCTAGCCCGAGCCGTATTGGCATTTGCAGTTACAGGGCTGAAAGTAACATTAAATAGATCAAAATTAGTCTAATTGGCATAATTTATGCACAAGAAAAAAAAACGGTATTATATGTGATGTATCCCATGGTACTAAACATTCACACAGAAAATTAATCAAATCAGCGCTTTCATATGGAAGTTCTGCACAAAAAATCTGATTGCACCTAATTTTGGTACAAAATGGCTGCCAGTGGCCATCTTGAATTTCAGGCCGGACCCCAAAACACTTGTTCTCGTCCCACAGTGATAACAAAGGGACCCAAAAAGTTTTGTAAAGATCGGTTCATAAATGCAGCCTCTAGCCTGAGCCGTATTGGCATTTGCACTCACAGTGCTGAAAGTAACATTAAATAGATCAAAATTAGTCTAATTGGCATAATTTATGCACGAGAAAAAAACCTGTATTATATGTGATGCATCCCATGGTACTAAACATTCATACAAAAAAATTATTGAAATCGGAGCTTTCATATGGAAGTTCTGTGCAAAAATCTGATTGCACCTAATTTTGGTACAAAATGGCTGCCAGCGGCAATCTTAAATTTCGGACCGGACCCAAAAGCACTTGTTCTCGTCTCAGGGTGATAACATAGGTACCCACGAAGTTTCGTAAAGATCGGTTCTTAAATAAGGCCTCTAGCTCGAGCAGTGTGTACAGCATGAGATGGCAGAAAGATAGATGGACAGACAGACGACAAACTGTGGCAATACCTCAAATTTGGCTTTGCCAAAGTTGAGCTAAAAATTAAAATTAAATGGTTTATGTCTGATATTTTACCCAAGGTAATAAAATTGCTAAATTTGTCCTTTGAGTGCAACAAGGCTTTGCAATGCTTTAGTGAAATACACCACCACCCATGCTAATCTGTAGATTACGAGGCCTAAAATATAAAACAAACCAAGAATATGAATTTTTTGACAGCAAAGAAATAATTACAAAAATAAAAAAAAAAATAAAAAAAATGTCCGCCCAAATGTAATTTTACAAACAATGGCCCGAGAAACCAGATCTACTTTGTGGGGCCTAAACACCTGTCTTTTCATATTCCTCTACAATACAGATATACCCTATTCAGATAATCTTACAATTGAATTCAATGAGAGATTGCAGTCAGATATGTTATCTGACTTTGAATACTGTTTGAAATTGTGTTGCATTCCAAAGAACAGTTTGCAATGAAAAAAATCAAATGATATACTATTTTCAAAAACAAGTCCTATATCCCCAGATCTTCATAAATATGTGTATAGGTAGTTAAGTATACTTGTCTTCGGGCTTTGCTGTATATCTTGAGCAGATTTTCAGTTCAATGCAATGGCGTTTTGTTCCATCTGCATGGTCACATTCAGGATCTGAATTCATGTCTAATGTGTCTGGAGTGACAGATATATTGGTGTACAGTCGAATTATAGGTCTTGAGAGTATCAAAGCAACCTTCTCAACTTCATATCCACCAACCAATAAATCTGGAATACCATTGTTGTCCATATCAAGCCCACCAGAGAGTGAGTATCCAAAAGATTTAAAGCCATTATCAACATCTGCAGCATATATCCTCTGAAATTACAAGAGAATAGTTTTAATATGTTACAAGTCTAACTATATAAGTTTAACTGGTTGAGGGCAAGATTATTTTTGGTGGTCTGAATTTGTTACTCAAAATTTGTTTGATCACAAATTAATGGAGAGTGCTCACAAGCAATCTTCAATAATTTGTAATAAAACAATTTTATAAACAAAATATTATTTGTGTTTGATTGAATATGAAACATGAGCACGGAAAATGTTGGCTTTTGCTCTGGTATCCTCCTTTTTTTTTAAAGCCCAAGAAGTGGTTTCTTGTTCTAACCAGTTAGGCCAAAAAAAAAAAATCAATTGATTCTCAGGCAATTTTTTTTTCAAATCAATGAGGGAGGGAGGATTTTATTTTTATTTTTTATTTTTATTTCTTCCAGATGGTGAGAAAGGATTGAGAGGCAAATGTCACTTTCTGATGTCTGTTTTTACCTGAAAAGCATGGAAAGTGCATATTGTAAAATGATATACAAATAAAACTAATTTTATTGAAAACTAAAACTGTTTTTCTTTATTTTCTGATATCACCACTTTTTGTATTTAGAAACAGAACTCTGACTTCACTTTTAAACTTTTACAAAGCAGAACTATTTTATGAATACTAGATATTATTGACCACCCTCGTATTATTTTGGTATCATTGTGAGTTATTTTGATTTTTAGTATGACCCATGGTGAGAGTGTTCTTCTCTGTAACAGAAGGTATATTCTTTTTAAAAAAATATTTAAAGTGTTTAAAATAAATTTCAAGTTCATATAAGAAGCTGGGTCATTCATGGTTTCTGAATACCCTAACTGAGTTGAAAAGCGTAGTTAAAAAAGTTTTCGATATCCTTCGTAAATTAAGCGTTATTAACAATTTGAGTTAATTAATTTCTTTGGTAAATGACAAAACATTTCAGTTGTCTCCCTTTCCGGCTGCGCTGGGTAATAATGCACTGTTCAGAAAACTGACAATTTCTGCCTACCATCTTTCACTGACACGTGCGATTGGTGCTTTGAAGGTCTGCCATTCTTATCCATCCAAATACCTGTGATTTCTATTGTAGCCTTATTACATTTAACCCCCTTCCAACAAACTTCACAAGTTTTCAAAGAAAAACATTCAATGCAAATTGCGGGGCGAATTTCAATGCAGCCAATTTTTCAGTGGAACAGAGCGTAACCTCAAGCAATTTCGATATGGACGAACTGTCTCCAATACATTTTTTTTGTTTTGAAACGGTGGTTAACTTTTAATAAATTCTAATTGACTCGATGCGTGTCTTGTGTGATTCGTTGTTTTGTCTGGTACTTTGTTTTTAAATAGCCATTTTGTGCTGGTTGCTATCAGTTGGGGCGAATTGTTCGAACGACTACGCCATTGCAATTCTTTTCAGAAATATAAAATTGGGCTAGTTTAGGCTATTTTCATAGCCGTGTGACGGACTTTAACAGCAACCGTGTTTACTGTTTTTTGCGGAAGCGTGTGTTTTTAAAAAATAAAACATAAGAAAATACAGTAAACTGCCATGTCTCCCAAGGAAGTTTAGAAGGGCGACTTGAATTTCGCCCCCCAATGTAAGCCAAGGCCAGAGGCTCTCACACTTAACACACGCCTGTGTATATTTACCTGTTTATTCGTTGGTTTTGGGCCTTAAAACCAATAGTCCCTTTTCAATTTCCCTGTTTCCTATTTTCTTGCAATGACGGTCCAAATAAAAAGGCCCAACGCGGGCCATTTTTTTCAACGCGGCGGTGCCTGAGAATCAATTCCTTTTTTTTTTTTGGCCTTAACTCCAGAGGACCCATTTCCAGTTTTCTCCAATTTTCTCCTGTTTACCCTTAACCCTTTACCTAACGAATCACCGACATCTGCCCGCAAAATATGCAAATTCAGCAGTTGAAAAAATATTATTTTTCAAAAAATTTCAACAAAAACATATCATGTGACCCCTCGTTGGAACAAGCTCGCTGAGCTCGTTCCAATGAGGGGTCACATGATATGGTTTTGTTGACATTTTTTGTTGAAATATTTTGAAAAATTTAAAAAAATGATATTTAAAATAATAAATTTTGATATCGTCTGCGTTGGGTAAAGGGCTAAAGGCCCCATTCTGACTTTGATCATTTTTCACACAAAACAAAACAGTTGCCCCAGCATCCAGTACTTGGGTAAACTAGCATGTTACATTTCAAGTATCTCTGCAGATGTTTCTTGGCATGTTTTGGCTTTCTAGAAATAATTGCAAAGCCACAGGTTGAATATTTACAAAGTGTAAGGTAATGTATGAAAATCTCCATGCCTTCAAAGGTTAGGTAACTTGAACATGTGTCCTAAACTTCCTGGGCACAATTAAGGACACTTACAGTTGTCTCTTCTAGTCAGATCTTGGCAACGAATGTAGGCAGCCAAGATTTAATTGAAAACCACTGCAAATGTACATGATCTGAAGAGGCAGAATTGGTGTAACTCTGTCAAGGCCAAGGAAGGTTAACAATGAAAGTGTCAATGACACTGTAGCTCAACTTGTTTAAGACATATACATGTATAGTATGTGACACAGCAATGACAAACATCTAGGTAATGATCTGATAACAAAGGTACATGTAAAGTATTGTAACGGTCTGTACATAAATGCTGACCGTAGCCTGTAACAAATAACAGGTAATGTATTGTAAAGGTGGGGCGACAGTTAGATGCTAAACTGGAAAAGAAATCTTTGAGTCCCAGAGTGGGTCTGACTGAACCCAAAAATATTTGTTCTCATAGCACAGTGATAACAAAGGCACCCAAAAACATTCGTTCCTGTCACAAGGTGATAACAAAGGTACACCAAGAAGTTTCGTGAAGATCAGTTCATAAATACAGACTCTAGCCCAAGCCATATTGACATGAGCACTTACAGTGTATAAGTAGCACTGAACAAATCAAAGTTCATCTAATTTGCGTAATTTCTGCACGAGAAAAAACCTGTATTATATGTGATGTATTCCATGTTACTAAACATTCCTACAAAAATTTATTCAAATCAGAACTTTCATACAGAAGTTCTGTACAAAAAAACTGATTGCACTAATTTTGGTACAAAATGGCTGCTGCCGGCCATATTGAATTTTGGACTGCACCCAAAAACACTTGTTCTCATCCCACGATGATAACAAAGGTACCCAAGGAGTTTCGTAAAGATCGGTTCATAAATACGGCCTCTAGCCTGAGCCGTATAGAAGTTGTATACAAAAAACTGATTGGACTAATTTTGGTACAAAATGGCCACAGGCAGCCATCTTGAATTTTGGACTCCACACAGAAACACTCGTTCTCGTCCCAAGGTGATAACAAAGGTACCCAAAAAGTTTCATAAAGATCGGTTCATAAATACGGCCTCTAGCCAGAGCCAGACAGAACAGACGGTCAGATGGACGATGGACAACTGGCCATGGCATAAGCTCAAATTTGACTTACGTCAAAGTTGAGCTAAAAATGCTGACACGGAAAACTCATATTGTGTTACTTTATATAGTTTTTGCTTAGGAACAACCTGACAGAAGATTGCCAGGCTGATATTAAGTTTGTCAATAGGACATTATTTGTTCACCAGAACTAAACAAGATCAGTCAAATTACAAAAGCAGTAAGTCTTCAAAATGGCTAGATAAAAATAAATCTGATACTGTATGTAATGCATTTTTCAACAAACAAAGAAGCATTACTCTTGAAATGAAATCATCCATCTAAAAGTTTAGCATCGCGTGTTTTGGCATATGATGGAGAAGATCTGTACCTAATTTCATTACAATTTGTCAATTATCAGTGAAGGTAGGCACAAAAAATTAAGTCTATCACGTAAATTTTTCAAACAAACAGAGGGGCATAAATCTCGGATGAAATTACCTAGCATCATAATTGTCCATGGTGATTGGTTGGTATATGATGCGGGAATATGCAGAGTAAATTTCATTACAATTCATCAATTACCGGTGATGTTACCACAGTTTATGATTTTTGACCGATAGACACAGTTTAACATATGTATGGATGTATATAACCAAGTATTCCTGTCTCCCCGCCCCGCCCCCCCCCCCCACCCCCACCCCCAAACCAATCTTTTCATGAATGGGAGTATAATAAAAACGGTGATGATGTCTGGTTAACAAGAGGGCCAATTATTTGGAACAATAATGGTAAGCATTTATCTCTTAAGTGGAATAATCATCAGTTGAAAGAGCTAGCTACTGGTAGTTGTGGAATGATTATTTCCTGGATGTGTTCCGGCATAAAACTGGTCTCAAACTGTTACATGCCAATTCTTGGATAGCCACCTTTGTAGTAAGTTTAAAAGATATCAGATAAGTAGTGTTGGACACTATCCAGGGACTTGACTGGCTAGAACGTTTGATTGAAGGCAAGTGTACCATCGATGTGCAGTATGCCTGACGACACAGCGATACCTTGCCCCCACATGGGCAAACAGAAATAAGCATGTTGCCCAAAAGGACAGAATGCAGTTAGCACTGATCAGGATCGAACCAATGACCTGTTTGGTTTGCAATCCAATGCTCTAATCATTGAGCCACTATGCTGTCTGATAGACTAAGTGTTAATCCAAAACTTAATAATGTCGCGCAAATGGCCTTGCTTTTCAAATAAGGTGGGGGTGTACTTTAGAAGACGTGTTGTGGGTGAGTCATCTTGTGAAGGTCCAGGCCAAATCTGAAGAAATTAAGGCACGCACACACATACATACTATACAAATGTATATGCACATTTGACAAAAACATATTGCAGCAATAAATTAACTTTTCATTTTGCTTGCAGAACCAAACTAAACCAAAAGATCTGTCTCATCCATGTTGGGATGTTTCATTCTCCTCTTCTGTACCAGAATTGAAATAGAAATAAAAGATAGACATTGTTGATGAGTTGTTAGATTTCAATAAATTTGGAAGACAAGTTAAAAAATTTAGCTGGTGCTAACTATAAAATATTTAAGGCCAAACGCAAATTTTACCCCCCAATCCCCAAAATTTGCATCTAAAACTGAAAATTACATGTCCTATATGGTCCTCCATACTTTTACTCCACTGCGCATGCGCAGTGTCAAGGAGGTCTTGAAATTGCCGCCAAAAGTCATTCTTACAACCAGTGTCTGGTAAGCGCTATGTACTCAGCGGGGAGGTATGAGTTCCCAACTCATGGGAGGGCCATCTCCGTCTGGGTCATTGGTAAGTATAAAAAATATATAAATTACTATAAATTTTTTAACATTTTTATACTGTACCAATGACCCAGACTTAGCTGAATAGTAAAAAGATTGGAGGGCCTAGGACATAAGAAAAATCCAATAGACTCAATTACCTATAACAGACCTATCCCCCTTAAGGAGAAAAGGAGAGATAGTCTTACACGTATCTTTCTTATTTGTAACAAAAAAGAAAGACACAATACTATTCTGTAATTGAGCACAATAACATCAATGATCTCTATAAACATCTAGTATAACCCTTTATACTAATATTTTTTAAGGAAAGCCAATAAATACGGGAGTCTGGAGAAATGAGACTCAATATACTCATTTAAAAGTGTTCGAGGATTGTATATTAACGCTCAATTAATCACGTGATATATACGAATGCTTCACACCAATCAACACTTAAAAAATATTACACAGATGAGTAAACATAGGCTTAACCCTAAAATCATTTCGGAACTGACATGGAATTACTAAGTCCAAGGGAGGTATTCCCTTGCTTTACACTATAAAGCAGGTGACCTAAGGGAACACCTGCCCTCCCCCCCCCCCCCCCCCCCCTTTCCCTTGCCCTGGATCAAATACTCCAGAGCAAAGAGGGCAGCAGGACAGAGCCACTGCCGGAACCGAAAGCCTATACACACATTGTTGCCACTGTTTAGTAGACGACATTCTGAGTAAAAAATAGCTGACCTAAACAATGTAGATCTGCAGAAAAGGACTCAATATTCTCAGATACAAAATCATGAAAATGGAGGGCTAACACCAATATGTAGCCCTCATTAAATCTGTAATAACAATATTAATAGCTTAAGCCCATGAAATAGAAGAATTCTTACTTCATGAGCCTAAAACTAAAACACAGACTGCTGAATGAAGATATAATCATAAGCAGAACTGACTGTAGATTGAATCCATCTGACCATAGAATGGACCGAAATGTGGAGGAAGCTTCCACGGCATGTCCCACAACAGATGCCTGAGTAAATTAGTCCACAGTCTTTGTGGAGCTAGAGAAGCTACCAACAGAATTTGCATTGAAATAATTACACTAGAGCAATATCTGCTAAATCAACAGCGCTGGAAGATACGCATATCTTATTATTCTGTCTAACAAGATCGATAGAGCGTTTACTGCAAACGCTCAAAGATCCAAACATAATGACATATACGTCTGCAACTGATTGTTGAGATGCGTCACGAAAAAGTCGATCATTGGCTGCTTGCCTTGGTAGCAATCTGAATAAAAACTCGTCTGTTGAAAGCCGATTCAGGCGGCAACAAACGGTCCCTCCGCAAAGGGAGTCCGCTAATACGTTCAGACGACCCGGAATATGACGGACCGATAGAAGAACTTGATGTTCTAGTAGCAACCGAAAGATTCATTCCATTAACATGAATAACAGGATGGAATAAGCACCTCCATAATTCCGAAAATACGCTAATACCGTCGAGTTGTCGGACAGAATTAGCCTATGAACATTCTGAATTACGTTATCCAATGACGTAGCGCAAGCCAAAATGACATCATACTTGATGTTAGAGTGCTTGATAAGGAACTACGGAATCAAAAGACCCTAGCACTTCAGTCCGTTGGGCTCAATAAAACAACCCAACCTGTTTTACTGGCATCCATCAAGACTGTAAAACTCGGATCCAGCAATTGCAGTGGAACTACCTGAGTTAAGCCCAGAAAATTTGCCCAAGTCTGAATCTCTTATTCACTTGATTTGACAAGAAGATGTCCGTATCAAGCGAAAGAATCTTCACCCTCCAATTCTGAATTAAAGAAATTTGGAGAGGACCAATGCGTAACCACCCCATCGGAATAAAATCGCGGCAGTTCCACCTAAACGTATCAGTCTCATAAGATCTCTCGCTGAGACTTTGTCTGAGCGACGACAATAGTGAGCATAACAACTGAATAATTTCATTCTGGGTAACGACAGACGAACGAAAAAATTGTGCGTTACGAAGCTCATCCCCCGGTGGGTAAATGACTTGGATGATACCAGATCCGACTTCTCGTTTACTTAAGAAACCGAGACGTCGGAGCAATAGAAGCAGATTCTGCACATAGTTCTGAAGCGTTAACTCATTGCCGTACCTGCATGAATGTCGTCCAGGTAGGCCGACGTTATCGCAGATGCATAAACTCGGAAATGAGTCATTACCGAGTCCATTATTCGAGTGAAGTCCCAGGGGCTAGATTCCGACCGAACCATATTGCTCGGAACTGATATACGTCTCCTATGATAAGGAAGCGAAGATACTTTCTGACGCCTGATGTACCATGACATGAAAGTACGCATCTTCAGATCTATGCATGTAGCATAATCGTACCCGGATACTCGCTCTGACCGATCGGGTGGACTCCATATATAAACTTGGAGCCACGATCAGCTTGTTTATCCAGTTCCGAATAATGAGTTAACGGAACGAGCCGTCTGGTTTTGGAACCAGAAAAGGATGATTGTAGAAACCTGGAAATTCCTGGATTTCTGCGATCTCATCACGATCATTCCAGAAGAGACTAGACTTCTGATGGAAGCGAGCCTCTATTCTACTGACTTGGCAGAAGCTGAGTCCATCTTGGACTCTGAGTTAACAGAGGATTTCGTTTGAGGAACAATTTAGTCCTTTCGAAATCACCCCTTGAATCCAAGGGACGTTCTAATCTATTCCCAAATAATTAAGAAACTCGACAGTCTTCCGCTCACTAGTACACGATAGAGGTTAAAACCATTACCTCCTGGTCCTGCGAGGCTTGCGGAAGGAGAAGCCATGTCCTCCCCGGTCTTCACCTCGCCCCGACGACCTAGGGACGTCTGACCGGAATTACGAACCCTATATGAGTCGCTACCCTGACAGCCTCTAGAATAGAACCTACTCTTCTCTGCTGAATCCGACTACATGGAAGCGAATTTTAATAGCAGAGAGTCTAAAGCTTTCTTAGTTAACTGATCATAGACTGCGGAAAGCTTGCCGTCGAAGAAAACTCTCCGGAGACCGGAGCGACTCTGAGAGAGTTTTTCGCCTTACTATCTACACGCGTGGATGTAGCCAGGGCCGTGTCATGTCTAACCAACTCCATATTACCACTAAAGGATGGAGTTTTATGTGAGGCCCTTGAAAGAACTCTTAAGGAGATTGTGCATCCTAGAATTCTTTTTCCTTGCGACGTAATGATAACGTTCTGGTAAGGTGATCTGCGTACGATGATGCGTCTAAGCTGACCCTGCTAGATAATATTGTTATTTCCAACATCGTGGTTAGAATTGACATAGACGACAGTAAAAACAATACTAGGACCTGCCGTTTCAAAATATTTGTTGAATTGATGAAAGGCAGATGTAGAGCATATTGCCGATAAGAAACCTGACCTGCCCATTTAGGAAGCAAGTTAAATAAATATAGCGTTGTTCAACAGATCAAATGTCCGTGAGACATATCTGGACTATGTCGCAAACTGAGGGATGATGTCCGTAAACCGATTAAGAATTCTGTGTCCAGTGACGCTATCAGTCTCTTAATCCAGCAATGCAGCATTTTGGTCCGGAGGAATAACGTCAGATGATAATGCCGGATGCACTCTACGGCAATTATGTTGTTCCAAAAAGGGAAAATACAACTCATCCGTATCCCTTTCACCATCCTGTCGGACCACTTGTAATTCTTGGTCGTCCGTGCTTGAACCTGCAGCATAATGTACCAACCCAGCTTCCTCGGATAATTCCTGATCCGACAGAGTTACTGTCGGTTGCTGGGATGCTGCGATAATTTGTGCTATCTGCGATAGCATGTCCGTAACAGAGGCCCGTGGAGCTGCGGTCTTATAGGATTTAGCCGCTGGAAGCTCCTTGGACGTTCACTCCTGCATACATCTGATAAACGAACGTCTGGAGTATGAAGGCCTCGTATCCTTGGCTACTGGATGGCGTGACCTGGTCGCCATAGAATCCCTGGTCGGCGATGTCGGTTGAATATCACAGGTCATGTAGCCAAGGTGCGGTCGCGTGTGCTGCCGTGAGGATGAGGAAGCCAAAAGAGCAGTCTCTCCGGACTGTCTAAATAACGGAGCGTCCCGAGCGGTGGACGTATGCTCTGACTGAGGAACGTTCTGTACCACAACATCTGGCCCCAGATGTTGTAATACGAGAGGAACCTCTCTCGCTCGCAGCCCGGATGAACCTGGACGAGCTAGGAACCGGACTAATAGGCTTCTTCTGTACCATCCTCGTATCCATCGTCACTGGGTGTGCACATTGTATTTTATAGTGCTTGCATCACCCAAATCTCCTTCCTGGACCGCAACGGACGAATCCGGGTGCTGAGCCATTCGGTGAACGGTTGAGGTACCGGGCGAGCTAGCGGACGCCAACGCCGTCGATCCTACTTGGGACCTCTTAGGCAACTGAAGTATCTGCATGAGCACTTTACCGCTAGCTCTTCATTTGACCGTGACAACAGAAGCACATTTACAAAGACATCACGGTAACAATACCTAGTTCATGTTACCCTATGAGACCTGTGGAGCCGCGGTCCTACGTGAAATATCCGCTGGAAGCTCCCGGGACGTTCATTCCTGCATTTATATAATTGCGAACGTCCCAACTGGAAAGGTCTCGTATCCTTGGCTAGCAGATGGAGTGACCTGGTCAATGTGTATTCCTTGGTCAGCGAAGCAGGAGCACCAGGGACGTTCAATCCTGCATTTATATAATATGCGAACGTCCCCTGGAAATCTGTGGTCACATAGCCAAGGTGCGGCCGTGTGTGTTGACGAGGATGAAGAAGCCAATATAACAGCCGCGTCGGACTGTCATGCAACGGAGCGTCCCGAGCAGGAGGAGTGGATGTAAGCTCCGACTAAGCGAACAACATACAACAACATCGCGACGCAGATGTTGATGCAAGAGAGAGGGGGCCTCTCTTGCTCGCGGTCCGAGGGACCTGGACGAGATAGCTACCGGACTGACAGGCTTCCTCCGTACTATCCTCGGATCCGTCGTTGCTGGGTGTGCACATCTGAAGTTTTATAGTGCTCGCATCACCCAATCTGCTTCCCTGGACCGCAATGGACTAACCCGGGTGCTGTACCATTCTTTCCTGGTGAATGGACGCAACACCGGGGGCGGACTAGCGGGCGATCAATTGCTTTCGATCCTACTAGGTAACTCTTCAGCAATTGTCGTAATACCTTGGGAACCTCCCGCTAGCCCTAATATTGCAACGACGGAGACACACTTATTGAAGACATCACGGAAACATCACTCTGAAAAAGAAACTGATAATATATAGTGACCCTACGGAGAGAGAACCGTAAAGGACCCCTCACCGCTAATAAAATACCGTGACACACGTCTCCAACGTTGTCATATCAATCAACACACACAGAGCAAGAATTAATGTGACTACATTGACTATAAGAAACACAATGAACTTGTGAATTAGAGGAAGATATCCTCGCATAACGAATGAAGAATATTTTTTCCAACCAGAAAAATTATACACCGTCATATTACTCGCACTAACCCTTGAAATAAATATATATAATATATTATAACTCATTATAACATTTCAAAAGAAAATAATTTTCAAAAAAAAAATTTTTGAAAAAATTTTCAGAAGAGCCCAAGTTCCCAATGGGAACTTTGAGCCCAAATGGATCCCAAAAAAAGCCTAAGTGTGGACAAAATTTTTTAATCATTTTCAAAAATTAATGTAACACTTACGGACAATATTAATGTATCTTGCTATGAACTAAATTAAGCAGAAGACAAGTAATCACTGTCAGGAGTAACAGTTGTCAACATAAGCAAAAGTGTCAACAAACCGGAAACATGACTCCAGGCACTGAAACAAACAAAGCCCGAAATCATTTACCAATTTAAACACTATCTGACGCAAAACAGAGGCTTCCAGAGAAGAAACTGTAGAACATCAGATGGTAGATGCAGACCAAAATGCCTAAACACCCCTAGGGTGAGGACGTAAACATGGGGAAAAAACAGAAAATAATTCTGTTACCAAGCCAAAACTCCCAAGAAATTTTAGTAATAAACATTACAAAAAATAAGCCAAAAGCATGGGAGAATAGCTAGGGGGGAATAAAGGAAAGGGAGAGAGGAAACACTGATTAAACAATGGAACATTCATAGCAAGAATGACCACAACAAGGTCATGCCTCGAAAATAGGTAACATGAATAATTTTGTAAAATAATTATAAGTTACAGCCCTGAACATTTGTTTCCACTGTTTTTTCCTCTCCACCTTCTATTTCCACCATATATCCACCATTTCTCTCATAATTATGCATTTGGCATCTTTAAAACTGAGATTTACAAGCACAAATAACAGTGAAGTGTAACTGTATTGAGGGCCAAACAAAGACTTTTGGCGGCAATTTCGAGTCCTCCTTGACACTGCGCATGCGCAGTGGAGTAAAAGTGTGGAGGACCATATAGGACATGTAATTTTCGGTTTTAGATGCAAATTTGGGGGATTGGGGGGGTAAAATTTGCGTTTGGCCCTAAATATTTTAGAGTTAGCACCAGCTAAGTCTGGGTCATTGGTACAGTATAAAAATATTGGTTTTGGGATAAATTGATCAGAATGGCTGACTTTCAATTTTTAGTACTATGCCACAATTCAGTCAACAAAACATCAGAAATCAGGGGTGAATGAGGGGGATTCAAATTTTAATGACAATGCCAGAACGTGGAAAAATACTTCACATTAAAATTGGAGCACAAATCTTTTTTTCAAGCCCTTCTCTTATTTTCGAAGAAAACAGATGCTGAACATGTAGCATATACTGTGTCTTCATCCAGTGGAGAACAAAGATGTGTTGTTTTTAACACAATGGACCTTGGTAATCTAAGTCGGTAAGAGCATATGTTTTCTTTTTTGTCACAAACAAATGCTCATTTTGACTTGCCTTTATTGCTAAAAGAAAATAACATGTGTGCTCAAACCTTTACTAAGATTCATGGTGTGTTAAATTGTGAAAGCTAAACAACTACTTCCGCTAGGGAGGCAGAAAGTCCACTTAGCAGCCACATTTCCTAAAAAAACATTTTCCCTATTACATAGTTACCTCTTACAACTTATAACAAGACTGATTTTTAATCTAGTAGTGGCTATTGTTTCCTGGGGGTGCACAGAGAAATTGTAGAAGTATTAATACATCTTCTCGATGGCAATGTTTTGCTGCTGCAAAACATTGCCTGTGGGAAGATGTATTAATACCTAGAGGTTCTGCAAGAGAAAGCTCAAAATTTGCTGATATGGTAGCCAAGGAAGTACACAGAGATGATTTTATTCCATGAGAGGAGCTAACTGATACAGACTCTCAAGAATGATGAGGCCATCTGTTGATACAGTTTAAAACTACCACTCATGTGAGAGAGCTCAGTTATCCTGTGCACATTCCATAATAGTACTCCTTTTGCGAGCTGTGGTAATGGAGATGCTTTTGCATTTTCATCTCTGAAACAGCCTCTTCGTTTTTGACCTAGCGGAAACACTGACTACTTGGTCAAGATTAAAATAATATTTCTAGAGTACTGAATAATGAAAGGGTAACTTGACATACCTGTGAGAAAGGTTCCACAACACCAGTTTTTGACCCATGAAAGATGTACACTGCACCCATTCCCTCATATGGCGCACCAACAGCAATATCTGAAGAATAAAATTCAGTTCATTTTATCAACCATTACTTTATATTCAAACCTTTGGTTTCAGGATAGAATTTTCAAAGGAAAAATACTTGCTGAAATCAAACTTTTTACTTATAAATGAAAAATAATACAAGAGGCCTTAATCACTCGCCCGACAATGAGGTTCAAAGAAGTATTTTGGGCCACATTCAGTTAGTCATGATTCATCAACACTACAGAGGAATGAAGTCATGAATTTATTCTTAACTCTAGCGTCCATGTCAGATGATTATTATCATAGGTATTCCTGACTGCTTCCAATTTTATCAGCTGCAAACAAGCACTGCCAAACTTCCAAGGGTTGTTATGTCACTGCAGTTTGAAAGGCAAATTTTATGGTAAAACACTAAGGAATGGATTTCAACAACCTTGAACCTAACCTTCCCTCATATTGCACTAAGTTAAATTTTGGGCTCCAATAGAGAGCCCAAATATTAACACAGGGGTCTGATTTTAACAAACTTGAATCTGACCCCCCTAGAGATGTTGTATATCAAATATGAAAGGATTCTGAATGGTGGATGTGAAGAAGATTTTTTAAGAAATTCCCTCAAATTGCACTAAGTTAAACTTAGGGCTCCAATAGAGAGCCCAAATATTCACCCACGGACTCGTTTTGACCAAACTTGAATCTGACCCCCCTCCCCTCTAAACCCCGAGAGGTTGTATACCAACTATAAAAGGCATTCTGACTGGTGGATCTGAAGAAGACTTTTAAAGGAATTCCCTCATATTGCACTAAGTTAAACTTTGGGCTTTAACTGGTAGAGTGCTGGAAGCCCATATTTGGGCTTTACTCTGAGGTGAAGGTACTGCAACTTGAAGGCTTCATACTCAGTGGATGTGCTTCATATTATCTTTGAAGTGATATTATTTAGTCTGGAGGGACTTGTCTTGTTACAATTTATGGGAGAGTGCCTGTTGGCACTCTCCCATAAATTGTAACAAGGCAAAGACATGTGAACAAATTTTGATGGCCAAAAATAATTCAGCACTCTACCAGTTAATAGACAGCTCAAATATTAAACCCAGGGGTCAGATTTGAACAAGCTTGAATCTGGCCTCCCTAGAGATGCTGTAGATCAAATATTCCAACTGGCAGATCTGAAGAAGATTTTTATAGAAATTTCCTCATATTGCAGTAAGTTGAAATTCAGGCTCCAATAGAGAGCCCAAATATTCAACCGTAGGCCCAATTTGAACAAACTTGAATTTGACCCCCCCCCCCCCTCCCCCCCCACCCCCCACAGATGTTGTATACCAAATATGGATGCATTCTGACTGGTGGATCTGAAGAAGATTTTTAACCCTCTGCACACTGAAGTCAAAATTCGGAAATTTCAAATTCCCATTTCTGCCCATAATGTAACTAGAAATTTAACCAATTCAGTCTTGTTTGACAAAGCTCAGTGAGAATTTCTATTGACAAGAAATCTCACTGTATTTCAGATTTAATGAAGGGTTATAGCTCTTGTAAAAATTAGCAAATGACAAACATCCAAAACTAACAGTCTTTCCCAAATACAGGTGCATCATCATGCCAAAGAACATTTTTGTTCCAATAACAAAAATCCTCAAAGATGGAATGGGTTTATCTGGTTTATTGATTATTTATCCAGTGCCATCGTGTGTACTTGAGAGGTTTATTTACTAATCCTGTGATCGTGAAAAGTTGCCTTGCAGAAGGCAACTTTTAACAATAACAAGTTTAGTAAATAAACCTCTTGTGTTTCATGATGCAGGTTTTGCCTATGGATAGTGTTTTATTGGAACATATTTGTTATTGTGATGAGCTGACGGTAACATGGTCTGAGGTTTGTGAATTGGAGCAAATGTTCAACCAGAGACACTTCGTGTCTCGGTTGAACATATGCTCCGAGCCACAAACCTCAGACTATGTTACCATCAATTCATCACAGTAATTTATAAAGTTGGATTACTGATACTTGAGTTGTGGCACAAAATGTTTGAAAGAATAAGAAATCTCACTGTATTTCAAAGTTAAACAAGTGTTATAACTGCGTAAAAATTAGTGATGGAGCCCCACCCTATGTTGAAATCATTCCTCTCATGCTGATCTGTCATCGCACATTCAAATAGGACTATGAATGGTTGAGTTATGACACAACATTTGTAAGAACATGAAAACTCAATACATTTCGAAGACCAACAGGGCTGTAATTGTAGTCTACGGATGCATGAAGCTGTTGACTATATCCTCCATGACATCCTTAATGGAGGTTGGGGGCACAATAAACAGGGAAATTCCATTTTTCAGAATTTAGCTAAATAAGTGCTTTCTGGTCATGAATGAAAATTTAATTCCTTACATTCTCCTAGCAGAGCTCAGAGTCCTGACACCAAGGAAATAACAAACAGACCACATTGCATCACACACAAAAAGGGGGGAATGAAATCCTAGGTTTCATCTAACAGCATCTAATTTTTTATTTATTTATTGGTGTTTAAGGTCACATACTTACAATGGCTAATCATGACCATGACAGTTTTACGGTGGAGGAAGCCGGAGTACCCAGAGAACCACCGAGCAACAAAGAGCAGCTGCCAGCTCCCCAACATCGTAACTCCACACTGCAGCACAGGCAGGGTTAGACTGGTTGAAGACATGCGTACCATCGACATGCAGTACACCTTAGTACACGGTGTCATCATGCCCCCATGAGGACAATTGGGGTTAAGTGCCTTGCCCAAGGACACAACGCGGGAGTCCAAATCACTCACTCAGACAGTCACCAATCAGAGGATTAACCAGGCTCGACGATCTAACTTTTAATAATTTGGATTGAACACTATATGCAAGCCTGAAAATAAGCAGACTGTTATCTTCAAAATGAGGTCCCCAGAGGGTGAATTTGGTGATGCGACCCTGCACAGCAGTGTAGCATCACAAGATTTACCCTCTGTGAACCTCAGTCTGAATCAAGGTCTCAAGCTAAAACAGAAAGATGTACCTGCAGGATAACTTGGCCCAGTGTATGGGATAGCATCAGCAAATTCACCCTCTGGGGACCTCATTTTGCAAATGACAGGTTGCTTATATTCAGGCTTGACTATATGGATGGAATGACTTGCAGGTAACAGATAGACAATGTCAAAGGATATGCATATATTACCCGGCTTGAGTGCACAGGATTTACTAACACAATTTTAAATTTTTAAAGTGAAGGCAAGAGATTCATTCATCCTTCGATTGCTAAAAACTGTAAGAACTTGTGTTTTGCATTGATCAGTAGTGTACTTACCCTGATAGCCGTCCATATTCACATCACCCATTTTTGATAAACTAAATCCAAATCGACCAAGGTGACAATTCAAAGCAGCACATTGTTTCTCATCTAGTTGTCGACTTGTAATTTTCTGAACATCTGTATACCTATTAATCTGTGAATAAAAAGTATGTTCACTACTAAATTTGTCCTCAATGGTAAAAAATAGAAAGTTATCCTTTGTTCAAAGGCAATGTCCATTGGCATACAGCAGAGCATATACACTTAACCACTTAACAGTGAGGTTATTTATGTATTGGTGTTTAAGGCCACATATTTCTGCAGGCCTCGAAATAACAAGATTTTGATAAACCTTCCAGCAGGTTGCCTCATTTGACAATGGTTAACCTGTTGATCGGTTACCTAGATTTTTTCATAAACCTATTGGTTAACCATTGCATTAAAAGTATTAATACTGACAAAGTTTCTAACATACCCAACGACAGTTCCTCCCAAATTAGTTTGGCGTTTAGACACAAGGGACCCAAGGCAGGCGAAGTACAAAACAGGTACATACACACGCCACCCCCCCCCCCCCCCACCCCCACATACACATGCACATTCACGTATGCACGCATTAACATTTGTTGTTCTTTGCTTTTTATGATTTTTAAGTCTAATGAAAATTAAAGAATTTTAATTGTTTATTTTGCTGTGTGGCTTATTTCAGAAACCCAAACACATTTGTCTCGAACTGGGATTGGGAATTGGGCAATTGTGTGAGGATGGGGTCAAATACCATCGATGGACGTCTGTATTATAAATACATTGAACTTTAGGGCATGGGAATTGCATTGGCAGTCTCTGATTAACATTGGAAAAGAAATAATTGTAAATCGTATCTACCTTCTCGTACATTTCGGAATCCGGAGAATGTAATCCAAAGTTCCAAACTAAAACTTTATTTCTGCCACAATGTTCGAAATCATTTGAAAAAACTCATGTTCACAACCATGCTGGCTGTTTATTCAAATGGGATAAGCACGTAAATAAGAAGTCAGCATTGGTGAATAAAAGACATTTCTATAATGTGTTCGACAATTTTTATCCTGGATTGGTAGGGTAAAAACGGGCGGAATGCAAATAATTAACAACAGCTCATTTGATTTTCAATATGTCTGCTTGTTATTGTATCGAAGACTTATTTTCAGCTTTGCGCAGTGTGAGAGTTAATACCTCACGTGCGGTAAATGTATTAACAAAGCAGTTAGCTCCCTTTAGCTGTAACAGACAATCGTCTTTCTCAGAATCGAAACAAATTAATTGTTTCGAGAGCCAGAGGGCGCCGCAAGTTGGTACTGCAGATCTTTAATACCGCTAATACTATAGATTTTTATACCCCCACAAGTACAGTAATGATCAAAACACGCTGTATGATAACCACGAGCATTTTGTTCTCGTTTTATCCACTGCAGTGCTTCTTTTAAATCAGTGGGAGGAAACATATTGATAACTAACTTCATCGTAACCGCTAGGCAAACGGTACGAACGTTCGCCTCTTATTTCGAGGCCTGTTTCTGCACATGGATAAACATGACCACAATATGGATATAAAGTCAAGTCTAGTCAATTGTTAAAGAACTTCCACCCCAGGCATTCTTTACCATGTCCTACTTAACCAGTAAAACAGAGCTTGTTTACCAAAAAAAAAACAAGCACTGATTCACTTCCTGAGTCTCACAAGGACAGCACTGAGGTTAAAATACCAAATTTTCAACTTGTAAACTTTTCCCACAATGCGCGAGGAAATTAACCTATTCAATCAAGTTCTACGCAGCTCATTTCTTCCAAACACCAAACCTTATTCCATACCTTTAGTACAAAATTGACCTGTTTATTGCAGACAGCTCAGAGAGTAAATCCCTAACAATATTATTATTTAAACTATTATGGTTGACATTTTTCTGGCAGTACTGACTAGAAAATTTAATTCTTTAAGTTTAAATTACAAAAGTTATGTTACAATTGGTCCAGCTGAATTTTAAAAAGATAGGAACACACTCTGTCTCCAAATTCACAGAGAGATGGATGAACAGTGCCTCAAATAATTTAGGAGAAAAAAATGGTACACAAATATTTTATAATTTGTTAAATCAAGATGTGGGTAATTGCAAACCAGAACATCACAGCTACTTGTGTTTTAGAAAAAATATACATGTGTTATAAATCAGGAAAGCTTGTTGGGATGGCTTACTCTTGTATAAACCAAAGAAAAGTTTTACCAAAGTATGACTGAACCTTCACTGAAAAAAATAATCAAATAAACATACCATACTTCCACCCAAATAAATGTATATAGCACCACCAATGTTATCATCTCTGTAGAAAGGTGCTCCAACAATAAGATCATCAAACCTGTAATATTAAAATATATATGCTTACTTCTTATAACAATCAAATAATTTCTACTTAATGGCTGAACCATGTTAACGCTACCCCTTTCAACTCGTTGTGTTAAATTTTTTTTGTGGAGAAAAAATTGGAAGTGGACGAGCAGACGATAAAAAGAGCAAAAAACCTGAAGCGAAGCTCGGTAATAATTTAGTCCAACAGCTTGACAGAGCTGTTGGATTAAATTATTATTGAACTTCCCAACAAAACAGGATGGTTTTGCCCATTTTGCCGTTGACATTATTGACTGAAATGATACCTTCCAGGGTGCCAGTGTGTAAAGGGTTAACATATATAAAGAAATGAATGAAATAAAAAAGCTAAAAAGATTATATAAGTTGAATCTGCATATTATCCTACATAACAGTGCTAAACAAAGATTTATCAATGGAACTGAAGAAAATCTTTACAATCAGAAATGGACTAATTTGAGCCAAATTATTTTTGACAATATTTAAATGAAAGTGTCAATGACACTGTAGCTCAACTTGACAAACTTGAACTGGGTAAGTTATAAATGAAATGGCAAAATTGAAGATCACTGGTACCAATGTTATTTTTTTTGCCAGTGGCAAATTTTTTTGACAGAAACCCGAAGAAAATCGATAGCTCCCATCTAGAGGCCTCCCCAAACAAGCATGCCAGGTTTCAAAGTAATCCGATTATAAATGTGCCCTGTAGGGTGTACAAAAGGGAAATATTGTGGTCTGACTAGACTAAGTTCTAAAAACGTTGACCGTGGTAACATTTTTGACAGAAATGGAAGAAAATTGATAGCTCCCATCTAGAGGTCACCGTAAAAAAGCATACCAGGTTTCAAAGCAATCTAATCATAAATGTGCCCTATAGGGTGAGCCAAAGGGAAATATTGTGGTCTGACTAAACTAAGTTCTAAGAATGCTGGCTGCAGCAACATTTTTTTATGGAAATTGAAGAAAATCGATAGCTCCCATCTAGAGGTCACCCCAAACAAGCATGCCAGGTTTCAAAGCAATCCGATCATAAATGTGCCCTGTACGGTGTGCCAAAGGGAACTATTGAGTCTTCTGACTGAACTAAGTTCTAAGAATGTTGGCCGCGGCAACATTTTTATTTTTTGACGGAAATTGAAGAAAATCGATACTTCCATCTAGAGGTCTCCCCAAATAAGCATACCAGGTTTCAAAGCAATCAAATCATAAATGTGCCCTGTAGGGTGTGCCAAAGGGAAATATTGTGGTCTGACTAAACTGAGTTCTAAAAATGTTGGCCGCGGCAAGATTTTTTGACGGAAATTGAAGAAAATCGATAGCTCCCATCTAGAGGTCACCCCAAACAAGCATGCCAGGTTTCAAAGCAATCCAATCATACATGTACCCTGTGGGGTGTGCCAAAGGGAAATATTGAGTCTTCTGACTAAACTAAGTTTTAAGAACGTTGGCCGCGGCAACATTTTTTGACAGAAATTGAAGAAAATCGATAGCTCCCATCTAGAGGTGTCCCCAAACAAGCATACCAGGTTTCAAAGCAATCTGATCATAAATGTGTCCTGTAGGGTGTGCCAAAGGGAAATATTGAGGTCTGACTAAACTAAGTTCTACGAACATTGGCCGTGGCAACATTTTTTGACGGAAATTGAAGAAAATCAATAGCTCCCATCTACAGGTCACCCTAAATAAGCGTACCAGGTTTCAAAGCAATGAAATCATAAATGTGCCCTGTAGGGTGTGCCAAAGGGAAATATTGTGGTTTGACTAAACTAAGTTCTAAGAACGTTGACCGCGGCAACATTTTTTGACGGAAATTGAAGAAAATCGATAGCTCCCATCTAGAGGTCACCCCAAACAAGCATTCCAAGTTTCAAAGTAATCTGATCATAAATGCGACCTGTGAGGTGTGCCAAAGGAAATTGTGGACGTACGTACTAACGTACTAACATACTAACGTACTAACGTACGTACGTACGTACGTACGCCGACGGACGAGAAGTGATGGCAATAGCTCAGCTTGACAAGTTGAGCTAAAAATGATAAAAGATATACACAGTAGAAAGGTTAATATAAAACTTACTATGGTCCAAAACAACACTTGCGAGCAATCTAAATCCTGAAAAAAATTTACCTGTAATACATGCAAAATACAGTATGTCGGTGAAACAAAACATGCATTCCATGTTCGAATCTTGGAACACTTTAGGGAAATCAGAAACAAGCATGATAAACCCACCAGTAAACGCTTTAACGGTTTGAACAGGCTGGGCTTTCAGTTTTTTTATTACAAGTAGTTGGTTCAATTCTTAGTTGAATTGGGCCTATTTAAAAATGTCTTCTCAGGCAGTTTTCCCTCAATTTTATGGTGAGGGAGGGAGACTTTTTAAATTTTTTTTGTTAATTCACAACCCTCAAAATAGTTGAAATTATTGATTTAACTACTTGAACTATATACTACTGTGGAAAAACCAATGTTTTCAGCAGTAGAAATTTCCCATACTGCATTGCAAATTTAACCAAGTATATTTTCAAGATATAGTTGGTTAAATTGTTTGCCCTACAAGTACCACAAAGAAGATTTCCAGCTAAAAACGGGGTGTTCAGGAAGATATTCAATGACAAAGAAGGTACCTGAGAAACAAGAAAATTTTTTTATTAGTCATATGGGAAGAGTTTTCAGCATGAAATTTTATTATTTTAACATCAGTGTGCAGAGGCCTAACAAATATTTTCAAGAACTATATTAGGTTCCTTGACTCTACAGAGATGAATGGGAGCAAAATGGAGGCAAGTGGAAAATCGCTCACCTCAAATAAAGTTTGTGAGAGTGAAAAATATGAGGAGAGTGATTTTAATAAAGTCCAATGGCATGGGCGTTGCTGGAAAATGATGCTCCATTTTGTTGCTAAGTTTGTCCCAGTTATATATGTTTTGGCATCTTTACGAGCTTGACCCTGTATTCTGCTGTCTGATAATATTTTATTTCCATGCTCCACACATATTTTGCACCATACTGAAGAGACTTCCATCTCTTCGGATGAGTCGGTTTTTAAACCAATCATCCCCTCTGTCGGTCACCATTTAAAAGTTGAAACATTCAATTTATTGCCTTTTGTTTTCTTCATACTGAACTATATATTATGGCAAGTACAAAAATTTATTTCGCCGTTTCCGCTGACAAGCATCCTTCGAAACGAATGTATGAATACAACTGAACAGGATGGATGGAAATTTTTACGGTGAACATATATGTAACCCACTAAAATCAGTTCTGGATTTTAAATGGCAGATTATTAAAATCGTGGAAAATAGATGTGTAAATTCCAAATCGGGCACATTAATTCAATGTCACTGGTGAATTGGAGCAACAGGTGTCACATGTATAAAAGAAAATAAGGAACGGGGCAACATTTTGAATGTCTTTGATAAAAAAAAAATACGGAAGTATTAAAACAATTCTCAGATCTCAGAATGGCCACCGTTTTTTTTTTATCTGAAGATGCATGTTCATTTTGTGGCAGGAGTAAGCTCTTGGCGAGTTGTCAATGTACAACCTCTTAATGTTAGCTTGTCATGTGTGGATGTATAAGCAAACTACTGTGTGTCATGTTCATAACAACGCAAAGGAAATTGTTTGGAATTGTACTTTAAAAGCTTCAAATTGGGAGTGATTCTTAAAAATTTGCAAACATCAAAACTTAATTGAATGTTTCTGTTGACACAACTCAAAAGGATGAAAACACACCCAAGAATAGAGGCGAGCGATTATTTGTGCACCTTGGACAATTTTTGCGTGAGCTTTTTATAGTAATCGGATAAACTTTCATTCATCATGTAGCAATGATTTCAAAGGCATGTGTCATTAAAAAGGAGCATTGGAGCTCACCCACCTGGATATTTCTAAATTGAATAACTCTGTTAACAGAATATAACTTCCAAAAACCAAACCATTTACCATACACTCAATACAAATTTGACCTATTAATAGCATATGGATCATGGAGTAAACTCCTGTTAATTGAATAAAACATCTTTTGTTCTTTAAAGAATTACCCTGACAACTGCTGAATTCACCAAGCCTAAATATCTAATATGTCTAATATAAGCATTTATTGTCTTTGGCAAGAACTTCATGAGCCTTATCAAACAAATATAACAGAATGCACAATTTATAATTAGAATTTAGAAAAATGGCCAAATTTGTTTTCATTGAACATGTCTGTTAACTGAATGAATACTTTTCACTTACAAAGTGACTATTCAATGAAAAAGGGTTTAACTGTATAAACACTTTTCTAGGGTTATCATAGACTTACAATTCACTGGTGGTTTTTGAACAAAATTAAATTACTCTTCATGTATGCCTCATAAAATAAGTGAACTTTTTCAATAATTTACAAGTAGCATAAACTGGTGTAGAAATATCAAGGACTTTCAATAACTGCAGGCATGCGGATTCCGAAATTCTTGAATCCTTAAAACAGGTTCCGTGTATTTGATGTCTGGAAACCCCACGGAACCTACTTTTTGGTTCCAACAAGAGCTATTAGGGAACCTATTTTTATTTCTTATTGATTCTGTACCTATTTTCTTACCTGATTTACAGTTTAAGACCTGCAAATGTTTAAGAAGGAACTTAATAATAACCTAGAATAAGGCCTCACAAAGTAGATCCTCTGTTTCTCAGGCCATTTTTTATAAAATTGCATGCGTGCGGGCGTTTTTTTATTTTATTTTTTATTTTTGTAATTATTTCTTTGCCATTAAAAAGTTCATGTTCTTGATTTGTTTTATGTTTTAGGCCCCATAATCTACAGAATAGCATGGGTAGTGGTGTATTATGTCCCTTGAGTGCAAGAAGGCTTTGCAATGCTAAAGCATTGCAAAGCCTTCTTGCACTCAAGGGACAATTTTATTAACTTGGGTAAAATATCAGACATAATCCATTCGATTTTGATTATTTTAAGTTTGGATACGTTATAAAAAGAGAGCATGCGGCAGCCAATACGACCATGTGGGAGGGCCTGAGAAACAGATTTTTATTTTTTTAGGCCTAAGCAGTGGATTGTTATTTATGAGAGGGTGAAAATATTTGATGAAATAAAAAAGTGAAACAAATTATCTGTGTTTTCATTTGCATATTTTGTGCTCTTAAACACTAAATTTAACTGCAACAGAAGAACTGATGCATTGATAACTCAGATGAGTTTACAACATTTTTTGTAAGTGATAAGAAAGGAAAAACAATCATGTCTGTAGGGGCTGTAGGGCAATGAAATAATTATTTTGTTTTTTAACTTTAAAGTGGAACAAATAAGAAAATAATTAAATAAAAATTCTTTTTGCATTCTGATTCGGGAGGGGCTAATCGTCCAAGTACTAAATGTCCCGTTCAGCTTCAGAAAGTAATGGTACTGATTGATTGGGATGAAATGTCTGTAAACCTTGATTATAAAGAAAGCGTGAACATACCTCTTCTCCTTGGTTCTGCACAGAGCGCTATGAAATTGGAAGAATATGTCTCGCATTTTAGCAAAGATATGTTCCCCTCAGTGTCAGTTTCAGGGATAAAAAGTGATTTTGTTATTGCTTTCAGTGATACCGTTTCGTGTGCTTGGCTTCACATGGTTTTGTTGTCAAACATGCTGAAATTGGGTGTATTCGATTTTAGTAATTAAGAATCAGAAACTGTTGGCAACTCACATGCTCAACAATCTGGATGAACTGAGATTGTATAAACGAGCGCAATGGTGTTACTGTTATGACATTAAGTTTAAATGACATTCATACTCCTTGGTTATGATCTCTGTTTCATCGATAATAAATAATAAATTTTAGTCTTGGCAAAAAGCTTTTAGTGTTTTAAGTGCCCCTTGATGAAAAGTGTAATGCTAAAAATTTGTGGGCACCTGTTTTTCGGTCCGTGATTTTTCCCTGACGGAACCTGCACAGAAATGGAACGAGCATTTCCATGAAATCTGCATGCCTGTAACTGTTGACCCTTCCCCCAACATAAGTAACAGCCAAAACCGGGTACTGCTATTCACAACAAGAGGCCCCAGAGGGCCTGAGGGCACTCATCTGATATGATAGCCTAAATATCATCCCAGGGAATTGATTTGAACAAGTTGCATTTGCCCCTCCTAAGAAAAGCTTATACCAAATATCAAAAGATTCTGACCGGTGGATATGAAAAAAAAAATGATTTTGAAAGAAAATTCCTCATATTGAACCAAGTTATAATTCGGCTCCCACAGGGAGCCCAAAAATGAACCCAGGGACTTGGCCTGAACAAACTTGAATCTCACCTCCCTAAGGATGCTGTATATCAAATATCAAAAGATTCTGACTGCTGGATCTGAAGAAAAATATTTTTAAAGAATATTCCTCATATTGAACTAAGTTATAATTCGGGCTTCCACAGAGAGCCCAAATATGAACCCATGGACTTGGCTTGAACAAACTCTAAGGATGCTGCATACCATATATCAAAAGATTCTGATTGGTGGATCTGAAGAAGAAGATTTTTAAAGAATATTCCTCATATTGCACTAATCTGAACATTTGGGCTCCCATAGAGAGCCCAAATATGGACCCAGGGATTTGGTTTCAACAAACCTGTGAATGAATCTTCCAAAGATGTTATATGTGAAATATGAAAGCCTTTGGAGCAGTGGTATGGGAGAAGAAGATTCTTTAATGTTTTACCCATTACTCACAAGTGTTAAACTTGAGGCTGTAAAGAGCCTGTAATCGCTCACCTGGAACTACATATAGGCTTTCCATGGTAACTATGAGCTGCAATTGTGGACATGTTTGCAACATTACATGAGGATCATTGGTAGGTGCCCCAGTCCTCAATCATGTGAAATTTCAAAACATTTGAATCCATCAAACAGAATCATAGAATGTCTCTGGTGGCCATATTTTCCAACCAATTGGAACAAAAAGAGGATCGTTTGTAGAGGGCCTCCTATAGACCATTCCTGCCAAGTTTTGGATCATGTTGGTTCAGCAGTTCCAGAGAGAAGATGAAAAATGTGATTTCCCATAGGGTTTTTCTATAGTAACTATAAACCCCAGTTGTGGCCATGTTTGCACCACGATCAACATTAAATGGGGAACGTTGGTAGAGGATGTCCCATTCATCAATCATGCAAAGTTGCAAAACATTTGGCCCTGTGGTTTCAGAGGAGAAGAGTTTTCAAAAACTGACCAATCAGAATCAAAAGAATGCTTCTGGCGGCCATGTTTTTCATCCAACAGGAATAAAATGAGTAACAGTTGTAGAGAACCTCTCATAGACCATGCCTGGCAAGTCTGGTTAACATTGGTTCAGTACTTTCAGAGAATATGATGAAAATGTGATTTCCTATAGGGTTTCTATAGTAACTTAAGACACAATTGCAGCCATAATTGCAACCAGATGAAGATTAAATGAGGATCATTGGTATAGGGGGTTACAGGCATCAGTCATATTAAGTTTCAAAATATTTGGCCTTGTAGTTTCAAAAGAAGATTTCTTGAAAATGCACACATTTATGAATTCTGTTTCAACAAAAAAAAATCAGTAAAAGAAGGTTAAATATTTTGAAAATTACAATTTTTTCAGACAGTATTCTCTTTCAAATAGCTTTGGATAGGTAAAGGGTTACAGGAAACACATTTTACTCCAATTTTGTCATCTTAAATGATAAAATTACTGGTCAGCTAAGCGGACATGATGGGAAAAAGAAAATAAACAAAACTTCCAAGCTTTCCAAAACACCTGTCATCAATCAGTATTTCTGATAAGTAACTTGAGAGTAATACATGTATTAACATAATTACAGCTGCAGTTGTTTACATTACAAATCAAAAATAAGTTGTAGGATAATCCTATAAAACTATGTATCTTTCTCTTCCTACACTGATAAGGCCAGAAGCTGACATCATTTTCTGGAAAGCGCTCACTGAGAGCTTTCCAGAAAATTTCAGATTCTGATCTTGTCATTGCAGGCGCAGCAGTTTACTTAGTTTATTGCAGTTATGCTACAACTTATTTTGACTTGTACAGTATACACAATATTTGGGGTTTTTCCACCAGTTGTCAGTGGAGAAAACTGGAACCAACCCTTACTAGATTTTCAAAAAACATGTATTTTGCTGACAGTACCGATCTTCGTGCAGACAGGAGAGGCATTTGGCTAAGCATTAGAATATAGCCTCTGGCAGCCACATATTTCCATCCTCTCATAGACCATTCCTGCAAAGTTTGGTTCACGTCAGCTCAGTTCCAGAGAAGATGAAAATGTGATTTCCCATAGGGTTTCTATAGGAACTAAAAGCCACAATTGCAGGCATGTTTGCAACCCGATCAACATTAAATGCAGACCGTTGGTAGAGGGTGTCGCAGTCATCAGCCATGCAAAGTTTCAAAACATTTGGCCCTGTGGTTTCAGAGGAGAAGATTTTTCAAAATCCACCAATCAGAATCAAAAAATGCTTCTGGCAGCCATGTTTTTTTTTTTCGATGCAAGGTAACAAAAATGAGGAGCATTTGTAGAAGACCTCCCATAGACTATCCCTGCCAGGTTTGGTTCACATTGGCTCAGTAGTTCCAGAGAAGAAGATGAAAATGTGATTTCCCATAGGGTTTGTATATTAACTGTAAGCCGCAATTATGGCCATGTTTACAACCCGATCAACATTAAATGAGAATCGTTGGTAGAGGGGGTCCCAGTCATCATTTATGTGAAGTATCAAAAAATTTGGCCTGGCAATTTCAGAGGAGAAGATTTTTAAAAATCCACCAACAGAATCAAAGAATGCCTCTGGCGGCCATATTTTTCAACCCACAGGGACAAAATGAGGATCATTTGTAGAGGACCTCCCATAGACCATTCCTGCCAGGTTTGGTTCATGTCAGCTTAGTAGTTCCAGAGAAGATGAAAATGTGATTTCCCATAGGATTTCTATAGTAACTGTAAGCCGCAAATGAAGCCATGTTTTCAACCCGATCAACATTAAATGAGGATCGTTGGTAGAGGGGGTCCCAGTCATCAACCATGCAAAGTTTCAAAACATTTGGCGCTGTGGTTTCAGAGGAGAAGATTTTTCAAAATCCACCAATCAGAATCAAAGAATGCCTCTGGCAGCCATGTTTTCAAACCCATGGGAACAAAATAAGGATCGTTTGTAGAGGACCTCCCATAGACTATCCCTGCCAGGTGCGGTTCATGTCAACTCAGTAGTTCCAGAGAAGATGATGAAAATGTGATTTCTCATAGGGTTTCTACAGTAACTATAAGCTGCAATTGCGGCCATGTTTGTGACCCAATCAACATTAAATGAGGATCGCTGGTAGAGTCCCAGTCATCATTTATGTGAAGTTTCAAAACATTTGGCCTGGCAGTTTCAGAGGAGAAGATTTTTGAAAATTCACCAACCAGAATCAAAGAATGCCTCTGGAAGCCATGTTTTTCATCTGACAGGAACAAAATGAGGACTGTTTGTGAAGGACCTCCCATAGACCATTCCTGCCAAGTTTGGTTCACACAGGCTCAGCGCTTACAGAGAAGATGAAAATGTGAAAAGCTATGGACGCCGGACGTCGGACGCTGACGGATGCCAAGTGATGAGAAAACTAGAGGTACTGTGAGTAAACTCACAAAGTGATACCCCTCCCCCCCCCCACGCTTGAAATGTATAAGTTAGATTATTTCCCCTTGGAAATGTCAGAACGGAATTATATTGCTTCATGCACATCTTCATATGGAGTTCTTCCATTGTGTAAAGTTTCATGAAAATTCTTCAAACGGTTTAGGAGGAGTTTCGCTCACAAGGATGGACAGACAGATGGACGGACAGACGGATGGACAGGGTGATTCCTATATACCCCCAAACTTTGTTTGCGGGGGTATAATGATGCATTTTTTCAAAGTCCTGGAGAAGTACCCTATAATAAAACCGATGGAATTTTTTTGGGACCATTCCTTTCTGCTGTTCCTAAGGAAGCTTCAGACCAAACAAAAATTCTCAGTGCTGTGTAGTTTTGGAAATATGGGCATTTTAAATTTTTTCTATTTTAAGCTCCTGCGGTTCCCATGGGGCGACGGGCAATTCTTGCCCCTCCCATAATGACAGAAAATATAGCCCCTAAAACTTCTCTTGAATAAATCTGAGTCTACACCTCAAAAGGAAGCTGCACACCAAATATCAAGTCTCTGCTACTGCTGGTTTATGAGAAGATTTTTTAAGATTTAGGCATACTTTTGGGGCATAGCCCTACCCAGGGGCAGGGCAACTTGATTTGAACAAAATCAAAATGCGATGTCATAACAAAATCATCTCAAATTTCACTTAAATCAGTTCAGCGGTTTAGGAGGAGAAGTCGCAAACCCCATGTTCACGGACAAAGAGTGATCACTAAAGCTCACCCTGACTTTCAGTCAGGTGAGCTAAAAGAAATTATTCCTTACCCATCACTATTCAAGTCCACAGCAAGAATATCATAACCATATGATGAGAAGTATTGTTCACCCGGAATTACTTGAGCTGCCAGGTATTTCAAATATTTCTGCCCATCAAAACCAGCTGCTGTAACCTTTCTGAAGAAGACAATCTGACCTGTGTCATTTCCTCTTGGAGCCCCAGAAACATAGCTCATACCAGTCTGATCAAAGCTACCAGCTGTTACACTATATCCTGAAATAGAAAATTACAATATACATAAGCTGATCAAACACCTGCTAAGGCCTATTCATGTAGTAGACAGGACTTGAGCTTGAGAAGGGGATGGGGAGGATGGGAGAGAGTGCATAACAAAGCAGCATGGTCCTAGCAGGAGGGTTCTAAGGACCCCCCCTCCCCCCTCCCACACCCAGGAATGTATCACAGAACATGGTTCTGTCCTAAAATACCCTGGAAAACAAGGCTATTAGCCTTTGACAATAAAGTGTTGGAAGGGGCTGTAAGAGCCATTTTGAAAACCATATTACATCACATCATACCATTGGCTCTATGAAACAATTTCATGAAATCAACTGTAGTTCTCAAGGTTGCTCATCTCATTTCAGTTTCTGGTGATAAATAAGGCAAAATTAGTGACCAATTTATTTATTTAGTGGTGTTTAAGGTCACATATTTTGGCACAATGGCAAATCGTGACTGCAAAATGGATATAAAGTCAAGTCCAGCCAATCGTTTATATCAATGTTGCCCATTTTCGAGGACTTTCACCCCAAGCATTGGTGACCAGGTTCTATTTCACCAGTACATGCAAACAATATCCCCCTCACCACACACACATTTGCTGTCACATGAGAAGAAGCACTGTGTGACAAGTCATAAAATAATTAAAGAACACCATTTATGAGAACTTATTCATCTGCTGACTATTGACATCTACAATACCTTTGCATGTATTCTATTTTAATCAATATGGCACGAGTACCAGCGTGGAAGGATAAAACGAGAGGCCACACAAGTGCCATATCGATTAACCCATTCACAATATGCATGTACCATTCTGTGTTTATTACATGCCTTCAAGTCTATAAAAGCAATTATTAGAGGACACTCGGCAATTCATTTGACATTTATCAACAAAAAGAACACATTTTTATCGCCAACCAAATTTGCGAGAGGAAGCCGTGTTAACATTTTGTTCCATAGTGTTCTATGTGCCTACTGGCACATAGAACACATTGGAACTCGGGAGATTTTCAGCTATCGCTAGCATTTCAAACTGTAATTGCGGTGTACGATTTGTAGAAAATTCCAGGGAAATTTTTTAAAATAGCACATTGAGGATTTCCGTTCCACAGGTGTGCGGAATGTATTTTCATTTTCTGCATGGCTTAGTGTTGCTGTAGATGGGGAATTCAAAGAACAGGCATGTAATAAAAGGTAAATGAAGAACAGTTCACTGCATTGCAGATCACATTTCAAGTTTGCAAGATTTGTGTTTCTCGTGATAAATAAGCCAAAAAATTTGAATCAATGTCATGTAAAATCAAGCCTGAAAATAAGCAGTCTGAAATTTGCAGAATAAGGTCCCCAGAGGGTGAATTTGATGATGTTATCCCATACATTGGGCCAATTTATCCTCTGGGTACCTCTTTCTGTTTAGTTTTGAGACCCTGATTCAGATTGAGGTTCAGAAAGGGTA
Source organism: Pictodentalium vernedei (assembly GCA_031216915.1). Taxonomy (NCBI): domain Eukaryota; kingdom Metazoa; phylum Mollusca; class Scaphopoda; order Dentaliida; family Dentaliidae; genus Pictodentalium; species Pictodentalium vernedei. The sequence goes on from CM062288.1 coordinate 272,678,955, forward strand.
AATTTAGTGATGCTACCCTGCTATGCAGGGTAGCATCACTAAGTTCACCCTCTGGGGACCTCATTTTGCAGATGACAGCCAGCTTATTTTCTGGCTTGTGTACAATAATGAAGTTTTGAGTGTAAGAAATTTAAAACATCGCTCTGCAAAGAAGGCTGGCAATTGGAATCCAAATAATGATTGTCCTTCTGGGAAGAGTGCTGGAAGCCCATATTTGGGCTTTATTCTGAAGTGTAGTACTGAAACTTAAAGGCTTTAAATTCAGTGGCTGTGCTTCATATTATCTCTGAAGTGATATTATTTAAGTCTGTTAGGATTTGCCTTTTTACAATTTATAAATTGTAACAAGGCAAAGACCTGTTAACAAATTTACAAGGCAAAAAATAATTTAACACCGTACAACATTTTAACATTTTCATTCATGGATATCTCTCAGCAGCATGTGCCAATATAGAATCGGTAATCTGATATTTATTTAAAATCATCTCACATGTTTTCAACCAATTGCTACAGATTTAAGACTAATACATTAATCACCTAAATAAGCATATTTGTCAACAGGAGGGTCTTGAGAGCCACTGCCTTCAATACCAGGACTGATGTACCAAGCTTTATCAACACCAAGCACATTAGTGACATTTTTCTGATGGATAACACCTAAAAATACACAAAAATTGATTGGTTAAAGAGAGAGTCTCTATCCAAAAGAACTAAACTTTTTCAAGCACCTCTTGCAAATACAGAGATGCACAAATTGGATAACTCTGTGTTATGTTCCTCCAAAGTTTATATAATTCTCTATAACATTAGCTTGCTCCTCTAAAATCACTTGAAGGGGTAGGCGGTGGAGACATCACATTGCACTCATAGAAAGATGATCAACTGAACAATGCTAGAGATAGTAATTTTAATTTTGTGTTCATTTACTGGTAAAGTGCTGGAAGCCCATACTTGGTCTTTATTTGGAAGTGCAGGTGTTGCAACTTAATGACTTCATATGCTGTGGATATGCTCCATATTATCTTTGAAGTGAAATTATCAAGTCTGTGTGGATCTGCTTTGTCACAATACATGGAAGAGTGCCTGCAAGCACTCTCCCATAAATTGTAACAGGTCAAAGACAAGTGAGAAAGTTTTAACAACCAAAAATAAATCACACTTGACCACTTAAAAAAAAAACAAAAAAAAAAACTCTTGACAAAAGAGAGTGCGTGTTATCTTGGCTCAAAAGGGTTATGCAAATCCTAACTTTTCAATTTGTGCATTCCTGAAAAAAAATTTGCGGTGTCTAACTTGTGATATTTTCTATCATTTTTTCAGATATCTAAAGTTTCAACACTTGTCTGTTTGTTTGTTTATTTATTTATTGCTTGTAGAGCCACATTCAGCATCGACAGATATATCATGATCACAACACAATAAAGTCCAGTTTAGCCTAGTCACTCATACTTATACTATCTTCTTCATAGGACTTTCACCCCAGGCAAAAATAACCTGATGTATACTATGAAAAAAAATACTTGTCTTTCTTTGAAACTTGACAAGAAATGGTTCTGTGGAGACAAGAAATTTTAAGTCTAACAAAGGTAACAAGTGCAACGCTGATCGCCAGCTATCAGACAATAGTCCCCCATGGTTGCAGGTGTGCCAAATTGTTTAACTTACACTGCTACACCTCCATACCAAAAATTATTGAAATCGGGTATGTTGTTTCGAAGTTCTAGGCAGAAAACTAATTACACACAATTTCCAACAAAATGGCCACCAGTTGGCCATCTTGAATTTTTTATCCAAAGGAATTTATGTGCATCAATTTTACATAATATCTGATCATTGCTGAAAATTTGAAACAAAAGCATAAAAGGGTTTCTGAGATACAGATGGTAACAGGACAAACAAACATAATATACAAAGGTGGCTGAAAAAAAGCTTGTCTAATTTGCATAATTTATGCAGAAGAAAAAAACCTGTACGATATGTTATTTAAATTATGCTGCTACGCCTCCATACAAAAAGTTATTGAAATCGGAAAGGTCATTTAGAAGTTCTAGGCAGAAAACTGATTACATGCAATTTTCAACAAAAATGGCCACCGGGGAGGGGGGGGGGGGAGGGGGGGTGCATTCCATAAGTTCCCTTCATGATGAAACAAGAAATGGATGGATGGATGGATGGATGGATGGATGGATGGATGGATGGATGGAACCCATTCCTATATCCTACGAGAATAGAAGGCAGAGGGCTCTAAACCATGAGCATTTTTTTAAATGAAAGTGTCAATGACACTGTAGCTCAACTTGTCAAGACAAAGACATGCACATGTATAGTATGTGACACAGCAATGACAAACATCTAGGTAATGACCTGATAACAAAGGTACATATAAAGTATTGTAACGGTCTGTACATAAATACTGACCGTTGCCTGTAACAAATGTATAGGATTGTAAAGGTGGGTGACAGTCAGATGCTAAACTAGAAAAAAATCTTTGAGTCCCAGAGTGGGTCTGACTGAACCCCAAAATATTTGTTCTCATAGCACAGTGATAACAAAGGCACCCCAAAACACACTCATTCCTGTCCCGAGGTGAAAACAAAGGTACCCAAGAGTTTCGTGAAGATCAGTTCACAAATATGAGCTGTGTAGAAGTTGTGACAAAAAACTGATTGGACCTGATTTTGGTACAAAATGGCCACTGGCAGCCATCTTGAATTTTGGACCACGTCCAGAAACACTCGTTCTCGTCCCAAGGTGATAACAAAGGTACCCAAGAAGTTTTGTGAAGATCGGTTCATAAATACAGCCTCTAGCCCGAGCCGTATTGACATGTGCACTTACAGAGTATAAGCAGCACTGAATAAATCAAAGTTCATCTAATTTGCAAAATTTCTGCACGAGAAAAAAACCCGTACTATATGTGATGTATTCCATGTTACAAAACATTCATACAAAAATTTATTCAAATCAGAACTTTCATACAGAAGTTCTGTACAAAAGACTGATTGCACTAATTTTGGTACAAAATGGCTGCTGGTGGCCATCTTGAAATTCGAACCACACCCAAAAACACTCGTTCTCATCCCACGGTAATAACAAAGGTACCCATGAAGTTTCGTAAAGATTGGTTCATAAATACGGCATCTAGCCTGAGCCATATAGAAGTTGTGTACAAAAAACTGATTAGACCTAATTTCGATACAAAATGGCCACTGGCAGCCATCTTGAATTTTGGACCGCACCCAGAAACACTCGTTCTCGTCCCAAGGTGATAACAAAGGTACCCAAGACGTTTCGTGAAGATCGGTTCATAAATACAGACTCTAGCCCGAGCCGTATTGACATGTGTACTTACTGTGTGTAAGCAGCACTGAAAAAATCAAAGTTCATCTAATTTGCATAATTTCTGCACGAGAAAAAAACCCGTATTATATGTGATGTATCCCATGGTACTAAACATTCACACAAAAAATTATTCAAATCAGCGCTTTCATATGAAGTTCTGTGCAAAAATCTGATTGCACCAAATTTCGTACAAAATGGCTGCCATCGGCCATCTTGAATTTCGGACCGGACCCCAAAACACTCGTTCTCGTCCCACGGTGATAACAAAGGTACCCAAGAAGTTTCGTAAAGATCGGTTCATAAATACGGCCTCTAGCCCGAGCCGTATTGGCATTTGCACTTACAGTGCTGAAAGTAACACCAAAAAACATCAAAGTTAGTCTAATTTGCATAATTTACGCACGAAAAAAACCCCCGTATTATACGTGATGTATCCCATGGTACTAAACATTCATACAAAAAATTATTCAAATCAGAGCTTTCATAAGGAAGTTCTGTACAAAAAACAGATTTCTGCATCGTCGGTACAAAATGGCAGCTGGCAGCCATCTTGAATTTCGGACCGCACCCAAAAACACTCGTTCTCGTCCCACAGTCATAACAAAGGTACCCAAGAAGTTTCGTAAAGATCGGTTCATAAATACGGCCTCTAGCCCGAGCCATAGCAGCTTGGCACTTACAGCTCTGAAAGTAACACTAAATAAATCAAAGTCAGTCTAATTTGCACAATTTACGCACGAGAAAAAAACCTGTACTATATGTGATGTATCCCATGGTACTAAACATTTATACAAAACTTTATTCAAATCAGAACTTTCATACAGAAGTTCTGTACAAAAAACTGATTTTTGCATCATCGGTACAAAATGGCCGCTGGCAGCCATCTTGAATTTTGGACCACACCTAAAAACACTCGTTCCCGTCCCAGGGTCATAACAAAGGTACACAAGAAGTTTCAAAAAGATCGGTTCATAAATACGACCTCTAGCCCGAGCCATAGCCAATTGTTGACGTACGGACGGACGGACGGACGACGGACGACGGGCCATGACAATAGCTCAAATTTGACTTTGTCAAAGTTGAGCTAAAAATGAAGCGGATTGGCTGTACCTAGAGGTTTATGGATAAAAAATCTTTCTAATTACCTGTCCAGTCAAAAACTCCAGGTGCTCCAATCACAAGACCATTATCCTGCAAAATGAAGTTATCAGTTATTAAAACAACTATACAGTGGTTTAGTGTAACTCTCCAGAGGCAATTGGAACACAGAATCAATGGAAGTATGGATGTTTGGCCTGTTAAGAAAAAATTTAAAACTTAATCCCAGACTCAAAGACATTGAGAAGTTCAAAAGAAGATGCCAAAAAGTGGCGGAGGGATGCATGCACTGACAAATATACTATTCTACAACTTTCAAACAGCTCTGAACATCTTTTCCTGTCAAGCTACACATTAACCCTTTACTTAACATGAAAAGCAGACAATCATCTTCCAACCAAAAAGGCTCATGTTGAAAGATGGCTCAAGTAGAAGACAAAGACCAAACCCATCAAAGATAAAATCAGATGTCAAATGCAACTAAATTTAACATTTGCAGCTGATCATTTGCTTAGTGCTGTTTAACCATTTACCAAATGAATCAGCCGCAAACGGTCATGTAATACAAATTGTGCAGTTGAAAAAATTTACTTTTCAATAAATTTCAACAAAACCATATCATGTGACCCCTCATTGGAACGAGCTCACTCCAATGAGGGATCACATGATATGGTTTTGTTGAAATTTGGAAAAATTTAAGAGAAAAAAATATTTAAAATAATAAATTTTGTTAGTGGGCATTGCATAAAAGGTTAAGACAACTTTTTGTATCTATGCCTGTGTCATGACTGGACCAGAGAGCCTGGTGGCTCAGTGGTTATGGCATTGAACTTTAAACCAAAAGGTCCAAGGTTCAATCTCCACCAGGGGTAACTGCATTGTGTCCTTGGGCTAGGTACATAATCCTGACTTACCCCATGGGGGCACAGTGGTGCTGTGTACTAAGGCGTACTGCATGTCAATAGTGCACTTGTCTTCAACCAATGTTAAGCTTGCTTGTATGGAGTTAGTACTTTGGGGTGTCTGGCAGTTGCTCGTCATTGTTCGATGGTTCTCTCCAAGTACTCTGGTTTCCTCCACCGGTAAAACGAGGGTACCCTGGCTGTTGAAAGTATCATTAAACACCAAAAAAACCCAAATAATAATGACTGGACCATAAGTATAAAGTCAAGTCTATCCATTCTGTTGAGATTTTTGCAGCTCAATTTAGAGAACTAGCACCCCATGTGCTGAGTTCCAAGTCCTATTATACCTGTTCTGCAAGCTTATTTTCTCAAGTAAGTGCAGTGGAACCCTTGTCGATTAAATAGGCACTTTCTATGAAAATATATTCAATTAACCAGACTATTAAATTAACCAGAATCTGGTCATTCTCAAACATTCTGGAGAAAAAAAAACTGGGTATTTATTCTATATCTCATTTGGCAGAGCTCATATGGTGATAACAAACCTGAATCTGCCCCCACCTGTGCATGATGATTATCAAATATCAAAAGATTCTGACAGGTGGATTTTTTAAAGAATATTTCTCATATTACACTAAGTTAAAATTTGGGCTCCCATCGAGAGCCCAAATATCAACCAAGGGAGCATACTTGAACCTAACCTATCACCAAGGGAGCATACTTGAACCTAACCTATCTTAGGATGCTGAATATAAAATGTGAAAAGATTCTGGCTGGTGGATATGAAAAAGATTTTTAAAGGATTTTTCTCATATTACATATATTATCTAAATTAAACTTTGGGCTCTCATAGGGAGCCCATATATGACCCTAGACCTATCCTAGGATGCTGAATATCAATGAAAGTGTCAATGACACTGCAGCTCAATTTGTCAAGACAAAGACATGTACATGTATAGTATGTGACACAGCAATGACAAACATATAGGTAATGACCTGATAACAAAGGTACATATAAAGTATTGTAACAGTCTGTACATAAATACTGACCGTTGCCTGTAACAAATGTATAGGTAAAGTATTGTAAAGGTGGGTGACAGTCAGATGCTAAACTGGAAAAGAAATCTTTGAGTCCCAGAGTGGGTCTGACTGAACCCCAAAATATTTGTTCTCATAGCACAGTGATAACAAAGGCACCCCAAAACACACTCATTCCTGTCCCAAGGTGAAAACAAAGGTACCCAAGAAGTTTCGTGAAGATCAGTTCACAAATATGAGCTGTATAGAAGTTGTGACAAAAAACTGATTGGACCTAATTTCGGTACAAAATGGCCACTGGCAGCCATCTTGAATTTTGGACCGCACCAGAAACACTCATTCTTGTCCCAAGGTGATAACAAAGGTACCCAAGAAGTTTTGTGAAGATCGGTTCATAAATACAGCCTCTAGCCCGAGCCGTATTGACATGTGCACTTACAGTGTATAAGTAGCACTGAATAAATCAAAGTTCATCTAATTTGCATAATTTCTGCACGAGAAAAAAACCCGTACTATATGTGATGTATTCCATGTTACAAAACATTCATACAAAAATTTATTCAAATCAGAACTTTCATACAGAAGTTCTGTACAAAAGACTGACTGCACTAATTTTGGTACAAAATGGCTGCTGGTGGCCATCTTGAATTTCGGACCACACCCAAAAACACTCGTTCTCATCCCACGGTGATAGCAAAGGTACCCAAGAAGTTTCGTAAAGATCGGTTCATAAATACGGCCTCTAGCCTGAGTCGTATAGAAGTTGTGTACAAAAAACTGATTAGACCTAATTTCAGTACAAAATGGCCACTGGCAGCCATCTTGAATTTTGGACCGCACCCAGAAACACTCGTTCTCGTCCCAAGGTGATAACAAAGGTACCCAAGATGTTTCGTGAAGATCGGTTCATAAATACTGACTCTAGCCCGAGCCGTATTGACATGTGTACTTACTGTGTGTAAGTAGCACTGAAAAAATCAAAGTTCATCTAATTTGCATAATTTCTGCACGAGAAAAAAACCGGTATTATATGTGATGTATCCCATGGTACTAAACATTCACACAAAAAATTATTCAAATCAGCGCTTTCATATGGAAGTTCTGTGCAAAAATCTGATTGCACCAAATTTTGTACAAAATGGCTGCCATCGGCCATCTTGAATTTTGGACCGGACCCAAAAACACTCGTTCTCGTCCCACAGTGATAACAAAGGTACCCAAGGAGTTTCGTAAAGATCGGTTCATAAATACGGCCTCTAGCCCGAGCTGTATTGGCATTTACACTTACAGTGCTGAAAGTAACACCAAAAAACATCAAAATTAGTCTAATTTGCACAATTTACGCACGAAAAAAAACCCTGTATTTTATGTGATGTATCCCATGGTACTAAACATTCATACAAAAAATTATTCAAATCAGAGCTTTCATATGGAAGTTCTGTACAAAAAACAGAAAACAGATTTCTGCATCGTCGGTACAAAATGGCGGGTGGCAACCATCTTGAATTTCGGACCGCACCCAAAAACACTCGTTCTCGTCCCACGGTCATAACAAAGGTACCCAAGAAGTTTCGTCAAGATCGGTTCATAAATACGGCCTCTAGCCCGAGCCGTATCCAATTGTTGACGGACAGATGGCCAGACAGACAGACGGACGACGGGCCATGGCATAAGCTCAAATTTGGCTTCGCCAAAGTTGAGCTAAAAATGGAAAGGTTCTGACATGAATCGGAAGGAGATTTTTAAGGATTTTTCTCATACTGCATTAGGCTTAACTTCGGGCCCCAAAAAGAGCCAAAATATGAACAAATGATCATGCTTTAACCCTTAGAAGCCGGGGAATCAGAATGAATTTATTGAACATGACATAATGCGAAAAACTTACAGTGAAGCAGGTGCTTCTAGTCAAGTGTCATCTGTCTATTGAGGAAGACGACACTTGACTGGAAGCACCTGCTCAGTGTTTAATTCTCCCCAGTCCAATGATAGCCGACCCGTCACTGGCAAATTACCTGGTGTATTATTTATTTATTGGTGTTTAAGGTCACATTCTTATGCACAATGGCTAATTGTGAACATGACAGTTTTACGGGTGGAGGAAACCGGAGTAACCGGAGAGAACCACTGAGCATTGACGAGCAACTGTCAGCTCCTCAACATTCTAACTCTGTCCAAGCTCTGTTCAAGCAGGGTTACAGCGGCTGAAGATATGTGAACCATCGACGTGCATTACACCTTAGTATGTGGCATCATCGTGCCCCCATGTAGGCAACTGGGATAAAGTGCCTTGCCCAAGGACACAATGTGGGTCGTCCCAGATGGGGATTGAACTCGGGACCTCTAGCATAGAAGTCCAACAGTCTACCACACCCCTCATATTGCATGAAGTTAAAATTTGGGCTCCTACAGGGAGTCCAAATATGAATCCAGGGACTTCATTTGAACAACCTTGAATTTGACCCTCCTAACGATGCTGTATACCAAACATCAAAAGATTCCATTTGGTTTGGGAGAAGATTTTTTTTTTTTTTTATGGGTACTAACAAACTTATGCCCCTGTGGGGCTCCCCATGGGAATGGCAACTTTATTTGAACAAATCTGAATCGACATATCATAAGGAACATCTATATCAAATTTGGTTCAATTCAGCACAGTAGTTTACAAGAAGTTAATAACGTAAAGTTCACATTCCATTCCATGGCAGAGGGATGGATGGACAGATTGACAGACGATGGCTTTGCTCAGGTGAGCTAAAAAATCACTGAAGTATAGATTATGTCACACTGTGAAATAGCTGAGTTTATTCAGCTGTATTGTGCATACTAATGACTGGTCACATATGGTGCTAGAATAAACTTGTGGAAACAGATTATGTGTGATTTATTGATTTTTATGAAGATTTAATTTTCATGTGTTTGATCTGCGTGCAAATCTGATGATTATCAAAAATTTGTGTTTTTCAATGATTTCAAGCCTTATAAAACTGGAATGCAAATTTCAAGACCCTGAGCACTTTAGGAACACTGGAAACCTGCTAACCCTTTACCCAACGTAATGACCAAAACCAACCAGTGCTATTCAAAAATTGCCAATTAATTTTCAATATTTTTCATTTTTTGTCTCAAAAACATAGGCTATGACCCCTCGATGATACGAGCTATGTTTTTGAGACAAGAAATGAAAAAAATTAGTTATTCAAGAATTTTTTTTGCAAGTGTCATCTGCTTGTCATGTTAGGTAAAAGGTTAACTGAGTTGCAACTTTGCTGATGAATAATATTCACTTAACAGGAACAATAAATTTACCATAATTTTATCGTTTTTACACATTCTATTGCAAAACTGAACTTTATTCTATTTCATCTTTTGAGTTCTCACAATCAATGAAATTCAGTCATTCCTGGTCATTTGTCAACAATTTTGAGGAATTTTCAAGGACAAAAAGGGATAAATTTATTAAATTCAACGATTTTCAAGGATGACATTTTGTGGAACATAAGAACTCAAAAATAACTGAGCATTTCACAGGAAAAACACTGATTGAGAACTACAGGTAGCTGCATGTCTGTTATACTACTACAACAATACTGAATTCATGAGTGCAGATGTAATGTGTCATGATATATGTAATTGTATGTACATGTGTAAGCACAATACTGTCTGTCCCCAATGAAGGTATCTCGAGTCAACGGAAGAATGATTTAAATCAGGCATTTTGACACACTTCAGTTTCAACAGGTACAGTATCAGCTGAAATTACTGAGAGGAAAACCACAAGAAAAATCTGTTAACCCGTATGAGCCAATTGTGCAAGAAGTTCTGTTTGGAATCTAGGCAGAATTTCTTGCTCAATCAGACCATACTGGGGTAGAAGGGTTTGTAAAAACCAACACTGGTTCAACAGCAGTTTATTGGCATTGATTGGCTAGAATGTGTTCCATGGAGAACACACACCATTTGCTTGGCATTTACATGCAAAACAATGAAAAATAGTTCAGGAAAGCAATTTGCTTTCCTAAGTTGCTCCCAGAACAGGGAGTAATCCTACCTTTGATTTTTCAAAAAGCTATGCCTGGGTGAGTGATGGTGGGAAATTCAATGATTGTCAGAACGATATTTCAACAGATCACAATATTGTTTATTTAATCTGGAATTCAACAGGCATTTATTCTTTATTCTTTTATGCGGAACCGGGGAGGTGTGGGGGGGGGGGGGGGTATGGGGGGACAGGTCATGGGCTTGTGCCCTCCATTTTTTCCACAGACATGTTATGCGGTTACGCAATTAGTTAAAATAGGTGAATGAATGTGTCAATATACAGGCATCCTGTAATATATTATTTGCAAATCCAATCAACATTTGGCCAATGAATTCCACCTTTGGTCGCTTCGGTCCATTTCTTCTGCTTCAATCATCTTTCAACACGAATGCTAGATAATTAAAGTAAAAGAAATGGGTAGGACAGAGACCATGCCGCGTCATGCTAATCAAAACGAGAGAGTGTAGTGTATCATGATATACAGTAGAATCCTCTTAATTGAATATCCATTTTGTCAGTGAAAATTATTCAATTAACAGGAGTATACAATTAACAGGGATTTGGTCAGTTTCCTGTGTTCTGGAGGTAAACTGAGCATTTATTCTATTATATCTTGTTTGACAGAGCTCATAGAGCTCTGTCAAACAAGATATAATAGAATAAATGCCTGTATTGGATGTAGTGAGGCCAAAAAGGTTGATAAAAAAGGGGAATTTGGTGCGTGTCGCAGTAATTTTTTCGACATATTACAAAAATTTATATACAATTAAAGGAGTTTACTCTACAACCCATATGCAATTAACAGATCAAATTTGTACCGAAGATATGGTAAATGGTTTTGTGTTTGAAAAATATATTCAATTAACAGGGATATACAATTAAGAGATATCCAATTAAGTGGGCTCCACTGTACTTGCGGATCTACGACTGTAACTTTTCTTCCACCAGGCCGAAACGATGGTAGCCTTGAAAATTTGTGCCTCTCCACTTTTATCAAATATCCGTCGGTTCTGCTTTTATCTAAATGTATTTAACCCTTTACCCAACGCAGACGATATTAAAATTTATCATTTTAAATATTATTTTTATAAATTTTTCACAAAAAATTTCAACAACCCAATATCATGTGGCCCCTCATTAGAACGAGCTCGACAAGCTCATTCCAAAGAGGGGTTATATCATATGATCTTGTTGAAATTTTTTTAAAAATATTTTTTCAGCTGCTGAATTTGCATATTACACAGGTGGCTGTGATTGATTCGTTGGGTAATGGGTTAATGGGTAAAATGGGTCTGAACAAAAAGTCTGAGGAATGGTTTCATGTTTGACAATCATAATGCAAATAACATAGTTACTCCATTAAAAGTAAATAAATATTTAAGTGGGATCCAGTGTACCTATATCAAATCTGAAAGTGTCCTTTCCATTAAAAATCCAACACATTCCAAACAAACTTTTTGTATAAATTGTAACTTCACTAGAGGGAACACAACCACATGCAAACTAGTCTATGCTTTTATCTAACAATCATATATATTTTGGCCTGAAAACCACGAGAAACGGTACGTATCACGTAATGTGTTCCGATTCCGTATCATGTAGACGACTCATTCTGATTCCGTATCACATAGATTCAACTTCTGGTAAACACCGTGCTATGACAAATAATAACATTATATGCATTGTTATTATGCATTAAAATATGAAATTCAAAATTTTGACCAATTCCAAACCAACTGAAAAACAGGCTTTACGTAACGGGATTGTTAGATAAATGTATTATCAAGACCAAATGCATGTCCTGTAAGTTGTATCAGATTCTCGGTCGTGTTTACAATTGGATCACAACTCACCCTGACAGGCTCGTTGCGATCTGATTGTAAATACGACCTCGAATCTGATACAAATTACAGGACATGCACATGGTCATGATAATGTATATTTATCATACATACCTCTGTGACATATCCGCTAACACCAGCTTGACAAAAACCATACTCTTTAAAATCTTGTTTCACTGGAAGACCAGCGCAAGGGTTCATTTCTCCATCATAATCCAAAGACTGTGTTAGTGTGAAACATTTGCCAAGTGGATCCTCATTGAACATGTATCTGTGAGCACATACCTTAAAAGAAAACAAGCATGTAATAAAATATGTCTACTGATTAAATGACTAGATCTGGACTAATATGCCAATATGTATTAATATTTCAGACTAATTCAATTATCGAGTCAAACTCATCAGCTTGTGCTGTATTATCGTATCCTTTTCATCTTTCTTCCCATTATTATTTGTAACATTTTCATGAATTTATTTATTTACTGGGGTTTAATGACACTTTTGACAGCCAGGATCACCTCGTGTCATACAGTTTTATGGGTGGAGGAAGCTGGAGTACCCAGAGAGAACAAGCGAACGATGGCGAGCAACTGTCAGACTCCCCAACATACTAACTCCACACAAGCCTGATTAGCATCAATTGAAGACAAGTCCACCTTTGACATGCAGTACGTCTTAGTATACTGTGTCACCATTCCCCCACGTAGGCAAAGAGGATAAAGTGCCTCCCCAAGGACACAACTCAGTTGTCCCTGGCAGGGATTGAACCGTGGACCTTTTAGTTTGAATACAGTAACCATTGAGCCACCGTATTTTCGTGAATAAGACAACACCAATGATATACTGGATGAAAAGTTTGATGTGAAAAAATTCCCAACTAATACTGTATCTATCATTGGTGTTTAACTCTTTAACCAAAGCACAAATTTATTATTTTAATTATTGATTTTAAAAAATTTTCAAAACAATTCAACAAAACCATATCATGTGACCCCTCATGGGAACAAGTTTGATGAGCTCATTCCAATGAGGGGTCACATGATATGGTTTTGTTAACATTATCGGAAAAATATATTTTTTCCTAATGCTTAATTTGAAAATTACGCAGGCAGATGCGGCCAATTCTTTGGATAAAGGTTTAAGGTCATTTTCAATATCTATGGCTACACATCATGACAATACGAGTATGAAGTCAAGTATAGCCAAATGACTATACATGTGTTGCACAGTGCACACTCGACATGACATCCACAAAACATCTCATATTTAGTATTTACACTCAAGATCCATGTGATTCGTACATCTGGAACTCATCAGTCCTTTAGGTTGCTTTATACTGAGCACATCCAAGCCTGGAAATAAGCAGACTGTCATCTGCAGAATGAGGTCCCCAGAGGGTGAATTTGGCGTTGCTACCCTGCAGAGCAGGGTAGCATCCCAAAATGTACCCTTTGTGAACCTCAATCTGAATCAAGGTCTCAGTTCCTAAACAGAATGGGATACTCAGAAGATAAATTGGTCCACTGTATGAGTTAGCATCAGCATATTCACAATCTGGGGACTTCATTCTGCAAATGACAGATTGCTTGCTTCCAAGCTTGGCTACATCTTTCTCCAGGCTTCAAATGTGCTCAAATTACAAAAAGTTCAATTACCAAGGGATTCTACTGATTTTTAAAGCCGAAAGTAACTTTACACATCATAAAAAAGAGGGAAAATACTCCACCAGCTGAAAAATTTGAAATACTTCTCAGTGAGACAAATCAAGGGCAATATTTTAGCATGGTCCCTATTTTGAGCATAGCTTCTACTGCCTTGAATTTTGGGTAATTTGAAAGCTTGAAACTCAGACAATAATTCTTGGTACACTTCATGGTCTCCAGATCAGATATTTCTTACATCTTATTAAATACTGTATTTAATGAAAGTGTCAATGACACTGCAGCTCAACTTGTCCAAGAAGGGACTGAACTAAATAGAAAGCTCCATTAATAAGTCACACTATCAAGTTTCTACAAAAAACCCCATCGTACCAAAGCTACATATGAAATCTGAAAAAGATCAGGTGAGGGATGCGACCTGTAGGGTGTACTAATCAAATTGTTGACACTTTATATGCCAAATCCAAGATGGCTGATGGTGGCCATGTTTTTCAAAAAAATTCAGAAAAAATTGATAGCTCCCAAGCAGACATCACACCAAAGGCACATATGAAATTAGAAAAAAATTGGGTGAGAGATGTGGACGGTAGGGTGTGCTAATGAAATTGTTCACAATTTATATGTCAAATCCAAGATGGCTGCTGGTGGCCATGTTTTTAACAAAATTCAGAAAAATTTGATAGCTTCCATCTAGATATTATTATAAAACTATTTCTGAAAAAATCGGGTGAGAAATGTGGCCTGTAGAGTATGTTAATGGACTTGTCGATAATTTAGATGACAAATACAACAAAATTCAGACTAATTTGACAGCTCCCATCTAGACATCACACCAAAGCTACATACAAATTTTGTTAGGTGTGCTAATGGAACTGTTGATAATATATATAACAAATCTAAGATGGCCGCTGGTGGACAATTGTCATAAAGCCGCATATGAAATTTGGAACTAATCGAGTGAGAGATGCAGCCTTTTGGGAGTGCCAATGGAATTGATGACAAAGTACGTGCCAAATCTAAGATTCGGTTGTCCAAGTTTTTCCACAGAATTCAAAAAAATTCAATAGCTCCCATCTAGGTATTGTCCTAAAGGCACATATGAAATTTGGAAGTAATCAGGTGAGATTTAATATTCAAATGTTACCTCCAGGAATAGACATTCAAATATTTGTTTCAACACTAATAACCAGAAACTGGAAGACCTAACAATCAGAGCTGTACATCTGCTTACTTGTATGTATTATCATCGCTTATGAATTTAGTTGATACTAAAATAAGTATATTAGGCCTAAAAAAGTAAAATCTGTTTCTCAGGCCTCCCTGCATGGTCCTTTTGGCTTCAGCATGCTCTCTTTTTATAACCAATGCAAAAAAAAAAAAAAATTAAATGGTTTATGTCTGATATTTTACCCAAGTTAATAAAATTGCTAAATATGGAATTTCAGTGCAACAAGGCTTTGCAATGCTTTAGCATTCCAAAGTCTTCTTGAACTCAAGGGATGAAATACACCCATGCTATTCTGTAGATTATGGGACCGAAAACATAAAACAAACCAAGAACTTTTGATGGCAAAGAAATAATTTACAAAAATAAAATAAAAACCACCCGCCCACATGCAATTTTACAAAAAATTGGCCCAAGAAACAAAAGATCTACTTTGTGGGGCCTTATTTTTGATATACATAATACACTTAATATCTCTAGACTCATTGGGCTATTATGATTATACATGAGATACATTGAACGTAATGATGTTGGATATATGATGACCACAACCATACCAGAAAATAAGTTGTCAGACAATGACAATGTCAGGTTCAAAAAGGCCAATGCCTGACTGAGGTTTAAAATTATCATTCAAAATGTCTGATGCCAAAATTATCAATGAAGTTCAGTGATCAGAACATCATGCATGCTGGAAATCATGTACATAATTAGCAAGTCTAAAATTAATGATTATTGTGATTTCTGATCCTGGCAAGTTGGGAAGTGCGAAGAAAGTGACTGTACAGCTCATCAGTATTAACTGGTAGAGTGCTGGAAGCCCATACTTGGGCTTTATTCTGAAGTGCAGGTGCTGCAACTTAATGTCTTCATATTCTATGGATGTGCATCATATAATTTTTGAATTGAAATTATTTAGTCTGTGAGGATTTGCCTTGTTACAATTTATGGGAGAGTGCCATTGGGCACTCTCCCATAAATTGTAATAAGGCAAAGAGACGTGGACAAATTTGGATGACCAAAAATAATTTAGCACTCTACCAGTTAACAGCATGTGAAGGAATACAATTTGATCTGGCCATACATGTACCTAAATTATGTCTGAAGGGTAATTCAGTTCCAATTCAGAATGAGCCCAATCATACCTTGTTTGGCAGAGCTCATCCTGCCAAACAAGATATGGTTGGATGAATTCTCAGCAGTTTTAAGATAAAGGTACATGTACACCCAAAACCCATTATTTCGAATACTCAAAACTCCATTTTGTAATATGTCAGATATCATTCTTAAATGACAGACATGATTCATTTGGTGTCTGACATTTTGTCTGGAAGCACAGAGAAAATTATTTTCAGGCTTGATCACAACAAAAATGTGAAGTCAAGTTTAGCCAATCTGCTGCTTGGCCCAAAGTTCATACCTGTACTGTCCACTTCAGAAAACTTCAGACCAGGTATTGGTTAAGGTCCTATTTTACCAGTAGTAAAGACACAGAACGGCATGCATGTGTGAATGGGTTAATTGATATGGCACGAGATTCCCAATGCAGAAGGATAAAATGAGGCCTTGAGTTTTATCCTTCTGCAATGGTAAAAGTGCCATATCGATTAACCCATTCACATATGTGTGTCAATCTGTGTTTATTACACGCCTTCATATTTATAAAAACAATTATTAGAAGGACACTCGGCAATTTTATTGCCAAACAAATTTGCAAGGAGAACCTGTGTAACTATTTCGTCCCCTGAGTTCCAATGTGTTCTATGTGCCTACTGGCACAAATAACACACTGGAACTCAGAGGATGATTTTTAGATATCGGTTGGGATTCAAACTGCATGATTTGCAGAAAATTCCAGTGAAATTTGGCTTCTATTTAAAAATTGTCTGCCAACGATTTGCAGAACAGATTTTCATATTCCACATGGTTTAGTTTTGCTGTAGATGGGGATTTCATAGAGCAGGTGTGTAATAAAAGATCCTATTTTATAGTAGTCAAACAGAAATTATTTACCGCAGCAACCAAACATTGCTCGACTTTCTGCAGAGCTACGTATCAAGACTGATTGGAAAAAATCTGAAATGACACTGCAATCCTATCCCTTCTTTATTATTTTCATGACATTTCTTTTTTCTTCCAGATTCAATTTGTACAAAGAAACAAAACTCTTTGAATTATACTTACTAAAACTATTTTATCTTCCCCTACTCCTTGGCTTCTGACAGTACCACCAAGCCACTGATCCTTCAGTACTTCCTTTCGCTGTGGTGGAAAATCTGAAATTTTATATACAGTTTAACTATGATGAAGAATGATATTCAAGTTTACTGAGCAACAAGAACTATCCAAAAGGATACTATTAGTTACCCCGTGTCTGACCACATGGTACAGGTTTTTACCTACCCGAAGCCAGCCGTATCCCATGGGATATGGCTGGCTTCGGGTAGGTAAAAACCCGTACCACGTGATCAGACACGGGGTAACGAATTTATCTATTGACTTTCCGTTTTAGAAGTACAATCTATTTCATGTGTGAACACACACAGCATGAGATCTTTTATCTTCCATTGTTGAGCCATACAGGTTTCTGTGGAATTTTTGTGCAAAAGAGTTTTTGTGAAAATATGCCGATATGACTAGTATAAAAAAATTATTGAATTTATTTTTTTCTTTTTTGTCTCAAAAACATGGCTTATGAACCCCACATTGGAAGGTACTCAACAAGCTCATTCTAATAAGGGGTCATGAGCTATATTTTGGAGATAAAAAATTAAAATATAATACATGTGCACTGTAAAACTGGAATGACGCGTCTTCTACGGGGTATGGACAATTTGTAGATTTCGGAACAAGGCTTCCACTGGGTATGGGAAATTTGTCAGTGGCTGGGTGGACGTATCGTGGGTTTCAATGAATATGGTCTCATACCACGTATCTATCAACCAATCAAATCAAAAAATTCACTTTAGTCAATAGATAATGTAAATTACATCCATAATTTATTATAAAACTAACATCATCAGCTAAATTTGATATATTGGAACATCCCATTTGGACAAAAATCTTTGACTGACAAAATATTAAAGTACCTCACAAAGTGAAGTCTAGGTGTTGCTATTTGAAACCCAAAAAAGCTAAAGGGTAAGAAAACATTACATTTTCTGTTGATAAAAACAAGCCAACTCAGAACAATATCCACCCCCACCACATCTATTTCCATCTTTTAACCCTTACAATACTGCAGTCACACAAGTGGTCTCTTTATTGATCAGACTGCAGTCTGATCACAGGACACATCAATGGGTTGAATTTTCAAGAATAAAATACTGTAAATTCAGATTGTGAGGAAGGAAAACAAACAAAAAGAGCATCAGATATTCAATGTTGTCCCTATATCCTGATATATTTGGTTTTTTGGTTGGTCAGAATGTCTTGGACAAATAGCCATGGCAAAGGATGCACCCAACATCCACGGTATATGAGAGAGTGCAACATCCAGGGTATAAGAGCATGTGAAACATCGGAAGTATATGGTTTAAATGAAAGCTTTCTGATATTGCACGCCTCGAAATAAAAATACTCCCCCCCCCCCCCCCAAAAAAAAAAAATAGTCACAAATATCATCAGATTTCTGACAATTCACTCATAAAAATAAAACTAGAGAGCTGTAATTTGTTGGACAAATTACGGGCTTTCCAAACTTTCCAATGTAAAAATGCAGACTACATATAGCAAAGCAAAGTGTTTAAAATTAACCATTTCCAAAATGATAGACAAAAAGCATCCAAAGTTGGCTAATTTTGGCATTCTCTCACAGTTCTCTTATCCACGCCTTCATTTTGCTTGGGGGTTAAATCTTGAGATTAAAAAGTAAACAGTAACTTTCTTCTACAATCATTGTTGCATCTATCCATGCCAAAATAATTGCTACAACAACCTTGCAATTAGAAGAAAAGAGTACAGATGTTCGCAAAATTCACTGAAAATCAATTTTTTTTCTGACAGTTCTATTCTTTACATGGCCAAAGCTTTTGTTGTGTTAAGCCCCAAAACATAACTTACAGCAGAGGATTTGTTCAATAGGCATCTCTACCTATAGCAATAAAGTGTTTTGAATTAACCCTTTCCAAAGGGAGATGCAACCACAGTTAGCTAATTTTGGCATTTCAGGATGGTACTCTTACACTCATTTGCTTGAGGGTTAAAGATGAGATTAAAAACTAAACATAAACAGTAACATTCTTCTGCAAGCATTGTTGCATCCATGCATACAAAAATAATTGTTACAACAACCTCGCAATTATGAGAAATTTGCCCTTAAAGTTAAAATGATATATTCTTATCATTTGTGGCCAATGGGGGTTAATTTTGAAATATTTGTGTGGTGATTTTAGTGTATAATATTATGCTCTTAATGTGTGAACATCAATCACAGACTGAGTGTTTGAAAAAAAGACATGGACTAATCTTGAATCTTGCTATTTGAATGAACATGTTCAAGTTGAGGGTGCTCCAATTCATGGCCTGACAACTGGGTGAGGGTTAAAACTTGGAATAAAACATATAACAGCAAAATTGTTCTTGGATAACAGTAAGATAACTGCCAAAAAAGAAAAGTGGACAGAAATCGCGCATGGCTTAATGGCGAAAAGGCGGTAATTTGGCTAATTTGACATTAAAATTGAACAGACAGCAGTGTCGCTCATACGCCCACTGCATCCAGTGAAGGCAGATACACAAAATCTTCAGAAGTTGTTCTACCATCCCTGCTCGACAGGACAGTATCTTTGTCGAGTGGCGTGACCGTGTCAGAACAACGTGGATCGCGTGGAAACTACGGGGACGATTCATCCCTACTCTATTCCCAATGCAATGCCGTTTCCATTCACTATTTACCTATCACCAGTCGAGTTTGGCATTATTTCTGTCTACTTGATGAACTGTTCAGCTTTAAATATTCGCACGTTCATATGGGATAGAAAATTTTGAGTTAAACTGCTTATTTTAGACCGTCCCGGCAGAAACAGAAAATTTGATCCAGTGGAGAAAAAGCCGCCATCTGGCTAATTTGACATTCAAATTGAACAGATACAATGTCGGATATATGCCAATTATGTCCCGACCATGCAAGGCAGCAACTTGAAATTCTCAGAATGCTTTCTACTGTCCCTGCCCGACAGTTTAGTATCTTTGTCACCGACTTTTCCATTCATTATTTACCTGTCACCGGCTGAGCATTATATCTGTCTATTTGATGAACTTTTCAACCTCAACTATTTGTGGCTTCATGTAGCACCTCCAAAGGGCCACTGCACGGTTACCAATATATTCAGGGATTGATTTTAAGAAAATAACAATTATTCCGACTATACCCACATCGGTACTCCTAAATATACCAAGGGTTAACTTTTGATAATAACCTATAAAACAGAAGTTGCATGCTATGCTTGCTGCATGTGGGCATAGAAAACATTCAGCGCTCAATGAAATTAGAATGGAGTAAACTGTCACTTAAACCTACAGAGTTCTGAAAAAATGAGTTTTTTTCGACGACACTAATCTTTATGTATCTGAGGTAGGGATGGCGTTAAACTTTACAGCAATCTTATAACAGAAAATATTCTTGGAATTGAACTGTGAATCCGTATTTCGAAAGCATTTTCGGATATTCTATTCCAAACTACCACTGCACGCTTATCAATATTCAGTGATTTTATGAAAATATCAATTATTCCGACCGAACCCATATGGGCAGTCTTGAATCTACCAACGGTTAAACTTTTAAAAATGACATATAAAACAAAAGTTGTCATACTATGACTGCTGCATACAGCCATAGAAAACGCTCAGTGCTCAATCAATTAGGAATGGAGTAAATCGTCACTTAAACTTACCAAATTCTGAAAAACGATTTTTTTTTGACTGCACCTATCTTTATGCAAACAGAACGAGCCTAGGGTTAAACTTTACAACCAATCATTTTTCGATATTCCTTTCGAAAATGGAAGAAAAGTGAGCTCCAAATAAGCCGATTTTAAGAGAAATTTTAGGGCCCTCAAATTCAAGGCCGAAAACTGGGTGAAGGTAAAACTTTGAATAAAATATGTAACAGCAAAATTGTTCTTGGATGAAGACCCAATCCTCTCATGGAAAAGGTTTTGAGACAATACGGCTCCAGTGCTGAGAAAAAGCATGTAAACATTGGTGAAAATAACAATTATTCCGACAGTACCCTTATGGGAAGTCTCAAATCTACCAAGGGTTAAACTTTGAATAATAACATACAGAATAAAATTTGTTATACTTTGATTACTGCAAGCAGCTACAAAAAACATTCAGAGCTCAAGCAATTAACAATGGAGTAAACTGCCACCTAAACTTATCAAATTCTGAAAAAATGGAGTTTTTTTGGACGGTACCTACTTTTATGCTACCAGAATGGGAAGGGGTTAAACTTTACAACCAAACATACAACAGCAAATATGCTTGGTAGTCAATTGTGATTACGTACATGAAAAGTGTTTGAAATTAACCCTTTCCAAAATGATAGAAAAAGCAACCAAAGTTAGCTAATTTTGGCATTTTCAAACAGTACTCTTATCCTCGCCCTCATTGTGCTTGAGGGTTAAATCTGAGATTAAAAAGTGAATAGTAACTTTCTTCCGCAATCATGGTTGCATCAATACAAACCAAAATAATTCTTACAACAACCTTGTTATTAGAGAAATTTGCCCTTGAAGTTGGTCATTTTTGAAGAAAAAATCTATATTCATGTCATTTTTGGCCAGTGGGGGTTAATGTTGAAAGATTTGAGTGGTGATTATGGTGTATCATATTATGCTCTAAAAGTGTAGAAAATTTGAGCTAAATAACTGTAAACAATTTTGAGATATTCGAAAAATGGTGAAATTTTGAAGGTTTTGGCAGAATATTTTGAAAATATGCATTTTCACAGATATGACGATACGATACCGCATTTCACCAGATTTTATGACATTACAGAAGTGTGCCAAATTTGGTCAAAATTGTACAGCTTGTTTTCGAGCAGTTCAACAGACAAAATTCAGGGAGGAAGAGAAAAGAGAGAAAAAAAAAAAAAAAAAAAAAAAATTTTAAAAAAAAGAATAACAAGAGTCTTTCCCAAACTGTATTTGGGAAAGCCTAATAAGAGCAAATAATTTGTCCTCTGAGTACCAATGTGTTCTATGTGCTAGTAGGCACATGGAAAACATTGGAACTCAGGGGACGATATGTCAACAAAATACTGTTTACCCATTTCCTTAACGACCCAAGAGATGTAACGCTATCCGTTGTCTTCTGAGATTATAAAAACAAAATAATTATCATGAATTTGGTCCAAGTGATTGTGGAGCTGAGAAATGCATCCACAAATTTATTTCCACTATGCTTGTATTGTTTCAAATGGGACAAAAAATGCTATCTCCGCCAACATGTCTGGTATATGGAGATTTAATACCTGGATGTCTCATTTAAACACGTCGCCTGCAGCTCAGAGTTTAAAAACCGACATCCAGGTATTAAATCTCCATATACCATACATGTTGGCAGAGATAACTTATATTATCACATTTCATTTTTGATGGGTTAGATTCTACAAGGTTGCCGAGAGGAGAGCAGACAGAAAGTTACGACACAACCGCACCACAGGCACGTAAAGGTCAAAATTCTCTGTCCACTTTACTGTATCTGCCACATCCAGTTTTGAGATATATGGAGAACCTATAGAAATGTTTGTATGTGAAGAAGTTATGGAAATAATTAATAACACAGCTGAAACTCTATCATCTGATTAAGTGTTGGAAAGACCGCTTGGAGTTAATTTTTGTATGCCAGATCATACAGAACATCATTAATACAACAAGCAACAGTCAGAAATTTGGCTTTAGCTCAGATGACCACATTAATTCCATTATTGTGATTGAGATAGCTACAGAAAAACAAATAGAGTGATAATGGCAGCAACTCTAGATATAAAGCAAAGCAGGAAATCTAAAGACATCATCAAGGATTTGCCAACCCTTTACCAAAAATTTTAAGAAAAGTAGATTTACAAAGCAGCACTCATACAAGTAATCAAATCCTTCAATTTGTACGATATAAGACAAGTAAGTATCCACTGGGTGTGTTACGTTTCTTTGGAAACCGCCTACCAATTTTATAGAATTTGCTTTAAAAATTCTCATAATTATCTTGTACATACGTTTCATTTTCAGATTTTGGGTATTAATCCTCAATTTAATGAATAAAACAAACAGAAAACCACGCGATGTTGTTTTCATTTTTTTTTTTGTACAGGTTACTCTCGAAAGTTGAAGCCAGAAATGGACGTAAGTATGTCAATCAGCACTGCAAACCACCCCCTTGAAAACAGACAAACATGGCCTGTTTAAAAATAGCTGTTTTTTTTTTTTAAATATGTACATTTTTACGAATATATAAAACAAAATATAGCTTCACACAAACTCAATAAAAAAAATCATAATATGAAGACCAGATAAAATTTACACAGAGAAATATGAATAACAAAATAGTTGCCTCCCTTGGTAACATTCGAAAAATTGATTTCACATTGAAAGTCATAATTTCACATGTTGCAGGTCATGATGAAATGATAAATGAGCATGTTTTATTGAACCAATAAGTCATAAATCATATCTCTGGTTATATTGTTGTATAATTCTCAAATACCAGAGTTGTAATTATTTTTTATTTTTAATTACCACTTTCTCATTAATTTCTGAACACCCGTTTTTCACAATGAGTTGTGCACCGCTCAAAAGTGGCAGTGTTCAATCAGTATCTTTCTGATGATATTCAACCACTGTGAAAACTATATGTTGTGGACGTGTTTCAGACAACTACTGACAGCAGTCTGCACACCCATTTGAAACAAGTGACAGCTTCCAAAACGAGTACATCATTTATCGCTCAAAATAAAAGCCAGTGATTTCGGACCAAACACGACAATTTGAGTCCGAAATTTTATAGGCAACGTTTAGGATTTGAACTTTGTTTCCCCCTCTCATCTGGGGGTTATAAGGTATCAGGCTGTCGCCAGTAGTAGCAGGCATAGTATACAACATAATTATGCCTATATTACGTGGAAACAAAGGATCCCGAGTGTCGTTACGATACAGCATTGTACTCGACATTTTACCCACCAACTTTTCTGACTGATCATAGTATGATCAGCGGGGGGAATGGGTACGGTCGACGGACCCGCTGCCGGTCTAGCGGAAACCCTGATATGAAATAACTTGTCTATTAAGATTTGATTTGAGAATCGATTCAATATCGATATCAGAGCCAATTCGATTTAAGATTTGATTCAGAAAAAAATGTTTGATTCGCAGATCCCTAAGCAAGAAAAACTCTTTGTACTAGACAGCTGCATAACGGAGTGACTCCAAACACACTGTACAGTTGTCATGACAGGAGGACCTTGCCAGAACAAACAATTATTTGGTGGCTTTAGTAGATGAAATGAGGAAAGAAATATCAGACATCCTTTGTTTAACACCAAATCAAGCATCAACTGAAAAACAATTGATTCCACAAGCTTCAAATAAGTTATAACAAGAACTATTGTTGAAGGCAATTATACCTTTGCTGCAGTGCTGGACCAATGAAGCATAAATGAATTAAAAACAAAGTAAGGACCAAAAATCACGAAAAATTGACAAAATAAAGACTGCAACTCTGGTGAAAAATAAGTGAGCAACTTTTTATATAATGTGCAGGAGTAGCTTGTCACAAGGATCCCTCATACCAAATTTCATTGAAATCCATCCACTCACTGCTGAGATATCACTGCAGATGTGGATGGATGGATGATGGATGGATGGATGGATGGATGGATGGATGGATGCCTTTGAGAGTGAGGGTATAATACAAAAAAATGCATGTGTTTCAAGTACCCATTCCATCGTAGAACTAAGTTTTCAAAAGTGCAAAGATCTTAAAAACAGAGATGAACAACTGTAATCAACTTTTCCAATAGCTCATTCAACAAGAGGCCCCAAGGGGCCCTGAGGGCACTCATCTGACATGGTAGCCTAAATATCAACCCAGAGAATTGATTTCAACAAGTTGCATCTGCTCCTCCTAAGAAAAGCTTATACCAAATATCCAAAGATTCTGACCAGTGGATCTAAAAAAAAAAAAAGAAGATTTTTAAAGAATATTCCTCATATAGAACTAAGCTATAATTCGGGCTCCCACAGGGAGCCCATATATGAACCCAGGGACATGGGTTTAACAAACTTGAATCTCACCCCCCTAAGGATGCTGCACACCAAATATCAAAACATTCCAACTGCTGGATCTGAAGAAGAAGATTTTTTAAAAAAATTCCTCATTTTGAAGTAAGTTACAATTCAAGCTCCCACAGTGAGTCCAAATATGGACCTAGGGACATGGCTTGAACAAACTTGAATCTCACCCCCTAAGGATCCTGCATATCAAATATCAAAACATTCCAACTGCTGGATCTGAAGAAGATTTTTAAAGAAAATTCCTCATTTTGAACTAAGTTATAATTCGGGCTACCACAGTGACCCCAAATATGAACCCAAGGACTTGGCTTGAACAAACTTGAATCTCACCCCCCAAAGCATGGTGCATACCCAATATCAAAAGATTCTGCCTGCTGGATCTTGAGAAGAAGATTTTCAAAGAAATTTGCCTGAAATGCACTAAGTTCGAATTCAAGCTTCTTTAGTGAGCCCAAGTATGAATCCAGGGAGCTGATTTGAACCAACTTGAATAAGATCCACCCCACAATGTTGCATACCAAATATCAAAAGATTCTGCCCGCTGGATCTGGAGAAGAAGAGTTTTTAAGAAATTTGCCTGAAATGCACTAAGTTCGAATTCGGGCTTCTATAGTGAGCCCAAATATGCATCCAGGGGGCCGATTTGAACAAACTTGAATCAGATCCACCCCACAATGTTGCATACCAAATATCAAAAGATTCTGCCTGCTGGATATGGAGAAGATTTTTGAAGAAATTTGCCTGAAATGCACTAAGTTCGAATTCAAGCTTCTATAGTGAGCCCAAATATGAATCCAGGGGGCCGATTTGAACAAACTTGAATCAGATCCACCCCACAATGTTGCATACCAAATTTCAAAAGATTCTGCCTGCTGGATCTGGAGAAGATGATTTTTTAAGAAATTTGCCTGAAATGCATGAAGTTCAAATTCAGGCTTCTATAGTGAGCCCAAATATGAATCCAGGGAGCCGATTTGAACAAACTTGAATCAGATCCACCCCACAATGTTGCATACCAAATATCAAAAGATTCTGCCTGCTTGATCTGGAGAAGAAGATTTTTGAAGAAATTTGCCTGAAATGCACTAAGTTCGAATTCGAGCATCTATACTGAGCCCAAATATAAACCCAGGGGGCCGATTTGAACAAATTTGAATCAGATCCACCCCACAATGTTGCATACCAAATATCAAAAGATTCTGCCTGCTGGATCTGGAGAAGAAGATTTTATAAGAAATTTGCCTGAAATGCACTAAGTTCGAATTCGAGCTTCTATACTGAGCCCAAATATAAACCCAGGGAGCTGATTTGAACAAACTTGAATTAGACCCACCCCACAATGTTGCATACCAAATATCAAAAGATTCTGCCTGCTGGATCTGGAGAAGAAGATTTTTGAAGAAATTTGCCTGAAATGCACTAAGTTCGAATTCGAGCTTCTATACTGAGCCCAAATATAAACCCAGGGAGCTGATTTGGACAAATTTGAATCAGATCCACCCCACAATGTTGCATACCAAATATCAAAAGATTCTGCCTGCTGGATCTGGAGAAGATGATTTTTTAAGAAATTTGCCTGAAATGCATGAAGTTCAAATTCAGGCTTCTATAGTGAGCCCAAATATGAATCCAGGGAGCTGATTTGAACAAACTTGAATCAGATCCACCCCACAATGTTGCATACCAAATATCAAAAGATTCTGCCTGCTGGATCTGGAGAAGAAGATTTTTGAAGAAGTTTGCCTGAAATGCACTAAGTTCGAATTCGAGCGTCTATACTGAGCCCAAATATAAACCCAGGGGGCCGATTTGAACAAACTTGAATCAGATCCACCGCACTATGTTGCATACCAAATATCAAAAGATTCTGCCTGCTGGATCTGGAGAAGAAGATTTTTTAAGAAATTTGCCTGAAATGCACTAAGTTCGAATTCGGGCTTCTATAGTGAGCCCAAATATGAATCCAGGGGGCTGATTTGAACAAATTTGAATCAGATCCACCCCACAATGTTGCATGCCAAATATCAAAAGATTCTGCCTGCTGGATCTGGAGAAGAAGATTTTTGAAGAAATTTGCCTGAAATGCACGAAGTCCGAATTAGAGCGTCTATACTGAGCCCAAATATAAACCCAAGGGGCCGATTTGAATAAACTTGAATCAGATCCACCCCACAATGTTGCATACCAAATATCAAAAGATTCTGCCTGCTGGATCTGGAGAAGATGATTTTTTAAGAAATTTGCCTGAAATGCACTAAGTTCGAATCCGGGCTTCTATAGTGAGCCCAAATATGAATCCAGGGGGCCGATTTGAACAAACTTGAATCAGATCCACCCCACAATGTTGCATGCCAAATATCAAAAGATTCTGCCTGCTCGATCTGGAGAAGAAGATTTTTTAAGAAATTTGCCTGAAATGCACTGAGTCCGAAATCGGGCTCCTATACTGAGCCCAAATATGAACCCAGGGTGCCGATTTGAACAAACTTGAATCAGATCCACCCTACAATGTTCCATACCAAATATCAAAAGATTCGGCCTGCTGGATCTGGAGAAGAAGATTTTTTAATCTTTTTCCCATTGCCTACAGTGTTAAAAAGTGCTGACTCAGCACTTTTTCAAAAGTCTTGAAAAAAGAACCTTGTGATCAAACCGATAGGGATTTTTTTTAACCACTCTATTCCACTGGATAAAAGTAAGTTTATACAAAACAAGAATTCTCCGTGCCGTGTAGTTTTGGAGATATGGCAGTTTTAAGGTTTTTCCTATTTTTAGCTCCCGAGGTTCCCACGGGGTAATGAGAAATTTTTCTTTTGCATCAATCACCTACTTATGACCCATTATCATCTCATATCAAATTTGGTTCAAATCGACCTCACGGTTCTGAAAATAGAAATTTTAGGCGTGGCCAAAATTTTTGCCCCTCCCATAACGAAGGCAAATAATGCCCAACAAAATTCTCTTGAACAAACTTGATTCTAAACCTCAAAAGGACTCTGTATACCACATATCAAGTCTCTGCTACTGGTGGTTTATTAGAAGAAGATTTTCAAAAAATTTGGCCATTTTTTCCCCACACCTCTGCTCAATATGAGCCGAAACCCATTTTGGATAAAAATCAAAATGCCCCTATATAACCACTACTTACATGAAATTTAATTAAAATGCGGCCAGTGGTTTAGGAGAAAGAGGCTTAAACACCACCTTCAAGACGGACAAAGGACGAAGAGTGATAAGAAAAGCTCCCCCTGACTTTCAGTCAGGTGAGCTATTAAATATATCCATCAATGCTCCATATAATATATAAGTCATCCAGGTAAAAGTAACAGTGTTGTTAAAAATGTTAAAAATTCAAAGTGCAAAATTGGAAGAATCCTTCTTGATTTAAGGGAAGACGAGAGTGACTGATCACCAAATAACTGAAGCTCTCAATCAGTTCCAGAGGACTCCTCTCTTCAACAGCAAGATCTTCATTCTCTTCAAATTTCAAACTTGTCTTCATTTTCAGAATCACTAGTATCATTCACTATTCACTACCATCTTCAACTTCTTCACTGCCATCACCAGTCTCCTCTGCTTCAAGCAGTGAAGGGGGGGGGGGGGGGTTGAAGCCAGAGGTAGTGGTGATAAAACTAGCAATTCTGGAAAAGAAGACAAGTTGGAAGCAGGTTTGGGTTTTCACACTTCTCTTAGGTAACCAACTATTCCATATGGAGATGGCAAATTGCTAATAAAATGTTCATTTTCATGAAAATAAATGCATCTTGTTACTCTAGTAAATTTACTTGATATTACCCAGGCCATTTCCAGGTTCTGAGTGCTATTTTTCCCGTTCCCAGTTACCAGAAAACAGCGACTATATTAAACCTTAATTATGTTTGAGAAATCCATAAAAATCAGCTCATAAATGTAAGTGGAGTTGCACATACAAGAATTTCAAATGAAAACTATATTAAATCTTCAAAGTTCAAGAGGAGATAACCAGGTCAAAATCATCACAAATTGAAAATCTGGAAGTAGGTTAACCCTTTGGACCCTAGTGGTATCTTCCATATCAGTTCAATGGCAGCAACGGGAAGAGTCCATATTCTTTATTTGGGGGTAGACCAATTGATATTTTCAATGTGCAGCCCCGAGGCAGCACGTTGAAAATATTGATTGGCCTACACCACACCTTCACTCAAAAGTCACCCTACTTAATGAAATTATGAAGTATCATGTTACTGGGCCAGAAAAGTGGCCTCTGGGGTTCACAGGGTTAATGTACACTTGGTAGTGTTCATTGCAGGGCTTGCCTTGAGTCGGGGCTGATCAGCTCAGGCCCCGAGATGAGCTCTGAGGAGCACTTGCTGGGGGCTTTTTTTCAAGCCCCGACATTTTCCACAAAAAAGCACTAACAATAATGGACAAAATGGAAAATCAGCCCCGAAAAGGCTCCGACCTCAATATGTGGGGTACTTTTTTTAGGCCCCGACCATTTTACTCAAGGCGAGCCCTGTGTTCATGTTTGAAAAGTTTCATCAAAACCGGCTCATAAATGTTGAAGTTGAACACATAACAATCTCAACAGAAATCTATATTAAATCTTTGAAATCCTAAGAGATAATCGAGTTAGAATAGTCAAAGATTGATAATCTGGTAATACAGTGGAGCCCACTTAATTGGATACCTTATAATTGAATAACCCTTTTAACTGAATATAATTTCCTAACACAAAACCATGTTAATTGAATATAGGTTAAAGAGTAAACTCCTGTTAATTGAATAAAAAATATTGTAACCTGTCGAGAAATTACCCTGACCCTCCCCAGTTTTCCTTTGTTCATCGACTTATTTGGTTTCAGTACAGTACATCTTTATATATAACTTATATATATAACTTATATATATAACTTAGTATTTATTCTATTATATCTTGTTTGACAGCTCAATGAGCTCTTTAATAGAGCTCACTAAGCACTGTCAAACAAGATATAATAGAATAAATGCCAAGTTATATATAAAAGCCTGTACTGGATGTACTATGTTTATCTCTAGAATATAGAAAAGTAACACAATCCTTGTTAACTGAATATTCCTGTTAACTGGTAAAGTGCTGAGTTTTTTCTGACAACAAATCAAAGCTCAGCCTATACTGCTCTATTACATTTAATTGGATAATGCCTTATAGGCACTATCCAATTAAATGTCAGAGATCAAGGTATTGTATAAAAAATCTTGATTCATATCAGGGACAATAAAGGCTTCCTCAGGCAGAATGTAGCTACAGACAGTTATTGCCTGTCACTCTTAGTAAAGCCCAAAATAGGGCTTCCAGCACTCTACCAGTTAATTGAATCATTTTCATTTGGCAAAGTGGCTATTCAATTAACAGGGTTCCACTATATGCACATGTTCACCAATGAAGGAGCATATTCTTTCCATAATGCAACTATGACCTTTGTCAAACAAGACTGAATTGGACAAATTCCTACTTGCATTATAGGAGAAATTTGCAGTTTAAAAGTTTGATTTAACCCTTTGAACCCTCATTTCCTGGAATGGTATCACCTTTGTGTACACTTACAGTGAGATGGGTCAGTCCAATACCAAATACACAGGGAGAATAAAACAATATCTGCAGTCTGCGGCCAGCCGTTTTCAGACTGCAGTTATTATTTTATCACCAATGCCACGTGTATAGACCTCTTATAATAAGACAAAGATGGGGCGAAATTATGCCTTGAAC
This sequence comes from Pictodentalium vernedei, assembly GCA_031216915.1. NCBI lineage: Eukaryota > Metazoa > Mollusca > Scaphopoda > Dentaliida > Dentaliidae > Pictodentalium > Pictodentalium vernedei. The sequence goes on from CM062288.1 coordinate 272,710,127, forward strand.
TGAAAAATTGATCTTGCGAGTTCAAATGGCTAATCGGTGTGCTGTGGATTAAAAAAGGTTCTAACTTTGATAGATGATTAACTTGCCATATTGAAAACTTGTAGTTTGGGATAATCAACAGATAATTCTAAACTTATTCTTGTGAAGTTGCTAATCTATCAAACATTCAAGCCCCTTCAAGCCATATACCAATGTTTATATGTCCATTAAACAGTTCAGTAAGACTCAGAAATTTATTACTAAATATTTTTTAGAAGATGAATGTATCAAGAGTTATTTGCCTTGTACAAAGTGTTAATTTTTCTTGAAAAAAATCAGTGGCAAATGTTACCAAATTTGAAAAATATTCATCTGATATGACCAAATTTGAAAAATGGGTTAACATTATGTGAAAATTTTTAAAAACATTAGACAAACATTTAGGACAGATTATTCAATCAGAAACATTGTACCAGACAGATATATCAAGATAGTAATACAAGCAAATGGAAAACTGTTGTTCATTTTAATATTGGAGGGCAAACTATAGTGAAATGTAATGGTCATTCTACCATTTTATTGAGGCCCGTCTATTAATACTTTCATTATAAAATGCACATAAACTTTTTTCAAAAATCATTTTCACGATAACATATTAACAAGTTTTCCAATATTTACTTATCAAATCAAGTCAATGCTGAAGCGATGACTGTGATCTGAAAAAGAATAAGATAATGAAAAACTAATTTCAAGGAAAATATGAAGAAGTTAAAACATCCAAAAGAGTAGAATAGAAGGTTTTAGAACACAACAGCAATTTTTGAAAATAATGACTTGTTTAAGATTCATGCAATGAATACTGGCATACAATTATTAAAATAGAACCACAAACTGAAACATGCACATCAATTTTTATTACAAAATCAAAACTCTTGATAGGAACAATATCCAATTATTGTTGCATATATTAGTGAACTAACAGACAGGACCTCAGCTTGACAGACATAGATAGTTAAGCTATCAATCAACTTTGCCTGGTCAAAGGAATATTGGAAAGACAGATCTATTTATTTATTTATTTATTTGTTTATTTATCGGAGTTTAACAACACTTTCGACAGCCAGGGTCACCTCCTGTTGGACAGTTTCATGGGTGGAGGAAGACATAGTACCCGGAGAGACTCACCAAGCAGTGGCGAGCAACTGTCAGACTCCCCAGTGTACTAACTCCACACATGCAGGGTTAGCATTGGTTGAAGACAAGTGCACCATTGATGTGCGTACGCCTTAGTACACAGTGCCACTGTGTCCTCACGTTGGCAATCGGGATTAGGTGTCTTGCCCAAGGACACAATGCAATCACCCGATGTGGATCGAAGAGAGAACCTTTTGGTTTGAAATCCAATACCGCAACTAGAAAGGCAGATAAACTTGCATTAAGTAATTGTATCCCAATAAATAGAATTCTGTATACAAAACCTACGGTACCTGTACCATAAATATGGACAAATTCAAGTTTTTTTAATACATTTTAACTGAACTAATGTTTAATACAAATATTATTATATCCTTGGTACTTCATTTCTTTTATGTCATCTCTTTATAAGGCCCCACAAAGTAGATCATCTGTTTCTCATCTCATTTTTTGTGTAAGCGGGCGGGTGTTTTCATATTTTTTTTTTATATTTCTAATTATTTCTTTGCCATAAAAAGTTTGTGTTCTTGGTTTGTTTTATGTTTTAGGCGTCATAATCTACAGAATAGCATGGGTGGTGGTGTATTTCATCCCTTCAGTGCAACAAGGCTTTGCAATGCTTTAGCATTGCAAAGCCTTGTTGTACTCAAGTGACATTTATTTATTTATTTATTTATTTATTTATTTATTTATTTATTTATTTATTTATTGGGGTTTAAGGTCACATACTTGTGCACAGTGGCTAATCGTGACCGTGACAGTTGTATGGGTGGTGGAAACCGGAGTAACTCGAGGGACAAATTTATCAAACTAATTAACTTGGGTAAAATATCAAGACATAACCATTTCATTTTCATTTTTTTAAGTTTGCATTGGTAATGGTGATCTTCAATTTACTTGCAGATGACTGTTAAAGGAGAGTTTTTCAAAAGTCAAATGAATAATTTTCCAATCTTATGAATATTTTTGCTTTGTCGCATCCTGCCCATTTGTCAAATAAAGAATTGTAAGAGTGACCAATGGGGCAATTATACTGTAATTTCAGCAGGTATATTGACCCTTTACCTAAACAGTGATATTCACAAAATTCACCATTCAATTTTCATTACTTTTTTCATTTTTTGTCACAAAACACTGCTTATAACCTGTCATTGGAACAAGCTCATTGTGCACATTCTAATTAGGGGTTATATTTATTTATTGGTCTTTAAGGTCACATCATGACCTTGACAGTTTTACAGGTGGAAGAAGCCAGAGTACCCGGAGAGAACCACCGAGCAACTGTCAGCTCTCCAACCTACTAACTCTACACAAGCAGGGTTAGCACTGTTTGAAGACAGGTGCACCATCGACGTGCAGTACGCCTTAGTACACAACACCACTGTGCCACCATGTGGGCAGTGAGGGAGGGGGGGGGGGGGTGAAGTGTCTTGCCCAAGGACACAACGTGGTTGCTGCAGGTGGGATTCAAACCAAGGACCTCTCAGCTTGCAGCCCGCATCTCTACCTACTGAGCAACCGCGCCCCTATTCTCTTCAGTAGTCAAGACCATGCATATTACTTGAACTGATAAAACTGTCGTGTGCAATGAAGCTGGTATGACTGCAGTGATATAAATGATAAATATGGATAAATTATACAAAAAGCAAACACTCTTATTTAAAATGTGACAATTCAAAGGAATTATCTGTCGTTTTATCAGAGTATGAATGTGGGATAAGCATGCTGAGTTTGTATAAAGTACTATACACTTCATACAACTTAACATGCCCGCCCATCCCACATTCATTCTTCGATAAAGCAATAGATAAATTATTTCATTTCTTATATATGACAAATATCTGCCAAAAACAACTCTCTTAAATTTCCCCAAACCGGTAACATGAAATAAATGCTGCCTTTTACATATCGTTCAGTTTGGCCCCCACGAATAACATGAAAAACAAATATCTTAGCTACTGAGTTCAGTAACTACTTTATCAGGTGCAGGCCTGTTGTTTTAACACAAGTGATTGCCCTCTTCCTCTATGGCTGCATGATTTGAAATTAAGTAGAGTGGCAAATGCCTACCTACAAAATCACCTTAGGATTCTCAAAGATGTGTTCATAACAAAAATGTAATGGAAATATGCGGAGTCTTTTAACAATTTCAAAAATTCTTGAGAGTTTGTACGACACAGAACACCTTGAGAGACTGGCAGCTTTGCTGTGATTTCTAGCCAAGACTTGACTAGAAACCACTGCCAAGTACATATAAGCTGACGACTATACAACAGTACCTATTCTTGCTCATATTTTAAAGTATCTGTTCTGAGACCACAGAGTTTGTCAAAGTCAGATCAAGAACTTTTATGCCTAACAGCTTCCAATAGATACTATTAAAGAAAACCCTATGGTATACAGATTACCATTATAATCAAATAACTGTTATCTTATAGAGGCAGTTGCCATCCTGCACTTTTTCACGGGGAGACATTAGTCACTCTCCTGCTGTTTTCCAAATGACAGGTCTGCAAGTGCATCAGCCATGTCCAGACAGAAATATTTTCAATTGAGAATATGAAATAAACTCAGGGTCACCTTTAACACAGATCTTCTGTAACTATACCATATTTTGTGAGAAAACACGCTTCATGCAATTTCACACTTTGAAAACTGGTCATTGTGAACTTAAAAATACTTCTCACTACTTGATGTACTTTCCTGTAGTTCTTGAAACACGAAAACCTCACACTTCAAACACTTCTCACTCAAATACTGAAGGGGTACAGTATGCACAAAAGGTAGTGAAATTTAGATATCACAGACTTTGTTAGTGGAGATATTTTTTATTAACCAACTACTCAATTCATAGATTCTGTGGATTCAAACAGGGTTTGCATGCCAACCATACGGGATTCAGTGACATGTTTCTAATGCTACAAGTTCAGGAAGAGTTAAAAAGTTGGAAAACTGATCAAGCATCTTTTTCTCTTCATTAGGAAAATAAACGGAAACTAATTCATAATCAGAAAAGTCTGGTACTGCTTTTCATTACTATTTTCCAGGCAAGAGTGAGTTTCTCTAGTGCTTTAGATATCCAGACCTTTACCCAGTCAAATCAAACCATCTTCATAGTAACATTATTACTGGAATACCCAAAATCTCTATACAGTGGAGGGCAATTACATGGATATATTTAACTGAACAATCCTGTTTATAATTGTATAAAACTTTCAAACATCTAACCTTTTGCCATGCAAAGAATTACTCTGACATCAACTGAATTCCCCACGTTGAGAGACCTATGCAGTCTCAGCACATCAAATTTAACCCCCTGCACACTGATGTAATTTTCAGAAGCAAATGTTTCCCATACTGCAAATAAGGATTTAACCCTTTACCTAACATGAAAAGCAGACGACTCTTGCAAAAAAAATTCTTGAATAACTAAATTTTTTCATTTTTTGTCTCAAAAACATAGGTTATGACCCCCCGTTAGAACGAGCTCGATGAGCTCGTTCCAACGAGGGGTCATAACCTATGTTTTTGCTTAACAAATGGATTGCTTAACACCTATTGGTCACAGATAGAAAAGTGCCCCTGCTTCTGCATCTGGTGGGGACATTCTGTTATAACAGGCAATTCTCAACAAAAACTTGTTTCTCAAAAGTGTTCATTTTTCCCCGTGCCTGGCAGTCACCAATTTTCCTTTTTATAGTATATAGTTTGTTTACACAAAACAAATATATCTATTAATGTATATTGGTCTATGGTTCCAGATTTTAAACACAGAAAAACTTAATTAATGGAAGCGCTGAGAACATGCAACTGCTTGAATTTAATTTTATATTGCCTATGTCAAGCAGGAATTCTACCAGGCATTGTGCTAGGTCCGAGACACTGAAGTGAATCAAGTTTTCTGAAGTTGACCCCATTGGGAATCGATCTCAGATCTATGGCACCCAACCATATACGTTCTGCAACCATACCAACTGGGCATTAGCAACCCCCGAAAAGGTAGCAGTTAACTCAGTCAGTATGTCAGTTCACAATCACCATTGCATTCCTGAATTATTTGGAATTGATTTTGTTGTGATTCCTGATTGTCTACATAGCAGCTGTATTTATTTGGAATGGACATTTTCTTGTTCTTAACCAACAAATACAGGTGTGATGTAGACAATTACGAATCACTGCAAAAACAATTTCAACAAATTCAGTAAGGAAAATTGTCAATTCACGAATATCGGTCTGGGGGTGGGTCGTAAATGTGAACTAACATCCTGGCTGAGTTAATTACAACCACTTTTTTTTTTTTTTTTTTTTTGGGGGGGGGGGGGGACAGGTGGGGGGGGGGGGGGGGGGGGTTATTGGGTGCATTAGAAATGAAAGTGACTCCATCAGGGTCAACTTTCAAGTTGAGTTTTCAGTCCAGTGTCTCAGATCTCACATAATATCTAGTGGAATTCCTGCCTGACATAGGCAATATATAATTATGAATGTATATGTACAAATTTTCCACGGCAATAAAAAGTGAGAGCTCACAGTGCCTTTTAGTTGTTATTGACGAAAAACAAGTGCTGATATTGCATAGTTGATACAATGATACAGTGGAGCCCACTTAATTGGATATCTCTTAACTGAATAACCCTGTTAATTGAATATATTTCCCAACACAAAACCATTTACCATACTTCCAGTACAAATCTGACCTGTTAACTGAATATAGGTTATAGAGTAAACTCCTGTTAATTGAAAAAAAAATTTTGCAACCTATCAAGAAATTACCCTAACCCTGCACTGTTTTCCTTTGTTAAAAGACCTATTTGGCGTCAGTATATCCAATGCAGACATTTAATCTATTATATCTTGTTTGACAGATCTCCTGGAGCTCTGTCAAACAAGATATAATAGAATAAATGCTAAGTTTATGTCTAGAATACCAGAAAGTGACGCAATCCCTGTTAATTGACACTCCTGTTAATTGAATAATTTTCAATGGCAAAGTGGCTATTCAATTAACAGGGTTCCACTGACTAGTTTTAATGTCTGGCTTACCAAGAACACCATAACATTTTAAAATGAGAATGTGTTGAACATAAATATCTGCTTTCATTTGTCAAATATCACTGATGGGAGGAGTTGCATGCATGGATAAGTTTGACGACATCTTGAAAGGACAGATTTAATTAAGCTGTTTTTCACTGATGTTCAAGCAATCAAGTTGTATAGAGATCTGTGGTATTATGATTTTAGCAGTGAGGAGTATTCCTGCTGATGAAGGGACTTCGATCCAACTATTCTTTCTGCAAAATAACACCCCCTTGACTACACATCAGCAGTGATAATAAAATTGGATGAGCAGTTCTGTTATGAAGCAGAACCTGTTAAAATAATTTTGGGGTCATGACAAGAGAATTTTGTATCCAATTTGTCCTATTATGAAAATTTCATCATCTGACATCATGTTTTGGGATTTTCACTAAAAATAATGTAATGTGTTGGAATTACCGACAATAAAAAACAGTAGTAAAAATTTTTTTTAGCTTCTCCAATAAATTATTTCAGCATGGTCTGTAAGCTTTCCAGCAAACTTAATTTATTATTTCAAGAAAAATGATTTTATGATATGGCAATGCATGAAAAAGTTGAACATATCTGAAATTCCTGGCCCTGGGCCTGTCAATCTGAACAAACAGAACACCATCCACAACATCAAAAGAGGCAAAGCCATAAGAGTTTATTGCCCTGTCCCACATTCGTTCAAAATCCCAAACATAACCGGCATTTGGACAAATATTCTGCTGTGTTTTGTGTAAAAATACGCATAGAACCAGGCATGCAAAAATGTTTCGAATAATTTTGTGAATAGTTTCAAATGTTGAAGAGGACAGGTGTAATCATGTAGTGGCAATATGTATACTACTGACTCTTGGAGAGAGAGCAAGCAGATAAGTGATACTGATACACTAATCTCTTTGCTGCCAATATAAGCTACCAGTCAGAAAGTATTGTAGAATAACTACAGGAAAATTTCCTTCATTTTGAGGTGTGAATGAATGTCTGACTTCCCAATATATGAACTCTGCACAAGCAGGGTTAGTATTGGTTAAAGGCAAGTACACCATCAACTATTTGTAACTATACAGCCCACTTTATATGACTTAAGCAGGCCTGGCATTCTGAAAAATGCAGGAGGGCAAAAAATCGCTCTCCTCAATCAGCTTAGGAGAGCAATTATAGATTTACACAGCATTTTAAGTATTCAGTTGAACGAATTCATTGAAACTGAAACCAACAGACTATTACATCAGTGATTTTATTAACTTTACTAAGGTAAAGCGAAATCTCTTAGACATCTAGATGTCTCACTCAACAACCGAACACACACTTGACAAGACCTGTGTGTGTACCCAGACCTGTTGTCCAAGAAAGTCATACGCCTACCACTACCACCTTCAACCCCCCAAGGGGGGTTGAAGGTGGTAGTGGTAGGCGTATGACTTTCTTGGACAACAGGTCTGTTTGAATCTACAGTCACATCCTGGTGCAAGTGCTTCAAGTGACAGGATAGTAGTAATGGTAGTATATTATAGTGTCAATATCCCTTGAATAATTACCCCTCAAACTGTGATGTCAGTTGTTGAACTTGAAACTGACAGAAAAAAAAATATTGCTGTGACCCATTTTGCTTCAAATGATTGCAACTGTGTTTGGGTATGGTTGCAGCCATTACCTTTTACCACTAAACCACTTTCAAAATGAAATTACGTGATGTTATGTGACTTCGAAGTTAAATTACATTTTTGCTTTACAACAAAAATTTAATATGAGCATAATACATGTAATCTCAATCATCCCAGACCAAAATATTTAGGAGGGCAATTTTTCGCTCTCCTTAATTCTTTCAGGAGGGCAGTAAGGAGAGCTAAAAAATCGCTCTCCTGAAAGTGCCAAGCCTGCTTAAGATAAAAGGTGATGATTACAGGTCCTATTTTACCAGTATTATTATTATTTATTATTATTATTTATTGGTGTTTAATCCTTTACCCAACGCAGAGAATATAAAAATTTATTATTTTAATTGCTATTTTTTTAATTTTTTAAAAAAATTTCAACAAAACCATATCATGTGACCCATCATTGGATCGAGCTCATCGAGCTCGTTCCAATGAGGGGTCACATGATATGATTTTGCTGAAATATTTGAAAAAAAAAAAAAAAAAAAAAATTTCAACTGGTCAGTTTGTAAATTACACGGGCAAATGCGGACGATTCGTTAGGTAAAGGGTTAAGGTCACATATTTTTGCACAATGGCTAATCATGACCACAACATGAGTGTCAACTCACGACCAGGGGTGAGCGTTAATAAGCCATGTTGCCCATTTTAGAGAGGGTTGCACCTCCCAAGCATTGGTGACTGGGTCCTATTTTACCAGTAAAGCAGAACTTGATTACTGCAGTAAACAAGCACTAAGCCATTTAGAAGGGATTTCCAAAGTGTGAAGTCATGATGTTATTTCACAACAAAAATGAGCAGCTCATAAAGTATTGTTGTGTGTTAGTTAACTTGTCTGTTTGTGATCAAATATAACTTCATGATCACATATTCACACTGCCTGCGGCTTCATGTTTAATCAGCCTTGTTTGTTTAATGATAATACTCAGCCTGATACTGATTCTGACGATGATCTAATGTGTAGAGTATGCAATGAAATATTGACCTTTCACTTCATTTCAAAATCATAAAAGAATTTTGTGAAATAAAATTGTGATTAGATTCAATTATGATGTAAAATATGTCGAAGAACTATAATTATGAAATACAACCATAGGTATGCAGCAAAGAAAAAAAATTATTAATTTATTTATTTTCAGACAAGGACACCACATGTGGTCCACCTTGTTTGGCGAGCTAGTTTCAAGGTCATATATCTCTGTTCTCCATTTTAGAGGACTTTCACCCCAAGCATTGGTGACTGGGTCCTATTTTACCAGTAAAAGAGAGCTTGTTTACCACAGTAAGCAAGTACTGCTTCACTTCCCAGGGTTCTCAGGGGGGGGGGGGGGGGGTATAACTTATTTCAAACAGGGTGTATCATGTTCTCTTGAAGAAAAACTGTTCTGAAAATGACATTCAGTGATGAATAAATAAAAAAATTTAATGGAATATATCTGGCTCTGACTCTGCTAACTCACATATGTGCACCTGGTCAAATTGTGATTGCTTCTTGACCTATGCACTATTATTGGTGATTACTGACTAAGGAAAGCAATGGTCCTACTTGAGTTTTGAAGAGGCAGAGAAAAACTTATTACTTTATAAACTATATGGATATCCAAACTGAACAGCTGATCCTTTTATTATACTAAATTAAATGGTGGATTTGTTTTTCCAAGTAAAGTCTCCAACCCCAATAGCCTTATGAGAAAACAACAGAAAGAATTAGAGTATGGAGTATTAGATTATTTTTTGTGAGATGAAATTTAGTCATTCATACAGAATTGCCTTGTCACAATTTACTGGATTGCCTACAGACATTCATAAATAAATGTTATCATATTAATCCCCTGCACACTGATGTCAAAATATCCAGATTTGAACTAGCCATTTTTCCCATAATGCAACTGGGAATTTAACCAATTCAATCTTGTTTGACAGAGCTCATTGAGCTCTGTCAAACAAGATTGAATTGGTTAAATTTCTAGTTGCATTATGGGAAATATTTGCACCCTGAACTTTAGATATTTCGACATCAGTGTGCAGGGAGTTAAGCCATTTAACTGTGACAGCAACACTTTCAATTACAAGCCAGACCTTGAGCTTCTTGGACTCAACAACTTAACTCTTTATCCTATGTAGATGATATCAAATTTATTATTTTAAATATTATTTTTTTTCAAATTTTTCAAAAAAATGTCAAAACAATATCATGTGACCCCTCACAGGAACACTGACAAGCTCATTCCAATGAGGGGTCAAATGATATGGTTTTGTTGAAATTTTTTGTGAAATAATTTTTTTCCAACTGCTGAGTTTGTGTATTATGTGGGCAGATGCAGCCAATTTGTTAGGGAAAGGGTTCATACCACCAGGGTGCTGTTCTTTTATTGCCTATTTTCGGTGGCTCTCAGTGCCAGAGTAATATATGAGTCTATTTGACAATAAAAATCTGGTCACACAAACTATTATTATTCTCCCAAATGCTTTTTGGCCAATCGATTTATCGTTCTGCCCAAATTTTAATTTACACAGCCTATTCAGACAACTCTCAATGAAAACAAGTAGCCTAAGATTAATGATTAACAGTAAAGATGAAATTAAAAGGAAATTTTTCTGTGATTAATCCACAGCTTTGTTTGACTGGTATTTTAGGCAAGAGAACTACAAGTATGGTTGGTCAGGCACTGTTGATGCAAGTTAACGTTTTTAATATATTTTCCAACATTCAAGGGTCAAGTAGTATACAAAGACTGCAAAGAGTGAGCATGCACTCATAACAACTGTCAAAATAAGTAACAAACATAACACAACTAAAACAGTGAATTCTGTAGGTCTATATGTTTCCTTGTCTTTCACCCAACATATTTTGTTGACTGTCAACATCTACCAAGAAATGTAAATTTTCTTGTTTTACTTAACACAGATATAACCTGCATTAGAACAAGTTTTGTATGCTTCTGTTGTGCTTTAAGCTGCGTGTATGTTTGGAAGCTGCGTATTTTAAGCTGCGTGTATGAAATATTTTCATAACAATCAATAATGAAAAAATATAGGATGTTTTAATACTTTGATGAAAAGATATGGCCAATGGGCAATGTCTACGCATGTGTTTACCAGGTAATAAAAATCAGCTGCAGCAAAATTTTAATTAATGAAGCACCGGGTTGAACCCGGTGCTTCATTAATTAAATTTTTGATGATTATTCCTATAATTAGTATTTGGAATCTAATATTATTGCGTCTGTGGAAATATGGCCCACCCGTGGAAACTGCCCAGTCAACGGTGGCTGTACTGTATTTTCTACAACATTCTACATAATTTTGGCCCACAAGTAGCATTTCCTTTGTGGACTTCACCAGCCAATTCCACAAGCAAACATTTAAGAGACACTATAATACAGGTAATGAAAAGCAAACTTTCAAAACCCAATATGAGGATGCTATTGTATGCAATGATCCAGTACATGGTCTCATATTAATAAAAACAAAGTTTACTGGTAATCTTGACATATTGTTGTTTTGCCCCTCTGTAGGACTATTTCAGAATAATTATTAATGGTATTTGAAGGGTCTTATAGCTCTTATTCAGTTCAATTTCTACATATTCGTATTATTTACTTTCTTGAAGCAAATTTTATAATTCAATATCAAGATAGAGCTTAGTGCATACAAAAGTTACATGATTTGATAGAAAAGAATGTGTGTTGGGAAAAAGATGGAAACATATTACAGGTATTCAATGATAACTTACCTCCTAATGAACCTTCAAGGAAGACAGAATTTATATACACATGTATTTTAAATAAAATTGTCAAACCAGTATTATTAATCATAAAAACCCTTTTCAGAAGACAAACAACCTGTTCCTGAGTCTTGATTATAATTAATTATAATATCATAATAAACATAATTACCTGAATCTTCCAGTCTCAAATGCCAACCATCTCCTCCCCATCCCCCATCCCCAGAAATTAACCACACACTGGAAAGGCAATGAGCCTTATGACAAATAGAATGAACTTTTAACCTTTAAAAGTACATGTAAGTTGTTATGTGAATATGACTAGGCACAGCTAAAGCCAAAATCGAGCAAAACAAGGAACTCAAACATTGCAATGTTTCTTCCTTTTTTTCCAATACAGACACTTACTCATTCACATTCAACGCAAGCAAAGAAAATCCACTGCACAGACAAGATATAACAGGGATACCTGTTTTAGTGGCATATCCCATCTGAGCAACTCAAAATTCTGAAATTTATTCCTGAACGTTCTATCAATGAACTGTTATGTTTGTTTATTGGGGTTTTAAGGCACTTCAAACACTCATGGTTGGAGAGTTTCAATGGTGGAGGAAGCCTGAGTACCTGGAGAGAACCACCAAGCAATGACAAGTAACTGATAAACTATCCAACTTACTAACCCTGGATGAGTAGGTTTTGCATCAGCTGAAAACAAATATACCTCTGCAGCACCCTTTGCCTTAGTAAACAGAGCCACCATGTTTTGAAATAGGCAACAGGGATGAAGTGTACTGCTCAAGGACAAAACACAGATGAGTGTCACAATCGAATCTTTGACCTTTAGATCACAGGTTCAATGGTCTAACCCTTTACCCAACGTAACGGCCAAAACCGGCCAGCGCTATTCTCAAAAATCGCCAATTAATTTTCAAAATATTTTCATTTTTTGTCTCAAAAACATAGGTTATGAACCCTCGTTGGAACGAGCTCGTCGAGCTCGTTCCAACGAGGGGTCATAACCTATGTTTTTGAGACAAAAAATGAAAAAATTTAGTTATTCAAGAATTTTTTTTGCAAGTGTCGTCTGCTTTTCATGTTAGGTAAATGGCTAAACAATGCCACATTGGTAAACTGTCAACCCTTTATCAAACACTATAAGATGACACTTATAAAAAAAAAATGCACAAATTAGATTAACTAAAAACTTTTTATTTTTTACCTTAAAAACATTGCTTATAATACTCAATGGAGTGAGCACGATGTGCTCATTCCATTGAGAAGTTATAAGCTTTGTTTTTGAGGCAAAAATTCCCCCCAAAAATAACAATATTTGATTGGCAAATTTTGTGAAGAATGCTGAACATATGGCTTTTACATTAGATAAAGAGTTAATAATTCAGACAGATCGAGACAATTTGAAGAAGTGGTTTGTTTATTGGGATTTAATGACACTTTAAACAACCAGAGTCATATTGGGACAGTTTTATGGGTGGAGAAAACCTGAGAGTCTGGAGAAAATCATGGTCAGTCTGCCATGTCTTTTACTATAACACAGCGGAATGTTGTGGCTAATTATGGTAATTGTAAATTCCTTGTCTGAATAGCTCACTGACGAGAAGCATAGGTATGTGTGTAAAAATCCATCAGGCAAATTCATGACATATTCAAGCAAACATGGATCACATGATGCCCCCCCCCCTCCCATCCCCCCAATATCTGAAGATATTTATGTGCCTGACTGTATTGTGGACATATCTACAAAGTAGAAGGGTCAGTTTTTATCAAAGCATCACTGATATGGGGGTCAATAAATATTTACCAGTAGTGGGGTATTAAGTGCAATACAAATAAAGCTAATTCTTCAAGGTTCAAATCACTATGTGCTAAAGCAATATTCAAGCACCTTGGAGTACAAATAACATAGTTTTTAACCCTTTACCCAACGTAACGGCCAAAACCAGCCAACGCTATTCTCAAAAATCGCCAATTAATTTTCATTTTTTGTCTCAAAAACATAGGTTATTACACCTCATTGGAACAAGCTCGTTCCTATGAGGGGTCATAACCTATGTTTTTGAGACAAAAAATGAAAAAAATTAGTTATTCAAGAATTTTATTTGCAAGTGTCGTCTGTTTTTCATGTTAAGTAAAAGGTTAATGAAATAGGTTTCTGGCATTTTGAAGATTTTGAAGTTTATGCAAATACAATGACCAATAATCTAATATGCAGTATGTGGAGAGTGGATTGTAACAAAATCACCCACAGAGTGGAGTTTTCAGCCAAAGTATCACTTTCAAATTCTTTACATACGGACAAATTATGCAATGTTTCAGCCATTGAACCTCCAGGTTTAACACTGAGGTCCACTGGCTGGAATTTTGCTGGTGCTTGATATGCTTTGTAACAAATTTGCAGTTATAGCTTGGGTGGAATCTCCACTCTGTGGGTGATTTGGTGACAATATACTCTACACATACTGTACATTACCCATTCTGTCAAACTCATCCACTTATTCCACTCATCTACAATACTCCTCACATCAGGAAGAGAATAAGAAACACTAATAATTTTTTGTCAACCACCTGAGTTTTGAATTTCATGTATGGTGCTCAAATAAGTTATTTTTAGGGTTCGGTTTCAGTTTAGCTTTGCAGGGGGTGTGGGGAGGAACCTCGGTTTTGTTTTTTCGACAATGAACAAGCTTCAATTTCTCATGATATCTGTTAACCAAGACAATTTTTTAGGAATAAGCCAGCTTCCCGGGATGAAATGTATTGCTCACACAGTAATAGTAACCAACTTTTCGTGAAGGTATTAGTCTAGGTCGATTGGTTACCTGTTGGATTCTGAGTGTGATGTCATGATGTTTGTGGTTTTTAACAAAGCTCATGTGTACTAACATAACCAGTAAGCCGTTTCTCACCTGTAACAAAATTATAATCTGGAATGAAAGGATGCATTCTACTTTTAAGTGTGTGTGGGGGGGGGGGGGGGGTGTCTTTAGGGTAAGATTTAGGGAGAAGTCGCTTCTCCCTTCATAGCTTTAGGGACAAGAGGAGACCAAATAGGAAGAGATCATGCAAAACTGCATGAACACAATATACTTCCTGAGCACCATTTTGAGAAACATAAGCATTTTTTCCTACTAAATCTGTGCTATAATCCATACAGTACTGAGCATGTGTAGTGTGTCGGTGTGGATGCTCCACAGGACAATTATTCACCATTTAAAAAAAATATCACAAGATATACTAGAATATTTTCAATTGATGGACTACAAGTCTCACTCAATGGTACATGAGTTTAAAAGTATGTTCGTGCTTTTCTTTAGCTTTGTTCACAAAAATGGTAATTGTTAAATTGTGAGTAGGGCACACTGGATTTAGACATGTCCAAATTAGAAAAGAAGACAACCCCCAAAAAGATTAAAGTAACTTTTTTCAGGCAACACATTTTTACAGGGTACCATTTTTCAGATTTTGTAAGAAAGAGAAAGGCAAGGAAATACAGCTTATGTTTATCACCTTAGTGCAAAGTCTGGTTTGAACATCCTGGAACACTGCAGTCTATTTCATAAATTTCTGAATATACACTGGAGCCCACTTAATTAATTATATCTTTTAATTGAATAACCCTGCTAATTGTTATTTATTTATTTATTGGGGTTTAAAGTCACATACTTATGCATAATGGCTAATCGTGACCGTGACAGTTTTACGGGTGGAAGAAGCCGGAGTACTCAGAGAGAACCACTGAGCAGCGATGAGTAACTGTCAGTTACTCAACATTCTAACTCTGTTCAAGCACCGCGCAAGCAGAGTTACAGCGGTTGAAGACATGTGCACCATCGACGTGCAGTACACCTTAGTACACGGCATCATCGTGCCACCATATAGGCAAGAGGGATCAAGTGCCTTGCCCAAGGACATAACGTGGGTCAACCCGGACAGAGATTGCACTCAGGACCTCTAGCATGGAAGTCCAACAGTATAAAGGATAAAGAATAAATAACTGAATAATAAATCTTGTAATCCATTAAAAGAATTACTTGTGATATTCACTGAATTTTCCCCATTTACAGACATTCTTGGCATCAATACATCAAATATAGGCATTTGATCTATCATATTTTGTTTGACAGAGCTCATTGAGCTCTGCCAAACAAAATATGAAAGAATAAATGCTCAGTTTATAGCCAGAAGACCAGAAATGACCCAATTCCTGTTAATTGTGTACTCCAATTGAATATTTTTCTCTGGCAAAGTGGCTATTTAATTAATAGTGTTCCACTGTAATCTGATACAGTTGAGCCCACTTAATTGGATATCTCTTAATTGAATATCCCTGTTAATTGAATATAATTTCTAAACACAAAACCATTTACCATACCTCCAGTACAAATTTGACCTGTTAAATGAATATAGGTTATAGAGTAAACTCCTGTTAATTGAATAAAAAATATTGTAACCTGTCGAGAAATTACCCTGAGTCCTCCCAGTTTTCTTTTGTTTATTGACCTATTGGGCCTCAGTACATCCAATAGAGGTATTTCATCTATTATATCTTGTTTGACAGAGCTCATGGAGCTCTGTCAAACAAGATATAATAGAATAAATGCTAAGTTTATCTCTAGAATACAGGAAAAAGACACAATCCCTGTTAATTGAATACTCCATGAGCTCTGTCAAACAAGATATAATAGAATAATGCTAAGTTTATCTCTAGAATGCAGGAAAAAAACACAATCCCTGTTAATTGAATACTCCTGTTAATTGAATAATTTTCATTGGCAAAGTGGCTATTCAATTAACAGGGTTCCACTGTACTAAGCTGTAATGTTATACACCCTTGCAAAGAACTCCGAGAACCCTTTTCAACCGTATTACATCACAGCATTTCATCATCAAAATTAAATATCACAAGGTTTTATCAGCATTATAGAGTAGATCAGTGCTCTCAAGGATTTAACAAATGAATACTATGACAATTTGAGTAAAGATATTTACTTATTTATTTATTAGTGTTTAAGGTTACATATTTCTGCACAATGGCTAATCATGACCATGGCAGTTTTATGGCAGAGGAAGCCAGAGTACCCGGAGAGAACCATCGAGCAACTGTCAGCCCCCCAACATACCAATTCCACATAAGCAGGGTTAGCATTGGTTGAAGACAGGTGCACCATTGACGGGCAGTATGGCTAAGTACACAATGCCACCCTGCCCCCACGTGCACAATGGGGGTGAAGTGTTTTGCCCATTCGAACCAAGCACCTCTTGGATTGCAGCCTGGACCTCTTGGCTTACAGCCTGCACCTCTACCTACTGAGCCACATCAAGTAAAGATATTAGTCCGAGATCAAGAATTATAGGTGACTGAAAAATTAAGTGCCCTATTTTTCTTTAGATGAATGGCAGGCAAACAAAATGATCATTTGCCAATTTGTACAGGCCTGTTGGATTGAGTGTGGAGCGCAGACATGTTAACCTCCAGAATAATTTTTCAGGGAACCTGATGGTGATTTTCAGGGAAATGGGATGGATTTCAGGAAAAAGTTCGCACGGGGACAAAACAAGGGAAAAAACTTGAGAATTTTCAGCTCATGGACCACCATTAACACCAGGTTATATCCAGCTTTAGTTGTCAATTATGCTGATGCATTTATACTATGTTAAATGAAAGTGTTAATGACACTGTAGCTTAACTTGTGTGTTGTGTTTGATGAAAAGGATAATGCTCAATGTTTATGAAAGGATTATGAAATAAGACAAGAATTGTGATAATTGGGAATATGTTCATTTCTGTTCCCTGTATGCTATGTTTTTAATAAAAATAATATGAGGTGTACACAGTACTAAAGAGCTGAGGGCTGGGTTAATATGACCTCACAGTTAACGTATGTCAACGAAAGTTACCAAGTTACAGTGAAATTATTCCAAAACGAGTCATCCTATCAAGTTACATTGAAATCCCTTCATAAATATGGCCTGTAGACTGTGCTCAAGGTTTTCGGGCTTCAGGCCTGTGTAGCCATGACGGTAGACCGATTGCAACTAAAAGGGGACGTCCTCATCTCGACATAATACTGAGTCATTCTATAAAGTTACAATGAAATCCCTTCACAAATACGAACCTGTAGTCTGTACTAAAGGTTTTCGGGTTTTGGGCTCGGGAAGCCATCATGGTTGAATGATCGCGACCAAAAGGGGTCGTTGTCATCTGGGCATAATCTGGAGTGATCCTATGAAGTTACAATGAAATCCCTTCATATATATGACCTGTGAACTGTGCTGAAGGTTTTTGGGCTTCGGTCCCCTGAAGCCGTCACAGTTGACCAATCACGACCAAATGAGGATGTCATCATCTAGGAATTATATGGAGTCAACCTAATAAGTTACAATGAAATCCTTCCATAAATACAACCTGTAGACTATGCTAAAGGTTTTGGGATTTTGGGCTTGGGCAGCCATCAAGGCTGAATGATCATGACTAAAAGGAGACGTTCTCATCTAGACATTATTTGGAGTCATCCTACCAAGTTACAATGAAATCCCTTCATAAATATGACCTGTAGACTGTGCTAAAGGTTTTCGGGCTTCGGGCCCCTGTAGCCATCTCAGTTGCCCAATTGTGTCCAAAAGGGGATGTTCTAATCTAGACATTATATGAAGTCAACCTACCAAGTTACAATGAAATCCCTTCATAAATATGACCTGAAGACTGTGCTAAAGGTTTTTGGACTTCAGGCTCAGGCAGCCATCATGGTTGAATGATCGCAACCAAAAGGGGACATTCTCATCTGGGCATCATCTGGAGTGATCATACAAAGTTACAATGAAATCCCTTCATAAATATGACCTGTAGACTGTGCTCAAGGTTTTCGGGCTTCGGGCACCTGTAGCCGCCACAGTTGACCAATCAGGACCAAAAGGGGATGTCATCATCTGGGCATTATATGGAACCAACCTAACAAGTTACAATGAAATCCTTCCATAAATACGACCAAAAGACTATGCTAAAGGTTTATGGGCTTGGGCAGCCATGAAGGCTGAATGATAGTGACCAAAAGGAGACGTTCTCATCTAGTCATTATTTGGAGTCATCCTACCAAGTTACAATGAAATCCCTTCATAAATATGACCTGTAGACTGTGTTACATGTTTTCAGGCTTCGGGCCCCTGTAGCCGTCACAGTTGCCCAATCACGTCCAAAAGGGGACGTTCTCATCTAGACATTATGGGTATGTTTCAGTGAACTATTCCCGTTTACTTGGTTTACTATTCCATGTAAACCTAAACTGTGGTGTAGAAATCTCAATAGAACGATATGTATAATGCGAATACTATTCCATGTAAACCCCTGTCTGATGTCGCTAGGAAACGCTAAGCATGAAAGTATTGTTAGGAGGGGGTGATCCAAAGCATGGGAAACATAGCCCTGCTTTCATTTTTAAACAATCTTAGAAAACCATCGTTAAAAAGGCCCTCATCAGAAACTTTCCAGTCATGGTGACTCCTATAATGGAAATAAAATGATCAAAAAGGATCTTCTGAAAGTTGTAACAATTTCTTCTGAGAGAAAATCGCCTTTCAGTTGAGAATCGAATATTTTTGAAAAGCCGCTTTTATGGGCTAAATAAATGTTATTAACTTTTTTAATAGTTTCTCTCTCTTGAGTTATAGCATTTTTCATGAACCTTGCACTGTTTATTTCTTTTTTTGACACTCGAAATCGAATGTTTTTTATTGTCATTGTGCAAGGCGTGGAACTATTATGTGCGTTCCACTGTGCATGTCAAGAATAGAATGATAAACCAGATAACCCTGCTCTACAGGAGGTTTAGTTGGTTTAATCCAGAATGATAAACCAGAATGTTAACTGCTCAATAAAACGACCTGGTTTTTATTCCGTGTGTCTGCACATGGTCACAATAAACCAAGTAAACTGGAATAGCTCACTGAAAAATACCCTATATGAAGTCAACTTACCAAGTTACAATGAAATCCCTCCATAAATATGACCTTTCGACTGTGCTAAAGGTTTTTGGTTTTTGGGCTCGGGCAGTCATCATGGTTGACAGATTGCGACCAAATGGGGAAGTTCTCATCTAGACATCATTCGGAGTCAACCCACCAAGTTACAATGAAATCCCTCCATATTAAATATGACCTGCAGACTGTGGTAAAAGTGTTTGGGTTTCGGGCTTGGGCAGCCATCACGGTTACAGATCATGACCAAAAGGGGACGTTCTCATCTAGGCATTATACAGAGGCATCCTACCAAGTTACAATTAAATCCCTTCATAAATACTACCTGCAGACTGTGCGAATGGTTTTGGGGTTTTGGGCTCGAGCGGCCATTCCGGTTGACCGATCACAATTAAAAGAGGACATTCTCATCTATACATGACCCCAAAGCTGTATATGAAATTTTGTGATGATCAGACAAGAACTACAGGGTGTAGCCTGTGCTAAAGGAAAATGTGAACAGACTCAGACTTCCGCACGCATGATGGCAATAGCTTATCTTGACTTTGTCAAGTTAAGCTAAAAATCATAAAATAATTGATGATTTGACCCCTCCCCCCACCCCACCATCCTCTTCTTCATGACCCCACCCACAGAGCACCACCACCTGTGGTTTGCTTTTATCAAAGTCTACTAAGCTAATAATTTCGCAAGTCTGGAAATGTTAACAGGAAAAGATGTCCTAATGTTCAGTTACTGCAAGTAGATTAGTACTTGGAAAGTATCTGTATCAAAATCCTTCAGGCATGTGTGGACGCTTGTGCCCTGCACAAAAACTTTTCTTTTCAACATTGAAGCATTTTTTTTTTTTTTTTTTTTTTTTTTTTTAATTCCATTCGAAATTTTCTGTGTACAGATGGCCAACAGTTAACAGTTCTGTAGTCAGCACAACAGAATAAATGTAGTGTTAGAAAATAAGTCCATTTTGTATAAATATGCAGTCATAATATTTCGGCATCCTAAGCGACATTTACCTATTTTTAAACTCTTTTAAATAGTTGAGGTCATGACAGGTGTTGTTTACGTTTTGATTTGTAAAAGTGATGAGGATTAAAGCTATTCTATGAATAAATAAGTATATATTACTCAATTCCTTTTCATATATTTTATTTACCAGAAAACTGCATTGAAGGTGGAGTTTTCAATTTTTTGAAAGTAAGTTACCTATTTTCACTTCGACACTTGCACATTGATCACGAATCTCCGATTACGAAGAAAAAAACAGAAATAAACATGAACACAGTTGAAATATGTATCATAAAATACCCTTTTCTTAAATAAATTTAACTTAAATCCATATTTTACTGCTTCGTGAGTTTTTACCAGAGTTTGAAATGCATGTAATTTGACCCTGAACATTTTACATAAGTTACAACGGGAAAGAAATATTCAACTGTTGTTTTTCGGGATTTTTGGTCCAAAACTGATTCCCGTCCAGGAGGCCGGGAACTACACTGAAATTTCAGGATTTTCCCAGTCATTCCGGAAGAGTTAACATGTATTATGGTGGAGTGCAACATTTACCTCTGTTATTGTCCTCATGCATATGCTTGTTTTTATATTACAAATGCTACATGTTGCACAGAAGCTTAAATTTTTTTTAAATAAGTGAGGACAAACTGCAGAAAATATTATTCTGAATAAGTTAAGAGTTTTGAGAAAAGTATTCGAAAATCCCCCAACATCTAGTTTGTGTTTCTGATTATATGTCATCTGATTTCAAGGCAAAATAAAAACATCTCAAAATCAGACTTTTCACTTTCTTACCGTTCTCATTTGTGATCGGGTTGGAGTTGTTTTGGTTGGAACATTCAATAGTATTGTTGATTTAGCTGTAAATGTGCTTCGTGCCATTTTTGATGGGGCAACATGTTGGGACACAAAAGCCTTATTACTTACCTGCATTCCTCTTTGGATATGCTTACTTAACAAATGCCCAAAATACTGGCTTGTAATAAATCCAGGAAAGTCAGAATCCTCTTCAGTTGGAAAAATCCATCACAGCTGGAGATGATGCTAAGCTACAAAAAATCCTTACAACCAGACACTGACGAGTCAAAGTGACAAAAAAAAACAAGACTATAGTGACCGCACGGCCACGGATGCCCCTGAACTATGACCTTGTTCTGTGACCTTGAGCTCCAAAAAACAAAACAAAAATTTGTGTGCGACACATCATCTCCCCATAAGCAACATGTATGCCAAGTTTCAACAAAATCCAACAAAGCATCTCAGAGTTATGGAGCAGACACAAAAATCTTCCTGACAGACAGTTGACCTTGATCTATGACCTTCACTTCCATCGAACAAAAAAAATTTGCACGCGACACATCGTCTCCCCATCAGGCCTGAAAATAAGCAGTCTGACATTTGCAGAATGAGGTCTCCAGAGGGTGAATTTGATGATGCTATCCCATGCAGTGGGTCAGTTTATGTTCTGGGTATCTCTTTCTGTTTAGTTTTGAGACCCTGATTCAGATTGAGGTTCACAGAGGGTAAATTTAGCAATGCTACCCTGCTGTGCAGGGTAGCATCACCAAATTCACCCTCTGGGGACCTTATTTTGCAGATGACAGTCTGCTTATTTTCCGGCTTGCTCCCCATAAGCAACAGGTATGCCAAGTTTTAATAAAATCGAACAAAGCATCTTAGAGTTATGGAGTGGGCACGAAAATCTTCCTGATGGACAGACAGAAGGAAATGACAAACAATGTATGCTCCCCCCCCCCCACCCCCCAAAAAAACAAAATTGGGGGCGGGGGGGAGGCATAAAAACTGACATAAATCACACAAAAACAAATCACAGTTAATTTGCTATCATGTTGGCTTCAACCAACTAACAACTGCAACACAAAATCCAAGACCAAAGAATTAAAAAAAACACAAACTTTCATCAAATATGTCTGATGGCAATGCTACCAAGACAAGACCTCACTATCATTCAGCACAGTGGTGCCCACTTAAGGGTATATATCTTATTTAAATAACTCTGTTAACTGAGTATAACTTCAAAACACAAAACCATCTGTCATACCGTCAGTACAAATTTGACCTGTTCATTGCGTGTTAATTGCATATAGCTTATATATGCTTAAACCCTGTTAATTGAATAAAAATCTTGTAAAATGTCGAGAAAGTACCTCAACAATGATCAAATTCCCTGTCTATAGAAAAATTTGGCCCCCATACATCCAATACAGGCATTTAATCTATTACATCTTGTTTCACAGAGCTCCATGAGCTCCATCAAACAAGATAATTCAATTAACAGGGATTCACTGTAGTTCGTAAGCTAAAAAAATGGAGAGAAAAAAATCAAGTTTGATACCAAAAGTGACCAACAGTTTTAAGATGAACAGAAATTCTTCAACAGCACATTGACCAAGTTTTTACAATATAGTGGAGCCATGTTAATTGAATATCCACTTTGCCAAATAGATCAAATATTGAAAAAAAACCTGGTAGATCATACAAGTATATATAATAAGGCTCAATCAGCTTAGTGATGATTCTGAGCAATATTCGACAATAATATAAATGCTCTGCCAGAAAAGTCTTGAAAATGAGGACCTGAACTAAAATAATTCACAGCGGAATTAACATTGTCTGAATTAAATGGAGAATATTATATAAAGAAATAGAAAACACATAATGAACAAAACTGTTGTGACATGTTTTCATCAAAAACAAATTTATGCGAATGAAATATCTTTCCAAAATTGAAAAAAAACCCACCTCCAAACCACACACAACAAACCAATACACTTCAAGGATTAATAAGAGATGATATAATGGTCCAAACAAGGGCCTACCAGCAATTTAAGTGCCTGGAACAACAAAATTCAAAGCAATTAATCTAAACATGTACATGAAAATCCCAGCTAAGGCAGGCAATCCCTCAATGAAATTAAACTCCTTCATTGAATATTTTTATTGGCTTGTAATGTCTTCCAAAATTTGAATTTGGCCTTTTCTGATCGAAGTCAATTTATTCTCACACGTTTTCAACAGAGAATAATTAAAATACAGTGTCTATTCATAAAGTTTGTTTTGCAAACATCCAGTTTGCCATGTTCTACAGAAAATAAGAAAAATATTATGGGGACAACATTTTTGTTTTCAAAAAGGTGCATAAATATAACTGAACACAATTCTGTGGGTGTGCTTCATATTATTTGTGAAATTAAATTATCAAGTCTGTATGGATTTGCCTTGCTACAATTTATGGGAGAGTCCCTTTCCTTGTTACAATTTATGGGAGAGTGCCTTTAGAAGGCACTCTCCCATAAATTTTAACAAGGCAAAAACATGAACAAATTTTTCAGACCAAAAATAATTTAGTACTCTACAAGTTATCCAATAGAAAATAAAAAATATAAATAAAATCCTCCCTACCTCATTAATTTGAAAAATTAATTGCCCGTGAAGCAAATGTATTTTGTTATTTGACCTGAACAGAAAATATAATATGAAGAAACAGAACAGACTTTTCAAAAGTTCCCTAGAACAATAACAACATACTGCCAAAAAAATGAGATTGGAAAAAGAATTTAGAAACAGAAACATGAAGGTAAATTTGCACATTGTCTAACAGAAATGCATGAGAACAGAAATTCTGAATCCACAATTCAAAGAAACTGAGTAAACAAAAGAGCCATAACAGACAAACTAAAGGTCCTGAATTCACACAGTTCCTAGAAACCAAGTTAACACTAACTCATCCAAACTAGACATGAATGTTGACAGGGCCATAGTCATAATATTACCTCACCTTAACTTCTTGGTAGAAGAGCTGAAAATGAATACCTAATACTCAAGTTTCAGTCTTCTCTCTCCAACTGAAAATGCGATTAATTAAAAAAACACCACTAATATTTCATACAGAAATTGCACAGAATAATAAAACCTGTATAAAACATCACATATATGGAAAGCAATTAGGGTAAGGCCTATAAACAAAATTTCTTGTTTCTCAAGCAGTTTTTTCTCAATTTTATGACGAGGGAAGGAGAATCTTTGTTTTTTTCCTATTTTTATCGGTTAATTCACAAAAAATCCTGAAAATAGTTGAAATGAGAAATTTAACTCCTTACACTATTATGTGGAGAAAACAATGTTTTCAGCAGTGAAAATTTCCCATAATGCAGTAGCAATTTTAACCAACTATACCTTGTTTGATAAAGCTCAACAAGCTCTGATAATCAAAATCTCGTTAGTTAAATTTTAAGTCCTAAAGTCAAAGAGATTTCAAGGTAAAAAAGTGATAAGGCAGGCCTGGCATTCTTTAGGGGTGCCGGAGTGCTGAATGACTACTGCACACCTAGAAAAAAGTGAGGGGGGCAATTTTTTTGCACCCCTTGATTTTCTGGAATGCCAGACCTGTTTGGGACTGCATTTAAAATCTATTATCATTTCGTCCCCCGAGTTCCAATGTGTTCTCTGTGAACTCAGGGGACGATTTGTCAATGTTGTATTGATTCGCAATAATTAATGACCCATTCTGTGTCGCATTCAATAGATTTTGAGTGGAGAAGACAGTCACATAAGAATTGAATGCAGCATTTTTAATAATGAGAAGATGAGTGCCCCAATTTTTCCACCATGTAGCTGAATATAGTACAATTTTTTAGTCACAATATTAATACCTTTAAGTGAATATAACCAAAATAGCATACAAGTTTTTGGATTGAAAATTTCAGGTGCAATTGCACTCCCAAGCAATGTGAGGAGGGCAATTGTTTTGCCCCAAGCCTGGCATTCTAAAAAATGCAGGAGGGCAAAAAATCGCTCTCCTCAATCAGCTTAGGAGAGCAATTAGCTTTACACAGCATTTTAAGTATCCAGCTGAACGAACTCATTGAAACTGAAACCAACAGACTACATCAGTGATTTTATTAACTTTACTAAGGTAAAGCGAAATCTCTTAGACATCTAGATGTCTCACTCAACAACCGAACACACTTGACAAGACCTGTGTGTGTACCCAGACCTGTTGTCCAACAGGTCTGCTTGAATCTACAGTCACATCCTGGTGCAAGTGCTTCAAGTGACAGGATAGTAGTAATGGTAGTATATTATAGTGTCAATATTCCTTGAATAATTACCCCTCAAACTGTGATGTCAGTTGTTGAACTTCAAACTGACAGAAAAAAAATATTGCTGTGACCCATTTTGCTTCAAATGATTGCAACTGTGTTTGGGTATGGATGCAGCCATTACCTTTTACCACTAAACCACTTTTAAAATGAAATTACGTGATGTTATGTGACTTCGAAGTTAAATTACATTTTTGCTTTACAACAAAAATTTGATGTGAGCATAATACATGTAATCTCAATCATCCCAGACCAAAATATTTAGGAGGGCAATTTTTCGCTCTCCTTAATTCTTTCAGGAGGGCAGTAAAGAGAGCTAAAAAATCGCTCTCCTGAAATTGCCAAGCCTGTTGCCCTCCTTGGTTTTTTAGATTGCCAGGCCTGATAAGGCAGATTTTCACTGACGAGGGAGGTGCCTAAGAAACAAGATTTTTTTTACTAGCCTATTATACTGCAAATTATGTGTGAAGGTACATATAGATCAATTACAGTGTAAACTGCATATAAAATTATGCTATTGTGCATTATACAACATCTAAAATACAGCTAAGCTGAATAATAATTGATTTACATTTCATTTCTCAGCAAGCCTGTTATTATTTATTATTTATTGATGTTTAAGGTCACATATTTATGCACAATGGCTAATCATGACCCTGACAGTTTTACGGGTGGAGGAAGCCGGAGTACCCAGAGAGAACCACCGAGCAACGACGAGCAGCTGCCAGCTCCCCAACATCGTAACTCCGCACTGCAGCACAGGCAGGGTTAGATTGGTTGAAGACATGCGTACCATCGACGTGCAGTACGCCTTAGCACACGGCGTCATCGTGCTCCCACGCGGGCAATGGGGATGAAGTATCTTGCCCAAGGACACAACGCGGTTGCCGCAGGTGGGATTTGAACCGAGGACCTCTTGGCTTGCAGCCTGCACCTCTACCAACTGAGCCACCGCGCTCCCCTCAGCAAGCCTGAAAATAAGCAGACTATCATCTACAGAATGAGGTCCCCAGAGGGTGAATTTGGTGATGCTACCCTGCACAGAAGGGTAACATCATCAAATTTACCCTCTCTGAACCTCAGTCTGAATAATGGTCTCGAGTCTGAACAGGAAATTGGCCCAATGTATGGGATAACATCAGAAAATTCACCCTCTGGGGACCTCATTCTGCAAATGACAGGTTGCTTGTTTCCACGCTTGTTTCTCAGTAACTAGGTACATGTGACAAGACTTTTGAATTCCAAAAATGCGACAAGAATATTGAATTCCAAGACCATCTTTGCAGACAGGTTTTTTACTACGTTTTCATAATTTGTAAGAAGCTTTACACCTACTTTATCAATTTTATACAAAACCTAAAATTTGCTCATATAGTTATCTATGTGAAAAGAATGACCAGAAGTTTTGATTACATTTTAAATTTTTCTCTTTCAAAACATCAATCACTTGGTGATTACTCTGTAAAATTTATTATGTGAAACTTTTTGTTGAACATAGCACTGAAGAAGGCCAGGGGCTGAAAGCTTTACAACAAATGAGTGTTAGGCCACACAAAGTAGATGTTCTGTTTCTCAGGCCATTATTTGTAAAATTACATGCAGGTGAGTAGTTTATTTTATTTTGTATTTCTGTTATTATTTCTTTGCCATCAAAATTTCATGTTCTTGGTTTATGTTTTAGGCCTCATAATCTACGGAATAGCATGGGTGGTGGTGTATTTCATCTCTTGAGAGCAAGAAGGCTTTGCAATGCTAAAGCAAGGGACAAATTTTAAAATGTTTTAACTTGGGTAAAATATCAGACATAAACTATTTGATTTTGATTTTTTTAAAGTTTACATTGGTCATGAAAAAGAGCCTCTAGACTGAGCCGTATTGACATGTGCACTTACTGTGTATAAGTAGCACAGAATAAATCAAAGTTCATCTAATTTGCATAATTCTGCACGAGAAAAAAACCTGTATTATATGTGATGTATTCCATGTTACTAAACATTCATTCAAAAATTTATTCAAATCAGAACCTTCATATAGAAGTTCTGTACAAAAAACTGATTGTACCTAATTTCGGTACAAAATGGCCATGGCAGCCCTCTTGAATTTTGGACCGCACCCAAAAACACCCATTCTCATCCCAAGGTGATAACAAAGGTACCCAAAAAAGTTTCGTAAAGATCGGTTCATAAATACAGCCTCTAGCCTGAGCCATATAGAAGTTGTGTACAAAAAACTGATTGGACCTAATTTCGGTACAAAATGGCCACTGGCAGCCATCTTGAATTTTGTAACGCACTCAGAAACACTCGTTCTCGTCTATAAGGTGATAACAAAGGTACCCAAGAAGTTTTGTGAAGATCGGTTCATAAATACAGCCCCCTAGCCCAAGCCGTATTGACATGTGTACTTACTGTGTGTAAGTAGCACTGAATAAATCAAAGTCCATCTAATTTGCATAATGTCTGCACGTGAAAAAAAAACAGTATTATATGTGATGTATTCCATGTTACTAAACATTCATACAAAAATTTATTCAAATCAGAATTTTCATCAGAAGTTCTGTACAAAAAAACTGATTGCACTAATTTTGGTACAAAATGGCTGCTGGTGGCCATCTTGAATTTCGAACTGCACCCAAAAAACACTCGTTCTCGTCCCATGGTGATAACAAAGGTACTCCAGAAGTTTCGTAAAATTCGGTTCGAGCCGTATTGAATTGTTGATGGACAGAGTGACGGGTGGACGGACAGGTGGACAGACAGACGGCGGGCCATGGCATATCCTCAAATTTGACTTACGTCAAAGTTGAGCTAATGAAGGGATTTACAAGTCATTCCATGGATGAAAGAATTGTGAAACAGGCAATGTCATTTCATATATTTCACGCAGTGACATCAAACAGTAACATTATGCTCCTGGAGCCATACACTATGCAAGCTTATATTCAATCAGAGGGTGAGGATTTTTGTCTAATTAAAACATCATCAAACATCACCGATGGGAGAGTTACATGTCTAGATGCACTGGATTTACTTGATGCAAGGTTGAAGGGTGTAGAAAAGTTGCAACATTTTTTGCTGATATTCCAGCAATCCAGCTGAAAAGGGATTAGTGAAATAAATTCAAATTCAAAAAGGGTTTTGATGATGAATGGATTTTAACTGCTTTTTACACAATTGATAGAAAAATGCATCTTTCTATTCCCTTCAATCAACACAATGCAGATCGAGAACTTTTAGTAAATTATATTAAGTGACATGTTGAAAACTTACTGGAATGTTTTTATTATTATTTATTATTTATTTATTATGTTTAAGGTCACATATTTATGCACAATGGCTAATCATGACCGTGACAGTTTTACGGGTGGAGGAAGCCAGAGTACCAGGAGAGAACCACCGAGCGACGAGGAGCAGCTGCCAGCTCCACAATATCGTAACTCTGCACTGCAGCACAGGCAGGGTTAGATTGGCTGAAGACATGCGTACCATCGACGTGCAGTACGCCTTAGTACACGGCGTCATCGTGCCCCCATGCGGGCAATGGAGATGAAGTGTCTTGCCCAAGGACACAACGCGGTTGCCGCAGGTGGGATTCGAACCAAGGACCTCTCGGCTTGCAGCCTGCACCTCTACCTACTGAGCCACCGTGCTCCCACAGGAATGTTTTTAAGTTTGTAAATGTCACTTCCCCATTTCGGGACAAAATTTTCAAGTAAAATGTGAGACTTGTATATATAACTCTATTCTAAAACTGCCCTTCTTCATGATCCACATGGGTAGAAATCAACAATTTCCAGGCTCTTAGTCATGTAGACGAGCCAACTGTACCCAAATATCATGGGCATAAAAGCCCCACCCCACCCCCCACAAAAAAAAATATACAACAGACTATTGGTGTGTTTTTGTTGGAAATTTCCCCAAAAATGTGCAGGTGACCAGTACTTTCCTTCATGTTAACATTTTTCTCTTATTGTTGCAGGACTCACAGTTTTTAGGACAGAAGATTCTGTTTGAAGGGCTATACTTAACAAAGATACCTGAATACCCAAATTAAAATGATGTGATCATAATTTTTTTACACACAAGCATTATAATGGTTGTCTATGGGAAAATATTTTGTACTATTAAATCGGAAGCAAGAGCAAAAACATAAGGACTATCATGGGAAATAACTCTGGCTAGAATTATCAGAACTCAACCTAAATTCAAACTTGCATACCCTTCTTGAGACACATTTCTCTGTCATCTTATACTTCACAGACTGTGTAAAAATTAACAATTCATAATTTTTAATTCTATCAGGGATTAACACTTAAGTCCTCAGATTAATTTTACATAATTAACTACTGTATACACATTTACATAGCTGATATAATAGAATAAATGCTCAGTTTACCTCCAGAACACAGGAAACTGACCAAATCCCTGTTAATTGTATACTCCTGTTAATTGAATAAGTTTCACTGGCAAAATGGATATTCAATTAAGAGGATTCTACTGTACTTGAAACAACTTTTTTCAAAGCCATATAAAAGGGGCAGTTTGAGGGTGTATGGAGACTTAGGGGGTAATTACGCATTAAGAATAATCAACAGACAGCTCAAATTAAATCTGCTAGCCCTGGTATTCAGGATACAAAGTTTACAACATATTTCTCCTTGTCATCTTTTGTTTTTCACCAAAAAATGCATCTTAAAGTTATAATACTTACAGAGTCAAACTATAGACCTTATTTCAAACATTTCTTGCCAAAAAGATGAGAGAAAGGAATAAAAAATCTGCTGTGTTGGGAGCTGAAACAAGATTATGAAACTATGAGAAAACCAGCATGCTGGGGCAAATAACTGTTACAAATTCTGACTTGTTAACCACTTACCTAATGTAGGGACTATACATGGCTGGTACCAAAATCACTATTCCAGTTTTAAGTTTTCAATTTCTGTCTCCATTACACAGTTTATGTCCCTCTCAATGGAAAAAGCTCATACCAATGAAGGGTCCAGACTCGTTCCAATGGAGGGACAAAGACATATTTTGAGGCAAAAAATGGAAATATTTCGTTTTTCAAGAGATCATTTGTGTAAGTGACACCTCTAGTCATATTAGGTAAAGAATTCACCAATTAACCCCTATCACGCTGTTAGGTCAGCAGAATTTTCTCCAATCAAAACATTTTTCTTTTCTCTTGATAAACTACGAATTTAACCAATTATATCTTGTTAGACTGAGCTTACTGAGCTCTGTCAAACAAGGTACATTTAGTTAAATATCAAACTGCATTATGGGAAATATTTGCTGCCATTTTGACATAAGAGTGCAGAGGGTGGAAACTGTATCTTTAGCCCCAGTTTACATGTCTTATCAACATGTCATATGACTGGGCGTAATGTCACATTGTGTGCCACAATAACAAGAAGGCTGATATGCTTCTCTAACAAGGGCAACACAAAGCGTGGGGCCACTGCCCCTGTCCCGCAGGCATGTTTGAAGTAGCTTTAAAGGTATTGTGGGACCTGAAAATTGTCAAGTCGATAAAGTGCCATAACTCTGGGAAAAATTATTGGACAGAACCCATTCCTTGTGCACACCTGTTCCCCCATGCAGATCTATCAGCATACCAAAGGAGATCTAAATCCGACCAATGGTTTTGAAAATACAAGGCAAAACGTTTGTACAGACAGATGGATGGACAGATGGATGGTATGACAGACGGATGGATGGTATGACAGATGGATGGACAAGGGGATTCACTAGATATTCCTGAATCCTCCTTCAGAGGTCGGGGCATAATAAAGCAATGCAAGTGACTTTAGCAAAACTGCAACTCACAACCTCTTGTGAAGTGACACACTTTTGGAACGAGCTTTGTTATATGGCAATTTTCTAATGGATTATCAAATCCTCTTGTGTGTGTTGCAATTCATAATCTCATAGTTGTATTCTAACTTAACTTACTAAATGGGCCATCTGTCATCATATCACATTCTGCTTTGTCTAAGCGGCAAGAAAAAAGACCACCAGAATCTGTATAAGTTAGCTGAGGTATTGTTAATTTTGGTGCTCCTACCAATAGACTGAAAATAAAGAGATGATGCATGAATATATTTCTTGTTCAGAGGGTTATGTAATTTGAAAAATAACTAATCAAATCATGTTTTTTGGCACAATTTTTTTCAGGCCTATTTTTCAAGAATCTAGTTTGGAATGCCACAAATTTATATAACGGGCATCCATCAGAATCCAATGTATGTGGTCAGACAGATATATTCGGCCAATGATTTAAAATGAAAGTTAATTAGTGCAAAAGTTCATGTGATATTGATTGTGCCAAGAATTTTTTCATAAGATTTCTCTTTTGAAAAAATGCAAATAAATAAATAAACTGTATAGTACCACTTGAAGCAAGTGCAACACATTGTTTGGACACAGCCTGTTCGCAATCCCATTCATGATATTATCACCAAAAAAGCTATACATTAAATTGGGGGAAAAAATCTTGTAAGTTCTCTTTGAAATGTGATGACAAGAAATGGAAATGTGATGAGAAGAAAGTCTAGGACCAACAAAGGCAATAACTCTTGAAGAAATATTTGGGCACAGTTGGTTCACAATCCCTTTCATGATGTCACACCAAAAGCTATAAAATAAATTACGAAAAAAATCTTCAATAGTTTTCTTTGAAATGTGATGACAAGGAATGGTAATGTGACGCTATGAGTCTAATTTATATATTTATTGGTGTTTAAGGTC
Source organism: Pictodentalium vernedei (assembly GCA_031216915.1). Lineage (NCBI taxonomy): Eukaryota > Metazoa > Mollusca > Scaphopoda > Dentaliida > Dentaliidae > Pictodentalium > Pictodentalium vernedei. The sequence continues at coordinate 272,742,621 of CM062288.1, forward strand.
ACATATTGCTAAACAATGGCTAATCGTGACCACAACACGGATATAAAGTCAAGTCTAGCCAATCGTTTATAGCCATGGGGACTTGCATCCCAGGCATTGGTTACCGGATCCTATTTTACAAGTAAAGCAGTGTGTTTACTACAGTAAACAAGCACTACTTCACTTCCTGGGGTTCCCACGACAAAAAAGTCTAACTCCAAGAAGGGCACTGAATCTTGAAGAAATACTTGAACATGACTGGTTCATAATCCCATTTATGATATTATCCATAAAAGCTATATATGTTAAATTTGGTGAAAAAAGTCTTCATCGGTTTATTTTTAAATGTTATGACAAGAAATGGCAATTAGATGACAGGAGAGTTCAAGTACAAAGGGTAATAACTCTTGCAGAAAAACTTGGACATGCTGGTTCACAAACACAATGTCACCAAATTTACAAAAAAAATTTGGAAGGGTTTTCTTCAAGATATGATGACAAGAAGCAGGGTAGGATGGAAGGGAAACCAATTCCTATATCCCCTTCCCACTACATGGAGGGGGATAATAAGTTTTATAAGTTTATTGCAAGACGGCGTCCATCTTATTTCATAAATGCTATTTTCATGAAGCTCGGAAAGCTTTTTAAGACACAGGTTATTGCCATTAGTTGGAATCGTGTCTGAAGGACACAACGGTTATTGCCAAGAGCAGGCCATTAGTAGGAGTCATGTCTGAAGGACACGAAGGTTGTTATTCTTGCGTTTAATATTTAATATATTTTGACTGGCTCAAACTATTTAACTGGTAGAGTGCTGGAAGCCCATATTTGGGCTTTACTCTGAAGTGCAGGTACATGTACCACTAAATAATTACATTGTTAATGTAGTTATACGTTTTGGGTCCAAATACTCAATTCCCATTGGTCAGCTGGATGAAAACGTTATGACCAAATGTAATTCATTCATGGTGTTTGGGCGGGTTTTCAACTTATAGCACATCTCACAGTGATCAACTCTGCTGCTGTTTTTTTGTGACATTTCCCAACTGTGGCATAAAGCCCGTTACTAAAATACTTGTTTCCATTTCTAAAGTTGTGAAAATTAAAAATCAGAGTTGTGTGCTTTGTCTCTTGTGTGAGGGTGGTTTTTTGCCTCATTCGTTCGTACATGTTTTATTTCGTCTTCCTGCTTTGTTGTTTGGTAAAAAGTAGTTTAAACAGTTACAGAATGTAATTATAAGAATTGAATGCAATTATTATTTTTTAATTAGAGTTTCAATATCTGTGGATGTAATTGACATTATCTTTGAAGTGAAATTATTTAGTCTGTATGGATTTGCCTTGTTAAAATTTATGGGAGAAGACCTCTAGACTTGTGAACAAATTCTGACAACCAAAAATAATTTAGCACTCTACCAATTTAGTAATTATGACAATAAACTGAAATCCCAACCCACTGGCACCTATGTGATGCAATCTGATTAGGCCTAAAAAAATAAAAACTCTGTTTCTCAGGCCCTCCCACAAGGTTCTTTTGGCTGCCGCATGCTCTCTTTTTATAACCAATTTAAACTTAAAAAAAAATTAAAATTAAATGATTTATGTCTGATATTTTACCTAAGTTAAAAAAATTGATGAATTTGTCCCTTGAGTGCAAGAAGGCTTTGCAATGCTTTAGCATTGCAAAGCCTTCTTGCACTCAAGGGATGAAATACACCACCACCCATGCTATTCTGTAGATTATGAGGCCTAAAACTCGAACCAAGAACATGAACTTTTGATGGCAAAGAAGTAATTACTGAAATAAAAAATAAAATAAAAAACCGCTCACCCGCATGCAATTTCACAAATAATGGCCTGAGAAACAGAAGATCTACTTTGTGTGGCCTTATGAACAGACATGAAAGAGACCACTTTAGTAATCACAGCTGATCACAGCACTGTGTATTCAATTCAAAGTTTCAGTATAGCAAGGAAGGGATTTTGTCCACTTCTTTCCTACATGTAATTCCTGCATGGAATTGATGAGAAGTTATCTAACTGGAATTGAGACAAATTGACTCACAGAGTCTGGCTGCAGTACATACTATGTGAGCATATATCTACAAGTGCAAGTATAGTAGATCTTAATGTCCTAAGAATTGGCATGCTTAGCTTTTTGGCTCACTTTAACTTGTTGAGTTTGTATTTCTATCAACAAACTTCCATCAATTACTCAATTAACATAATCTCCCACCTGCACCGGAACACTTTTCTCTCACACAGTCATGATCTGAAAGTTTTACTGACGTATCAATACCTAATTGTAATATTATTCTCACCTGTGCAAGGTGTTGTGAGAGTATGTTTGGCATTAACATATATCCTGTTGGGATTCAAAACTCTCCAATGAATGTTTACAGAACACTACAAAAACCCTCCTTTTTGCTGACTAGAAAAAATGCATAATATAAAGTTTTGCAACACAGTGGAGCCCACTTAACTGGATATCTCTTAAGTGAAGATTTATTTATTTATTTATTTATTTATTTATTAAGGTTTAACAACACTTTAACAACCAAGGTCATATAGTGTCGGTGACAATATTACAGGTGGAGGAAGCCGGAGTACCCGGAGAGAACCACCAAGCAACGACGAGCAGCTGCCAGCTCTCCAACATTGTAACTCTGCACTGCAGCACAGGCAGGGTTAGATTGGTTGAAGAAAAGTGCACCACTGACATGCAGTACGCCTTTGTACATGGTGTCATCATGCCCTTATGTCGACAATGGGGGTGCGGGGGCAGGTTTAAGTGCTTTGCCCAAGGACACAACGTGGGAGTCCGAATCAATTGCTCAGAGGGTCATACATCCAAGGACTATCCAGGCTTGATGTTGATGTTGCTGAACTTCGGTGATCTGACGAGAACCAGTTACTGCATCGCCAACATGCCACCTGTTAATTGAAGATAATTTTCAAACAAAGCCATTTACCAGACATTCAGTGCCATTTGACCTGCTAATTGGACAAAAGTTATAGAGTCAACTCCTGTGAACTGAATCAAAAATATGTCGAGAAATTCAGGTTGTTTATAGACCTACAGTACAGTATGAGTCAAAATAAGTTGTTGCATAACCGCAATAAACTAAGTATACTGCTGTTTCTACACTGATAAGATCAGAATCTGACATCATTTTCTGGAAAGCTCTCACTGAGAGCTTTCCAGAAAATAATGTTGGATTTTGTTCCTATCAGTGTAGGAAGAGAAAGATACATAGTTTATACCGGTTATCCTACAGCTTATTTTGACTTGTAAGTTGTACTGTAATTGGCCTCAGAACATCCAAAATAGGAATTTAATTTATTATATCTTGTTTGACAGAGCTCCACAAGCTCTGTCAAACAAGATATAACAGGTTAACTGGTAGAATGCTGGAAGCCCCTATTGGAGCTTTATTCTAAGAACAGGTGCTGGAACTTTAAGGCCTCATACTCAGTAGATGTGTTTCATATTATCTTCTGTGGGAAATTACTGGTATATAGTCTGTTAGGATCTGTCTTATTACAATTTATGGGAGAGAGCCTGTAGGTACTCATCCATAAATTACAACAAGGCAATGACATGTGAACAAACATTGTTACCAAAAATAATTTAGCTCTCTACCAGTTACATGCCGAGTTTAACTTGATTGCTTGAGTATAGAAAGGTGGCCAAATCCCTGTTAATTGAATACTCCTGCCTATTGAATAATTTTGACAGGCAAAGTAGCTATTCAATTAACAGGATTCCACCGTATAGTATGACCACCATGGACTGATCACTTTCCACAGGTGGGAAATATTTCCACAGACGCAATAATGTTAGATTCCTAACACTAAATTATAACGAAGAATCATCAAACATTTAAAATTTTGCTGCTACTGATCTTTATTACCTATTATTTACATCACTGCCCACACGTGGATTACAACCAGTCAGGCCAGAAAATAAGCAGTCTGACATTTGCAAAATGCAGTCCCCAGAGGGTGAATTTGATGATGCTAATCCATACAGTGGGCCAATTTATCCTCTGGGTACCTCTTTCTGTTTAGTTTTGAGACCCTGATTCTGAATGAGGTTCACAGAGGGTAAATGTAGTGATGCTACCCTGTTTTGCAGGGTAGCATCACTAAATTCACCCTCTGGGGACCTCATTCTGCAGATGACAGTCTGCTTATTTTCTGGTTTGCAACCAGTCCACAGCAACTGTACTGAACCAAGTAAAATGAGTTATATCAAAACAACAAAGAGAATTTCTTTTTTTTGTTTTTCCTTCACCACTTATATATTTATTGGGAGTTTAAGTCCACTATAAGCAACTAGGGCTACTTGTATATTGCGAAAGCCACACAGGTATAATGTTCAGCTTATCCTTCAAAATCATATTGCCCACTTTGGAGAACTCTCACCCCAGGTATTGGGTACTAGATACAGTGGAGCCCACTTAATTGGATATCTCTTAAATGGATATCTCTTAACTGAATAACCCTGTAAACTGAATATAATTTCCCAACACAAAACCATTTACCATACCTCCAGTACAAATTGACCTGTTAATTGAATATATGTTATAGAGTAAACTCTAAAAAAATATTGTAACCTGTCGAGAAATTACCTTGACTCTCCCCAGTTTTCCTTTGTTTATAGACCTATTTGGCTTTAGTACAGCCAATACAGGAATTTAATTAATAATTTATTATATCTTGTTTGACAGAGCCCATAGAGCTTTATCAAACAAGATATATTAGAATAAATGCTACGTTTATCTCTAGAATACAGGAAAGTGATTCAATTCCTGTTAATTAAATACTCCTGTTAATTGAATAGTTTTCACTGGCAAAGTGGCCATTCACTTAACAGGGTTCCATTGTACCATTATGCAAGCTAGCTCAGCAAAACATGTCTACTCCAGTAATCAAGCACCATGATACTTTCCGTGATTCCCATGACAAGGTTTTTCTTCCCTGATAAAACAGCAGAACCTATTAACTGCAGGCCTGTACAAACTAGACAAACGATCCTTTCGTTTGCCTCCAGTTCACGTAAAAAGAAATAGGCCAACATATTTTTCATTCGGCAACATTGCTGATCCTCAACAAATATCCTTACCTGAATTACAATTATAACCTTTATTTATTTATTTATTTATTTATTTATTTATTTATTTATTGGTGTTTAAGGTCATATATTTCTGCTCAATGGTAATCGTGGCCAGAACAAAGATAGAAAGTCAAGTTCAGCACTGCTTCACTTCCCAGGATTCCCACCGAAATTTGCAACATGGATATAGTCAAGTCCAGCCAATCGTTTATACACATTGCCCATTGTAGAGACCTTCCACCCCAGGCATTGGTGACTAGGTCCTATTTTACAAATAAAACAGTATGTTTAACACAGTTAACAAGCAATGCTTCACTTCACGGGGTTCCCATGTTGCCCATTTTAGACGCCTTCCACCCTAGGCATTGGTGACTTGGTCATATTTTACAAATAAAACAGTATGTTTAACACAGTTAACAAGCAATGCTTCACTTCACAGGGTTCCCATGTTGCCCATTTTAGTATGTTTAACACAGTTAACAAGCAATGCTTCACTTCATGGGGTTCCCCATTTTAGATGCCTTCCACCCCAGCATTGGTGACTTGGTCCTATTTTACAAATAAAACAGTATGTTTAACACAGTTAACAAGCAATGCTTCACTTCACGGGGTTCCCATGTTGCCCATTTTAGTATGTTCAACACAGTTAACAAGCAATGCTTCACTTCATGGGGTTCCCCATTTTAGATGCCTTCCACCCCAGCATTGGTGACTTGGTCCTATTTTACAAATAAAACAGTATGTTTAACACAGTTAACAAGCAATGCTTCACTTCACGGGGTTCCCATGTTGCCCATTTTAGATGCCTTCCACCCCAGGTATTGGTGACTGGGTCCTATTTTACCAATAAAACAGAGCTTGATTACAATAGTAAACAACCATTGCTTCATTTTGCAGGGTTTCCAGAGGGAACAGCAACATGGATATAAAGTCAAGTTTAGTCAATCGTTTATACCCATGTTGCTTATTTTAGATGCCTTCCACCCCAGGTACTGTTGACTGGGTCCTATTTTACCAGTAAAACAGACCTTATTTACCGTTTCAAAGAAGCACTGCTTCACTTCCTGGGGTTCCCACCAGGGGATTTCTAATTTGTTCAGGCATGTAACTGGATAGCAAAATGCGTTAACTGGTTCAGTGAGTGAAGTCTAAATTATAGACCTTATGAAAGAGAGTCTGTAACAAGGTGACGGTGTCATAATTTTTGTATGTTCTTTGTATTAGGCTAGAAAAATAACACATTTTGTTAATATAAATTAATGTTTGTCAACCCTTCACATAACGTAATGCCCATACATGTATCTGTTTTGTGCTAGTCATAAGAAAAATGTCTTGGCTTCATCCTTCCTACCCAAAAGCTACATGACCTTATGCATACCAAAATGGGTACACCTACAACAACATGATCTCCTCACTGCTTATAGCAATAAGAATAATGAAGGAAAACAGAAAAAACAATCATATTTTCTTTCTAGCTTAAGTTCTGTTTTTGAAGAATTAAGACAATGTTAATTTCTGTTTTGTAGTGAATTGGTTACATATGTTGGGGGTAGGCAAGTAGAAACATCTTGTCAGGATGAATCAGTTCAAACATATGAGGTGACAGTTTCCATTTTCTTTCCATGGGAATGACATTTAGGTGATAGAAAGGATGTTAAGAAAATGATGGTGTTAATAAACTCAACCATATGTCATTTGCCTTGTGGCTTCTAACTTTTCCCATTGACTACTTATACATGAGCTTCTGACACAGTGACATTTAACGTTGAATGCCTTTTCTGTAATATGACACTTTTTGTGATTAAAGATAACTAAAACTTGCCAAACCCTCCCCACCCCATAAATTTGTTGGTTAAAAGACTAATATCCTCCTCATCTGTGTTTCTGGGCTGTACAGTTGAAACTAGAAGTCCTGCGACTGTATTGTGCGCTATTTTGATGTAATGGCGTGCTTAGTAAAGAGCACTTTTGTGCCTGACAATTTTCACCATTAGCCTAACTCAGTTCCTGTAGAAAAACAGCGTGCCCAATTCTGTACAATTCTATAGTAGTAAACAGAGATCATTAACAGCATTCCTAACCTGTAATGTAAAGTAGATACACGTAGATGTGGTGTAAAAAGATTTTAAAATTCGACTGCATATACAGAATATTCTCCACTCGAAAAGTATTTATAATTGTTCATAACAGCACAAGAAACACCTGCAAACTTTCATCACATGGACCACTGGTGGTCCATGTGATGACAATTTGCAAGTGCCCCTTATGTTTTGTCCTCATCTGTTGTGAATAATTTCTAAGTGAAAAACCTATCCCACGGCAATTTAGTAGTAATTCACCATCCACATACTGTAGTCTCAATAGTTTCTTTTTGTTTTATCGGTTCAGTTCGTGATTTCAGTACCAATCTCGCTAATAGCGCATTATATTTTGCATTGCACAGCGCAAAAGCCATATTTCAGACTGCTTCATTCTTTTGCCATAAGGAGTGCATTAACTAACAAGCATTTTCTATGCCAATTGTGACAGGACTTCTAGTTTCAACTGTGTGGACTAATAAAATGTAAGAAGGTTTCTTCACTTCTCCTCAGACATGATACATATTTATTAACCTTTTCAGGTATGCCGGAAGGTGAGTGTGGTGGATGGAGGGGAGGGGTGGGATCAGCAAGTCAACTTAGTAGGGCACCCTGGACAAAGGAGCAGAATGTTCTGATTCAACACATGTGAACATAGTATTGAGGCCCATAGATCATGTTTGTAATGCTTAGTTCAAAGAATGCATGTCTCACTAAATGTCTTTTTGTTGATTTTATATAAAAAAAATCAAAGTATTACATATATGTATAAAGATGATATTTTTAAAAACCGGAAATTAACAGTGATTGTATCTTAATCAAAGCATACCTTATTAACCCATGAAAGGATATGGATGCCACCCACCCCCCCCCCCCCCCTTTCCCCCATCAGCTTCCCCAAACTTTTAACACAAGGGCCATATCAGGTCACCACTATTCACAAAAAGTGCCATTTATTTTTTTTGTTTTTTCAACTTCTGTAAGCAAAAATATACATCTGACCAGTCACTGGAATGAGCACATTGAGCATTTTCAAATGAGAGGTCATAAATTATCAGTCATAATTATGTTTTTGACACAAAAAAATTTTTTTTTTAGTTATTCAGTTAAAAAGTGTGGTTCATTGCTGCCTTTGCTTGCTTATTAAAAGCTGTTATGACGGTTCCTGAAGGTTCCTGCTGAAAACAACTCGGTGGTGAATGTTACAGTGAAGATTACTTTCAACATCTTATGATCATTCCAGAGGTCCATTGCACAAAACACAATGACCATAACATAAGTTTAACTTTACAGTCAAGTTTGGACGACCATTTGTACATGTAATTAAACACATGTTACCTAATTTAGACACCAGTATGCAGAAGATTAACTCTTTACACAATGAGTATTTTCAAAATATTTTTCATTAAATCTAGTCATAAAATCATTGGTCAAAAAGACCTCCCAATTTATAGGGAATAAAATTGATTAAAATGTTGCCAAATTGTACATATTTCAGTGGCAAGAGATTTTGTGTCCTGGGCAGGAATATCTGCCAGTAGCATGCAAGTAGTTAACCCTTTAACTTACAAATTTAATTTACAATTTGAACAGTTGAAAAAATGAGATAATTCTCAAAAAATTTCAACAAAACCAGATCGTGTGAGCCCTCTCCTCACTGGAATGAGCTTGACAAGCAAGGAAAGGGAGGGGCTTGTCACATGATGTGTTTTTTTTTTTTAATTTAGTTAAAATTTCTTAAGATTTTAACAAAATCATATCATGTGCCCCCTCATTGGAAAGACCTCAATCCAATGAGGAGTCAGGTCACATGGTATGGTTCTGTTGAATTTTTTGAAATTTTGAAAAAACATAAATGAAAATAAATTCTGATATCGCCTGTGCAGGGTAAAGGGTTAACATCATAAAAATGAGTTTCGTTACTATTGAACAGCATCTTTCCAGTGAGATTATCAACTATGACAGAATATATTTTAATGATTAATCATCCCATCTATGGAGCACAGTTGAAACACAGTGGACAATCAGTTATAAGCCACAGGTACCTTCCCAGTGTTGCAATAAAATTAAGAAGCTGTCATTAGCTTGAGTGTCCACCCCAGTGAGTGACTGAGTAGTAAATTATCCTTGGTGAACACTGTCTGCTTAACCCTTGACCTGACATGACTAATGGATGATCAGGCCTGATGATTAAAGGAGAGCCATTGTTCATGCTCCGAACAGCACCTGCAAAATTAATTTAAAGGGAGCCATAATTGCTCCCCTAAAGCTTTACAAAAAGAAATACAGTACATGGAGAGTGGGTTGTTACTAAATCACTCATGGGGTGCTGTCTCCAGTCAGACAAAAGTATCTTGTCTGGGAAAAAGCATTAGAACGCCAAGCAAAGTTACAGCCAAGAGACCTCCATGAACCCGGAGGTCCCTTGGCTAAAACTGTGCTTGTCTTTTTCATGCATTACCACAGGAATCAACTGTCATTGTCTGGGTGGAAACTTCACTCCACAAGTATTTTAGTGGTAATTCACTCTCCACGTACTGCAAATCCCCTTAATTTGGGCTAAATATTGAATTGCCCACCAAAATCAGTCAATATGTCTCATCTGAGCAATTTAAGGACAGCGGTTATGGATCCTTTGTGATTTTCAAACGATCAGGCACAATGACGATTTCCGAAATGAAGAAGTAGGGGAACATGGGCTCATCATTTCAGCAATTATCAATGATTTGCCAGGGACCTTCCCGGGAAAAGTTTGAAATTTATTACTGAAGAATTGCATTCTTGTTGATTTTTTTTTCACAGTAAATTCATCACTCTGCTAGCCAGATAATCAGGATGAATCACCCTCCCTCCATCGTAGGAGAAGATTGTGAAAATGTCATTCTGGTGAGACATGACTGAGTAACAAACTAAAACAAATGCGCATGCAACTTACGAAGGATGTTACTTTTGGGACGTCATGTTGTGTTTTTATATACAGCCTATATATATGTATTATATTTTGGAAAGAGAGTAATTTACTGATAATTAAAATGGGTTTAATGAAACTAGAAAAACAAAGACATGTTGCGCAGTGTTGAACACAATGAGCACTCCTTCGTCTTGATAGATGCACAGTGTTTTGGATATTTGTCAAATCAAATAATTCCAGGTCTTGCAATTGTAAGGGAACTCCTTTCTTTATCAGAAAAAGTAGGGGACGAGCATTTTTCCACATTCCTCCAGGAAAGCACCACTGATTAGGCCTGGATTATAAAAGCAAAACAATTTCATTAAGAAATAAAATTTAAAATTTTGTTGTCTCAAAAGCACCCCTCAATCAAATGAGAACATTGGGCTCATTCTAATGAAGGATCATAATCTTTTTTTAAGCAATGATTTGTCGAAGTGATGGAAGAGATTGTTAAGTTACCATAATGTCGTGGCTTCCCCACTGGAGGAAAGAATGAGAAACAATAACACCATCAGAAAACTAAAACAGATCGAACAACTAAATATTTGTTTGAACAGGCCTGGCAATCCAGAAAATCAAGGAATGCAAAACAGTTGCCCTCCTCAGATTGCTTGGGAGTGTAATTGCACTTGAAATTTTCAATGCAAAAAGTTGAATGCTATTTTGGTTATATTCACTTCAAGGTATTAATATTGTGACTGAAAAAATTGTACTACATTCAGTTACATAGTGGAAAAATTGGCTCACACGTCTTCTCATTGTTCAAAATGTTGCATTCAATTCATATGTGACTGTCTTCTATACTCAAAATGTAATGAAATGCAACACAGGATGGGTCATGAATCACTGCGAATCAATGCAACATTAACAAATCGTCCCATGAGTTCCAATGTGTTCTTTGTGCCAGTAGGCACAGAGAACACATTGGAACTCAGGGAACGAAATGATAATAGATTTTAAAGGCAGTCCCAAACAGGTCTGGCCTTCCAGAAAATCAAGGTGTGCAAAAAATTGCTCTCATCAATTTTTTCTAGGTGTGCAGTAGGCATGCAGCACTCCTGCACTCCTAAAGAATGCAAGGCCTGTTTGGGTTTAAATAAAGTGGTTATTACTTGGTTAGTGTCATTTATGGGCCGAGATAACAGACCATGGTGACTTCAAATTAGTCTCCTACCTTCAGTCTCAGGCTGATATGAAGTTACCTCGAGCTGATATCTTGAGCCGATATGAAACTAAAGTACAGTTATCATGGAAAGGTCAAAATCCACGCATGGTCAATATCTCCACACATTTCCTAAAATTTTCAATGAATGCAGCACTGGCGGGTATGACCCGGTGTTTCCATTATTGAATGATTATTGATTGACAAAAGTGCCCATGGGTAAAACGGCCCACGTGGGAATTTTGACCATTCCACTCTGGCTGTACTGTAACCAAGTAATAACTTCTCACTATTGTGATGAGTTCTCATAATCAGAATATTTCACAACTTGTTTTCACTGCAAGTGTAGCTCAAGATTATCTGACCTTAACATTACACCAGTATCAAAACATAAAACAAATTGTTGTAGCATATTTTTCATATCTTCAATATCAAGTTGTTAAAAAGAGTGGGTGATACATGCTCCAATTCCCGCCAGCTATGAAGTTATAAATGCCATTTGTATCCCTTATTATAATTTTGATGGGATTAAGGTTAGCTGACACTTTTGGAAGTTGTAGTCAAAATAAGAATCCAATTAGCCACAGCAGGTACCACAGTCTGCCATTTCCTGTAAACTGTGTGAAATAAATTCACCCACTATTTATTCATTATTTATTATTTAAGGTCACATTCAGCAACTTTGGCAACATCATCACCATAACAAGACAACCAGGCTTAGGCCAAGTAAAATAATATGAGAGGTTGGGGCAACATGCCAGAAAAAAGGGGCGGTAGGTTGGGTTTTTTTTCCACAAATTTTATTCTCTACCACTTGGTACCATGTATTCTATTCAAGCAAAATTACTTTGCTCTCTGCTTTACAATTCTATACTCATACTGGTCATGGTTATCAACTTACAAGCTTCTTAATATTCTGAAAATCTCTGTAGGCTAATATATTAGTGTTCAGAATTTGTTTACTGCTGTAAAAAGCACTGCTCAGCCTCAACTTCTCAGGATTTCTATGGAGGACCCATTATAATATTACAACATTTATTTTGATGTTCTATCTCCTATAAACATGACATCAGGGACTTGATTTGAACAAACTTGTAAATCATTCTTACAAATATGTTGTCATATCAAACATGCAAGTTTTTGGAGCAGTGGCTTGGAGAGAAAAAGATTTTTAAAATGTTTACGCACACCAACAGTGTTAAATTTTGAGGGTCCAACCCCTAAATAAGACCCACGGGACTTGACTTTATCACATTTGTAAATCATCCTTACAAAGACGCAACATATCAAACATGGAAGCATTTCGAGCAGTGGTTTGGGAGAAGACATTTTAACTCTTTAGCTACCATGAAAAACAGACGACACAAACAAAATTATTGAATAACTATATTTTTTTTTTAAATTTGTGTCAAAAAAATAGATCATTGGAACGAACTGAATGAGCTCATTCTGATAAGGGGTCATAATCTATGTTTTTGCAGCAAAAAATGAAAAAATAATGAAAACCGATTGGCAATTTTTGTGCTGTTACATTGGGTAAAGGGTAAATCATGGCCATATCAAGAGATAATTTGGGGACACCTGTCCATATATGCCACAGGCATAACCAAAGGCCATAGGCAGTAGAGATGGAAACTGAAAGTAGGATTACCATACTGAACACAACGTTTTTAAATGACACAAAAGTTGAAATTACAGTAATACATTCATGTGCTTTCCGCATACCTGTTCTGTGCGTTTTTTTCTGTCAGAGTGCAATTACCTCAGGTGTATTTTTAGTCGGCTAAATAGGTCGATAAACAAAGGAAAGCTGGGGAGAGTCAAGGTAATTTTGTGACGGGTTACAAGATTTTTTATTCAATTAACTTGAGTTTACTCTATAACCAATATTCAATTAACAGGTCAAATTTGAACTGGAGTTATGATAAATGGTTTTATGTTGGGAAGTTATATTCAATTAACAGGGTTATTCGGTTAAGAGATATCCAATTAAATGTACTCTCATAAACATGACACCAAGTACTTGATTTGAACAAACTTGTAAATCATTGTTACAAATATGTTGTTATATACATGTTTCAAACATGCAAGTTCTTGGAACAGTGGCTTGGAGAGAAAAAGATTTTTAAAATGTTTACGCATACCAACAGTGTTAAATTCTGAGGGTCCAACCCCTAAATAAGACCCACGGGACTTGACTTTATCACATTTGTAAATCATCCGTACAAAGATGCCACATATCAAACATGGAAGCATTTCGAGCAGTGGTTTGGGAGAAGACATTTTAACTCTTTAGCTACCATGAAAAACAGACGACATAAACAAAATTATTGAATAGGCCACACAATGTAGATCTTCTGTTTCTCAGGCCATTATTTGTGAAATTGCATGCGGGCGAGCGTTTTTTTATTTTATTTTTTATTTCAGTAATTTCTTCTCTGCCCTCAAAAGTTCATGTTCTTGGTTCAAGTTTTAGGCCTCATAATCTACAGAATAGCATGGGTGGTGGTGTATTTCATCCCTTGAGTGCAAGAAGGCTTTGCAATGCTAAAGCATTGCAAAGCCTTCTTGCACTCAAGGGACAAATTCATCAATATTTTTAACTTGGGTAAAATATCAGACATAAACCATTCAATTTTTATTTTTTTAAAGTTTAAATTGGTTATAAAAAGAGAGCATGCAGCAGCCAAAAGGACCATGCGGGAGGGCCTGAGAAACAGATTTTTTATTTTTTTAGGCCATAACTATTTTTTTTATTCTTTTGCGTCAAAAAAATAGTTTATGCCCTCTCAATGGAATGAGTTCAATGAGCTCATTCCGATGAGGGGTCATAAGCTATGTTTTTTAGGCAAAAAATGAAAACCGCTTGGCAAGTTTTGTGCTGTTACATTGGGTAAAGGGTAAATCATGGCCATATCCAGAGATAATTTAGGGACGCCTGTCAATATATGACACAGGCATAACCCAAGGCCATAGGCAGTAGAGATAGAAACTGAAAATAAGATTACCATACTGAACACAACATTTTTAAATGACACAAAAGTTGAAATTACAGTAATGCATCCATGTGCCTTCCACATACCTGTTCTGTTCATTTTTTTTATCAGAGTGCAATTGCCTCAGGTGTATTTTTAGTCGGCTACATTATCCTAGTTCGGGATTCAAGGGATTAGGTTTGTGTTGGTGTTTTCGTCATTCAGAATTTCTGCCGAATTTCGATTGTTTTAGCAAACTATGGGATGGAGATTATACACAAATACAATGAGTTTGGGCACCTGGTGTTTGGGTGCCCAAACCTGTATACCCGTACCAAAAACGTCCTGGATATGGCCCTGTAAATGTTTTCTCTATTCCATGTTGTATTGAACCAGGGCCAAATGACACTCCTAAATTTGATGCCACGAGTTTGATTTGAACAAACTTCTAAATAACCCTTACACAGATGTTACTTTACTTTTTCATGCAGTTCACAGGATGTTACTTTACTTTTTCATGCAGTTATGTCATGAGTGCAAGCATTTGGAGTGGTGCTTTGTGAGAAGAGTTTTAAATGGTTCTCCTTTACCAACAGTGTTAAAATTAGGGACCTCCATCCGGGGCCCTGGTAAAACCGATCAACTTTTTTTTTTCACTAAAGGATACTTCATAACAAATATCAATTACTTTTGATGAGCAGTTCAGAAAAAATAAGGTTTGAACTTCTGTTTTATTTTTAGCTGTGTGGATCCCAACATGCTACATACTAATTTTTTTTTTTTGCATAAATCAAGAACCACAATCTGTCTGTTCCTGTGAACTGCATGAAAAAAAAATCCACCTGTTATTTATTTATTATTATTTATTGGTACAGTGGAGCCCACTTAATTGGATATCTCTTAACTGAATATAATTTCCCAACACAAAATCATTTATCATACCTCCAGTACAAATTTGACCTGTTAATCGAATACAGGTTATAAAGTTAACTCCTGTTAATTGAATAAAAAATCTTGTAACCTCTCGAGAAATTACCATGACTCTCCCCAGATTACCTTCGTTTTCAGACCTATTTGGCCTCAGTACATCCAATACAGGCATTTAAACTATTATATCTTGTTTGACAGAGCTCATGGAGCTCTGTCAAACAAGATATAATAGAATAAATGCCAAGTGTATCTCTAGTATTCAGGAAAGTGACACAATCCCTGTTAATTGAATACTCCTGTTAATTGAATAATTTTCATTGGCAAATGGGCTATTCAATTATCTGGGTTCCACTGTAATCAAGTTTTTTTATATTTGAACTTCAGATTAGAAATCTGTACCTAGAAAGACCACCAAAACTCAACAGTACTATTCACAAAAATTGCGGTTCAAAGAAAATAATTGTTTATTGTTTATTGTTTATTGGTGGTTAACGTCACATATTTATGCACCATGGCTAATCGTGACACAACATGGAGATGAAGTCAAGTTTAGTCAATCGTTGATCAACATGTTGCCCATTTTAGAGGACTTTCACCCCAAGCATTGGTGACTGGGTCCTATTTTACTAGTAAAGTGGAACTGGTTTACCACAGTAAACAAGTGCTGCTTACTTCCCGGGGTTCCCACGGGGACAAAGAAAATAAACCCTGTTAATTAAATAGCCAATTTGCTAGGGGAAAATATTCAACTGACAGGAGTGTTCAGTTAACCAGGATTTGGTTCTTTTTTTCCTGTAGTCTATCGGTCTCTGTCAAACAACATATGACAGAAGAAATATCTGTGTTGGTTGTACTGAGGCTAAATAGGTCTATAAACAAGGGGAATTTGGTGAATTATCAGGGTAGTTTCTTGATATATTACAAGATTTTATATTCAACTAACAGCAGTTTACTTTATAACCTATATGCAATTAACAGGTCAAATTTGTATGGAAGGTATGAGAAATATATTTGTGTTTGGAATTATATTCAATAAACATGGTTATTCAGATAAGCGAAATACAATTAAAATGGGCATCACTGCATTATTATTTCTTCATTTTTTATCTCAAAAACATAGCTCAAGACCTGTCATTGGAATGAGCTCATTGGGCTTGTTCCAATAAGGGTTAATATGCAATGTTTTTCGTGACAAAATGAAAATCTTCACTACATAAGAAAATATTTGGCAAGTGTTGTGAGCTATTCAAGTTGGGTAGACAGTTGCAGGGTACACATTTGCAGGTTACACTTTTCTGTAAACACAGTTTCAACTTAATGAATAATTTATAGGTCTTCAATTCTAAATCTTGCACATAAATCCAACAGATTTTTTAACAGCTTGGATTTGGCTTTTCAAATGATAGTATCTGTTACACTAGGTAATTTGCAACAAAAGAACAGCAGACCTTCTTTTTAACACCTGAGGGGGTGCTGAAGACTCTTGACATTAAAATGGATTGTACACAAAAGGCTATTTGTCTGGTAAAATATCAGCTCAAAATAATAAAATTACAACTGTGGTCAAAGCAAGTAAAAAATGAAAACATTTAAGCACAAAGATTTACAGTGCAGCCTTCTACAAAGTGTACCATTTGGCAACATTATCCTCTTAATAATGGAAAACCATTGCCTTACTATTCATTGTCAGATTGCTGTTTATTTTTTTATTTTGCCCATTTTAGAGGACTTCCACTACAAGCATTGGTGATTGGGGCCTATTTTACGATTATTTATTTATTTATTGGTGTTTTAAAGGTCACATATTTCTGCACAGTGGCTAATCATGACCGCGACAGTTTTATGGGTGGAGGAAGCTGGAGTACCCAGAGAAAACCACTGAATAATGGCAAGCAACTGTCAGCACCCCAACATACCAACTCCACACAAGCAGGGTTAGCATTGGTTGAAGTGCACCATCGAAATGCAGTACACCTTGTACACAATGCCACTGTGCCCCCACGTGAGCAATGAGGGTGAAGTGTCTTCCCCAAGGACACAACGCAGTTGTTGCAGGATTCGAACAGAGGACCTGTCGATTTGCAGCCTACACCTCTACTAGCTGTCAGGGCTTACATTTCTTCAGGAATCCGAGAATCAATTCACACCAAGATTTGTGCACAAAACCAACAAGAATCCATGCAGATTCTCACTGCACCTCTGCTAGGATTCGCGTGAAAAGAATTTGAGTCAATTTAATCCTCCACCTAACATAGTGTCAGAAAATTAACCAATACAAGACTACATTCCCTGAAATATCATGACACTTTGTCAATAAAGTTGTATAAATATGGTTGTCATTGGAACCGGCTCAATGAGCTGGTTACAATGAAATGCCATATTTGTAATATTTAATTGGTAAATATTGTTTATTTTTTAAAAATTTAGTTGATATTTTATAAATTAAAAAGCTGCGTTGGGTAAAGGATTAATATGTGTTATCAGTAAACAACAAGGGGTTCAAACATGGTGGATTCATAGGATCCTGGATCACTCATAACAGGTATGAATTCTCGTGACCATTTTCACAAGAATCCAAATGGATTAGAACGTACCCCACTCAATCAGGGTAAGCATCGGTTGAAGGCATCTGTACCATCAACATGCAGTACACCTTTGCAAACTGTCGAAACATGGGCAAATGAGATGGATTAATAAATATCTTGAAACAGGTCAGTATTAATTTGTCTTTTTACTAATGTTTTATGTAGTAGGGATTATGATTTGGGGATCAATTTGTCAGGTTGAAATGGCTATTTGCAGCCAAAACTGTGGTATTTGTTGTATGAGCCACTATAATATGAGCAGCTATAAATTGGCTGCTCACTTATTTGCAGTCAAACTATGGTATTTGTGGTATGAGCCACTATAATATGAGCAGCTATAAATTGGCTGCTCATTTAAATGTGCCCCCACCTCTCCCCCCCCCCCTCCCCCCAAATTCCCTGATATGCCACTGGGTCAGGAACATCAGTGTTAAAATTCAAACACTTCCAGGGACATGTACAAACACTGCCTGCATGTTAAATATGCACTGGAAGAAATGTCAAGGGGTACAAGTATCCGTATCCCCCGCCAGAATAGCTTTCTAAGATGGGTGCTATCAGATGAGGCTGGTAAACAAACTCACTTCATTTTATTCACCTGTGATGTTACACACCCAAAATAACTTGAAGCCGTTGGTATTCATTGGAAAAAAACCCCTGATTTTTCAAAATATGCCAATTTGAATAAAAATGAAAGTGTCAATAACACTTTAGCTCAACTTGTTTAAGACATGTACATGTATAGTATGTGACACAGCAATGACAAACATCTAGGTAATGACCTGATAACAAAGGTACATGTAAAGTATTGTAACGGTCTGTACATAAATGCTGACCGTAGCATGTAACAAATATATAGGTAAAGTATTGTAAAGGTGGGGTGACAGTTAGATGCTAAACTAGAAAAAAATCTTTGAGTCCCAGAGTGGGTCTGACTGAACCCAAAAATATTTGTTCTCATAGCACAGTGATAAGAAAGGCACCCCAAAACACTCGTTCCTGTCAGAAGGTGATAACAAAGGTACTCCAAGAAGTTTCGTGAAGATCAGTTTATAAATACAGGCTCTAGCCCGAGCCATATTGACATGTGCACTTACTGTGTATAAGTAGCACTGAACAAATCAAAGTTCATCTAATTTGCATAATTTCTGCACAAGATAAAAACCTGTATTATATGTGATGTATCCCATGGTACTAAACATTCATTCAAAAATTTATTCAAATCAGAACTTTCATACAGAAGTTCTGTACAAACAAGACCAATACCGGGTCTGGACCTGCGTCGCTGCATGCAATTGATTAAAGTATCGGCAAAGAGGAAGTGGCTGCGTGGCAGATCTGAAAATTGCATACACGATACAACTCAACATTATCAAGCTCCAGGTGAAATATTGAATGAATCTGTCACATAGAAGCCGAGAAAAGTGTGACGAAAAATTTCAATGTTCAGTGAGTACGTCAAATTTCAAAGTATCGGCAAACAGGAAGTGGCTGCACGGCAGATCTTAAAATTATATATGCGATACAACTCATCATTATGAAGCAGCAGACCAAATATAAAATCATTCCCTTTCACAGAAGCCAAGAAAACTTTGATGGAAGAAGTGTTTTGCACGGACGGACTGACGGACGGACTGATGGACGGAGTCGAGCGGTTACTAGGCCTGCTCTGCCGCTGGCGACGCAGGTGAAAAACTGATTGCACTAATTTTGGTACAAAAGGTTGCTGGCAGCCATCTTGAATTTTGGACCGCACCCAAAAACAATCGTTCTCATCCCATGGTGTTGACAAAGGTACCCAAGAAGTTTCGTAAAGATCGGTTCATAAATACGGCCTCTAGCCTGAGCCGTATAGAAGTTGTGTACAAAAAACTGATTGGACCTAATTTTGGTACAAATTGGCTACTGGCAGCCATCTTGAATTTTGGACCGCACTCAGAAACACTCGTTCTCATCCCAAGGTGATAACAAAGGTACCAAAGAAGTTTCGTGAAGATCGGTTCATAAATACAGACTCTACCCCGAGCCGTATTGACATGTGCACTTACTGTGTATTAGTAGCACTGAATAAATCAAAGTTCATCTAATTTCCATAATTTTTGCACAAGAAAAAACCCTGTATTATATGTGATGTATTCCATGTTACTAAACATTCATACAGAAATTTATTCAAA
This sequence comes from Pictodentalium vernedei, assembly GCA_031216915.1. NCBI lineage: Eukaryota > Metazoa > Mollusca > Scaphopoda > Dentaliida > Dentaliidae > Pictodentalium > Pictodentalium vernedei. The sequence goes on from CM062288.1 coordinate 272,762,576, forward strand.
TCAGAACTTTCATACAAAAGTTCTGTACAAAAAACTGATTGCACAAATTTTGGTGCAAAATGGCCACTGGCAGCCATCTTGAATTTCCGACTGCACCCCAAAACACTCGTTCTCATCCCAAGGTGATACCAAAGGTGCCCAAGAAGTTTCGTAAAGATCGGTTCATAAATACGGCCTCTAGCCTGAGCTGTATTAGTATTTGCAGTTACAGTGCTGAAAGTAACATTAAATAGATCAAAGTTAGTCGAAGTGGCATAATTTATGCATGAGAAAAAAAAACTGTATTATATGTGATGTATCCCATGGTACTAAACATTCACACAGAAAATTACTCAAATCAGCGCTTTCATATGGAAGTTCTGTGCAAAAATCTGACTGCACCTAATTTTGTACAAAATGGCCGGCAGTGGCCAGCTTGAATTTCAGACCGGACCCCAAAACACTTGTTCTCGTCCCATGGTGATAACAAAGGTACCCAAGAAGTTTTGTAAAGATCGGTTCTTAAATACGGCCTCTAGCCTGAGCCGTATTGGCATTTGCACTACAGTGCTGAAACTAACACTAAATAAATCAAAGTTAGTCTAATTTACATAATTTACGCACGAGAAAAAAAAACCTGTATTATATGTGATGCATCCCATGGTACTAAACATTCATACAAAAAATTATTCAAATCGGAGCTTTAATATGGAAGTTCTGCCTAAAAAATCTGATTGCCCCTTAATTTTGGTACAAAATGGCTACCATTGAAAATAAAATCCAGACAACTTTAAATCAATTGCTGGGGGCGCAGTGGGGTTTGCGGTAACCGGTCCACATGGGGGGCACGATGACGCCGTGTACTAAGGTGTACTGCTTGTCGATGGTACATGTCTTCAACCAATCTAACCCTGCCTGTGCTGCAGTGCGGAGTTACAAGGTTGGGGAGCTGGCATTGATGCTCGGTGGTTCTCTCTGGGTACTCCGGCTTCCTCCACCCGTAAAATTGTCACTGTCATGATAAGCTATTGTGCATAAGTATATGACCTTAAACACCAATAAATAAATAAATAAATAAATAGATCATTTGCTGACGTGAAAAATTCTAAATCATAACTCTGAGAAGAATGTGCGGACAAGACCAATTTTTGCTGGTCACTGAATGACTATCATAGGATGTATGCATGTGAAGTTTCATGGGAATCCGGCTAGTGATTGCAAAGATATAAGCCTGGACAGAGGAATGGATGGATGAACAGACAGATGGACAGAGCCTATTGCTATATCATCCACAAACTTTGTTTGGTGGGGGATAAAATATCCTTCATACTAAATTTTTACCTAAACCTCTGTTGAATTTTTTTATATTAAACCTTCAAACTCATTTCAACGGATGGAGTCAGAAAATAAATGTCAGTACAAAAGCTATAAATATCTGTTCAGATAAGTGTATTGTGGCAATATACACCCCAAATTTACTTAGCTTGAACAATTTTCTATAATCATTGTGATGCTGTTGCCCTATAGGAAATACTCATTCGCTGTCACTGTTCAGAATTCTGCAGTGCACATAATTGGCTTGACTGAATGTTGCAGTTTGCTGTCTGACTCACTGTGTTTTTAAATAATTATTGTAATTAAATTAAATCAAACTGATTGCTCTGACATTTCTTTTATCAAGAATCACTGGACATATTCTCAACTGCAGCATTAATTTAACAGAACATTTCCATTATCATAGACTCAATTCTGCATGACAGTTCTGTTTTGAGTAATTCATGATCAGCTCAGTACATGTAGAAATCCTAGCTGTATTTGCTTGAATACTGAATGAATAACCTGAGTTTAATATCACATTCAGTATACATGTGATATTAACCCAGGCCTGACATTCTTAAAAATAAAGGAGGGCTAAAAATCGTACCCCATGCATGGCCTAGGGGAGCGATTAGCTCTCAAGCTTACAAAATCTAAAAATGGCAAAAGGAAGCTTTGCTATTAATGAATTTTGCCTAGTGAACTTTGTACATTTTATTGGTGCTGCTAACATGGTAGTCTGTGAGATGGCTACACTGCCCTGCCAACACCTCTGGGCCTTGGCAAGACGTGGAGGTGTGGGAGGGGCAGTGTGTCCATCTTACAGAGACTGTCAGGGAACACCTAAGGCCCCGTAAGGCCTGGGCTGACGTGGGGTTATTTAGTCCCGCTGATGAAGTTGCGGGAAAATTAGACCAACGTGGAGGGTCGGAATCCAAGTGTCGCGAACTCGGCACAGAGAGCTGAGTTAGACCGACGCCGTGATTCCTTCTCTGCCAAATTGTCCTGAAATAGGTTCGATTTCCGTTAGGTGTGATTCCTAATCACTTCAGGCTGTATAATGGAAAGAATGATTTAAAGTAACAACGATTCTTTTATTTACACATAAAAATAAATCCGTTTCAATATTTCAACAATCAACAATTCAATTCTTTTCACAGAAAATGGGTCACTACGGTTAAATAATTCTAAAAAAATCATATAGTCATTCTATAGCCCTGTACTGGCACTATAGTCTACACACTGGAAATGTTACTACCGTGAGCTCGCCATAAGAGCTTCACAAATCTGAAATGTTATTACTGTGAGCTCGCCATAAGAGCTTCACCCGCTTAGGCTCAAATGTCAACGTCTGCGCGTAACTGTACCTCTGGCTGTCGGAGGGTTCCGACCAGCAATGTTCGCCATCTATAAACCACCGTACTTCTGATTTGGGTCAGATATTGTCTACTCATACCTTATGTGCCTTTTGAAAGTCCCCCGTGAAAGTCCTATTGAAATATCCACCGTTCCTGGTTGAATTCACGATTCACAGATGCCCCTTTTTGTGCTAGGGCGAAATTGTCACTCACACCGATCTCCAGTCGGTATTACGATGTTCCGACAGCAAAATAAACTACTCAGAACGCAATCAGGCCGACGCTTCAAAGGGTTAATACGCACAATACAATTAACCTACACTTCTGACTATTGCAGGACGATACCTGCTACTCGACAATCTAAACTTTAACGTTCCACCTGGGGTGTTCCTTCTCACGAATTCGGCCCCGTAGCCGCCTATCAACTTTAAGCTAAATCAATCATGGAATGCCCTCTCTGGCGATTCCAGCCGTTTCAGGGTCCTGTGATCGAAGGTACCCTTATGCCAGGAAACAGAGTCCGCCTGTCCTGGACTTCACCAACGCGTGTGTGACCCCAAGTGTGTGTCTAATGCTCTGCTCTTCCAGGTATATACACTTTTTACCCTAAACTGTCAGGTGGACCGACGCTCATCTGTCCACCTGTCAAAACGGTGGGAGATGACGTGTATCGAGGCAGAATCAATACAAGTTATCTCACGCGTGACTTAACGCTGACTTCACTTGTCTAGAAAACCGATTCGTTCTTGCCATGATTGTTATAACTTATGATGACACGACATTTCTATCTTTTAGAATCTCGTTTCTCAATTTACCGTGACGACATCTTGACATCAACCGATTACGTCTCGTAAGACTCCGACTACTGTATAAATTAAACGAGATTAGACCTTATCTAACATACCGTTTCTCCCCTGGGTCCCTGCGCTAAAGCTGGATATACACCACGTGTGTTTTTTCTATGTCCAGCTTTACAGAGAAGTGAAATTCACGTGGGTTTTTCGCCTTGATGCGGAATATATTTTGAACTTACAATATCTTTAAATATGAGGCCCCTTGCCCCTATATTTAGGCTGGCTTTGCCCTGACAGAGACCACTAACATAGCAGAGATCAGAAAAGATGTGGGTTTTAGGAATAGACTGTTATGGTAATCATTACATTTTAAGGCTAGGAGGGCTAGTTTTCGCCCTCCTTAATTTTTTTAAGGCAAGCGGTAGGCAAGAGAATAAATCGCTCTCCTGAAAATGCCATCCCTGTTAACCTACATGTCATGTTATGTATCTTTAACCTAAACATTTGTTATTCTAATTTTGCACAGAAGAAAGTGAGCAATTATGAAATTCAAACACATTTCTCTCATCTCCAGTCACACTAGTCTCTTAACTTACCGGTAGTCAACTGACAAACTACAGCCTCAATTTCTCATAGAGAATGAACAAGTCAATTTAAGACAACCCCAAACTTCCCATTCCTAACAAGCAACACCCCCAAAAGCTGGGTACAAGCAACTGCACCAAAAGTGAAGTTCTATTAAAGGTGCTATTTTAGTAATAGGAAACATGGCTTGAAAAATAGGTGACAGGATATCTTCTATGTCCTCAAAAATCTAAATGTAATAATTTGCCATTTCTAAGTTGTCCAACCACATTTATGAAACAAATCTTCACAATTTTGTACAACAAATCTGATATGTTATAACACTGATTTGATTTTTGATGACATCCAAAATAACCCTTCACCTATTTTCAAGCTAATTTTTCATTATTTATATAGCACCTTAATTATTGTAATAGAAACTGTGACCTTTGACCAGCTAACCTTGAAAGCCATGCCAAACATCCACTCCTTTGGGCAAGCTGAATATAAACTATGAGTGTTAGATGTATATCTCTGAGGATACAAATAACCAATCTGAAACTAAAACTCTATTCAGAGTAAGTTCCAGTAACCTTGCCTTCTGCCTATTGACACAGAATTATTTATTGATGTTGAATTTGTAGAGTGCTAAATCATTACTGGTCAGCAAAATTTGTTCACGTTTTTGCCTTGTTTCAATTTATAGGAGAGTGCCTTTCCCATAAATTCCAACATGGTAAATCCTTACAGGCTAATAATTTCACTTCAAAAATGATCTCAAGTATGGGACGGATCCAAAGCCAATCTGATACCTGTTACAGGTATGGGCACCCAATCTCTGGAGCCCAAATTTCTGCAGGAAAATATCATTCAACTTTGAAATCAACCAGTTTGAAGCAATTATTTCCAATATTTAGAAGAAATCTATACACTTGCAGTTGATAAAAAGCACTTCAAGACATGCAGTAGTCTGTTCTGTATTAAGACATCTCAATTTTGGGGGGACATCCTCAACTGAAGAACAGGTGTCCACAAAAAATTCCTTGATCCGTCCCTGAGTACATCTACAGAATATGAAGCCTCTGACTTGTGGTACCCACACTTCAGAGTAAAGCTCATAAGCCCCCACACAGACACAAACTGCAACATTTATATTTCTTTGAAAAAGTTGACCCCAAGTGTATTTTTCCTTGAGAGCTCAAAAGGCAGGCAGCATTTATCTTGACAATGTTTTTATGCCATTGCAGGCTGCCTATGAGGGCATAACTGGGTTTGAACTTCTAGCACTGTATCAGTTAAATGTGAAATCTTATCCTGTTCATTATTTACAAACGATGTGAACAGCCATCTGCCAACTTACACTTTCCTATCACATCTGGACTTGAGTATAATAAGTGAAATCTTGAATGTATCAGTACAATTTATTCATATGGAAACCTTCAATCTAACAAAGTACTACGGAATTTATCAGATGAATGGAATATTTATTGTGGTAATCACTGTCTGTTAATGTGGGTGGAGCAGAACAGATCAGTCAGATATATCAAGATGTGAACATACATGTATTACTTCTTTATAAGAAATAACTACATATGGGTTGGTCAGCTGGAAAACAATTGAATGCACAGGCTAGATAGACAGACCTCCATGAACCTTCACTGTTCTCATCAAGAAGCAGAATCTACTCACAACACACTTTTTTCCTTGTGATGGTATTTGGGTAAGATCCCCATGCTCTTAAAACGGGATGAAAGTTAAACAGAGCCAGATCAGAAATTTCTTCAATGCAACATAACATTTATTTATTGGTGTTTTTAAGGTCACATATTTCTGCACAATGGCCAACCATGACCGTGACAGTTTTACGGGTGGAGGAAGCCGGCATACCCGGAGAAAACCACCGAGCAATGTCAGCTCCCCAACATACCAACTCCACACAAGCAGGGTTAGCATTGGTTGAAGACAGGTGCACCATCGATGTGCAGTACGCCTTAGTACACAAGGTCACCGTGCCCCCACGTAGGCAATGGGGGTGAAGTGTCTTGCCCAAGGACACAACGTGGTTGCCGCAGGTGGGATTCGAGCTGAGGATCTTTCGGCTTGCAGCCTGCACCTCTACCAACTGAGCCACCGCGCCCCCTATGCAACATAACAAGCAGTTTGTTTGTTGAATGGGGTTTATTACATGCCTGATCTATGCAATCCCTATCTAGAACACAAACCATGTGGAAAATGAAAATCGGTTTCGCACATATGTGCAGAACGGAAATCGTTGACAGACTATTTTTAAACAGAAGTGGAATTTCCTACAAATCATGCAACACAATTACAATTTGAATCCCTAGCGATAGCTGAAAATTGTCCCCTGAGTTCCAATGTGTTCTATGTGCCAGTAGGCACATAGAACACATTGGAACTGAGGGGTCGAAATGGTAACATGGGTTCCCTTCGCAAATTTGGTTGGCGATAAAATGTGTTCTTGTTGTTTATACTTGTCAAATGAATTGCTGAGTGTCCTAATAATTGATTTTATAGACGTGAAGGCATATCATCAACACAGAACGACACATGCAGGTGAATGGGTTAATCGATATGGCACAAGTGCCAGTGTGGAAGGATAAAATGAGAGGCCACAGATGTTTAAAGTCATTTTCAACACTTATGGCTATTTCGATGAAAGTCTACAAGTGCAGTTTTTTTTAAGAAAGACAAGACAATCAGCAATGCAGTGGTGGATGCCAAAAGAGGCCAGAATTTTTATGAAAGATATACAAGCAAATGTCGTGATGAAACATGTTAAATTTTGTGGACAAAAACTTTTAGTGACCCCACTTTTGACTTGAACATCAGGAACACATATTTTCAATGACATGATGAGTCAGTGATTTTTAAAGCATGTACTTAACTTGGACCCATTATATCACAATTGTTTGCTTGAACTGAACCACATTTCTAATGATTGCATTGCTGTGGGACTGGTTACCAGGATTATCTCCCCTACATACTTGGCAGTATTCATTCATATTTATTTATTGGTGTTTGAGGATCACATACTTCTGCACAATGGCTAATCGTGACTGCAACAAGGGATGAAGTCGGGGTCGCGGTGGCTCAGTTGGTAGAGGTGCAGGCTGCAAGCCGAGAGGTCCTCGGTTCGAATCCCACCTGCGGCAACTGCGTTGTGTCCTTGGGCAAGACACTTCACCCTGATTGCTTACATGGGGGCACGATGACGCTGTGTACTGAGGCGTACTGCACGTCGATGGTGTGCATGTCTTCAACCAATCTAACCCTGCCGGTGCTGCGGTGCAGAGTTCAGAGTTACGATGTTGGAGAGCTGACAGCTGCTCGTCGTTGCTCAGTGGTTCTCTCCGGGTACTCTGGCTTCCTCCACCCATAAAACTGTCACGGTCACGATTAGCCATTGTGCATAAGTATGTGACCTTAAACACCAATAAATAAATATAAATATAGGGATGAAGACAAGTCCAGCCAATTGTTTATACCCATGTTGCCCATTTTAGAGGACGTCCACCCCAAGCATTGGTGATTGGGTCTTACTTTACCACACTGCTTCACTTCCTGGAGTTCCACAGGGATTATTCATATTTATTTATTGATGTTTAAGGACACATATTTCTGCACAAGCAAACATGAATGTAAAGTAAAGTTTAGTCATTTATACCCATGTTAATGTTTTACTGGTAAAATAGGACCTAGTCACTAATGCTTGGGGGGGGGGGGGGGGGGGGGGGCAAGTCCTCTAAAATAGGCAACACTGGGCATAAACGATTGACTGACCTTGACTTTATCTCCATGTTGTGGTCACTATTAGCCACTATGCAGAAGTAAACAGCAATAAATAAATAAATACCCATCTTGTCCTTTAGAGGTCTTCCGTCTCCAATCATTGATGACTGGATCCTATTTTACCAGTAAAACAGAGCTTGTATACCACAGTAAATAAGCACTTCCTCAATTTCTGAAGTTCCCCAGGCAGGGACCTTGTGCAGTAGACTATTGAGTACATGTACTGTCACAATCCCATATGCAGACATCTAGAAAGATCACAGTAAAGAATATTGGAGTAATTATGAGCTAGACAAACCCCAAACTATCTGCAGTCATCCTGTCATCACAGCATCTGTCAATCACAAAAAACACTAACTATTTGACTTATCTTCACAATATTTATAGTTAGAATGAACAGCGAGAGTAAGGTGTTCAGTTACATTCCAGGTCGTCTCAGACAATATATCTGTTGCAACACTTACTGCACAACACCGATTCCATAAGCTACAGCACTCTGATCAGAAAAGCAATCTCTTTCTTGATCGTTGTGATACTCTTACACCAGCACTGAGCAGGTAAAGATTATAAATATAAAATATTGCAAAATCCAGACCAAATCAAGAAAAGCAAACTAAAATGGCATCTCAGATTCAATAATTCAATATTCTCACACTTCTTTTTCAATTTTGACCAGATCGCACCCTACATGAAGTCATGATTCAGTCATAATCCACCTTGAGATGTTATAAACCAAGAATTTTGACTCACATTGCACTAAGTTAAACTCTGGATTCCAATAGAGAGCCAAAATTTTAATCCAGGGACCCTAGTTGAACAAACTTGAATCTGACCTACCTAGAGTTATACAATGTATACCAAATATGAAAGGATTCTGACTGGTGAATCTGACGATTTTTAAAAAAAATTCCCTCATAATGCATTAAGTTAAAATTCAGGCTCCCATAGGTAGCCCAAATTAATAACCCAGGGGCTCGATTTAAACAAATTTGAATCTGACTCCCCTATAGATGTTGTATACAAAATATGAAATATGATTTTCACTGATAGATCTGAAGAAGATTTTTAAAGAAATTTCCTCACATTGCATCAAGTTAAAATCTGGGCTCCCATATGGAGCCTAAATATCAACCCTGGGGCCCGATTTAAACAAACTTGAATCTGACCCCTCCATAGATGTTGTACACCAAATATCAGACGATTCTAATTGATGGTTTTGGCGAAAAAGAGTTTTAAAGAAATTCCTTCATACTGCACTAAGTTAAAATTCAGGCTCCAATATATAGACCAAATATCAACCCAGGGACCAGATTTTAGCAAACTTGAATCTGACCTTCCTAGAGATGTTGCATACCAAATATGAAAGCATTCTGACTGCAGGGCCTAAAGAAGATTTAAAAAAAAAAAGATGTCCTCACTAAGTTGATATTTGGGCTCCCAATATTTATCTGGTAACCGATTTGAACAAACCTGAAATCAACCCACCTCAAGATGGTGCATACCAAATATGAAAGGATTCTGACCGGTGGATCTGAAGAAGAAGATTTTCAAAGAAATTCCCTCATATTGCATATCCCATACTGAGCCCAAATATAAACCCAGGGACTCGATTTGAACAAACTTTAATCTGACCAGCCTAGAGATATTGTATACCAAATGTATGTATACCAAATATGAAAGCATTCTGACTGGTGGATCTGAAGAAGAATAATTTTAAGGAAATTTCCTCATACTGCACCAAGTTAAAATTACTTGGGAGCCCAAATATAAACCCATGGACTTCATTTGAATAAACTTGAATCTGACCCCTCTTGAGATGTTGTATACCAAATATGAAAGGGTTCTGACTGGTGGATCTGAAGAAGAAGAATTTTAAAAGACATTTCCTCATATTGCACTAAGTTGAACTTTGGGCTTCAATAGAAAGCCCAAATATTAGCCAACAGTCCTTCGTGTGTGTCAAATTTACGGATGCAAAAAAATGCACTCGCAAATGAAACCACAAGTGCATATCGCACTCGCAATATTCCAGAAATCATCAGTTAGGTTTTTGCATGTGTGAGAATACATTAAACGAGATTTTGAAGTGTGTGGAAGGATGTTATTGACGAAATACAACTCTTTCAACTGAGAAATGAACAAAACAAAACTTGAACCAGTCCCCATGGCAAACTCGGAAAGAGCCCTCCCTCTCAGCTGATTTTGTGCATTATCAAAATGTGAAGCACACACATATCATGCACTAAAGAAATTTTCTCATATAGCACTAAGTTAAAATTCAGGCTCCCATAGACGGTCCAAATATTAACCCATGGACTGAATCTGAACAACCTTGAATCTCCTCCCCCTCCACCCCCCCCCCCCCCCCCCCCCACCCTTCCTCGAGATGTTATATACCAAATATCAGAAGATTCTAATCAATGATACTGGAGAATTTTTTTTTAATTTTGGAAAACAACTTATGGGTGCTATCAATATAATGCCCCTTGTTGTGCCCCCTGTGGGTGTGGCAACTTTATTTGAACAAACTTGAATTGACATTTAAGGAACACGCATATCAAATTTGGTTCAATTTGGTCCAGTGGATTATGAGAAGTCGATAATGTAAAGTTCATGCCAAATGGACAGATGGATGGACAATGAACAGAAAGTGATCACTTGAGCTCCCTTTGACTTTCACTCAGGTGAGGTAAAAAGATAACATAGTCTGGGTTGACTAAAAGGCAAGATATAATTCTACCTCTTCTCTGATTATTATGCTTCATTTATTTTGCCTGCTACCATAATACTTTTACTTGTAACTCCTTGCATGCTTCTGGCAGATATATACCTAGGACAGGATTTCCTTTGCCAATGAACTGAGTATAATAATTTGAGCACAAAAGTAATGTAAAAATGACCTTAACCCCCTGCACACTGATGTCGAAATATCTAAAGTTCAGGGTGCAAATTTTTCCCATAATGCAACTAGAAATTTAACCAATTCAATCTTGTTTGACAGAGCTCATGCAATGAGCTCTATCAAACAAATTTGAATTGGTTAAATTCCCAGTTGCATTACGGGAATGAAAGTGTCAATGACACTGTAGCTTAACTTGTGTGTTGTGTTTGATGAAAAGGATAATGTTCAATGTTTATGAAAGGATTATGAAATAAGACAAGAATTGTGATAATTGGGAATATGTTCATTTCTGTTCCCTGTATGCTATGTTTATGATAAAAATAATATGAGGTGTACACTGTACTAAAGATCTGAGGGGTGGGTTAATATGACCTCACAGTTAATATATGTGGCCCTCACAGTTAACATATATCAACAAAATTACAATGAAATTATTCCAAAATGAGTCATCCTATCAAGTTACATTAAAATCCCTTCATAAATATGGCCTGCAGACTGTGCTAAAGGTTTTCGGGCTTTGGGCCCCTGTAGCCGTCAGTTTCCCAATTGCGTCCAAAGGGGACGTTCTCATCTAGACATTATATGAAGTCAACCTACCAAGTTACAATAAAATCCCTCCATAAATACCTGTAGACTGTGCTAAAGGTTTTCGGGCTTCAGGCACCTGTAGACATCACAGTTGACCAACCACGACCAAAAGGGGATGTCATCATCTAGGCATTATATGGAGTCAACCTAACAAGTTACAATGAAATCCTTCCATAAATACGACCTACAGATATGCTAAAGGTTTTTGGGCTCGGGCAGCCATCAAGGCTGAATGATCGTGACCAAAAGGGGACGTTCTCATCTGGACACTATTTGGAGTCATTCTACCAAGCTACAATAAAATCCCTTCATAATTATGACCTGTAGACTGTTCTAAAGGTTTTCGGGCTTTGGGCCCCTGAAGCCGTCACAGTTGCCCACTCGTGTCCAAAAGGGGACGTTCTCATCTAGACATTATATGAAGTCAACCTACCAAGTTACAATGAAATCCCTTCATAAATATGACCTTAGACTGTGCTAAAGGTTTTCGGGCTTCGGGCTCGGGCAGCCATCATGGTTGAATGATCGCAACCAAAGGGGACAATCTCATCTGGGCATCATCTGGAGTGATCCTGCAAAGTTACAATGAAATCCCTTCATAAATATGACCTGTAGACTGTGTTCAAGGTTTTCGGGCTTCGGGCACCTGTAGCCATCACAGTTGACCAATCACGACCAAAAGGGGATGTCATCATCTAGGCATTATATGGAGTCAACCTAACAATGTTGCAATGAAATCCTTCTATGAATATAAACTTTTGCCTATGCTGAAGGTTTTTGGGCTCGGGCACCCATCAAGGCTGAATGATCACGGCCAAAATGGGACGTTCTCATCTTGACCTTATTTGGAGTCAACGTACCAAGTTACAATGGAATCCCTTCATAAATATGACCTGTAGACAGTGCTAAAGGTTTTTGGGCTTCGGGCACCTTTAGCCGTCAAAGTTGCCCAATCATGTCCAAAAGGGGACGTTCTCATCTAGGCATTATATGAAGTCAACCTACCAAGTTACAATGAAATCCCTTCACAAATATGACTTGTAGACTGTGCTTAAGGTTTTCGGGCTTCGGGTTCGGACAGCCATCATGGTTGAATAATCGCAACCAAAGGGGACAATCTCATCTGGGCATCATCTGGAATGATCCTATGAAGTTACAATGAAATCCCTTCATAAATATGGCCTGTAGACTGTGCTCAAGGTTTTTGGGCTTCGGGCACTTGAAGCCAACACAGCTGACCAATTACGACCAAAAGGGGATGTCATCATCTAGGCATTATATGGAGTCAACCTAATAGGTTACAATGAAATCCTTCCATAAATATGACCTTTTACCTATGCTAAAGGTTTTTGGGCTCGGGCACCCATCAAGGCTGAATGATCGCGATCAAAAGGGGACGTTCTCATCTAGACATTATTTGGAGTCATCCTACCAAGTTACAATGAAATCCCCTCATAAATATGACCTGTAGACTGTGCTAAAGGTTTTCGGGCTTCGGGCACCTTTAGCCGTCACAGTTGCCTAATCATGTCCAAAAGGGGACGTTCTCATCTAGACATTATATGAAGTTAACCTACCAAGTTACAATGAAATCCCTTCATAAATATGACCTGTAGACTGTGCTAAAGGTTTTCGGGCTTCGGGCTCGGGCAGCCATCATGGGTGAATGATCGCACATTCTCATCTAGACATTATATGAAGTTAACCTACCAAGTTACAATGAAATCCCTTCATAAATATGACCTGTAGTCTGTGCTAAAGGTTTTCAGGCTTCGGGCTTGGGCAGCCATCATGGGTGAATGATTGCAACCATAGGGGACAATCTCATCTGAGCATCATCTGGAGTGATCCTAAGAAGTTACAATGAAATCCCTTCATAAATATGACCTGTAGACTGTGCTCAAGGTTTTCGGGCTTTGGGCACTTGTAGCCATCACAACTGACCAATCACGACCGAAAGGGGATGTCATCATCTAGGCATTATATGGAGTCAACCTAACAGGTTACAATGAAATCCTTCCATAAATATGACCTTTTGCCTATGCTAAAGGTTTTTGGGCTCGGGCACCCATCAAGGCTGCATGATCGCGATCAAAATACGACGTTCTCATCTAGACATTATTTGGAGTCATCCTGCCAAGTTACAATGAAATCATTTCATAAATATGACCTCTAGACTGTGCTAAAGGTTTTCGGGCTTCGGGCTCCTGTAGCCGTCACAGTTGCCCAATCACGTCCAAAGGGGGACTTTCTCATCTAGACATTGTATGAAGTCAACTCACCACGTTACAATGAAATTCCTCAATAAATATGACCTGTAGACTGTGCTAAAGGTTTTCGGGTTTTGGGCTCGGGCAGTCGTCACGGTTGGCAGATCATGCCCAAATGGGGAAATTCGCATCTAGACATCATAAGGAGTCATCCTACCAAGTTACAATGAAATCCCTCCACATTAAACATGACCTGCAGACTGTGCTAAAAGTTTTTGGGTTTCGGGCTTGGGCAGCCATCACGGTTGATAGATCGTGCCCAAAAGGGGACGTTCTCGTCTAGGCACTATACAGAGGCATCCTACCAAGTTACAATGAAATCCCTTCATAAATACGACCTGTAGACTGTGCTAATGGTTTTCGGGTTTTGGGCTCGGGCAGCCATACCGGTTGCCCGATCGCGACCAAAAGGGGTCGTTCTCATCTAGACATGACCCCAAACCTGCATATGAAATTTTGTGACGATCAGACAAGAACTGCGGGGTGTAGCCCGTGCTAAAGGAAATGTGAACAGACGTCACAGACTCACAGACTAACAGACTCACAGACTAACAGACTCACAGACTAACAGACTTCCGCACGCGTGATGGCAATAGCTTATCTTGACTATGTCAAGTTAAGCTAAAAATGGCTACTTGAAATCTGGATATTTTGACATCAGAGTGTAGGGGGTTAAATTGTACTTTAGGGAAAAGCAAAGATAAGACTAAACCACATATTCCCCAAATATCATAAACATCCAAATTTAAATTAATTTGGTGAAATTTGTAGTTTAGCATTAATGCATTATAGAATTACAGTGAGTTAAGAGTTAAACTTACTGCAAAAGACAGTTATGCTGTCAATTACACAATAATGATGTTCACAGAAAAAAAAAACAAACAAAAAAAATGCCAGACTATTTCTAAGTCTCTCACAGTTTCTGTCTGTTTAGCACTTTTACCTACACTCACAATTATACAAAAATGCTGATATTTGCATTAGTTTCAACATGCACATGGGTAGAAAAGATTAACTTAGGCCATGGTTTATTAATTTTCAGTTAAGTGTGATTCGGCTCATTTTGTTTTTAAATAATAACACATTTTCTTTATTATTGACTTCGTAAATGGGTTACCTCCTTTAAATATAGGGCCAGGAGAATACACCATTTCATGTTTATTCCTAATCCAATAAAATGCCAGATTATTGCCCCATTTGAATCAGGAGTCATTTCTGTCAGATTGCTATAGCCATATCAATCTGGCAATAATGAGGCAATAGTCTTGGGTTATTAATGGTTAAATGTTGACTAATGGTACATTTTGTTATAGGCTGTTCTGTATATAACCCTGGCCATTGAAAGTTATATCGGAGACAACCTACACATGCAAAGAAACAGTGCGCAACTGCAAAATGATAAAATATGTATTTTGTGGAAAGAGTTAGGTTACGTCATTTTCGCATGAAGATATAATTAATAACAACCTCATTCTGCATTTTGTTCTAACAAACAGGAATAACGCTTAACTGTAAATTAACTAACCATGACCTTAAACTGAATTGATGTATCAGGCCTGGAATTTTGAGGAAAGCGATTTATTTGCTCGCCTACTGCTCGCCTAAAAAAAATCGCGACATCGACGCTGTAGCTGCGATGGGTGGTGCAATCTCACTAAATTCTAAGTTCATCAAGGGCCGTAACTCCAAGAAAAATATTTGGAACAACACATGCATTCATGCATTGAACAGTGGCTAGACATCAATAAGATACACTTACATGCCAAATATAAAGTCATTCCATGAAGTATTTCAAAAGTTATTGAGTTTTGAAACTCTTTGGTCACAGACAAACTCGTTGGTCACAGACAGACCGACAGACAGACCGACATTGCCACTTATAGCGCTGCTAGTTGCAGCTAAAAATTAAGGAATGCAAAAATTATCCCTCCTGGCCTTAGAAAATAATGATTATCATAACAGCCCATTCCTAAACCCCACATCTTTTCAAATCTCTGCTATGTTAGTGGTTTCTGTAAGACGACAACACTGCCCCTCCCACACCTCCTGGCCTTGACGAGGCCCGGAAGTGTTGGAGGGCCAGTTTAGCTGTCTCACAGAGACTACCTTGTTAGCAGCACCAAATAAGATGTACAAAGCTCACCCAGGCATAATTCATTAATAGTAAAACTTTATTTTGCCACTCGTAGCTTTTGTAAGCGTGAAGAGAGCTAATCGCTCCCCCTAGGCCAGTTTTAGCCCTCCTTCATTTTTATGAGTGCCAGACCTGATGTATAGGTAATTATGTTAAATGAACTGCCATACATGTATTTCCAGTCAACAATCTTCAAAAAACAAGGATACCACATTTTTCAATTTTTTTTTATTTATTCATTTATTTGTTGGTGTTTAAGGTCACATATTTATGTGCAATGGCTAATCAGGAATGCAACATGAATATAAAGCCATGTCCAACCACTTGTTGATACCCACATCGCCCATTTTAGAGGGCTCTAACCCACGACATTGGTGACTGGGTCCTATTTTACCAGTAAAACAGAGCTTGTTTACCACAGTAAACAAGCACTACTTCACTTCCAAGGGTCGAAGGGTTCCCACAGGGAAGCGAAGCATGAATATACAGTAAAGTCCAGCCATCGTATATACATGTACCCATGTTGCCCATTTTAGAGGACTTCCAACCCAGGCATTGGTGAACGAGTCCAACCGAGTTTTCCAGTAAAGGGGATATTGGTGTTTTGAAATTTATTACTAAGAATTGCATTCTCGTCGATTTTTCGCATTTAGTTTCATTACTCTGATAACCTGATAATAAGCATGATTCACACTCCCTCTGTTTTATTGAAAAGAATGTTGAAATGTCGCATCAGTGAGACATGATTGAGTTACAGACAACAAACATGCGTGAAGCTTACCGAGAATGTCACTTTCAAGATGTCATTCTGAATATTTATATCTGACTGCATATTGTACTGTATATATATTACATTATAGTTTGGAAAAGGAGTAAGTTACAGATAACTAAAATGGATTCAATGCAGCCAGCAAGATGAAAGAGTTTTTTGGGGGTTTTTTATTAGGGTTTAACGACACATTAACAGCCATGGTCATATCATGTTGGTGACAGTTTTACGGGTGGAGGAAGCCGGAGAACCTGGAGAGAACCACCGAGCAACGACGAGCAGCTGCCAGCTCCCCAACATCGTAACCTTGAACTCTGCACCGTGGCACAGGTATGGTTAGATTGGTTGAAGACATGCGCACCTTCGACGTGCAGTACGCCTTAGTACTAAGCGTGATCGTGTCCCCATGTAGGCAATCGGGGTTAAGTGCCTTGCCCAAGGACACAACGCGGGAGCGTGAATCAGTCGCTGAAATGGTCACCCATCCAACTACTAACCGCGCTCGACATTGCTTAACTTCGGTGAACTGACGAGAACCGGTTACTGCGACGCCACCGCGTCCCCAGATGAAGGAGTGCTTGCTGTGTTGAACATGCTGAGTCCTCCTTTGTCTTGATAGCTGTACAGTGTGTTCGATTATCCTCAAGATCAAGTAATCCCAGGTCTTAAAGTTGTGGAGGAATGGTGTTCCTCCTCAGAAAGAAGAAGAGGAATAGCATTCTCCCTACCCTCCCCCAGGAAAGCATCACTGCTTATAAATGTACTCCCACCCCTCCCCTTCAATAAATGAATACACAAGTCCAGTAATCTGAGTGAACTGATAATTGGTCGCCAAATATCTTTACAGGCAAATGATGTGCAAATAAGGCTAATGGATTGATTATTTGCCTAATTTGTAGATGTGTGCAGAGAGAAAATATATAGACAAATAAGATCCTTATCAACCAGATTCTAATGTCTTCCCTTACATCCATTAATGGCATACCATAATTGATTGTTGAGGCTATAAACACATCTGCTATTGACAAAACAAATACACACCATGTGTTTGGTATTTCAGCCATACAAATAGTGATGTTTGCACAATGTCAGTTTATGCATAACTGACAACTTTATATGAAAACATAACAGGGATAGAGGTATTGTTGAATGTGAATAAACTGGCTGAAATTAAACGTCCTCCGTTCATCACACAAGATGGGCACAAGTGCTGCCAGGGTAGTTAGCACTCACAAATAGCAGTCAACAAGCCAAAATATCAAGTTCACAAAACAACTGAAGTGTATTATTTATTATTTATTGGTGTTTAAGGCCATATACATGTACTTATGCACAATGGCTAAACATGACCATGGCAGTTTTATGGGTGGAGGAAGCCGGAGTACCCAGAGAGAACCACCAAGCAACGACGAGCAGCTGCCAGCTCCCCAACATCGTAACTCCACACTGCAGCACAGGCAGGGTTAGATTGGTTGAAGATACATTGTATGCGTACCATCGACGTGCAGTACGCCTCAGTACACAGCGTCATCGTGTCCCCATGTGGTCAATCAGGGTTAAGTGCCTTGCCCAAGGACACAATGTGGGAGTCCGAATTGATCGCTCAGATGGTCATCCATCCAATGATTAACTGGGTTCGACATAGCTCAACTTCGGTGATCTGACGAGAACCGGTTACCGCAACGCCTCCACGCCCCCAACTGAAGTGTATTCCTCTTAACTATACATATAGATCTATCACAGATGAACAATGTTCTGTGGTGGTCAACGTGGGCTGCCAGTTAGGTACATGCATAAATTATATTCCAGACTTTTTTTTTGGGCTGACAATTCACTGTACCTGGCATTTGACATTATAATTTATTTATTAATGCTTAATGCCAGATCAGCAGCCAGGGCTGTATCATGGTGAGGACATGATTATAAAATGACATATTTGACTGGTTCTCATTTATAAGAGAATTGCCCAGATCAAAAGTGTGTACAAACTTTTAGCGAGTGTACTCTTTGCAGTTGTAACCTGGAAGAGAAGGATTTCTTCCTGCACAGTGGTTCCTGTAGCGTACACAGTGTTATACGGTATTTAAGCAATCTGATGGGTGTACACTTGCTTGTATCTTAAGATAACCTTAAAAGCTAACTTGGTGAAAAATTGAAGATAAACAAAGTTTTTCAGTTATAAAGAGTCAATCAGATTTACTACATTCTCAGATAACTAAACTAAGGAAATTTTCTCATGGGTAACAGGGCTGAGGATGCTCTACATGTATCTACAATATTTGATACTCAAAGTTATTGACAGCAAATTCACATGAACTTGCTGTATTTATTAAACAATATAGGGTTGTCCACTTTCGCTAATCTTTGGGAATACGAGTAACTCATTACCATGGCAGAGTGGAGCACGGGATGGAGATTAATAGCTTTTCAGTTACCTGCATCCCTGTACATAAAGCAACATTGAATCTTTAGTCTGATCAGGTTACACACAGGTCCTGACCTTAAATTTTAATTGGAAACCCCATACAAATTTTCTTTGTAATCAATTTGTCAGTCGCAAGAATACACTCCCACCAAAAGAGTTTCCTGCGGTTCCAGACTATCAGCCAGTCACCTGTTGCATCTGGCTGATTCAGCCAATGCCAGGAATGTACTATTTTCTTTGGCAGCGGCTGAACTCGACCTAATTACCAATTAAGTCAGTAGTCAATTTGTTTGTAAATTGTAGTTAATCCCATCTAGGTTAATTCTTGGAAATTTTACACTCCCTCATTCCCAATACTCTCCACCAGTCTACTTTTGGCGTGGCATCTTATCCGTCCATCTCCCCTTTTCATGTATATATCATATATAATCTTTCACATAATCATGTTATATTTTTCACTTTGTTTAACCCTTTACCCAACGCAGACGATATCAAAATTATTTATTATTTTAAATATCATTTTTTTTAAATTTTTCAAAAAATTTCAACAAAACCATACCATGTGACCCCTTGGTGGAACGAGCTTGACGAGCTCGTTCCAACAAGATGTCACATGATATGTTTTTTTTTAAATTGTTTGAAAAATAATATTTTTTCAACTGCTGAATTTGCATATTACGCGGGCGGATGCGGCTGATTCGTTGGGTAAAGGGTTAAATTTTGTTGCTTTTCGGCTTTGCTGCCACATAGAAGACATCAATTATTAAATGGCAGCTTTCACTTTCATTCTATTCAGTCTTCCTTTATCTTTTCAACCCAGCGCCTAATTTTATGTTGGTTAATAAATATGTTTTTTTATCTTCTATGGCATCAATAATGAACAAACGTATTTGTGACAAAAAAATGCCCATTCAGAAACACTACTTTCTATTGTTTCAATACCACAGTGATACCTTAAGGGCACACAAAATAAATTAACTGATTCTCAGGCAATTTCTTTTCAAATCAGTGAGGGAGAAAAGAGTTTATTTTGAATCTTTATTTTTTTCTTGCATGCAGTGAGCATGAGTTGAAAGGCTTTCAGCTGTATTTTTACATACAGAAAATATAAAAAGAGTATAATTATACAAATAAGCTCATATAATTTAAAAATATAACTGCTTAGCAGCATCTCTGGTTATGATCTTTAGATCTCTGTTTCAAGATGCCTTCCTTTTAAATATTATTGTCCAATCTCAAAATCACCTGATTTTGTAGTGGTATATGAATGAAGACACTGCAGTCTGCAAGGCATTGAAGGCAATAAAACATCCAATGAGGGATTGCCCGAGAATCAAAACATTTTTTTTGCCTAATCCCTTAATAGTATCGAACATAGCTGCTGTATCTGAAAAAGCACTATTCACAAAAACAGCTATACAAATTTTGAGTATGTACATTTTTTTATTACTTTTGAGAAGGGGTCACTTGGATATGATGATTAATAGATTATAATTGATAGGAAAATTTAAGTAATCGTGACACCCTTATTGAAAACATGGCTTATGGAAATGAGCACATCATGTTTGTTCCAATGCTCTGGCACAAGTTATTAAGTTAACAAGAACTTTAAAATTTTTAGTTATGCAAGAAAACTTTTAGGAAATACAGTTCTCGAGTCATGTTAGGTAAGAGTTAACAAAATAAACAGCATTACCCATTTTACTTCGCTTGACAGAGGATAACAGGATATAGTTTTACTTTGTCGGAGAGGAAGACTAAGGAGAGCTGCTGATGCATTAAGAAATTTGTATTCAGTGTGAAAGGAAATTACATAAATGTATATCTGACAAAGTTTCAATACTCAATGGATATAGTTCTTTGTTTATTTGTTGGGAGTTTTAACGACACTTTTAACATCCAGTGTCATATCGTGTCCAACAGTTTTACGAGTGGAGGAAGACACGGTACCAAAGAGAACCACCGAGCTGTAGCGAAAAACAGTAGAGCTATTCGGTTGTGAAATTTTGCCTCAGTTTAGGAGTTAGTTCTGATAAAAGACCAATACTGAAACTGCAACACAAGCGACCTTTTGAAACTAAAAGACTTTCCGAGGAGTCCATGATATGTACCTATGACGTGACGTAAAATGTACATGCTAGTATAGAGGACGAGCAACATTCCGTAATAGTGTGGATCAATCCCCCCCCACCCCACCACACATCTTTTTGTGTTTGACTGCATTTGGTATGATCACACCATAAATGGCAATGTTAACTGTCAATCTTAGAGTGTTTTTGCAACATGCATATGATGTCACATTCGTACTTGATTCTGAAAATTCTCAGTCGTAATTTTCATTCAAATACTGATGATGACACATGTTCTGAACATCTGAATGGGAATTACAACAGTGTAAGAGACAATAGCAAAGTTTGTCCACTTGTTGGCTTTTAACGAGAAGTCGGCAGACAAAAGTGTCAACAATCTAAACATTGAGCCTTTTATCACAAATCACATGCGGAATGGAATCAAACAATGACCCCAGGAATGGAATCAAATGATAAGCCCAGCCCAGTGTATACTGAAACAATTGGATAAGGCAGGCAGGAATTGATGAAATCCAACATTTCAAAGTCATCTTCGCTTCCACATACTTCAGGCCTCAACTTGGTGACTCGATTCTACATGTACATCATGTTTCCAGATTCTGCCATAATCTTCTTACAGGTTATCAAGTTTACATGTGGAGTACAGTGGAACCCTGTTAATTGAATAGCTACTTTGCCAATGAAAATTATTCAATTAACAGTATTCAATTAACAGGGATTGTGTCACTTTCCTGTATTCTGGAGATAAACTTAGCATTTATTCTTTTATATCTTGTTTGACAGAGCTCCATGAGCTCTGTCAAACAAGATATAATAGATTAAATGCCTGTATTGAATGTACTGAGGCCAAATAGATCTTGAGCCAAAGGAAAACTGGATGGAGAGCCTGAACTTTGACCTGCAAACTTTCTTTGATCAAACTTAAATCATCACTATCAAAGAAGTTGCATACAAATATCAAAGCTTCTTGCTAGTGGTTTATGAAAAGAACATTTTTAAAGAATAGTAGGATTTTGTGCATTACCCCACCAAAGGGAGCAGCAACTTTCAAAAAGAAAACAGAAAGTAGAAAGAGAATATACTCCCCCAAGATGGTGTGTCCCAAGATGCAGCTTGGATCACAATAGAATGACTTAGCATTTTCGCATCACCAAGAAAGTGGCTCGGCATTTTCACATTTCCGACTGCATTAAAATGGGTGTCCCCATATGGTACCACATGGCACAACAGACTTTAAAACTTTTTACCCATTCGATTCAACTGGTCCTATGGAAGCTTCATAACAAATAACAATTTTCTGTTCTATGCAGTTTTGGAAATGTGGACATTTGAAACTTGTTCTATTTTTAGCTTCTGGGATTCCCATGGGATGTGGGAAAAATTTTTTCAGGATTTAAGTACTTATGATCCAATAAGACTGCATACCAAATCTGGTTCAAATCAACCCATCAGTTCTAAAAACAGAAATTTCGGGCAGAGCCAAAAGTCACGAGTCACCCAGAGCAATGGAAAATAGCGTCCCTCAAACTTCTCTTGATATACCAAATATCAACTAATTCCATCAATTGGTACAAGAAAAGATTTTTATAAAATTGGGGGGGGGGGGGGGGAGGCAGGGGGGGGGGGGAGGAAGGGAGGGGGTAATTCTCCTAAACCCCATCCCTATGAGGAGCAATGGCTTAATTTGAACAAAATCAGAACACAATGTCTTAACAAACAAGTCCAGCAAATGTCATGAAAATCGGTCTAGATGTTTTGAAGAAGTAATGAACACCATGTTCACTGACAATAGGCAGACAGATGGACAGACATACATGTACTAACTACTGCAGAAAAGTGATAACTTCCAATCAGGTGAGCTAAAAAGGTTGCTGCAAGAATATTTTACTTGCATCACCAGTTTCTGGTTTCACACAGAAATTGTTGAGACTCGGCCTGTGTTTGACAGTTGAGTAATTTCAACATGTTTGCTTTGAAATGTACTCTTCTACATAATATATACATATAATTCCTAGTTAATTGCTCATATGCAGTTTACCAATTTAATACTGTATGCAATAATTATAAGTTGTACTAAACAATATTGACATTTTGTATAGGCCACCAGTGGTACATGACCTGCATGGCTGACATGATCCCATACCCAACGATATATGAATTCAATGAAACTTTCCTTCACACAATACTTAATGGAATGTAAAGACATTTATGGGTCATCGGATCAGTGCGTCATTATGAATAGGTGTTCAAATGACTATTGAAGATACTGTTATATTAAATGTTCAATAAAGTGACAATGGCAAGTATTTAACTGATGATTAACTTGTCACTCAGAGTCTGGTAATTTTCTGTAACGCTTCATACTTATTTACATTTTCCAGGCACACACAGGCCATTTACTGTGAAATTGAATTGTGATAATAAAAATGGAGAGAACTTCAACAGGATCACAACCCTGTCAGGAACCGGCCAAAATTCTTAAAATGCTTCCCTTCTTGCAACACTGTAAAATGCAGGTGCTTAGCCAGGATTCTATAATGTGGGTGCCTTAGCCAGTTTGCTTCTGGGGATCAAACATGATATTTAGAAGGTCATTGTGAGGGGTGTGAAGGCCTCTCCTATTCCTAATGAAGACCCTCTGGTTGTTACCCTTCCTCCCACTTCCCCTAGTAGGGAAGTGGGAGGAGCTGGTAATATAGCCAGGGCATGCTGGTTACGACTAGTCCTTTCACACCCCCCCCCCCCCCTCCACCCCCAAGAAATTTTTGCAAAATTCAGTGCTCTAAGAGCAAATCTGGGGCATTTGCATTTATAGAGTTTCTAGTCCTATATTGGAGATCATTTTGGGCTCTATGTTTTGTGAACATTTCCAATGTTTTGGAGAAACATTGGAGAGGTTGCAAAAATGTTCAGGGGGGGGGGGGGGGGCATACCCCCACCCCAATAAATAAATAAATAAATAAATAAATAAATAAATAAATAAATATTTACTGTACTTACTTGTACCAATTTATCACAAAGGAAACAAGTATTTCTGTTTTAGTTTTCTGGAAACCATACAGTGTAAAAGATATTGTACCACTTTCTGTTCATACATTTTTTTTATCATAAATTTTAGAACTGTTGAATTGTTATTGTTGCTGGATCTCAAATTTCTTTCTGTCTCCAGTATTATTACACACCTGACTCCCCAAAATACCAAGCCTGAAAATAAGCAATCTGTCATTTGCTGAAGGAGGTCCCCATAGGGCAAACCTGCTGACCCTAACCCATGTGGTGGGCTAAAATCGCCCAATTTATCCTCAGGATGCCTCTTTTTGGTTGGCTTGAGACTTGATTCAGACTGAGGGTATAGGGTATATACTATATGCTGTATAGGGTAGCACCACCAAATTCACCCTCTGGGGACCTCACTCTGCCGGTGACAGTCTGCTTATTTTCAGGCTTGCAAAGTACTAACAATTAAACTCTGCAGGGTTAGCATTGGTTGACACCAAGTGTGCCATCGAAGTGCAGTACACATCACCTTGCATCCACAGATTAAGTGTCTTACCAAGGCTTGTCATTTTGAGGCGGGCGATCGTCCGGGCCACAGTCGGCCGCCCGAGTTCAAAATTCCACGGATGGTAAACATCCGCCTAACCTTGCTTTCTGCAGCCGGGCAGCCCATTAATTCAGTCAAAGGGCAACTTTTGCGGATTGAAGGAGGTAACAAAGCACAATTTGTGAAGTTCATTGTGTGTCGACACAGTCATCCAAAGACACTAAGTAACTTTCAAAATGCGAGCGACAGGTCTGCCAATTCCAAAGTTGTAATTAGTTATTACATTGTACATCAGACTGTGCCAGCTCTCATGTCATGCGTGATTATAGGGTGTGTCATCCCCAAGCCAGTTCGACCCTGATGATTTGCATGCAACGTTTAGTCCCAAAATCAAAGCCAGGACGATTCATCCCCCAAATCGGATTGATTCGCCCCAAGTTATTGGCATCTGGCAGTGAGCACAGTGCACTGGCTTGTAGTCATCATGTAATGTATAGATATTTATTATTTATTTATTGATGTTTAAGGTCACATCTTTATGCACAATGGCTAATCATGACAGTGACAGTTTTACAGGTGGAGGAAGCCGGAGTACCCGGAGAGAACCACCGAACAACGACAAGCAACTGCCAGCTCCCCAACATCGTAACTCCGCACTACAGCACAGGCGTAATGTATAGATACAGGTTTGGTTATTTGGATGCAAGATAACTATAACACTCACTGTTTGTGAGTGTCATGGGTAACCTGGTATCTTGCATCCAAATATTCAAGCCTGCATCTATACATTACGTGATGATGTACATCATAATTACACAAACCATGTACCTTAAAATGATATTCGTTGTCGACCCAGCAAGCTGAAACAAAATGGTTCCCGCAAACCATAATTGGCCTTCCTGAGGTAATTTTAGGAGAACCCAAAATGGCCCTCCTGGGGTGATTTGAGGCGAACCATAATGGCCCTCCTGCAATTTTTAAAATGACAAGCCTGCTTACCCCTGGTGGGGATTAAACAAAGGGCTGTTTGGTTTGAAGTCCAGTATCATAATCAATGAACTACTGTGCTCCCAATAGACAGTGCTTTTGACTGACAGAAGTGAAGATAGTGACCGAGAGGAATTTTTTTTAATCATAAAAGGTTGTAAAACAGTTTGTTTTTTAGAAAAATGTCCCGAAAGTAGGGCTGCACGGTATATCGATAAACCGATCTATACCGTATTCAAACCAATATCAACTGAATACCTGTGTAATTACAAAAATATCGGTTTATCGTCATTATTTATTTACCCTCAATTTAATTTTCAAGATGTCTTGAGTTTTTTAACTGTACATGTAGCTCCAAATGAATAATATTATCCCTTTATCCAAGGAATCGTCTGCTTGAGCCCTCATAATATACAAATTCAGCAGTTGAAAAAATAATTTTCAAAAGTTTTAACAAAACTATATCATGTGACCCCTCACTGGAATGAGCTCGTTCCAATGAGGGGTCACATGATATAGTTTTGTTGAAATCTTTGGTTAAAATTTGATAAACTAATTTTGAAAATAATAAATTTTGATATCGTCTGCATTGGGTAAAGGTTTTTCGAACTGCATCATCAAGGCATGCTAATTCGTTCCGACTGTGATGCCTCAAGTCTCGAATACTCTCGATTGTGGTATTTGTGTTCATATATCTGAACAGTTTTCGATATACCGGTATACCACGGTATTTTTTTGAATACTGATACTGGTATTCAGTTTTGAATATCGTTCAGTCCTACCCAAAAGGACATTAAGACCCTTATCAATATAATGATATATACATAGATGTCTTGTACACATGTGGGTGGGACAATTTAAACTGAAGTTCATCTGAGAAATGCAGAAAATGTGCAAAGTTTAACAAACTAAATGCACAAACAAAGTTCCAATTAGATATAAAGATGTCTAGCTGTACAATTAAGTGAAACACTCATATATTTACTAATTACTCATCAATTCCCACATATGAGGCAACAAATTGTTCAACTTTGTTTACTTTATAAGTCAGGAAGGAAATTATTTTCATTAACATCGGTTGGGCCTTTGTAACATCTTGAAACACTACTGCGCCTTACAAACATGCAGTACTTAGTGTGATTCAACTTTTCACATTTTACATTTATCAAAAAATGAAACAGTGGAGCTCCCTTATTCAGACACCTCTTAACTAATTAACCCCATTAATTGAAGATAATGTCCAAACACCAAAACTTTTCGAGTGCTATGGTGACTTTTTTGATTCACTGATAAATAAGAATAAGCTGTGAGATAAATAAAATTATAAAGTCTCAAAATGAAGTTTTTATTCAACTTTTATTCAAGTGAGATTAATTATGTAATCCTCTCTGCCCGTGAAAACCCCGGGAAGAGAAGTAGTTGTTTACTGTGGTAAACAAGCTCTGTTTCAGTGGTAAAATAGGACCCAGTCACCAATGCAAGGGAGGAAGTCCTCTAAAATGGGTTTAAATGATTGGCTGGAACTTGACTTTGTACCCAGGTTTTATCCATGTTGCGGTCACGATTAGCCACTGTGCAGAAAAATGTGGCCTTAAACATGAAGTGGCCTCTTTGATTTTTTATGGAAGCGACAATCAGGATGTCCTTTCATAAAAATATTATGGTGAGAAGATTTATTAATATTAGTGTTGTTACTGTTAATCAAATAGCCACTTTACATGTACCTCAAGTCTGAGGCACAAGAGTGGACAATTCCTAAAAACTGTTCTTGCGGTAATTGTCTGAGAACTCTCATTTGAAAAACTCTGCAATATTGTGTCTATCGTATTTGTGCGGTGACAAAAATTTTAATGAAAGCCTTTCAAGGTATTTTTGTCCAAATTAAAAAGTTGTCCAACATGTATTTGTATACTGACTGATCGATGAGAAACAATTTTCCCAATTTTCCTGAAACTGTATCAAAGAATCAATTTATGAAAACCAGTTTTATTTTTTGTTCTCAATTGATTTAAATGTATTGGCAATTCCCATCAAAGTAATTGAGTAAAATAAAAACCATAAGACATGTGCATCAAAATCATACATAGGAGACATATAAAATGTTAATTGTGGCTAAACACATAATCTTACTTTGTAATCTAAGTACAGTTAGTATGGCACACAGTTGCCAAACATTAGAGCCTACTGAATAGGGCTGAAACGATTGGCTCATTTTCACAACTGACTAACCGCGAGCTATAACCGGATAATATCCGGTTATCCATAACCATTATTATTAGTACTCGACAACGTTCGTTTGTATACATACTACAGAATAGTTTTTGCGGTTACTCAGTACTCATGGAAATTGCCGATCAATGAAGTCTTGAATGCCAAAGTCGATTATTTCTCAATATATACAGCGCTGCTTTGAGGTGTAATCTATCCCCAAGACTTACTACATTTTAACCGTACAATGGCGATCACTATCAATATTCCGGTTATCCGGTTGAGGTTTTTTCAAATCGGTTAGGTAGGTAACCGGTTTCAAACCGGTTATCCGGTTAACCATTTCAGTTCTACTACTGAAAAGCATAGATGAAGAGCATCAGCATAAAATACATGTGCATGTACTAAAAAATGTCTGTCCATCCATCTGTCGGCATGAGAGATTTGGACTCAGGACATGTACATTTTAGTAGGGCTGAAACAGTTGGCTCATTTTCGTAACTGACCGACCGAGAGCTATAACTGGATAATATCCGGTTATCCATTGCCATTATTTCCGTACTGTGTATACAAACGAACGTTGTCGAGTACTCGACAACGTTCATTTGTATGCACACTATGAAATAGTTTCTACGATTACTTATTACTCACGGAAACCATCGATCATTAACGAAGTATTGAATGCCACAGTCGATTATTTCTCAATATATACAACACAGCTTCGATGTGTAATCTATCACAAAGGAGAAGTGGCAGATTTACTACGTTTTAAACGTGGAATGATGATCACTATCGATGTTTCGGATAACCGGTTGACGTTTTTTCTAATCGGTTAGGTAGCTAACTGGTTTCAAATCGATTATCCGGTTAACCATTTCAGTACTACATATTAGTCTGATGTTAAGAGGGATGAATGCCGAAAAAATTGGTTACAAGATAAATTTGGTATCAATGGATGCATGATTGATCCCTAATAACATATTCAAAATATTCTAAAATCTGCCTCAGAGGAAAATATTTTACAGCTATTTTTCAAAATGGCACCAATTCGGCTGCTGAAAATGAGTAAAACCAACTTAGGAATGAATATAGTCAATTTATTTCTATGTTCAAATTTCACCGAAACCGTCAACATTTGGTCAATAGAAGATTTCTAAAGGCACACAAGATGAAAATGCTCAAGATATCCTGGGATGGCGGTCAATATGGCCACCTAGAATCGTAAAATAGATTTATCTACAGATATTCAATTGTGATAAAAGGCAAGAAAAAAATGTGGATTTGCAAATGATATTAGGTGGTCAAATGTAGAATATTATACAGAGAGCAAATGCACATAACAAATTAGTTGTCGATCTCATCTTGGGATGACCCATCGGCGTTGTGACAACTTTTCTCCACAACAGTCTCAACGAGCTGTGACTCACTTCAGCTCATTTTTTCGACATGAACACTAATTTGCTCTGCATGTGTTCTTAGATGTCTGTTTGCAATTGCAACAGACAAATTTTTAGTTCAAAGATTTTTGCTGATGATGATTTTTATTAACTGCTAAATGGATGCGTGGGGCCGTGGGCATCACTGCCCACACATGGATTATGACCAGTGTATAACTGTACTGTACTGTCTGTACATGTCCATGTACATACATATACATGTACAGTTGAAACTAGAAGTCCTCTGACTGTTTTGTGCACTATATGGCTGCTGAAAACCGGTCCCTTTCCAGGAGAGGGCAATTCCACAGATAAAATAATACTATATTCCAAACAAATGTAGGAAAAATCATCAAAAATTTAATTATGAAGCACCAGGTACAACCCAGTGGTCCATGTGATGAAAGTTTTTTCAAGTGCTTCTTGTTTTTTATCCTCAGAAGTTGTAAATAATTTCTAACTGAAAAATCTATCCCCATGGTGATTTAGTAGTTTTCCACCCTCCACATACTGAAGTCTCCATATTTTCTTTCTATTTGATCGGTTCAGTTTGTAATTTCATTACCGACCTCACTAAAAGCGCATTAGATTTTGCATTGCGTAGCACAAATGCTCTTGTGTATTTCAGACTACTTCATTCTTCTGCAGTAAGGAGCGCATTAACTAACAAGTATTTTCTGCACAATTATGACAGGATTTCTAGTTTCAACTGTAAATAATTAACAGGTTAAATTGGTACTAAAGATATGGTAAGTGGTTTTATGTTTGGAAATTATATTCAATTAACTGTGTTATTCAATTAAGAGATATCCAATTAGGTGGGCTCCACTGTTTAATGTGTTGATGATATACATGTACCAGTGTTGTGAAATTGAAAGGGTATCACCAATGGTATTGATTTTGAGGAGATACTGATTTCCATGTTTTGGTACTTCATTAAAATTAATGGGCATCCCATAAATTTCAATGGACATGTTTTTCTCAAAATTAACCTGAAACATGAAGTCACAAATAATGATGCTTGCTTCTGGCTGACAACTTCATGGAGTCTTGAGTAAATGAAAAGGTACAGCTACTTCCCCTTTCTTGACCACAGATATATCCGGTGAGCAAGTGGAAACTTACTTTGAACACTTGCATTGGGCTAATATGGAGCCATCACAAATTTACAAAGTTACTTACTATTCAGCTTTAGTGAACAAACTTTTTGTAATACTGACTGTCTGAAATGACACTTTTTACCAGATTTTGGCTTCTCTGGGCTTTATTAGCATGTCACCTAAAAGATTAATCCAAACGGACCTAATTCCAACTTTGATAAATTTTTACAGAAACAAAACAAAATTCAGCCCCTTGGACAAACTCGAAATTACATATATGGACACACTGACACAAATACTTTTCAATTGCTTCTTGTCATGTCTTTGCTGCCAATACTGGCAGCCAAGACTAGTGCAGAAAAAAACAGCAAAGCACAAAAGATAGACTGCAGGGTTCTTACAGTGAAGGACCAAAAAAAGTCCAGGACTTTTCAAGGACTTTTCAAGAACATATCAGCATTTTCCTCAAGGATGTTTTTTTAAAATGTACATTTGGAATATAACCATTTTTAGAAGACTTACCCACTTTAGCCCTTTACCTAACATGAAAAGCAGACGACACTTGCAAAAAAATTCTTGAATAACTAATTTTTTGTCTCAAAAACATAGGTTATGACCCCTCATTGAAACAAGCTCAATGAGCTTGTTCCAATGAGGGGTCATAACCTATGTTTTTGAGACAAAAATGAAAAATATAATTGAGATTAATCGGCCATTTTTGAGAATAGCACACTTACAGAATGAAACCCAGTTAAATAATGCCTGAACTTTAATTCCTTATTTATCGATTATCCATTATTTATGTTTGTTTTCCAACAAAAAAAAGTGCAAAAGAGATGTTTCAATTGCCCACTATTGCACAGGTAAAAATGACATAGGGCAAAATTCAAGAAACTTCAAGGAGTCTGATGGATTTTCAAGTACTTTTCAAGTATATTTTCTGAATTTTCAAAATTCAAGGAGTAAGATTGAAATTCAAGGACTTTCAAGCATGTGTACAATGTGTTGCAAAAGTGCACAAAAATCTCCAGACTGTTAGGGGTTTCTGTCTGGTGGCCAAGGACTGGTAACTTTCCATGGGTGCAATAATATTTGATTCTAAACCCTATTTACAGGAATAAATTTATAATCATCAGAAATAAAATTTAGCCGATTATGATTTTATTACCTGGTATACACATACACTGTACATGGACATCACTGGATTAAAACCAGTCCACGGCGACTGTACTGTAAATTACCTGTTGTGAAATTGGATCAAAATATATCAAAGAACAAATTATCGGTTTGTTTTGCCCACCAAATTGGGAACATTTCTCTAATAATTTGGTCATGGGGACATCACTAGTAGTTACTGCCCTGACTTTGTTGAGATTTAAAGACCTGGAAATTCCTTATGTGTCACCTTTTACCACAGATGTTGTAAACGTTAAGTGATACAAGTAGTTAGCTCTGCTTGGTTCAGCTAACCAAACAAATTAACAGCATGAAGAATATACATGAAAAACAAAGTTCACATTATTTTCTTCGGGATCTATTATCTGAAGATGCTCATTATGTTAATATAACACATTCTGGTTTAGCTAATTTTACACAAATGTGCATTTCCATTAGAACATAGAGAAAGATTATGGAGCAAGTAGATGGCCACTCTGATTCATTTAGCAGATAATCTAATGTTGCCAACTTTTTTAACCTGGTTGCACATGTATTTTAGCACAGAAACATTTGTGTAAATGAGGTTAAAGGAATGCTTGTGTTTAGGGCTGTCGCGACTATCATTTTTTGTAATTGACTAATCGTGACCAGTAATCGACGGTTAGTCGATTAATAGTCGCTTCCCATGATTTTTTAGCAAATCATTCTTCTGTTCGTAAAACTCTGAAAATGACAATGGCACCAGTGTGTTCAGACGAAGTGGGGTTGTGGGAACAACAAATCGGTCCCGACTGAAGCTACATGTAGTCCAATCTTGGACCCACAGTCCGTAATGTAATTTTTGGGGTTGGTACGTCCTGTAGGACGTACCAACCCCAAAAATAATATTACTGACTGCGGGTCCAAGTTTGAACTAGATTGAAGCCGATGAATTAAAATGAATTTACCAAAGAACGTTCCTGCATATGTTTCCTTTCTGCAATAAGTTTCTCGAAATTTTGAACATTGAGATCTATGCATTCCCTTGTCAGTTGTTAAAATTGGATCTTAGTCTGAAGTTTCGAACTTTGAGAAGTGATCTGACGTTCTGACTTTCGTCATAATTTTGTCACTTCCGCGCTTTGGGTTTTCCAATGGGTGCATTCGTGTGTACAAGACTGGAGAAATTCAGAAAAATCTATTCTTCTCGAGTAACTGTGAGTGTTCTTTCTTACACAGTCAGTGACAGTCGTACAGTCTTCCGGATATGAATGTTAACTATGGTTAGATATTTAAAGTTATTCACCTTCATTGATCATTCACCTCACAAAACAATGCAATTTAGCCCCGACGTGTAGTAGACGTGTACCACCTTGAAAATGAACAACGATCGACTAAAAATAAAAAAACGTCGACTACTTCAATAGTCGACGGTTAGTCGACTAATCGAATAATCGCGACAGCCCTACTTGTGTTGTACACTGATGGAAAGCAGGGGGTTGAGCAAGACGTTGATCATATCGGTCTGCTTATCTACAACAGAGTTGTGTGCAGATTCCTGCCCCATCTTTGGCATGTGTGTGACAGTGGGTTGCCCACTCAATATCATGATTTTGTATAAATGTTATATTTTGGCTTAACTGTCTCAATGTGTATATGGATATGAAAGAAATACTGAATAATAAAAGCAGTTTTAGCCCATTTTTCAATTCGTATATGACTTGGTCATATTCTTTCACCCTCATTCTATCCCATCTTGGGGCGATCAGTCTGACATACTGTGGACTTTTCAAGCATGTGTACAATGTGTTGCAAAAGTGCACAAAAATCTCCAGACTGTTAAGGGTTACTGTCTGGCGGCCATGGACTGGCAACTTTCCATGGGTGCAATAATATTTGATTCTGAACAGTATTTACAGGAATAATCATCAGAAATCAAATTTAGCCGATTATGATTTTATTACCTGGTATACACATACACTGTACATGGACATCACTGGATTAAAACCAGTCCACAGCGACTGTACTGTAAATTACCTGTTGTGAAATTGGATCAAAATATATCAAAGAACAAATTATCGGTCTGTTTTGCCCACCAAATTGGGAACATTTCTCTAATAATTTGGTCATGGGGACATCACTAGTAGTTACTGCCCTGACTTTGTTGAGATTTAAAGACCTGGAAATTCCTTATGTGTCACCTTTTACCACAGATGTTGTAAATGTTAAGTGATACAAGTAGTTAGCTCTACTTGGTTTAGCTAACCAAACAAATTAACAGCATGAAGAATATACATGAAAAACGAAGTTCACATTATTTTCTTAGGGATCTATTATCTGAAGATGCTCATTAAGTTAATATAACACATTCTGGTTTAGCAAATTTTACACAAATGTGCATTTCTATTAGAACATAGTGAAACATTATGGAGCAAGTAGATGGCCACTCTGATTCATTTAGCAGATAATCTAATGTTGCCAACTTTTTTAACCTGGTTGCACATGTATTTTAGCACGTAAACATTTGTGTAAATGAGGTTAAAGGAATGCTTGTGTTGTACACTGATGGAAAGCAGAGGGTTGAGCGAGACGTTGATCAAACCGGCCTGCTTATCTACAACAGAGTTGAGTGCAGATTCCAGCCCCATCTTTGGCATGTGTGCGACAGTGGGTTGCCCACTCAATATCATGATTTTGTATAAATGTTATATTTTGGCTTAACTGCCTCAATGTGTACAGTACGTGGAGAGTGGATTGTAACTAAATCACCTGCGGAGTGGAGTTGTCACCCAAGCTATAACTTTCAAATAGTGTACATATCGACAAAAAAAACACAAGCAATGTTTCGGTCAGTGGACCTCCGGGTTTTACCCGGAGGTCCACTGGTTGAAACTTTGCATGTGTTGGTTTTGCTTTGCAACGAATTTGTAATTATTGATTGGGTGGACTCTCCACTCTGCGGGTGATTTAGTGATAATACACTCTCCACGTACTGTATATGGATGTGAAAGAAATACTGAATAATAAAAGCAGTTTTAGCCCATTTTTCAATTCATATATGACTTGGTCATATTCTTTCACCCTCATTCTATCCCATCTTGGGGCTATCAGTCTGACGTACTGTGGGTTGCTCTCCCCCCCCCCCCCCCCCCCCCTCCAATGTGCTGTTAGGACCCATAAGGCTGGTTGTGGCATAATAGTCTGTGCGAGTGTGGTCCAACAAATACTCTTTTGTATTAGACCATTACATGGGCATTTGTCAACAGCTTCATTTCCAATCATCATAAGTCCATCTTTTGCACCCTGGAGGAGGTCTTCTGCCTTCTGAACCTTAATCTGTATTGGGTTCTGATCGAGAAAGAGGTTAATTTTATAATCAGAGTACAGAAATAGCTAAAACACCTCTGAAGTTTCCACCCAGACAAAATGTCTTTAAATGCTGTGAAAACTTAAAAGGCATAAGAAGCAAAGGGAAAGTTTCAACTTATGGGTCAAATCTGGGGGTCTGCAAGATGAAACTTTTGAGTTCCAGTACAGTGATTACAAAAACGGACAGCGAAATTATCTGTCAGCTTACCTTCCCTCGACACTATAGGATCTCACATGAGAAAAAGAACTATGAAAACAATGAATCTGAAATGCTGCTCGAATTTACAAAATCTTGGCCCACTGGCATAAGTGTGTCATGATCGGATTGCTTAACGTTTAATGGTACTGCATTAAGTTAATGTCTTGCATGCTGGTAAATATTTCCATCCGGAGAATCAGATTCTTTACACTAGCAGACACATAAATAAAGATCTAACAGGTTATATGCTATATATAGGAGCAACCTATAGGAATAGGGTTTGGGGATGGTTTGACTCCTCTGTTCTACCACATCAGCCATGCTGGTTATGTGTTAACAGAATTTTCATCGCAATAAACAGCAATAACTAATGCTCGATCTCACTTCGCAAGTTCGAGCACATGTAGTTACTATTTATTTTGGCGAAAATTCTGTTAAGATGGACATGTACATGTAAATGGTATGCCATTCTATTGATGCAGTTAAAATTAAAAGTCCTGTCCCGAACTGTGCGCTTATCTAGACTTAATTGTGCGTCGGAATTGCGCGTCAGAATTGCTATATTGAATTGCCTCCAAAGCAGGGCAGGTTCTTCTGGTTACTCATAGCAAACACAGACAATGTTTCTGCCAATGGACCTCCGGGTTACCCGGAGGTCCATTGGCTGAAACATTGCTTGTGCACGGGCCATATGTATAGACTTTGATAGCCTTACTATGGTCATAACGCGTAGATTAACGTGCAGATCGACGTGCTATTTGTGCGCATTTCATGAAAGGACTTCTAGTTTTAACTGTATGTGGTTGCAATGCACAACATTTTAGTCGAATTAGTCCTGATTGAGTGTCAAGTCTGACAGGCAAAACATTTCGAGTTGGGAATTTAATTTAGGTTGTAATATTTTGTTGTAACCTAAAAATACTCAGCAGGCTAAAAGTTAAATTCCACCTCATTACCTGCATGGATAAGTTCCACTAAGACAAATTAGAGCAGATGATGCACTGTCCTTGTGAATAGCATATCTTCTATACTTAAGTTATTTGCCAATAAAACCAAGATAAACTCATGTCAATTAGATGTTCCATGCAGAATTCTTCTTGGAATATACTGAACAGACTGAAATTATCACTTATTGACTCGCGGCTAGTGATTTTCAACCACATTAACTATTGTCTGCCCAACAGAACAAATGTTAATAAAACGGTACAGTACTGTGATTACATGGTGTCAATCGTATCGTGATCAGGTTGTGGCACACTTACATGGAGGGGGGGGGGGGGGTAAGTTTTCCCAAATAAAAGATTAGGAAATCTCAAAATAAATAAATCAGAAAAGGCCAAAAAAAAAAGAGAAAACAAAAGTCTATTAAAACGACAGGCCGGGTTTCAATTTCACAAGAATTAGAAATTCTGCTTCCAGTAACAATTCTCGCTAAAAATTTATGTTTTAACAGTAGAACAGAAATAGAGGATTTCCATTATTTCATTTTGATTCTCATAAAATGTTCCGAAACTCAGTGCCTGGTTGGCATCCACCAATCTCCCCATTCTATGAATGCTGATTGGGCAGGAATGGGATGACCAACAATGCAGATAATAACTTTTATTATCTTGAAACAAGAATG
This sequence comes from Pictodentalium vernedei, assembly GCA_031216915.1. NCBI lineage: Eukaryota > Metazoa > Mollusca > Scaphopoda > Dentaliida > Dentaliidae > Pictodentalium > Pictodentalium vernedei. Next base: position 272,799,180 of record CM062288.1, read on the forward strand.
AGCATGTATTTCCCCCAATACAAGTAAAAACATCTACACAAAATACAAATCTGTATTCAGGGTAGCATCCACATGTGTGATCATTCGATTCAGAAAAGAGAACATTTTTCACCTGCACTCACTGGCACTGCATTATTACACATGTCGAGGTCAGTTTTTAATAACAATTGAATAAATAAATCATTAGCTCCAGGAAATGCATTAGCATAGATCATTTTTGGACATGATATTTTTTATACCCAATGTTAAACATGAAAAAACCCTCAAAAGAACACTCCAAAAACACTTCTTTAAACTTATGTGCTTACAGTAGAAGTAGAACAATGAATAGGGATTACGTCCTGCATAGCACAAGCATGCAATACCATGATATCATTATCTTCCTTCATAAATGAAAGTGTCAATGACACTGCAGCTAAACTTGACTGTGTGAAGTGTCTGATGAAAAGGATAATGTACAATGTTCATGAAAGGATTATGCAATAAGACAAGAATTGTGATAATTGAGAATATGTTAAGTTCTGAACCCTCCTACATGCTATGTTTTCTACAAGAATAATTTGATGTGTAGACTGTAGTAAAGAACTGAGGCCTGGGTTGATGTTGCCCACACACTTAACGTATGTCAACCAAAGTTAGCAAGTTACAGTAAAATCACTCCAAAAAAACTATCTGTAGAGTGTGGTAGAAGAAATAGGTTTGAAGCCTGGGGCCCCCCCATATGGCTCCCATGGTTTGTCCGATCTGAACCAAAAAGGGAAATTCATCTGCACATTCAATCATTCAGAAATCCATCTGGACACCACAACAACAAGTCACTTACTACTTAGTAACCAAGGTGCAAGGAAATCACCTCAAAAATACGACTTGTAGGCGATGTCGGGGATTTTAAGAGCAAGGTACTCGCCAGGCCCTCGTGACTGACCGATCTCAATCAAAATGGGGCTACGGATGAAATAACTAGTTATCACACAGAGTCATCCTACCAAGTTACAATGAAATCCCTTCATAAATACGTCCTGGAGACAGTGCTAAAGGAATCCAGGTCGCTTGACCATGCTGCCTCACAGTTGACCAATCACGACCTAAACATGACGTTCTTACCTAGACATTATACTGAGTCACCCTACCAATTTACAGTGAAATCCCTTCATAAATGTAAGCTGTAGATGTGCTAAAAGAATCTTGGTGGCCTAAGGCTAACCCAAACAAAAATAAGATGTTCTCATCAAGACATTATACTGAGTCACCCCACCAATTAACAATGAAATCCCTTCATAAATGCAACCTGTAGACTGTGCTAAAGGAATCTAGGTCACATGCTCTTTGCAGCCATCATGGTTGACTTAACCCGACCAAAAATAGAATTTCTCATAAGACATTATACAGGGTCATCCTACCAAGTTACAATGAAATCCCTCCATAAATACAACCTGTAGACTGTGCTAAAGGAATCTACAGTATGTGGAGAGTGTATTGTCCCTAAATCACCCGCAGAGTGGAGATTCCACCCAAGCAATAATTACAAGTGTGTTGCAAAACATAACAATCACAGGCAAAGTTTCAACCAATGGACCTCCGGGTTAAACCTGGAGGTCCATTGGTTGAAACATTGCTTGTGTTTTTTGTCCATATGTATAAAATTTGAAAGTTATAGTTTGGGTGATAAATCCACTCCACGGGTGATTTAGTTACAATCCACTCTCCACGTACTGTAGGTCACATGCTCTTTGCAGCCATCATGGTTGACTTAACCCGACCAAAAATAGGATTTCTCATCAAGACATTATACAGGGTCCTCCTACCAAGTTACAATGAAATCCCTCCATAAATACAACCTGTAGACTGTGCTAAAAGTTTTCTGGTTTCGAACCTGCAAAGCCATCATGGTTGACTGATTGCAACCACAATGGGACGTTCTCATCTAGGCATGACCTCGAACCTGCACATGAAATTTAGTGATGATCGGACAAGAACTACAGGGTGTTTCTGTGCTAAAGAAAATGTGAACAGACTCTAGACATCTGCACGTGTGATGGCAATAGCTTATCATGAGTTCATGACTCTGTCAAGTTAAACTAAAAATCAATCCACAGATGCTGAATAATTGCCCAAACTGTATCCAATCCCTTCATTAGGCGAACAAGTCAAGAAAGGGAGAATACTGTAATAAAAATCGGTTATTACCACCATGTGGGTTTCCAAGATGGTGAATTGAAGTCAGAAACTTGCCTCTGGGTCATATATTGATTCGCCCTAACAGGCTCATCGATATATGCCCAAAGACGGGGTGGTAATAAGCCATATTAATTTTGCAATTTCTTCTGATATTTACACTAACAGTCATTAGCTCTATCTGTACAATCTCTGTATATCAACAATATCAAACACCACTTCATATTCTGTGGATGTGCTTCATTGTCTTCAACTAATGTTTAGGGATTTTAGTTGAATTTTATGGCAGACTGCCTGAAGGCAATCTGCCATAAATTGTGACAAGGCAAAGACATGTTAAGAAACAAGGGTGTAGCCAGGAAGAGTCATCAGGGTAGTATGACACCCCCTCCACCCCGAATCTCAAAGGTCCGCGGCCGATATTCTCCACAATAATTTAATACATGCCTACATTGAAACATGAAATCTTTGATCACTGCTTATATCAAATACTGGATACCCCCACCACTCGACCACCACAGGTCAAGTTGGAGGAGATTATGGGAGGGGGTCACCCCCTCCCATAATCTCCTCCAACTTGACATTTGGCCAAGGCTTGACCCCTGGCCAAGTTTTCAGTCTTTTTAGTTGCCATTTATTTATTTATTTATTTATTGATGTTTAAGGTCACATATTTATGCACAATGGCTAATCATGACCGTGACAATTTTACGGGTGGAGGAAGCCGGAGTACCCGGAGAGAACCTCCGAGCAACGACGAGCAGCTGCCAGCTCCCCAACATCGTAACTCCGCACTGCAGCACAGGCAGGGTTAGATTGGTTGAAGACATGCGTACCATCGACGTGCAGTATGCCTTAGTACACGGCGTCATCGTGCCCCCATGCGGGCAGTGGAGATGAAGTGTCTTGCCCAAGGACACAACGCGGTTGCCGCAGGTGGGATTTGAACCAAGGATCTCTCGGCTTGCAGCCTGCACCTCTACCTGAGCCACCGCACTCCCTTTTAGTTTCCAGACATTCTCATCCTTGAGTTCCATTGTGGGTGACCCCCTCCCCCCTCTCTCCCTAAAAAATTGTGGCTACACCCCTGAGGAATTTGATGTTTAAATATAATTTAGCACCCTACCGGTTAAATTCATTCTCACTGAATGTGTGTTAGCAGAAAAATAGTTAACACCCAATTTCTGGATAACTGCTCAAGTGTATTCAGCTCCAGATTTATACATTTACTTTCATGTACAGTATTGAAGTAGTGTATTGATTCATGAATCTCTGAACTATTATTCGCATAAATGACATGTACACCAGATTACTGGATGCAACCCTATATTCTAGTTTTTCAAAAGCCTGACTACTCAATAGGATTTGGTCCACTTAATTCATTTGAATGTGGAATCAGTAGAGCCAGTGTACTCAATAAAAAATCCACTTCCAAGAAACAGATAAAGAATCTACCCTATCTGTCTAATACAAATGTACAACTGAACATGTGCATCCACCATCAAACGTTACATACATATACAGTTAAAACTAGAAGTCCTGTCACGAATACTGCGCTTATCTAGGCTTAATTGTGCGTTGGAATTGCGCGCAATTGCCATATCGAATGGCATCCAAAGCACGGCAGATTCTCTTGGTTACTGATAGCAAACACATGCAATGTTTCTGCCAATGGACCTACGGGTTACCCGGAGGTCCATTGGCTGAAACATTGCTTGTGCACAGGCCATATCTGCAGAATTTGATAGCTTTACTTGGGCCATAACGCACATATTAACGCGCATATCAACGTGCTATTTGTGCGCATTTCATGACAGGACTTCTAGTTTATTGGGATTTAATGATGTTTTTAACAGCCAGGGTTATTTTATCAGGCCTGCCATTCTTAAAAATGCCGGAGGTCTAAAAATTGCTCCCCTCGTATTGCCTAGGGGAGCAATTAGCCCTCCTCACGCTTACAAAAGGTAAAAGTGGCAAAATGAAGATTAATTATTTATGAATTCTGCTTAGGGAACTTTGTACATTTTATTTGGCTTGGCTAACATCTGTGAGATGGCTACACTGCCCCCCCCCCCCCCCCCACATCTCCAGGCCTCGGCAAGGCCCAGGGGTGTTGGAGGGATAGTGTGGCCATCTTACAGAGACCAGTAACATAGCACAGAGATCTGAAAAGATGTGGGTTTTAGGAATAGGCTATTATGGTAGTCATTATTTTCTAAGGCCAGGAGGGCTAGTTTTCGCCCTCCTTAATTTTTTTTAAGGTGAGTAGTAGGCGAGCGAATAAATCGCTCTCCTGAAAATGCCATGCCTGCCTTATGTTTTATAGGTGGAGGAAGTCAGAATCCCCCGAGAAAACCACAAAGCAGCAGTGACAGCTGTGAGACTCTCCAACTTACTAGCCGGACACAAGCCTAGTTAGTAGTGGTTGAAGACAAGTGCACCATCAATGTGCAGTATGCCTCGGGCCTGGCATTCTTGAGGTGTGCTGCACGCCTACTGCATGCCTAGAAAAAATTGAGAAGGGCAATCTTTTGCACCCCTTGTTTTTCAGGAATGCCAGACCTGTTTGAGACTACCTTTAAAATTTATTATAATTTCGTCTCCTGAGTTCCACCAGAATGTGACATCAGTTTCTGGAAACCTCTTACAGAGCTTTCCAGAAATTGATGTTAGAACCTGATGTTATCACACAGATGTACATGTAGTGAGATACTTAGTTTGTGATTATGCTGCATCATATTTTCACTCATACTCTACATACTGAGCAAGTCACCTACTTAAGTTTTTTTTCTCCACATTCACATGGTTCCTGATATTGGCATGATCTAACTGAGTAAAAGATTCTGCCCTTTGATTGTGATTATATACAAATGTATCTTGAACTACTTTCACATGTTAAAGTTACTTGAAAGTTTTCCCTCCGCCACATATTACGTATACATGGCAATTGAGATTCTGCAGAGCCCCCTGATGATTTTTACACAATCAATCAGGCTACACAGCAATTGCCATAGAAGTACCAGTTTTCCACAGCAGTTTTTTTGCTGAGGAAATAAGGATGAATTACCAGGACTGGGCCTGGAAAAAGCATGGAAACAATAGGTTACACAAGGGTTATGTCAACTGTAAATTATGCATATAAAATACAGGATGTGATAAAAGAACACAGCATAAATCTTCCTAACCCCACATGTTTTGCCAGTCAAATATGACAATCTCTCAGAACAAACTTGACCCAAAGGTTATGCCTTGCATCCTCATACGTATATGACTAGAGTGGCTAGCCTTTCCATCTTAACAGAATTTTGTCAAAATAAATAGCAACAACTAATGCACGATCTCGCCAAAGTGAGATCTTTCACTAGTTGTTGCTATTTATTTTGGCAGAAATTCTGTCAAGAGGTAAACAACCTGACTTGCACAGCAAAAGCAGAGAAAGCGGAAAAGCATAACAACATTTTTTTCCTATACGTTACCAAGTTATGTACCATAACCTGCTAATAGAGATGGGCGGTATTGGAATTTTGAGTTCGGTATCGGTTTCGGTATTTTTGTGTGGGCATACCACGGTATCGGTTCGGTATTCGGTATGTGACTTCAGATTCACTGATAGTACCAAAGGAGAATCCATGTCAGAAAAATACAGAATAAGTTGTTCTTGTATCATTCTATCACAGTGCTACACATGCCATTGTTAATGGGCTCAACATTGTCATTCTTTTGTCAACACAGATCATATCTACAGTAATTTGGTGACTTGTTCTAAATACGCCTTAACCTTTCAAGCTCCACTTAAGGTGTATGTAATCATAGAATGTGTGTCCTGAAGATGTCATCTTTAGGTGGGCCTGATGACAGTAGTAAAATTATCTGGTCAGTGATTTCTAGCCAAGTCTTGGCTGCCTGTTAAGGCAGCCAAGACTTGGCTAGAAATCACTGCTAAGCAACTGGACATGTACAGGTCGTAGACTATTGACAATTTAATACAACTGCCCTGGTCCTTAAGGCTTAACAAAACTGAAAAATAAAATCAGTCACTTCTTTCATGAAAATGAACACTTCAACTGCTATCAGTCCTCATCAAGGCCTTATAAACAGTGAATGCACAGGGAAAATTGAAAATACCGTTGGTTTCGGTATTCAAAGATTGGGTCTGTTCGGTTTTTCGGTGTCCCCATGATATCGGTATCGGTTCGGTTTTTCGGTATATTGCCCATCTCTACCTGCTAATGGGTTACGATGCTCACTCTTTATTTCCCAGGGATGACAATAGAGTGTGCTGGACTCGAAAGGGTGTGTCCAAGGAAAAATTAATTCATGGCCTTAGGGTCTACCTCTGGACTACACTATACGTGTATATATTATGCAGTGTCCTTTATTTCCAGCCTTCCAGGAACTTTCAATAGATCTATAGTGATGGACATTTTCTTCTCCAGGAAATTTAGTTTTCTAACTTTTCTTTTTTCAACCTCCAGGAGTGCTATTGAACCTCTGAGTCTGAGTTAAAAGTGGCAGAAATGTCTTTTCGTGCCCAGACTCTTCATCATGCCCATGAAGATCTGCATTGCAAACTACAAACTCAACTTAGCTCAACATACAATGTCCTGAGAAACATAATCCCCTTCTTGAAATTGACTACATGTAATACAGCAGACAATCATAATGCTTTAGGGCCAGTACAGGTAAGGTAAGAATGATTAGTGGCTTGCTAAACCCTTAGTTACCCACTTACTGTATACTGCTCTCCTATACAGTTAAAACTAGAAGTCCTGTCATGAACTGTGCGCTTATCTCGGCTTAATTGCGCGTAGGAATTGCGCGCAATTGCCATATCGAATGGCAACCAAAGCACTGCAGGTTCTCCTGGATACTCATAGCAAACACAGGCAGTGTTTCTGCCAGTGGACCTCCGGGTTACCCGGAGGTCCATTGGCTGAAACATTGCTTGTGCACAGGCCATATGTACAGAATTTGATAGCCTTACTGTGGTCATAACGCGTAGATTAACGCGCAGATCGACTTGCTATTTGTGCGCATTTCAGGACAGGACTTCTAGTTTTAACTGTACAGTTAAAACTAGAAGTCCTGTCATGAAATGCGCACAAATAGCATGTTGATATGCGCGTTAATGTGCGCGTTATGACCCAACTAAAGCTGTCATATTCTGTAATGTACATATGACCTGTGCACAGGCAATGTTTCAGCCAATGGACCTCCGGGTAACCTGGAGGTCCATTGGCAGAAACATTGCATGTGTTTGCTACGAGTAACCAGGAGAACCTGCTGTGCTTTGGATGCCATTCGATATGGCAATTGCACGCAATTCCAATGTGCAATTAAGCCTAGATAAGCGCACTATTCGTGACAGTAATTCCAGTTTTAACTGTAGCTATAAAAATTACATATAGCACTCCTTAATTCTGGTAAAATATCAACTTGCCAAATCAGTCAATGTAGCTCCTCTGAAGTGATTATAGTTGGGGTATTGTGGCAGTATTCAGCACTGGCACGATTAGGCACCTGACATTTTAGACAATTCGGCACCTGGTGTTGGAAGATTCGACACCTGGGACTGGCCACCTTAAGGGGCTATATAAGTAATGGAATTTTGTTTATTTTGAAATTCTCACCTCTCATATTCCTTAAATTCAGATTAAATATACACAAATTATACATCAAAATGAAGGTTGGGATGTACAGAACACGAAACACATATATAATCAGCTCATAGAGTTGACAGCAGGCACCACTGGTTCCTGGAAGTCTGCTACCGTATTCGCACCAGAACTGATAATTTAATAATATTTCGCAAGAAAAACTCGTGGCTGAATGTGCTTCAGATATTCCATAACAAAGCTAGGCATTCATAACACTTTTGAGTGCAGCGACAGGACTGCATATTGGAAAAGAACAACACTGTCTGCATTTTTTATTGAAGATGGTTTCCATGCTCAACAGACATGCGCAAATCACTCGATACCACAAATTTCCATCGAAAAACAAAATCGTAATTCTAAGAAATTTCAACAGGTATCATGAAACCTTGCATTGAATATGGCAACTGTGCAATCTCCATCTAATAGCAGTATACTGTATGAAGGCGATCTTTTTCATTATTTAATTTTAAACGGCGTTGTTTTTACATGCTTTTTCCGGCCGATGATGTCGGCCGGAAAACGAAAGTATACTCATACGTAAACAAAAGCAAATGCTTTGGAATTTTCCCCCATGCAGCTGTCGCCGTGTCTTGAAGAATTTTGATCCCCTAGCTTTGTTCTTGGATATGTAAAGCACATTTGGCCACAAGTTGTTTTCGTGAAATATTATGAAATTATCAGTTCTGGTGCGAATGCGGCAGCAGACTTCCAGGAACCAGTGGTGCCTAGAGTCGACTCTATGAGTTGATTACATACGTGTTTCGTGTTCTATACCAAGGTTGCCGCCAGGGGAAAATTTGTGGGTCCAGTAGTTTAAAGAAAGTGAAACTCAGACGCCACAGACATGTGCATATAGAGGGTGGGGGGGGGTTCCAGGAAAATTTTTGTTTTTACGTGCTCTCTGGTGGCCTCTGGGAGCATTCTGGTCGCTAAAATGCTGAATAATTGAAGTGAAAAATATGTATTTTTTTCTCCCACAATTCTCTAAATTCTCACGGGACACACAATACTACATCTGGTCGGAGGTTTCATAAAAATACAAACCCAAAACAACACAAAATCCACAAATCCTGACAGTGATTGCGACGCTTGACCTCAATTTTTTTTATACAACCCAATACGTGCCAACGTAAATAACTGGAAATGCAGAGAGAATGAAATATTCTAAAAGAACCATGATGCGGACGTGTGACGTCATGCACCTGCAATTACATCATTTATCATTCAAAATAAAAGCCAGTGATTTCGGACCAAACACAACAATTTGTGTCCGAAATTTTATAGGCAATGTTTAGGATTTGAACTTTGTTTCAGGCCTGGCATTCTGAAAAATGCAGGAGGGCAAAAAATCGCTCTCCTCAATCAGCTTAGGAGAGCAATTAGGTTTACACAGCATTTTAAGTATCCAGTTGAACGAACTCATTGAAACTGAAACCAACAGACTACATCAGTGATTTTATTAACTTTACTAAGGTAAAGCGAAATCTCTTAGACATCTAGATGTCTCACTCAACAACCGAACACACACTTGACAAGACCTGTGTGTGTACGCAGACCTGTTGACCAAGAAAGTCAAACGCCTACCACTACCACCTTCAACCCCCCCCCCCCCTTCGGGGGTTGAAGGTGATAGTGGTAGGCGTATGACTTTCTTGGACAACAGGTCTGCTTGAATCTAAGTCACATCCTGGAGCAAGTGCTTCGAGTGACAGGATAGTAGTAATGGTAGTATATTATAGTGTCAATATTCCTTGAATAATTACCCCTCAAACTGTGATGTCAGTTGTTGAACTTGAAACTGACAGAAAAAAAAATATTGCTGTGACCCATTTTGCTTCAAATGATTGCAACTGTGTTTGGGTATGGTTGCAGCCATTACCTTTTACCACTGAACCACTTTCAAAATGAAATTACGTGATGTTATGTGACTTCGAAATTAAATTACAATTTTGCTTTACAACAAAAATTTAATGTGAGCATAATACATGTAATCTCAATCATCCCAGACCAAAATATTTAGGAGGGCAATTTTTCGCTCTCCTTAATTCTTTCAGGAGGGCAGTAAGGAGAGCTAAAAAAAATCGCTCTCCTGAAATTGCCAAGCCTGTTTGTTTCCCCCTCTCGTCTGGGGGTTATAAAGTATCAGGTTGTCGCCAGTAATAGTAGGCATAGTCTACAACATAATTATGCCTATTTCGTGGAAACAAAGGATCCTGAGTGTCGTTACAATACAGCATTGTACTCGACATTTTAACCACCAGCTTTTCTGACTATCGTAGTATGATCGGCGGGGGAATGGGTCCGGTCGATGGACACGCAGCTGGTCTAGCGGAAACTCTGTCTATACACCCCAACCTTCATTTTGATGTACATTTTGTGTGTATTTAATTTGAATTGAAGGAATATCAGAGGTGAGAATTTTCAAAATAAACAAAATTTCTTTACTTATATAGGCCCTTAAGCAGGTTAGCCATGATTAATACAGTACAAAAAATGATAAAACACCAAGTAAAAATACACTGCACTGTTGTGTTGCACGGGAATTTGCGATTATTGGATTAAGCAATTTAACTTAAGGAGTAAAGACTAAAGTCTAAAGATTTCTCCAGAAATAATTTTTTCTGTGAGTGATTATAAAATTTATACGAAAATACAAAAAATATATGTCAGACAAAATCTACTAGGTGGCTTATACTTTCAGTTCGTTGACCACACCGTTCTGACAACTACTGTAATTTAAAGGAGTATCACCTTCCTGGATATGTGTCAACAAAGTCAAAGGGAGTGGATAATCCAATTAAAAATCGCTCATGCATAGCGGCGTATCCAACAATAACGACAGATAACGCACATGATAAAATTTCTAGCATTCCCTGGATTGGATATGCTGTTACGTGACATGGTTATGCGATATTCTCTTTTGCAGACTTCAAACTGAACAACAAATATTAAAACAATACAATTAGTATTCTTTGTGTTAGTAAACTAGCAGACGGTAAGATGTTCCTCTGCATTATTTTTGTCATTTGCTTGCTCGCCAGGTGAGGCGAGACAGTGGCCGGCTCATACTTACACACTTCTGTTACTGTCTGTTCCCAAAACAATAATGTGTTCTGCTACTGAAAATCCAAAATAGCTCCCACTTGGTCCAGTTTTTATAATGGATAATTTTGGTTCTAAATTAAATCCTTTTCCATAATGAAAGGTGGAAAACAATAGACAGGTCAACGCAAGGACCGCCATGCCGATTCAAGTTATTTTGGTCACAATTTCGCGTAGGTGCCCGAGAATTAACGTAATTTCACGAGACGTAAACACGGAAGTCAGTGCTCTGAAGCCGACTCGTTTCTCAAACCAGTTATAGAATTATCTCGGTTTGTCCCAAGTTTGTTCGTAATTGTCGACTTTTGTTGTATATATAAATGAAAGATGACAGACTACTTTTACTAAAATAGCTCAACGAATCTTAACAATGTAACAATTTTCAGATGTAAACGCCAAGTTGAAGTATTCTGAACGTTTTTGTCTGCTGCTGTGGCAATTGGCATCAATAAATTATAATGTCATCGATGTCCAATTATAATATAACTTATATATAAGTAAAAAAGTTACTCAGTGCCAAAAGGATATTCCGTTACCAATGAATCACACGAGAACGTTGACTCAGATTTGATACATTCGCAAGATAGTCATGGTTTATTACGAATGACTGGTCATTCTTTGGCTCGAAAACCTTGTTTTGAAATTCTTTGAATGTGAAGATGTTTGGGATGGACTTGAAATTGAATGGCAGTAATCGGTGTCACTAAATACCGAACCTGATTTGAAATACTGAATCTGACACAAAAAAGATTAATTAAAGATACTTTCTACTTACTATTCTGTGATCTAGTGAATATAAAAGTAATTTTAAATGAAAACGTCATAGTAAAAATTTTGTGTTTTGGAATCATTAGTGAGGTTTAATCAGTTCCATTATCCAATTTATCGGGCAGGTTCAAATAGCCTCTTTTATAATTGCTGATGTGTGACGTGTTTTAACATCAGATTATCACCGATTAGTGTTTGTTCAGCAGCAGGGTTGCATCAAGTTGTTTCAGTGAGCAATCAAATCAAAACGGAAAGCATAGAACGACCCCAATAATGGAACTTATTACCTAAAAACAAATATTTTCCGGGACTTTTTCATTTTTTTTTTATTTAAAATATTTTTTATCATAACTGAACACCTATAATAGCAAGAAATTAAGTGAGAAATATATATAATTATATTTTGGAGGGTCAGATTCGGTATTTAGTGGTACCCGCAGTAATGCCAGCGTATGGGCAAAGTCCACGTTTGTAGTCCAATTTAAAATAAAATGCAATCATGGACCTACAGGCTGTAATTTTCCCCCTTTTTTGGGGTGGTACGATAATGTACCACACCTAAAGTCATTTTAAGGCCTTAGGGTCAACGTTTGGACAGATACATGTACATATGTGGAAATAATTAAGAGGACCTCTGTGTGTTGCTTATAATAGAAATATGCTTATTGACATAATTATAACTTTTAGGAAATAAAAATGAAAACCACAGTGCTGATCCTGTTATTTTACCCACACTGTCACTGGTGGTGAGACACAGTTTGATTTATAAAAAGAGAAAAACTTACTTGCAAATCCTTAACAATTGAAATTCAGAACAAGTGAATCCATTACGTGAAAAAAAATCACCTAACTCCATAAGTCTTAATAAGATCAATGCTATGATGGAAAGCTCAAGACTCGAAGAGACTAGTAAACATGAAATTTCCATACTGCGCTATCCTTGTTTACCCATTTTCTGTTATATGAGAAGGGACAGTTTGATTTATAAAAAGAGAAAAACTTACTTGCAAATCCTTAACAATTGAAATTCAGAATAAGTGAATCCACAGCATGAAAAAAATCACCTAACTCAGTAAGTCTAAATAAGATCAATGCTGTGCTGGAAAGCTCAAGACTCAAGAGACCAGTAAACATGAAATTTTCACACTGAAGATATGCCTGTCAATGCCAGTAAAGACAACAAAATTATATCGAAATTGCATGCGTTAATTAGGATGGAAAATCAGAAAACCACTGTAAGAAACCACACTGAAGGCATTTCATGGGAAAATTTAACTGGCAGCATTTTTTAAAAATATATTGAGCGCGTTGAATTCCTTCCAGGTGCCTGTCGCCCTCTATCTATTATATTTACCAATCAAAGTAAGCATCTAAATGACTCCTGGTGGAATATCCAGAGAAGTGAAAAATCAGACTAAAACAAAGAGTAGGCCCATGTAATTGAAATATCGAAGGAATTTGTGTTATTTCGCTGAAAAATGTATCTAACAAATTGTATGAAAAAGAAATTTGTCTGGATTGGTGAATTGGTTTAATTAACTAAATATTGTGTGACAGAGCTCAGGAGCTGACGAGCTGTTGATAGAAGCTTAAGAAAATCAACTTGGGTCAATATGACTTTAACCCTTTACCTAATGACTTGCCCGCATCTGCCTGCGTAATATGCAAATTCAACAATTGAAAGAAAAAGTATGATTTTTCAAAAAATGTCAACAAAACCATATCATGTGACCCCTCATTGGAACAAGCTCGTTCCAATGAGGGGTCACATGATATGGTTTTGTTGAAATTTTTTTAAAAATTTAAAAAAATGGTTTTTAAAATAATAAATTTTGATATCGTCTGCATTGGGTAAAGGGTTAAACTTTAGTCAGATAATAGTATCAGGGTAATCCACTTCTATCTATACTGGAAAACAGTTGTAAGAATGGGTTGGGCTATTTTCAGTTGGAACCATAGGCTTGATTGAAGTGGGTCAAACTATGACGAATGACCAACAACATTACACTTTTCCATCCAGTGACTGCAATAGTCTTCATTCATCTTAATTTCATAAAACACAGTAATCGTGAAATAACAAAGGGTAATAGAAATGGGCATGCGACGCTAAATTACAAATTATCTAGAGCTCTATATAAACACAGTGGTGGCCGATTGGGGAGAGGGGGCAAATACGACAACAAAGCCATGAAATCTAGATGTCTATATGCAACCTGACACCAAAAAATACTTAGCAACGCATGGGGATAGGGCGGCACCTAAGATTGGCAATCTTATGACTGCCCGCAACTCTACCTAAAGGTAGTGGATTTGAAAATTAATGTTGCTCACCCCTGTACTGCCATAATAGTCTCAGTCACATGCAGAACCACAGTTGTCAAAAATTGATTTTGATTGATGAACATTCGTTAAATGAAAGGAAATTATTGAGTGACATTAAATTTAAAATCCACAAACTGTAACATTACTAGACATAGAGAGCAACTGGATTACAACTGGTTTCTGTATTTGTGTTTGTTTGATAAAGCCTCAAGGGCTGCAACCTGGTTACACCTTGCATTGTTTATCCCAGGAAATACCAAAGAGTTCTGCTCTGCACTATCAGGCCAAGTGATTTTAATACCTCAGGTCCACCATGTACACCACAGGCAATTTACCTACACTGCAATTTACAAACTGTCCCCCCCCTCCACCCCCCCCCCCCCCCATAGAAGGGCCGATTACATAATGTTCTCATTGTCACATTTTCTCCCTACTTTTCTCCCGACAATAAGGGAGAAAATGGGACCATGATAATATTGTATCGATTTGATGAACTTGATTCATCCGTTGCCCTAATATAGTTTTGTTTCTGATTAAGTAGGTTTAGTAACTGATCCCTTAGAACACCTAACAATAATCAAGGGGAAGTGAGTTTGAACCCAATGGAGATATTTACTTTCATGGCTTTTTGTGGCAAGTGGTGATGTATAAACTATTTCATATTTTTTTCCAATTTCCAAGTTAAGGAGAGGGATGTGTTATTTAATACAGTAGAATCCTCTTAATTGAATATCCATTTTGCCAGTGAAAATTATTCATTTAACAGGAGTATACAATTAACAGGGATTTGGTCAGTTTCCTGTGTTCTGGAAGTAAACTGAGCATTTATTCTATTATATCTTGTTTGACAGAGCTCATAGAGCTCTGTCAAACAAGATATAATAGAATAAATGCCTGTATTGGATGTAGTGAGGCCAGAAAGGTTGATAAATAAGGGGAATTTGGTGCGTGTCACAGTAATTTTTTCGACATATTACAAAAATGTATATACAATTAACAGGAGTTCACTCTACAACCCATATGCAATTAACAGATCAAATTTGACAGAAGGTATGGTAAATGGTTTTGTGTTTGAAAATTATATTCAATGAACAGGGATATACAATTAAGAGATATCCAATTAAGTGAGCTCCACTGTATAAATTCTTAACGCAGAGAAAAAACGAATCAAGGTTTTTCCCTGAAACCAAACCAAAACCTAATCTGACAAATCAAAACCTCCCAGCTTCAGCTTCAAACAGTGTTGTGATCATGACTAATCATTTTGATCACGATTATAGTCTAGTTGTTCAGAATCTTGAAAAGTTGAGTTTCATCAAAAAACTATCAAAGTTCTGAAAAGGTTAATTTTGAAAGATATAAATCATTACCATGACCCCGTTTGAGTATTATCTTTGTTAATGGAGAAGACAAGATGCACAAAGAGGCCTGCTTTCTCTTTGTGTGTTAATTATTAGCTCACCTGTGTGAGAGTCAGTTGAGATGTAGTGATCACTCACCATCCGTCATCCATAAACATGGTGTTTGCACCTGCCCCTCCTAAACCGCTGAACAAATTTTAGTTAAATTTGGGGTGATTGCTTGTTCTGACATCGTATTTTATTTTTTATCAAATCAACTTGCCCAGTCCCATAGGCAGGGTGTGAGGGAAAATTCTCAATTTTTTTTTTTTAAAAACTTCTCATGAACCAGTAGATACAATGACTTGATACTTGTTATGCATCTTCTTTTTGTGGAATAGAATCAGGTTAGTTTAAACAAAGTTTGTGGATCAATATTTGCCTTTGTGATGGGAGGGGCAAGAATTTTTAACCCACCCAAATTTTCTATTTTCTGAACCGATGGTCTGATTTGAACCAAATTTGGTATATGGTATTATTGGGTTATAACTACTTGACTCATGTAAAAAAAAGTTCCTGTGTCCCCCATGGGAACCCCAGTAAATAAAAATAGAAAGATTTTTAAACGTTCATATTTCCCAAACCAGACGGAAAAGAGAATTCTTGTATGGTATGAAGCATCCTTAGGACCAGTAGAATTGAATGGTAACAAAATTGCCATCAGTTTTGTCAGGGTGTCCTGTAAGGGAGTGGGAGGGGGCATCGAAAATATGCTGAGTCACCATATTTGCCAAACTTTTTAAAAAAAAATTCTCCAGAACCACTGATCAGAATCTTTTGATATGTGATATACAGCATCCATGGGGGTCAGATACAAGTTTGTCAAAATGAAGCCCCTTGGTTAATATTTGAGCTCAATACAGATCCCGAATTTCCATCTTAGGGCAATATGGGGAATAATCTTGAAAAATCTTCTTCAAAACCACCATTCAGAATCTTTGAATGTTTGGTATACATAATTATTATGAGGGTCAGATTCAAGATTGTTCAAATCAAGTCCCTTGGTTAATATTTTAACTTAGTGCAGTATGAAGAATGATCTTTAAAAATCTTCAGCAGAAAGGAATGGTCAAAAAAAAATTGGCATCAGATTCAAGTTTGTTCAAATCAGGTCTTTGGGTTAATATTTGGGCTCCAACTGGTAGCTTGAATTTAAACTTAGTGCAATATGAGGAAATTTCTTTAAAAATCTTCTTCTTAAGTTCCACCAGTCAGAATCCTTTAATGTTTGGTGTACAACATCTTTGGAGGGGGGGGGGGGGGGGGCAGATTCAAGGTTGTTTAAATCGTTTCCATGGGTTAATATCTGGGATCCCTATGGTAACCCAAATTTTAACTTGATACAATATGAGGAAATTTCTTTAAAAATCTTCTTCTTCAGATCCACCAGTACCAATCGGAATCCTTTCATATTTGGTACACAAGCTCTCCAGGGGGGTCAGATTCCAGTTTGTTCAAATTGGACCCCTGGGTTAATATTTGGGCTCTCTATTGGAGCCCAAAGTTTAACTTGGTGCAATATGAGGAAATTTCTTAAAAAATCTTCTTAAGATCCACCAGTCAGAATCCTTTTATATTTGGTATGTGACATCTCTAGGGATGTCAGATTCAAGTTTGTTCAAATCGAATCCCTAGGCTAGCTTAATATATGGGCTCTGTATGGGAGGCTAAACTTTAACTTACTAAGTGCATTATGAAGAATATTCTTTAGAAGTCGTCTTCATCAGATCCAGCAGTGAAAATGTTTTGATTGGGGCCCTGGGTAAATATTTGGGCTTTGTATTGGAGCCCAAAGTTTAACTCAGTGCACTAGAGGATATTTCTTCAAAAACCTTCTTCTTCACATCCACCAATCAGAATCCTTTTATATTTGGTATACAACATCTTTAAGGAGGTCAGATTCAAGTTTGTTCAAATCAAGACTCTGGGTTAATATTTGGGCTCCCTGTGGGAGCCCAAATTTTAACTTAGTGCCGTATGAGAGAATTTCTTTAAAACTTTAAAAATCTTCTTTTCCAGAACCATCTATTAGAATCTTTTGATATTTGGTATACATCTTTTTTTTTTTTGGGGGGGGGGGGGGGGGAGGGGGGGTGCAGATTCAAGTTTGTTCAAATCTGTTTTCTGGTTAATATTTGGGCTCCCTATGGTAGCCTAAATTTCAACTTAGTGCAATATGAGGAATAATCTTTAAAAATCTTCTTCAGATCCATCAGTCTGAATCTTTTGATATTTGGTACACAACATCCTTCAAGTTTGTTCCAGTCAAGTCCCTAGGTTGATATTTGTACTCCCTAGTTAGCTCACCTACTTCTATTAGAAGTGGTGAGCTTATATGATGACCTCGGGCATCGGCGTACGGCGTGTCCAATATTGTAAGATTTAATGTTAAGGTTAATATCTCAAAGATCAGTGGGCTCAGGCCTTTGATATTGCGTATATAGGTTGTAGGGGACTATCAGAACAGTATTTAACTCTGATACTACGACTTTTTTCCAAATTTCACCTAAACTTTTATTTTCTTCCAAAACTTGTAAGAATTTGCGTTGAGGTGTTGTGAGAATTTGCACAGATTGTGCTGCTTTAACTTCTCATTACTGTTGATTTTCATATTTCAATAACAACTGTACGTATTAACCCGGCTGTATGCAGAAATTTAACTGCAATTTCTTCTTCTAAAATAAATTTATGAAAGCCTTTCCTAATTCTTATTTATGATTTAATATCTGGCCTCACGATTCATATTCTTAATCATAAACATTTCTAAAAGAAAAAAATGCTTTTATATCCAATGATTCTATGTTGAATTGATATATAATAAATGCAGAAATATAGACTTTCCAAAGCCATCACATAAATCACATTAATCATTTGATGCCTAGTTAATGATTTATATCAACTAAATATTAGGCATGTTACATTGGAACGATATTATCAAGCGCGAACGTAGGTGAGCATTGGGATGTAACATCCCTCTTGTTTTCGATTGCTGCAAATCTGGGCATTATTTCTGTGGTAGAATTCCAGTACAAGAAAAAAATCAACAAGGATGGTCAGCAGAGTTAAAAATAATTAAATAACTTCATTCCTCTGTTTGGTTAACTAGCTATAGATGGAAATTAAATCCTTCTTTAAACAACTTTAGTCAGGTGAGCAACTCCGGCCCATGGGGCCTCTTGGTTTGTATGGGGCAGAAAATCAACTTTGACAAAATAAAATGCATCTGTAAATTTGATGACTTTTATCTTGAAAATCAAGTCAATTGGTTTTGGTCCTGCCTGTGCCACTGTTTTGAACTTGAGCAAAAAAGAGTAGACACTTAGCCCTTGATTGCTGAAATGGGAGTTGGGTAAACAGGGCTGATCCAGGGATAATTCGGGGACGTGGGCAGTAGAGATAGAAACTGAAAGTAGGTTTACCATACTGAACACAATGTTTTTAAAAGACACAAAAGTTGAAATTACCGTAATGCCTCATGCTTTCCGCATACCTGTTCCGTGCGTTCTTTTTATCAGAGTATAATTGCCTCAGGCATATTTTTAGTCTGCTAAAGTATCCTACTTCAGGATACAAGGGTTTTGCTTCGTGTTGGTTTTAGTCACGTATAATTTTTACTGAATTTTGACCGTTTTAGTGGACTATGGGATGAAGATTATGAATACAGTGAGTTTGGGCTCAAAAACATCCCAATATGGCCATGGTAGAATATTGTGCCCTAAACCAATGTTGCCCATACTCACACCCTGTTTGACTCGATCCACCTACATGTGGCTGTCATTCCAAAACACAGAAATATTCCAAATGGTCAGTTGGTGGGGGTGGGTGGGGGGTGTTCGAGGTGCATGATCAACTGACTAAAACAATACCTGTGTCTCATATGTTTTCTCACAAATATTCAGAAATATACACCTTAGTTCACTCTTAATCTATTATAATTTGTCTGGTCTATTTGTTACTATATGACTTGTAGTTTTTGCTGGGTCTTACAGTTCGGTTTCCTGTTTGCCATAAAGACTGGAATTGAACCAGAAAACCTGAAAAACACCAGGGGTAACTGTGTTGTGTCCTTGGGCAAGGCACTTCATCCTGATTGCCCACATGGGGGCACAGTGGCACTGTGTACTAAGGCATAACACACGTCAATGGCACACCCGTCTTTAATCAGTGCTAACCCTGCTTGTGTGGATTTAGTGCGTTGGGGAGTCTGACAGTTGCTCGCCACTGCCTTGTGGTTCTCTCTGGGTACTCCGGCTTCATCCACTCATAAAACTGTCTGACACAAGGTGACCCTGGCTGTCGAAAGTGGTGTTAAATTCAAATAAATAAATAAAATAAATATGCTGGAATGAAAAGTATTCTTGATGGCAAAATGTTCAAGTCTACAAGTATGTTGCGAAAATGTTTGTGCAGCCTACAAGGAAACATAGGGTTATAAATATTTTTATTCTGGGTAATCAGCTAATTTATCTTGGAATGACAAATTTAACACCGTGTTGGAACCCCAGGAAGTGGATCAGTCCTTGTTTACTGTCATAAACAAGTTCTGCTTCACCGGTAAAATAGTTCCCAGAACCAATACCTGAGGTCGAAGTCCTTTAAAGTGGGCATCATAGGTCTGAACAATTTGCTAAACCTGACTTCTTACTGAAGATGCAGTCATGATGTAGCCAAAGATCCTAATAGTGACATTAAACACCAATAAATAAATTATAAATTTAACTATCTCAGGACTTTTGCTCCCGATCCACCATCTCTCCCTGTAATTTTGGTATAATACAAAAAATATTGCACAAGGTTAATTGCAGGCCTGGCATTCTAAAAAATGCAGGAGGGCTAAAAATCGCTCCCCTTGCATGGCCTCGGGGAGCGATTAGCTCTCCTCAAGCTTACAGAAGCTAAAAGTGGCAAAATGAAGTTTTACTATTAATGAATTCTTCCTAGTGGGCGTTGTGCATTTTATTTGGTGCTGCTAACAAGATAGTCTCTGTGAGATGGCTACACTGCCCCTCCAACACTTCCGGGACTCAGCTAGTGATGAACCGATTATCAAAACTTGCTATCAACTGATTACCGATTATTTCTCTGCCTATTATGCTGATTCCGATGATTGAAATAGGATACATAAGAAAATCTGTTGGTGCCTGTTATACTACAGAATTTTGTTGATAAATCATTAATTACAAAAGCTTTATAGCACATGAGTTCTCAGAGTACACATATTTAGTGCTGGGCAGTATTAGCCAAAATAATATTTGCATTTTGGTTGGGGTGTGGGAAAAAGATTGTTAATAACGATACAATCACACAATATTGTTCTCGTGAAGATTGTGTTTTATTCCGGTAAATTGTGTTAATATGGTTTTGTGTAAGGATACAATGCACTTGGCTGTATTAACCAGGAATACACTGAGCACACATACTTTGTGTCTTAAATGAATAATAATTTTGATGTTCATGTGTGTTGTGAGGTCGCCGACGCATGGTTTACACGTATGTCAGAATGTATTATTCAGTGTTCTTTTTTCAACTTGTTACCTACCTTGATGTGTTTCTCCAATGTTTACATGAACCCTACAATCTACGGGAAATGGTGGCGATGTCGTATCGATTGCAGTTGGTAAATTCCGTAATATCTCTGCTCTGCAAATCCCTAATTTTCTGCTGTGTGCACTACACACGTTTTTAATGGGGAAACTTTATTGAAATGGCCAGATATATTTTAATAATCAGTGTTAAATATAGAATAACCGGAAACTGCCGGTTTTAACTGCTGATTGTCATAATCGGCTGATACCCCATAACCGGTCGGTTCCAATTGCCGATTCCGATTATTGGTTCATCACTAACCTCAGCAAGGCCCGGTGGTGTGGGAGGAGCAGTGTACATAGCCGTCTTACAGAGACCACTGACAAAGCAGAGATCTTGAAAGATGTGGGTTTTAGGAATATGTGTTGACATAAATAGATATTAAACTTTGACTACATGTACAGAATGAAAAGAGTGGATTACTACTTAATCGCATAGCCATATATTCTCCACTCAAAAAGTATTTAGAATTGTTCATAACAGCACAAGAAACACTTGCAACCCATGGTCCATGTGATGAAAGTTTGCAAGTGCTTCCTCTGTTTTGTCCTCAGAAGTTGTAAATAATTTCTAAGTGACAAAATCTATCCCATGGCGATTTAGCAGTAATCCACCCTCAACATACTGCAGTCTCAATATTTTTTTTCTGTTTAATCAGTTCATTTCATGATTTCACGCATTATATTTTTCATTGCAGAATGCTAACACTCTTGTGTATTTCAGATTATTTCATTCTTCTGCAGTGAGAAGTGCTTTAACTAACGAGCATTTTCTGTGCTAATTATGACAGGACTTCTCGTTTCAACTGTATTTGTGCTCAGTGCTTGGGTATGTGAATCTGACATGTTGAAAGTACACATACTTTGAGTGATGCATGTGCCTAACCAAAGGAATATGTGATGACATATAATCCTTGAAAAAACAATTTTACAATTGTTTTTTCAAGGATTATATTTTCTATCTGCATGAATGACAATAATTGTCTGAAATATATCATTAGCTTTTTGAAAAATAACAGGCAATTTACCAGTAAGTAAATTACCGGTTCATTCCCACTAGACTAATTCCCACAAGGCCAATTCCCAAAAGACCAATTCCCCTTGGACCAACTCATGCATTCTACTTTTAAAATAATTCTATATCAATATTTTGGTGTGTTTATAAATATTTATAAATGTATTTAATGTTATTGATATTCACTAAGTCTGAAAATAAGCAGTCTGTCATTTGCAGAATGAGGTCCTCAGAGGGTGAATTTGCTGTTGCTATTCCATACAGTGGGTCAGTTTATCATCTGGGTACCTCTTTCTGTTCATGTTTGAGACCTTAATTCAGATTGAGGTTCACAGAGGGTAAATTTAGTGATGCTACCCTTCTGTGCAGGATAGCATCACCAAATTCACCCTCTGGGGACCTCATTTTTCAGATGATAGTCTGCTTATTTTCTGGCTTATTGATATTTTATAAACTGAAATGTTATAAACCTATATTTTTTGTATGTTATGCATATAAATATTTTTTTTATCAAATAAAGTGCTTATCAGTAAATAAGTGTTTTCTTAATTATCCTTAATCAACCCTTAATCAATAAGAGTATGTAGTTGGTCTAAGGGGAATTGGTCTTTTGGGAAATGGCCTAAAGGATATTGGTCTAAAGGGAATTGGTCTGGTGGGAAGACACCAAATTACCACAGCTTTTGAAATGCTAATGATTGACATCAGTTATGTATATTCAAAGGTAGAAAATACAATTCTGGAAAATACAATTGTAAAAGTATTATAGTATTGACTCCCAGTTAGTAACATGTCTGACAATTACTTTCCTCTGCTTCGTTGTTGCCAAGAGGACATTTGACTTTCACCACCAGTTAAACTACCATGTTCTTGGCCATGAAAAGTGTCAGTAGCATAAACAGTCAGCTTAAAAATATTTGGAAAGTTCCAAAATCTTTGTACATGAAGAACTTGGAATGATGTGGACACATATTTTTTTCTTTTCTTTTTCAGCGACTCAGGATAAAAGTGGAATATCTGAGCTTTTCTAGGAAACAGAATATGAAAATAATGTTTTATGGATAAAGTCATCAAATAGATGGCAATGTATTGAATATTATTTTGTGTTTGTTTTGTTTTACAGCCTAAAATGTTATCTAATTTGATGAAGCAACACCAGGTTAAGCAGCAAGCTAGGAAGGAAATTCAAGGTATTTTTTTATTAATTATACATCCTATCACAATAAACAGAGATTATTATGACAGTAAAGAGATCTTGTTTGTCGTATTGCATCGAGTTGACAAGGTCAAATTGCCAGATCACATGATCTGCCAAAGGCGGCGAGTGTGGTCTGGTGATTTGGCCTCATCAACGAGATAGAATGTGACAAACCAGATCACTTTATTGTCATAATGATCTGTTTATTAGTCCCCTACGGGAACCGTAAGGGGACTATAGGATTGCACTCTGTCTGTCTGTCTGTCTGACTGTCTGTCTGTCTGTCTGTCTGTCTGTCTGTCTGTCTGTCTGTCTGTCTCTGTCTGTCTGTCTGTCTGTCTGTCTGTCTGTCTGTCTGTCTGTCTGTTTTTTATTTATGTTACCACCTCTCCCTCCAACATGCTTTAAGCTACACCTTTCATATTTGGTACATGGATAAATGGTTGTGAGGGGATGATGCACACTGAAATTTTTTTTTTCAAAATCCAAGATGGCGGAATGGTGGCCATTTTTGTTGTGTTTTTTAAGCTTTTTTTTCTCTATTTTTATGTTACCACCCCTCCCACCAACATGGTTCAAGCTACACCTTTCATCTTTGGTACATGGATAAATGGTTCTGAGGGGATGATGCACGCTCAAATTTTTTTTTTCAAAATCCAAGATGGCGGAATGGCGGCCATTTTGTTGTGTTTTTTAAGCTTTTTTTCTCTATTTTCGTGTTACCACCCCTCCCACCAACATGGTTCAAGCTACACCTTTCATATTTGGTACATGGATAAATGGTTCTGAGGGGATGATGCACGCTCAAAATTTTTTTCTTCAAAATTCAAGATGGCGGAATGGCGGCCATTTTTGTTGTGTTTTTTAAGCTTTTTTTTCTCTATTTTCATGTTACCACCCCTCCCACCAACATGGTTCAAGCTACACCTTTCATATTTGGTACATGGATAAATGGTTCTGAGGGGATGATGCACGGTCAAATTGTTTTTCTTCAAAATCCAAGATGGCGGAATGGCGGCCATTTTTGTTGTGTTTTTTAAGCTTTTTTTCTCTATTTTCATGTTACCACCCCTCCCACCAACATGGTTCAAGCTACACCTTTCATATTTGGTACATGGATAAATGGTTCTGAGCGGATGATGCACGCTCAAAATGTTTTTTTCAAAATCTAAGATGGCGGAATGGCGGCCAAGTTTGTTGTGTTTTTTAAGCTTTTTATCTCTATTTTGATGTTACCACCCCTCCCACCAACATGGTTCAAGCTACACCTTTCATATTTGGTACATGGATAAATGGTACTGAGGGGATGATGCACGCTCAAAATTTTTTTTTCAAAATCCAAGATGGCGGAATGGCGACCATTTTTGTTGTGTTTTTTAAGCTTTTTTTTTCTCTATTTTCATGTTACCACCCCTCCCATCAACATGGTTCAAGCTACACTTTGCATATTTGGCACATGAATAGAGGGTTGGGAGGGGATGATGCATGTTCAATATTTTTTCTTCAAAATCCAAGATGGCGGCATGGCGGCCATTTTTGTTGTGTATTTTAAGCTTTTTTTTCTCTATTTTATGTTACCACCCCTCACTCCAACATGGTTCAAGCTACACTTTTTATATCTGGCACATGGATAGAGGGTTATAATGGGATGTTGCACGTTCAATATTTTTTTTCTCCAAAATTCAAGATGGTGCCATGGCAACCATTTCTGTTGTGTTTTTTAAGCTTTTTTCTCTATTTTATGTTACCACTACTCCCTCCAACATGGTTCAAGCTGCACTTTTCATATATGGTACATGGAATAAGGATGTTGTGAGGGGATTATGCACGCTCAATATTTTTTTTTCAAAATCTAACATCTGTCTGTCTGTCCGTCTGTCTGTCTGTTTTTACCACCTCTCCCTCTAATATGCTTCAGGCTACACCTTTCATATTTGGTACATGGATAAATGGTTCTGAGGGGATGATGCACAGTCAATATTTATTTTTCAAAATCCAAGATGGCAGAATGGCGGCCATTTTTGTTGTGTTTTTTTAAGCTTTTTTCTCTATTTTATGTTACCACCCCTCTCTCCAACATGGTTCAAGCTACGCCTTTCATATATGGTACATGGATAAAGGGTTGTGAGGGGATTATGCATGCTCAATATTTTTTTTTAAAAATCCAAGATGCTTATATACTCTAGTGTCTTCTGTGACAAAAACACCTTATGTCACAAAAGCGCCGTAGGGGACTAATACCACCTCGGTGGTCAAACGCTTGTTATATTCTGTTATGGAAATTCACCTTTCACACAAGAAATCAATATAAAATTGCTTAAGAACAATATTAGAAATTTACAATATTTGATAGTTTTTATTTACCCAACTGAGTGTACAGAACCTAGAAAAGGTTGGGAACCTGTGCAGATTCGATTAACGTTCTCTAGTGCTGGCCTGAGTGTCCTCATTCTTAGACCAACCATCTGATATGGAATTGGAAAACCATTCAGTGTGAATAGGCAATCAGGATTCAGTGAGTGAAAACCACAGCATATCATCGATAGGTATACAATAAATGTTAGTACAGGCCCACACTTCCCCGCAATTGTTTGTTCACATGTACATAGCATCCAGTCAAGATTTATTCTTGCAATTAAACCTTTACCTAACATGAAAAGCAGATGACACTTGCAAACAGAATTCTTCAAAAACTAATTTTATTCATTTTATGTCTCAAAAACATAGGTTATGACCTTGAGTAAAGGGTTAAATCAGTAAATCACAATTTTATTTTCCATTAGGGGAGAGAGATGTAGAGGCCTTTTGTGTTTGCTCACATGAACTTTTGATAAAATGTACAGTGTAATCTCATTAACTGATAGCCACTTTGCAAGTAAATGTTTTGCTATTAACATGAGCATTCAATTAACAGGAATTTGGTGAGTTTCCTGTGTTCTAGAGACCTGAGCATATATTCTATTATATCTTGTTTGACAAAGCTCATGGAGCTCTGTCATGCAAGATATAATGGATTAAGTAAATATTGGATGCAGTGAGGCTGGATGGGTCTAAATACAAGGGTAATTCATTGATTATCAGGTTAATGTCTTGATTTTGTATTCAGTTAACAAGAGTTTACTCTATAACCCCCATGCAATTAAAAG
The DNA here is from genome assembly GCA_031216915.1 of Pictodentalium vernedei. Taxonomy (NCBI): domain Eukaryota; kingdom Metazoa; phylum Mollusca; class Scaphopoda; order Dentaliida; family Dentaliidae; genus Pictodentalium; species Pictodentalium vernedei. Next base: position 272,825,548 of record CM062288.1, read on the forward strand.
ATCAAATTTGTCCTGAAGGTACAGTATGTGGAGAGTGTATTATCACTAAATCACCCGGAGAGTAGAGATGCCACCCAAGCAATAATTGCAAATTTGTTGTGATGCATAACAAGCACAAGTAATGTTCCAGCCAGTGGACCTCCAGGTTAAACCTGGAGGTCCATTGGCTGAAACACTGCTTGTGTTTTTTGTCCATTATATATGGAATTTGATGGCGATACTTTGGGTGATAACTCCACTCCACGGGTGATTTGGTCACAATCCACTCTTCGCGTACTGTATCGTAAATGGTTTTGTGTTTGGAAGTTCTATTCAATTAACATTGTTATTAAATTAAGAGATGTTCAATTACAAGGCCCCAGTGTACATTCTTGTAAAATAAATTCTGTTTAGGATATTATTATTACCCCTTTACCCAATGTAATGGCCAACACTGGCCAGCACTATTCACCAAATTCACCATTCAATTTTCATTATTTTTTTTCAATTTTTGTCTCAAAAACATAACTTATGACCCCTTATTGGAATGAGCTTGTTGAGCTCATTCCAATTAGAGGTCATACAGTTAAAACTAGAAGTCATGTCACGAAACGTGCACTTATCTAGGCTTAATTGCGCGTAGGAATTTCGCGCAATTGCAATATTGAATGGCATCCAAAGCACAGCAGGTTCTCCTGGTTACTCATAGCAAACACAGGCAATGTTTCTGCCAATGGACCTCCGGGTTATCCGGAGGTCCATTGGCTGAAACATTGCTTGTGCACTGGCCATACGTACAGAATTTGAAAGACTTACTATGGTCATAACGCATAGATTAATGCGCAGATCGACATGCTATTTGTGTGCATTTTATGACAGGACTTCTAGTTTTAACTGTAAGCTATGTTTTTGATGCAAAAGATGAAAGTATTTAGTTATTCAAGAATTTTGTTTGGAAGTGTCGTCTGCTTTTCATGTTAGGTAAAGGATTAAAGCTTATAAAGCATGGGATAGGAAAACTTTCTGCCTCTTACATGTCTGCTCTACTCAAACTTTCATTTCATATAATGATATAGCACTGTATAAATTGTTTTATGTTTCACAGTCTATCACTCTCCTTCACTTCCAAATTTTCTAATCCGTTTCGGTAAGATCTCACACCTGGTGGAATATCTCCTTAATGTAGACGATATATATGATCAGTAAATTCAGACAAAAGCATCTTTATGGATTATTCATTAACTCTTTACCTAACAAATCAGCTGCATCCGCCCACGTAATTTACAAAATGAGCCATTGGAAAGCAATTGTTTTTAAAAAAAATTTCAACAAAACCATATCGTATGACCCCTCATTGGAACGAGCTCATCAAGCTTGTTCCAATGAGGGGCTACACGATATGGTTTTGTTGAAATTTTTATGAAACATTTGAACAAGTAATATTTAAAATAATAAATGTTGATATCATCTGCATTGGGTAAAGGGTTAACTGACGTTTCTGTGTTAAAACTGGAACCATAGAACACCTCAACATAAATCACTTCCAGGTGTTTTGAAAGGTGAAAAAGCATTCGATCTACAAACATCTCAATATAGTATGCGGGTCTCATAGGAAGTTATCACAAATAACAATAGGAATTGTCAGTATTCTCATGTATCTGACATGGGGTGTGTTTTGAATGCAGACGAAACAGTTGCTTAGTTACTTCTAACCTTTTTGTTGGTTGCACAGTATCTCAATCAGTATGGTGATAGAAACATTGAGGGCCAGGTGATGGGTGCTCTAGTCTGGAGTTCGATCCTATCAATACTGGTTCTGGAAAAGTTTCAAAATTTCAAGCCAGTTTTGGTAAGAGCATGTGTGGTGGGATATAGACAGCATAAAAAACAAATATATACTATTCCTCCCACACTGTGTCCTTGGGCAAGGCACTCAACCCCAATTGCCTACATGGGGGCATACTGCATGTCGAAAGTGCGCACGTCTTCAACGAATCTAACCCTGCCTGTGCCGCGGTGCAGAGTTCAGAGTTACGATGTTGGAGAGCTGACAGCTGCTCGTCGTTGCTCGGTGGTTCTCTCCGGCTTCCTCCACCCATAAAACTGTCACTGACATGATATGACCCTGGCTGTTAATGTGTCGTTAAACCCTAATTAAAAAAAAAAAATATACTATTAAAAAAAAGTAGGGGATATCCAAACTGATGTTGATATTTTCGGAAAATGGTATTGGATACACATGATTGGACACATCAATTTGTTGATCATGAATGTCACCGGCCCATGAAAAGTTTGTGCAGGTTTTTTGCCTGGGCACATTTTGAAATTTTCATTTGTACCAGACAGGCTTTTTCTGAAGTTCCATCGTTCTTTTCTTGGTATAAACTTGTTCATCAATAGTTTCTGGTTGAAACGTAACTTTTGAGGTATGCGAAGACCGACACATGACGAACGTTTAAGTGCTGTTGGCATGTTGGAAGCTAGCAACAGACAGACTGCAGTAACTCAAATACTCAACGTTACTCAATCTGTGATTAGCAGGTTGTGGTCCCGCTACCGTCAGACAGACAATGTTAATGACAGATGTCGGTCAGGTCGTCCAAGGGCGACAATTTCTGACCAAGATTGTTTCATCCGAACCACACACAGCATTACGTAACCACCATCAAAATGCCTCAGAAATTGGACAGCAGCTGCACCGAGCAACAGATCTGCGAGTCAGTGGTAAGACCACTGAAATCGCCGACACAGCTGGAATTTGTACACTCGACAGCCTCGAATAATTCCACATTTGACAGAACGTCACATCTCAGCAAGGCATACTTGGTGTGGAGCACAACAGCGCTAGGACAATCATCGGTGGAGCAGTGTCATGTTTTCCAATAACTCAAGGTTCACTCTCGACATCCACGACAGGCGAAATAAGAGTGTGGTGACGGCGACAGACATAGCCGTTAGACGTTTGGGTGGTGGATTGGTTATGGTGTGGAGAGGCATAACCATGACAAGCAGAACAGCATTACATGTCATCCAACGGACGTGTCACAGGGCAGTACTACCATGACAACATGTTAGCAGCTCTTGTGTTGCCATTTGCGTGCCGTCACGGCCATCGATTCATTTTCCAAGATGACAGTGCAAGAGCACACAGGGCCTGTGTTTCTGCAGAGTTCCTCCAGGAGCAGAACGTTTCTACACTGCTTGGCTAGCACTAAGTCCAGACCTTTCACCAATCAAGCACATCTGGGATATGATTGTCAGGTGCCTACGACAACGCCAGCAGCCCCCTACCAATGTCCAGGAACTCGCCGCTGCATTGCAGGAAGAATGGAATAACATCAGTCAAGCTGATATTGGATGTTTGCTGAGAAGTATGCCATGTTGGATCTGCGCTTATCTCACGAACCGAGGAGGATTTACAAGGTATTGAGGTCTTGGACTGAATGTGGTAAATTCTCCGACTGACTGTCCATGTCTTCAAACAGCACAGTGCATGGAGTGTGTGCTTGTCAGACTTCCAACTATCGCTGAAATCATTCACCAGATGTCACAGTGTAATGCCTCAACTGTCTTTTTGATGAAAATATAAATATATTTCTTCATTTATCTCACTTTTATCAAATATCCCTACTTTTTTTTAATAGTATATATAACGTCCGTTGCAAGCAAAAAGATGCAACTGCAATGCTTTTAGCATATATCTTACTTCTACAAGTTCCTGAGAATTTCATTGAATTTCACTTCACATGCAAGCGTTATGTGCATGTATTTTTTTGTTTTATTGGGGTTTAAGTTTAATGACACTTTTGATGGCCAGGGTACCTAGTGTCAGACAGTTTTATGGATGGAGGAAGCCAGAGAGAATTACCAAGCAGCACTGCAGCAGCTAGCAACCGTCAGGTTACCCAACATACTAACTACACAAGCAGGGTTTGCATTAGTTGAAGACAAGCGCCCCATGCAGTAGACCTTAGTACACAGTGCCATTGTGCCTCCACATGGGCAATCAATGTTAAGTGCCTTGCCCATGGATACAACAGTCACCCCTGACAGGGATCGACCTGTAGTTTTTTCAGTTTGAAGTCAAATGTAGTACATAACCACTGAGTTACGGTTCACACATTTACGAGTATAGAAGACACAGCTCATGGGGTTTTCTTTAGTAACCATTAGAGTGATGTCCCATTTGTTGAAATTAAACCATAGAAATCGGATATAATTCCGATTTCTATGATTTAAACTGATAAACTTCCCAGTGGGAAACCCCAGTTCTGCTTTACTGGTAAAATAGGACCCAGAACCTACATCTGTTGTGCAATCCTTGTGAGCAGCATAGGTATAAATGATTGGCTAAACATGACTTTATCTCTTTGTTGCACTCATGAGATAGCCAAAGATACCGAAAGTGACCTTAAACCCCAATAAATGAATAAATAAATAAAATGATGCACTGATTATTTAATGCTTATTGCAATTGGGTATTTAGTATTAGTATATGGGGGAATGGTGGCACTACACATACACATCGATGATGCACTCACCTTTAACCATGGCCATATATACCTTTGCTTGTCTTGAGTTCATATGTTGGGGAGCCTGACAGTTGCTTGGTGATTCACTCTGGGTATTCCAGCTTCCTCCCGGCTGTCAAAAGTGTTTCTAAACCCAAAACCAAACAATATAGTATCAGTATACATGTGGAAAAAGAAGTTGGTAAGATTTATTGTTTACTGGCTTTGTTAGTGATGTGATTTTACTGAACTAATATGGTAAATATCGTGTCTTGCCTGAAATGAAATTAACTGATACATCTTTGGTCACTAACAAACAGGTGTAACCAGAGAGGTGGCAGTGCCAGGGGGCACAGAGGGCACTTGCCCCATCACTTTTTTCTACAGATATGTTTCGCAGTTACACAATGAGTTAAAATGGGCACATGCATACGTGTCAATATTCAGGTATTCCTGTAACATTATTTGTGAAACCAAACAATATTTAGCCAAAGAATCCCACTTTCGATCACTTCGGTCCATTTCTTCTACTTCAGCTATCATCCAACCCAAAGGTTGGCCTTCGGGTTGGAAGATGGTTGAAGTAGAAGACACGGACAAGACAGTGACCTCACAGTAGCATATTCATCTAAATGAGAGACTATTGCGAATCATAGTACATTTACCGATCTTCGATTATCACCTTTCTCACACTGGGTCGAACCATGGTAGCATTGTAAATTTGTGCCCCTCTGCTTTTATTGAGCTTCCGCCACCCCTGGGTGTAACTAATAATTCTATATTTCTTATGATAACAGAATACCAAAAGTGATGAATACATTATTATCTCACATTATTTGCTCTTCTACCTGTCAGTTAAGAGAAAATGTGAAAAATCAAGAATTCTGTTGTTGTTAACAATAAAAGAATATATGCACAAAAAATATGAAAAGCCAAAAAAAAATACTGGCCTCATAATAATTGCATGAGACAAAGATCGTCCCTTGAATGGAACGAGGTGGCATATGCAGTGTTTCAGCATTACAGATGGTGCCTTTTGATATATGATGTACATATGTCGATTATATGATGCCATTTGTGATATGTGCTCAGAGATAATTCATTTATTTATGGAGGTTTAATGACACTTTTGACAGCCAGGTTCATCATGTATTGGACAGTTTTGTGAGTAGAGAAAGCCAGATTGCCCAGAGAGAACCACTGAGCAGCAGCATGTAACTGTCAGACTTCCATATGCTCTAACAACACACAAGCTGGGTTAGCACTGGTTGAAGACAAGAGCATCATTGATGTGTAGTTTGCCTCAGTACATAGTGCCACCATGCCCCAATGTGGGCAGTTGGGATTAAGTGCATGACCTAAGGACACAATGCAGTTACCCTTGGTGGTGATTGAACATTTTGGTTTGAAGTCCAATTCTGTAACCACTGCACCACTGCACTCCTACTCTGAGATGTTAGAAATTTTATTTCTCAGCTTCATGTTGGTCCTTTCTGTGGTTGTGATGTTTCCAAACCTGCCTCTCCTCTCTAGTGCTGAAAAGGTTAACAGGTTAACCGGTTTGAAACCAGTTACCTACCCAACCGATTAAAAAAATGTCAACCGGTTATCTGAAATATTGATAGTGATCATCATTCCATGGTTAAAACGTAGTAAATTTGCCGCTTCTCCTTTGGGATAGATTACACCTCGAAGCAGCACTGCATATATTGAGAAATAATCGGCTTTGGCATTCAAGACTTCACTAATGATAGGCAATTCCCGTGAGCACTGAGTAACCACAGAAACTATTCCGTATTATGTATACTAACGAACATTGTTCATTTGTATACACACAACGGAATAGTTTCTGAGAATACTGCTTTCCAATTCCTATAGTTTTGATCCCAGATGCGGTGAAATAATGACTATGGTTAACCGGATATTATCCGGTTACAGTTCTCTGTCAGTTGGTTGTGAAAATGAGCTAACTGTTTCAGCCCTACTCCTCTCTCCATTCTCAAATACATGGAAAAAGCATTTAAAAGATCAAGTAATGTTCCATCCAATTGACTAGTATGTTCAGTGTAGAAGTTCATTGGCTAAAATGCTTGTTATCTTATACTGTTTTTTATATAAAATATGAGATATTGATGGAGTGGAAAGTCCATTCTGTGGATGTTTTGTCTTAACCTATTTTCACCATATATTTGTTTTGGAAGCTAAAGCAGATGCTTTTTTTGTTTTTTTCCAAGAGAGAAGGAAAAAGGAAGCTTTGGTTGCAGCAACTGCTCTTACACATGTTCTTGTGGATCACCTGAATGCAGGGTGTGTATATAATGAAAGTTATTTGTACTTGGTGGTACTTGTACAGTTTATATTCCTTAAATGTGGATGAGATTTTTCGGTCTTTTATCCAGTTTTGGGTCCTTTTTCTAATTTCTTATCACTAATTTTTGTTTCTTTAAATTTACATGAAAATGGTCTAAATTCAAAGAAATAAAAAGTCATTTTTTTACTTTATTTTAACTTGGAGGTATAGTTGTTGTTTTTGATACATTTCCACTTATGCCAACACAGTTTAAGTGTTTAACTGTGACAAGCAGCTGTATATATGGCAGTGTACGTCTGTCTGTTGGTCAGTCAGTCGATGATAAGCGAGTTTTTAAATTGAATAATTTTTAAAACACTTGGTGGAATGACATTATATTTGGTATGCAAGCTATTGATATCTAGCCCCATGTTTAATGCAGGTGTTCTTTGGAGTATTTTTGTCAGAGTTCTTGCACTTTAAAAACTTGGAATTTGTTTCATTTTTACCATCTGGCACAGCTTAGGTGCAAACTCATAATTTTTATTTATGAGACTTAAACCTCATGCTACCATAAATAGCCATCTTTTATAGCCTGTTAATAATAACCAAGTGATAAATTTTTGTTTTATTCCCAAAGTAGGGGCATAAATTTTCCCCATAAGTTTAATTCTGAAAAGTTAAATCTACACTAGCTGTAACAAAAAAAACCCCAAAAAAACAACAACTCATCCTGAGGATATAATTACCTTTTGATGCTAAATCACAGTGGTTTCATTTTTCAGCAAAGTGATATTTTTTTATTTTGCCTGGCACTGAGTTACAGGGTTGTATCTCCCACAGCGGTGGTGCCTCCCCAGAGAAAATGTCATTTGGAGTTCAAGTTCAAGAAAGTGGAGGCATTCACTTAACAAAATGACCCCCAGAATATTAGTATGCATGAACCTGTGTCAGTGATTTTCTGGTATAAGTATACACCTGGAACTTAATTAAGCACCCCCTGTTTTTTTTTCCACGGTGGTGTAAATAGAAACTGCCATTACTTTCAGAAGGCTAAAAGTGATTGTTGATATGGGCTTGAGGTGGAAGTCCTCTAAAATGGGAAATGTAGGTATAAATGATGTACTAAACTTGACTTCATCTCCATGTTGTGGTCACAATTGGCCATCGTGCAGAAATATATGACCTTAAACACCAGTAAATAAATAATGTATGGAAATATCCAAATTATGGTTAACTGAATGTCCTTTTATATGTATTTGACTGTTTTTCAGTTGTAAAGTGATTATGTGATTTGTAGGGTTTCATTGTAGTCAGAAAATTGAAAATCTTCTGATGCAACCAAAGGTTTACGTCCTTACATTTAGCAACAGTTAATCTTATTGTGTTTCTTCTGCAATTATTCTTACAGGGTTGCGCAAGCTTATGTTAACCAGAAAAAGTTAGATACAGAAACCAAAATACTTCAGGCTAATGCATCACAGTTTTCCAAGCAAACAGTGCAGTGGTTAAAATTAGTTGAAGATTTTAATACAGCTCTTAAGGTACATGTAGTATGTCTTTTGGGGAGATTTCACCCTCTCAGTATGATATGCATGAATCTTTGCATAAAGCAAACATTGACAGTCCACAAGTTGAACACACAATGAACACCCAATTGGAATGGGAGATCAGTAATAATTTAATCCAGCAGCCCTAGGAGGGCTGTAGGACTAAATTATTACTGAACCTCCACACAAATACATGCTAGACTCACCCATTTTGCCAGAGACAGGCTGGTATCAGGGTTGGGACTGTCAAAGTTCTCCAATTTGTAGAACTTAACTCTTTCAACACGAGAGACCACTCTTCCGGTCCACCAACACGATACATCATAATTTCATTAAGTGGGATGGCTACTCAGTGAATGTGTGTGGCAGAACAATTAATATTTTCAACTTGAAGGCTGCACGTTGAAAATATTAATTGCTCTACCCCCAAATAATGGATATGGACTCTTCCAATTTCTGTCATTTAACTGGCATAGAAGATACCACCAGTGTTGAAAGGGTTAAATACTAGTTTTTTAACTCAAGCATTTATCTGTTATTTAAATGGGAAGTGTGTGATTCCATCTGTTCTGTGTCCAGCTAGATATTCAAGCTTTGATTATCTTCCTTGATATGCAATGCAACTGGAAATTCTCCATGGTATGGGCAGGGCTACCCTGACCTGAGATGGGTCAATCCGCTAGTTTCTTATACTTGTTTTTTCATTCAATTTCAAATACACGTACTCATTACTTTAAAAAAAGCCAAACGCTCAGGAGTATATACAAGTACTGTGCAAACATTTTCAAAATTAATAGGTATCACATATTGGTCTTCTTAGTATGTACATGAATACGTTATATGCCATCTGTCCATCAACAATTCAGTACGGCTGGGCTAGAGGCCGCATTTATGAACCAATCTTTACAAAACTTCTTTGGTACCTTTGGTATCACCGTGGGACGAGAACGGGTGTTTTGGGGTCCGGTACGAAATTCAAGATGGCCAATGGCAGCCATTTTGTACAAAATTAGGTGCATTTAGATTTTTGCACAGAACTTCCATATGAAAATGCTGATTTGAATAATTTTTTGTGTGAATGTTTAGTACCATGGGATACATCACATATAATACACTGTATAATACGGGTTTTTTTCTCGTGCAGAAATTATGCAAATTAGATGAACTTTGATTTTTTCAGTGCTACTTACACACAGTAAGTACACATGTCAATACGGCTCAGGCTAGAGTCTGTATTTATGAACTGATCTTCACGAAGCATCTTGGGTACCTTTGTTATCACCTTGGGACGAGAATGAGTGTTTCTGGGTGCGGTCTAAAATTCAAGATGGCTGCCAGTGGCCATTTTGTACCGAAATTAGGTCTAATCAGTTTTTTGTACACAAATTCTATATGGCTCAGGCTCGAGGCCGTATTTATGAACCGATCTTTATGAAACTTCTTGGGTACCTTTGTTACCACCGTGGGATGAGAACAATTGTTTTTGGGTGTGGTCCAAAATTCAAGATGGCCACTAGCAGCCATTTTGTACCAAAATTAGTGCAATCAGTCTTTTGTGCAGAACTTCTGTATGAAAGTTCTGATTTGAAAATTTTTTGTCTGAATGTTTAGTAACATGGAATACATCACATACAATACAGGGCTTTTTCTCGTGCAGAAATTATGCAAATTAGATGAACTTTGATTTATTCAGTGCTACTTATACACTACATGTAAGTACACATGTCAAAACGGCTTGGGCTACAGGCTGTATTTATGAACCGATCTTCACAAAACTTCTTGGGTGCCTTTGTTATCACTTTGGGACGTGAACAAGTGTTTCTGAGGTGCAGCCCAAAATTCAAGATGGCTGCCAGTGGCCATTTTGTACCGAAATTAGGTCCAATCAGTTTTTTGTCACAACTTCTATACAGCTCGTATTTATGAACTGATCTTCACGAAACTTCTTGGGTCCCTTTGTTTTCACCTTGGGACAGGAACGAGTGTGTTTTGGGGTGCCTTTGTTATCACTGTGCTATGAGAACAAATATTTTGGGGTTCAGTCAGACCCACTCTGTGACTCAAAGATTTCTTTTCTAGTTTAGCATCTGACTGTCACCCACGTTTACAATACTTTACCTATACATTTGTTACAGGCTACGGTCAGTATTTATGTACAGACTGTTACAATACTGTATATGTACCTTTGTTATCAGGTCATTACCTAGATGTTTGTCATTGCTGTGTCACATATTACACATGTGCATGTCTTAACAAGTTGAGCTACAGTGTCATTGACACTTTCATTAATTACGAAGATGAAATGGTTTTTGCGTGCCAAAGGCACACAGGGATGCTGTGCGGCAAGCCCCTTTCGACCCTCTTTAACTGTGTGTGATTTAGTTTTGTCTGGCCGTTGTAAAGGAGGAAAGTGTTAAGGTACTCGACAGCGTCTGTGTTTTAGTCTGTTTTTCTTTGGAGGAGGTGTCTGTGTTGGTGATACCTCCTTTGGTGGTGTTGAAGGAGGAGTGATGGAGGGCTAACCCGATTCGTAAGGTATAGCCCTCACAGCTGCAGGTAGTGAAGAGCTCTTTGGCATTGCGCGTAGGTAGTGGCTGCAAATACTCTCTATTGCTATTCTGAACGAGTTTTCGTTGAGCCCTCGGTTTTCCAAGTTTTTGATTGTGGCTAGTAAGAATGTCTGGTGGTCGTCATCTCTGAACTTTTCTTCTACGGAACTTTTCTTTCAACGGACTCCGCAGTGTTTGCTTCCTGGATGATGTCCCGGTTGGAAAAGGCAGGAAGAGCAAGAGCGGGTTTAGTGACATGTGCGATGTCCAACTCAACTTCCTGCTTCAAGTCCATATATGTCACTTTGAGGGTGACCAGTGCAGGGGGAAATCCACTCACAAAAGGTGCTACACCTCTCCAAGTGCGTCGGTCCGGTTTCTTTTTCAAAATCCACTGTCAGGTGAATTTTACCCTTGAGCACCTGGATACTCCAGGTGGTAGCAAGGGTAGCTTTCACTGTGACAGTGTTTCTTGGATTACAATTGGGAGCTCCATTATCAAGTTGTTAGCATCACGGAGTCCAAGGTGCGAATGGCCAACATGGTTTCTCCATAACACATGTATAAATCTTTTGCTTTTTTAATTACCAGTCTTTTTATGATTTTTATAGTCTGATTAGCAATAAATTTGTGGCGTTGCAATCTCTGTTATGTCAGAACAATATTAAATTAACATGTAGATGTTTTACACCCTTAAGAAAGCAACAGTGGCAGGACTACAGATTAGTTTATGACCTGTCAGAGCTGAAGCCAACAAGACTTTGCAGTTTATTTTATATGAAAATAAGCTTTTAGGTTAGGCCACACAAAGTAGACCTTCTGTTTCTCAGGCCATTATTTGTAAAATTACATGCAGGCGAGCGTTTTTTTATTTTATTTTTTATTTCAGTAATTACTTCTTTGCCATCAAAAGTTCATGTTCTTGGTTGAAGTTTTAGGCCTTATAATCTACAGAATAGAATGGGTGGTGGTGTATTTCATCCCTTGAGTGCAAGAAGGCTTTGCAATGCTAAAGCATTGCAAAGCCTTCTTGCACTCACGGGACAAATTCATCAATTTTTTTTAACTTGGGTAAAATATCAGACATAAACCATTTAATTTTTATTTTTTTTACGTTTGAATTGGTTATAAAAAGAGAGCATACGGCAGCCAAAAGGACCATGTGGGAGAGCCTGAGAAACAGATTTTTTATTTTTTTAGGCTTTAAATAAGAATTATTTCTTTCCATAGGAAATTGGAGATGTTGAAAATTGGGCAAAAAGTATAGAGACAGATATGAGAACAATATCAAGTGCACTGGAATATGCATATAATAAGAGTAAGTTCATCAAGAACAGAGATTACTGACTCGATCTGATCCATCCAGATTGTTGCAGATCTCTTTGTGTCAGCTTCGTGATATTGGCTTCGAGATTGGAAGAAAATATAATTTTACTGCACCAATTTTTTTTTCTGTTCTGCTTTCAAACTGCATGTACAAAGGTAACCCTTTACCCAGCAAAACAGCTGCATCTGCCTGCATTATATACAAATTGTGCAGTTGCAAAAAAATATTCCAACAAACCCATATCATGCCCCCCCCCCCCCCCCCCCACCACTGGAATGAGCTCCAAGAGCCTATTCCAATGGGGGGATGGGGGGGGGGGGGGGGTCGCATGATGTGGGTTTGATAGTTGTGAAATGTAAACATTCAGTTAATGAGCATGTAAAATAATGAGGGTAACAAACTACATGTACTGTGTACTTAGTTTTGAATGTTCACATATTGCAAAAAATTCAAAGGGACCTGAAACTTGGAGACCTTAGATCCCTGAAATAGTTATTGAAGAAGTCAAAAAGTAAAAAATGTTGCAACTGTGACTTGACCTTTATCTCTCACCTCATATTGTCCTTTATAGTTTTATTATGCACGCAACTGGCCTTTCCGAGATATGGGATGAGCAGAAGAGCCATTACAGGAATTATAACAATACAGATACACATACAGATATAAAATAGTTATATTGTAGGTGACTTGATATCTATTGATAACCTGATGTGAAAACTGGTACAGGTGTTATAAGATTACAATTGTCCAGTCAATAATTTTGATGTCAAGTGCCAAAGCATTTTGGCAGTGATTTTTAGCTCAACTTTGGCGAAGCCAAATTTGAGCTTATGCCATGGCCCATCGTCTGTCTGTCCGTCAACAATTGGATACGGCTCGGGCTAGAGACCGTATTTATGAACCGATCTTTATGAAACTTCTTGGGTACCTTTGTTATGACCGTGGGACAAGAACGAGTGTTTTGGGGTTTGGTCCGAAATTCAAGATGGCTGCCAGCCGCCATTTTGTACCGACGATGCAGAAATCTGTATTTTTATACTGTACCAATGACCCAGACATAGCTGGTGCTAACTCTTAAAATATAGGGCCAAACACAAATTTTGCCCCCCAATCCCCAAAATTTGCATCTAAAACCAAAGAAAACATGTCCTGAAAGGCCCTCCACACTTCACCTCTACTGCGCATGCGCAGTGTCAAGGACGTTCCGAAATTGGCGCCATTAATCATTCTAATTTTGGCCCTTCATCAGTTAACATCTGACTGATCTTTGTGCTTGTAATTCTCAGTTTAAATGATGCCAGACACATAAATATTAGTGAAATGGTGATTCTAAGGAGGATAGAGAAGGAGGAGAGGAAAAATGTGTGACAGAATATTATCAGGGCTGTAACTTAAAATTTTTTAAGGAAATTATGTTAAGTTACCTATTTTCGAGGCAGCAGCCATTTTGTTGTCATTCTGATTATTTAGTTACACTGATTTTTCAGTGTTTTCCTCTCTCCCTGTCCTTTAAGTCCCCCCTTGCTATTCTCCCATGCTTTTGGCATAGTTTTTGTAATTATTATTACTAAATTTTCTTGGGAGTTTTAGCTGAATAACAGAATGAATTCTGTTCTTTTCCCCATGTTTACGTCTTCACCTACGGGTGGTTAGGCGTTGTGTTCTGCATCTACCATCTGATGTTCTGCAGTTTCTTCCCTGGAAGTCTCTGTTTTGCATCAGATAGTGTATTTTTGGTAACTGATTCCGGGCCTGGGTGCCTGGAGTCTTATTTTAGTGTTTTTACATTCATTGTTTACATTTACAACAGCCCTCTGTGTGAGGGGGGGATTTCTGGAAAATAATATCTTGATGTTATTTTAATCATAACTAGATACATTATTATTGTTCGTAAGTGTTGAATAAATTGTTTAAAATATTTTTAAAATTTTTGTCCACACTTAGGCTTGGGATCCATTGGGGCTCAACATTACTTTTCAGAAACTTGGGCTGTTCTGAAAAAATATTTTTTCAAAATATTTTGATTTCAATTATTTTTTCTATATTAATGGATCATATTATTATTATGTATTTTGATTGCCAGGGGTTAGTGCGAGTACCAGGACTTGTTTTCTTTTCATATTGAAAGGATATTGTTCAATTGTAATAAGAGGAAGTCTTCCTCTGACTTTTATAATCATTGTATATGTGTTCAGTGTACTCGCATTAACTCCTGTTCTGTATCGTATGATTCCGATGACAATATGGGAAGCGTATGTCACGGTATGTTATTGGGGAATTGGACACTCCGGTCCTTTCCCCGCAGGGTCACTCTACTTTATCAATTTCTATTTCAGACGATCAAGATTAGGGTGATGTATCTGTGATGTCTTCCAACAGTGTGCCTCCGTCGTCACAATTAATGAAGGGCTAGCGGAAAAGTGCTCATGTAAATATGCCAATTGCCTAAGAGGACCCTAGTAGGTTCGACGGCCTTTGACGTCCGCTAGCTCGCCCGGTGTAGCGTCCATTCACTGAATGGTTTTGCAGCCGGGTTCGTCCGTTGCGGTCTAGAAGGAATTTTGGGGTGATGCGAGCACTATAAATCAACCAAATGCACACCCAGTGACGGCGGATCGGAGGGAGAACGGAGGAAGCCTTTTAGTCCGGTTCATAGCTCGTTCTGGTCCATCCGGACGGCGAGCGAGAGAGGCCCCTCTCTCGTACAACAACATCTGGCCCCAGATGTTGTGGTACAAAATGTTTCGCATTCGGAGCATACGTCCGTCGCTCGGGACGCTCCGACATATAGTCAGTCCGGAGTAGACTGTCAATAAGGCTTCCTCATTCTCATGGTAGCGCACACGACCGCTCTTGGCTACGTGACCACGGATATCCAGTCAGCTTCGCCAGTCAGAGAATCATCGGCGACCAGGTCACACCATCCGGTAGCCAGGGACACGAGGCCTGCAGACTCCGGACGTTCGCATAGGAAGTGTGCGGGAGTCAATGTACACGGAGCTTCCGGCGGCAATGCATCGTAAGACCGCTACTGCACAGGCCTCGGGAACGGACATGCTTTCCTAAATAGCACAGTTTATCGCAGCATCCCAGCATCAACTGAATCTGTCGCATATTTTTTATCCGACGATGCTGGGCTGGGACACTCCGCGGAAGCGGGTACGGACGTCCGAAAATTTCATCCGGTCCGACGGGATACCGAAAGGGATTTGGAGGATTTCGAGCTTTCCCTTTCGGAACAACATATGCTGTTGTGTATGTCATCTGACTTGGTCTTCTACAGCCTCTTTCGTCGGACCAGAATGCTGCGATGCCGGATAAGAAACTGATAGCATCGGTGGACTTAGAAATTTTTGGTTCGGTTCAGGGACATCGTCCCTCAGTTCCGACATAGTCCAATAATGTCACACAAACTTTCGAATTATTGAACGACGCTATATATATTATTATTATATGCTTGCTATAACCAAGCATTTCTGGATTCTTGTTCGCAGAGTTACAGAGATGTCTTCAAAAGTGTGCCTCTGTCGTCATAGTTAATGAAGAGCTAGCGGCAATAAGTGCTCATGGAATATGTCTATCGCCTACGGAGTGACATTCGCTAGCTCACCTGGTGTAGCGTGCATTCATCGAATGGTTCGGCTGCCGGGTTCGTCCGTTGCGGTCTAGGAAGGAGATTTGGGTGATGCGAGCACTTTAATTACTTTAGTACTCACCCAGTGACGGCAGATTGAGGACAGATCGGAGGAAGCCTGTTAGTTCGGTTCCTCTCTTGTCCAACAACATAGGGGATCGCATGTTGTGGTTCAGAGATTTTACATTCGGAGCATAGGTCTGTCGGTCGGGATGCTCCGTTATATTGACAGTCCGAGAGACTGTCCATAATGCTTCCTCATCCTCACAGCAGGGCACACGACCGCACATTGGCTACGTGACCTCGAGTATCCGATCAGTTTCGTCATTCAGTGATTCCACGGCGAATAGGTCGCGCCATCCGGTAGCCAAGGGACACGAGGCCTATACACTCCGTTCGCTCGCATATTGGTAGTATGCACGGGGTAACGATCACGGAGCTTCCAGCGGCAATGCATTGTAGGACCGCTTCTCCTCAGGCCTCAGTGACGGACGTGCTATCCGAGTTAGCACAGTTGTTTCGCAGCATCCCAGCAATTGACAGTTTCTTGGTCGAATCAGGAATTATCCGACGGCGCTGGGTCGGTGCGGTCCGCGGTTGCATCAGGTACGGACGACCGAACACTTTATAGGGTCCGACAGGATGGCGAAAGGGATTCGAAAGATTTCGAGTTTTCCCTTTACTAGTATCGGAAGCTGCCATTCATATCTTCTGGCATTATCTTCCAGTGTTTGTTATTTCGGACTACATTGCTGCGATGTTGGATAAGAGACTTATAGCGTCATTGGACTCGGAATTTTCGATCGGTTCAGGGACATTGTCCCTGACTTACCGACGCAGTCCAATAATTTCATTACAACATGTGTTTTATTTTTCGACGCTATATATGCATACAAGCCTGCTACCAAGCATGATAGTTTAGTTTCTTGTCCGCGTTGCTCATTTCTGCCGTTTTATCATTTATACGAATAGTTTATTTTGGCAGAGCAGGGCATACCGAGAGTTCATATGCGTCTAGACGGTGTGGTTAAAGACTGGAAATAATCTTTTTCGCCGTCTATGTCTTTTCCAACTTCAATGTTGGAAACGACAATGATGTCTAGTAGACTTAACTTAGATGCTTTATCATACGTAATCCACCTTACTGAGGCGTTATCATTACGTCTTCAAGAAAAGATTTACGGGATATTATTCTCAATGTAATTTCTTTTGAGGGCAGTAGTTTGTTCACGTATAACTCTGCCCTTCAGTGGCTGATTGGAGTTGGCTAGACGTGACGCAGCCCTAGCTACATCCACGCACGTGGATAGTAAGGTTAAGAACTCTCTCAGAGTCGCTTCGTTCTCGGAGAAGCTTCTCTTCGACGGCAACTGTTCAGCAATCCATGAATTGCTCGATTTACACGTTCTCTTGTCTATCTAGTGTTACAAGAGATTCAGACTGGGGCAAACATTCGGTGGTTGACTCAGAGAGTGCCACCGCAGTTGCCGGACCGAGTGTGGCTGTTATGACGGTTGCCAGTCAAACAGATTGGGATATAATACTGATCCCTACGGATTCGAAGTGCCAGGGTCTTTGGGTTCCGCAGTCTCTTAGTAATCAGTTTTCTTCCGCGGAATAATGTTTTTTAGGCTTGCTTTATGTCATTGCATGAACATTATTCTGAAACGCATGCCCAAATCCTGTCCGTTAATTCGACAGTACTGGCGTATCTCCGGAACCAGGGAGGCACTCTTTCGTTTCCGTTATTCAATTTAATGGAAAGAATCCGTCTGTTGGTTATAGTACACCAAGTTCTGTTTTGGTCCGTCATATTCCGGGTCGTCTGATTGTTTTACCGGACTCCCGTTCACTTAGGGGTCGCTTGTTGCTGTCAGAATGGACTCTCAATAAACAAGTATTCAATCAGATTTGCTATCTATGGGAGCGCCCAATGATGATTTATTTACGACACAGCTTGCTAATCAATTGCAGACGTATGTGTTGGCTTGTCCGGATCTCTGAGCTAATGTTGTTAACGCTCTATTGATCTATAGGACGGTATGATAAGATACGCGTATCCTCCGGCGCTGTTGTTTCAGCAGGTATTGCTAAGATAAACAACCACATTACATTTCTGTTGATAGCATCTCTATCTTCACAGAGACCATGGGTAATTTACTCTGTTGTCTACTGTGGGACTTAACGTGAAATCTTCCTCAATGTGAGGATCTTTTTTCGCTGGGTAAATCGTGTCATCTTTATCACAACCTGCAAGGTCGCTACCTTCACGTATTCCGTTGTGTGGTCCGTATTGCATTGTAAGCATTGTACTGGACGAGCTTTGGACGCGATTTCTTACTATAGGAGATCCTCTTCTTCGCTATTCTATGCGGCTAAAGTGGAGGCTCTTCCGTCGTTGGTATAGGGATCATTATGTTCATATTGTTGATCCCTCCATACTACTCATTGCAATTTTTTAGTATACTTGTTTGACAAGATCTACTGCAGCCTGTTATTATTAAGGTTATAGGTTTATGTTACCTCATACCTATGCACTCTAGAATAGTTTACAATTGAGTCTTACGTCTCTTTATCTAAGTCAGTTAGTAACTTTTTGATAAATAGACTTAGAATCTTTAGATTAAATTCCTATATGGAATTTAACTTCGGTTCTTATTTAGCTAAGTAATCATTTGAGCCTCTGGAAACAGTAGTTTTCAAATTCTGACCTTTTAGACAGTAATTCTGTTGGTTTCTCTTTTACTGAAGAGTCAGTGAGTTTCATGCACTATCGAATGATGATTTTCACTTTCGTAGTTTCGGAATCACTACTTCCTTTACTATTTAGGTTGGATTTTTGCATAAGAGTTAGGCTCCTAATATCTGGAATCTATTGTTATTAAGGTCCTTCCGTCTTCGTACGGGCATAGGCCTTTACTCTTTCCGGTTAGAGTTTATGTATTTATAAACAGATATCTGTTTATTACTACGGGCGTAAGCTTCTTCTGTCTTTGATGCCTAGTAGAAGGACGTTACGCTCCATTCTATTGTTAATGGATTCTATTAACTATCGGTACTGCTTATGGTATATCATTGACTCAGCAGTTGTGCTTAAGATTTCGGCTCATGAAGTAAGAGTTCTTCTACATCTTGGGCTTACATTAATAGTGTCGCTATTATAGTTTTTTGAAGGCTGCTCATTGCGCTCAGCCATCCACATTCATGAATTTTTTATCTCAGAAATATCGAGTCCATTTCTGGAGGCCTCTATTGTTAGGTCTATTATCTACTGCTCAGAATGTCATTCACTTAACAGTTGCTACTATAGCTAGGTAGGCTGTCTGTTTCGGCAGTGTCTCCATTCTGCTGCCCTCTTCGCTCTGGGCTATTTGACCCAGGGCAAGAAAAGGGGGGGGGGGGAGGGTGTTCCCTTGGGTCACCTGTTTTACTATGAAAAACAAGGGGATACCTCCTCCGGAGTTAGTAATTCTGAGCTGTTATTGGGATGGTTGTTTAGTGAGAAGTTTATGTTTTAAAAATTCATTCAAGTCTTAGTTTTTAAAGTATAGCTTTTGAATATTGCATATGTCAACGGACATGATTATGCAATCCTCAGACACTTTTAAGGAGTATAAGAGTCTCTATTCTCTAGATTTACTTTATTTATTGGTTTACTTTAAAAATTATTAGTATAAGGATTATATTGGATATTAATAGAGTACATGGATGTATGAAGCTCAATTTTGGAAGGTGTTGTATCTTTCTAATTTATCATGAATAAGAAAGATACATGTAAGGCCTATTACTTCTTTTTCTCTACAGGGGATGACTCTATTTTATATTATTGAGCGTATTCCATCTTGCTCTATGTCCTTGGCCCTCCAGCCTTTTTACTATTCAGCTATGTCTGGGTCATTGGTACAGTATAAAAATGTTAAAAAATTTATAGTCATTTCTATATTTTTTATACTTACCAATGACCCAGACGGGGATGGCCCTCCCAGGAGTTGGGAACTCTTGCCTCCCCGCTGAGTACATAGCGCTTACCAGGCACTGGTTATTAGAATGATTAATGGCGCCAATTTCGGAACGTCCTTGACACTGCGCATGCGCAGTAGAGGTGAAGTGTGGAGGGCCTTTCAGGACATGTTTTCTTTGGTTTTAGATGCAAATTTTGGGGATTGGGGGGCAAAATTTGTGTTTGGCCCTATATTTTAAGAGTTAGCACCAGCTATGTTTGGGTCATTGGTAAGTATAAAAAATATAGAAATTACTATAAATTTTTTAACTTTTTGTACAGAACTTCCATATGAAAGCTATGATTTGAATAATTTATTGTATGAATGTTTAGTACCATGGGATACATCACATATAATACGGGTTTTTTTCTCGTGCGTAAATTATGCAAATTAGACTAACTTTGATGTTTTTTGGTGTTACTTTCAGCACTGTAAGTGCAAATGCCAATACGGCTCGGGCTAGAGGCCGTATTTATGAACCGATCTTTACGAAACTCCTTGGGTACCTTTGTTATCACCGTGGGACGAGAACGAGTGTTTTTGGGTCCGGTCCGAAATTCAAGATGGCCGATGGCAGCCATTTTGTACAAAATTTGGTGCAATCAGATTTTTGCACAGAACTTCCATATGAAAGCGCTGATTTGAATAATTTTTTGTGTGAATGTTTAGTACCATGGGATACATCACATATAATACAGGTTTTTTTCTCGTGCAGAAATTATGCAAATTAGATGAACTTTGATTTTTTCAGTGCTACTAACACACAGTAAGTACACATGTCAATACGGTTCGGGCTAGAGTCTGTATTTATGAACCGATCTTCACGAAACGTCTTGGGTACCTTTGTTATCACCTTGGGACGAGAACAAGTTTTTCTGGGTGCGGTCCAAAATTCAAGATGGCTGCCAGTGGCCATTTTGTACCAAAATTAGGTCTAATCAGTTTTTTGTACACAACTTCTATACGGCTCAGGCTAGAGGCCATATTTATGAACCGATCTTTACGAAACTTCTTGGGTACCTTTGTTATCACCATGGGTTGAGAACGAGTGTTTTTGGGTGTGGTCCAAAATTCAAGATTGCCACCAGCAGCCATTTTGTACCAGAATTAGTGCAATCAGTCTTTTGTACAGAACTTCTGTATGAAAGTTCTGATTTGAATAAATTTTTGTATGAATGTTTAGTAACATGGAATACATCACATATAGTACAGGTTTTTTTTCTAGTGCAGAAATTATGCAAATTTGATGAACTTTGATTTATTCAGTGCTACTTATACACTGTAAGTGCACATGTCAATACGGCTCGGGCTAGAGGCTGTATTTATAAACCGATCTTCACAAAACTTCTTGGGTACCTTTGTTATCACCTTGGGACGAGAACGAGTGTTCCTGGGTGTGGTCCAAAATTCAAGATGGCTGCCAGTGGCCATTTTGTACCGAAATTAGGTCCAATCAGTTTTTTGTCACAACTTCTACACAGCTCATATTTGTGAACTGATCTTCTCGAAACTTCTTGGGTATCTTTGTTTTCACCTTGGGACAGGAATGAGTGTGTTTTGGGATGCCTTTGTTATCACTGTGCTATGAGAACAAATA
This sequence comes from Pictodentalium vernedei, assembly GCA_031216915.1. Lineage (NCBI taxonomy): Eukaryota > Metazoa > Mollusca > Scaphopoda > Dentaliida > Dentaliidae > Pictodentalium > Pictodentalium vernedei. The sequence goes on from CM062288.1 coordinate 272,846,986, forward strand.
TTTTGGGGTTCAGTCAGACCCACTCTGGGACTGAAAGATTTCTTTTCTAGTTTAGCATCTGACTGTCACCCACCTTTACAATACTTTACCTATACATTTGTTACAGGCAACGGTCAGTATTTATGTACAGACTGTTACAATAATTTATATGTACCTTTGTTATCAGGTCATTACCTAGATGTTCGTCATTGCTGTGTCACATACTATACATGTACATGTCTTTGTCTTGACAAGTTGAGCTACAGTGTCATTGACACTTTCATTTTGGTTTTAATGCCTGGGTCAGATGAGAGGAACTTGAAATATTGCAGTTTATTTTGAAGTATTTTTTAACTCTTAAATGTATGAAGATATTTTTCCATTTTGGCATTTTACATCCTGTGATTTTGCTATTGTTTCTAGGTAAATGCTAGATGCCTATAAAGGCAGCCTAAATTTGTGAAAAGGCAATTGTCAAGGCACTTGGAATATAACTTGGACGTTTACAAATAGACTGCATGCAGGAGCACCTGTTCTATTGTAGTAATCAATCAGAATTAGTTGGTTATGGGTTAATAATGATGTTGATTCACTGCCACCATGGGAACTCCAGAAAGTGAAACAGTGCTTGTTTACTGTGATAAGGCCTAAAAAAATAAAAAATATGTTTCTCGGGCCCTCCCTCATGGTCACTTTGCTGTCGCACACACTCTTTATAATCAATGCAAACTTGAAAAATAAAAATTAAATGTTTTCTGTCTGATATGTTACTCAATTTAATAAAATTGATAAATTTGTTCCTAGAGTACTACAAGGCTTTGCAATGCTTTAGGTCTCGCAGAACTAAATATTTTCCCATAGGCGACCATTATAACGCTTATGTGGAAAAAAATATGATCGCATCACTTTAAATTAAATATTTAAATACCTACATAAAGTACAGACCTTCACACAACTTTCTCTGGCCAGAAAACATGGGGTCATGCAACAAATAAGAGAGAAAATGCACCAAGAAGTGAAGTACAGTCCTTGAACTCAGTTTTTTCTGGAAATTCCCAACAAAAATACACAAATAGTTAACTGAATTTTATAGACCCAGAAAATACTTAGAAAATCTCTTTTTTCTTGTGAAATATTCAGTATTGTTGTAAAAGCCTAATAAAATGCTCTTTAATAGTTTTCTCAAGCAATGAGTTGTTTTCTAAGAGTCTTATTTTAAACTATGATGCAATATCCGAGTGCAACATTTCAAGGCAGATCACTCTAAACTAAATATTTAGTTCTGTGATAGCTTTAGCATTGCAATGCCTTCTTGCACTCAAGGGACGAAATACACCACCATCCAGCCTTAGATAATAAGGCCTAAAACATAAAACAAACCAAGAATATGTATATTTGATGGCAAAGAAATAATTACATGTACAAAAATGAAAAAATAAAATAAAATTTTACAAAAAATGGCCTGAGAAACAGAAGATCTACTTTTGTGGGGCCAAAACAAGCTCAATTTTAGTGGTAAAATAGGACCCAGTCATCAATGCCATCTAAAATGGGCAACATAGGTATAAACTATTGACTAAACTGGACTTTACCTCCATGTTGCAGACACAATTAGCCATTGTGAAGAAATATGTGACCTTAAACACTCAAAAATAAACAAAAGCCCTTTTAAGGCTGTTGTTGGAACTACAAAGGCTGTTCAACAAACAGCCTTGGTGGTCAGAATATCTTCATTAGTGTAAATTGATTGCTTGTGCAAGAGGCCACAAGTTCCAGACTTGGTACTAGAGACTGGCAGGTAACCGAGACCACAACTCGGTTTCGGTTGTGAAAAAAAACGTGAGTTGCACCGAAATTGCAGTCATACAACCGATGTTACATTTTTTTTTAATTAATACAACGCATAATCCATGTATCCTGGAACAACGGTCAAGTTAATTTGAAAATGCAGGTGTTATTTCTTAGAACTAACCCATATCATCTACTATTTGGTTGGGAGGAGGGGGGGGGGGGGGGGGGTCGGGGTGAAACAAAGTGTCACAAACAGATATCTACGATCACAGAAATGAAGGTAGAACTTGGTAACCAACCATGTGTACCACATGAGAGTTACAAGTTTTCTTGAGTTAAAATGGCGACTAAAGATCCGAGTCCTGTGTACTATAATCGAAATGACCTGAAATCAAAATTTTGCACCTGCAATATTTGCAAAAGAGAAATAGCTTCTGAACACATAAATACGAGCAACCTAATTCCACATATAGAGTCGAAGCATAAAAATTTACCAGAAGCTTAAAAGTTACTGGATGAGAGATCGTCTGCAAGAAATCGCCAAAAATGATCATCTGCAGTAAGCACTAAATTAAAGTTCGCCTGAATCCGAATGTATGCATACACAACGTGTAAACCCAGATGTGCTAGTGGTAAGATAGTAAAATAAAATATATAAGAGATTTACTGTAACATTCTATGCTAAAATTGTCTCCGAACCCCTTGTCATACATTGCGTGTATATATTTATTTATAGCACAAAAGCACATAGAGATATGTTTTGTATCTGCACTGGTTGAAGGGGAATAATTCTCTTTATATAGACACATATGCAGTAATGGTTACAATACTCTAAATGATTTGCATTTGTGACAGTGTTAAAAGTTTTCCTGTCTCCGAATCTCATCAAGCTTATAACAGTCCTTGAAAATCATGGTCAGAGGTCTAAAGGTGCTTAAATTTGATTGTCTGATACCGTGCAACAATAATTTTGAATTATGAACAACCAATGAATTCAAGTTTACCTGGAAAAAAACATTCTGAGACTATCACTTTATACTTGAACATGAGATCACTGGTTCTTCATTTCCAAATTTCCAAAATTAGTTGAGAATGCATAAAGTAGAAAAAAAACACAACCGAAACCAAAACCCAGGTCTTCACCCCCCCCAAAAAACAAAACCGAAACCAGAGTAAAAAAATCACAACCGCCAATCTCTGCTTGGTACCCATATGCTTTTCTCTCAATCTGTCACGTTTTTTAACCGTTTTTTTTGTTTTGTATTTTTGGGGGGGGGGGGGCATACGGAGGAGTCCCCGACTGCAACAGACTGCTTGAAAGGACCAACTCCAAAACAGAAATAGTTTCAGAGAGAGCTCACAAATGTATAACAATATTTAATCACATGGCATCGGCATAATTTTTAAATCAAAAGTCTATTGTAATTGTCAAATACAGTGGAATAGGTTGTTAGGCTTCATGGTGTGACGTCATACTGAGTGAAAAGTGTCAGAAATGTAGAAATCTTGGTTCATTTGCAATTGTTTATTAGTCAAGCCATAATAGTCTCGCAGAAAGACACAATTCAGAGCTCCTGATTTTATATTATTATGAAGGATATTTGTCTCTCAAACTTTTTTGGAATACATATTCCACCTTTGAGAAAATTCTTCCAAAAGTATTTTTAAAATTTCAAAGGGGAATCCATTACAGGAAGGCCTCGTGGTTTCAGAAAAGACATCATTTTCACAGCAACACAAGCAGAGAAATGATATGCGATAACATTTTTAAGAAATCTGTGCAAAATTGATCAAAATTGTTATCAAATATATTTTTTTGACTTCTAGGGATATGTCAAACCTATAGCATTGCAGAAATTTATGTTTTCTTTTTGGAACAAATTATAGTATTTATACATGTCTTGATCAGTATGTTATGTAAAAAATTTCAAGCGTATTTGTATGCCATTAATTATTTTCTGTTCCTTTTGGAAGTAAATCTACACCTTTTGTTGCCTGTATGCATCTCATCTGGAACTCTGACAAACATCTGAGGTCATATTGAGTCAAAATTGCAAGGTGAAATAAAAAAGAAATCTCATGTTCATAGAGGTTTATATCTCTATTATTTTATTCTCTTCAATGATATTTGATTTGCTAGTATATGATCAGTAAAGACAAGTTTTTCATAACTCAATAAATGTTTTGTATGATGTTTTACCATTTCTCCCCCCTTGGATAAAATACAACTATGAGTGTGTTTTGAGGGTTGCAATTGAACTAAATTGCACCAGGTGAACTGAGAAGTCATTGAATTTCATCAAGTTCCTTCTCTAAACCAGTCCTTCGTAATTGTCTACCGAGAAGTGGGTCAGTGTGGAAACCCATCAATACTGTATTCATTACAGTGCAGATAAGTTGATTCACAAATTAGCATTTACATAGATTTCTCACAATAATTTTGTTCTTCAGTGTTCAAGACTGTGAAAACTATAAAATTGTCGCCTGCACAAAAACTTGAACTAAGTGGTTCAGTGTCTGTAATATATGCCATCTTTCTGTATTGCCAACATAAATGGCAGATACTTCAACCACCTCAGGATACATTATAGTTTAAGTATCTACTCCAAATTAAATAGAGAGTAATCGCTTGACTAGACTGGTTACGTGAAATAATTCATGAGAGGTGAGAGACGTTGTACAAACAAGAGTGCGCGAATGTGCCTGAGTGTTTACAATATAGTCCCTCGCCTCTAATGAATCATTTCACGCAACCAGTCCAGTCAAGCGATTACACTGTTTATTACTTTTCATTATTAATCATAATTATATTATTTAACTCTTCACCTAACCTAACGGCCAGCGCTATTCTCAAAAATCGCCAATTTTCATTATTTTTTCATTTTTTTGTCTCTAAAACATAGGTTATGACCCTTCATTGGAACAAGCTCATCAAGCTCATTCCATTGAGGGGTCATAACCTATGTTTTTGAGACAAAAAATGAAAATAATGGGTATTCAAGAATTTTGTTTGCAAGTGTCATCTGCTTTTCATATTAGGTAAAGGGTTAAAAAAACAATGAAGTCCCCATTACACCCACGGCAAAGCATCTTCGTTTGCACACACAGATACATGACACAAATTGTTAATTGCATAATTCACTTGTGAAGTTATCGTTTATAATCAAACCCAGAAACCCCAGTAAATCACACTTTGGAAAGCAATAAATTATAAGTATCGAAAAATGAATTTGCTTCATCGGAGTATGAATGTGTGATGGGCCTGTTGTGTTTTGAAGTAAATGCTATGCACTTCGTACAAATTCATACACCCATACCAAATTCAACAGATAAGTCCTTTCATCTTCCATCATCTTGTTTTATTTGTTCACATCTGTAAATGTCTTTACAACATAGATGGTATCGTCTGTCATCATCTGTTAGAAAGGGGGAAATGAATAGAAGCAATCTGCAGAACACTGCATTTTCTGATATTTTTTTCATTTCAGATGAATAAAGGTATTTTCCAGAATTCAGAGAAGTTGGTAAATAAAATACTCATCAAGGGAGAGAACTCAGGATACTGGATAAACCTGGAAATGAACCTAACTGTGCTCTACCATTCAAAGATTGATTAATTGATCATTTTTGATTCAGATATGTTCCATTATCAAACCGTTTAACATACATTCCATCGAATAGAAATTAAGAAAATATGTATTCATATGGAATTACTTTTTTGCAAATTACATTTTATTGGAGGGTGCCAGTAGTAAGTCCTCAATAACCGAAACAAAACAATTATTGAGAAATAAATTCTGACCACTAGAATTATTCTAGAGCTGAACCAATTAACACGAAGCAGTTATGGTTTGAAAAACGTTTCAGACTTTATATATCTATAGATTGCGTGTGCTGTAAAAATGAGTCAAAGAAACAGAGGTTTTATTATTAATGTGCTGTTGAATATTTAGAACAAATACCTTTATTTGAATAAACTGTTTTTAACCTTTAAAGGTGTATTTCCAACTTTGACAAGCATGGTTGCCTCGGAATTGATACTCCAAAAAACAATCATGACGAAGTCCTGCACATGAGCGTGAACTTACTCTGGCTGTGGTTTGTAGTCAAGTCTTGGCAGCCCCATTAGGCAGCCAAGACTTGACTAGAAATCACTACAGAGCTGCTTCGCTTGCAGGGTGTGGTGTGTGAACTCTGAAAATTTTGTCCAGGCCCTTATGGGTTAATCCACCAGAAATATTTCAGTGAGTTTCATATTTTACATCAGCTTTCGGGCCAGAAATTGAAATATAGATATTTTTTTATATATATCTTGTTTGCCATAGCAAACAAGATGTAATAAAATGACTGATGTTATCATCAGACAGTAGCAGATAAATACCCTGTAGAATACCGGGGTAAATGCAAGGACATTTTTTTTTTTTAGACGGTACCTCCGTGAGACATGCCTTCTTGGAAAAGGCTCTCATAATAAGACTTCTCTATGCGTCTTTTGCAGTTCTTGGCCTCAGCTGGTAGAATACCGGAAGCCTATTTTTGAGCTTTATTCTGAAGAGCAGGTGCTACAACTTGAAGGCTTTAGATTCTGTGGATGGGCTTCTTATTATCTTTTAGCCCTTTACCTGGGTGCATGGCGGCTTAGTGGTAGACTGTTGGAGTTCTGTGCTAGAGGTCCCAAGTTCGATCCCCATCCAGGACGACCTGTGTTGTGTCCTTGGGCAAGGCACTTTATCCCGGTTGCCAACATGGGGGTACAGTTTCGCTATGTACTAAGGTGTACTGCATGTCGATGGTGCACTTGTCTTCAACCCCTGTAACCCTGCTTGAATGGAGCTTGAACAGTTAGAATGTTGAGGAGCTGACTGTTGCTTGGTGGTTCTCTTCGGGTACTCTGGATTCCTCCACCTGTAAAACGGTCATGGTCACGATTAGCCATTGTGCATAAGCATGTGACCTTAAGCACCAATAAATAAATAAATAATAAATTACCCTTTACCTAATATGAAAAGCAGACGACTTTTGCAAACAAAATTCTTGAATAACTAATGTTTTTCATTTTTTGTCCCAAAAACATAGGTTATGACCTCTCTTTGGAACAAGATCAATGAGCTGGTTCCAAAGAGGGGTCATAACCTATGTTTTTGAGACAAAAAGTGAAAAGTATAAAAATTAATTGGTGATTTTTGTGAATAGTGCTGGCCAGTTTTGGCCATTACGTTGGGTAAAGGGTTAAGAGAAATTATTTTGTCTGTATGCATTTGTCTTGTTAGAATTTATGGGAGAGTGCCGAAAGGTACTCTCCCATAAATTGTAACAAGGCTGAGACATGTGAAAAAATTTTAATGACCAAAACTAATTCAGCACTCTACTAGTTAAACAGGTACAACTACAGTTTCCTCACTGTGCATCCAACTTTGTCAGTTGTTTGTTGTCAATCGTGGCTGGCTTTATGGGTGTTATCAAGACACAGAAAAATCACCTTGGCCAGAAAGTCATTTCCCCACCTTTAATAAAGTTCACCTTGGGAACAAAATTGGTTAGGATAATATTAAATAGCAAAATGTGTACTGAAAGTTATGAAACACAGTTCCGGGGGTAAACTTCAGAACTGATTCTCTTTCATTTTCTTTGTTTTGTCGATTATCACCTAACTAGAGACCAATGCAGTGTCAGAGGGGTCATGTGGAATATGTGCAGTGTTAATTCAGTCTTGTAAATAAAAGTGGATCATTCAACTTCTTGCATTCTGCTGGCATATATTTTTTGTCCAAGACAGGATTTCTCTAGCCACCACAAAAACTATAATTTGGGCACTATCAATCATAGTTTCACCTTCAGGCTGAATCAAGTTTTTGATCAATGATTTCTTGGGTTAAATATCCCAGCCAGGATCAGATTTAGAGGAAAGTATTCTTTTAATATTATGCAGTTATAAGAGTTGATAATTCCAGCTGTCGAGGTGAAAATGTGTTTTGCATTAGCAGGTAATCAACATTTGAGTACCATCCAATGGAGAGAAAATCTTTTTGAAAGGTGTGTGTGTGTGTGTGGGTGCAAGAAGGCGTTGGAGTGGCGAGTTATATCATAAGCACAGTTACTGCACATGTTACAAATTGAAAGTATAAGATTGATAATTAACTTGGTCTCATTGATTCCATTAAAAAGTGCTAATAAATTACCTTGGATCTACTTCAATACCTATTTGGCTCTAAGAAGTTCACTTTTATTGTTGGTGTTTCCCTTTTGTTTGTTCGGGTAACAATGCATAGTTTTAAAGTAACTGGAATTATTGAACTTTTGACACATGCTTAACCCTTTACCCAACGCAGACGATATCAAAATTTATTATTTTAAATATCATTTTTTCAACTTTTTCAAAAAATGTCAACAAAACCATATCGTGTGGCCCCTCGTTGGAACGAGCTCGATGAGCTCGTTCCAACAAGGTGTCACATGATATGGTTTTGTTGAAATTTTTTAAAAAATAATATTTTTTCAACTGCTGAATTTGCATATTATGCGGGCGGATGCAGGCGATTCGTTAGGTAAAGGGTTAAGGTGATATAACAAGCATTGATTCTTCACTTAATCATTTATTCATTTTACTTAAATGTTAGTTTACCTCAGTGAAGATCACAATTCATAATTATAAAGGTTATCATAACTTTGTATTTATTAATAAATTAAGCCTCCTGTCTTCATTGTCTTGTTTTTATTTAAATTCCAGAGAAAATATAAAAAATGTCAAGTGATATCACTCAGCTAACCCTCATATCCATTTGACCATTTATCCATTCTTCCAACAGTGTGCAGTACGTTGGGGAGTCTGACAGTTGCTTGCCATTGCTCAGGGTTCTCTCCACCCATAAAACGGTCAGACATTAGGTGACCCTGGCTGTTGAAAGTGTCATTAAACACCATATGGTGATTGAAGTGTTTGTTTGTGTGTCCACGCCAATAATTCAAAAACTGTTGGGGATAGTCATCAAACTTCACACAATTATAAAGGACCATGGGAGCATGTCTCACTCACCACAGCCAGGTTTGTAACTTCAAGGTCAAGGTCACATTTCAAAGTTGCACTTAAAACCAGTCAATATTAACATCTCAGCCACAACTCAGAAAAGAATTGAACTACAATTATTAAACATCTTGCAAATGTTAAGGACAGTCAGAAGGTGTGTAGCATATCATAGTTTCTCTCACATCTTCAAAGTGAAGGTAAAACTTGACCTTCATATGTTCAGGGTCACAAGTCGTGTCTCAGGCATAACTCTGAATCTATTGGGGCTACAATCATCAAACTTCACACAATTATAAAGGTCAATGGGAAGGTACCGCACACTATAGCTGGATCCATAACTTCAAGGTTAAGGTCACATTGGAAGGTCACACTTAAAACCTGATCAATATTTGTGTCTCAAGCCATAACTCAGCGACTTATAAAACTACAATTTAAATTTCCTACAAATGTAAGGACAGTCAGATGTAATGCATATAATAGTACATCCTATATCTTCAAGGTCATGCTTGGCCTTCATATGCTCAAGAACACAAAGCGTGTTTCAGGCATAAATCAGAAACTACTGGGGCTACAACCATGAAACTTCACACATTAAAAAGGCCATGGGGAGGATATGTCACACACTGAAGACTGATCCACAACTTAAGGTCAGGGTCATATTTCAAGGACATGCCTAAAGCTGGTCAATAGATGTGTCTCAATCTTAATTCAGAAACAAATCAAACTACAATTATCAAAGCTCATACAAATCTTAAGGACAGGCAGGTGTGTCATGTATAATAGCTGCTTCCGCCCCTTCAAGCACAGGTCAAACTTGTCCTTTATATGGTCAAGGTCACATATCATGTCAAAAACTACTGGAGCTACAATTACCAAACTTCACACAATTATAAAGGTCAATTTGACTTTAAGGTCAAGGTGACATGTCAAGGTTAATTTAACTCTGGTCAATATCCGGTGTCCCAGCCATAACACACAAACTACAATTATGATACAAGTTCATACAGATGTTAAGGTCAGTCAGAAGGAGTGCCATGTTTAATAGTTGCCGCTGCATCTTCAAGATCAAGGTCATATGTGACCTTCAAATGTTCAAGGTCAATATTATTTCATAATATTATGGATTTATTGTTTATTTGTTGGTATCAAACAACGCTTTCAACAGCTTGGGTCATATCATGTCTGACAGTTTTACAGGTGGGGAAAGCCAGAGAGAACCACAAAGCAGAGGCAATTTAATGAGCTTTGCTTGTTTCCAATAAGGAGTCAGAAGCTACATTTTTATTTATTTATTGGGTTTAGTGTCACTTTCAGCATCAATGGCTATATCATGACCCCAACATCCATATAAATAAAATTTAGCTAATTGGTAAGTGGGTACCATGGGTACCATTTTACCAGTAAAGCAGTACTTTTTACTAACATACTCAAGCACTGCTTCACTTTCCAGGGTTCCCTTGGGAGCTATGTTTTTCAAGAAAAAAGAGAAGAAAGAATAATAAAATTTGAATGTGCCTTTGGTGAATGGCAATAGCTGTTTGTGGCTGTTGCATTTGCAAAGGATTAACCCTTTCACCAAACAAATTATCAGAAACCTTGAGCAAAAAAAATGAACAGTCCTTCAGACCTTAAAAAGATAAAAATCTGTGAAACCCACAAATGGGTAATATAATTTATTGATGCTACCCTCTATCTGTTTGCACAGGCATTTTTGAACCCTGACATTTTGTCAGAGGACTATTGTAATCAGTCTGTGCTTGCATCCATCCATGTATCTGTGCATCCGTCCGTCCAGAGTGATGACTCAAGTTTGGGTTATTGAATCAAACTTTGGTGTATGTTTTCCTTACCCCAATGATTTGGTTATTTCTAAATATCGGCTGGATCCAATAATTTTTGTTGGATTTATGCCCTTTTTTGACCCTTTTCCACCCAATTTCACAACTTTTGAAATTTGGTGTCCAGATGATAACTTCAATCGGAGTTATTGAATCAACAGCAAATTTTTGCATAGCTTTGTCTGAAGACTACACAGAGCAAGTTCGAATTTGGGTTCAGTCTGACTAATTTAGGCCGAGTTATGGCACTTTTTCCATTTTTTTCAATTTGAAAATTTGGTATCAGGATGATAACTTCAGTTTGAGTTATTGAATCAACACCAAATTTTATACATAGGTTTGCTTCAAGAATACACAGGTCAAGTTTGAATTTGGGTTCGGTCCAATCAATTTTAGCTGAGTTATGGCCCTTTTTCCATTTTTGTGAAAAAGAGGACGCTTCCTTTTGATTTTGGATCAATTTAGCCAATTCAGTATGGCACTATGGATATGGATTTGTTTTCCATCCAATAACTAATCAATGCTGGCTCAAATCATTTTTATCCCCCTCCAAAATGAAGTTTGCAGGGGATGTAGAAATGGGGTCCGTCTGTTTGTTCATCTGTCTGTAACAACTTTGGACCTTCATATCTCAGTCAGTGAATGTTGGATTTAAATGATCTTTGGTATGCTGATTGACCACCATGGGGTTAAGGATATTCACAAGTAGCAGGTTTTGTAAAAAAAAAAAAATTCTACAGTTATGGTCCTTTTTCTACTTTTTGTCCCCTGAAAAAAAAAAATTTCGGGGGGTGGGGGGAACTATTAAAATAGCCTGTGTCTGCCTGACTGTGTGTCCATCCCACTTTGGTTTCCCAATGATAACTTTATAGTTGGCCAAATCAAATGAAGTTTGGTATGTCGGTGTGTCAATATAAAATACAGGTTAAGTTCAAATCCGGGTGTGGTCTAACAATTTTTGCCTGAGTTTTGCTACTTCAAAACTTCATTTTTGGGGTGTTTCCTGGAGAACACTTCAGTTATAGTTGGCTAAATTAAATGAAATTTGGTGTGTAGGTGTATTAACATAAAATACAGGTCAAGTTCAAATTGGGGTGTGGTCTGATAATTTTTCCAGAATTATGCCCCTTTTTTGAAATCGAAAGTGGACTGATTCAAATAAAATTTTGTATATAGGTGTATCAACATAAACCACAGGTCAAGTTCAAATCGGGGTTTGGTTCAACATTGTTTGGCAGAGGTATGTCCCTTTTTCAACTTCGAAAAATTCAATTTTTTTCAAATACCTCAAATTGCACACTTTTTCAGGGGACATGCGGCCAGGCGGCCTTTTTTATTTGTTTCAACGTAGCAACCCTTGGCGGGGATACCGATGGCATTGCACCTTGTTATTTTTTAATTATGCATTGTTGTTGTCTTGAGGAAGCTTCCTTTCAATGTTGGACCAGTTTTGGGATGTGCTAGCCAATTCAATATGGCAACCATGGTGGCCATATTGAATTTGATTTCCGACCAATAACTTATGAATACAGACTCTAATCATTTTTATTTTTGAATTATGCATTGTTGCTGTCTAGTGGATGCTTCCTTTCAATGTTGGACCAGTCAGCTGAACCAAGATGGCCACCAGTGGCCAATTCATGATGGCTTCCTTGGCTGCCATCTTGACTTTGGCTTCTGTCCAATAACAAATGAATACTGGCTCGAATCAGATTCAGTTTTTGGTTAAGCATCATTGGCGTCCAGGGGAAGCTTCCTTTCGATTTTAGAAATGATAACCAATTCAATATGGCCACCATGGTGGCCATCTTGAATTTGGATTCCGACGAATGACTTATGGATGCTGATTCAAACCAATTTAATTTTTTTGTGATGCATTGGCGGTATCCAGAGGAAGCTTCCTTTTGATTTTGTTTATAATCCCGAGAGACTTACCTACCCTTTTATGACACCACTCTTTCCATTGCTCTTATTCTCTATTGTACTACAATGTTTTGTTGTCACACCTTCTCTTTTGAGTGCATATTCAGGGAGCATCTATTACTCTTCTGACCTTTTCTCTAGAGGTTATGAAAATAGATTTTCTGCTTTCCCATTTGTTCAATACTTGTTGCATACACATTAGCAATTCTACAAGTTGAATCGGTTTTTATATAAATAAACATAGTTCATTGCTTTGTGATAAAAATAGATTGAATTAACCCTCTGCACTGATGTCAAAATTCAAGTTGCAAATGTCTCCCATAATGCAACTACAAATTTAACCAATTCAATCTTGCTTACATTTGCAGTTGCATTATGGGAAAAATTATGAAGTTTAAATTTCTTGTTTTACTTCATTGTGCAGTGGGTTAACATGCTATAGAAAACTTAAGTCAATCATTTTATTTATTTATTTTTGGTGTTTAAGGTCCCACATTTCAACACAATAGCTAATCGTGACCGCATCAAGTCAATTCAATTGTTTATACCCATGTTGCCCATTTTAGAGGACTTTCACCCCGAGCATTGGTGATTACATTCTACTTTACTCATAAACCTGAGCTGAGGAGAAGATTTTTCAAAATCCACCAATCGGAATCAAAAAATGCTTCTGGCAGCCATGTTTTTCAATGCACAGTAACAAAAATGAGGAGCATTTGTAGAAGACCTCCCATAGACTATCCGTGCCAGGTTTGGTTCACTTCGGGTCAGAAGTTCCAGAGAAGCAAATGAAAATGTGATTTCCCTTAGGGTTTCTGTAGTAACTCTATAGGCCGCAATTGTGGCCATGTTTACAACCCAATCAACATTAAATGGGGATCGTTGGTAGAGGGGGTCCCAGTCATCAACCATGCCAAGTTTCACAACATTTGGACCTGTGATTTCAGAGATTTTTCAAAATCCACCAATCAGAATCAAAGAATGCCACTGGCAGCCATGTTTTCAAACCCATGGGAACGAAATGAGTATCTTTTGTATAGGACCCCCCCACATAGACTATCCCTGCCAGGTTTGTTTTCATGTCAGCTTAGTTGTTCCAGAGAAGAAGATGAAAATGTGATTTCCCACAGGGTTTCTGTAGTAACTATAAGCCACAATTGTGGCCATGTTTACAACCCAATCAACATTAAATGAGGATCGTTGGTAGAGGGGGTCCCAGTCATCATTTATGTTTAATATCAAAACATTTGGCCTGGCAGTTTCAGAGGAGATTTTTAACTATAAGCCGCAATTGTGGCCATGTTTACAACCCAATCTTTCTATACTATATTTTAAAATGTCTGTATATATGTATGTCTGTCTGTCCACTATAGAAATGAATATGGGGCCACCCCGAGTGTCCAAAATGGGTCTACTAGGAGTACTTTTTCATGGCGGAGGTCATCGTCAGGTTTAAAAAAGTGTAGGGGGGGGGGGGGGGGGGGGCACCAAAAGTTATATCGGTAAAAAAATTTTGGTCATATGTCTTCAAAGGGGTCTAGTAGGGGTATGTTTTTATCAGGAATCTAATGGTGATGTTTAAAAAAGTGCCAGGGTTGGGGTGTAGAGGGACACCAAAAGTTATGACCCAAATTTTACTCACTGATAAAAGGTCTTCAAAGGGGTCTACTAGGGGTAATTTTTTACCAGGAATCTAATGGTGAGGTTTAAAAAAGTGCCGTGGGGTGGGGGTGTAGAGGGGCACAACAGTTATGGCCAAAATTTTTCTCACCGATATAGGTCTTCAAAGGGATCTACTAGGGGTAATTTTAATAATCTCCTCAGCCCGAGCAACGCCGGGTTACCCTGCTAGTCAACATTAAATGGGGATCGTTGGTAGAGGCTGTCCCAGTCATCAACCATGCAAAGTTTCAAAACATTTGGCCCTGTGGTTTCAGAGGAGAAGATTTTTCAAAATCCACCAACCAGAATCAAAGAATGCCTCTGGCGGCCATGTTTTCAACCCACAGGAACAAAATGAGGATCGTTTGTAGAGGACCTCCCATAGACTATCCCTGCCAGGTTTGTTTTCACGTCGCCTCGGTAGTTCCAGAGAAGAAGATGAAAATGTGATTTCCCATAGGGTTTCTATAGTAACTATAAGCCGCAATTGCGGGCATGTTTGTACCCGATCAACATTAAATGAGGATCGTTGGTAGAGGGGGGTCCCAGTCATCATTTATGTGAAGTTTCAAATCATTTCGCCTGACAGCTTCAGAGATTTGTGAAAATCCACCAACCAGAATCAAAGAATGCCTCTGGAAGCCATGTTTTTCATCCGAAGGGAACAAAATGAGGATTGTTTGTAGAGGACCTCCCATAGACCATCATTCCTGCCAAGTTTGGTTCACACTGGCTCAGCGGTTACAGAGAAGAAAATGAAAATGTGAAAAGTTTACAGATGCTGGACGACGACGGCCAAGTGATGAGAAAAGCTTACATGACCTTTTAGGCTAGGTGAGCCAAAAATAATAAAAAATGAAAGATTTTGGTGAGAAGTGTTGGCTGGTTTGGGCTGTTAAGTTGTTAACCCTTTACCCAACGTAACGGCCAAAACCGGCCAGCGCTATTCTTAAAAATCGCCAATTAATTTTCATTATTTTTTCATTTTTTGTCTCAAAAACATAGGTTATGACCCCTCATTGTGAACGAGCTTGTCGAGTTCGTTCCAATGAGGGGTCATAACATGTTTTTGAGACAAAAAAATGAAAAAAATTAGTTATTCAAGAATTTTTTTTGCAAGTGTCGTCTGCTTTTCATGTTAGGTAAAAGGTTAAAGGGTTAAACGTTTATAACTGTGTATCATGTGATTCTTCACAAACACTACCAGGATTATCATTTCGTTTGTTTCTGAAGCTTTCCAACAGAGAGTGAAGGAACAGTGGGTTTCTAATTAAATGTGAACAATAAACTTCTATTCAAATTTATTAAATATTATTTTGGTCTCAATATAATATTGCTATTTACATAAAATGGTACTAATGTCACAAAATGCTTGACTTTACAATAAATATGATGGAGAATGTTCAGTATTCTTCCTCACAAGATATGCTCATCTTCACTGGGTGATGAAACAGAAATTCAACAAACACACACCCAAAATAGTTTTATTTAGCTAACAGAGTGTTCATACATTCAATGCAGGGATGAAATGGAAGACAGCAAAACTCGCTGAAATTAAATAAAATTCTCACAATATAGTAATCAAATTTGTGAAATTTCTGATTTCAAATGTTTATTGGTGTTTTTGGTCACTTTCAGCATCTCTGACTACATCATGACCGCAACATAGGTATGAAGTCAAGTTTAGCAAATTGTTTATACCTACTCTGCCCACTTCCAAGGATGTCCACCACAATCATTGGTTCCAGGTCGCATTTTACCAGTAAAGCAAAACAGTAAACCAGCGCTACTCCAATTCCTGGGGTTCCCACAGGAGACTGTTTCTTCAACAAACAATATTTATTTATTGGTGTTTAAGGTCACATATTTTTGCACAATGGCTAATCATGACCACAACACGAGTATCAACTCTAGACTGTGGTGAGCGTTCATAGGCCATGTTGCCCATTTTAGACAGGGTTTGCACCTCCCAAGCATTGGTGATGGGGTCCTATTTTACCAGTAAAACAGAGCATGTTAACTGTAGTGAACAGGCTCTGCTTCACTTCCCGGGGTTCCTGCGGGGATCAACAAACAATAGAAATACACAGTAAACCTGTTGCATGACACATATCATGTCTATAAATTTACATGGGGGCGCGGTGGCTCAGTAGGTAGAGGTGCAGATTGCAAGCCGAGAGGTCCTCAGTTCGAATCCCACCTGCGGCAATCACAATGTGCCCTTGGGCAAGACACTTCACCCCCATTGCCCACGTGGTGGCACGGTGGTGCTGTGTACTAAGGCGTACTGCACGTCGATAGTGCACCTGTCTTCAACCAATGCTAACCCTGCTTGTGTGGAGTTAGTATGTTGGGGAGCTGACAGTTGCTTGCCACTGCTCAGTGGTTCTCTCCGGGTAGTCCGGCTTCCTCCACCCGTAAAACTGTCGAGGTCATGATTAGCCATTGTGCAGAAATATGTGACCTTAAAACACCAATAAATAAGTAAATAAATATAAATTTACATGAAAATGGTTATTAAGATCCTTTTCATGCAAATTTTTAGAAATTATATTTCTGCATTTTGGGCATGAACTTGGTGAAATGTCTCATCCAGGCAATGAGAGATTCAAATCTGTATAACCTAAACAAGACATAGTGGAACAATTTATTTACTACGGTTTAACAACACTTTTGACAGCTGGAGTCACCTCGGCAGGTTAAGAGTTATCAAAGATTTGCTCAAGGGATTGGAGTTTGTTTGTTTGTTTGTTGGCGGTCACATATTTATGCACTATGGCTAATCGTGACACAACATGGAGATGAAGTCAAGTTTAGTCAATCGTTGATCAACATGTTGCCCATTTTAGAGGACTTTCACCCCAAGCATTGGTGACTGGGTCCTATTTTACTAGTAAAGCGGAACTGGTTTACCACAGTAAACAAGTGCTGCTTACTTCCCGGGGTTCCCACAGGGAGATTGGAGTACAAGATGCACATCTTAAGTTAACTCCTCCCCATACAATAGTAACAATGGTCTTATGGCGTGTTGCCTTCTATTGATCACTGATCACATGGTGTTTGAGTCTTCTCCGAAACCACTATGCCTATTAATAGAATTTCATCTGAGGGGCGACTCATTTTGATAAAATCAGTTGGCTGCCGCTATGGAACAGGTTGGGGGACCATTCCATAATATCAGCAAAACCATACCTTGTGCCTGCCCCTACCCCCACCCCTCATTGGAACAAGTGTGATGAGCTTGTTGCAATGATGGTAACATGATATGCTTTTGTCACAATTTTTTGAAAATGTTTTTTTTTAACTGCTCCATTTGTAAATTAAGAGAACCGATGTAGACCATTCATCAGGTGAAGGGTTGGGAGAAAGTATATTACATGTATAGGCTTGAATGGAATAGAAACAAGTTTTGCTTTGCAGGCCCCTGTGTAAGATAGATGACTGAGACCAGTGCCAATGACCAACTACTACATACTACTGTTGGGCAGGAAAATTTTAGACATCAAACCGTCATGTTTTTCTCAATAATCTGCATCAAACTGGGATTTGGTAGAGCTCATATTTGTTCTTTTGGTGGACATTGAAGTCGGGTTTAGAGAATTGTTTATAATTAAGCTGCCCACTATAGGAAACTTACCCCAGGCCAAATCTGAATATAAGCAACCTGTCATTTGCAAAATGAGGTCCCCAGAGGGTGAATTTGCTGATGCTATCCCATACAGTGGGCCAATTTATCCTCTAGGTACATATTTCTGTTTTGACTTGAGACCTTGATTCAGACTGAGGTTCACAGAGGGTAAATTTTGTGATTCTACCCTGCTGTGCAGGGTAGCATCACCAAATTCACCCTCTGGGGACCTCATTTTGCAGATGACAGTCCGCTTATTTTCAGGCTTGCCCCAGGCATTGGTTACCAGGTCTCATTATATCTGAACAGTCACAGTATTTATTTATTGGTATTCAAGGTCACATATTTCTGTACAATGGCTAACTGTGACTGCAACAAATTTTTCATTTTTCCTTCCTGTCAGGTGTTCTCATGCCTTGGTTATAAACGTTAATGCTTTTATCTCACAAATGTGCTGAATCTATCCCAAATTCAGTTTAAAACCTTTACCCAACGAATTGGCCGCATATGCCGGCGTAATATGCAAATTCAGCAGTTGAAAAAATGTTATTTTTAAAAAAATCTCAACGAAACCATATCATGTGACCCCTCGTTGGAATAAGCTCATCGAGCTCGTTCCATCGAGGGGTCACATATGCATACAGTGGAGTGCATTTTAATATTTCTTAAATGAATAACCCTGTTAATTGCATATAACATCCAAACACCAAACTCTTTACCATACCCCTAGCACTAATTTGATATGTTAATTGCATATAGGATATGGAGTAAACTCCTGTAAACTGAACAAAAAAACTTGTATTTATTTATTGTTGTTTAAGGTCACTTTCAGCATACATGTGTATTTGGCCTCATGATAACCACAACATAAGTATGAAGTAAAGTTTAGCCTCTTGTTTGTACCTATGCTGCCCACTTCAGACAGCTTCCACCCGAGGCATTGGTTCCAGGTCCTATTTTACCAGTACAGTAGACCTTGTTTACTGCAAAAACAAGCACTGCTTCACTTCCTGGAGTTCCCACGGGAGGGAGGGGGGGGGGGGGGTGAGGAAAATTGTGATCTACCGAAAAAGTCCTCTAGCATCCACTGAATGTCTCATATACCTATCTAGCCTCATTGCCTCCATTATTAGCATTCAAGTTTGAAAAAAAGCAGTCTGACATTTGCAGAATGAGGTCCCCATAGGGTGAATTTGATGATACTATCCCATACAGTGGGCCAATTTATCCTCTTGGTACCTCTTTCTGTTTAGTTTTGAGACCCTGATTCAGTTTGAGGTTCACAGAGGGTAAATTTAGTGATGCAGGGTAGCATCACTAAATTCACCCTCTGGGGACCTCATTTTGCAGATGTCAGTCTGCTTAATCTCTGGCTTGTTAATATTTTATCTATTTTGTCTTGTTTGATGGAGATCCATGACATTTGTCATACAACACATAATACATGTTCAGTTTATCACTAGAATACATGAAATTGACCAAATTACCTGTTAACTCTTTACCCAACGTAACGACCAAAACCGGCCAGCGCTATTCTCAAAAATCGCCAATTAATTTTCATTATTTTTTTCATTTTTTGTCTCAAAAACATAGGTTATGACCCCTCGTTGGAACGAGCTCATCGAGCTCGTTCCAATGAGGGGTCATAACCTATGTTTTTGAGACAAAAAATGAAAAAAATTAGTTATTCAAGAATTTTTTTTGCAAGTGTCGTCTGCTTTTCATGTTAGGTAAAGGGTTAACTCTTTACCTTTTTCAATGCCCACATCTGGCCAGCACAAAAAAATTTCAACTAAGATGCCATATAAGTCATGGGAAACTTAGCTTGAAAATAGGAGAAATATTATATTCAATGTTGACAAAAATTTAACCTGTGTAATAATTTGTAATTTTGTTGTCCATCTGTATTTGTGAACAATTCGTCACAATTTAGGACAACCAATAATGAAAAATTTGAACATTTTTAGCTGCGACTAGCAGCTCTATAAGTGGCAATGTCGGTCTGTCGGTCTGTCTGTCAGTCTGTGCGTCAGTCAGTCGGTCTGTCTGTGACCAATGAGTTTCAAAACTCAACTTTTGAAATTCTTGATGGAATGACTTTATATTTGGCATGTAAGTGTATCTTATTGAGGTCTAGCCACTGTTCAATGCATGTGTTGTTCCAAATATTTTTCTTGGAGTTATGGCCCTTGATGAACTTAGAATTTTGTTGCACCACCCGTCGCAGCTGCGGCGTCGATGTCGCGATTTTTTATATTTTTGACTCGAATATAACCTGTCACTTATTTTCTTAAAATTTTATTATTTTTTTCAATTTCTGCCTTCAAAACAGCTTATGATCCCTCATTGGAATGAACTCTATATTATACCATGATGACCAGGGGGCGCGGTGGCTCAGTTGGTAGAGGTGCAGGCTGCAAGCCGAGAGGTCCTCGGTTCGAATCCCACCTGCGACAACCGCGTTGTGTCCTTGGGCAAGACACTTCACCCCGATTGCCTACATGGGGGCACGATGACGCTGTGTACTGAGGCGTACTGCACGTCGATGGTGCGCATGTCTTCAACCAATCTATCCTTGCCTGTGCTGCGGTGCGGAGTTCAGAGTTACGATGTTGGAGAGCTGACAGCTGCTCGTCGTTGCTCGGTGGTTCTCTCCGGGTACTCCGGCTTCCTCCACCCGTAAAACTGTCACGGTCACGATTAGCCATTGTGCATAAGTATGTGACCTTAAACACCAATAAATAAATAAATAAATAAATAATACCATGATGACCTATTCTGCTATATATAAAAAGCCTATGACATAAATTTTAGCTTTACACACCAACCGTGGTGAACATGTCAGCAATGGGATTTCAACAGTTAAAATAATTTACACCTTCAGTGGAACTACTTCCAAGTTGACCTTTGGTGACCTCGCCTTGAATGCAAACTTGTCTAAATTTACCACTCATCGCCTTGTGAAGAGTGAAATGAAAACAGTAATTATTTATTACATTTTTAAATAAGTTTACCTCATAAGATGCCAAAAATTAACAAACGTAAGTTGTCTCATGTTAATAAAGCATCCATAACATGGAATCGTACGTTATTATGTTATTAAAATGAAAAAGGCCCCTTAATTGGCATGTTTCGTTTTCTATATCATCTTGACGATAAAATTGCCAGCGGAAGTACTGCCCACCGGAGCTCATGCAAACAAAAACAGATTTGCACATGTGAATATTGATTTTTGGAACATTTAAACCCTTATTAATCTGACGATCATGGTATAAATAAAATATACCCAAAGTAGCTTGGTGTACCAAATGTTCACCACTTATTGTGAAGTGGTGTTAACCACGTGCCAAAGGCTCGCGGTTAACACCACTTCATCATGTGTGGTGAACATTTGATACACCAAGCTACTATGGGTATATTCTATATATACCATTCCAATGAGATCTCATAGGCTGTTTTGGAGGCAAAAACTTATAAATGTTGGTTATTCCCAATTTTTCGCTTAACTTGACAAAGTCAAGATACGCTATTGCCTTCACACGTGCGGAAGTCTGTGAGTCTGTTCACATTTTCCTTTAGCACAGATTACATCCCGTAGTTCTTGTCTGATCATCATGAAATTTCATATGCAGGGTTAGGGTCATGTCTAGATGAGAACGTCCCCTTTTGGTCGCAATCGGTCAACCGGTATGGCTGCCCGTGCCCAAAACCCGAAAACCATTAGCACAGTCTACAGGTCGTATTTATGAAGGGATTTCATTGTAATTTAGTAGGATGCCTCTGTATAATGTCTAGATGAGAACGTCCCCTTTTGGTCATGATCTGTCAACCGTGATGGCTGCCCAAGCCCGAAACCCAAAAACTTTTAGCACAGTCTGCCAGTCATATTTAATATGGAGGGATTTCATTGTAACTTGGTAGGATGACTCCCTTGATGTCGAGATAAGAACTTCCCCATTTTGTCACGATCTGTCAACCGTGACGACTACCCAAGCCCAAAACCTGAAAACCTTTAGCAAAGTCTACAGGTCATATTTATGGAGGGACTTCATTATAACTTGGAAGGTTGACTTCATATAATGTCTAGATGAGAACGTCCCTTTTTGGACACAATTGGTCAAATGTGATGGCTACAGGGGCCCGAAGCTCAAAAACCTTTAGCATAGTCAACAGGTCATATTTATGAAGGGATTCATTGTAACTTGGTAGGATGACTTCAAATAATGTCTATATGAGAATGTCCCCTTTTCGTCGCAATGATTCAGCCATGATGGTTGCACGAGCCCAAAACCAAAAAAACCTTTAGCATAGTCTATAGGTCGAATTTATGGAAGGATTTAATTGTAACTTGTTAGGCTAACTCCATAAAATGCCTAGATGATGACATCCCCTTTTGGTCATGATTGGTCAACTGTGACGGCTACATGGGCCCAAAGCCCGAAAACCTTTAGCACAGTCTACAGGTCATATTTATGAAGGGATTTCTTTGTAACTTCATAGGATCACTCCAGATAATGCCCAGATGAGAACGTCCCCCTTTCTGGTTGCGATCATTCAACCATGATGGCTGCCTAAGCCCAAAACCCGAAAAACTTTAGTACAAACTAAAGGCCGTATTTGTGAAGGGATTTCATTGTAACTTGGTAGAATGACTCAGTATAATGTCGAGATGAGGATGTCCCCTTTTAGTTGCAATTTTTTATGGCTACACAGGCCTGAAGCCCGAAAACCATTAGCTTTGTCTACAGGTCATATTTATGAAGGGATTTCATTTTAACTTGATAGGATGACTCATTTTGGAATAATTTCACTGTAACTTGGTAACTTTTGTTGACATATGTTAACTATGAGGGCCACATACATTAACTGTGAAGGCCACATTAGCCCACCCCTCAGTTCTTTAGTACAGTCTACACCTCATATTATTTTTATTAAAAACATAGCATACAGGGAACAGAAAATAAAATATTCCCAATTATCACAATTTGTGTCTTATTTCATAATCCTTTTATAAACATTGAACATTATCCTTTTCATCAAACACAACAAACAGACAAGTTAAGCTACAGTGTCATTGACACTTTCATTTTTTTAAAGTTTCATCTTTAGTCATGCAAGATAGAGAGAGGGTGAATAAATTTCATATTCAATAAATTTTGTTGGGCCATTCCAGTTAAAAATATCCCAAACCTCAACAAACTGCTGATGTTTTGGACAAAGTGAAGAACTTAGTGGTACTCCAGTGCTGAAACAGCGGACTCTTTCCATAACCAGCTAACTGCAGGCTACAACCCTATAATCATAAGCAGTTAACTGCAGGATATAACCAGATAATGACCAGATATCCATGGCCTATCTTGTACTGACTATGACATCAAAACAGCGGGGATTTTGGAGCAGTATTCACAGAAACCATTCCAGTGCAAATGTAATTGAATATTGTCCAGTAGATCTGGACAATGTTCTTTTGTCTACATATTATGGGGGGGTTTCTGCAAAAACTCACTACCCACCGATACCACACAGAGCATCAAAGACAGTGTGGCAGAATTCTTTTGATGCAAAGGAACCATGTAGCAAATGACTCGGAATTAGGCTTGTAGATTTCGTAGAACACGGAGTTCACTAGAAATTTCATGCAGTTTTATATAAACAATTGACAGGTAAAACACAATTGTCATTTCAGGCCATGTCTTCCGTTCTGTGGAGTGTGGCGTTTTACAATTTGTAGCCTATCAGTACTTAAATGATTTCTATTTCTGGTTTTCTCTTTTATTTTTTTTTTTTTCTTCTCCTTCTTTCTATAATTTCAGAATTTCAGAAATGTGTTTCCAACCTATATCAAACCGTATTATTACTCAGAAAATTATTTACTGGTATCGATTTAACATACTTTATAGTTGTTTCTTGAAGATATTTGAGGTAATTAATTAATGGTGTGGAAACGACCTTGTACAAGCCAACGACTTACTATCGAATCCACAAACATCTTCATGTTGTGTACTGTACTCACTGAGGTTGGAAATAAATATTGTTTAAACTAAAACACAATTGTGAGGTCAGCAACTCAAGACATGCATGTATTTACCAATGGTATGCCAATGTTATGTGAACTGGTAACATGTTCTGAACCTGTTATTTGGCTAACCATTTTAGCTCTACTCAATAATGGATGGACTGGTAAACTAGATGCGATTTACCCCCATAACACCTTGTACAGAAGTAAAATGAGTGAGTTTTGTTACTGTACAGTGGAGCCAATTTAATTATATATCTGCTAATTGAATAACCATGATAAATGAACACAATTTTCAAACACCAAATCATTTACCATATCTTCAGTGTAAATTTGACCTGTTAATTGCATGTAGGTTAGAGAGTGAAATCCTGTTAATTGAATATAAAAAATCTTATAAAATGTCTAGAATTACCCTGACAACCTCTCAATCTCTTATGTTTACAGATCTATTTTGGCCACAATACATCCAATTTTGGCATTTAACTGGTTGAGTGCTTGAAGCCACTATCATGGCTCTACTGAAAAGTGCTGAAAGCCAATTTAGTGGCTTTACACAATATGCATCACTTTGTTATTTGCACAGTAGTAGAAAAAAAATTATCATATAAAATTGTTTTCTTACAATTTATTGGAGAGTGCAAACAGCAGGCACTTTCCAATAAATAATAACAAAGCAATTATTTATTAAGAAAATCCTGCTAAACTGAGGCTCCTCTTGCCGGTGCACTACGATATCTCCCCCCCTCCCTGTACAACTCCCTCCCCTGTACAACTCCCCCCCCCCAGGAAGATAAACAAGTTTATCTTCCCCCCCATCTGGTTTATCTCCCCCACCCCCCTCCTGCCTGAATTTTATTCATATTTTCAAAAAAAAAACATATCAAAATATAGGGTTTGTTACCGCACTCTCAAGGCCAGACTAACAAGTTTTCAAATTGCCCCTCATGCTTTTTAATATAACAGAGGGGTACTAAAGCATATTCTTTAAAAAGTTCTGTGATTAAATTGAAAGATAAAAAAATTCAGGTTGGGGGGGAAGATAAACCAGTGTGTGTGTGTGTGTGGGGGGGGGGGGGGATAAACTAGTTTATCCCCCCCCCCCCTCCTGGGGGGGGGGGAGATATACAGGTGGGGGAAGATAAACTGTTACACCGGTAGCAAAAAAAAAATACTCATGTTATAAATCACCTTTGAAAATTAATCGTGTACTCTATCAAAAATGTATATACCATGACTATTTGTTCATTTTATTGGTGTTGTAGGTCACTTTCAGCATTATTGACTACATTGTAAAGTCAACTCTTTGAGACTTCAATTATCCTGATGTTCAAACATAGCTGGGAATTTAGTTTCTTCAATTTTTACCAAATACGACGTCAAACGTCGGAAAGTACAAATGACAAGATATTTTTCACATTAGTGATTATCTGATTGAGGGCTAGATTGTTTTTAGTGGTCTGAATTTGTTATTCAAAACTTGTTTTATTATAAATTACTGGAGTGTGCCCAAAGGCACTCTCCAATAATTTGTAATGAAACAAATTTATATAAACAAAATATTATTTGTGTCTGACTGAATATGAAATATAAGCAAGGAGAGTGTTGGCTTTTGCTCTGGTATCCTCATTTTTTGAAAGTCACGGTAGTGGCTTCTAGCACTCAACCAGTTAAGAAGTCTTGACAGCAGGATTATATTAGTATTTTAAGCTGTGATAACATTGGCTCAACAGTTATCACTGGGCACTATTCGGGAGAAAATAGGAATTTGATGTTAAAACTTTAAAAAATCAAAGAAAAATAATAACAAAACAAATGACCACAAAGTATCAACATGCTGTTTGATTTCATACGCAACAACATGTACAAAAGTATCAATGGGTTAATATACGGTAGCATGTATCTTTGAGAAAAAAAATACTCATGCTATAAATCACCTTTGAAAAATAATTGAGTACTCTATCGGTAAATATATATTATATCCTATTTGACAAGAGCTCCATGAGAATGCAATAAATGCTCATTTTAATACTAGAATGTAGGAAAATGACCAAATTCTTGTTACTTGAATGCTCTGACTAAATTCTTATTAACTGAATATATTTCACAGGTCAACTGGCTATTCAATTAACAGCCCAGTTGTTGGAGCATTGGACTTCAAACCAAAGAGCTGATGGTCTGCTGACCAGCAATACCTACGTTGAATCCTTGGGCAAGACACTTAATCCCAATTGCCCATGGGCGTTGTGTACTAAGGTATACTGCACATGGATAGTGCACGTGCCTTCAACTGCTGCAAACTTGGCTCTTGCAGAGGAAGTAAGTCGTAGAATTCAACAGTTGGTTTCCACTGTTCAGTGGTTCTCTCTGGGTACTTTGGCTTCCTCCATGCATAAAACTGTATGACAAGGGGTAACCCTGGCTGTTGAAAGTGTCACTAAAACCCCAATAAAAAACAAATTATTTAATTAACAGGGTTCCACTGTACTAACAACATCTGTTAGAACCAAAGATGTTTTGGGGTCCTTTAGTCCGACACCAGATGGATGTATGTTGAACATTAAAACTTGATGCTAGTCTTCAAGATCCAACTCCAAGTCCTCAATTTCTTCTTCCACTGCTTTCCTCCTACCAACTTTTTCAAGCTGTTCCTTACTCGGATCTTTCAGCTCACCTGAGTCTATTTTCGTCTGCAAATCAATTATCTGTTTGAGTTTCTTTCTCAAGTTTTTAAGTTTTTTCGATGGATCGGTGGGTGGAGATGAATCAACAGTTTGTGGGTTATTTTTTGATACTGCAGGTGTATTTGGTGACTTTTTGTTAGTATCCAGATTGGTTCTCTCTAAAGTTTGTGTTACACTGTTAACAGATGTTTCAGACTGCTGCTTTTTCTTCTCTTTTCGCTTTGCGTTCTTCTTAGCTGCCTTTGACATAGGTGCTGCCTGAGGGAGACCAGGAGTAGATTGCTTCTCTGGTTCAATAGCGAGGCCTGGTGGCAAAGTTGGCCGACTCTTCAGCCACTGAACACCTTTGTTTTCATAGCTACAAAATGAAAACAGATCTCTAAAAAATGTAAATCAAAAATTCTGTTACTCCATAAAAGGTGTAAACCCACTAAACCATATAGATTATATAGCTATATCATGACCACAATATAGGTAGGAAGTCAAGTTTAGCCAATCATTTATACATGTGTTGCATACATTACAGGACTTCCACCTAAGGCATTGGCTCCCGGGTCCTATACCAGTAAAGCACAACTTGCTTAACACACTAAGCAAACTGCAGTATATAAAACTACATGATTATGAGCATCATCAGCATTATCAAGTTGTGAATATTTAAGGCTTTTCAAGGCCTCTTGGCCCATTTTCCTAGAATTAAAAGCCTTGAATGACCCATCGCCAAATTCAAGGCTGTTCCTTGAATCCAAAGCATCGCAGGTACCCTGCTTGTACTTTTTCAAGAAAGTTACATTTTAAAGCACTTGCAGGGCCTGGAATTTTAATTTAAAAATTGAAGTACTTTTCAACAATCTCAAGTACATGTAGAATCCTTAGTCAGATATTATTTTACTTCTCCAAGTTTATACATGCATAATACCAGTTTATAATTCCCAGAACGCTTGTTTCATTCGCATGATGGTTAACCCTTTACCTAACGAATCACCCGCAGCTGCCCGCTTAATATGCAAATTCGGCAGTTGAAAAAATATTATTTTTCAAAAAATTTCAACAAAACCATATCATGTGACCTCTCGTTTGAACGAGCTTGTTCCAATGAGGGGTCACATGATATGGTTTTGTTGAAATTTTTTTTTAAATTTGAAAAAATGATATCTAAAATGGTAAATTTTGATATCGTCTGTGTTGGGTAAAGGGTTAAGCAAATTTAAGTCTACGCGAATGGATGACCGGTTATTCAAAAGTTGCAACTTAAATGGTAAAGTCTCAGTAACTAAACCGGTAGAGAGCTAAATTTTTTCTCCACTTCAAGATGTGTTCATACATTTTTGTCTTGTTACAATTTATGGGAGAGTGCCTACAGGCACTCTCCCATAAATTGTAGCAAAGTAAATCGATGGAGATAAAGTTGTTTTTTTTTTCCCCAAGATAATAAGAAGGAAATCCATAAAATATGAAGTCTTCAACTTTAGGTACCTACAGTAAGGAATAAAGCCTGAATAAGGGCTTGCTGCACTCTACCAATTAACCAGCCTTTCTTGTGTCTGATAGATTTTTAGACTTTTTGCTTTGAGAGGCAATAAAAATATCAATTCCATACAATACATGTATTTGAATACTTGTTAATGATAAAAAGCAGTTTCCAAGACTTTTTTACAAAAACCGAGCATTCGCTTAGCCATTTCCAAAACACGTGAACGGTCAGTCGGTTAGAAAAATTTTTAAATTTTTGCACACCGAATTCCTATACATGTTTTTGCAAACCAATAAAATACCAGATACTGATTCTTTCTGTCAGAGAGTTTCCCAAGGAACAGTGTTAGGTATAGAGATGGGCGGTATTGGAATTTTGAGTTCGGTATCGGTTTCGGTATTTTTGTGTGGGCATACCACGGTATCGGTTCGGTATTCGGTATGTGACTTCAGATTCACTGATAGTACCAAAGGAGAATCCATGTCAGAAAAATACAGAATAAGTTGTTCTTGTATCATTCTATCACAGTGCTACACATGCCATTGTTAATGGGCTCAACATTGTCATTCTTTTGTCAACACAGATCATATCTACAGTAATTTGGTGACTTGTTCTAAATACGCCTTACCTTTCAAGCTCCACTTAAGGTGTATGTAATCATAGAATGTGTGTCCTGAAGATGTCATCTTTAGGTGGGCCTGATGACAGTAGTAAAATTATCTGGTCAGTGATTTCTAGCCAAGTCTTGGCTGCCTGTTAAGGCAGCCAAGACTTGGCTAGAAATCACTGCTAAGCAACTGGACATGTACAGGTCGTAGACTATTGACAATTTAGTACAACTGCCCTGGTCCTTAAGGCTTAACAAAACTGAAAAATAAAATCAGTCACTTCTTTCATGAAAATGAACACTTCAACTGCTATCAGTCCTCATCAAGGCCTTATAAACAGTGAATGCACAGGGGAAATTGAAAATACCGTTGGTTTCGGTATTCAAAGATTGGGTCGGTTCGGTTTTTCGGTGTCCCCATGATATCGGTATCGGTTCGGTTTTTCGGTATATTGCCCATCTCTAGTTAGGTACTGGTACCATTCATTTCAGTGAATAAAATGCAATTCAAGCAACAAATACAGACAGTTCTCACAGCTTGCAAATACACATTTTCACCAAAATGAGCAATGCAGTTACCCAAATACATTTTTCAAGGATTTTTCCATTATGTTAATTTTTATGACAGTCGAAGAACCAAGAAAGAGTTTTTGGTTCTCGAGCAATCTCTTGCAGAATTTGAACCCCCTCGTTGAATGTTTTTATTGACTTGCAGTGTCTTCGAAAGTTAGTATGAAATTGTGAAGCTCAAAAATATTACCTTTGTTGACTGATATATATTCACAGTGGAGCCCACTTAATTGGATATCTCTTAACTGAATGACCCTGTTAATTGAATATAATTTCCCAACTCAAAACCATTTACTATACCTCCAGTACAAATTTGACCTGTTCATTGAATATAGGTTATAAAGTAAACTTCTGTTAACTGAATAAAAAAAAAATCTTGTAACCTCTCGAGAAATTACCCTGACTCCCCCAGTTTACCTTCGTTTTCAGACCTATTTGGCCCCAGTACATCCAATACAGGCATTTAAACTACTATATCTTGTTTGACAGAGCTCATGCTAAGTTTATCTTTAGAATACAGCAAAGTGACATAATCCATGTTAATTGAATACTCCTGTTAACTGAATAAAAAGTGGCTATTCAATTAACAGGGTTCATCTGTATTTGCAACAAAGCAAGGTTACATACACTGTCTATTTATCATATTTTGTTGGTAAACAACTCTTTGCAGACTTCTGCAGAAAATAACTTCAAGAAGATTATGTGGAGGGTATTTATTTTTTGAAAAGGTACATGCAGTACAGCCACCATGGAATGGTCACTTTCCATGGGTGGGCAATTTTTCCATGGACGCAATAATATTAGACTCCAAAGTCCATACACTAATTATAGGAATAATCATCAAACATGTAATTAATGAAGCACCAAATACAATCCATAAGGGTTGATATGATAAAGCCTTCTACAAAATACATGTCACCTGACAAAGGATATCAGCACCAATTTTAAAAGTGAAATGAAACTATAAATTAATTCTAGAAAAAAGAGGTCATCGTTTTCAGGATTTCTGTACCGAAATATTAGGAGCAATATTCAGGAGGCATGCATACCTTAGGCATGCTCCGATGCCCAAAGGGCAAAGCGGGGTGGTAAGTGTGGTGTGGGGGGGGGGGGGGATTTTTTTAAAATCTAGTGCTCTGAGAGTCAATCTTGGGTAAAATTTGCTTCCACCTGGCGATATTTATCTGTACCAGGAATGAAATTTCCCAACACCAAACACTGTATGAGTATTTTTGCCTCAATCTAGGTGTAATGTGAAAATAGTTGAAATGGGGTTTGAATTTAGGGGTGGGGGGGATTGAGATTGGGGGTGGGTGGGGGGGGGGGGGGACTATGTTCCCCATAGCTCCACCACTGGATACCCCAATACATGACACAGGGACAACTCCCTGCACACTTAACTATTAGACCAGTAACATTGATTTTTATATTTATTAACCCTTTATCTAACATAACGGCCAAAACCGGCCAGCACTATTTACAAAGTTCACCATTCAGTTTTTATTATTTTTTTCATTATTTGTCTCAAAAACATAGCTTATGACCACTCGTTGAGCTCATTCCAATAAGGGGTCAGAAGCTATGTTTTTGAGATGAAAAATGAAAATATTTAGTTATTCAAGAATTTTGTTTGGAAGTGTCGTCATCCTTTTGTGTTAGGTAAAAGGTTTTTGATTTCTTTATTTCGCAGTATATGACACAAATAGAAATGATACAGTAATAAAGAGTGTTTTACGGATACAAAAAGATATGTAAATTAACACTACTCAAGCATGACAATATCAGTGTATACTGCAGGGAGACAATATAGCCAGATTGGCTATCTATCTATTGTCTTCCAAGCTGAGCATTACGCAACCTTAAACCAGACTGATTTACAAGTACAGTAGAATCCTCTTAATTGAATATCCATTTTGCCAGTGAAAATTATTCAATTAACAGGAGTATACAATTAAAAGGGATTTGGTCAGTTTCCTGTGTTCTGGAGGTAAACTGAGCATTTATTCTATTATATCTTGTTTGACAGAGCCCATGGAGCTCTGTCAAACAAGATATAATAGAATAAATGCTTGTATTGGATGTAGTGAGGCCAAAAAGCTTGATGAATAATGGGAAATTGGTGCGTGTCACAGTAATTTTTTTGACATATTACAAAAATTTATATACAATTAACAGGAGTTTACTCTACAACCCATATGCAATTAACAGATCAAATTTGTACTGAAGATATGGTAAATGGTTTTGTGTTTGAAAACTATATTCAATTAACAGGGATATACAATTAAGAGATATCCAATTAAGTGGGCTCCACTGTATGTGTTTTTACCTAACGTGACTTACTCTCATGCATAAAGAACGGGGAACAAATGGATAAGATGAGATAAGACAACCCAGCAGTCAGCTGAAACAATGGCACACCTCCTGGTACAAGCACTGTTTTATTAAAATACACACTAGAAAGAAACTACCACAGAGAACAAGAGGTACATGTGGGGTGATCCTGACCAGTACTAGGAATATGTTGGATATTAATTTAGAAGATCAAACAATTGCATTGGAAATAACGTATTCTTACTTCAGGTTTCTCATAGCGTATTGTAACTATAAGAGTAGGGCTTACCATACAAGGAGTCCACTATATGGAGGGTTAGAAATTTAGTTCGCAATGAGGAAAGAACTGGAAACCCAAAGACACCTAACCAACAACAAATATCTTTAGTCTATTAGACGGCGAAAAAGCATTGTGTCTCTATCAGGGACTACAGTCAGGGCAATATGGATTGTTGCAATCAACATTGTTGGGGTATGATGACAGAAAAAAAGCTGTTAGTTCTTTTTTAAATCTATGTCTCTCCGTTATACTTCTGATATTGCTATCTAGCTCATTCCAGATTTTGCTGCACACATGGAAGGAAATCGAGGGATTTAGTTCAGGTTTTATTGAATTGAAGAAGTCCTGCCTGTTGGATTGTCGGTTACGCTAAAATAGTTTTCAAAAGAATCAGACAGGTCTCCATGATACTAAGCACGTCTGGAGTTTATCGAGTTCAGCTTTTAAAACTCTATTATTGTAAAAGAGGGGGGTCTGTGTGTGCATTATATCTCTTATTGCTTATAATGCTTATAATGTGCAAGGATCGCTTCTGTAACATCATTAGCTTGTGTACTGACCTCACATTTCCCCACATGTTTATTCCATACATTAAGTGACTATGTACTAAGCTAAAATAGAGGGTTTTCATGCATCATGGGGAAATAAGGTCTTCACTTTATTAAGGGCAAAATTTGCATGAACTATTTTAGAACAAAGCTGAGATATATATTTATAGGATAAATTCTCATCGATGTGGATTCCTAGGAATTTAATTGATTTTTCTGTACAATCTGAGCCTAACTTACTTATTTCCTGGCCATTTATTAAAATCCTTGGTATAGGTGTATGCAATTCAAATTTATTGGAAGGATAAATTAGAATGTATTTTGTTTTTACAGCATTTAAGGATAGCTGGTTTGTGCAACACCAATTAAATAAATTCTCAAGCTCTCTGTTTTGGTAAGGAATTAATTTATTTGGGTCGCAGCCCGAGGAGTGCACGGTAGTGTCATCTGCAACAAATGACAGCAGATTCAGAGAAGTGGAATGACAAATATCATTGACATATAATAAAAACAACGTTGCACCGAGAATGGATCCTTGGGGAACTCTGTGTGTTATCGGGACCAAGTCAGATTGTTGACCACCATATGCGACATATTGTTTTCTCCCTTATAAATAGCTTTTGAACCAATTTTGACTTAGTCCTCTTATACCATATCTTTCTAATTTGTTTAGTATGTTGGAGTGATCTATAGTATCAAATGCTTTAGAAAGGTCAAGAAACAGGGCGAAGGTATAGGTTTTACTTTTTTTATTATTTTCATCAACCACCCTTGTCACAGTCTTGACTATTTTTGGTTTTTAAAGATTTTACAATATTTCTAATTTCTATGTCACACACTGGGTTGATGTAAAAAATTTCAAAAGAACGTTCATTCATGTAGTCATAAGAAGATTTACTTGATTTAGGTATTTTTTCACTTGTAAGCTTGACAATATTTGCAAAATGTGTATTTAGTTCACACGCTATTACATCTGGGTGATCAAAGTTTTTGTTATCTTTCATAAAGGAAGTGGGTAAGTTGGCTTCTTGTCTTGATTTTTTGATGGCTTCATTTAGTATTTGCCAGGTTTTTTTAACCCTTTACCTAACATGAAAAGCAGACGACACTTGCAAACAAAATTCTTGAGTAACTATTTTTTTTTCATTTTTTGTCTCAAAAACATAGGTTATGACCCCTCGTTGGAACGAGCTCAATGAGCTCGTTCCAACGAGGGGTCATAACCTATGTTTTTGAGATAAAAAATGAAAAAAATACTGAAAATTAATTGCCGATATTTGAGAATAGCGCTGGCCGGTTTTGACCGTTACGTTAGGTAAAGGGTTAATGTTGTACTTATTGTTATTTAGGATATTTTTATAATAGATTGCTTTACATTGCTTTTTCATTTTATTAAAGATCTTGCAATAATTTTTATAATGTTTTTGGTTAGATTCTGTGTTTTTTTTTAAATTTTTTATGATACAATTTGTTTTTATGTTTAGAAGATATAATTAAGCCCTTTGTCATCCAAGGATTCTGTTTAATGAGCTTATTGTTCCTACAAACGTGTTTTAGGGGGAACACAAATTCGAACATTTCCAGGAAAATGTCAATAAAAGCGATGTAGGCAGAATTTGGACAATTCAATTTAGACTGATGAGAAGTCACATTGAGATAGATGTGAAGTGAATAATGCTTTGTTTTCTGTAGTAAATTTATGTGTCCAAACAAAGGTTTTATTGCTGGATTTCTCGGGAAGGGTTTCTGCATAAAAGACATCAAAATGATCAGAGAATCGGTTAATATTATTCCGGACACAGAGGGTGTTTGAAGATTATTTGTGAAAATGTGATCTATTAGTGTTGCTGAGTGGGTAGTCAGTCTCGTGTGTTTTGTAACTGCCGGAAGATTTCCCTGGCTAAACATTAAATTAATATAGTTTTCTGTTTTCATATGAGACACCGTTTTTAAGGGGTCAATATTAATGTCACCAGTTATGTATCAGAGTAATTTTTCTTCATTTATTTTATTAGTTATTTCAGCAAGGAAACTATCAATATCTGCACTGGGTGCTTTGTTTGGTCTATATACTACACCAATAATTCTGCGAGATTTGTGGATGTTAATTTCAATGAATAGGGATTCTATGATGTGCAGAATGAAAATGGAGAGGTCTTAGCAAATTTTGAAATCAAAGAGTTAACCCTTTACCCAATGCAGACGATATCAAAATTTATTATTTTAAATATAATTTTCTTAAATTTTTCCAAAAATGTCAACAAAACCATATCATGTGACCCCCTCATTGGAATGAGCTCAATCAGATCGTTCCAATGTGGGGTCACATGATATGGTTTTGTCGAAATATTTTGAAAAATTTAATTTTTTCAACTACTCAATTTGCATATTATGTGGACGGATGTGGGCGATTCATTAGGTAAAGGGTAAACAGTACTGTAATAACAAATCTGGACAGAGAAAGTTGAGTGAATATTGATGTGGCCAAAATTTTCTTGTCCACTTTCCTGCACTCAACACTATAGAATCTCACCTGTCAAATATCGTCTCTTGAGTGCAAAAAGGCACCATCTACAATACTAAGGCATTGCAGATAGCAATGATATAATGTTATCAAAACATTTTGCTGCATAACAGATAAAACACCTCTTCAACACACAGACACATTCAGCAATGTGTTCTGAAATATATAGTTCATAACTCCATCTAAACAAGAGGCCCCAAGGTGCCTTAATTGCTCACCTGACAAGTTGTTCAAAGAAGTATTTTGGATCACCTTCAGCTAATCATGGGTCATCAACACTTCAGAGGAATGAAGTCATGAAATTATTATAGGGGTCCTTTTTTTTTTACATAAATTCACTCGAAGTTCCTTCAAAATGCATTTTGTAGCAATTTTTTGGTCCAATATTTCAGAGTCTGAACCGGACACAAACTTTTCAAGCAAAAATCTTCTTTTTTTTTCTCTCAAAATTAAACAAAATGCATGAAAAATTTAAAAAAAAATTGTTTTTGAATCTTGATCCAAAATCTCTAAGTTCGAGCCAGACCCTACATTTTCAACCCAGGGACCCGATTTGAACTAACTTGAATCTGACCCCCTTAGAGATGATGTACACCAAATGTTTATGGATTCTGACCGGTGGATCTTAAGAATAACATTTTAAAGAAATTTCTTCGCATTGCACCAAGTTAAAATACAGGCTCCCATAGGGCATCTAAATACTAACCAAGAAAATCGATTTGAACAAACTTGAATCTGCACCCCCACTAGAGATGACGTATACCAAATATGAGAGGATTCTGACTGGTGGATCTGAAGAATAAGATTTTTAAAGAAATTTCTTCATATTGCACTTAGTTAAAATTCGGGCTCCCATAGGGCATTCAAATATTAACCGAAGAACCCGATTTGAACAAACTTGAATCTGGCCCCCCCCCCCCCCACCCCCCCCCCCCCCTAGAGATGATGTATACCAAATATGAGAGGACTCTGACTGGTCTGAAGAAGAAGATTTTTAAAGAATACTCCACGTATTGCACAAAGTTAAAATATTAACCCAATAGGTAGCCCAAATATTAACCCAGGGACTTGATTAGAACAAACTTGAATCTGAAACCCCTAGAGATATTGTATACCAAATATGAAAAGATCCTGACCACTGAATCTGAAGAAGATTTTTTTGGTATTTTATGGGTGCTATCAGAGTTATGCCTCTTGTGGTGCCTGTTGTTGGCTTGACAACTTTATTTGAACAAACTTGAATTGACATATGATAGGGAACATGCACACCAGATTTGATTCAATTTGGTCAAGTAGTTTGTAAGAAGAAGTTGATAATGTAAAGTTAACGTCAGACAGCAGATGGACGGAAAGTGATTAGTAAAGCTCCGCTTGAGTTTTGTTCAGGTGAGCTAAAAACATATCAGGGCAAGAACAAGGATTTGAAAAAGAGAAAGTGCTTTATGTTATAAACAGACTGAGAAGAGGTGAGGCACATACGTTGGCATTTCCTCCTGAGGAACGTAGCCTTCTTTGA
Organism: Pictodentalium vernedei; assembly: GCA_031216915.1. NCBI lineage: Eukaryota > Metazoa > Mollusca > Scaphopoda > Dentaliida > Dentaliidae > Pictodentalium > Pictodentalium vernedei. The sequence continues at coordinate 272,883,381 of CM062288.1, forward strand.
CCTTAATAGGTTTTCTCCATGTTCCATCTGGGCGCCGTGTTGCAGGAATATAAGTCGCACCTAAAATTCATCAAAAGTTATAAAGTATTTATTAATCATTCTCACAACACATGTGATGAACAGTGTAGAAACAGAATATTGCACAATCAGGCAAGCAATCAATTGAACATTGTCTAAATGGATGTTTGATGACATTATAATTTTTATGCAAGAAAAACTTCTTTTTTAGAAAAGCTGGATTGGGATGCAAAATGTCTTAACAAAAAATAGACTGGAGTCAATTGAGTGGCAACAATACATCACCTTCATAATATGTATATAGAGGATATCTAGTGGTTTTGAGTGGATACCAAAAATTATCTCATGAGTGACCGATACAAATGTTTATTTTTTGTCTCGGTCACAAGTGAGATAACTTAGGGTATCCACTCAAAAACACTAGATTTTCTTTTTATTATATGCTTTCTATAAGAATCTGATAATTCGACTCATTTCAACCTTGAATTGATGCTTGAAAGTAAACAGCACATTGAATCTTTGAAACGCAGAAGTGATTTGATTGATACTCGGAACAGATATCATCTTGCAATCTGATTCAGCTGGCGGGTTTCTAGTCCAAACATGGCCTGAATGTCCATAACATAAGTTTTTAAAAGGACGTACCAAAACAAAAACTTATATAATGGACTTTCAGGCCATGTTTGGACTAGCGGGTTTCATGCATCAATTCAAGGTGAATATGTGTTGAATTATTGCTGGATACAATCAGTATCCATTCAAAAACATTAGATTTACTTTGCATTATACTTTTTCAGAACAAATTGATTATTTCCAGTGATAATTTGACTCATATTCACCTTGAAGTGATGCTTTCAAATCCGCCATTTTGATTGATACTGTGAAAGTGAAAATTTCTATACCTTCATATTGGGGGGTACGATTTCTATCTCTGCGCAATTTCTTTGATAATCTATCGTTTGCATATAATAAAATGAAATATGTCTCAGTTTGATATAATTGATATTGCATTTCTTATGGTTGACAAAAACAACCTGAAACAATTAAATGGTGAGGACCAAAAAAATGATTAATTCAACACCTAGTTAACAAGAGCACGGCCTGGTAGGGCAGCATTTATGTACATTTGTTTTATATTACTTGGTGGGAGGGGAGGCAATAGATGTATTGATTGTGCATGCTGATTCTATGTGTTGATCTCTCTCAGTAACCTTGACCATGGTCGGCTGGTCGTCCGTTTTGTTTGTTTCACAAAAGTTTCACAAAAGTACATTTTTCAAATGGTAATTGAGAGTTTAGAAGATTGTCTGAAAACTGACTAAAAGTTGCTTTGTGGTTAACAGCTGGGCATATATTTTGAGAACCAGAAGGCTGACACAACAAAAACATATATTCACAGAAAAAAAAGCCAACAATGTTTGTTTGTTTGTCGGTGGTTAACGTCACATATTTATGCACCATGGCTAATCGTGACACAACATGGAGATGAAGTCAAGTTTAGTCAATCGTTGATCTACATGTTGCCCATTTTAGAGGACTTTCACCCCAAGCATTGGTAACTGGGTCCTATTTTACTAGTAAAGCGGAACTGGTTTACCACAGTAAACAAGTGCTGCTTACTCCCCGGGTTCCCACGGGGAAAAGTTGACCCCTCATTGGAATGAACTCAATGAGCTCATTTCAATGGGGGTCATAAGCTATGTTTTTGAGACAAAAATTGAAAATATAATAAATTTGAATGGAGATATTTGTATATTGGCCTAGTCGGTTTTGTTTGTTACGTTGGGTAAAGGGTTCATGCTGTAAATCATCAACGGTATGGCAATTATTCAGATATCTATTTGGACAAGTAATTAATCGGTTAACCAAGGTTAATCCATGACTTTCCATGTGATTAACTGATCAAGAAAACTCTAAACTGTTTCAGCTCTATCCAACTCCAAGTTTGTGCTAGACCTCCCCGAGTGGGGGTGGGGTAGACCCAGTCATGGAATTCTGACGCAAGCGATTTTTAGCTTGCCTTAACTGCTCACGCAATTTAATCCGGCATAAGCATTTTTTTGCTCACTTACTTTCAGCTATTTTTGATGGTGACGGATCATGGAACGTGTGCACAGAATATGCTGGGTACATGTGTGTGTCGGCCACTACATGTACCTGTCCCCCTGAACTTCTTGATTGATCTGACCACACTGAGGTGGAGGGGATAGTAAAAAATGAATACAGGTTCATTCATTAACATTTTATTAATTCATTTAAAATTGATTGGCTTGAATGCACTCGAAAGAGAAATTTCCCAACCCGGTATTAACACCCTACACTCTGATGTCAAAATACCAAAAATTCAGGAAGCTGTTTTTTCCCATAATGCATCTAAAAATTTACCCAATTCAATCTCATTTGACAGAGCTCAATGAGCTCTGTCACACGAGATTGAATTGGTTAAATTTCTACATGTAGTTGCATTATGGGAAATTTTTTCTGTCTAAAATTTAGATATTTTGACATCAGTGTGCAAGGGGTTAACTAAGTCTTAGAAGATCTTTGTGAAGCAAAAAAAGTTAAAAAGATTTCAGGAGAGCAATTTGCTCGCCTAAGTAGGTTCCAGGTGAGCGATTTATTGCCACCCTGGATTTTTCAGAAATCCAATACTGTAGACTCCTGACATGGCACTAAGGAAATGCTTGTCAGCTCTAGAAAAACAGACCAATGGTAGTCTGTCTCAGACTGAACATAAATTTATAATGCTAAAAACTGAAACATCAACATCGGGAATGAATTCAGGTTCAGGTTCCACTCTGGTTTTGCAGTACAGTGGAGACCACTTAATTGGATACTTCTTAATTGTATATCCCAGTTAATTGAATATAACTTTCAAACACAAAACCATTTACCATACCTTCAGTACAAATTTGGTCTGTTAATTGCATATGGGTTGTAGAGTAAACTCCTGTTAATTGTATCGAAAAAATTACTGTGACACGCACCAAATTCCCCTTATTTATCAACCTTTTTGGCCTCACTACATCCAGTACAGGCATTTATTCTATTATATCTTGTTTGACAGAGCTCTGTCAAACAAGATACAATAGAATAAATGCTCAGTTTACTTCCAGAACACAGGAAACTGACCAAATCCCTGTTCATTGTATACTCCTGTTAATTGAATAATTTTCACTGGCAAAATGGATATTCAATTAAGAGGATTCTACTGTATTGCACAGGGGTAAAATTCTAAACTAAAGGTGTATGTTAAAACTAATGCCATGTAAATTGGAGATATATTCTTAGTATCAGATATACGATTACATTAGGCTATTTGTTGGACAAGAGAATTTGAAATTTTGGTCACAGAGTTGGAGTCAGTCTGATTAGGGGTAAATTACCAGAGGAATTATAGGAAACAGTGGCTTAAAAAAATTTACTAATTTTTAAAATGTCATTTTAGTTGCAACTAAAAAATGAGACAGAGAGAGATTTTTTTCCATATTTTTGAATCAGGGGATGATAAGGATATGCTCTAGCCCTGGGGTCTGGGTCATTTCGGCCTCGGGAATATTCGGCCCCAGGCATTTTTCCGGGAACATTCGACATCAGTAAAAGGCTGAATGTTCCCACTTTTGAAGCCGAATGTTCCCACTTTTTGTAAAAATTTTCGGACTTTGGCCAGCCGCTGATTTGTCGCAGTTCTCGGGTGAGAAGGCCTTGGTCACCCTTGTTCTCCCAACTGCCGCCCTATTCCCACGCTTCTTCTCTCCTCCCAACACTCGGAGACAAACTGCTTGATGACATCTCTTGCCCCATTCTTTCCACTCTCTATGATTAGCATATTAACCCTCTGCTTTGAGTCTCTCACTTACCACATGTCCTTCATTCTCCCATCCCACTTCCCCATTATACTCCCTGTGAATCTTATTCTTTTAGATTCGTATTTGGGCACTCTAGAAGAAAGAGTTCCAGGGTCTCCACCATGCCTAAATTACACATATGGCACTCCTTTTCACTGTTTTTCCTGATTTTTCCCCTCAGCTCCAGGGACAGCGACTTCAGCTTGAACAACAGTGACCCCCCCCCCCCCCCCCCCTCAAAGGTGCCATCAAGGTACTCTTCAAAACCAGGCTTCTCTTTTCCACGCAGGCCACCCAAAGACCTCTTTGAAGTTTCATTTGGTTAAGGATTCGCCTCCCTCTCAGAATCAATTTATTTCTGTGGTTTCGGTAGATGCCTCTTCCTGTGATGTTTATATATACCCTTAGATACTTGTAGTCACCTGTCTCTCCTATACTAAGAAATTTGCTGCTACCTTTGGAATACAGAACTCCCCCACTCTCCACCTTCAAGTGGGGTCCACTTTGCGACCCACAGGTATAACTTTGCTTTCTTTTTTTTTGTTCCCATATTTCCCAACAATTCCCAGCATTTTCGTTAGCCCCTCTTTGCTTTCTGGCACTAGCACCATATCGTCTGCAAAAAATAGCCCTGGGATCTTCAACTGCTACCCCCCTCATCGCCACACAGGAGTTCATCTCTTAAACCTTTGATGTACAATGCAAAAGAATTGGCGAAAGGATACACCCCCGTTTTAGGCCTATCTCCATATACACTCGTCACACTTGTCAATTTAAAAATTGCAGGAGGGCCATGATGGTTCGCCTCAAATCACCCCTTGGGTTTGCCTAAAATTACCCCAAGAGGGCCATTTATGGTTTGGGGAGCCATTTTTTTCAGCCTGCTGGGTAGACAACGAATATCATTTTAAGGTACCTGGTTTGTGTAATTATGATGTACGTCATCATGTAATGTATAGATGCAGGCTTGAATATTTGGATGCAAGATACCAGGTTACCCATGACACTCACAAACAGTGAGTGTTATAGTTATTTTGCATCCAAATAACCAAGCCTGTATCTATACATTACATGATGACTGTACAAGACAATGCACTGTGCTCACTGCCAGATGCCGATAACTTGGGGTGAATCAATCAGATTTGGGGGATGAATTGTCCCGGCTATCATTTTGGGACAAAACGTCCCGGGCCAATCATCAGGGGTCAAACTGGCTCGGGGATGGCACATCCTGTAATCGTGTGTGACATGAGAGTTGACACAGTCTGATGTACAATGTAATAACTAATAAGCCTTTTTCGAAACTGCCATCTTGGCTTTTAATCTATGCAAGGTCACAGGTCAAGGGGTGTAATCAAAGCGATTTCCATGTTCATCGCTTTGAGTTTTGCGTCAGCCAAGACTAGTTTTGAGAAATATCAAGTTTAAATTCCTAGAACCGATGCCATCATTCGATTAACTGAAGGGACAACCCTAGACGACATTTTCTTACGGAGGCGAGGACTTGTTTAGAGTGGCAACAAGGAAACACTGGCTGCAGGCAGTTTCTCGGCTTGGGGAATCCTTGAAAGTTGTTGAAACAGTGTCGATGGCGACAGAGTCATGACACAGCATGCATTCAAATGCCATTTAAGTCAATAGAGACTCAATTCAATAATGAAAATTCTCATACAGTATTGCCACTGTCTTAAACAAATGGTAACCGTGGCTAGATGTTATTCGAATTCACACTAATGAACGTAATGGGGTCCGAAAACAATTCACTTGCTCTTTTTCTCCCATTGCATTTGTGTTTTCTCGAAATGCTTACACCTTGATACACCTTGAGACCTGTGACCTTGCATAGATTGAAAGCCAAAATGGCAGTTTCGAAAAAGGTTTATTACAACTTTGAAATTGGCAGACCTCTCGCTCGAAATTGGAAAGTAACTTAGTGTCTCTGGATGACTGCGTCGATGACACACTATGTACTTCACAAACTGCACTTTGTTACCGACTGAATTAATGGGCCACAAAAAGCGGAACTAGGCAGACATTTACCGTCTGTGAACTTGGGTGGGCAACAGTGGACCGGGCGATCTCCCACCTCAAAATGACAAGTCTGACACGTTTTGTTATGTTACCCAGGCTAAGTTCATTTTGTGCATCTTTATCAGTGCTGGAAATAAACAAAATTGATGGGTGCAGTTTTAAGCTCCCTTGAAAATCAGAGATGGGAGTAAATTGCACCCGTAAAATGTTAGTATATGAATTTTCGAGGGAATACTGTCACCAAACACCAGAAACCTTAACCCTTTGAGCTCTAGTGGTATCTTCCATGTCAGTTCAATGGCAGCAATTAGAAGAGTCCATATTTATTATTTGGGGTAGACCAATCAATATTTTCAACATGCAGCCCCCCAGAAATATTGATTGGTCTTCTCCACACATTTACTGAACAGCCATCCTATTTAATGACATATCATGTTCCTGGCCAGAAAAGTGGCCGCTCAAGTTCAAGGGATTAAATGTACACAGAATTGCTGAATTATGACAGTAACTTGTCACTGGCCACAGAGTGCTGCTTTCTCAAAACTAAATACTTGGTATATTTCCCACAGCAGTAATAAGGACCTGATAATAATGGAGGAATGATTTAGCTGCGAAGCTGAATAGATGAATTGTTGTTCGTCAAGCTCAATCCGTCTATCTAGGTAATCTTTTCTCCTTTTTCCAGATGGTCATCTGGTGCACCAGTCTTTATATAGGGGGCTGAGAGGATAGGTTCGATTTCCCGGTGCAAAACCGGGAATATCAGGAAAAATATACCATACACATTTATATGCCCTCACAGTATATTAGTGCTCCACAATATTTTTCAACGAATGCATTTTTTAGCACCCGGAAAATAGACAAGAGGCCCCAGGGGGCCTGAGGGTGCTCACCTGACATGGTAGCCTAAATATCAACCCAGAGAATTGATTCCAACAAGTTGCATCTGCTCCTCCTAAGAAAAGCTTATACTAAATATCCAAGATTCTGACCAGTGGATCTAAAAAAAAAGGATTTTTAAAGAATATTCCTCATATTGAACTAAGTTATAATTCGGGCTCCCACAGGGAGCCCATATATGAACCCAGGGACTTGGCTTTAACAAACTTGAATCTCACCCCACTAAGGATGCTGCATACCAAATATCAAAAAATTCCGACTGCTGGATCTGAAGAAGAAGATTTTTAAAGAAAATTCCTCATTTTGAACTAAGTTATCATTCGGGCACCTACAGTGAGCCCAAATATGGACCTAGGGACATGGCTTAAACAAACTTGAATCTCTCCCCCCCCCCCCTCCCCCCAAGGATACTGCATACCAAATATCAAAACATTCCGACTGCTGGATCTGAAGAAGATTTTAAAAGAAAATTCCACATTTTGAACTAGTTATAATTCGGGCTACCACAGTGAGCCCAAATATGAACCCAGGGACTTGGCTTGAACAAACTTGAATCTCACCTCCCTAAGCATGGCGCATACCCAATATCAAAAGATTCTGCCTGCTGGATCTTGAAAAGAAGATTTTCAAAGAAATTTGCCTGAAATGCACTAAGTTTAAATTTGGGCTCCTATACTGAGCCCAAATATAAACCCAGGGGGCCGATTTGAACAAACTTGAATCAGATCCACCCCACAATGTTGCATACCAAATATTAAAAGATTCTGCCTGCTGGATCTGGAGAAGATTTTTTAATGTTTTTCCTATTGCCTACAGTGTTAAAAAGTGCTGACTCAGCACTTTTTCAAAGTCCTGAAAAAAGTACCTTGTGATCAAACTGACAGGGATTTTTTTTTTAAACCATTCTATTCTACTGGATAAAAGTAAGCTTTATACAAAATAAGAATTTTCCGTGCCGTGTAGTTTTGGAGATATGGCAGTTTTAAGGTTTTTCCTATTTTAGCTCCTCAGGTTCCCACGGGGCAATGAGAAAAAAATTTTTGGCATCAATCAACTACTTATGACCCATTATCATCTCATATCAAATTTGGTTCAAATCGACCTCACGGTTCTGAAAATAGAAATTTTACGCATGGCCAAAATTTTTGCCCCTCCCATAACGAAGGCAAATAATGCCCGACAAACTTCTCTTGAACAAATCTGAGTCTACACCTCAAAAGGAAGCTGCACACCTAATATCAAGTCTCTGCTACTGCTGGTTCATGAGAAGAAGATTTTTTTAAGATTTAGGCACACTTTTTGGGCGATGCCTTACCAAGGGGCGAGGCAACTTGATTTGAACAAAATCAAATTGCGATGTCATAACAAATTATTATCTCAAATACCAATTAAATTGGTTCAGCAGTTTGGGAGAAGATGCAAACACCATGTTCATGGACGACGGACGACAGACGGTGAGTGATCACTATAGCTCTCCTGACTGAAAATCAGGTGAGCTAAAAACACAGGTGTTGATGGGAGCAATTGCACTCGTCTCATTTCCAGGACTGCTTTATATAATGCTTTCAGAATTCCAACAAACTCGCCTCCCAAGCCAGAGCCTCAATGTGGTAGGCGGCCATTTGGAAACCTGAGAATTAGTAACAACAAAGATATCCAAGAAGTTAGAGGAAGCACGGGAGAAATATAAAGAGAATGATGTAACTACATCTACATTTTTGAGGTTGTATGCCAGTATATATAAAGTGTAATTGTATTTTGTATTTTTCAATATATCTGTCAATGTATTTTATATTGTGTATATTGCAGGTCTGGCCATTTGAGGAGAGCTATTGCTCCGGCTCTCCTTGGCTCCCCTCAAATCATATTGGGGAGGGCCATAATTGCCCTCCTTAAACTGTAATGGCTCTCCTCAAACTTTCAATTCCCTTATTAAAAACCGTGTATAATTAATATAAGTGTGGAATAGCTCCCCTGAAACAGATTTAGGGGAGCCGTAGCGGCTCCCCTGGATTTTTCAAAAGGCCAGGCCTGATATTGTATATTATTATTACACTGTATTTATTTTTATTTTTGGCTGCAATAAAGGATTAAACACATCTTAACCCATGTCTCTCTTAATTTCCCTAGTTTAAAACGGAGGCCGAATGTTCGCAGGCTGAATGTTCCCGGGGCCGATTTTTCCCTGAGGCCGTATAGACCCACTCCCCAGCCTTCCACAGGCACTGCCACAGGGTTTCCGGACATTTTGCCCCATACCACCCCCCACCCCCCCCCCCCCACCCCCCCGGACGTTTTGCCTCTGGCCATTTCGCCTCACGGACGTTTCACCCCTTGGACATTTTGCCCCTCTGACGTTTCACCCCACACCAGTTAAAAAAGCCATCCTTTCTTGAAATATAACATTTTATTATTCAAAAGGCATGTGATTATTGATATCTGTAGAGTTCATGAAACATCATCCTTTCTTGATGGAATATAAGATTTTAGTATACAAAATAATATCACACAATAATAAGCACAGTTATAATTAAAAGTTCACTTTAGTCGTATACAGTGGCCAATGCCATTTAAAGTTTCTGATAATGTTTTATCTCCCTGCCTAAATGAAACACACAGATTGTTTAAACGTTTTTGTAATTTTTTGGTGACTGATTTCACTCTCTTTCTTGGTGGCTCTCCTCTATCATCAAGGAAGAGAAGAGATTCTGAGTTAGCACAGTCTTTGCGCAGGTTTTCAATCAATGTCCAAACTGATGGATGAGCATGTCCAACCAGTGATGAGAAGCCACGATTCCAAGCTTCACACATATTGTTTGTTCTACTCTCTCCATTCAGAGTACTTTTATTCGCATTCCATCTGCTTGGGGGAAATTGTGGTTCAACTCGTCTCATGCGAATAGGTAACAGATTCTCACTATTATTATTTGAGGGATTCACACAACAAAAGCTACCCAACAAATACGTCGCATCAAAATAATCTACAAGTGGCTAAAATTCTTCGGGTGTGATCTCACGGAGATATTCCATGCTAGCTGGGACATCCTCCTCAGGCAGGAAAGCAAGTCTGTCTAACATCCCACAGAAATGTTTAACATTGTCATCATTTTTGTAAAGAGTAGTAAATCCAAGAGCTTGCACTTTTCTCCACGTCGATTGCATCAGGAGGTAAAAACAACCCTGTATTCTAACATGACTTCCGAGGATGTTTCCAATGGCATTTATTATAGCCTTCTCAAAGTCAGTCACAATTGTGGTAGGATTGGGAAAAAATCCCAAATCATTACATCTTGTTACTACAGCATGCAATAATTCATCATATGATGCCCCAGCCTTGTCACTTAATAAAGCATAAACACAGCTAACCGATGAATTACCCAGTGGAGCACGAATAACAAAGAGCTGAGAAAATATTGATGGTGCAACATCAAAAGTTCCGTCCATCATCCATGTTTCTACTCTAGATAAGTGGCCTAAAGTATGATTAGTAGGGAATACAAGCATTCTGTTCCTCGCATCACAACCATTGTCATAAAATAAAAATGTTTCTGGGTTGTTACCACCAGTTGTTGTCCATTCATCAGGAATGGTAAGGCCTAGTGTTGATTCTGGCTGAGGTGGACGATTTTTTGCTTTTTCACACCGAAAGAACGTTTTGAGGGAGTCTGCTGATCCCAGAGCTGCACGGATCTCAACAGGACAGTTGACAATTACATCAGCCAGATGTTGGGCTGGCGTCCCTCTTGTAGAAATATGATCCTTCAGGTTGCAACATACTTTTTCAGCTTCAACGCGTGCCTCATCACGATCGTGACAGTGTTCTGTCTGACTCAAGATATCCTTTATCTGAAATACAGAAATAAAATAAATTCATTCAAAGTATTGGTTTGAATAAAAGTATGGGGGTGGAATTTTCTATGGAAACATAGTGAATACCTTGATTTCAAACTGACTTTAACCCACATAGTCCTCATTACTGTCAAACAGAAACAAAATACCCCTTTTATATTGCTTTGAATCATATGGGGTGGAAAATGGACTGAAAATTAATATAGATGATTGACACACTTTGGTCATCCGCTGGCCGCACTCCTCTAATGAGACCTTTTTCATTCCACTCTCCTGCCAGTTTCTTTTCGACCCCCCCCCCCCCCCCCCACCCACTCCTTCCCGTTTTAAAGTGGTCTGGTTGGCGGTTAAAATTTTAAATGAAAGTGTCAATGACATTGTAGCTCAACTTGGGTAATGAAAATAAAAGGGAAATGAGTCAAAAATAAATCTTGATACTATAACAAAAACATAACTCCAATTTTTAAGAGTACATACCTCTAAATGTGTTGTCAGTGTGCCTCGACAGGCATATGTTGTTCTCTGCGAACATTCCCATCTTATTGTTGATTTGGAGGACTTCTTTTTTGTGTATGTAAACCCTAACTAGCATAGCTTTTGGCATCCTCGCTTAGTTCTTATTATCTCCATGCTGAAGCAATATATGAATGAAAGGCTTTAGCGTGCTGAAGGCACGCAGGGACGATGTGGGATTTACAAATCCCTTGCGACCCGGTTAACCTTATTTTATTTCACTTGGATCACACAGGCCTAGCTTTCCTGTTGCCTCAAATGGGGTCTGAGAGGGTATGCTCACAGTTAGAATTCCTGGCAGTTTACGTTGGAGTGATAGATTGTCAATAATCAATCCCTCAACGCCATTAAGACTATTAGAGTGGGCTCTATTCGGTTCCAGCTCGGCGGTGGTAGAGGTTTGAGTCCCACCATGGTGGCGAGCCAGAATATATGGAATTTGAATGAATGAAAGGTTTTAGCGTGCCAAAGGCGCGCAGGGAGGATGTGGGATTTACAAATCCCTTGCGACCCGGTTAACCTTGTTTTATTTCACTTGGATCACACAGGCCTAGCTTTCCTGTTGCCTCAAATGGGGTCTGAGAGGGTATGCTCACGGTTAGAATTCCTGGCAGTTTACGTTGGAGTGATAGATTGTCAATAATCAATCCCTCAACGCCATTAAGACTATTAGAGAGTGGGCTCTATTCGGTTCTAGCTTGGCTATGGTAGAGGTTTCAGTCCCACCATGGTGGCGAGTCAGAATATAATGTTGTGCGATGGCAAATTTAAGGGAAGAAGAGAAAAGAAAACCAAACTGCAACGCCGGTTTGGTAGCGGCCCTGGTATATGACCATAGCGGTTACAAAAAAGGAGTGGAGAAAGCTCCAACAGTTTAGTTTTGAAAAACCGGGAGTCCTCCATCAAGCCTTCTGGGAGATAGGATGCTGTAAAGTAGCAATATGAATGAATGAAAGGTTTTAGCGCGCTGAAGACACGCAGGGACGATGTGGGATTTACAAATCCCTTGCGACCCGGTTAACCTTATTTTATTTCACTTGGATCACACAGGCCTAGCTTTCCTATTGCCCAAAATGGAGTCTGAGGGGGTTATGCATGCGGTTAGAATACCCGGCAGTTTATGTTGGAATGTTAGATGGTCAATACTCAATCCCTCAACGCCTTTAAAACTATTAGAGAAGCGAGCTCTATTCGGTTCCAGTTCGGCGATGGTAGAGGTTTGAGTCCCACCATGGTGCGAGCTAGAATGTAATGTTGTGCGATGGCAAGTTTAAGGGAAGAAGAGAAAAGAAAACCAAACAGTAACGCCGGTTTGGTAGCGGCCCCGGTATATGACCATAGCGGTTACAAAAAAGAAGTGGAGAAAGCTCCAACAGTTTAGTTTTGAAAAACCGGGAGTCATCCATCAAGCCTTCTGGGAGATAGGATGCCGTATGTGATTTTGAAGTATCTGGTTATCCTTCGGGAACTCCAAATGACCTCCTCCACCCCCCCCCCCCCACCCCAAAAAAAAAAAAAAAAAAAAAAAAAACCTCTCACTGACACACACCCTCAAGCCCTTAAAAGGGCTGTTAAATCTTTATTCAAATGTTTATTTATATCAAATGTACACTCGTCCTCAGCCAGACAAGCTTGTTTCAATCCTTGTCTAGCATTTGGTGGTTCCTTGTATATGTTGCAGAAAGGTAGGTTGCACCAATTCCTCCTACGCTTTGTCTACCATTTCCATGCGTCTTCTTGATAAGAGTGTTGCAAGAAAATTTGAGAATGTTCAGTTAGAAAAGTTATAGGTAGAGAGAAAGATAGGTATCCGCTATTGTATATTGTGCCTGCTGTGTGATTGTTGCTATGGATGGGGTAAGGGGTGTGTGTCTTCGGAGCCCACTCCCCACACGCAGAGTTGCGAGGCAATCCTCACAGACTCAATCCTAAAGATCTCAATGAGTAGCGAGGCAATCCTCACCGACTCCACGCAGTTTAATTCTATTGAGTAATTTTAATAGCAATATGCAGTTTACATCCATATTTATAGAAAGGTGTGTTTTTAAAGGCACTCCTGTTTGAACTTCCATCAAAGACAGTTGAAGGTGAGAAGTGAGTTCTTAAAAAAACATCTTGATCAAGGCTCACTCTTTGAAGTTTGATGGGTGATCACGGCTTCATGGTAAGAAAGTTGTTGAATAAACACCTTCATCAAGCCTCATGCTTTAAAGTTTGCTGAAATATCTTGATTTCTATAAAACACACCCATGTTGTTTTTCTTGAAGACATATTGATGTACAGAAAATTGATGTACAGTTGATGCGGCGGTATCGGATTATTGGCGGTAGCAGATCACTTTGAAATTTTATTTTGAATAAAATAAAGTTATCGTTTTTCTGTGAACTAGGAGGTCATATTTTTGAAGGCAATTTATTTCTTGCACCAAATATTAGCTTCTCACTCAATTTTGGGGTACTCGTAAACAATAAATAACTTTTGTGCATGTGCCATAAGTTCATAAGTTAAAGAGAACGCGAAAATACGAGGGCGACAAGAAGTTGTTTGTTTTCTGGTAATGACATATAGAAGGAACAAATTTTTATTATGAGTTACTTCATATGAATACATATGTGATTTCCTAAATCAGAAAAAATGCTGCGTTTCCATTCTAAGTTATAAAAGTAACTTGCCTTAAGGCTCCCTTTTTCTTGTGTAGCGGATCACCCATTTCCGCTCTGTTCATCGATATGGACACACGCGGTCGCACAAAATGTTAACAAGAATAAACCGCTTCCCACCCCACAAACGATATTAACTGCAAAGATGGCGGGGCTGGCTGCGATGTCATATTAAAACCAGTAGCAGGGTGTTAACCCCATGGATACTGCCCTTAAAATAGCACTACAGCTGTGCGGACCGGGAAGGGGCTGGGAAGCTTGAAAACTGTCAAATCTTGGACATTTCGAGCAAAAAATGAACGAAATTCGGGAAACTGATGGATTGCAGAAATGGCGCTAATGGGGGGGGGGGGGCTATGACCCTCTTCCTACGTCGGAGAACTCCGGAATTTTCGTCGGATGACATTACTCATCTTGTGGGTGACGGGTCATTTCGTTCCTTTTCCCTTTCGTCCCCCGGGTCGTTTCGTACCTTTACCTTTTCGTACTGGGTCGTTTCGTACCCTTGTAGGTACGAAACGACTCACCTAAATAAAAAGGAACGAATCGACTCACATAAAAAGGGGGACGAAACGACTCAGTTTTTGAGGGAAGAAGCGAGCGGACCTAAATGACAACTAAAAAGGAATAGGGGGCGCGGTGGCGTCGCGGTAACCGGTTCTCGTCAGATCACCGAAGTTAAGCAACGTCGAGCGCGGTTAGTAGCTGGATGGGTGACCATTTCAGTGACTGATTCGCGTTCCCCGCGTTGTGTCCTTGGGCAAGGCACTTAACCCCAATTGCCCACATGGGGGCACGATGACGCTGTGTATTAAGGCGTACTGCACGTCGATGGTGCGCATGTAATCATCATGGGTGTTTAAAGTCTTCTGGGGACGATGCATATGGACTATCCTAAGCTTGGTAACTGGCTTTTGAAATCGTTTGATGTTTATTTAACTTGTGAAGAATTGTGGCGCTACACTCAATTCTTCACAAGTTAAATACACACGCAGAACTTAGAAACAATTTTAAAAGTAAAACCTCCAATGATGACATAAATGAAGTAATTTTGGGCTGTTGAAGAAGAAACAAAATGAACGATGTGAATACATGTTTTTATTTCAACCGAGTTTCACCATTTTTTTTCAATTTTCAC